>OX387210.1:16328717-18828717 GCA_947561695.1 Tyria jacobaeae
CATTTTCTGAATAACTAACAACTTTTTTTGGGTTAAACTAAATTGAGTTTCTCATGTGTTTTCTAATACCTAATTCCTTTCCTACTTGTCTCGTTTGTCAGTTTTTCTCTACGTATTGTATAAGAAATTACTTCATAGGACAAGCAGTATCCCCAGCAAGTCATGATCTTTATGTCGTCCCAGCAGCGTCTTCCATTGAGGTCAGTTTGCATGGCTTTGTGTGGATGATGCTTGAGTTTGCAGCGGCCGTTCAGCGATGCATCAGTTGTCATCAGTACCCAACAACAGAAAACTATAGCCACTGTTGTTACACTGAGACAGTTTCTGTTACGACTCGACATGGTGCGCACTGAAAGAATTTAGGAAAATTTTAGTCGGGGTGCTGAAATATTTTGAGATGGCTATACTATTTCTAATAATCGAAGGAGAATCAATCAATCAATATCATTTAACTTCTTATATAAAGAAAAAAGAAATTGCAAGACTTTTGAAGCTTTTAATTTGTTACTATTAAAAGCTCTTTACTAGTGTTAGACCTTGTTTTAAGCTGAACGCTGAAGTGTCTGCCAAATCTCCTATGATAGAAGTTTTTATAAAGGCCCAAAGAAGACGTCAAAACATTTCTTTCACTCAAGTTCACTTCGCAATGGGATACGAGCCATTAGGCTAACGATTACGCAGCCCGTTAAGTTGGACGAAAATGGACAATACAATGTTTAAATGAATAAATTTGAATAGTGAAGTTTTATACAGTTATAAGTACTTACCTACGTAATTTGTAAAGAGGTCACATATTATATATGTATGTAATATAAACGGTATATGTCATAATAACAATAATAGTTATACCTACTCTCGGACATATTACACAACGGCACAACTCAATTTTACTCTGTTCTAGAACACGAATAAACACACTTAAGGTTGGTTCTTTTTTTTTTGTAAATACATACATATTATTCATATAAACGCTCAGATCAAAGAAAATAATAGTAATAATAGGCATAGGAATGTACAAATATTTTCCAGCGGTATTTGACCGCGTCGGACGTTGTATTCGAATACACTAACGCCGTGCCACATAAGTCTTAAATATTAACTGGTAGTATTTTATGAAATGGTCTGCCACATCATGTCCTATTAGTCGTGGCTAGATCATAGAAATAATCAGGTGATGTTGGGGTCAGAGTTTTTTTGCAACCAGCTGTTACCCGCGACTTCGTCCTCATATACTTCGGTTATAACTTTAAGTACCTACTCTAAACCCGTCCCTGGAAAGTACATAATTTTTATTTTTTATCACTTTTGTAAATGATTTTGTATTTTTTGAGAGCTACTGAGATATTATTTTTTTCCTATTTTTTCATATTGTTTATGGTTATAAGCTTATGCCCAGGACTTGAGCGATTGGACTTTGGCTATTATAAAGTGTTGTTTGGCGCAATTCTTTTTTTTTACTCCAATTATTTTTTCTAATTCTTCGTAAGTTGTTTTCAATTTATCTTTACCCCGACTTAGTGTAACAAGATATGAAGGTACATTTTTAGTGTTTAGTACACTTTGTTGGGTTCATATCACAATGACTACTCAATTATTGAAAAATGATTGGTGTATGGTGCTTCACAACCTAATTTTTGCAACTGGAGATGTAGCCTGTCTATTCCGAGCCGATAGCCAGATCACAGATCACACAGGTGATGACCAGATAGATGCGCAAACAAATTATTAGCCATGTGGTGGCCAACTGGGAGGAGTTTATAAAGATAAATAAAATAAATAAATAACATAAATAAAATTAATATTGAAGAAAATTAGAATAACAATTTTGGCGAATAAAAAAGATAGGTATGTCGAATTAAAACCAATGACACTTTCATCTCCTATTTTACACCCTTAAGAATTTCTAGAAATCCTAAAATATGTTTTTTTTTATACTATAGGGGGGCATTAGGAGAGTGGAGAGTCGTAAGTGCGCTCCCCGCCTTTGAGAGTGAGGAGGGATGAGGGTATGCGGGAAGGGGAAAGACACGGGGATCAGGAGATGGGAAAAGGGGCGGGAGGTCAATTTCGGGGAAATGCAACGCAAGTGTTGCTTAATAACAGGTTTTCTGTGAGGCCATGGTATCGCACCGATCGGGCCGGCTCATTCATGCCTCACTACAAAAATGTCGGATTTCCATACAAGGTTTCATTCCCTATTTTACACCATTAAGTGTAAAGTTTCGGAATATCCTGACACACGTCTGTCTTAATTTTAAAATCGAAAGGCCATTATTTACAATTAATAACCTTTATCTATATTATTTAAAATAAGGGAGTTAAATACAAACTTTCATCCCTTATTTTACCCCCTTTGGGTTTGAATTTCAAAAAATCCGGGCCTTATCTCTTACCTACATAAAAAAATGAACTTTCAAAATTTCAGATTACTAGGTCCAAGCGAATGGGCTGGGCGATGAGTCAGTCAGTGAGCCAGAACTTTTCTATTAAAATGGTCAGTCCCAGCACGATATGGTCAGCCACTAGATCATTGAGCCACCTAATCAGCGTTTAATGATATGGACAGATAAACGCAGTGATCATGTCATGAAATCGTTGCATCATGCACTGGTAGGGGCGCTTGGAAAGACATATTATCATCAAACGTAGGCGTTTTAAAGATGTAATCAGATTTAACTGACTATTTCAAGAAATATACGTTCATTTAATGAAATGTTTTGCCCCCTCATGAAGTGAATGTTTCTATTATCTAGACACGACATATCCATAGCTGTCATCCTAACATACCTAATATATATATATATATATATATATTAGGTATGTTAGGATGACAGCTATGGATATGTCGTCGTCGACGTCTACTGTCTGCGGGGCTAAGAGGTTGTGTTGCAGTTAAAAAACCAAAACTAACAATTCGGCATAAGAAAAACAGACTAGAATGGGCAAAGGAACATAAAAACTGGACAATAAACCAATGGAAAAAAGTTCTTTGGAGTGACGAATCGAAGTTTCAGATTTTCGGGTCCAATAGACGTGTTTTTGTGCGCCGATCTAAAGGAGAGAGAGCTTCAGAAGCTTGTACAGTGCCTACTATCAAACATGGTGGTGGTAATGTCATGGTTTGGGGGTGTTTCGGCAACAATAAAATCGGAAGTCTTGTGAGGATAACCGAAAAACTAAACAAGGAACGCTATTTGAAAATTCTTAAGGATTTCGCCATACCCAGTGGACTGAATCTTATTGGTCCTGGGTTCGTTTTTCAGCAAGATAACGACCCGAAACATTCGTCCAAACTGTGCCAGAACTTTTTAAGGAAGAAAAAAGATGTGAAAATCATGCAGTGGCCGTCTCAATCACCTGACCTTTCTCCCATTGAACTTGTTTGGGATGAACTAGATAGAAGGGTGAAAAATCAATCTCCTACGAGCTCAGAACATTTGTGGCAACTATTACAGAGCGAATGGAAGAAGTTAGATGAACAGTATTTTATGAAATTAATTAGTAGGATGCCTAGAATATGCGAGAAGCTAATTAAAGAGAGGGGTGGACACTTCGATGAAGCTAAAATTTAATTTAATTTTTATATTACTTATTTAATGTCATTGTTGTAGAAGTGTGTTTTGTCTATTTTTTTAATTCTGTATCAATAAAAAAAATTTAAGATGGCTTACTTTTATTTTATTTCATTTTATCTTGTTGCTTCCAAACTTTTGGACGGTAGTGTATATATATATATATATATATATATATATATATATGGATTTCCACCGAAATTATTGACATATATATCGGTGGAAATCCATATATATTGTGTGTGTTGCGGGGGTGTCAATAGGTGTGCTAGTGAATATTATAAATGCAAAGGTGAATTTGTTTGTTTTTAGTTTCTCTGTTGCACTTTCACATTTAAATATCCTTCTTTTGCAAAGACGATGTAGCTACTATTTATGAAGGACAGAAAACTAACTGTATCGCAAGCAAAGCCACAGGTGCAAAAAAATAGGATTAAAATAGCTAACAAGATAAAAATAAAGTAATAAATAAAGTAGCAGTGCTTACTAAATAACGAGATTTCGAGTCAACGCAAAAAAGTCATTAAAAGTCGGTAGAACAGAACAAATTGGCTGGCTATAGCGAGGGTCCTTATATCGCCTCACCCGAATCACCTTGCTCTGTAAAGCTATCAAAGTTCAAACTAATTGTATCATGTTTCTCGTATCTTATTCCATCATATAATTAGGTATGCTAACTGTAATTACGATCACGATTAAAACCATGTAACATAAGTGACACTAAATGATCTCTTTTGATTGACTGTGATATTTATATATATATTTGCATATATATTTGCACGACTTCAAAAAGGAGGAGGTTCATAATTGGAATGTACCTATGTCTTCTTTTATATCTGATTTAGATAATTATTTTTTTATCTTATGTTTTTTTGTTATATTATAGGGGAACTGACTGACTAACCCGACGGTAAGTGACAACCGCCGGCTATGGACACTTGCAACTCAATAATCGTGCGCTGCTCTCCTTTGAGGGTGACGTGGGATGGGGATACGGAGAGGGGAAAGAAGAGAGGGAGATGTGGAGAGGGGTGGGGAGGGTAGAGGAAAGGGGGAGTTGGGCCTCCGGGAATCTCACTAATTTCGGGGAAAGGCAACGCTTGCTTCACAACTGGTTTTCTGTCAGGCAATGGAATCGCAACGGTTGAGCCGGGCCCATTCGTTCCTAAGCATGGCTCTACTACTGTAATAATCTTTTGTTATAACAGTGGTAGAGCCAGTTTTTGTTACCTTACCTTATTTTTAAGGTAAGGTAACAAAATAAGGAATGAAGAATAGATGCCAAGCAAAATCTTCGTTATTTATTAACAGCTTATTTTTTAAAGTTTATTATGACAATTTTAATCCAGGAGGACAATTATCATTGTGTTGGCATTTTATAAATTAAACCTGTACTGTGCGTCACTATATACAATTAAGTTCAATACTTATTTTAAAATTATTATCTTTAAGTATCGTAAATTACATAATTGTATTACTTAAAATTTATTTAATACTATATATTTTTAGAGATTGCTTTATTTGTTGTATGCATTGGTATATAATGAATTTGAGATATGATAAAACATGGCATTTTTAACATAAACATTTTTTTAACTTTTGACCGGATCACTCTTATGTGGGCTGTTGACGTTGACTGGTTGACGTGACATAAAAACTTTAAAAAAATCCTATTTTCTAAAGCTTTTGAGTATATCTCGATCTCATTACATTCTAAATTCGTGTTTGACGCTCTTTGATATGTTACAAGAAAAGCATTTGTGACATCAATGACATTAAGAGTAGATTGATACTAAATTTGAACATTTTTAAATTAGGAGAATTACCCACCACTTGATACATGTTATTGTGTCTCATATTTGTATAAGAGTCCATCCAGGTGCTCGGGAGTGCGTAGACAAGTTCTCGAGACCAAAACACTAGTGTTACATGAAATTAACACTTTTGAGCTACTTGTAGACCTCCCCTCTAATTAAGGATCAAATAAACCTATTGAAATAAAATATCATGTTCAACCATTCACGAGATTTACATTGTAACATGGTTGAGCGTGGCCTTGTTCTTGAGCTTCTTAAAATAATTACCTACATGCGACCTATATTACAAGCTTGTTCTTTTCGTTCTCTGATAGCGTCAAGTACGTGTTTTTTTCCTTTAAGGAGCGAAAGTCTATAATTCGTTGTTTGATCATCTTGTAATGAAAGTACCTACTTTAAGTGAAATTTACAAACATACATATTTATCACCTTGTCTTAACTTTAAGTGTTGTTAAACTTCTTTTATAATAAACTAGTCATTCCCCGCAGTTTCACCTGCGTTTATACTCACTGCTCGGTTCCTAAGAGTCGCAACGTAATGTTTGATAGCCTATGTATAGCCTTCCTCAATAAACAGACTATCTAAAGCAAAAACATTTTTTTATCGAATCCGTAGTTCCTGAGAAGAGCACTTACAAATAAACAAACTCTTCTCTATTATTTTCACAATAGTTACTGGATACAAAAATAAGACTAGTTTTTCCAACAGCTAAGACCATTTCGCGATACAACTATGTATTTGGAAATGTTTGAGATGTAAATCAATACTAATTAATAAAGGCTGCAAAAGAACTTGTGTACCTGAAGAACCTGAATAAAATCGACAATAGACCGGGTGTTTCTCTATAAAGAAAACTATTAATTGCAAACAAATTCAATTTAATCGGTTTTTAATTATCTTTATTTAGCCTAGTAATAGCTAATGAATCCTTCATCATACCTTACCTTCTATAAAGACATAGCTGACAGAGCGCAAACGTAACTACCTAAATTACTATACGCGCAGAACCTATTTGACTAGTTGCCGATCTCGTCAAATAAGTTGCTCTAATCTAGACTGGGCATATCATGAACTAATGGGAGAAATCACGATATGACGATCTTCCCAGGGATATTGTCGTTTGTTTCATCGTGTTTTGCTAGTTGAACTCGGAGACTGGAAGCAAACATCCCACGGCGCATTCGTCATTTTGGAGCAATTTACAACCATTGTGTTTATCCATATTCGTGCTTGCCCATACAGGTTTGTATGAAAGCGAGGACTTTTCGCTGACATAAAACTGGTCTACAGACACCAACTTACAATGTAATTAGTGTTCTATTGTAGTCCTTTTTGCATACTAATATTTTATTTCAAGTCGTTCCTTCGGATCACACGATATGAAATTACCTATAGATATCGCTCATAGTTACCTGCAGCTTTCTAGATTGGTGAGATTGGTTGACATGTATTATATATGTATTTCAGTGGTAGAGCAACGCTTAGGCACGAATGGGCCGGCTCGACCGGTGCGATACCACGGCCTCACAGAAAACCGGTTGTGAAGTAACGCTTGCGTTGCATTTCCTCGAATTGAGTGAGGTTTCCGAGGGCCATTCCCCCTCCCCCTCCCCCTTTTCTCTCCCCTCATCTCCTTTCTCCTCTTTCCCATCTCCTCATCCCTCCTCTCTTCTTTCCGCTCCCTGCATCTCCCATCCCTCATCACCCACAAAGGCAGGCAGCGCACATGCGAATCTTGAGTTGCAAGTGTCCATGGACGGCGGTTTCACTTACCATCAGGTAACCCGTCTGTTCGTCTGTCCCCCTATAGTATAAAAAAAAAAAACATGTTTGGTTATTGTTTCTTCCATATAGTTATCCAGTATAGTTCTAATAAGTATATTGTGGTCATAATATTACCTTTTTATGAATGGAGTCGTATAACGTAAATACAATATTGGAATATCAATTACATACGTGTCCATATTCTTAATTTTATCCTGAATGTAAGTCATATTGATATTATGTAGTTTCATTTGATTCAAATCAATAGAATTGTTAAAAAAAAAATTAGATTCCAATGGATTTGAAATACGACGTTCAAGACGACAGTTCCAATCCGGTCCAGCAGTCGTTCCCTAGAGCATTGTTCCAGCAAATTCGTAGTGTGAATACTGTTATGGTAACGTATGATTACGGCCATAGCTAAGCTGCCGGCAAGCAATACTGCCGCTCCCCAATCCGCCATGTTTAGCTAACAATCGTCAAACATTATGGTGATCGAGAACAAGTTCTAGAAACTTCGATGACACCTGGTTTGTAATTCATATTTGTATTTGGATGCTAGACAATGGCAAATAGATTTACTATTTGTCAAGTCGTTTTATGGTTATCTTATATTTACATCACCTACATAGGCATTTATTAGTAAAATGTTAGTCGTAGGCGATAAATATATTATACGCATTAAACTTAGTATACGCACCATAAAACCGAATGTTGTTATTATTACGCACAGAAATATTTTTGTGTACCTTCCTTTTGTGTTTCCATGAAAGTACTTTTTTTCAAAACGACATCGGTTACATGATATATTTTCTTTTTCCTTTAAAACATATGGCACATGTGATGTGTTAAATATTTTTGTCCAAAGAGAATGTTAGGTAATTAAAATTGACTGACCTATGTTAGAGATGTCATGGCTTCGATTCCCTCACGGAACAAAAATTTGTGTAATCCACAAATAGCTGTCTCGAGTCTGGGTGTTATATGAATTGCAATTGGAGTTGGGTCCGTTGTTTGAATGTTTGTGAAGTCCCCACGAGTCGTGGTGCGGTTCCAAGCTATTTTTTTTTCTGTAATTGGTAACACATTATAATAAACGCAATTTCTAAAGATTTTCATAAATATCGATAGTGTAGATAAACTTTGATACATTGTATTTACAGATACATTGCATTTACAGAATGTATCTGTAAATACAGATACACTCTGTAAATACCATGTATTTACTATCAAATCAAACTTCCGTAATATCCTAAAATATTGAGTTCAAATTTGAAAAATAAACATTTCAAAACTTCGATGAAAGCGCTCTTAAGTTAACAGAGTTACTTCAGTGATATCGCTCGGTAAAGCTACACGCGGGCTTAGTATTTATGTGAAATAACACACTGAGAAAATTATTGTATAAATATTGTAAGTATCTGATTAAAAAGTGAAAGTGTACTAGTAATAGGTTTAAAGTTAAGCATTAAAAAGTCACCAATGAAGTAGCTATTTGTATTAGGTACGTATTTGTGTATAGTATAAATCTTTATTAGAAAAAAATAAATGTATTTAATTTTTCTGGTCTGACGAATTTTGGATTTACAAAAAATATTTATTTCGATGGAAATAAATCTACCTGCCTTACATTGCGGTGTTTACAGCTCGATAATATTCGTGTCTGAGTAATAATTCATTGTTATGACAACGCTGTAAACTCTATCATTACATATTAGCATTGATCTTAGTCTAAAGGTGACCTATCGGGTGTTAAGGCATAGCAGACTGCGATTAGCTTTGCGATTCATTGACATCTTTATCAGGATATCAGTAATATAATGAAACAGTTTCATAAAAAGAAATGTCTCAGGTATCAACTGTTGTCTCCTGATTAGCAGCATTCCGATGATGACTGATGATTGATGATTATTTAAAGCACCGTTGTAAGAAAAAAGTAGACAGCGAATACTTAGAAGACAATTTCCTTAGTAATTTAATTATGATCTGATCTTCAATGTCCCAAAGTACAATACAATTAATTTATCCATCTCACATGTAAAAACTACACGGTAACTTAACTACGAATTACACGTACTAGCACCTAATTATCTAGAGATAGGAGAGGCTGGTTATCTGTCATACAGGCGCCGCCTAGTACAGAAGCCAGTCTCTCACACAGATTATGACTATTTTGAGTTGCATACATGGACTATAATTGATTTTTGTAACATATTCTGTGTTAGAGATTAAATAAATTATTATTAAAAAAAAAGTACGACGTGTTCTTTTACAGAATTGATAATGATAAGTCTAGACGGAGGAAGGGATCGAAAACATTTATTAGAATGGTATAATTATATTGAGCGCCATGGTGAATAGTGAATATCGACAATATTTATTGTCAATTTATAGTGTGATGATGACCATCGGTGAGCATTTTTTATTAATTTTAAAATATAACTGTCTGTTTTCTCTTCCATAAATAACTCCCTCTCTCTCTCACTTACCCTTATGCCCCTTGTCCTTATTTCTTTTTGTAAAGGAACAGAAGTGAATTTAAAAAAAGCAGGCTTTCAAATTTCATATTCAAAAGTACAAATTTAAAACTTCTTTATTGGAATGAAAATAAAGAACACATCTAAGTACTTACCTTGCTAAATAATAAATTATGTTGTATTTTTTTCTTAAAAAACGTGTAGAGTGTCAGTATCTCAGAGTGATGTAAGAAATTGCAAGATACTCCATACATCTGAATCTGTTCAGGCTTTATGTAGTTATGATGTAATATTCAACTCAGATACATAATACATGAGTTCTGAAAAATTACAATCCTTTTTTGGGCGGTATTGTAAAAAGAATATTCCGGAAACATCAATTCGATCGCAACAACAGTTCAAATGTGCAGCAAGTAATTTAAATTTAGTCGTACATAATGTATGTATCTTTTGGTCCTAGAATGTATAGTGTCTCTGGAGCTAAAAGAACTATGTGTACCAGCGCAAGTACTACTAGACACGAACGCGCAGTTATCATGTATCTGGGAGCTGAGTCCCATTGATATACTCTACTCAGTGAAGTGGTACAAAGACGGCAAAGAGTTCTTTCGACATGTGCCAAGAGACTCGGAGCCTATGAGGAAGTTTCCGCTGCCCGGTGTCAATGTCCAGGTCAGAAGATTTTTACTATTTTTTTTTATTTATATCTTAAAAGATATTTTTGAGTTATTATTTCTGAGTAACTGTAAATTATTAAGTACCTAGTGTTGACATTGTTAATTTCAATAAGTTATACTAAATACAATAGCCCGAAGAAGTACATAGCTTGCAAGGCTATCACCTTACTAGTGAAAGTCACGCCTTACATCGTCGGAGAAAAAAGCATCCTAATCAAGAACTATTACACTTATCCATACAATTAATACTATTGAATCACAAGGATGGAGTTCTATAATTTTCTAAATTCTATAATTATAAATGCACTTTTTTTAGTCATTGTGTTAAAATGTGGTAGGTGTAATTTGGCTAGTGCAAACAGGTATGGATGCTTGCGTATTTGTAGTGTATTTGTAAGTATTGTTTCTGTATGTATTGAAGCCTAACATAGAGTTAGAGAAGAGATTCCGTCTCTCCGTAATGTAAAGAGTTTAGGCAGGTCGATAACTTTTTATTTTTTATTTATGAAATGGATGTAAACTTTATTAATACTGTTGTAGAGTACAGTACTGAGAATGAAACACACACAAAAAATTAATTTCAGCAAGACGTGGCACCCCGGTACCACGTCTTGCTGAAATTACCATCCAAACTTTCGTTTCCAACCACGCTTGGATGACGCCCGCGTCATCCAAGCGTGGTTGGAAACGAAAGTTTCTGGCTTCATCGGAGCTGAAGACTGGACGTCATATAGTTCCTATTATGACCTATAGCCAGTTTTAGAGGGTATGGCATGCTATGAACGCCATGATAATTTGGAGTTCCTAAAACAATGCGTAAGATTGGCTTTGATGAATTTTCCCATGGACAGAGTGACTTTCTATTGATATCTTCTCAATGGTTGGTCTCAACGTTTAAAGGATTGTATTAAAGCCAATGGATTCATCATTTTGAATAATCGTGATATAAATCATAAATGAATCATATATTTTTAATGCTATTATATACAAACGTTACAGTACTAAATGTTTTATGCAATAGAATACATAATATTGTTCCTTGTAACAATATTTATGGCAAGACTAAGTATTAGGGTGTCTCAAGACATAAGGGAATTTTGTTTTTTCGCGAAATCAAATACGCTTACCCTCTATTTTTATTCAGATTGACCTCATTGACTCAAATAATAAATATTATTGTGATTGGACAACGATAACCCGTGCCGACTTGTTGCCAAACTTTTGATATAAAAATTTGTACTGACTTACTGTAGGAGGAATTAAGAACTTAATTTTTATTACATAATTAAAACTCCATTACACCCAAATAGTATATAATTTATTCATTTACATTAAATAAATATTATATTCAAATTTTCTATTTAACGTTTGTTTTTAGCCAGGATAAATTTTCCGGTTTTCTTATACGCAACGTAATAAAAAATGTTTTTGTTCCTCCTAAACAGTGATTAATCTATGAAAGTCTCGCATTCACTTAATCGCTCTTTCAGCTTCATCGTTTACTACCCTCAGTGCCGAAACTTTTTCTGGCTTCTTGAAACGAATTTTATTATTTGACCACAAAGTAGGACATTAATGTAGAAAACTGTCTTCAATTTTAAGGCGGTTAAACAAGGGTTTGCTTTTTACTGAAATGCAGTCAGAGATGTTTTTTTTTTTCTGAAACAAAATAAGATAAGAGTGTTAAGAAAATATACTTTCACAGGGAACGAAAGTAAATATTTTTTTAATATTAATGCCAACGTTCTTTAATAAGCTTACCATACAATAAACCGCAAAGTTCTTCTTTCGATGGGATGTATCGTTTTCCATGAGTTATTTCTTCCTCTTTGGTTAAATTTTGAACCATTTTAACTTTAGTTTCTTGTTCCACATCATCATCAAACAGTTATAATATAGAAACTTCGTCAGTTAAATACCCCAAATGCTTAGTAATCTTATGTAAGGCTGCTTTTGAGATCATTTTATCACTTTTCTCATAAGACTTCATTGATTTCAAAAAGCACAAATCTTGGTAAGGCGATTTTATTGCTGAAGTGCATTGAAGCCATGGTTTAACGTAGGATATTACGCTGAACAAGCAAACGTCAATCAATGCTGCCTTGGTTTGCTTGTGATCTTTAATTGAGCACTAAGTAACGATGTTTTCAGGGAATAAATCCCTCTCACCCTCCATCGAGCTTGGGGCATGGCACCTGGAGGTTGGATTTTAAATTGTTTCTCGATATCGCTACCTAAAAATATTATAGAAAGCTCTATTAACTCTCGATAATCATCTCTGACTGTGTAAGTTTTTCTCTATAGTTCTGTATTTTATCAGCATTAATACTTTTCCAGTTTTCTCGGAACTTTTTAAAGAGCGGAATTTAAGGGCTTCTAGTTCCTTGATTGATTTTTGCTTCAAATACCCCTTTTAAGACTAATTCATACACGTGATGTCGACAAGCGAAAATAAGCATTTCTCTGTTCAGTTTTTGTTCAAGAAGCACACAGGCACCGTTTATACGACCTGTATTTAAAGCAGTAGTATCACAACAAAGAATTTGCATTTTGTCTTCTAAATTCCAGTCTACAATCGCACAACTTCCGGTACCCTATTTTGGAAATCAATTTTTATGGCTTCAGTGCGTTCTTTCCGTTTTTCTGTACAAATTCTTTGGATGGAAGACTTACTTATCAGAAATTAATCAATATTATATCCAAATGCTTAAATAGCTGCTTCAAGAATGAACACAGAATCTCTCATACTCAATTGACACCTATCTAGCGCTGCTACTAATTTTGGAGTAATAAGGGTGTTTTGTTGTGTTCTCGATAAGCTTCGTCCTCTTGTAAATCTAAGTTTTCATTAGATTTAGATGATGAGACGTCTTGTAACGGTACATAAGATGATGTCGTAGGAGTTGGCTCAGACAAATATTTAGCACGCATTGGCGTGTTCAATGTCAAACAAATTATCTAACTAGTTGACAAAGTCTTGACGGCGCTGCTCAAATACATCTTGTGTCTTTTGTGCATTTTTTTGCAAGTCCCTCGAAACTTGATATAAAATTACAAGATTTTTTACTCAATTAGGCAAAAATTTAGTAGGAATACGCGCCACTTCCCAATAATAGTGTAATACACTCGCGAATAGTGAGATTCGCGCTTTCATTGAGTCAGATTCACTTCACGGATTTTGTAAAATAAAACTGCTAGAACTCCATTAGTCGGAAGTTTTAAACCCGTTATTTAATGTTTTACGTCACCTATTAAAAATATACCACTTGTAAAACTGCGTAATTGCACTAACATGTTAACTGATTGAAAACAATGCGAGTTCTATATCGAGGATTTGTAAGTACAAATTTATTCAAAAAGTTGTTGTTGTTTTGTCGTCTTAGAGGTCTACAATCCGAAGGTGGTGGGATCTCCTTCCTCCATAACTATATATATCGCTTCTGAATTTGATGACTAATTAAATTAGAATCGAATCTAGACTATCTATTAGTTTGTATGATAGTGTTAGTAGAATTTTCTAATAACATTATAGCAAAAAATATTTTATAATCACATTCTTTAATACCAACAGAATTCCAACTCATCGGGTTCAAGCATAGTGTTATCACCAGTAACCTTCGAGACAGCGGGACGATATCGCTGCGAGGTGTCGGGCGAGAGACCGCACTTCCCCACCGTATCTAACTACGCCGATATGTTTGTCGTGGGTCAGTATAAGTTTTATTATGAACACAGCCTTTCTTCTCGGCTTCGATCGCTTTTATATAGTTTTTGTTCAATTAATTTACGTATCCCGTCAATATCCCGTTTAAACCATTCGATTTAATATATAAATATATTGCCCACCATCAATTAAAAAAGTTTCTAGCCCAGTTAGATATCCTCGAGCCCCTATTTTAATACTAATAGTTCCATTATACCCTGGTTGTGTAGACTTATAAATAGTTACAGTGATCTTGTATCGACAAGATCGGAACGGAACGGAACTTGAAAACAGTCAGTATGAATATCGATTCATACTGACTGTTTTCAAGTTCCGGAAAATTACAGATAATCTAATTACAGATTACAGATATTTTGATGCGATTACGTAGGTACCTACTGCCTGGTTCTCAATGAAGTAGAATAAGATTCCCCACCCACAGAAAGGCGACTAAGGGGCGGACTGTTATTTATCACCTTTTCCAATTCTATGATCTGGCTACGACATAGGTATACATGTATACTCTCTAGAATATATTCGAGTATATCGTGGCCACACCATGGAATTGGCAGCTTCATAATGTAGCCAATCATTTGATGAAAGGGTCAGCTAAAACTGGCCATTTTGTTAAAACGTCAACGTTTCATGATATGTCAATCCATGTTTGGCCCTAACATTAATTTAAAATCTCCATCATATGAAAAGTTAAATATAAATTATAAATGACTAAATGGCCTGTCTAAGTTATCCTTTGATCTATATTTCACCGCAGTTTTATTCGCTATTAGTAAATAATTATCAACCGCCATAACAGATCACAAAAACCAAACGTTATTCCTAACCTTTAACCTCTATCGGTAGCAGAATCATTTAAGATTAGGTAACTATTTGATGATATGATCACTAACGTTAGACCATATCATGAAGTGGCCTTGTGGATTCATGCGTTTAATTGTATTGAACAATCAGGATTAAACGCATGAATGATCTGATTTGACCATAGCATTATGTGATCAAACATTTAATGAAATATGAGCGTTTCATAATTTGGCCACGACATAGATCAACAGTTATACAGTTCCAGCATTCCTCCTATTAATTTAATGGAATTAACTTAAAGTTATACTTCTGCTACTAAAAAGAGTAAACAATTGTTGATGAGCTAAATAAAGAAAAAAAAAGTAGGTAGCTAGCTTTTTAGGGATTAACTGAATCCTGTGGTTTTCGTTCGCGCACAAACAATTGGCTTAATTGCAGGTGTTAATACTCAAAATGTATGATCCACGTTGCTAGCATCCTTTTCAACCGACTTCAAAAAGGAGGAGGTTCTCAATTCGACTGTTTTTTTTATGTTTGTTACCTCAGAACTTTCAACCTCCTTAAACGATTTTGACGATTTTTTTTTATTTGAAAGCTGGTGCTTCCGTGTGGCCCTATTTTAACTTGGTCCAATTCTGACAAAGGTATCCATGAGGAAACCATATAAATCTTAATTTTTATTTTATCTTATATTAGTCTTAAGTTTTATGATAGACGCATTGAAGTCGGTTGTCGACTTTTTTAAAGCCCGATTATTTAATATCTTTTATTATCTCAGATCCACCACACCACGGTCCTGTCATATCAGGTTTCCACAGAAAATACCAACTCGGTGACCGCATGCAAGTCAATTGCACATCAGGTCGTTCGCGACCTGCCTGCCAACTGCAATGGTACATCAACGGCGAGCCTATACCAGCGACAACGGTTTTACAAATACATCAAGTACATGCAGATAAGCGAGAAAGCACAATATTGTTACTTGATTTTACACTTACAGAGCAACATTTTAGAAAAAAGGCCGTTAAAATCAAAGTGAGTACCTACCTAGTATTCCAATCTCAATCAGGTCTCGTTTTCTTCATATGAGCATGACTTTCTAATTGTTAACATGCGAATTATAATTTTACCAAAATTGAAAAGTGGAGTACTTATATTGTCATTTTACCCTACTGACCAAAAAGATGGTAATGTTTTTCGAGAGTTTGTATGTGTATATATATACATTATGTTTCTTTGTCATCGCCTACGACCAAATTATTTTGTTATGCTCGACCTCACCAAAGTAGGGCTTGGTATGGCTTTGTAAGCCTCACTCACGTCAGAAATGATAAATTTTTGGATAGAAATTCCGGTATTCTGATTTAGAATTAAATGTATTGTTTACAGTGCTTATCAACAATCTCCACACTGTACTGGCAAAGCAACGAGGAAACCGCTTTGCTCGAGAAAGAGATAAACCGTGAGAGAATTTCGCCGAATAAACAGAAGCTAAACTATGGAGCAGACGTCAGTACTAATCTTGGGAGTTCCTTTACAAGCCCATCGTGGAATACCGTCTGTACATTGGTTATGTTCGTTAGGCTTTGTGTATATGACATTTTGTAGGTATATTACCTATTAATAATTTGTATTTTATAGTATTCTTATATCTTACCTACATAATTATGTATATACCCTCACGCCTATATCCCCGAAGGGGTGAGCAGAGGTGTCTCCAACTCTCACTTCAGCTAACAACAATTTAGTTTAGTTATGTTTATATCAATCTGTTTAAATAAAATACAATGTCGTTTAAATGCCTTTTCATTAAACTTAGACCAATAAACAATGTGAAGATGTTCTCCGTGGTAAGTTTTGATTGGATTAAGGCATTAGACAGTAAAGTACTAAAAATGAGAATTTCTCAGTCACAGTACACTGTCAGCTCTCTCTACGGAGACTGCACTGCAATGTCTGTCGCTCGCTGTCGCTGTCAACTTGCTAGCAAGTAATGATTTTTTTTTCTTTATATAAATTTATAATGCAATCTATCTGGCCATATTCAGCATTGGGTTGGTATTTCATTGCAAGATTGTTCATTAACAATATTTCTTCATCATTATGCGATCTACAACTTCACAATAATAAATCTTGTGGGTTTTTGTGCTTGAGCCTTCGTGGCATTTGCACTTCGTTCATTAGATCCTTTGCAAGCAGAATAATACGTGATTCACCCAATCACAGATTTTTGTTTTAAGTTTAAGGAGCAGTTCGGGTTCTAGTGAATAGGTCATACACCTACTATTGTTACAGAAATACTTACTCTTTCTCTGTATGAAATATATTATTAAAGAATCGTTAAAGAAAAAAATAATTCTACTTTGTAATTTTCAACACATCTCAAAAACTAATGTACGTCTGATCCCAAACTAAGTAGAGCTTGTACAATGGCAACCAGACTGCTGATAAATATACTTATATATTTCTAAATACATAGATATTATAGATAAATTACACCCAGACACAGATCAAATGATCGTGCTCATCACACAAATATTTGTCTTGGATGGGAATCGAAACCCCGACCTTGGCTTATCAGTCATTATCGCTAACAGCTAAACCAACAGGTATTTAAAATTACAAATTTGTAACAATGCAATATAGATATCTAAAAAACTTCATACGAAATAAATCTATGAAATGTGCGTGCAACTTATATGCATCGCCCGCAGTGAAAGCGGTCTTAACTGCTTAATATATTCTGTTACATTAATCATGATGCATCAAGAAAAAAGCTTGAAAGGGAAAGTTTGGTGGAGAATATAAATACCAGACAAAGGAGAACAATTACTTCATTGGAGTACCTACAAGTACCTACATACTTTCGTATATTTGAAAATACCTTAGCCACTACCTATATAGCAATAGGCTTACCCAGCACCCTAGGCAGAGGTGAATGGCACTTTGTATATCACGGACATAAGTAATGAAACAACATTCGTTTAAAAAAAATATAGGTTCGGCAGGGGCGTAGCTACCGCCGTATTTGCCGTATCAATTATACGGGGCCCCCGGGCCACGGGGGCCCCCAAAGTGTGTAAGGAAAAAGAATAAAAACTTTCTTATTTATTTTATTTTACAAATGACAAAATTCTATAAAGCAATTCCTTTTTTTTCCGCCTTAAGCGTGCGTTCAAAAGTTGGCAACACTACATCGTTATGGCGGGCTGCGGGACTTCCCCGTTTTACTTACTTCATCTTCAACTCAGCGGGGAATCCCCGGGAATCCTTCATCGATATCGCGATGTACGTGTACGTTGTTGTACTTTGCATTGGATGTTAAACCACGGAGTGCAGTGCACTGTTTATTTACGCGCTTTATATAAATGTGCATTACATTGTAATTCAGTACAAACAATATTGTTCTTCTGGTTTAGCAGTATTAGTAACGATTTGTAAAAGAAATGAGTGAAAGAAAAAGAGATTATCCCAGCGGCGCTTAGAAAAGAAAAATTAAACAGAAAAGGGACGAGGTTATAAAAAAAGTGCCCAAAATTTTTTCATTTTTTCAGAGACAAGATACTGTGAGTGATTTAGATTGGAAAGGTAAGTACTACACTACTACCCAACCCATTTATTAGGGGCCCGTAGTGATAAACAAGGAAATCTTTTAATTTCGGTCTGTCCATCTGTCCGTCACAAAAAGTTGTCTCCCCCCTCGATTTTCACAATTATACTGTTTTTAGGGTTCCGTGCCTTGATTAAAAAAAAACAAAATTCTAACTTATCTATAGGATCGATTTGTTTTGTTGTTTGTTTATCAGTCCGTATCGTATCGTTAATTGCGTGTTGAGAACTTCAGATGTGCAGACTCGCTTTCGGGTTCTCGTTTTGTATGGCCACTACACTACGCGCTGCGTTTAAATAGCACGCAGGTGTATAGTAATGCACGGACGGGCTGCAGGTGATTTTGTATCTACTAATAGGTACGAGCACAATCCGCGTAGAATCTGTGTGCGTCTGAACTGAACACTCTCTAACTGTGACCCTTAGTAACGTTATTTATTTATATATAACTCTTTTTAGTTTAGTATCAAAGCATACGTATTTATTTTTTAACAATTACTCGTTTATTTTTAGATTCTTCTGAAGCATGTTCTTCGTCACATATCCATCCGGAAATAGAAGAAAGCCAAGCACATACTTTATCGGATGTCCATCCAGAAATCGAGGAACCCCAAGTCAACGATTCTGATATATCTGCAGATAATGCAGATTGTAATATAATTTCATCAGATAGAGGAAATTTTGGTGACAATTTAACTGAATGCGAACGAAAAATAATTTTTAAATTGGGTCCATTTAAACCACAAGGACCATTTCCAAAAGTTTCAGAAAATAACCGACCTTTTTCAGCTTATTATTATTCATATTTCAATCAGGCAGGCATAAAAATTATAATACCATGGTTATGTTATTCTAACGTTTTAAACAAACCGTACTGTCACTTCTGTTGGTTATTAGCAGATCGTCAAAACAAATCGTACTCCTCTGCTTGGGTTAACGGTGTTTCGGTTAGAAGCAATTTCACACAAACTATTCTTGACCATGAAAAGTCACAGCAGCATATTAGTGCCTCACTCTCTTATAATAATTGGTTGCAAGGAAATACCATCGATACTCTATTGAAAAGTGAAATCGATAGTAAAATTACATTCTGGAGAGATGTACTGCATCGTATAATTAATGTTATAATTACTTTAGTATCTTGTAATCTACCTTTGAGGGGGCATGATTCTGATTCTGGCAATTTTATGGCAATTTCACGTCTGCTATCTAACTATGATGCAACTTTAAAAGAACTTTTTCTAAAACCGAAAGGTGAAATAAATTATTTAAGCCCTACGATTCAAAACGAAATTATTAGTTTGCTTGGTACTAACGTTAGGAACTGTATTATCTCAGAAATTAAAAAAGCTCCATTTCTGACAATAATTCTGGATACAACACAAGACTTGTCAAAAATTGACCAACTATCTGTAGTTTTTCGATATATCTCGGTTACAGAAAATGATGATTATGTGCCTAAAGAAATAAAAATCTGTGAGTCCTTTTTAGGATTCATAGCAGTAACCGATTGCAGTGCTGCAGGTCTGAAAACTGTCATTTTAAATTTGACTAAAGAATATGGAATTGATTTGACTAAATGTAGAGGACAGGGATACGATGGAGCAAATGTTATGTCGGGTGTGTATGGAGGATTACAAACCCTAATAAAAGAGCATGCTCCAAATGCCGATTATGTTCATTGTGCTGCGCACGCTTTAAACTTGGTTTTGAACGATGCTGCGAGACATGTTCGTGAAGTATCGACTTTTTTCGATAATTTAGAAAAAATATATACTTTTTTTGGCAATAGTATAAAACGCTGGGCTATGCTAAGTGACGATTCATCTGAAAAATATTTGATTACCCTTAAAAAGGTATGTCCTACCAGATGGTCTTCTAGGAACGACGCTTTATTAGCAGTAAAGAAAATTTTTTTACTAATCATGAAAACTTTGTACCAACTAAATTTAATTTCAAATAAAAAAGATGAACGTGAAGAATGTAAAAGTATAATTAATATTTTAGAGAGTTTTGATTTCTTAGTGCTCGTTACATTTTTTTCTTCACTATTTGAAATTATTAATCCTGTTTCTAAAGCTCTACAGCATGAAAATAATGACTTACAGAAATCTAGTATTTTATTAAGTAATCTTTTAAATAGACTGTGCCAATTAAGAAATCAGAATTCATTTAATAGTTTGCTAAATGAATCCAAAGATTTAGCAAAAAAGTGGGGGGTAACAACTGTTTTTAAAAACAGTAGGCGAAAGATAACGAAGCGTTTTTTTGATGAGTTATCACAAGATGAGAGAATTTCCGACCCGGAATCCTATTTCAAAGTCAATGTATACTATTGCTGTTTAGATATATTAATTTCTCAAACTAAAGAAAGATTTCAGAGCCTTTGCAACCTGAGTAGTATATTCGAAATATTACGACCGGAGAAACTCCTATCTTCTTCAAGCGAAGAGATATTAAACGCTTCCGGAAAACTGTCTGCTAAATACAGTAAAGACATCTCACTTAATCTTTGTGACCAATTAAAGGCTCTAAAAACATGCTTAAATTCTGAAATTAAAAAAAAATATTCCATTAAAGAACTCATTGAATTATTGCTAGTAAAATTCAATAGTCTTGCATCCAGTTTTCCCGAGGTAATCACAGCATGCTTTTTATTCTTGACCCTTCCAGTTACAACCGCAACGGCAGAAAGAAGTTTTTCAAAATTAAAACTAATAAAAAATTACTTAAGAACTTCGATGGGACAAGAACGGCTGTCAGACATCTCACTATTGTCCATAGAGGCAGAAACTTTAGAAAAACTAAAATCATCATCAGCCATAAATGATTTAATAAATCAGTTTGCCGATAAAAAGGCAAGGAGAGTGAATATTTAAAATTCGATTTTTATTTGTAAAATGGGTAAATTATGTGATAAATAAATATTACTTCTCACAATATTTTTTTTCTTTTGTGAAAAATCTTTACCTCCATATAAGGGCCTCCAAAAAAATTTTTATACGGGGCCCCGACAAGGCACGCTACGCCACTGAGGTTCGGTGTCTTTCGTACCAAGGAGATTAAAAGAAAAAAATAACTGTCACTCAGAAATTATTATGTCAATAATAAAAAATCTAACCCATCCACAAGATTTCAGCACATTCAAAATAATATATATACGTAATTTAATAACAACCTTATTTAAAGTATGTAACAATAGCACACAGTGCGCATTAAAATAATAATTTTACAATTTCCTCAATGAAAACCGGCAAATATGTGTAACGTTGACCGTACGCCCAGAATGTGCACCATGATGGATTCAAAATCACCTCGTGACCCTTTTGTTAGTAAGTTCGCATCCTGCTCTTTTATTAGATTTATGACATTAAAATGTCTATGGGGATGTGAACCTAAACAATTTACATAAAGTTTACTGCGATGGTAGATCAAGAACATCTCTCATATCAAAATCCATGAAGCCGTCTACGCTGCTAGGCGTGACAAAGAAACATCATATATACATACATATCACGCGCAAGAAAAAGAGTTATGTTTTAAGAGTGTATGTATACACCCTAAAGACATAACCCTCCTTCTTGTGCAGGCAGGTAAAAAAGAAAAGGTTGTTTCCTTTAAGTCGCAAATTTGGGCTCACTATCTACTGCTGTACCCGGCAGAGACCATGAAAATATATATTTTAAAGAATACTAACTGTCATACCTAAAACAATCTGAAAACTCAATACCTACTCAATAGAAAGTGAGTAGGTACTGAGTTGTTTTTACTAAAAAACCACTGCTTTGTCATATATTTTGTTATCTGTGTTGATACTGTCATTGCTGTCAAATTTCATATTAGGGTATGTGCATACCAAGTCGCGCTTGTTAGTAAATTTATAAATTATCTCTATGTCAATGCATTCAAATAGGTTTCTATTTCTTTTGTAAATGTAAGCTGTACTTTTTTTCAATAGTTCCAACCTTCTGTAATTTAACCATTGATGAAATACGATTACTTGATTCTCTTTAGATGTAAACATATACCAGTGTAAATACTACTTTATTTGGACTTCAACAAAAACAATGATGATATCGCTTCAGTAGTACAAGTACAGCAATAAAAACAGCGCAGTGAAGAAAACCATAAAAATGTCTCAAAGACCGCATACTAAATCCCGTATTAAAGTTTGTAACAAATCTGTATTTCATCTTCAAGATAAAAAAGCGGACGAGGGTGAATTATCCATTGGATTGATTAAATCAGCTAAGAGAACGGGACAGCTCAGTTTATGCAATAGGGGACTCGGTACAGGTGAGCCAGATTAATTTAAGACTATATGACATATGGTATTATATACTGTGCTATCTCTAATCCTATAGGTCCATACTGCAGTTAGTTTTTTACATACATTTACACTTGGTATCAGGTATAGACTACCACATATTGTGGTTGCTGTAAAAGATTAAACTTTTTTTAAGAAATTATAAAATATATACCTATTTTTTATATATCTTTTAAATAGGCATCATAATTAAACCTTAAATTTCAATTTTTGTATTTGCATTAGGTCTATTTTCATGGAAATTCTTATTTGATATAGTTGCAGATTATTACTTATTATCATACCTATGATATTCTTGGCTTATAAACAAACTCTACTTTTTCTTATTTATTTAGTACCAGAAAATGTATGGAAAATTGATGAATTGGTTATGGATGAAACAAAAGAAGTTGATTTTGCAAGAAGTAATAGTAATAATTGGTGGAATTCTGAGCCATTGAAGACTCTTGACCTTGGCTCAAATGTTATCAAAGTTATATCACCCAATATAAAGTATCTGCAACACCTCATCACACTCAAGGTGAGCAAGAGACTGGTTCCACTGCATTTAATATTTCTTGGGGTCATTTATACTTGTTTGACTATTATTCAGTATAATCTCATTATAACTGGCTACACAGAGATATTAATGTTTGTATTTTCTCTATACCAAAAAAATACATTAATAAGAGATATTTCTAACAAGTTTTTCTGGATGTATTTACTTATGCCTAAAAAAAATACCAAACTTGTTTTTTTGGCCTCCATGTGCAAAAAACTTTATCATATAAATATGTTTTATACCTTTTTTAAAAGGCCAACAACAACTTTTATTAAGTGATTACAATTACTTACAAACATTAGTGATACTAGCAGTATTTGCAAATTTTTTTCTGCACTCTTAGAACCCTTTAATGTCATATAAAGCAAAAATATTTTATCCAAGTTGTTTTAATATTGGTTCTTGTAAAGACAAAGTGAGTTGTGTTTATTAGCTTTCTTATTCTTTTTAATAAGTATAAATTATGTATTGTGTAAATGCATAAAAATATTAATTTATAATTTTAAGAACAAAACAAATTATTAATAATGCTATATTACATTTTAATAATGCTTATTAAGGGAGGGACTTCTAATACTATTAAGTGAGACATTTAAACATATATTGCTTCTTTTAGCTTCATGATAATGCTATATCTAGTCTACCAGCTGAAATTGGTGAGCTAAAAGAGCTAATGAACCTGAGCTTGGCTCATAACAAACTAACAGCACTTCCCAAGGAATTCTACAGGTTGACAGACCTACGATGGCTAAGTATATGTCACAATCGACTTACAATAATTGAACCAGATTTTGGGGATCTTGTCATGCTAAACTTTTTGGTAAGTAATTATGTTATAGCTTTGATGCTAAAACATGATTTAATATAATGCATATAAATTATTCTGATCCTAATTCTGACTAAGAAAGATCACTCATTGTCCATTACAATTCACCAAGAACTATGACTGTGTGCATGTAAGCTGCATTTGCACTCTGTCATATATCCAACCACAATGACATCCACACCCACACTATATCTCAAAATCTTAGTACTTAATCCACATTTATTCCTACTCCCAAGCACCAACTACCAAACCAACAGCTGTCCATGCATTCTCACCGGATTGCTCATCCAATCATTCAAAAATAACTGTTCTGAATTTTACTTATTTTAAGTGGCTAATACATATCATGTAACATTAAAAGAGGTTTGGTTTATCCGTAAACCCTACCAAATGCCAGGCAATCGTTGTAGGCAGCAAACGCATTATGTGTGGGATTGATACCACTTCCATCTCCCCTATTGTTTTCAATGGCTCAGCCATACTCCTGAACTCGGTAATTAAAGACCTGGGATTGCATATCGACGCAACGCCCGACTGATTGGCGAGCCCAAGTAACTCATATAAGTCAGAAAGTTACTGGAAGTCTCCGAAAATTATACCGTTTAAAAATTTCTTTCCCACTAAGACCAAAACTATCCTAATGCAGTCTCTTATCATTCCTATAATCGACTATGGTGATGTGTGCTATTTCGACCTGAATGCAGACCTTCTCAACAAACGACCGTCTTCTTAATAACTGCATTTCATTTATTTTCAATCTTCGCAAGTATGACCACGTGTATGCTTTACGCTCCGAGTTAAAATAGCTCCCTATTCGCCAACGCCGAAGTCTACGAGCATTAACTTCCTTCTTCTCTTTTCTTAACTCTTCGTCTCCGCCATCTTATTTAGCTGTCTACACTCGATTTCTATCGTAATATAACTGACTTTGTTAACTCTTCCTGCTATGTCCAATCAGTCCTACTCTGGAACGAACTACCACTCGAAATGAGGATGTCCACTAACTGCTTTATTTTTAAAAGGAGGGTAATTGACCTCCTGTATAATGAGTTGGCAGAAATGTCACAGCGTTACATATTTACCAGACTTTTATAGTGTTTATTGTATGCGTTGTATGTATGTATATGCATATATGTTTGTATTTATTTATATATAGGTATATATTAGTATATGATGTATAAAAGTAATATATGTATATAATTAGGTCATATTTTATAATATTTAAACTGGTACCTCTCTCACCTTTTTGCACCTACTACCATTTTTGTCACACCCCAAGGTTGACTGGGAGAGAATGCCTGAGGCATTAAGTCCGCCTTTGTACAATATGTGCAATAAGTCGAAATACTAACTATATACTATATATACTAATAATACCCATTATTTCTATATTTACCTTAAAATTGAAAACAGTTTCCTGGAAGCTTCCTCCTGGGTATATACAGGTCCCTAATCATAGATTCACTTGTGACGGAACATGTGGTTGAAGTCGATTCGGACACACCACTATTCCGTCAGCTCCGGCTAGGTCTAGACCCGTGGAGGTTTCCACACGGAAAAGAAAAGTAGCAGTAACATAACATTGCACTAAGTGGGCTTGCAATATAAAAAATGACATGCGTTACACAAAAAAGTTTGGGAACTTGCTAGTTATATACCAAAAACATACAAGCACGAAAACGGTTTTTGATATTCATGAAATGCTATCTAGGTTGTGTTACACCAAGGTCTGCTAACCTGATTATTTTATTATATACATTTTATGTAGTAGATTGGCACGAATAGGCCGACTCGGCGGGTGCGTACCACGGCCTCACAGAAAACAGGTTGTGAAGCAGAAATTAGTGAGGTGTCCGGAAGCTCCATTCCCCCTTTTCTCTTTCCTCTTCCCTCATCCTCCTCTCTTATTTGCCATCTCCTCATCGCCCGTTCTTTCCCTCCCCGCTTCCCCCACCCCTCATCACCCGCAAAGGCGCGCAGCGCACTAACGACTCTCGAGTTGCAGGTGTCCATGTGCATGCTTCTCTGTTCGTCGGTAAAAAAAAAGTTTTTTCATATTTATAAAGTGTTAAAATTGCGGTTATCCTATTCATCCTATTCTTTTTAAAGTCAATTATTAGAGTACGGTATAAGATTTCAAGATGCCGAAAGTTGATATAAGTAAACAATTGATGTATACAGGTTTTAAATATCATTTTAAATAATTTAAAATATTTTTCTGTTCAGTATAGAAATCCATACGATTATTCCCTAGAGGAGGGTGGGTGGTCGTGATTATAAATGATGAGACTACGATTTTTGTTCTCAGGACTTATCACATAACAAATTAACATCTTTACCACCGGGTATGGGATATTTGGTTCGCCTTGTGGAACTCAATTTGTCCCATAATGAACTTCAGGAACTTCCGCCAGATATCGTGAATTTAAGAGGTATTTTGGGTTAATGGGTGGTATTATTATTTAAGAGGTATTTGTATTTTTTAGTTATAATTTATACTAACTAACCATTTAACTGTATTTACCTATTGGTCAAGTGTTTAGTGATCCTGACTGCGGAGCCAGAATTTGTGGGTTCGATTTCCAAGTTAAATGTTTCTATAATTTTATTCATACTCTTAAGCGTCATTTTGATACATGTTCAGTGTGTATTAAACATGTTGAAGACAAAGAGAAATTGGTTTCAATTTCTCATTTTAAATACTTATTTGTAGACTTAAAGGCAATTAAGAGATAACTTGATGTTCAACAATGAACAGTGTAACGTTGGTTTCATGCGTTCAATGGAAAGAAAAACTGAATCGGTGTATTGAAAGACCTGCTATGCTAGGGTGTTCCTATGTGGGCGCGCTACTCACCATCTCATAGTATTTACTCATATCAATGGCCCCCATTTCTATGGTGTTTGCATCACCATTATTTGAAAACTGAATTACATTAAATTACATTTGCTTTTCAATGAGATAACAATGGCTTTCGACGATAGACGATTTGATTAATTCGGTAAGTGACGGGTGTGTTGGTCTAGTGGTTAGTGACCCTGACTGCTGAACCGGAGATCGTGGGTTTGATTCCCGCACGGAACAAAAATTTGTGTGATTGTCCCGAGTCTGGGTGTTTTTGTGTCCGTTGATAGAATTTTTGTAAAGCCACCGCGACACAGAAATTATTTCTAATGCGGGAGTTATCATTAAAACAAAAACAAGATTGATGAAATGTTGTGTTGATACAATTAGCATCATATCGATCGATCGATCGATATCGATGAGGAAATATTAAAATAATAAATCAAACTATTTTTTGATAATCATTAAAAAATAATAAATTATAATCCATAATTATAATAATTCTTGATAGTAAAATTAAAAACAATCTAAATTTATAGTGGTAGAGCCATGCTTAGGCACGAATGGGCCGGCTCGACCGGTGCGATACCACAGCCTCACAGAAAACCGGTTGTGAAGTAATGCTTGCGTTGCATTTCCCCGAATTGAGTGAGGTTTCCGGAGGCCCAATTCCCCCTCCCCCCTTTTCTCTGCCCTGATCTCCTTTCTCCTCTTTCCCATCTCCTCATCCCTCCTCTCTTCTTTCTGCTCCCTGCATCCCCCATCCCTCATCACCCTCAAAGGCGGGCAGCGCACTTGCGACTCTTGAGTTGCAAGTGTCCATGGACGGCGGTGTCACTTACCATCAGGTGACCCGTCTGTTCGTCTGTCCCTTTATAGCATAAAAAAAAAAGCATACACAAGTTATTAGAATAAAAACTTTCGGAGTTACATTCATATTTATTTAAATATACGGTTTTACTCACGTGTGTATTTCGGGGATGCCCGACTAGTTTCGGTCTCGACAGGATGCCTTTTTCAAGGAGTAAGTCGTCCAGCCGCGGAGTATAGAGAGATAAACAAGTGAGTAAAACCGTATATTTAAATAAGCATACACAAGTGTTTCAAAAAAGTGGTTATATTTTAAGAGGGTATACTTAACCCCTTGAATAACGCAAAACGCAATTTGAAGAACAGGAAACTTCTCTTAATTTTTAATACAGATAACCTAATTTGAAACTGACAATTGGTACTTAAAATTTATATCTGGAGTTGATGTTTCTAATATAGGTATGTAACTATGTATGTGTGTGTGGTATCCGGCATGAACAATCTTATAAAGCAATCAAGACTAATCTGCCAGTATGAGTAGATTGGAATAGAATTGAATGAACTTTATTGCATATCTTTGAACAAAATTTACAGTGTGTATACAAAATAGAAGGGCGGCTTTGTTACTAAATGCAATTTCTGCCATGCAACATTAGAATGGACAGAAAAAGAAAAGATACAAAAGTACTCATGGGTAGCATTATCTTGCATTCATTATAATATTAAATTTAATTATTGCAGATTTGAAAAAAATGAATATAAGTAACAATAATTTAAAGACATTGCCACCAATGGGCGAACTGAGGAAGATGGAGGTTTTGGAGGCGAACCATAACGATATCGTAGAACTACCCGACTTTTATGGATGCACAGCACTGAAAGAAATATATTTGGCCAACAATTTTATTAAGGTAAGAAAAACTATAAAAGTAAAAAGACACTATTTGTGCTATTTCTCACATTGATAGAGGCATATGTCCAACAGTGGGTGTAAGATAAATAAAAAGAAAATTATATGTAGCCGTTTTCGGTGGAGTAAAACCTGGCCACCTCTCTTTTTCTCACCACCTTTCCCAATCAGACTGTTATCTGTCAGACAATATACGTATATACAGTCAGTGTCCAATAGACTTGCCTATGCCGTGAGTGGGAATAAATTGTAGTTAACAAAAAGTGAAGTTGAGGGGGGGGGGGGACAAACGAGCTCACCTAACGGTAAGGGAGTTCCGTCGCCCAAGAAAACTTGCAACTCATGAGTCACAAGAGTGTTATCCCCCTTTTAGAGGAGGGGATGGGCAAATGGGGAGTTGAAAGATTGGAAGGTAAAGGGGATAGGGCCTCCAGTAACCTCACTTACTCGGTCACAACAATGAAAACATTGTTTAACATCCGGTTATCTGTGAGGCCTTGGTAACACTCCAGTCGAGCCGGCCCATACGTGACGTACGTACGTACGTACATGATTCTCCCACGTTAATAACAATTATCCAGTGAAAACAAAGTTTCGTCACCCCTTTTACAAACATACAGGTCATTGGACAATGGAAACTGGACTATAGTTTAACAGTAGTTTTTTGACTAGTCAGTTGAAAAATAGTATATTTTATTTCAGGCAATCACAGAGGAGTTTTGTGATCAGATGCAGCACTTAAACGTTTTGAACATAAGAGACAACAAACTCGAAATCCTACCAGAAAACATATCATTGTTACAGAACTTGAAGAGGCTTGATCTAACTAATAATGATTTAAATAAGTAAGTATCTAATACTCTTGTAAAAGTGTACCTGCATATTTTACTACTTGTGGAAATCGAACATGTGCCAAGAGAAGTAAGAAAGCCTGTACAATAAGCAAGTAGAATATAGTAGAGGGCATTCAGGAGGTCGTTCTGTTTTTAAAATTCAATATCGCAATTAACGGAAAAACGAAAATAAAAGATTAGTTATCATTTTATAAATAAATATGTGAGAAATGTGTTTTTATGTATATGGAGGTTAAAGATAGGATATCTTCTCCATTTGTGAACACATGTGTCAGTCGTTCTTTCTAATTAAAAGGGCAGCTCTTATATTGTTTCTACCTAAATTTGAAGGGAATATTCCATCTCTAAGAATTCAAATTAAGGAATAAAGATACAGCTTCTTACAATTTATCATGAGTGTTTCAACTGTTAAAACCCTGATTCATACATTTATAATTTAAAGCTCACAAGCAAATAAATAATTATTTCCTGTTGATCTAGAATCGTAGAATTAGTAAGCAACAAGGTCTAGATAGTAGAAATTAATGAAAAGGGCATCTTAGATTTGTTATTTCGTAATTAAATACACAGGCACTGATAGTGTACCGAGTCCTTTATCAAGGAAACGAATTACCACGAAGTCAATAATTAAGTTTGGAATTTTAAATCAGATACGATATAAGACGGATCTGTAGGCTACAACACATGAGTTTATGACACTGAGTATTAGTTACCATAAATAGAGGTAAAATTGGAGGGAAGCATATATTATTGTAGTATAAATACCACTCACGAAATTTTTACTTTTGCCCCTCACGGCAAGAACAAGTAGCTTTTCAATCTTTTCATGGACACCTTCAACTCAAGACCGTTGCTAGTGCGCTCTTGAGTGTGATGAGTGGTTGGGGGTTGGGGAAAAAGGAGAGCGAAGCGAGAGATGGGCCTCCGGAAACCTCACTAATTTCGGTAAAATGCAATGTGGGACGTGCCGGTATCAGCCAATCCATTCGTATAAGCAATTTCCCTTTCTTAACTTCTATCCTATTCCCATGTTGGGATTACATTGGGGAGACGAGAAGGGAATGTAATCCCAACATTCGCACTTGATTCCCAAAGTGCCACGTTGACGACAATACGTTAGCCCCCTACTACGTACATGGGGAACTAATGTAATCGGAAAATGCGTGCCTGCCTCATTGAAAATGTGTGCGTCTTAGGATTAATAGTGTTTTTTTTCCTACCAGGTTACCTCGTAATCTAGGACTGTTGTCCCAATTGCAAAGCATCAACATGGAAGGAAATAAACTTTCGTGTGTGAGACAGGACGTCATTCGCGGTGGCACGGAGCGAATGATGAAGTTCTTACGAGACCGCATCACTGAGGAGGTTGTTAGCGAGACCAGATTTTCTAAAGATGATTGGCCTGATAAGTGAGTAAAGTAATTATATTGTCATCACAGGTCTGCCACTTTTATAAGTTACGTCGATGTGCCTGCGCAAAACTCATAATTTTTCTGGTGCGAAACGTGTCCGTTCACTATTGGTTGACGCGAACGAACCATAGTCGAGTCAACATTAAATAGCGAGATAGGTAGTCTTAGTTGTTCTTGTATTTAAAATTTTAATACAAAGCAATAAGTTCTGAATTTACTTCGTGTTTACATTCGGTTTTAGTCAGCGGTTGGTAGCGCTTTTCTGCCCAAACGAATATAGCCGATGCATAGAAATGTACGTAGAATTTATTTGTTAAAAAAAAACCTATTAACTATAAGAAAATCATAATTTCATTTATAGTGTGTTATTGCTTTTATCAAATAGTAGTTTTCATGTTAAAATGACAAAAAAAAATCGTGAATGTGGTTTAAATAGGTACGTAGCCATTTTCATTCTTTCTTAAATTTCAAATTAAACAGTACACACATACACACATAGTAGCTGTAAATTGTGTAGTGCAAAATTAAACAAATGACTTATCCTCGCTGTTTTATGATGAACTGACTCTTGTATCGTGATATGTATCCGTAATCGCGGGGGACTATACAAACATTCAATCAATTGACACAAATAACACCCAGACTCGGGACAACTATTTGAGGAGCACACAATTTTTTGTCCCGTGTTGCAATCGAACCTACTACATGACGGTTCAGCAGTCAGGATCACTAACCACTAGACCAACAGGCCCGTCCATATATGTTATTCCTAAAAAGACAGTTCTTATTACAGGCGAAAAATGTACAATGACCCTTATGCAAGTTTGTTTTCTCTGCATCGCTCACCCCCTGTACTAATAAACCGCACATTTCACATTGACGATACGACGATACGATAAAAGTACATAATACCTGGTCTTCTGTTTTCCGCCTACAATAGAAACTATAAGTTAAGAAGCCGTATTGAGAATATATTTATATTAATTACATTACAGGTACTCATTGAAGAAGAGTCTAGCTCTGATGGTACCAGCGCGTGATCTGACGGATGTGCCGGACCACGTGTTCACGGCCGCTGCCGAAGCTGAGGTTCACATCTGTGACTTCTCGAGGAATAAGTTCACTACATTGCCCAAGGGGTGAGTAGTAGTGGTAGTACAGATATTTATTATTATTATTTATGTCAATTACCTGTCGAAATAGGAAATGAACTTAAAATGTGATTTGCTTATAGCTTAAAATTCAATAAACAAATATGCTCTCTCTCTACCCTCTCTGTATCTCGCCTCGCTCTATCTACCTCTCTCCTCCCCCTCTTTCTATCTACCTCTCTCCTCCCCCTCTTTCTCTCCATATCGCCCCCTCTCTCCCCTCGCTCTATCTACCTCTCTCCTCTCCCCCTCTTTCTCTCCATATCGCCCCGTCTCTCTATCTCCCCTTCCCCCTCTCTATCTCTATCTCCTTCTCCCCTTCTACCCCCCATCTCCCCTTTCCCCTCTATCTCTTCCTCCCCTCTCTATCTCTCCCTCCCCCTCTATCTCTCCCTCCCCTCGCTATCTCTCCCTCCCCCTCTATCTCTCCCTCCCCTCGCTATCTCTCCCTCCCCCTTCTATATCCCTCTCTCCCCCCTCTTTCTATCTCTCTGCCCCACCCTCTCTCTCTCTTCCCCCTCCCCGCTCTCTCCCCTCTCTTCTCGCCGCCTCTCTCTCTCTTTCTCTCTCTCGTCTCTCTCTCTCTCCTCTATCCTCTCTCTCTCTCTCCCCCTCTCTCTCTCCCTCCCTCTCCCCCCTCTCTCTCTCTCCCCCCCTCTCTCTCTCACCCCTCTCCACCTTTCCCCCATCTCTCTCTCACCCCTCTTCACCTTTCCCCCATCTCTCTCTCTTTCTGTTACAGGCTCTTACATTCAACATTTGGATTGACAAAATTGATAACGGATTTAAAGAATTAGGTAGTTGTAATTATAGGATAAATAGTATATAAGGTTGTCTGGAATTTGGCGACTTTAACGCCCATCACGACGAATGGCTTGGTTCGCGCAAAACCGATCATGCGGGAAGATCTGTTCACGATTTCGCCTTGGCATATGGCTTGACGCAGCTGGTAGCAACGCCTACGCGAATCCCAGATGCAGAAAGCCACGTGCCTTCACTGTTGGATCTTCTGCTGACCTCACATCCTGACGGCTACAAAATATCCGTTGAGGCCCCTCTTGGCTCTTCGGACCATTGTCTGATTAGGAGTATGGTGCCACTCGCTCACTCGCTGCGGCCGCGAGTTACAGGCAGTCGCCGCGTATGGCACTATAGGTCAGCAGACTGGGATGGAATGAGAACATTCTTTGCATCCTACCCATGGAGGCAGGTTTGCTTCTCGCCGGATGATCCCAATGTCGTTGCTGACTCTGTCGCGGATGTTGTGCTTCAGGGTATGGAACTTTTCATTCCATTCTCCCTGATTCCCACAGTTGGCAAGTCCCAGCCTTGGTTTGGTCGAACCTGCAAACCCGCCGAAAGCAGGAATGTTACCAAGCATGGGCTAATGCAGCGACAGCACGGGATGTAAAGACCAGCACATTAAAGAAGCAATTTAACTTTGCCTCCAGGTCCCTCAAAAGAGTAATTGCTGGGGCGAAGTCGGCTCACATCGGCAGAATTGGCGAGAGACTAGTGAGTCTCCCCTCCGAAACTCGTGCATTCTGGTCTCTTGCCAAAGCTGTCCAGGGGAACTTTTGTAAGCCATCCCTTCCACCTCTACGCATAGGAGATAATTCGTTGGCCCAAGACGCTAAAGAAAAAGCCGATCTTCTGGGCAAACTCTTTGCGTCCAACTTGACCCTGGACGACGGGGGAAACGCACCGCCGACCATACCGCAGTGCGAGACCCGCAAGTCCGGTTTACACAAAGGGCAGTGCGTAAAGCGCTTCTTTCCCTCGACGTTCGAATCTCTCCTATCGTGCTGAAGACGTGTGCTCCAGAGTTAGCACCGGTTTTAACGCGCCTTTATCGGCTTTCCTACTCTCTTGGCGTAGTCCCGAACTCATGGAAGACAGCTCTAGTGCACCCAATCCCTAAAAAAGGAGATCGCTCGGATCCGTCCAACTACAGACCCATAGCCATCACCTCCTTGTTTTCCAAGATAATGGAATCCATTGTTAACTGCCAGCTCCTCCGGTACTTAGAAGACCACCAGCTCCTCAATGATCGACAATACGGCTTCCGTCAGGGTCGTTCAGCTGGTGATCTTCTCGTATACTTGACTCACCGGTGGGCACAGGCGATCGAGACCAAGGGGGAAGCGTTGGCCGTTAGTTTGGACGTGGCGAAGGCCTTCGATCGGGTCTGGCACAAAGCGCTCCTTGCGAAGCTTCCTTCCTATGGGCTTCCCGAGAAACTGTGCAATTGGCTCACCAGTTTTCTTACAGACAGAAGCATCAAGGTTGTTGTTGACGGTGCATGCTCCGACTCAAAGTCTGTTAATTCTGGTGTCCCACAAGGCTGTGTGCTATCACCCACGCTGTTTCTTCTGCATATCAACGACATGCTGCAGATTAGCAGCATCCATTGCTATGCGGACGATAGCACGAGTGATGCCCTTTACACCGGCCGCGCTAACATTTCTCGGGTAAACGTCATCGAAAGCCGATCCAAACTTGTGTCTGAAATCGAAACTTCTTTATCAAAAGTTTCAGATTGGGGTCGACTTAACCTAGTCCAGTTTAACCCCAAGAAGACACAGGTTTGCGCGTTCACCGCTAAAAAGTTGCCATTGTTCGTATCACCTCAATTTGAGAGCACTTCCCTAACTGCATCAGCCACTATCGGAATCCTTGGCGTCGATGTATCAAGCGAAGTCCAGTTTCGCGGTCACTTAGAGAGTAAGGCCATATTAGCCTCGAAGAAGCTTGGTGTGCTAAACAGATCGAGACAGTATTTTACTCCGGCCCACCGCCTGCAACTTTATAAGGCGCAGGTTCGGCCGCACATGGAATACTGTTCTCATCTCTACGCAGGTGCACCCCAATACCAACTTCTCCCTCTTGACCGCATTCAACGGAGAGCGACTCGCATCATCGACTGCCAAGATATTTCTGATCGACTTGACACCTTGGCGTTGCGTAGAGATGTAGCTTCACTCTGCATCCTCTATCGCTTGTATCATGGGGAGTGTTCAGAGGAATTGTTCGGACTTATACTGGCTGCTGGTTTCCGCCATCGTCCTACGCGACAAAATATCCATCCCCATCACCTGGACGATTGGCACTCCACCACTGTGCGCTTCTCCAGAAGCTTTTTGCCTCGCACAACCAGCTTATAGAACAAATTGTCGCCTGCCGTATTTCCGAACCGATACGACCTTCAAACCTTCAAGAAGAGAGCGTACCTCTACCTAAAAGGCCGACAACGCACTTGTGACTCTTGAGTTGCGGGTGTCCATGGGCGGCGGTAGTCACTTACCATCAGGTGACCCGTCTGCTCGTTTGTCCCCATCGCATAAAAAAAAAAAAAAAAGCAATAAAGCCAAGCTTTGTACGATTTTAAGTGGACGGATGGATGTATTTGTATGATACTTCTGTAATAGTGGTGCAAAAATGATTCTTTATCTATCTCTATTCCAGACGAAAATCTGCATCTGTCATATCCGTTTAGACGCTCTGGCGTGATTAAATAATATCATATAACATCAATTAAAACTTTCGTATTTATAACAGTAGTATGTAAAAAAAATATTAAATATAATAATATAATATTTAAAAATTTGCAAATGGTTCATTTCTGTCTTATTTTTGTTTTCAGTTTCGTTCGCCTAAGCGAATCATTATCTCAGTTAATTTTGTCCTCTAACAACCTCACGAGTATTCCGCCTGAAATAAATATTTTGACACGATTGCAATTCCTCGATGTTAGCAAAAATAGTCTGACAGATTTACCTATGGAATTGGGACATTTGAAGAATTTAAGGGAACTAGTCATTTCTAATAATAAGTAAGTTGTTCTTATGTGTAATTTAAGTGATCTACTTGTTGCAAAATTATACAATTCTATTTAACGTTTCTACATTTTAAAATAATACTAGTAAAGTGAGTCATACATTAATACCTCCAGCTAAGAATTTGTGTTAGGTGGCGTTTGAACCCGCAATCATTGTCTCAGGTTAAATCTATTAGCAGCTCAAACTGTCTTAGCAGATAAATTTTAATTGGCCTAACGTGGGTGCTTCATACACCTCTGCCTGCGACTTCAGGGATACAGGCGTGTATATGTAAATTAAAAACAGATGAAATAAATCTTTTAGACTTATTTCTTCTCTTTACTGAGTTTTACTTTACTTTCATGTTTTAATTTAAACTCTTTATATGTCTAAGGTTAACAAAAATACCGAGGTGCGTGTATGACGTGGAAAACTTAGAAATACTGCTAGCAGCCGATAATAAGATCGAGGAGGTGAACGTGTCGTCTGATGCTCTCGCAAAGCTGAAGAAGTTAGCTGTACTTGACCTCAGTAATAATAATATATTCACTGTACCGCCGGAACTCGGCAACTTCACACATCTCCGGTAAGTTTGAAAGCTTACAATCTAAACGTTTTACCAATCTGCTTCTTGTAGCTTTATATATAATTCATTCATATATTTATCATATATCATTCGTTCATATCATGATACATTTTTAGAAGCAGTATTCTTTGCCCCTTTATTTTCCACCAGTAGATTTTTTTTTTATTTGGAAAAAAATATATGAGTATTATGAGTATAATATTCAAGAAGATATCGCGAAACATTCACGAAAAAAAAATTGAATCTAGTTATTTTGGATCTAGCTTAAGTACAGTCCATGTTTGCCAAGAGCTATCCATGGTCAGTAAATCCTATTCATAAATAATAATAATAACTAGATACATCTCAAACACAAACTAAGCAGAGCTTGTTAGTGCAACAGTGGTAAACAGAAAGTTGATAAACTTAGTTATAAACTTCTAAATACATACATATAATAGATAAATTACCACAGAACAAATGATCATGCTCATCACACAAATATTTGTCCTGGGTGGGAATCGAACCCACGACCTCTAGCTTCTGGCACAATCCAATGCGTTTGTCGCCACTGAATGACCTTATATTAATGTTTATTTATGAATAGAATAATATAGTATAGTATGTATAATAATAGTCTTTTACGTGACACTTGCAAACATATTTACTTAGGCATACATAGGGATTCTACTGCAATACTTATTTCAAGGTCGAAATACAACATTGTATTCACTCAAAGATTAACAAAGTATTTTATCAGTTGAAAGCAAAGCAAGCAACGTTAAATTCTTGCTGCTTAAATGCTTAATTCTCAACTTGAACTTTAATAGATTAGCTGCATAGAATTGAACTTGATTTAAATAACTAAAAGTTACCAATTTTCCATCCTTTTTTTTCTCCTAATCCGAAATATGTATCTTTTATATGTTATGAAATTGGCGTCAGCTTTGTAACGTTATATTTTCTTGTGTCAACATCAAATGAATTGTTAATATAAATTTATGATTTTTCATACCTTGATATTTCATACAGAAAATCATCAAACCTTACCTTTTGATATAAAATCAAACAGGTATAGTTCCAGTTAATTACTCCATAAATACATTCACGCCTATATCTCCGAAGGGGTAGACAGAGTCGTCTCAATCGCCCACATGTTTTACCATGTTATGCCAACCATAATAGTCCCATTTTTTTTATGCGATACGGGGCGAACGAGCAGACGGGTCATCTGATGGTAAGTGACTACCACCGCCCATGGACACCCGCAACTCAAGAGTCACAAGTGCGTTGCCGGCCTTTTAGGTAGGAGTACGCTCTTTTCTTGAAGGTTTGAAGGTCGTATCGGTTCGGAAATACGGCAGGCGACACATTGTTCCATGAGCTGGTTGTACGAGGCAAAAAGCTTCTAGAGAAGCGCACAGTGGTGGAGTGCCAATCGTCCAGGTGATGGGGATGGATATTTTGTCGCGTAGGACGATGGCGGAAACCTGCAGCCGGTATAAGTCCGAACAATTCCTCTGAACACTCCCCATGATACAAGCGATAGAGGACAACGCTCTACAAAGCCGAAATTAGCCGCTTGTCTCTTTCTAAAGATCGTTGTGCATTATTCCTTGCCCAGTAGTGTACACCTTTTATACATATATATACAGAAAACATGTCACAAACAGTTAGGTATAGCAATATGCGGTTTTATCGCACATGGCGATCTCTTAGAGACAACCTTGATACGGATATTGTTATAAAGCATTTGGGGTTGCCTGTGGTGTACTAATAAATAACAAATTAAGTTACTTATCATATATACATAAAAGTAAGTGTATATACATATATACATACATATGTATATATATACAATAATATAGATCAGAAATTATATAGGTAAGTAATAGTCCTTAACTTGTTTTTTAAATACGTGCGAGGTTTTGGCTTGTTAGATAGTAACAGGCAAGTTGTTCCACAGTCCAACCGCTTGCACCGTAAAGGAATTATCTGCAAACTGAGTGGAGTGCTGCGGGATTTTTAGCTGTAAATTCTTGGTGTATTGACAGGAAATGGCAGTATAATAGGGAATATTGCTTATACACATGAATTAGAGATATAGGCAATACCTCAAACAAGTCAGGGTCTGGCTCGTGCCGGAATATCCGAGCCCTCTTACTAATTTTTTTTATGTGTATGTTAACTAAATAAACCAATGTTTTCAGGACCTTGGAGTTGATGGGCAACTGCTTTCGTCAGCCGCGACACGCTATACTTACTAAAGGCACTGATACTCTTCTCTCTTATCTGAGAGATCGTATTCCTACCAAATAGTTTTAGTCGATTATTTGGCCGAGCATGGTGTCGCATCCCCACGTAGGTTATTTGCTGTGAAATACTCCAATTATAAATACATCTGAAGTGTTAAATCAGTATTTACTTCTTTTAAACTTTCGCTACTTGTACACAGTAGTTATTGTACATTACACTCACGCCTATTTCCCCAAAGGGGTAAGCAGTGGCGTCTCAAACGCCCATTTTTCGCTAACCGTTATTAGTCCCAGTAACGTAATAATGGCCAAGTCTATTGTCGTCATCCGGACAATGAATATATACTGTCTGATGGATAACAGTCCGATGCTTTAGTCGATTTATACGACTAATATACAGGATGTCTTTTTTTTTTTCAAATTTATACAACATCCGATTGAGATTTAATAGGCTTATAATATTTTCTGTTCCTGTTTGACAATTATTATTACTATTTGTTAAAGTAGTTAACTACATATTACAATTTCTCTTATTATCATTGATATAGTATATACTTCGTCATATTTTACAAACAAAAGGAAGGCGAATTGATACCTTATTGTCCTCGACTATAAAATGCCAATTTGCACAACTGTGACTATTTTGAGACTCCAAATTATTAAATGACGTTATTTTAAATATAAAAAAAAAATTACCTCGGCCTTTATCCCTATAATAAATTAAAATAAAAAAATAAATAAAACAGCAAGTAAGTACGTGATGATTATAAAAAAACGCTTATTGTTGTTTTACACATATTTAGAAATTTCTAGTAAAATTTAGGAATATTTCCCAACGAATACCCTTAGTTACCTATAGGATGCCATGCCAAAAGTGTTGCCATATAAGTGATTTCAGTTTGCTGGAGCCAAATATTTTTTTTGTTTTTCGTACCTGATTCTGCTGAACCTGAATCTATATATTCGCTTTATTCAGGTATCATTGTTGAAGCTGTCTGTTAATATTTACGTTTTTCTTTTTGTTTTGTTTTAATCACCTTTGTTATAATTACTATCACCAGTATTGTTATTATCTAATGGGATATTGCAGTTGTGATAATACAACATGTCACAAACATCATGAATTCACTATTAAGATAATGAAAAGTATTTACAATGACTTTTATATAAAGTATTCACTGCTAATTGCCAAATGTTTACGTATAATTGATATTTTTGGACATATTGTTTTGACGAAATGTTTGCATATTGCGAGTGCAGTGTTCAATTTTATTAGAAGCTGTATTATATAACCTGTTTATTTATGATTTGGTAAAAAGTATTCTAAATAAGATATTTATTGAAAAAATTAAAGTTAATAAAAAATATTGTAATAATGTACTATGCGGATAGTTTGGGATTTAAAATGTATTAACCTTGCATCAACCTGTTAACTATTTCGAGTTGACTGTCGGATCTTTTTGTTGCTGGTGGAAACAGGCGAATGAGCACATCATGGATAATGATATGCTAATCTTTACAAAGTTTTCTCTATTGTTCCAACCCTTTCTCGCCTAGTGATGAGTGACAAATTGTTGAAGCCCGTCCTAGCCGCAAGACGGCCGTGTTAGACACGTACGGGCCTGCTCGAATGGAGTAATACCAGGTCCTCGCAGACAACCGGTTTTCAAACAATGCTTGCGTTATTTTTCACAGAGTTAATAAGAGTACCAGAGGTCCACCTTCTCATCCCCTTTTCCGCCTTTGAAGTTGAGAAAGGCCCTCAACCTCAAAGACGTCCGCACTTTTGACTCGTAGGTGTCCATGGGCGGCGGCATTACCATCAGGAATAAATACTACTACTATACTATACTACTATACCAGAAAAAATACGCTTAAATTTACGGGGCCCCTATATATTTGTCATGCCTATGCATAATATTAGGAAAATGTCTGCCTTTGAAATTTTCTGTAATATGAGTTGATGTAGGTGATATAGTTATAATCTAACATAATCACAAATTGATTGAAATTCTACCAAAGTATCATTCGTGTACCTGAATTTAATTTTTTAATATACAAGGCCTCTTACATTAACTGCATCAAAGTATTTATATAAAAATATGCACGTTTGTTTAAATTCGTAAGCACATTTACAAAAATTGGAAATATATGAGCATATCGTGTGATTATGAAAAATTATATGCTTGTGTTTTACTTAAAACCACTATCCTCATCCTTTATTCTTTTACTTTTTATTTACTGTTGATCTCTTTTTAATTGTTGCTCTTTCGTCAGCATCGGAAGTTGTCTCCTAGATATTTTCCATTATATCTTCATCATTAAAATTCAAAAAAACTTAAAATTTTTAATCATTTATTACAATTGAACCAATTAAAGGTATATTTTAAATGTCAGCAGTAGGAGTCAGTCACACTAAGTTAGTTGTGAAGATCAGCCCGTTCTGATACTTAGATCCTATGGAGAAGTACAGGCAAGAAAATCAATCTTTATCAAAAAAAAAATACATTTACTTAAATATACGGTTTTACTGACGTGTGTATTTCGGGGATGCTCGACTAGTTTCGGTCTCGGCAGGAGGCCTTTTTCAAGGAGTAAGTCGTCCAGCCGCGACGGTACCGGACGGTGCACTTGAAAAAGGCCTCCTGTCGAGACCGACACTAGTCGGGCATCCCCGAAATACACACGTGAGTTAAACTGTATATTTAAATAAATATGAATCTAATTCACTAAAGTTTTTATTAAAATATTTTTTATAAGCGCAAGAGCTTTGTTGACTTATAATATTAAAGATGCACTGCTGATGCACGTTTGGAGACGACTATGTAAAGCACATCCTACATTAGGAAGCAATTTTCATGTATACAAGTTAGAGCTAAGTGTAAAATATATTTGTCAACTTTACATCTCATCGAGGTTTCATTATTATGATCCTTTTTGCGTGCATAGTAGAGTTCATTTCGTTTGGTGGAATACTAGATTATACTTGAAATTTATAAATAATAGCGGTGTGACTTTGAGAACGTTATAAATTATGACAGTGTGTTGTCGTGACTGTCATTAATTATATCTAAACTGCACGCGTATATTCGCAGTCAAAAGAGTATGATATAGTTATATTCGTAGTATTTTACATAGTACTTTCTGACTGCGAGGTAGAAAAACCACATCATATTTCTATCCTTACATATCTCCAGAGCTTCCCTCACTGTCACTTCACCTTCATACACGCCCGGTGGATGTACGTTTCTTCGACCTACCCTTTGCAATTTATTATAGTAAACTTATGTCTTTCTTCTTGATGGATTTGGACATGCGAGGTGTCAATCGTCGTAATAGTGGTGGTGTATTTTTTTTTGTGTGTTTAATCCGCCACGGGTTATCATCTCACCAGGGCCAAACGGTGAGATGACATTTCGGACTCCAACCGGCTAAAGCCACACTAAGTTCAATCATCAGTCTTCGGGCCCTGGCCTCAAGCGTATATAGGTATAAGATTTCGAGAGAAGTCAGTAAGAAAAGTGGATGTTCATATTACGTAAGTAAGGGAGACTAGGAGAGGCCGGTAATATGTACGAAGAGCAGAAGGAATTAATATTTCAATTCAAAATGTCTTATTAAATATTCCAAAAAAATAAGGGTTTATTTTTGTACAATGTTTAATAAGACATTATAATTTAAGATATATAAATATCTTATGCTAGTCGTATATATGGCCGGCCACTCCTAGGGTCGGCATCCGAATTTACTCTACGCGTGTTATCACCATATAAAACCATGTTTGTATTGGAGGTAGCGTTCTATTCTATATAGGGATTTCAGATCTCTAAATATTGTGTGTAGTCGATAATCTAAGGTTGCTAGCAAGGAAACCGTTCGTAAGCTGTCATATTTTTACACTGTGGTAATCATAAGTGATGAGTAAGAGTTTGGAACATCCTTAAAAAATATTTCGGGTCCATCCTCTGAGCAAATTGTTTTACGTTATATTATATGTATATATGGCGGCATGACGATAACATGTAGTTCCTTGTCAAATGTTGTTAGGAAACACCCAGCATACCAGGTCTGTTCTGGGTGTTTTTTACCTGACCGAGGTCATTATTCCATTAAATCCTTAAACATAACTACTTTAAAACTATTAAAAAACATGAAGGCTTATACAAATTTGCTTAACTTGATGCATCCTTAAAATGAAATATTTTTTAAAATACATTCTTCTTATATGTACCTATAGTTCAAATTTATAGTCACAAGTGACGCATTTCAAAATACATACACTCGAGCTTGTATCACCCAAAGGATAGGCAGAGACGTTTCCAACGCCCACTAAACAAGTTTTGCAACATATGTTTACACAACATAATTGAGTATATTTCCTTATATAGCAGATAACTCTAGACTTTTTATTTTTACTTAACGTTATCATCTCATTAAGTTATGAAATTATGCGCTAAAAATTATGGGAAATCGTACTTACTATTAATAAATAGGTAGCGATCGTTTACATATTTGAAGCTTCGAAGAGTTATCGTCATCAAGATAATGGTATAGCTGTTGCATTATGTACCTGTAATATATTTGACGTATTATCAAGTTGCTTTGGTACCGTGACTCGTTCCGACAATATTTACATAACAATAGAATGAACGTAGTCGAATTAACATAACAGATCGGCTTTACTAGGTCGAGATGGGACAAGCGACTCATTTTTATTATATTAATACTTATTTGTTATTAAAGACTACTGTTAGGTACTCACTTCTTTTTATTTTGTAAGACGTGAAAATCTGATCTTTACGTAGGTACATACCCAAATTATTACATTTAATTTACCACTTATTAAAAAAAAATCATAATGAATAGACATGTACTTAATTATGTGAGACGCAGAAAATAGTAATAATGAAAGATATGAGGTAAACTGTTACTGACTTTGAAGAAACCACAAAATAACGAATTGTGACACTATAAAAAATACGCGTGCATACTTATAAGTTCCCTATCTGTCGTAGACTATATGGTTTGATGAGGTTTTCGCAACAGGATATGTAGGGCGGGGCGGTGTTTCATACATCTACCTATCAATGTATTCAGCCAAAAGTTGTCCTTTAAGCGGGGGTTTAGCAATGTTTGCGCGCACTGAAATTATATACTTCCTCAGGAAATACAAATGCTTGGTACAGACTATGTTTAGTAGAAACATGTCCCGCACGAAAAATCGTTACAACATACCGAGCTGGGCGTCTAATGCGTCGTCATTATCGGTTTCACTATCGTTTGACGTTGACTCGTCACTCTATTGTAAATTGTAGTCTGTAAACCCATAATAATAAACTGCAAGGTCGTGTCGGCAAATTCTATAGTGGGGGGCCGGCCGGCACATGCTAGCTGCACTTCACACAATTTCAGTAACCGCGGTGTGACTGACGATCGCGACAACCGTGATTAGATTACCATATCGCACAAATATTATAGATCGGACAATTTTTGACAAAACAGACTAGGCGTTAGGCTCTAGTCTGCATATTTCAAAGTTAGAAACTGGTGCGAGGGAAAAGTTTTCTTTTAATTCAGAGCGTCGTACTATACTACCTACTTTCAGTCTTACCAAAAATTTGAATATAGAAATTAGTTTACAATCAATAGAAATTTTGGAGTACAAGTGGACTATTTGTTCAGGTGCAGATATATGTACATCAAGCGGTGTGTGTCGAAATATACAATTCCTTTGTCAACCTGGTTGACTCAGTTCGGTTACAGAAGTGCAACAGACTTATGAATTTTATCAGTGAAGAAGCCGTAATTTTATAGTTTTAGGTTTGAACGTAACGTTTTCCACAATGTTTATGGTTTGTTTATGGTTTATGTTGTGTTACGAATAGGTTTTATTTAACATGTAATTTATAATTAATCATACGAATTTTAATAAACAATTCTCTTCATTTTGTTGTTAACTTATGACTCAGAAGTAAAGTTGGTCGTGTTTCGAATCAAATATTATGAAGACAAGAGGAGTGTTTGTTGTCTGGTGGTCGTTCGTGTATTATCATTGTAAGTATTTTATAATTGTACTGGTATTGGTGGTTGTATTTTTTTCCAAGTAATCGCTAGCGTTAAGTAAGATGGGTTATTACGTATTAAGTTGATAAGATTGGAGCCCTGAAGAAGGTAGAACCTGGTCTAACTACAGAACTTCGATATCTCCTTATACTTGAGTGTGAAGGTAAAGACTGAAAGCCTACCCCAACTTAGTTGAAAAAGGGATCTCGGAGGACGATGATGATAAGATTGTTTTTATACAACCGTCTTTGTAAACAGTACAATATGGTCTGACTTATGTTTAGGATACGAGACTACAAACTATTGAGCCTTCCAATTCTAATGGTGTGACGGATTGTAGTGTCATGTGAATGGTCACTGCCCCGCTCCTAAATTATTCCTCAAAAATAACCTATCCAATACAAAAACTATTATTTAAATAGGGCAAACAAATGACAAACTCTTTTAGCTTTTTTAGATATATAAATCGGCGCTAGGTTAATGCTGAGCCATCGGAATTGCGATCAAGTGGTTGTGAGTTAGAACTCCACCTAGTTCACTACACTTCTTAACACAAGCATTTCGCTTATTTTTTTTTATATTATAGGCGTACAAACGAACAGACGGGTCACCTAATGGTAAGGTACTATGGCCCATGGACACCTGCAACTCGAGAGACGAAAGTGCGCTGCCCGCCTTTGAGAGGGATGACTGTATTCGGGGAGGGGAAAGAGAGGGGATGAGGAGATGGGAAAAGGGGGGTCAGGGGAAAGGAAAAGGAGAGGGGAGTTGGATCTCCGGAAACCTCACTGATAATTTATCTGGAGGTGTTTACAAGTATACTATTAATGTGTTAGTACTGACGGGCCTGGTGGTCTGGTGGTTAGTTTCCTTGACTGCTGAACGGAGTTCGTGGGTTCGATTTCCACACGGTACAAAAATGCTAATAGCTATCTCGAGAATGGGTGTTCTTTGTGTCCGTTGATTGAATGTTTGTAAAGCCCCCTGCGACACAAGAATTATTATTAATGTGGGTGTTCTTTTCAAAAGTTAAAAAAAAATGCTAAAACCTCTAAAGTAGCTCCGGTTGCCCTTCTTACAATCATAAGGGATCTAGCCACGGGTTTTAACAGAGCTAGGTACTGGAAGTCAAAATTCCATTTTGCCTGTAATCTTTGGTAGTATTATAAAATGAAAAGACTTGTTAGTTTGCTTTGGTTGTTAAGAATCTATAAAACTACTGAACCGATTAAATTATTATTAGACCAGTAAAAAGCTACTTTATCTAGAAGTAACAATCTATTTTTCAGTAACTAACAAGTTAACAGTAGGTAAGTGTAAGTCTTGTGTCTGCTGCACGGCACATACATATTTCCCCACAGTAGACAATGTTATGATTGCAAAACATGTACATATTTAAAACAAGCAGGGACATGACTAATAGAGCCTGTGACCATGGTCATTGCAACCTGGTCAAAACGTCGCATAATACAAAGATTGTTATTCATTGGTGATAGAGGTAATTCTCGGGCACATACTACATCGAGTATACATACACATACTCTATAAATTATTATAAAGAATCGGATGTTTGTTTTAACGAGCTAATGTCAGGAACTACAAATCCCATTTGGTAAAATCTTGTTATTGCATTAGATAGGCCTTTTATTGCGGTAAGTTATAGACTATAAAGAATCATGCTGACATGAGACCCTTACTGTACTAGCCATTCAACGCCTTTTCACTTACCTTTATTGTCAAAGTTAAGGGTCGTACAGTAATAAAATTGTATAGCCTATGTTTTTACTCGGTTAATACTTTATCCCCAAAAAAAAAAAATCCCATAAGTACCTACCTACTTCCAGGCATTTAATCCAATCAAAATAGACATTTAACTTAGCCAAAATTTACACAGAGCTAAGAATTGGTAGAGACGTTTAATATACCACTACAAATTAAATGTCAAAAATCCCCTTCTATCCCATATGTGCAAAAACAAATTATCCAAGGTCCAAGGTTTTTTGTTAAAGTTGTGGATCACACAATTCTCTAAAAAAATATTCAAAACCTTTTTTTCGTACGACTTATCATTCGTGAGATATAGCGGTTTTAACAGTTGAAAAATTCATATTCTACATAATATGCAGCCTATATACGTCATCAAACGTTAAATATAAGTAAAAATAAGCAACGATTGGTTTGTGTTACTCACACAATAAAGCTTGTATAAATTAAATGAGTTTTTTAAAGTAAATATAAGACTATACTATCACTCGCTAATGCCCTTAGTACGTAACCTTGAGTAACATCTGCCAGCTACGTCATTGTTTGAGTGTGGAGGGTCGCATACTTGCCTATTGTTGAAGGACGTAGACGAAATAACTAAGTATATACCCATCAGTGATGCTAACTTGGGAGTTTTCCCTCCAAGTATGGGGGTAATCAAGATGTCCAAGGGTTTTTTAGGGGGTACATTTATTTAGGTGGTCTTCATCTTGTCTGGTCTACTATTCATTTTTATTTCTTTTCTCTATACAATTTATATTAAGCCTCGAACCCTGTTTTATACTACATGAATGTATTTTTTATTGGTATTTGAAATTATCTCTCAAACCGAGTGTACAACAAAAACGTTAGGAGTTTTTAATAAATAAAATTATTATTAATAATCTTTTCAGTTTCAATTTGTATTCTTAAATAATTTCAACAAAATGTCAGAAGTTTGCTTCATTTGTAATAAACCTTTGAAAGATGCTGATGTCCTTATAATTGAAACAACAATTTAAAAGCTACTCTCGGGTTCGTTGTTTTCTTTCCCGTTCAATTTATCCTTTTTTGAAATGCGCTTCCTCTCGAAAAAAGGTTGGCCGCAAATGAAATCTTGTTTAGGCTAAGAGTTAAACAACTCTTATATATTTATGATATATATATGTATATATAGGCTGTTAATTTATCGAGACAATTCTCAAGGTAGCTATTTCTTTACTCTCACTCTTTACACAACCCATAGTTTGACTGGCAAGAAATGGAACTGGAATGTCTTGGCATTAATCCGTCTGTGTATGTACATACATATATAAAAATGCAAAATTAAATAGAATTAAATAGGTAAAGATTGTAGCTATTTGTTTTACTTTATGTCATTCATTACAGAATGATACCTGTTATTGACTAAGTTACATAATTATATAGATAGAATAATTTAAAGTTAAAAAGTCTAGAAAATGTTGCACGCAGGTAGTCGAAGAACTGGTATTTTTTACTAAAATGCAAATCCCTCTTATTATATATTTTTTATATTGTCTTCATCTACGAGGTAAGTAAGAGAGTAAGAGTACTTCGATATGATATATTAGGAAGACTGACATGTGTGTTTTTTAACTGCTGTAATTTGTAAACAAAATCAAAACTTGTTACAAAAACAAAACACTTCGTACTTGAAAAGATGACGTCTTTTCAAAGAATGACACAGGCTGACACAAGAATTACTCACATTGCTTTATATTATTATAAGTCTCTTTTAATTGGTAAGCCTGGATTCTGAAAACCTAACAATCTTAGAGAACCTAAACAGAACTCGTAGGAACTCACACAAGAAAGCAATTTGAAACAAAATAGCCTCTTTTATATACGTTTGCAATAGTTACCGTACAACTTAACAACCGTGAATATATTTCACTGACGTTTAAATTGCCTAGCATCCATTGTCAGGGTTCTGTAGTCTACAATAAAATAGTTTTGGCATTTCAACAGCAGGTACGTCTGTCTCTGGCCTGGCACTGAGTCTCTTAGCACTACTACTAATTCTTTATTTTATATAGCAGACTCGGGACATTGTTTGTCCCGTGTGGGAATATAACCTCCTACCTCTGGTTCAGCAGTTAGGGTTACTAACTACTAGACTAATGAGCCAGTATTATAGTCAACCGGTAGGTATGTTGGAAGATAGGTAAGGTTATAGCAATTGAAATAGCTCGAGAATTTACCCCAAGGAGCATGAATTACTGGCTCTGGGTTTATATGGAAAGTTTGTCATTTCTGAAGAAAGAAGTAAGTAATTTCATATTAGAAAAAAATGTACCTCTACGTATATAGTATAGTTTTTGTAGTTTTTAACTTAGAGTTAATCCGACGCCTCGGGAAGATTATTGCAACGGAATGCGCTTTGCAATGTGATACAAAGACTTATAATTGAAATATAAAGATTTAATTAACTTTTGTAGCTAATATTTGCATAAGGCACTGGTCTGATTCTAAGAAATATATTAAAACCCCTTATATGATTGTAAGAGACTATATATTGTAAGTTTATTAAGTCCAAAGATCGTTCTTTTGTAGGAAGAAAAATGAAATTCGATATTAAAACTTCTTATTTTATGTTTAATAAAAGGATTATAAATCAGTTATTACTCGCAGATTCCTTATTTTTTATCTTTCATCTTGATTTCTTTAATTACCGTAGTAGCTGTGTGTAAACGACGTTTTGCAGTGTTTCCTTTTGTTGCTTATTTCTAAGCTACTCTAAGCTAACTTTAGAGTATGTATCTTAAAACTTTTCATATGAGAAAAGGTATTCACTTGAATCGATGCTGATCATTTTCATTCACTGGCCTTAACAATTGTCATAGCTAATAACACTTTAAGAATCGTTAGAGTTCTTTTAAATTCGAAATAATATATTTTGATTGAATTAATGTAGTTCATGTATAGAAAACAAACTGACTTTGAGCCCATCAGGTAAGTACTATGGCTTCAATGAAATTTTAAAAAAGAGCACACATCGAAAACATAATTTACAAATAGATACTACAGTAAGTAAAACTAAAAATAAAATAAACACCGCAGCGGAGCAGCGTGTAACAGCTAGTTAATCATAATCGTATGGTTTTTCACCGTCTATACATCCGTGTTGTCCATTAATTATAACAAGCGTCTTGCCAATCGCACATTTTATAAGGAAGTGGCTAGCTAGAGCACTTTGAGTGTACATGATCGCTATCAACACCAACACAAGCCAGTATACTCGAAGCATTGTAATCTGCAGCAATACAACACGATTAATGCCAGCTTCTTTGGAATTATCCTCTCCAGCTTTTCCCATTACACAATCAGTCAATATAACTAGCAAAGACAAGCTAAACTACGCAGTGCCTATTTATTCTGAATCGCGCTATGATAGTTCTCTCAGGACATAGTATGTTAGTATACTCGTACAACTTCTCAAAATCAACTGTTTGACCTCGCATCGCCATCAATTTAAAGAATTTATTGTTTTTAGCATGTGTTTTGTTTATTTAGAAAAAAACTAAATCATATCGCGAATACATAAAGCCCTGTTACTGCAGTACTTACAAAATCATAACGATCACGAAAAATGTAAATACTGTTAGTAATAATCTGGAATGTTATAATATAAACCTTAAATACGCACACCTAATTATATAAGTACGGAAACACTTACATACATACATAGGTACATAATAAGGTGATCTATAAAAGAGCCACCACCACCTAGCTGGATTTTATAGATAGAAAATATTTTTTTTTTGATTGTTCATTAAAAGCCCGAAAATGTAGTTAGATAAACTTAAATCTTTGGTATTTTTTTGTTAAGAAGCCATATAAAATACCTTAATAATATGCTGAAAATATTTCTTGATCTATTTTCACTTTACGAAATCACTTCTGGAAGAGTATTTCCACTCACAATTTAAGATTCACCAAATAAAAATTGTAAAAAAATTAAGCTTTAAAATTCAGTGTCGTAATTGTACATTCACGGACTTCCAATGTGCGAGCGTCTTCTCTGTGAGGCCAAACAGGCTAAGAAAACATGATCTCGAGACTGGTACATCTATATACATATATGCAGACAGGCTTGGTCTTATGCTTGTGTGAATTGATTGCATCCAATGCTAGTGATACGACCCGTTCTTTAGATAATTATATGGTGATTGTGTGAGATGTTTCAAAACCGATAATAAGTTTTAATTCCAAATGTTGTCCTACCTAAATCCTGTTATACTATTGACTGTTATTAAAATGTTAATTTAATGAGAGATTATAAAATTATCTTAATAGATTCTTATTCTCATTTCTTCTTTAAAACTTTTATTCAATCTAAGCTATCGATGTTATGAAGAAAAGCAAAAGTAAAACAGGTGGTTAAACAGATAATATATTTTTCAGCTTCCAACGCTCAATGTGTTGGCACACGTTCAGTATCATTCACAAGGTGGTCAGGAGTTATTCCGGAGACCGCTACTCCTGTCTTCGTGTACTCCGCAAGCGGTGACGAGGAATCCCTAGCCGGCGCCTGCCTAGCACGGTGTAGGGAGCTGGATGATTGTGCAGCGGTAGTTGTAGCATACGGCAGGGGAAACTGTCAAGGTGTAGCTGACAGTACTAAGTCGAAGCTAAAGGCTGACAATGATGTGGCTTATTTTAAGAAAATTTGTTTAGAACGTAAGTATCGGCGTATAATTGTTTAAAATTTGTTAACTAAACAACATAAATGCTACTATGAGTATGAAATGTGTAAATTGCCTGACCACACTAGTTTTTCTATAAGAACATTCTCAGTAGCAGTACGAAATTGGAAAACGTTACTGGTAGTATATCTTCAGTATATGTAAATCTTATATTTTTGCATTCTATTAGACATTTATTGGTAAAGCAATTCGCAACCTTATACCAGGGGGTATTTTAAATATTTAGTTTACAAATATTATAGGAGCTTAATGTGTAGGCAACTTATAATTGAATTACCTTTTCCTACGACTATGCTGTTCTTGATGTGGATACACATTTCTAAACAACATATTAATATTATGAATTTATGAACCTTAATGTGAATTTCAAATATTTAAATTTTTTACTTTTATATGCAAGCGTTTTCAAAAAAAAAATCCGAATAATCCATCAACATCCTTATTAAATGTCTATATTTTCATTCATTGATGTGAATGACCGTCAGCCTTACAAAATTGTATATGCATTATACTTAAAATTTAAGGATTATTTGACAGTTTCAAATTTCATAAATAATGTCAATGTTAAAAATCATGAATAAATAAATCCTATAGTGTGCGCGTAAGTCCACAGAGTCTACAAACTGTTTAAAACAGTTTTGTGGACCTCTGTTAAGAATAAGGCTCAACAATTGTCACAATAAACTTATAAAAAAAGTGCTAGTTACCTCCTTAGGTATGAGAGCGACAGGACGGGGAAGGTAGATAAACGTCAAGCTAACTACTGACGACCGCCGCGACGGTTACATGATTCAGATGCTCACGACAGTTTGTTTCAAACACACATGAGATAAATATCCTGAGACCGGTCTGCCAATACTAACACAAGTGAAAAATGTTAATTAATGATTTCTCAGACGAAAGGGCAACAAGGAAAGTATGAAACACAAAAATTATATGAACACGAATATATTAGTAGCAGAGGCTACAGCAGTTTCAGCTTGCACCGTAATGCGAATTGTAGCTGATGGAATTTCGAGTCGTAATCATTGGAAATTGCAAAATTATCATCTCCACTAACCTAAAAAAAGATAATCTTGCTTGATGATTTTGACATTTCAATACGAAGAAAAATTCATCAGTTTTAACTGTTGATAAAAATAGCAAGTATTCATTAGCTGCTTGCAGTTTTAAAAGAATAACAATTCAGATTCTGAGTTAATTAATTAACTTATTGAGAGAGAAAGTTAATTTGTTTATAAAACTTTTGTTCCAAAAATAATAAAAATTAATTAACACTTTTAAATATGTTTTTATTTCCGTTTAGCCCGCAAATAGAAACAAAAACATAACATAACATAACATCATCATCCGGATAACATTGTTTTTAACATTGTTATCCGGAGATTTATCTGTTCCCAAATATCTCGTGTGCGTCTTGTCAATCGTCTCCCCGTCTCCCCGTCTCCCGTCTCGCCACCCGCATACTGCAGATGACTAGCACTTCCGCGCAGACTGTAAAAATGACAATAAAATATGACCACACTTTTTTGTAACACCTGTATATATATCAGGATAAATATATATAAGTTCACTTATAAATTTGTGTATTTTTACTTGTATTTTTAGTCCCAGAAGACTGTACTAATCGATGGTGGGCTCTGGAGAACACTCCCGGTTACCATTTGCATTCTGAAGGCTCCCACCTGAAAGTGATTTTAAATGCCACCGTTTATGACTGCTACGACGCCCTGCTAACACCCAATAGAGATAAACCCTTTCGGTATGTATAGTATGCTAACATCATGTTTAGATCATTATCATTATCACAGCTCATCAAACTACGACAACGACTTAAAACGATAAAATTAAAGCTTGTTTTTGAAACAGTTTTCTTCACCCTGAAGAATTTACTGGAGAAAATTGGCTCAAGTATTCACTGAACGGCTAAATTATTAATTTGATAGGTTATGTTCTCGAGTTATTTATGGAATTAAGTTTAAATACAAATATCCCGTATAAACCACAAACTTTATGTAAGTAGTGTAGTGTTTGCACAATTTCTTTTTCAACAGACTTCATATAGAAGGAGGTTCTCAATCCAACTGTTTTTGTGTGTTTTTACGTGATATCTTCACAGTTTAGTAGTTTAGTACAACGTGGACATTACCCAACTTCAGTGACGGTTGGTGGAGGGTGTGCTATCCAGGAGTGACTGAACCATATTTTTGTAAAAAAGGTGTCAAAACAGTGTATCAAGATACTATTCTTCAAAAGGTGGATAAGCTTAACAACACCATTTTCCAAAACCAAGATCCTATCAGTAAAATTAAGCACCGGGTAATCAAGTCGATCCTCCCAAGCTAGGTTGGAAACGAACGTATCTGACTTCATAAGAGCTGAAGACTGGCCGTCACCTAGTCCTGATTTTAATCCGCTAGAATATGATTTATGGTTAGTTTTAGAGAGTATGGCATGCTCTGAACGCCATGATAATTTGGAGTCTCTAAAACAACGGAACACATTCACACACACGGAGAGTGCGTGTTTCTATTGATAACTGGCCTCAACGTTTAAAGGACTGTACAAGGAAAAAATTTTTTTCCTTGTAAAACTATTTATAGCGCGACTAGGTACTGTTTTTAAAAAAATATATTAGGTGTAATCCTAATTCTTTTATTACCTATTTAACAGGACACACTAGACTATATATGTAATATATTTTTAAGTTCAGTCTTGGTATACTTGAGTGCAGTTCTTGTAACGTTCTCGTTATTTTCGTGTAACGTAGTAACTCTTTTCATACTATTTTTTTAAATAATAATTTACAATTATACATTTTAATTAATGTTAATACTTTTTATAATATAAGAAGCTCTGGAATATCGAAATGTTTGCTTAATTTATGTATAGTTCTCGGTGTAGAGAAGGTCCTAGGTATATATTGCAGGATATACTCACATGAAATAGTTTTTTTTTATAATGCATACGAACCGATGGGTCACCTGAAGGTAAGTGACAACCGGCGTAAATAGACACCTGCAACTCAAGAGTCGTGAGTGCGCTGTACGACTTTGAGGGTGATGTTCTTAGATGAGGGGAGGGAAAGAGAGAGGAGGCATAAGGAGAAAGTATGGTAATGTAGGTTTTTAATAAGCTCAACATGTTATACCTTGTACAGACAAACATTCAATGGGCTAACAAAAACATAGATGTCTGCTATTATTCACATTATACGTCAAAAGAAAAAGCAAACGCATTGTTCTTTTTCTTGTTGCTTCATTGATTTATGTGATTACTTAGAATCGGTAGAGTTAAAGACTTTCTTTAGGGGCTGTACACAGCAGACCAGCCGACAAGAGGGTGCGTCAAACCTCCGTTTATATTCATTCGGTTTTGAAATTTTAATAATATATATATAAATGTATAGTATACCCACTTAACTTCTATAGTTATACTAAGCTACTTATTATAAATATATAGTTACATCAATGAAACACGAATGTTATTCATTACATAACTGTCATTTGAAAGTAATTATTTATATCTCCTCGCTGCCAAATAAAAGGTATGTTAAAGTTGGTGAAGTACGGCGTATCCACTTTGTAGGCCTACGGCTATCGGCACATTAGCGGTACGGGTATATTTAGACATATTAATCGTTTTTCAATGTTACTACTATTTCCCACCTACCTAATTTGTACCGTATAGAAAATCGCAAGCAAAAAGCAGTAGCAGATGCTTTCTTGTGCTTGCATTGCACATTCATCATATGACGAGCACATAGTGATGTCGTCCGTTGTTTTTTAATTATTAATAGCAATGCCAAATATTAAACCGATTTCAAAAACGAGGAAGTACTTATTTCGACTTTTTTTGTGAGTTTGTATAACATGCAATATCTTCTTCGTTTGTAACCAGATTAAAAAAAACGAATGGCTTGTGTTAATAATGAAGTGATGAAACGAATGAAATTTACGTGGGAGAGCCATGCTTCCGCACGTATGTGCTGGCTCGACCGGAGCATTACAACCGGAGCATTTTGTAGTGGTAGAGCCATGCTTGCTTAAGCACGAATGGGCCGGCTCGACCGGTGCGATACCACGGCCTCACAGAAAACCGGTTGTGAAGTAACGCTTGCGTTGCATTTCCCCGAAATGAGTGAGGTCTCCGGAGGCCCAAAATCCCCCACCCCCCTAATGATAGCGCTGTTAACGAAAAGGATACCCCAGGGGGGTACCAGCGCTAGCGTTGGAGAATCCCCCCCTGGACGTCCACCCTCAGTACGGATTATGCCTGAGCGTGGACCCCCAGGCTGTCCCTCGTACTCTGGGGGGGGCTCAACTGCGCTCTCAAAATCTGCTCGGGGCAAGAGAAGGCACACCATGGCACCCCCTGTCACGTTTACCGTGGATTTTTGTAACATCAGGGGCTTACATTCGAACCTCGACACTGTCCACCACCACCTTGAGACAGCAAAGCCGGCCTTGCTCTTTTTAACCGAAACGCAGATATCATCTCCAGCGGACACATCCTACCTCTGCTACCCTGGGTACGGACTGGAACACTCCTTTGTTCCTATGGCTGGTGTATGCGTGTACGTTAGAGATGATATCACTTCTCGCCGTTCTCTTCTACCTCTCCATCTTATGGCTACGTGTAGACTGCGACGACCATCCCCGCATCTACCTATGCCTCTACAGGTCCCATAGCGGTGATGCCGAAACGGACCGACTCATCGACCACGTCCAAATGGCTACAGACTCAGTGCTCCAGCAGGTCCCATCCGCAGAGATCGTGATTCTTGGCGACTTTAACGCCGATCATGCGGGAAGATCTGTTCACGATTTCGCCTTGGCATATGGCTTGACGCAGCTGGTAGCAACGCCTACGCGAATCCCAGATGCAGAAAGCCACGTGCCTTCACTGTTGGATCTTCTGCTGACCTCACTTCCTAACAGCTACAAAGTATCCGTTGAGGCCCCTCTTGGCTCTTCGGACCATTGCCTGATTAGGAGTATGGTGCCACTCGTTCACTCGCTGCGGCCGCGAGTTACAGGCAGTCGCCGCGTATGGCACTATAGGTCAGCAGACTGGGATGGAATGAGAACATTCTTTGCATCCTACCCATGGAGGCAGGTTTGCTTCTCGCCGGATGATCCCAATGTCGTTGCTGACTCTGTCGCGGATGTTGTGCTTCAGGGTATGGAACTTTTCATTCCATTCTCCCTGATTCCCACAGGTGGCAAGTCCCAGCCTTGGTTTGGTCGAACCTGCAAAACGGCGTCCCGCCGAAAGCAGGAATGTTACCAAGCATGGGCTAATGCAGCGACAGCACGGGATGTAAAGACCAGCACATTAAAGAAGCAATTTAACTTTGCCTCCAGGTCCCTCAAAAGAGTAATTGCTGGGGCGAAGTCGACTCACATCGGCAGAATTGGCGAGAGACTAGTTAGTCTCCCCTCCGGAACTCGTGCATTCTGATCTCTTGCCAAAGCTGTCCAGGGGAACTTTTGTAAGCCATCCCTTCCACCTCTGCGCATAGGAGATCATTCGTTGGCCCACGACGCTAAAGAAAAAGCCGATCTTCTGGGCAAACTCTTTGCGTCCAACTCGACCCTGGACGACGGGGGAAACGCACCGCCGACCATACCGCAGTGCGAGACCCGCATGCCGGAAGTCCGGTTTACACAAAGGGCAGTGCGTAAAGCGCTTCTTTCCCTCGACGTTCATAAGTCGAGTGGGCCCGATAGAATCTCTCCTATCGTGCTGAAGACGTGTGCTCCAGAGTTAGCACCGGTTTTAATGCGCCTTTATCGGCTTTCCTACTCTCTTGGCGTAGTCCCGAACTCATGGAAGACAGCTCTAGTGCACCCAATCCCTAAAAAAGGAGATCGCTCGGATCCGTCCAACTACAGACCCATAGCCATCACCTCCTTGTTCTCCAAGATAATGGAATCCATTGTTAACTGCCAGCTCCTCCGGTACTTAGAAGACCACCAGCTCCTCAATGATCGACAATACGGCTTCCGTCAGGGTCGTTTAGCTGGTGATCTTCTCGTATACTTGACTCACCGGTGGGCACAGGCGATCGAGACCAAGGGGGAAGCGTTGGCCGTTAGTTTGGACGTGGCGAAGGCCTTTGATCGGGTCTGGCACAAAGCGCTCCTTGCGAAGCTTCCTTCCTATGGGCTTCCCGAGAAACTGTGCAATTGGCTCACCAGTTTTCTTACAGACAGAAGCATCAAGGTTGTTGTTGACGGTGCATGCTCCGACTCAAAGTCTGTTAATTCTGGTGTCCCACAAGGCTGTGTGCTATCACCCACGCTGTTTCTTCTGCATATCAACGACATGCTGCAGATTAGCAGCATCCATTGCTATGCGGACGATAGCACGAGTGATGCCCTTTACACCGGCCGCGCTAACATTTCTCGGGTAAACGTCATCGAAAGCCGATCCAAACTTGTGTCTGAAATCGAAACTTCTTTATCAAAAGTTTCAGATTGGGGTCGACTTAACCTAGTCCAATTTAACCCCACGAAGACACAGGTTTGCGCGTTCACCGCTAAAAAGATGCCATTGGTCGTATCACCTCAATTTGAGAGCACTTCCCTAACTGCATCAGCCAGAATCGGAATCCTTGGCGTCGATATATCAAGCGAATCGCGGTCACTTAGAGAGTAAGGCCATATTAGCCTCGAAGAAGCTTGGTGTGCTAAACAGATCGAGACAGTATTTTACTCCGGCCCACCGCCTGCAACTTTATAAGGCGCAGGTTCGGCCGCACATGGAATACTGTTCTCATCTCTATGCAGGTGCACCCCAGTACCAACTTCTGCCTCTTGACCGCATTCAACGGAGAGCGACTCGCATCATCGACTGCCAAGATATTTCTGATCGACTTGACACCTTGGCGTTGCGTAGAGGTGTAGCTTCACTCTGCATCCTCTATCGCTTGTATCATGGGGAGTGTTCAGAGGAATTGTTCGGACTTATACCGGCTGCTGGTTTCCGCCATCGTCCTACGCGACAAAATATCCATCCCCATCACCTGGACGATTGGCACTCCACCACTGTGCGCTCCTCGAGAAGCTTTTTGCCTCGCACAACCAGCTTATGGAACAAATTGTCGCCTGCCATATTTCCGAACCGATACGACCTTCAAACCTTCAAGAAGATAGCGTACCTCTCCTAAAAGGCCGGCAACGCACTTGTGACTCTTGAGTTGCGGGTGTCCATGGGGTAGTCACTTACCATCAGGTGACCCGTCTGCTCGTTTGCCCCCTATCGCATAAAAAAAAAAAAAAAACAACGGCTTCACAGAAAACCGGCTGTTAAACAATTCTATCATTGTGTGACTGAGTGAGTGAGGTTACCGGAAGCTCAACACTCTTTCCTATCCCCTGTATACCCTCCTCCTTTTCCCCTTTCCTGAAAGGTGGACAGCACACTTGTGACTATTGAGTTGAAGGCGTTCATGGGCGGCGAAAGTCACTTACCATCAGATGACCAATCTGCTCGTTTGTTCCTCTATATATAACAAAAAAAGGAATGAAAAATACAACTTATTGTAATTAAATTTAATCATGTTACATTGCGGACTGACCAAAACCAAAGTAGTTGTTGCTCCTTGTTAGAGACCTTCGTCCAGCAGTTGTGGACAGCAGTCGGCCGATGATGATGATTATGATATTTTACTTTTGAAGTCGGTTATATACTTTTGTAAAATGTTATTGTAAACTAAAAAACCTTAGCGATACACGGTAACAATATTTGTTTACATTTCCGCACTACTAATAAAGCAAATATATTAAGGTATAACTACTATATATATGTACATATAGTAACTATGTATGTCTGTGAATATTAGCATAATTATAACCTATACGTCACTATGTTTAGCGGCTAGTGGGACCTTATGTAACGGCTTTGGTAAATAGTTATTTTTTATAATGTAAAAGCCCGGCAACATCTCGTTCGAGTTGTAGGTATGCGATACTGACTTACCTGAGTTTATGCTTCCCAATTCATCAGTATAGGCATATGCCTTTCCTACCCTTTCTATCCTCCCTTTCCTGTCAATATACTCAAATATTTCCCAAAATGTGGTGCACAGTACATTGGTATCATTTAAATAAACTAAACTTAATTATTTTGTTTCATATAGGTCAGCACAATGGGTGTTACCCCAAGGCGAATTCGATGGTGAAATGATCTCAACTTCTGATTCTGCGGTCGGTAACTGTATTCTCAATCTGGAGAACAAATTCACTGAGCCGGAGTCCTACCGAGTTTCCAATTACTATACTTTTTATATTGAGAGCCAGTGTAGCCATGACTGTAAGTAACTTTGATAAAAATATGCTTTACGAAAGATGCATGTACCGTACTTACAAGGTACTTATAAACATTCACGGACTTAGATTGCCTGTATGTGATGTGATGAGTAATCGTCGTTACAGTTTGTGGTCAGGGATTCACATACGGGGCAAAAACTAAAATTGTGTGATCCACAAGTTGTAGTTCCGAGTCTGGGTGCATGTTTGTCTGGTTTGCCCAGGAAAGTTAATTTAAAAAAAAAGGAAAGAAAGAAAATGTAGGTTATAAAATGAAGAGTTATTTCAAAGAAGTTGACGTTATTTGTATGTAAACGGATTATTCGGTGCATAAGATAAGAACTTATTTAACGTTTACGAAAGCGTTACTGGTGAAAAACGCTTTTCTTGTTAATTACCTATGTGTGCACATTGTTTATTAATTCAAGTGACGAAATACTACGAAGAGGTATATTTTCGAAATAAAAGTGATCATTGTTTTCGACTTAAAGTAAAAACGATAAGATTGAATATCACATAATCAATAATTATTGTTAATTTTAAACACTGCCTAAATAATTTGATTTTAATTTTGTTAGATTACAACAACTGGAATTACTAATAAAACCAAGTCTAGTACCTATACTAGTACTCTATTTGCCTATGTGCATATAAAAGTATAACATTGAAAGGTCAAAATGCCGTGAGCTCAGTTGAACTAGACCAACACTGTCCCAATTCTATTGTGCTTCCTTTACAGTTCATGTACCTACTCTTTAAATCTTGTGACTCGTTATCATTGACGAAACCCATTCTCATTTATGACTAAGCCCGCACGTTTTCATAGGAAATTCCGAAAAGATTATAGGGGCTTCAAATAACAAGCATTATTGTCATTTTAGTACTACTAGTAGTTAAATAATAATACACAAATAGATAACTCGTTGTTTAGCATTAGTGATAAAAAGATTCATGTTTTAAGTACTTTTTACAGTCCGGTCATACGTGTTGTAATGAAGAATTTGAAATATGTACCTACCTACCTATATGCTTATGTCTTGTGTTCGTAGAAGTTTATCGTAATTTGCACAGTGTTATGACGATATCTACACATTTAACTGTGATGAAGGAAGGTAGTATTAATGATACTAGCCATTTCCCGCGATAGTGGTTCAAACGTAAACGAACGTAAAATTCCTTTCTAGATCCAAAGAAGATTGATAGATGTTCATATGAAGAATACCACAATCAAACGTTGAAACACGTGGAATACACAATCAAGAATTACACGAAAGATGAGGTAAGTCTGTCTTGAGGTTCACGGTGGGAAGAATAGGGTCACACCGTGTCGAAAAAGGCTACTAAGGAATCGGACTGTTATCCATCAGACAGTATGTTTGCAGTCATACAGTGCTCGGTTGACCGCAATATCATGTATGTAAGAGGTAAGCCACACCTACAAACATTAAATTGTGATGACGAAAATAAACCATGTTACAGGTATTTTTTTATACATAATGTACATATTATTAAGTAAAGTGTACTACGCTAACAGTTTTGTTTATGGATTTCGGCACATTTATAATAATTTGGTAAATGTATTAAAAAATATTAACCGTACTGTATTTTTAACTTCCTATCTTGAAATTTTTATACACTATGTTGCTTCCACTATTAAGACGGTGAATCTTAATACAAATTCGAATTCATACTGGTGTGTAATTCGAATTATTCTGTAATCCGATCATCGCGCATCATTCACAAACTTTGTAAATCTTAATTTACTTGTATAGTTGCTCACGTTCACGTCTTTGCGGTTACAGGCAATCATCTTCAAGTTAGAGTTACTTGTTACAAAAAAGATAGGTAAACAGATGAGCAAGCAACATCATTAAAACAGAATTGTGTGTTGTGTTATCTATGTATCATGTACCTGCACGAAACATCATGGTACAGGTACAATTTAATGGAACAGGTAAATGACTCAAGAAAAAACGTGAAAAATTGTCGAACGTTTTTGTTGATGCAAATATATTCAGGTTGACATTTGTTTAGAGATGAAGTCATGCTTGTAATTGCTTCTTGAGAATTTTACGTAACATCATTTGATTGTATCTATGAATGATTGATTACACGTAAAGTGATAAACAGTTTTTATAAAATTATGCTGGCAAACAAAAATACGGTATGTCTGTCCTCCTCGTCTTTAGAATACAGACGTATTTTGAGTCAGGCGGCTTGGCATCAGACATTTTAAGTGTCTATGGCTTATGACCTCTTCATTATTCCAAGGTTAATGAAGTCATACAGGTAATAAATAATAACAAAAAGGTTAGAATGATTTTATAGGATCCCTTATTATACCTATGAGTGTCTATGTTCGCACCACACACCGACAATCATTTAATAAATCCCGGCACATAAACTGAAACCAATCATTGAAGACTTGACTTCAAAATAAAATATTTTTAAAGGAAGCTCATTTGTCATAGAAACTGAAAGTGTATACAAGATTTAAGCTATATTGCACGACAGGGGGTAACTAGGTCAAATTTAGCCTGCAGGATATTACCCAAACTAGCATACATTGCAAGTTAAATAAAATCTTGTAATAAAAAGTACTCATGTGTAAACATAAATTTCCTAATGGAAGTCTTGCTTTTAAATCTTAACCTACCCTAAAGCCATTTTAGCTAGTTACAGCATTAATAATTTTTCTTTTATTCTCTTTTTTGGTGTACAGTGCAAATCGTCGTGTGAGATAGCCGAGCGGTTTGTATGCCGAGGATTCACGTGGATTACAGAAGGACAGGCTAAGGGTAGCACAGCGAGAGGGCTGTGTGACTTACACAGTGAGGATCTTATCACCACAGGCTCTTGGCTCTTAAGGAGAACGTCATCTGCTACTTACTACCGCAGAGTAATCTGTCTTAACAGTAAGTTTTTGTTGTATTGTCTATTTAATTTTTTAAATACACAATTGTTGTATGCTGATGACAACTATTGTGTTGTTGTATGCTGATGACAACTATTTTAGTTGTTATCTGCTGTTTATTCTAATCATCATTTAAAAACTTATTTACTTTAATGTAGTGATGCCTGGATATGGTCTTACCACCGAAGATGGAACCAAGTACAATGTATTATTCAAAATATATAAATAAATTAACATCAAACTTATTCTAAATTCTCAAAATCAGATTTGATGGCATTACTCGGTACATAATTTGTTGCTGGAGCTTTTTCTATATCTATTTATTTACGGACGAAGCATTCGTGCAACAGCGCATCGTCCGGTACCGACGACTTACTCCTTGAAAAAGACGAGACTAGTCGGACATCTACGAAATACACACTTGAGTAAAACCGTATAAATATACGTAAGTTAGATCGTGAATTAGATTCATATTTAAATAAATAAATATGAATCTAATTCACGAAAGTTTTTATTCTAATTTTACTATGTCTTTAATGATGTAGTAGGAGGGGAGATTCTTCTGAGTATATAATTCATAGTTTCGATAGGATTTGCAAACAAATCCATATTCAAGTATTCATTATTGATATTCTCCGGTAAAACAGAAAGACCAGTGATTACGTATGGGATTACGTATCTAAGAGCGGGTTTTTCAAACAGTTGGTTAATGTAACATACTAACTAGGTTTAGGTTAGGTTAGAATTGCGATCACAAGCGACCAGATCAGAAGCGGTCAGGGCAGCTACCATCATTTTGTAAAATCACAAATTTGAACGCAGTTTAAACTGACTTAAACATATTATAGCCCTTTCTGCAATTTAGTCTATCGATAAAAGGCTGATTCGCTCAGTAGAACAGTATGGTGGTGGTCATCGGTGAAAAATTTCTAATTTTATCATTCTTTCGACTAGCCCAGCTGTCGGTAAAATAACGTAGAGGCTGAAAATGTTCTCTTTGTACCGATGAACGAACACTGATTTCTATTAACAAATGATATCGTTCTATGAAAATTCTATTTACAGTTCGGACCTCATGTACATTGTTACTGTTTATGTTTCGGTCCTCATTATATCAATGACAATTTACCACCTACCATATGCTCGGATTTGAGTTCAAGTAACAGCCTGACCTACTAGAGACCTAAGAGCCATAGCTTTAACTCCCTAATACATATGACCAATATCCTTTTCTTCTTTCCCTTCTTGCCTTCTTTTCCTTTTTAATTACAGTCTTCATACCTCAAATTCCCTAAGTGGACGCTTTGGGAATTAAATTCTTCCGGCAGAGGTTATTAAAAATTTAGTTTAATCACCTCTGTCAGCCTATTCGAGGACTCAAGCGTGAGTCTGTGTATGTGTGAATGTACGGTTATAAATAATGTGAATAATATTGTTCCCAGTAAGCGTAGAATGCGAAGGAATTGACATGGTAGTGACATACAAACCGCGTGGCGTGTTCCGAGGGCGCCTCTACGTGCCGGGTCGGGGCGACAGGTGCAGCGCACGTGGTACAGGGGCACAAGTTAGACTTACACTGCCACTGCACGGGGATTGTGACGTCAACTTTGCGTATGGCATATCTAATGGACCTAATGGAATCATTAATAAGTTAGTACCTGGTGATTGTAGCTGCGGTGTTATTTTTCCTAAAATTTTCCATAGATACAATATTATAAACTCGAAGATGATAGATTTTTCAACTTACCACCTTGCGTGCATTTATTGGAATCAGAAAAGAGTGCCGGTATAAAAAGATTAATCAGAAACCTATCACTTAATTCCAAATGCAATACAATCACAAAAAAAAAACGGTAAAGAAAATACCAATATCGTAATCTTCAACAACACGCTTGCTACTTAGAAAGCTTATCCAGTTTCTTGATATTTCTATTTGTTTAGGACGATGGCGTACGTTATGCTGATGATCCAGAACAACCCAATCATTCAAACAGCTGGTGACCGCTGGGTGCGGGTGGGGTGCTCACCGGGATCGCGTTCAGCAACGCAAGTTGATGCCACGATCGCTGTTAGGGAAATTGGGTAACTGCTTATGTAATTTCCTAGACACACACCTTAAATTAAAAAAAATGGATAAAAGAAGAGATATTTATAAGTAAATTAATCTTCACCATAGACTCATCTTATGGATGTCTAAATTGACAAACAGAGATATAGCTAGGTATGTGATTCGCACTTTATATCGGTTTAATGATGTTCAAATGAATTATAAAAAAATCTCCGTCCTGTATTTGAGAGGGCAACTAGCTTCATTACTTAATTAAAAAAATACTTACCTATCTATAATGTGTTGAGTAAAAATCAATTTTTAGTTTGGATTTTATGAATTAAAATAGATATAGATAGATATATACTCTTTATTGTACACGTGAGGTATCAAACAAAGTACATAATAATAGGTGAGTACAAATGGCGGTCTTATCACAATCTGCGATCTCTTCCAGACAACCTGATGGACTATACTGCAAAGTATTAGGTAATAGTGGTGCACATAGAGTAAAAAAAAGATAAAAAGAAAAGGAAATAAAACAATTATAAACAAAAATTAGAGTTAGAAAAAGAAACTAAGTAGAAACAAATTACAATTAAAAACAGGTAATATATATACATATGTATATATACACATACATACACATACACAAATACATATACACATACATAAATGTATGCAATAAACAGGTATTACTGAGATAGGTAGTGATCCTTGACGAGTTTCTGAAAGACAGCTAGTGATTGAGCCCGCCGGATATCCTCTGTCAATGCATTCCAAATGCGTGCGGCTTGCACAGTGAACGATTTATCAGAAAACATTGTAGAGTGAGTTGGTATTTCCAACGTCAGATTTTCTGGCTCAAATCAAATCTTTCTCAAAAGATTTCAAATTATTTAAAACAGGACAAGCTATAAGCCGCCCATATCAGAGAGCGAGAATGAAATACCAAGGTCGCTGACGCCAGGAGCTGCTAGTGCTATTTACGGCGCGAGCACAGCTCCTATTACGATGTATGTAGTACGAACAGTTGACGACACCGGCGCAGGGACTGTCTCACTCGGCGAGCCGCTCGAATTGAGGATCGAGACTACAGGTAAGCCACAGCTTACCACACTGCCCTAAAGCAGCTTGTATTAGTTTTGTTGACAGATCTCTGAGAATATTTATTCTCGTGAATCAAATAAGGATTCAAATTACTCATGATGGTTTTCCTCCACCTTCTAAAGACAAATTGGTTTAGAAACTTTCAAGCTCAAAAAAAATAGTTTTCTCTTATTTACTACAGACACAAGTTAGGCATAAAGAGATAGATGGAACTGGTTTCACAAAACAGTATACATATACAAAAAATAAACTTGATGATAGCTAGGTTATTATTGTATTTAACATTATTTTAGACTTACTACATATATATTTCGATCGTTACAAAAAAAAAATTACAAAAAGGTAGCCAGAGCTACAAATAGCTAGTGGATGTACAAATAATTTTCCCAGATGGAAAATTATTTGTACATCCACTGACAGGTCAGTTGTTCTAAATCTCAATTTACTTTCTGTCCGTTAATCTGTAATTTAATAATAATGTAATTTTATTAATATCTTATTGTACTTCGCTCCTATGATACATCGGGAAAATTATAGTGAAATTTATAAGTTAAAATATACATTTACGCCTGTAGTACTCCTGAAGGGAAATGATCCCGACTATAATTTAGTCCTTCTTAGGTAAAGGGATACGAATACGGATTAGAAATAGATTGCGGAGTATAAGCGAGCCTGTCAGGGCCGGTGCCGGGAAGTATTATAAATTATAACACTTAATGTCATATTGCAGTCCTCATCTTATCCGGTTGAAATGTTTTGTAACTAGAATAATATATTCTTCTGAGATAAATAACTGAGGCTGAGTCGTTGGCGCTCGTATTTGTACATTCAGGAAGGATACGATTTTGTGACTATTTTATCAATCTGTCTGTGGCACCAATTGATAATCAAGACTGGCGGAAATTTTGGGAATTCAGTTCAAAATAGTTTGAAACCGACATAAACCTCCACTTGTTCGGGATTTCCTCACGTCAAAAACAAAAGATAAGTGAGTCTGTTAGCGTCATTATCAGCAAAATAATAACTGTAGTTTTGTCGATTTAATTAAAACTGATTTAACAAATAATTGTAATATACGTCAATTATTTAATAATGGAAATATATTTCAATTATTCGTTTAATCAAAAACTTCCAATTGAACTCATTACAAGTAATTTCACGTTTCATTATAAAATCGTGTTATTTCGCTTAGCGTTATTATCTGTCAGAGGGTAGAATTACATTACAAGGTAACTTGGATTTAATTTCCTCCTTTGGGTAGAATTGCATTTAACATCGGTTATAAGTATTCCACTATGACAATCAAAAAAATAACACCCGTTTTGGCTCATTCATTGTACCAATCAATTTCAGTATATGTTTTCTAAAGGTGACTGACGATTTTTCCTTTACCCTTGACAACATGTGTTCCAAATTTCTTGAAAATCTGATAAGTAGTCAGAGAGTTAAAGCTTTACAAACTTACTATAAACAGAGATATTAGTTAGGACTTACAGAGGAAAGAAGGATTAAAATAAATGGATTTTGTTAATTACAAGCGCTGTAACTAGCAACAGATAATCTAAGCTATTTTTTTGTTTCGTTTGATTGCAGATGCGACAGAGTTTGAAGCGTATCATCTGGTGGCTTCATCCAGGCTCGGGGACAGCTCAGTGCTTCTTCTCGATAGTAAAGGATGCCCTACTGGCCAAGTAAGATAAAATATTTAATGTTTTGTTAGATATCAAATATTTTTTTATTGCTGGTGTGGGTAGGTAGGTCCTCGCTACGTATAAAAGGCAGCGCAAGGGACGTTCATGACTACGAAAACTTGCGATTCTGTCGAGAGTGGAAGCTCTGCCGGTTTGAGTCGGTGTGACTTGTAAGTCCTTTAGAATTTATACATTGGTTTGTTCCTTGTGTTTTAATTAATGTTAACTGTATAAAATTGTAAATAATTTGTGTAAATAAATTGTATAATCAAGGGGTTTTGTTCATTTTTAATCAATATTCCACGTCAGACCCAAAAGTATATATTCTTTTCTTTAAAGAGGTCTCTTATAAGAATAATGACATGATCTAAATGCGTTGAAGTCAGTTCGGCATTTTTAAATGTAATTACTGTTTTATTTATCCTATATGTAATACCTTAAGAATGTTTCAGGTGGACTTCCCAGAGTTCACGAGGTCATGGCTGGGAGGAACTCAACGACTATCGGCTCGGTTCAAAGCATTCCGATTTCCTACATCGCATGTAGTTCGCTTTGCACTCTTGGTACGGTTCTGTGATAACAAATGCATTCCGGTAAGTAGATAACACTCTTAATTGTAAATACTGCTGTAAAACTGCCACTCGCAGAGGTAGTCTGTACTCAAAGGAATATATTAATTTATATATAGCTCGTGTTCAGGGCTTCAGTTGTGAGAATGTAGACATCAGCCAGTGCGAATGACATGCCCCCTTTCCTTCTCTTATATCCCTTTCTGTTTTCAATATGCTCCCAATTTTTCTCATTTAACTCCAAAAAGGCACGGATGACGTAATAAACTAGCTTATTATGAAGTACATAAGTGGGAGTAAATTATAGTCTGAGAATGGAGTTTAACACACTTCTACCTACCCCTTTGAGGGATACAGGTGCATATACCTATGTGTAATATATATTTTCTGTTGTAGAGAGAATGCAACGTTAAACAGAACAGGAACGTACGTCAAGCGAACGACACTTTTTACCAGTGGGGGGATGAAGTCCAAGCGGCGGTTACAGCTGACTTTATGATGTCACGGCGAGGAAGCGTGGTAGCGCAAGGTGGGGCTCCACCGTGTGTGCCAGCGGTAGCGGGGGCGATGTCGATGGAACTAGAAATGCTAGTGGGCTCCAATTACATACTGTCTACTGATACGCTTGTAAGGGCTGATCATCGATCTACTACTCGTAAGTTTATCTCGTTTGTAGATGTTAAATGTAGGGTAGTAATTTATAAGACAGGCCTAATGGTCTCGTAGATACTTACTTGACCCTTACTGCTGAGCCAGAGATCATGGGTTCGATTCCCACATAGGACAGAAATTGTTGTGATCCACAAACAGTTCTTTCTTCTTCTTCTTTCTTTCTGTTCTTTGTGTCCGTGATTTGTATGTTTTTGAAGTCGTTGGATATAAGGCTATAATTTGTAGTGCGGAAGTTGTCAAAAAAGGAAAAAAAATGTTGCTTTGTTATCCCCAGTAGAAACTGAAATTTGTTTAAATAAATAAATGTATTAGTTAATGCATATATGTTAATGATTGTCCAGAAAAAAGTTTTTTTTTTTATGCGATGGGGGCAAACGAGCAGACGTTACGGGTAAAAAAGGCCGGCAACGCACTTGTGACTCTTGAGTTGCGGGTGTCCATGGGCGGCGGTAGTCACTTACCATCAGGTGACCACCTTGCGTTGCGATGCCGGCCTTTTAGGTAGGAGTACGCTCTTTTCTTCAAGGTTTGAAGGTCGTATCGGTTCGGAAATACGGCAAGTGACAATTTGTTCCATAGGCTGGTTGTGCGAGGCAAAAAGCTTCTGGAGCTTCACAGTGGTGGAGTGCCAATCGTCCAGGTGATGAGGATGGATATTTTTTCGCGTAGGACGATGGCGGAAACCTGTAGCCGGTAAAAGTCCGGACAATTCCTCTGAACACTCCCCGTGATACAAGCGATAGTGGATGTAGAGTGAAGCTACATCTCTACGCAACGCCAAGGTATCAAGTCGATCAGAAATATCTTGGCAGTCGATGATGCGAGTCGCTCTCCGTTGAATACGGTCAAGAGGTACTGGGGTGCACCTGCGTAGAGATGAGAACAGTATTCCATGTGCGGCCGAACCTGCGCCTTATAAAGTTGCAGGCGGTGGGCCGGAGTAAAATACTGTCTCGATCTGATAGCACACCAAGCTTCTTCGAGGCTAATATGGCCTTACCCTCTAAGTAACCGCGAAACTGGACTTCGCTTGATATATCGACGCCAAGGATTCCGATACTGGCTGATGCAGTTAGGGAAGTGCTCTCAAATTGAGGTGATACGACCAATGGCATCATTTTAGCGGTGAACGCGCAAACCTGTGTCTCATGATTATATATTATATGATTGTATTATTTTTAGCGGAGGAGGAAAAGGTAACGGATGGCACAATGGTATGCATCCATGAATTGCTCCTGGTGTCACTAGTACTAGCCTGGCTCGCCGTGCAGATAATGTTACTACTTGGATGCTGCGTTCTTGTCAAAAGGTAAAATTGAAACATGTACTTCTTTCTATCGATTTACTAGAGGACTGTAGTTAGGGATCCTATTGGAAGAAAGATTAATATGGAATTTGGGCAATTTGCCGGCTGCTGAAATAACATTTTTTTTACTTTGGCTTGCTCATTTTTGCCATTATTACAAGCCTAACCTAAAAATAATTTAACACCCAGCTAATGTCATTACTACATCATTATATGACTATACGCTATATTTCAGATCAGACACTATGAGCTACAATTCAGATCATTATTAGACAATAAAAATATAATCTGTATCAGATGTTCTTTTTTATAACAGGTATCGTAACCTAGCCGAGTTAAGCATGCAGAAAGACTACCAGTCATTTGACAATATAGGCTTCGACACCGTGTCCACGCACCGCCGAGTACACTGGCCCGATCAGAACATCGACATACTACATGCAAATTAATATATCATTGACTTGCGATTGAATGGTTCAAACCTTACTCAGTGCGCTAACCGACGTTTACCGCTCGTATCACAACCATTTAGCTTACTTGGAGAGGTTAATAAGAATACCAGTAATATGTATGTATATAGTAGCAGAAGCAGAGCAGAAGCAAAAGTACTTTAAATAAAGTTTTTATTAGTTTGTTTGGGTATAAACAATAATAGGAAAGAAATAAAGAAATGCGTACCTAACTTAGAATATAAGTCTCTACGAGTTTACTGATAGTTTTGGCGAACGATATTTAATTGTTTGCTTGTTTATGTTGGTGAAACCTAACTCCTGTTCGGTATGAATATATTGGCATTTACCATTACTTGGCGCTATCAGTTATCATAAATAGTATCTTAAACTGTTGAATAAGTTTAGTTAAATATTTAATATATTTTATGGCATTCATAATGAGTAAAAAGAAAATAATATATGTATATATGCTTTAAAGATCTGCGGTAGGTACACTTGCTTCAGCCCAAGTTTTACTAGTTTCGATCAATGAAATACAGATCTACCTTATTAATAAATACTAATCGCACAGTGTACCTATTACGTTAAAAATATATTAAAAAAGTTAGCTGTTATAGCAGCTATATGTACTCGTATGTCGAAATCTAAGCTTTTGAATTAAAAAGGAATGAATCAGTAAAGATATAAAATACCCACACGGGAGAGTGAGTCTAAGTCAGCAACAGCAGGCTACCTTGAATACCATAAATTATAACTGTTTAAGTTGTTTATGGTGATATGTTCTTAATTCGACGAAAGGAAGAAAGGTTTTGCGATGTGTTTCCCATCGGTTTGATTTTTGTTTACTACTAATTAAGTTATTAGAATAAAGTTATCAGAATTCAAAACAGAAAATAAATGGCTAAAATGCTAAATAAATGTTTTGATATGTAAGTAGATACATACCTACAGATATCTAAAGATAGGCGTACCTATAAGTGTAAATATACGTTTTTAGATTCATTTTAGTTTTTATTTATTACTTTCTCGACCGGAGAAAGTTTTCCGTATGTCATCTTAATCTCGAATTGAAAACAGTTGAACGGTAAGTATACATTAGATAAGTATAATTTCAAAATGTTAAAAGTAAGTAGTTTTATAGTTAATACCAGCGGACCCGTCAGACGTTGTCCTGATGTTGCAGTGTAGATAAATAACCTAGACACCGACTGCAGCGCCATCTTTGCCGACCGCCGGGCAGATTTGTGAATCTAAACCATCCAGGGCTCCACCCAAACGCACACAAAAAAAATCGTTCAAATCGGTCCAGCCGTTTAGGAGGAGTTCAGTGACATACACACTCACAGAAGAATTATATATATAAAGATTTTAATACCATTGGCTACTCTTATCTTGTCAAAATAACTGAGATTGTTCAAATTGTAAAATTGAAACCGCTGCTGCTAAAAATAAAGTTAAAACAGTTTCTGAGAGTCGCAGAGGCTGAGTGAGATTAATAACGTGGGATCGAATCCTACACGGGACAAAAAATTGTGTGATCGACAATTGACAATGAACATCAGACTCAGGACAACTATTGTCCTGAGTCTGATGTCCATTATCAAACAAGTTACTTGACAGCCCGTAGCACTTAGATAAATCGTTTCACTCAATCCGTACATAATTATAATAAAGACAAAAACATGTAAGGTACTACTTTATTAACATGTGAGACAGTATTTATAACACTTTTGTACACATAATAATCGTTCATAGGAATATCTAAAACAAGAATCACAAAATTTATGTTACCTACATATCAGATGCTGAAATCCACCTAACGTAACCTGGACAGATATGCAGAAATTAGCCCGAAGATTAGCGCCGCACGCCTTCCTTGAAGTAGATATATCATTCTATATAGTCATCGCAAATATCATCCTATATATTCCTATAGCAATGCTATCAATCATTGAGTGGCGTTAGGTGAGGCAGCATGAGGTGGCGGCGCCGACTGCGGTGCGGGGGGAGCGGGCTGTCGCGATGAACCTCGTGGAGCCGCTTGTCTGACACTCTGTCGGTTTGATGCTGCATTGTAATGATAGCCGTCGAACTTGTCACCTGTCGACGCGGGGGGGAACGTTGCTGTGCCCATGTACATCACCTGAATCAATAGATTTCTCATATAAATTGAATGAATTTATAGTTAAGTAGAAACTTAGAATGCCCAGAAAGATTGTGTATTTTCTTTCTTTTTTATCTAGAAACATTTAAAGCAAATAACTGTGACTACGGCTTATTATTACTTATTGAACCACTGTTGGTGAATTTACCGCGTGGTTCACGGTGGAGTAGAATAGGGCCACCCGATCACCGCTCGGTGGTGTCGTAAAAGGCGACTAAGGGATCGGACTGTTATCTATCAGACAGAATGTATACATAGTCATACAGTGCCTGGTAGACTGCAATAGGCCCCTATTACGTTAGTGGGACAAAATTCTTACTGGGCAAAATGTGGGTGTTTGATACACCTCCGCCTACCCCTTAGACAGGCCTATATAGGCGTAAGCGTATGTATGTATGCAAGTACCTGAGGCTTGTATCCATCAGGCCCGGCTTCATATTCAACGAGCTGCATTCTGCCATCGGGCAATAGAACGTGGTAGGAACCAGTCGCGTGATCGTCTTTCCTCTTCTCGTTGTGACCGAAGTCAAGGCTCACTCCATTGTCTTGCACATCATACGAAAAATCGTAATTAGCTGGAGGCTGCAACAGTTTAAAAAAAATATATAATTCTGAAAAATAGGTCTATTTACATATTTAAATTCTATATGAAGATTATTTAATGCGAGGAAGAGCTCTACCCCAGGAGTAGGTTTGCCGTTTCTGCATTAATTTTTAAACATTTTAAAGAACGTAGACAATGGAAAAGACTTCACTCAGGAATGTAACTTTTTCAAAAATAAATTGCGTTTTTTTTTTAATTAGGCGCAAGACTTTTGATGAAGTGGTTGTGTGCATTAAGATTAGCTAAAGAAATTAAAAAGTTAATGGTAATGTGCGACCGGCGAAGATAGAATGTTTATTAAAAAATAAATAACATTAAAAGGCGTTAAGTGTCGATCATTAATTGTTGTCATCGTGATATCTTTGGATACAGTAAATCAATGACGTAGCTGTTAATGGTTAATAGTAAAACAAAAACTTACTGCAGCCTCAAGAACAGGTTTCTTTCCCCCTCCTATTTTAGGGGGTAAATATTCCTGGGCATATACGTGTGACCATACAGAGATTAGGACCAACAAAACAATCTGAAATAACGTAGCATAGATTAGAGGTCATTTTTACTTTAATATAAAAATAGTAGAAAATTATAGAAAATAATGGACACAAAAGCAGAATACATTTTAGTGAAACTAATAAAATAATATAAAAAAAAATAGATTTAAAAAATATTTAACTCACAAAAATAACCCGCGCCATAGTAATGTGATGCTCGCGTTCTTTCGTCTGGAGGGCACTGGGTGACTTTGGAACAGCTGAGCGACACTACGAAGTTTATAAACCCACAGGTCTGCGGTTATAGTTGCAACGCCTTCTACTATTTTTCATTAGCAAGGTGCACGATCTACGAAAATTTCGAAATTATTTTAAACGACTGAGCTATTCTTAATTTTCGTTGTAGTAAGTAATAAGCATGTTCAGTATTGTTGCGAAGACTAGTGAGAATACTTGTTTTTACTGAACAGCGAAATAAATAAGAAAAATAATGGTTGGTTTGGACACCAGCAATAGACTTCTCTCAGGCACATGCTGACCTATTCCACCGTCCATTTTATCGACTGCATCTTTGTTGATAAGCATATTTGAACTAGCCATCCTCCACAGTTTTGCCAGCATTTATTGTCGCTTCTGGTGATGTTTTACAGCCTCTATTATTCTTCAATAACTACTCTGTCCAATACAAAAGATTTTTTTGAACACGAATAAAAGTTCTAGACATTCGCCCATTTAGATAATCAAACTAAAAAAACATAGAGACAGATAGAAACCATTTACAGTACGTACAGACATCAGCTCTATTGATTATACAGAAAGTTGTGGTGATATTTCGGGGTGGGTCGTATAGTAAACCACGTGAATAACGTACAGCGCTAATATCTTTAGGAAAATTCTTGACTTTTAATATAAAAATCCTATTCTGGAAAGATCGAAACTATAAAATGAGATAATTGATAAAAGATGCACTGTTATCACATTTATGGCCACACGTCCTCATCTACCCTTTTTCTTTGATTTTTAAATTATTAAATGGAATAAACCCATAAATGCAATGTATAAGTTCTTTAAAATAATTTAAGGAAGTAAACCATAAACAAATGAAATAAAAGTCAATAAAAAAAATGGTTTTGATAATAACAAATTCTAATAAGCATTTTTTTGCGAATGCAATCATAAAATATATTATATGATATATGAAGAAACTCACTTACTGAATACTAGCATTTACTAAGAAATAAAGAAACTAAAACTAAAATTGGTAATTTTTTCATCCGATCCGGTTCTGTACATCCAATGAAAATATGGAATCCTTATGCTTGGGATCGCGATCACTCTTAATTGTTCAACCAAAACACACATTTACGTAGTATGAGAGAACATGCTCTTTAATTACCGTGTTAAATTTTATTCTTGAGATAGTAGGCACTCGAAAAACATTTAGTTTAACTAGTACTTTTGGGGTTTTTTGAGCACACTTTTGACTTTAATTCTTTTTTCACAAGAATATTTTATTGTGATTTTGCGTATGTAATTATAAATTATGTTTCAAAATGTTGGGTCATAGTTTGGCTAGTTCAAAGCAATTTAACTAAAGCAGTTTGCGTCTTAACTCTGACGACGGCTCGAAATATCGCCATTCTGCGAAGGCTGCAACGTGCGATGGCCGTCAGGGTGATAAGGGCAGGCGGCCTGGGCCAGCCTATTTGGAGTGTCCGGGCCCTGGGATTTAAACGCAGTGCTCCTGCCGCTATAGCGATGGCAAAACCCGTCCTCTGAGAGTGGCTGGAGAGAAAATATGAAGCCCTCACCTTTCGGATGACACAGGTTCGGCAAGTACCTGCAACGGATCGGCTGACATTACACGGCGCTTCACACACTGGCAGAATGCTCTGCTTGGGCCAGCCAGCGGACTTAATGCGAAAAGCATTCTCTGCCAGTCTATTTTAGGGTGATGTAGAGATGACTGCAGTAGATTCATTAAAAAGTATTATAAAAGAAATTGAACAAAATAAAGAAATAAGATACGAGTGTAATTGTGATATCAGTATATAAACAAATATAATATACTGAATATAGCCACATATATAAATGTAACATTTATGACCATACACATATGTACATACCTACGCATTACATACATATATATAGTTTACCGTTGAGATGCTGCCAGTTTATGGAAAAGAAGAGCTCGAATCTGTCTTGAACGATAGGCTTCTAGGTGGCATCCTGATTTACAACTCCGGTCACCTATGGAAGTGGCCTACGGGCGACGAACTTTTGGGGACTTCGTCGTCGGAACAGATACAGACCAGAGAATCAGCGCTCAGTATTACGTGCGCACTTCTTAGAGGCTTGCGACCGAAGGGTGACAGTTGCAATGTGTGACCCGTTTTGTCAGGCAGACAGACAATGTCTGTCGGGGTTAGCGCAAGAATGCAATTGTGATTCTCGCTCCCACGATCAAGTTGAGGAACACCGAGTTTGTTTTTAGTCGGTAAGAGTCCGACAGACCCACTGTGCTGCCAAGGGCAGAAAAACACCAAATTCTAAGTTTTAAAGTTGAAAGTAGATGAAAAAAAAATCCAGACTTGCAAATAGAATATGTATGTTATAGGAATCCAAAAAATATATTTCTAATAAAAATTACAAAGTGGACAGCGACAACAACGGTTTCAAGATTTGCTGTGATATGTGTTCCTAAATATAAACATAATGTACATATAAACTGTTATGTATAAAAACCGGTACGTAAATGGATAAATATGGTATGTATAAATTGTTATAGAAAGTTACGGAAAACACTTACTGCTAAGCCTTGTGAATTTTTATTTTAGTCCGTACGTAGTAACAATAGCTCAATGATGTATATAGACAGATCTAATTCACTACCATATGTTACGTTAACATACTTAACGTCATCGTAACTTTGTTATAAACATAAAATTGTTATTCTATTAGAGGATTCGGATGAAAGTTAATAGTTTAGAACCTGTAATTGGCTATTATTAACTTTTTTATCGTGTTTAACGCGAGTAAAGCCGCGGGACACAGCTAGTGCATAGTAAATTATGATTATTCCATTAAATATATATAATTTCCATACAATATTGATGAGAGTTAGTATATTCACATTATGAATAATAAAATAAATTGATGACAATTTTTGGGTAGAAATAGAGATTTATATGTAACTTACACTCAGATGTTATATTTTTATTAGTAAATGCATAATACTTACTTCTGTGTAAAATCAACCAATAATGATCTTAATAATTCATTTATTTTGTATTCTTTAATGTTCTTGCTGGTTTTGAACTGTTGATTAGTGTCATCCTGACGTTTGTAATAAAATGTGTCAAATTCATATAAGTTAATAAATGATATATGTCACTGACTACAGAAAATCCACTGAAACACGCCGATAGTGAATTAATTGTGCAAGAAACTGATAAAAATATTAATACATGTGATTGTGTGTAAGGCAAATAAGTTTTAATAATATAATAAGTAGCATTTAAAATGAATTCTGTCTTGAGAAATAGATGTGTAACCATTTGCCGTGCGTTTAGTACCACGGCTGTGAAGAAATGTGCAGGTTCTACGGCTCCACCTACCAAAAAGCCGAAGAAATTTTTCTCAGCTATAACATGGAAATCTATGACTGCGACAGCTCTTATAGGCGGAGGGCTAACAGGATTCATGATGTACGTCAGAAAAGAAAAACAAGATGCTTTAGACCGTGAGAGGAAACGTCAACTTGGCAAGGCTAAAATAGGTGGTGATTTTGAGTTAGTGAATACAGAGGTAATTAAACAACTATCTTAGTTGTCTGAAAACTAATGTAGACCGTTATATTTCTAGTCTACTTTTTTGGGAGCTTTCTTTCTTTAATGGGAGCTACTATTTCACTTACATATACATTCACCTACTTGTTTTAGGACAATCATTAATTAAATATCAATGAATGAATAAAATAAACTTGAATCAATATTTTCCTATTATTCATTTCAAATATAATGAAATGGGTAGAAAAGTATACATGTAATTAAAATTACTAGTCCTTATAGTCTTCAAATATTTACTTTATAGAAATTTCAATGATATGCTAATTACGAAGTTTCTAGTGAAAATAGGCCAGTATGTAGTATGACTTGCACTCTGATATAGAGACGTCAGTAGAAATAAAGACCCATAATCTCTTGTGGTCGAGAATATAAAGTGCTCATTCAAAATATTGCATTAGTAGAAATAATAATTATAGTTCATCATGAAATATTGAAGAAACTGATTGACTTATTTTATTTTATTGTAGATTTTGACCTTAAGTGTCCTTTTAAATGTTATCTTGATGGATCTATTTGCTTAAAACATTATATTTTGAGCGCAATATTCGTAAGTGTTGCATACTATTGATATCAAGTAATAGACCGAATTCAAATAAGCTAACTAAGGAATGAACACTTTAAACTTACTTGAATTAAATTGAAACTTTAAATTCAATTCCATTCAAACTTTATTGCTCTCGTTTATTCCTTCAAAGAAAAGGATTACATTGAATATGAAATTATACTTATAATCTTATTTGTGGTTCAGTAACCTCTATACTTTTTAGTAACTTTTGTTTTAATGCCTTCAAAATGTCTTTATGTTCAAATATATGGTGACCGCCATCTACAGTTAAAACATTACATCAAACACCATTTAGCGAACACGAACTGAACTACTCAAATTTGGTAGTATAATCCTGAATCTCAATATGAAAGTTCTCGCGCCGATAACTATATAATACAACATCCCACATTGATCCTGGCATCCTTTCTTAGACATATAAAAAGTGTTCTTCCACACATTTCGTTTTAGTAGTCCTACATATATGTTGAGTAATCTTATTATACGTACCATATTTTAAAGTAAAGCATAAGTACATCCTAAAAATATCATTATAATATGACCATAGCTACGGTTTTAAATATGTTTCATTTTTATTATACTAATACACACTAAGACTGGAGAATGGGTTAACACACACACTTTTTCTATGCCTACACTTAAGCAAAATTAAAAAAAAAAAAAACAAATTAAAGTGCCAAAGTATAGCCAATCAACATATTGTCTATTTTAACATATTATGAACTTCTACTTTCAGGGCAAACTAGTTAAAAGTTCTGATTTCTTAGGAAAATGGCTGTTGATTTACTTTGGATTCACCCATTGCCCAGACATCTGCCCTGATGAGTTGGAGAAATTAGCCGAAATTGTTAATATGCATGGTATGTATGCTGTCCATTTAGAAATAATGTAGTAATTCCAATATACATATTATATATATATTTCTTTTATACTTACAAAAGCATGTGTGATCAATTGATCACTATGCATCCTGTTAAAGCATATATTTTAAATTATTGTGTTCAGCATGAACAATAATACTAAGATTCAGTAATAAATAAATTATTATGTAAACTGCAGCTCAGTTTTGTCATTAATATTGTAAGCAACGGAGACTGCTATATATTCATATCATTTTAGAAACTTGAAGTACTGCTAACAAGCTGTATTCAGCTGTAAAAGTTTGCAATGTTAAAATCTTGTACAGTATGTTACAACCTTGATACATCATATTACTGCATTATGTACAATGATTCCATTTCTCATAACCTATATTATTTGGTACAATAAATTACTGCAAGATAAATTAAGGAACAATTTGTTTTTCTTTTCAGAAAGTAATAAATCTTTGCCACCGGTACAACCAATATTCATTTCTGTTGACCCTCAAAGAGACACTCCTGAAATAGTAGGAAAGTGAGTACATTTTAGTTATAACACAAAATAAATCTATTTTTTTCAGTGCCAGAACCATCTATGCCTAAAAGATCAACTAGATTTTTAATGAATAGAACATGACTTTGTCAAATATAAAACTTGATTTTAAAGTTAGCTCATTTTAGAAATACCATGTAGATATACATTCTATATTTCACTTCATTTTCTTAATATTTAAATATTGAGCTTCTCTTATTGTCATATCTTAGATATGCACATACTAAAATATAAGTGTAATGGTTGTTACAGATTCTTTCATCAAAGGCTAGGCTAAGATAAATAATTATGCATGCTGCACAAGAGCACTCTTCATAAATTAATTATTTGTTACAGATACTGCCAAGAGTTTTCACCACGGTTCTTGGGCTTAACAGGAACTAAGGAACAGATAGAAAAGGCCTGCAAGTCATATAGAGTATACTTCAGTGCTGGACCTCAGGATCAAGATGATGATTACATTGTAAGTAATTTTGAACTAGAACTAAAGTAATCAAAATGATTTTACTAACATATAGTCATACATAAACTCACTCTTTATTGTGCTATGCAGAGAAATAATTTCAATTTTTTAGCATTATAAACAAATTTGTGATAAATCAACTTTAGTCATTGGCCTGCTAATGTTTCTTAAATCATTGTTAGAAACCTTAAAAGTGAACCAAAATTATATATGGGCCAAACCATCCTATGGTTTGGTCCATATATAATTTTGGTTTTATATGTTATCCTTTCTTCTTTTCAGGTGGATCACACAATTATTATTTACCTTGTAAATCCAGATGGTGAATTTGTTGATTACTATGGCCAGAACAGGAACGCGAAAGATATTCATAGTTCAATGTTGGTTAACATCAAGAAGTACCAAGATGCAAAAAGTTCATGGTTTTAAATAAAGTACAAGCATTTAAGTAGTGATAGAGTTGAAGTATTTTTATTTATGTAAAATAAAATTAGTTGTAATTAAATTTCAGTTTTATTTACTTTTTATGGATTATATATAGGTATTTACACAAACTGAAGTGTTAGTGTTGCTCTGGTTTTTATCTTTTGTATGAACAAATTCACATTACACCGGTACCTATATCAGTTTAAAGCTTGAGTCAAAGCTGGAACACAGATCAGAAATATCAGTGTATTAATTTCTTCCAAAGCCATGCCACCAGTACCTGCATACAGTTTAAAGCTTGAGTCAAAGCTGGAACACAGCTCAGAAATATCAGTGTGTATTTATTTCTTCCAGAGCCTTGGTAAAAATTACCAGGTATATTGTATTGTATCACCCTTATAATGGACTAAGCCAAGATTGATATTTGATGCATGTGGTATTGGTATTGGTATGGGATGCTGTTTCCGCATTTAGACTCTTAATTGGTTCATTATGCGTACAGACCGGTTGACTAACTGAGCCATATAGGTATGCATGTGTAAAACAATACAAATGTAACAGAGCTTAGACAAACAGTGAATGGATTGAATAGAGTATCGAGTTTTACTATCTAGAATGACCTTCATGACGTTATCACGTTTTGCCAACTAAACCATTTTGATTCAATTTCGAATACACATTGACAGGATTACAGAAAAGAAAATAAGGTACCTTCAGCCAGAAACAAGTTATGTTCTTGAGAGATAATTATCTTTGTCTTTCACTGTTACGTCATAAACTAGATTTATTGATTGGAAATTTACATATTTTATGCATAAATAAAAATAAAACGAGTGAGTAAAAATAAAACGAGTGAGTCACTATTTACTTTATTAGTTAGAATTAAAAATTCGCCGTCATTTTACTAGTAATTTTACTAATAGTAACTTGACCACCAGAACTGTGTATTTGTAGTAAACTTTGGTCTAACTGGTACAATTTCACCGTCGTCCCTTCGAGAGTCGAAGATGAGATACTGACGCCTTCTTCGTTCACCGTAACTAAATTCATATCATTTCCATAATTCACTTCACCATTTATTATATTTACATCGCCAGAGTTTAAACAAATATCGTTGTTACTTATTGGGTAATTATTTTCACAATTATCTACAACTAATAATTCAGCTTTTATGTTGCTATCATCTTGTAGAACTAACTCACCCTTTACTTCTAACGGGATTTCTTGAACAACATCTAGAGTAATTTTCTTATCATCATTTCCCAACTCAACTACTGCCGTGTTTGCAGTATCACTGACAAATTTCCCGTTTCCTTTAAAATTTATGTTGTTGGCTGTAGCAAAGGGAATTTCAGGCTTTGTGAATAGTTCACGTTTTGAGCTATTTTTCTTCTTTGGTTGGTCATGCGATTTCAAATGTTTGACTAAGTGTGATTTTGTGGCAAACATGGAGTTGCAGTAGGCACATACGAAAGGTTTTTCACCTGAAAAAATAATATTTTTATTTTATTACTAAATTTTAATACTTCGATTAATGTGCGCTTAGCGAGCAATGTAATGAAAAATGTAAAGGGTTCCCAGTGAACATTTCAAAGTGTCCAACATCAGTTGAAATCTAGAATCATCTTAATATGTTTCATAGGAATGGCACATAGGAAAGAAAAAGCTACCCTGTTGGGTAGTACAATGGGTACATTTATCAGCTATATTATACCTAAATATCTTGACTTTAAATCAGCTCATAATGTTGGTTTATGTTGATAAGAAATTCAAAATTTATACCTCAGAATTAAAGTAAATTGTTAAGAGAAAATGTGAATTGTGTTTAATTATTTCAAATGTCATAAACGTATCTCTTCTTCTTGTATTTTGTTATCGTATTCTCGATTTTAATTATTAATCTATGGGACACAGTGTTAAGTATGTAAAAGTCCCCGAGATGTTATGTAAAACCTTTAAACGACAGATTCAATAAGTTCAGACTCAGGACAACTATTTGTGAATCATAAAAGCTTTCGTCCCGTTTGGGAATTACACCACGAACCCAGAGGTCGTGCATCATCATCCTCAGCATTCATGATCATTAACCACCAAACTAACGTGTAAGTTAATGTTAAATGCACCACTATTGTTTTTAGTTTTTATTGACACTGTGTTTTGTGTCTATCGATAAAAAAATCTTCATTGTTTCTCTATCTATATTCACCTGTATGTATTCGGCGGTGCTCTCGCAGTCTTGATGCGTTAACGAACTTCTTGGGACACGCGGTGCAAGCGTATGGCCGCTCGCCAGTGTGCTGGCGCATGTGGGCTCTTATGTTCAGTCGCGCGAAGCTGTTACAATAAAATAAAAATACGAATTTATAAGCTGACAAAGGTAGCAAACAATAACACCTCAATAGAATTAAATTGAGTGGTAATTGAAATGTCTCAATATAAGGAACTAGCCCTATATGGTGCTCAAAAGTGTATTGTAATGTACTTACATTTATATCCACAAAAGGTGTAAAATAATGTTACAATACGTTAAAAATATATTTATTGTGGGCTCAGTGTTGCTAGTCGTTGTGTTTATAATTACGTACTTTTTTCAGTACAAGTTGTTGTTGTTGTTGTGTACTTTGTTGTTGGCAGAGATGTTGTTGAATGTAGGGTGGAGGGCTCTGAGTTCCCGGCTACAGTGCCCGGGTGACGGCAATAGGCTTGCCCCCTATACGTTAGTGGGAGCAAATTCAAAATGTGATGTTTAATTTACCTATGTAAGCGTGTATATGTATCTAGGTTGTAATATTGTACCATGGCATGTTGTGTGCTTAGATTATGTGTGTAGAAAATGATAGCGTTATATTTTACCTTTTGCCACAGACGTCACAGCTGTAAGGTCGCTCCCCGGTGTGGATGCGCTGATGGCTCTTCAGTGACGACCCCGACGTGAACTTGCGCTCACACATTGTGCAAGCGTATGGACGCTCACCTACAATAAATCCTCATTGTCTTAAGCAACCATGATTTTATTATGATATAGGGGATAAACGAGGGCAAGGGTGACTTGCAATTCAATGGTCTCAAGTGAGTTGCCGGCCTCTAAGGTGGAAGTGGTTTAAACAACTGCCAGTCTATAAATTAATAGGTGGTAAATAGAGTGCATCGCATCTGCAGTATGTAATTACTTTTGCGAAAGTTGTTTGTTTTTTTGCAATATTTTCAATTTTTTTTTTGTAGAAAACTCCCCTTCGAGGAATTACTCCTGTATAGCGGGAGACTTTACAAACATACAAATGACTGTCACAAAGAACACCCAGACTCAGGACAGCAATTTGTAGAAAAAATATTATTTTGTCTTGTCTCTGAATCAAACCGACCGACTGAATCGACCTTTTTTTTTTTAAATTAGCCTACCATAGTGACTCCACTTTGCCTCATGGAAAACAATAAGTGGAGTCAAAGAGTGGTGGTCACCATCCTCATTGCATGTCTAGTCAATGCAGCATGGTGACCCACACTATTGCGGCCTGGTGAGATGCTTTTTCACGCCCCGCTTAAAAGACCCGGGCTCAAACGGTGACTCCTCAGGCCAGCACGTGTGGTCCTGTAGTGGAAGGGAGAAGGTGAGACCAATTGGAAGAGCTCGTCAGAACACTTCCCGTGATGTAAGCGATAGAGGACTGCCATAGAGGCGACATCTCTTAGCAACTGCAGAAGCTCAAGAGACTGAGTGACCTCAGGACAGTCGATAATGCGGACTGCACGCCGCTGCAACCGATCGAGAGCGTCAAGCAAATACTGCGCATAGCCGTCCCAGAGATGAGAGCAGTACTCCACGCAGGAGCGAACCTGGGTCTTGTATAAAAGACACAGTTGCTCAGGCGAGAAGAACCGTCTCACCTTGTTCAATACTCCGAGCTTTCGCGAGGCCGCCTTAGTGACGCTCTCGATGTAATCGCGCGGATTGAGATCCCGGTAAATATCCATACCCAGGATACTAAGCCTATCCTGCAGTGGCAGTGTTCTGAAGAGTAGGAAGGGGAAGGAATGGAGACTTTTCTTCGAGCTGAACTCGACTAGATTCTCACAACCCCATTGAGAAATGCGGCTCAAGACCCGGTCGAGCTCAGCGACAAGCTCCTGTCGTTTTCCCTCAACATCTGCCAGCTTGGCAGTTGGATGTCCGAAATATCGCCCGTGTACTGTGCTGTCGTCTGCATAACAATGTATATTGCCAAGGGCCAACGTGTCATTGATATGCAGAAGGAACAGCGTAGGCGATAGGACGGTGCCCTGAGGTACACCAGCGCTTACCTCCTGCAAGTCTGAGGCCGCGCCGTCGCAGAGAACCCTAATGCGGCGCTAATGGAGGAAGGCAGCAACCCAGTTGCAGAGTTTGGGTGGCAGACCAAATGCAGGAAGTTTGGAGAGAAGTGAGCGGTGCCAGACCCTATCGAAGGCCTTGACAATGTCGAGGCTGATGGCCAAGGACTCCCCATGCCTAGCCTAGTAAGCTAGAAGATCACCCGTGGATCGGTTCGGCCTAAAACCATATTGCCCATCATTTGACAAGGAGTGATCCTCTAGGTGGCGGATTAATTGGGTGTTGATGATCCGCTCGAGCACCTTACACAGTATGGAAGTGACGGCTATAGGTCGGTAATTGGCTGGATCGGAGCGGTTGCCTTTTTTGGGAATGGGTTGAACATTCGCTTCTCTCCAGGCCTCCGGAACAATTCCTGAGGAATAGGACAGGCGATACAAGCGCGTCAGTACGGGAGACAACTCAGGTGCACAGTTCTTAAGAACCACCGCCGGAATACCATCGGGTCTACTGGCTTTCCGGACATCGAGTGACCGAAGCTCCGCACGGACATCCCTCTGCCGGATGTGAATATCCCGCATTGCGGAGTCGCAGGTCGCAATGGTGGGCGTGTGCGCGCCACGGTCGTCGATTCGGGAGTTAGCCTCAAAGAGGTCAGCTAATAGTTTCGCTTTCTCTTGCGGCTCGTGAGCCAGTGATCCGTCAGGGTAGTTCCAACGGCGGCAGCGAAGGTTGGCAGTAGTTGGACTGCACGGCAATGGCCAATCGCCAAAACTTACGGCTACCCGTAGGGTATGCGACGAGTTCTTGACCAAACCGTGCAATGCGCTGGGCATCTGCTCTGATGTAAACCCTATTGCATCCCCTAATGGCTTTGTTAAGTGCTGCTTTTAGGCGATCGATCGGTCACAATGAGCGCGGGCCCGGATCCATGCGCGGTAGGCCGACTGCTTTTGAGCACACAACACGGGCGCACTCGCGATTGAACCAGGGACGGGTCTTCGTGCTGGCGACTTTACTGTAGGGGATATAATAATCCATACCGACAGTGATTTCGTCAGTCACGGCAGGCGCACTTTGCGACAGATCCCTATCTTTAAAGCAGCGTTGAGCCCACGGGATGGATGCAAAATAATCCCGCATTCCATCCCAGTCTGCTGACGAGTAGTGCCATAATAGCCGCCTTGTTACTACAGGGGGTAAAAAGAGGCACCGAGGTGGACACCAGGTAGTGGTCGGAGGATTCCAGAGGGGCGAGATCCGATACGCTGTACTGCGCTGGGTGATTCGTCAGCAGTAGGTCCAGCAAAGAGGGCGCTTGACCCGATATGTCTGGTATCCTGATGGGCTGGAGTACCAGTCGGGTAAGATGAGAGCAAATGCGTGGGCAGTTCGACCAGCGTGGTCAGTTTTCGAAGATCCCAGCCAGGACTCATGGTGAGCGTTAAAATCTCCCAAATTCACCAGTTCGGCGGTCGGGAACTGCTCCTGCGCTTTATCCGCTGCTTGACTCAGGTGGTCAAAGAGTCGAGTTGTCTCAGAGTCTTCGGAATTGGACCGATAGAGGCACACGTAAATCCGGCTCGTAGAGCCAAAATCCACGTGGAGCCAAAGGATGGGGAAGGATGTGTCTTCTAGGCAGTGCAGACGGCGACAACAAACATCCGCCCTGACGAAAAGACATACCCCAGCCCTTGCGAGGAAGCACTCCTCGAGCACGTAGCCGGGATAGTGGAGGTATGCCGTGTCGGCAGGGCGGCGTATTTGTGTCTCCGTAAGAAAAAGCATGGCCGGCCGAGCCGTCTCGAGATGCTGAACTTCATCTCAAAAAGCGGGTTGGTGGGAGAGGAGGATGCCGCTGTAAAACCACTTTTCTTTTTTTGTAATGCCATTATAGAAGGGGAAGGGGGCGTAAAAGGCATGACAGTCATCGTGGCAATGTAAACTGAGACTCAAAATGCTGTGTCATCATGTAACTGTGAAGCCCGACGGTGACCGAACCGTCAGACGGAAGGGCCCCCGTACCCTCCCGGAAGTGGTCGCCGGGTCCCATCATCCGGTCACCAACCGGCACGACGAGCCACTCCGTGGATTATGCGCGACCTGATGGGGCAGCCTCCAAGGATGGTAAGCCGCGGTTGGGCCTCTCTCTATGCCGCGGGCGGCCAGCGGTCTCCCTGGCCGACGGTTCGATCCACGCCATCCTCACAATGACTCTACAGCACTCCACTGCTCAAACACATACCACGATAACTGTCACCCCTGCATCGTTGGGCCACCGGTCTCTCACTCACCAGCGAAAGGTCTCACTCACCACGAATGTGGTCCCTTTAGGCTGGTTTTCTGTGAGAGTGTAGTACTGCCCCGGTCGAGCCGGCCCAATTCCTGCTAAATAAATCAGCGTGGCTCTACTACCTCCAGGTGGCTCTACTACCTCCATCCTCACCTCAACAACCAACAAACAGGCCAGTCGAGTATAATAGTCGTATACCCTTTTAAGTTTCTGAAATACACAAAATATTTACCTTACTATAGGTCAATTCAATGAAAAATAGTAAAATAACATAATTTTTTGCGCTGCAAAATCAGTGGCGTCTAGCACGAGATTATATACCTGTGTGAGTTCGCATATGTAAAGTGAGGTTAGAGTTCTGTATGAAGTTCTTCCCGCATACGGAGCAGACATATGGTTTCTCGCCGGTGTGCGTGCGATGATGGGTGTTTCTAGTCGATTCGTGACGGAACCTGTGGTACAAACGGACATTCATATGTTTTATTTGTAAATATGGGGCGCAATAGTTGATAATATGAAATAACATCGTAATAATTTTTATCCAAAACAATGCGTTTGCACGAAAATAAAACTATTGCTATAGATATTTTGAAAAGATGCCACGAAGTGGTTCCATTCTTTAATAAAAACAGTTTTGTTTTATATCACCATCATTTGTCTTTACAATTACTTGATTCCTTTTTGTTACACTATTTACTAATATATAATAAGTCGTAGTCAGAAATTACAATATGCATAAAAGTTTGGTACATAAAATTATTCAATAAGGAATTTTGATATAATGTAAACCGTATAAATACACATAATAAAAACAAGTCACGTGTAACAGTGTCTAGAAACAAACTAGCCGTTTGGAGATCAAGTCAGAGTGCTCGTTTTTCAAAAAGCTATATAATTTGTGTACGTTTATTATTAAAATAAAAAGAATTCATTTTTGGATCTAGACAAGAGATTCTTCTTAAAACCTTCAAACTCGTATTTTTATTCCTTTTTTTTTTGACTTCATATTAATAAAAATAAGAATTATAACAAAAAGAGTCATGAAATTTGGTGAAGATAGCAAAACAATAAAAAATATGACAAAAATATTCATTTTTAACTAAACGTTAAGCTTGGCTTCAAAACAATATAATGCAGATTATACCTAAGATAAGTTTTTTTCGAAGTAAAATGGTGCCAGCGTAATAAATGGTCAGGTACCGTTTATCGCAGTAGTTGCAGGCGTAAGGCTTGGTGTCGGTGTGAACTAGCATGTGTGACGTCAGCAGGCGCTGTGAAGGGAAGCGCTTGTGGCACGTGGCGCACTCGCATGGCAGCACACCCGCATGACGCGCAACGTGCGCCGCCAACAAACCGCTCTCCGAGTACCTACCGTCACGTCACGTTAGTTGGCTGCTCCTTATTATTAACGGACACTAGAACATCCAGACTCTGAACAACTTTGTGGATTACACAAAATTTTGTCCCGGTTAGGAAACGAACCCACGACCTTCGCCACAGCAGTCAGGGCCACTAACCACTAGACTACCGGGCCAGTTATAATAATAATAAAATGGTAACCAGACAGCTGATAAACATACTTATATACTACTAAATACATACACATTATATATAAATTACACGCAGGCACAGAACAAATGATCTTGCTCATTACACAAATATTTGTCCTGGGTGGGAATGGAACAAACGAACTCTAGCTTAGCAGTCAGGACCACTAACCACTAGACTAACAGGCCAGTCAAAGTTGTTTTTAAATCTGAACCTTATTATTCAGAAGCATATGTGCTGGAACGAAAACTTTAAATTAAGCACACTGTAGCGTAAAGGCACAGTTCGTAATTATCGACACTAAAAGATCCGGCTTCACTACCAGTTCCTATTAAAAGGTCTGGTACAGCTCAAAAATATTACCCATGTTACAACATATACCTAAGAAAATAAAGCAGTTTGTTTATAGTATATATTGCCAGACTACAAATTTCAAAATATGTATTGCCAGACTATAAAATCAGTTTACCTCTTATCACAAATGTGACAGGCATGTTTCTTCTCGATACGCTCCCCGGTATGAACGCGCACGTGTCGTCGCAGCGCGTAAAATTCTGTAAACGTTTTGTGGCACGTCTCACACGAATGCGGCTTAAACTGCATGTGGCGCTGCAGATGTCGACGCAACGTTGTCTTACCTGATAAAGACATAATACACAAATGAAATAAGTAAAATAATAGCCGGACTATGTTAGATATGGAGGAAGAGTACATACTGTATGATTAAAGCAGGAAATGATAAAAAGAAAAAAAATATATACTATAATTATTAATAACTATAACCGCATTAGGAATAATTCCTGCGACGCTTGGGACTTTACAAATATGTTTCTTACACAATTAATTATGTATTACACAAAATGTTGTCCCGTGTGGGAATCAAACCCACTAGACCGGGCGCCTGGTCTTGACTGGCCGATGTCTGGAAGAAATCACCGTGTGTGATAAGACCGCCGATTGTTGTACCTAATTATTTGTAACATGTTTTTTTTACATATATAAAAAGTGTACAATAAATAAATACCATATGTATGTACGAAAAATCACCTACTGTTATATTCTTTCTGGCATTGATTGCACTTCCACAAGGAACCTTTTGTGTGTAAAGCTGAGTGCACAGCCAGGTCATGTTCAGAATCAAAAGACTCTTTACATTGACCACAGGGGTATGGCCGCTTTTCCACTTTTATGCTGTGCTTAGTCTTCATATGTTCATGGAATAGTTTTGCTTTTGTAAATACCTAGAAATATTAATAGAAATCAGTAAAGAAAACGACTGGTTATTTATATTTATTTGCTGAATGGTCAAAGAGAATGGAACAAAAAGTAATCTTTTCTTAAATTACCTTAGAACAATGATTACATGTGTATGTTTTTGGTTTCTTTCTCTTCAATCGTTTTTTGATAAAGGAAGACTTATTTAAGGATCCTGCATAGATAAATAATAATGATTATTTTCTTTGAAACAATTTACATTGAAAATGGTTACAAATGTACTTGAGCAACTTACCTTTTAAAGTATTTTTTATAATTTGTCTGCAAAAAAAAAAAGGTATACATACAATAAAACTTTATTCACTTGATTTTCTTATTTAGTGCACCTATTGACCTGTTTTTACGCCACCTTAATGTATACTTGTTGAGAATATCTACTGCATTAAGTCCGCAGTTGTATATTTTTATGCATAAAGTGTTAAAAAATCATAACCACATTACTTATTACATATACACTATTATCAAATAAAAACTGAATATTACCTCTTTTTTTTCCCACCATCTTGAATTGTCAAAAGATCACTGCTGTCATGATCATTGCTGAGCTCCTCTAAATATTGAATGTCTATAATCAAAATGAATTTACTTTGAATGTATATTTTCAATAAATTTGAATTATATGAATAAACTTTTAAATTAAATTAACAAAACCGACGAGACACTTGCAACTCTTGAGTGACGGTAGTTGTTTACCATCACGTGACCCGTCTGCTAGTTTGCGTGATAAAAAAAACTTTCATTTTCTCATTTTTAAATAAACATTTGTTTTTGGTATATGAAGCAGAGGAAGCAAATGAGTTACCTAATGGAAAGTGACTATTGCCAAACATAAAAATATAAAAATGAATGTTATAGAGTAATGAAGCATAATAATTATTCTGAGTGTTTATAAAGGCATTACCTTCTAGAAACTCTGGTTCTTCTTTAATCTCATTTAAAATATCTATGCTTGTGTCTTCTTTTGCGGGCCTGCACAAGGTAATTATAACAATAAGATATTGCAAATAGAACAAGTTTTTGCAAAATAATCTGAACCAGGTAATTGATTGGTGTGATAATAATAAAGCTCAAATAATTCTACTACATGAAATTCACAAGAAAAATTAACTATATCAATACTGAATACTGCGTAAACCATGAAAAGAGGTGATATCCTAAATTGTTCAATTTCTATAATTTTACTACAATATTTTAATTCAACTGTTTGGGCTTGCCATGTTAGCCTGTAACACCAGTAAATGTTAACAGTTTATAAGTTGTAAATGTATTGTGTAAACAGCTGTTAGCTGACCTAAAATGGTACGTCAATCAAATGTATATAATAATATTAAAATATTAATGTGAAAATTGTACCATTAGTATAATTGCAAACTGTAAAATCTTGCATTTACGGATTTACCATATTTTCAATTATAATAAATGGTAATTGTGTGTTAAGTAATTCAGTTACTAACTGGCACTTGATACTTTAGTAGGAATGATTAGTTCTGTATTAATAACTTAACTTTTAAAACTGTTTTCGGAGGCACTATTTTGTATTCAGTTTATTCTATTTTGTATTTTGTATTCAGTCTTTAATGTAATTACTATAAGACAGCTCTTATTATTGTTTTGAAAATGCTTGAGTCAGCACTAAAACACTCAATGCTCAATGCTCAAGCAGTTTGCAAACACTTAACTTAGGACTTGAGTCGACAGTTATTAAGTGTCCAGCGCAGTATAACTCCCACACTATATAGATTTCCCATTTCCCTTCCCTAAAAATTTATAATACTGTTACAAAATACCTACACAATGCTGTGATCAGGTGGTTCATCCTTGGTGATAAATTCGCCTTTTAAGATTGACCTCAGTGTACATTCTGACCTCTGGCACTTGATCTTGAAATCATAATACTGTACTACTAAGTTCTGACATTGTTCACATATGCTCAATGGTAGGCCATCTTCTGGTGTAGGCTGAAAATGTATAATACCTATGAAATTTTGTCTTAATACCTTTCTTTTTCTGGCTCTTATAATCCCAATACATATTGTACTAATGTATTACATTACAACTTACTCGTACGGTGGCCACCGTCATAAACATGTCGATCAGCAAACAATTTTTTTTGGCAGACACTAAAGGATATAATACCTCATTGTTTGTAGATAGGCATATTCGACATATTTTTTGCACATTGCAGTTTTCTGAGCTAAGAAACTGAAAGAGAGTATACGGTATTTCTATTTCTATGTAAGTTGCTTCTTCTTTCGTTTCATTTTTTACATTTTTAGGAATATTATCCAAGACCGGCTTAGATTCCATCATGCAGGTTGTATATAAAACATGGTAATATTTAGCTTAAGATAAGATTTACAACCCAAAAAACTTTTCTTACTGTATTATAAAGCAAACAATTTTTTCATTTGCATTATCTGTAATGTAAATGAAACCTTCAGCGAGATTTGACACTTATGACAGTACGATATAACAATTTTGCTTGACCGTAACTCCACTGTTTAAATATGGTAACCCTTTAAAGTACATAATTATATATTATATAATTATTTAAAGAACGTTAAATTACAATAAACTTTATATTATGTGGAAATGAGAATTATTACACTAGTTGCTTTTATTCCACGTATTCTACTTGTATCAGACAATTTATTAATATCTATAAGGCAAAATAAGAGCCTAATAAATATAATATACGAATATATGAAATGGTATACTTCACATTAAAATTATGTGTACCTTTAAAACTAGGTAAATATCTACCTATAAAGTATTAATAGCTAAACTAGGGCAAAATACGACTCTTGAAGTTTTCCTTGGCATATATAAATCAAGTTGATTCGTACTCTTTTGTTTCGTGAAAGAAGTCACACAAATAGGATATATATCTTTGTGTGTTTACCGTTTATAGAAGTAAAAAAGTAACCAATATGTTACTTCTTTACTTCTACACACTATAAACACTTATACACACGAAAGCAAACACTTCCAATAACGCCCGGACACACATATGTATGTGTAATCACAAACAGCCACAACTTAAAAATAAGGATGATTGTGTAAACAACAACCTGAACACTAACTCTCTTTTCCTGAGTCTCAGATTTAGTTTGTTTATTAAATCAATAACAATTTACATTATATTTACTTATTGACAGCTTCTCTTGTAATTACCTAACTTACTAACTATGTAAACAAATGTTACAAGTCAATTATAATTTACTTCTATTATCGTATCGATATGAGATTATACATATTATGTTTTTTATATAATTCATCTTGGACTTGATGCGATGGTGGAGCCAGGTGCTGGATAGTGGAACACTTCAGTGGCTACTAGTAAAAATTTCGAGTTTGTGTTAATTACGTTTGTTTTACCGGTCGACTACTTTACACTTGGAGTCAAAGCAAGTTGCTTTTTGCTTCAATGACGTTTGAGCGTGCATATATTAGGAACTACTGACTTCGAACAGTGAGCATAAACGCTGGTTTAAGTGCGTTAATAAAATCTTAAATTTTATCTTAAATTATATATTATCGATTATATCGAATGGCAAAATGTATGGCGATATTTTAATTAATATAATAATTATGTGATATGTATATACACTAACTCTGATACATAATAGTTAGAATCCTCCAAAGACAGAAACCTCACTATACAGGTGTATTTTGCTCAGATTCTGAGAATTAGAATTCGGTTCCACTAACGTTACAGGGGCTAGCCTATTGCCGTCAACCGGGCACTTTAAGGGTTATATATATTTCTATCGAAAAAGGGACTCCCGAACTAGGAATTATTCCTGTATCGCGGGGGACTTTACAAACATACAAACAACGGACACAAAGAGTACCATGACTCGTAACAACTATTTGTAAATCACACAAAGTTTTATCCCGTGTGGGAATCGAGCCCCTAGCAAAACAGGCCAGTCAAATTAAGTCAAATGAAATATGGGCAAATTTTAAAGCAATAAAACCAATAGGTAATTAGTAAGCCCACAGGGATAACAAAATAATATTTAGAGATTTTTAGTCTAGTTTGGTGAATTTGGCAACAACAGAATTGCAGAAAATTTAGTGGCAGCACATTTTATCAAAACCTTATTCGAGATCAGAAAACCCTGCTGTCAGAATACAAAACGATCTTACTTAGGTATACTGTCCCTAAGTTTTGCGACATGGGAAATTAAGTACAGGTACTAAAAATTCGACATGTGCGAGACGATTCGGCTGCGCAAGAAAGATCGTTATATTTTTTTAATGTTCATATGTATGTATGAATGTATAATGTTTACTTGTTACACCTAGAGCCTAGACTAGTATCGATTGAAGCGTCTTAATAGTGTATTTTATTAGATTTTCAGACAACGTGAGCAAAAAAAAAAACGGTACTCATAATTTAGACAGGCTTTCCATTATTTTAAAAATTTTACTTGTTTACTCGTAACATTTTGTCGTGCAAAGGGTTTATTAATTATAGGATTAAACAATTAAAAAATTTAATTAGCAAAAGTATACTTACATTCTATGACCTTTTACAATTTTCGAGGTACATTATCGAGAGAAGCGTGTATTCATCAACCTGCTTCTACTTTTTGTAGTGAGTATTTGTGTTTCAACCGCTGTCGTTAATCGCTTTCGATCCCTTCGAAGATCCTTCAAAATTAGCTGATGTGTGTGTCAACTTATAAGAGAAATTCGAGATGAGATCTGTAGTGAGATTCGAGTACCCTTAGGTGTTGGTATGAATTGCATATAGAGGATATTGCATGTTCCTTGGTGGCAGATTTTTGTTCACGTTGTCTCGGATAATTTTCCCTAAAAATGGGCCATGTGAGTTAGTGCTAAGGAATTCTGAATGTCTAAATAAACTAAACCAAGGTGCGTCAAAAGCCGTGTATAACCTCTACACAGATGAAGAGTCATAGATCTATGCCGGATATTAATAGCTTTTGTGCATGTATGTAGATCTTTCAACATGAACATGACGAAACCTGCTATTTTAAGGAAAAAAACTTGCCATGTGGCAACATTACCCTAAAAGTAACGTAGAACCGTTAATTATGCCAGAAGACTTCGGGAAAATAAGTAAAATGTCACAATACTACACAGATCTGCTGGCATGGCACTATGTGTAAGGCAGAGATTTTTAGTACCACTTTGTAGTGGTAGCTATATTACGGTAAGAAATGAAAAAGTGTTGTGATCATCAGAGCTGGACAAAACATACGACAACAGAAGATACATCAGTAGCAAAGCTTAACAATGCCAACAGGTTTATAAGTGACAATGTATCTTCTAGCATTAGTCACTCCTCAAAATGTACTAGGGTTAAGCAGAATACTTTGATGCTCTTCTACCAAAATATTTAAGGTTTTTCTTGTAAGTCACTAGAAAAAGAAACTCCTTTAGAAAAAAAAACACAATTTGATGTGTTTAACAGAACATTGGTAGAAGGAAGAACAAATGTCAATTAATTATAAGAACTACAGAGTGGCTAATGGTATCAACCGAAAGTCTATGTTGCATGGAGGATCTTTAATCTTCGTTAAGAATGGTATTAAATATAAACAAAGAAAAGATGTAGTTAGACTTTCGGTAGAGCACAGTGTGGAGTTATCCTGTGTTGACCTAGATAGGTTGTAGTGTGCATTCATAGGCCGCCATTTAATCAAACTGTACCTTTGATACAACAATGGAAGTTGTTATAGCGAATACTAATAATACTCTCTATTAGTAATAAGTCGGTCATCATCTGCGGTGATTTTAATGTAAATATTATGGAAGAGACTTCAAATTCTAATCAATTGCTCAGCATTTTTAAATCTTTTAATAACACTAATATTTTTATAGAACCTACTCGAGTTAGCCAGTCACCTGCTTCATGCATGTTTTCTGTTATTGTGATTTTCTGGAAAAATAAATGGTAAACTATCAGCCATCAGATCACAGTGGACTTACTCACTAAGTAAGATAGGTCACATCCTTGCAGAAGATATAAGTAAATTATAGACCTAGACCTAGAAATTATAAATTAGAAAACCTTCAGAAGTTTGATTCTATGTTATTTAGCAAGTTGACTTTACTTAATAATAACGTAAACAATGTGTATGAATTCTACACCAATTTCTTTGCGGTAGTGCAAAACGAATTTGATAATCTCTTTCAGAAGATAAATAAGAAGGTATACCCTCAATTTCTATTTAGTGATTGAGCAACTATATACTAACTACTAACTAACTAACTCTGAAAATAAGATAAAAACCTGGAAAGTAATTAATAATGAAATAGGTAGAAGTAAAGTTAGGAACAAAAATTATGTATCACGCCACGCAGGACACGCCGTCGTAGTACTTTAAGTTACGAGAAGAACACAGGTATTTGATTTTATTACTAAGATCCCAATTTAAACTACTGAAGGTCTAGACTCCTCTCCTGCTCATTATATCACTCTTCTTAGAAAAAATGTAGGAATATGTCCCGTAGCTTTTAATTTTAAACATATTAACCCCACAGTAGTATTAAAAGCTTTTGAAGATATTACTGGAATTGTCTGAAAATTTGTGGGGAATGTCAATCAAAACTTGCAAAGCTATCATTGAAACTGCCGTTCCCTAATTAGCGCTAACATTTAATTTTTTGTATAGATCAAGGAGTTTTCCCTGATTTCACGAAGCAATGTAAAGTCATACGTATTTTTAAATCGGGAAGCACTAAAAATGCTAATAACTATAGACAAGATTTTCGAAAAGGTTATGTTCAATTAAATGCTACTTCATTTTAACGTAATCAATATCCTTAATGATCAACAATACGGTTTACTACACTACTACTACTATAGGGCGTTGCACAACTGACGCTAGTGTTGCTTTGTTACAGTATATTTTTACCACCTGGGAGGAAGCTAATTATGCCCTCGGTATCTTATGTGACCTCTCAAAAGCATTTGACAGTGTAGGTCATGAAACTTGTTCCTGAAACTTGAGCATTATGGACTTTGTCAACAGGCTCTCTGTTTGCCTAAGTCATGCCTGACTGATAGAGAGCAAATTCAGAATAATGGTGTAAATTCATTGGGATCAAAAATAAAATTGGGCATTCTGCAGGGATCGATATTGGGCCCTTTTCTCTTTCTAGTATATATTAATGATTTCCCGCAGTTACTGTATAGCCAACCCAAACTATTTAAATTTGCTGATCACACTTTATTAATTTTGAAAGTAGATAAATAGATAGATAGGATATGAGTGGTGTACTGTCAATAATTTAATACTAAATGAGCAAAAATTGACAGATTATCTTTGCCCAACGTCAGGCATGTGAAGTTTTACTGAATAACGATGAATATAATTTGTTAATGAAACGGTTTTCTTAGTAATAACGCTAGATTCTAGATAACGATGGGGCTCTCACTTAACAACTCTTTAACAGAGGCTCAATTCTGCAGCATATGGTAGGTCCGCCAATTATCAGGCATGGATACTGCAAGACTAGTTTACTTTAGTAATTTCCATAGTATCATGTCTTATGGTATTTTATTGTGGGGATGGGCTTCAGATATAGAATCAATTTTCATTTTACAAAAGAGAGCCATTTGAGCCATTTAAAATCTATGTAGTCGCGAATTAAGGTCCCTATTTAAGGTCCCTAAGGGATATATAAATATTATATATATTTATAAATAATATATTTATAAAAACATTATGTACGTTAGAGAAAATCTCCACCTATTTACAAAACGTCGTGAAAGACATAAATATATTCAGAGAGTACGAAATAAATTAGTTTAACCAAAATTTTGATTAGCAAAAGTACAAACATATTTTATGGAGTACTGTGTTATATATATATAATAAAATGTCTTCTGATATTCTTCAACTTAATAAGAAGAAATTTATAAATTTCATTAAACGTACGCTTTGTGAACAATCATATCATAAATTAGATGATTATCTGGCTGACAAAAATAGCAATGTGCGTGTCCTGTTTCAAACTCGCACTGTACATAAGAAATTTCTTTGGTGTATTCATTTTTATTTTAAACTCTTGGTTTTATAACTTGACATGTTATTATTTGCGCATGTTTTCAATTATTATTACTGACATAATTATATATTATTCATGCGATATAAACATTAGTAATTTACATTGTAGGTACATATATATAATATATAAATAGTATTCATTTTTGAGATGTACATGTAAGAACTGTGTAACTTTATGACTTTACCACCATTTTAAAAATATATGTAATTGATTCAGTTGAAATAAACGATTTTGATTTTGTATATCATAATCAGCATCATCATCATTCAGCCTCTCCCAACGTGCGCCATAGCATAAATAAAAGCCTATGTATATATTTTTAGCGTGTGTTACACACGCCGGTAAGTACTGCATTTGAAATATAATACAAGAAACAGTTCTCTTATTTTATAAGCTTTTATTTAAGTTACAATGTCTGTACATACAAAAAAGTGTGTATAATCGAGTCAAATCATTAATTATATATAATTTCCATTATTTTTGCAAATACACAGTTTGAATACGTAAATAACTTGACTGTAAATCTAAAATGGCGGACCGCCCAAGATGGGGGGCTAGTTATTTCGAATGATTTTTAATTCAAACTATGTATATTTGCAAAAATAATGGAAAAAATAATAGATAAACAATTATCTTTTACCCTTAAATTCAGTTTCGCAGATAATCAGCATGGATTTCTAAAGGGTCGTTCTACGACCTCCAATCTTGTAGTGTGTAATGATTATCTGACGGAGTGTGTGTCTAGGAGGTTTCAGGTAAACATTATATACACGAATTTAAGCAAATGCTTCGATTGTATAGAACATACCACTTTGCTATTACGCAGGCTTTTCAACATTGGAATCAGAGGAAAGTTGTACCGTTGGTTCACGTCCTATATTAAGAATAGGTGTCCAACAGTAGCTCTCAATGGCAACAGGTCCAAAGCCGTGATGATCCCGTCAGGATTCCCTCAGGGATCCTTATGGGACTCTTCTTGTTCAATGTTTTCATAAATGACATAGGCGCATGTTTTCTAGGCTCTAAAATCATATTATACGCCGACAACATGAAAATATTGAGAAAAAATAACAAACCCCGAGGATACCCAATCTATACAGGACGATTTAAATATTTTTCACAATTTTTTTAAACTATTGCTCTCTAAATAAATTGGACTTGAATGTCGATAAATGTTCCACATGCACCTTTATCCGTAAACCAAATCCCATTAAAACGACTTACTAGCTCTGTAACGCCCCAGTAAAAAGAGTCAACGCCATTAAAGATCTATGAGTAACATTTGACTCAAAGCTAATATTTGGCTATTATAAATAAAGCATCCGAAGCTTTAGTTTCCAAAGTTTTCCTGAAATAATAAAATAAAAATAAAGATAAAATATAGGCATCAATTGAAAGTAACACAGCGGTAGCTAAAATAAAATTAATAGAAATAAACTATCTAAACACAAGCTTTTATTTAGATGTTCTAAAAATATATATATTATTTTAGTTGAATCAAACCAATTTATAACATTACACAATTTATATCAGAGCTTATTTCGAGATTTACTTCTCTAATACTCTTCTTCTCTCTGCAGAACGAACCCATTTATAAGATTGCTAAATAAACATTTAACAATTAGCATTATGTAGAAATGTATTTGAACAAAATACAAAATACCTTTTGTGTCACAGGGCATCTTCATCAGAGCGACTTAAACCACACGGTGTGCCATACTGCGCCTAAAATATTAGGAATCCGGGAACAGCTTCAGTAAGACATCCGGACTCTCCTTGCGCCTGTTGCCCGCAAAAGCACGGGCACAACATTTGGTTAATTCTTAATTAGGCAGAGTCCACCGTCGTCAAGTAGGTGGAGGGGAAAAGCCATAATGACCACCCGCGGCCACACTCAGTGAGATCTCCTTCTATGAGATGACCTCCTCACAGAGGGTTGCGACCGCGGTAAGATTTCTGTCACTAACAGTCACAGAGCATGTTATGGCCGGTAGTGAGAGATTCTCTAGAATGAATGCAGTGAGAGCCCGATGTTGCGCCGCCCATGCGGAGCAATCCGCAAGCCTATGCTAGGTCGAGTCCTCACTACAGCCGTAGTGGTAACAGGTAGGACTCAATTCCCTTCTAGCGAGTGAAGCAGCCGTACTATGAAAGAACTTGCGTAAGTCGGAAAGAAAGGGTCTCGTACCCGACCGTAAGTGACTGGTGGAGCACTTTCACGGGGGCAAAGACAGCATGTAGAGCCTTCAGCCGGGACGATCAAAAACCCATAATGGCTCGGCGAACCTCTTCGAGTGGGGGCCGATCTCCGCTACCCGCCCGGAACTACAAAATACCTTAAGTTCGAGGTATTTGAAATACATACATTTTTAGGAGTTAATTAGGTGATAAAAAATTAAAATACGTCATTGAAATACAATTACGTATATTAATTAGAAGTAATTTAAATACTGTACAACGATCCTTGTCATGGAGAATATATTAAATAAATATTTGCCATTTTCAGTGGCAAATTAAAGTAGTTATTTTTTTTACTAGTCGCAGAACTTACGAAGCAGCCCTTGTATAGGTATATAAGTATATACCTATACAAGATCCTCGATCCTCTTTATATAAATATGAGTGGTAGGTTTCCACTATGACCGATCACACACCAGCGTTGTTTAGTAAAATGTCAAAGGCTCATTGAAATTATAATATGCATATTTTTATGTTTAAGTATTTGTATATTGCGATATTTGTATATTGCGATATTTGTTCAGGCAAGGTCCCACTGGGGTTCTTTGTGCTTTTGAATATAGCAATAATATTAATAACCTTTAAACGTCCGTGAATGGAAAAATTGCAGTACACATTTAGTGATATAGGTAATTATGTTGTTCTAAAGGCATCGATAAACCGGTGACCTGACATAATGACGTGTAGAAGCATCGCGATAGTTTCGTAGCTCGTCGGGAGCGATGCGCGGGCACATATCCAAGCTGTATATCCAAGAGGCTGGTCCACCGTCTGACGCTTCGAAGGCGGTCTCTATCCTACCAATATGTTCATTGGAGTCACCTCAAGTGGAGACAACGTGAATTCTCATTACGATTACCTGATTTGAACGCTGAAGGTAAGTTTTTTGTGAACCTAAGGTCAAGTCACCATATCGGCTTTGGTAAACTTAACGTAAATAACTGATTAAAAATTATTTTAGTTACTTGGAATTTAAGATAGCAGTATTCTCTGTAGAGACTTGCCCGATGTAACTCTCTTTTAGCCCGTGCCAAAGCTATGATAAAATGGATATAACCATGTCTAAATAGATTGGACGGGTCTCTCTGCAGTGGTGGGTTTTAAATACTTAGGTTTAGTGTTCCAAGAACATAACAATAATGAAAGGTAGATATAAAGGCACTATAATAATCTTGTTTTCCAGGTACTTCCTAGTGAAAGAATATATTCGCTGAGAATAATGGCGTTGGACTTCATAGCGGGATGTATAGGAGGTAGTTCAAACATTTATTAATTTTGTTATTTAGTTTATACATAGAAAATATATGTAAATATATATATATAACAAGTATAAAATTGATTAGTACTAATTAGTTAAGACTCTTAGAAATAACTGATTGCATTTCAGGTTGTGCTGGCATCATAGCTGGACATCCACTAGATACCTTGAAAGTACACATACAAGCAGGAAGAGGTAGTGCATTGCAATGTGCAAAATCTTTATTGAAAGGAGGAACATTAGTTACTGCTTACAGAGGAGTGGGAGCGCCGTTGGGCGGAGTTGCAGCTGTGAATTCAATCGTGTTTGGAGCGTACGGGAACACAAGACGGGTTTTACCCAATCCGGATTCTATATACACACATGCAATGGCCGGTGCCGCTGCTGGCATGCTTCAAAGCTTTGCGTGCGCTCCTGTAGAATTAGTGAAGACACGACTACAACTTGCTAAACCTGGAGATGCTATGCCAAGCGGGGCTTTATCAGGAGCAAGACACATTTACAAGACTGGAGGTTTAAGAGCATTGTTTCGTGGACAAGGAGTAACAATAGCTCGCGATTGCCCGGCGTTTGCGATATATTTTGGCACGTATGAAGCGATGACTCGTGGCGATTTGAGCGTTATGAAAGTTTTTATTTCGGGTGGTGTTGCAGGAGCGTTGTCGTGGGTGTGTCTATATCCTATCGATGTTGTGAAATCAAGATTGCAAGGTGACGTCATAGGACGGTACGCTGGAGCATGGGACTGTTTCGTTCAGTCAGTACGAACAGATGGGTGGAAGTGCATGGGACGCGGTATTAGTGCAGTGGCTTTGAGAGCCTTTATCAGCAACGGTGCGTGTTTCACGGCAGTGGCGTGGACAGAGCGTGTGTGGCAAAGCATGGCTACCGAAGCTGGTGTGAATACATATGGATCGACAGGAATAAGTGAAGCAGTTTGTCAGGAAACTAACGATCGACAATACGACGCCTAATAAGGTTTGAAAGATTTTATTTGTGAATTACAGAAAGAAATATTGTTACGAGTCGTTGTTACGACAGATATTGTTACCGAGATTAGAAGGGGAAGATAAAGTGTTGTTTAGTTATACTAGTATCTTTTTTCCTTAATTATTCATATTTCATCTCTCATCTAATTTGTCTATACTGGGTCTATAATTATAAGATAAGGTAATGTTTGTGCAAGAAAGGGACTTTATCATATAATTAACATTGAATAATAGCCGATAACAAAATGGATTGCACCTAATATACTGATAAGTGACTGATATTGAACTAGGATGCACTAACTAAAGCGTAAGTAAAATTTATTCAAAACTTAAAATTAACTTAAGTTATTATTGTTGTCGGTAGCTATCAATAAAACACAGAATTATTTCTATGAAGTATCATATACTTGTCTGAAAAATTTAATACAATTTTCAAAAATATTCCAAAAATACAGGAATGATTCACATTATGAAAATATCACAACATTATAAATGCCAAAATTGCTAAAATAAATGTAAATATTTTAAAAATAAGGACGGTTACATCATAATTTTACATAATATTAACTTCACTATACTTTTTCCTAAGATCTTTATTTTTTTCAACAACTTTTTGATTAGGGTAGGAACTTAACCGTCGGAATGGGCTTTTCGATTTACTGAAAAAGGAAAAGAGGACCTGAAATGCAGAAAGTAAAGTTACTTAAAAATTGAATTATTGATTCAAAGTTGAATATTAGACAAATCAATTTTGGCATTCCTTGATCAGTGAAAAATGATTCATACTTTTGTTTTGAATATATTGTAAATATGAAAATAAATATGTCGTAATAATGTACTGATCAGGGAAATACTTAATTGACATGGTTAAAATAAATATGCATAAACTGATTATTGTACATTATTAAGTTTATTTTAACTCAGAGATCAGTTATACACAACATAGAAACATAAACCAAATTAAAAAGTAGATATTTTATTCCTTTAAATAGTAAAGTATTCTTAAAATACCTACTTCAAAGACCACCTCACCTTAGACATTGTGATGCAGCTAATCTTGCTCCATGGGCTGGGGAGGCAGTGGCGGGGGTGGAGGTGGTGGGGGGGCCGGTGCGTCGTTATTGTTCACATGGTTCTCCATGAGGCCCAACTGCTCTAGCATGTCATCGTTGTCCTCCATCAGGTGCACCTGCATCAACCACGGCCGGTTACTCTGCAAACAAATACTTCAATATCCGACACCGAAAATTTCTCCTCATTTGCTTTGCGGAATATTCTAGAACAAAGGTTTACTTTGTACGAACTATATTCGTTTTTCTTCAATAATTTGGCGACTATTAAATATTTATTGCTTCATTATCTTATATCAATATTAGATAACAGACAAAATCAAAGTAATGATAAGAATTACTATTATTTCTATAAAAGAAAGTATCAAATTCAATCAATCAAATCTCGTATCTTTTGATGAAGGTTTATTGTTGTGTAAATGGACAAATAGCCATAAGAGTGGTAGATTCTCTTAGAAACTAAAAATGGTATTGAAAAGAGTTTTATAGTGGGCACATCCAAACCCTGATACATCAAGAAATGAAAAGTACTTTCTAGGAAATAATACTTATTTAAAAACGAGGAATCCGAGGACGAACGAGGACAAAAATCAATATTACCTTGAACCTGTCAGCGGTAAAGCGAAAACTATGGGCATAATGTTTAGAGTATCCTATGATATCATATAACCGCATCGTATTCTTATAAACAAAATGGCAGATTAACTAAAATACTAATATTTGAACTGAGACTAGACCCTCAATTCATTGACAAATAATTCACAAACATTTATTTTGTCTTTAACTAATATTTTATAGGTTTATCTTCATGCCGCTATCACTAGTACAGTGACCGTTGCCCTGTCTATCGAAGATTAGAATAGACATAAACTACTAACTTCTTTTAAAATTTCATAACTATACATACATAAACTCACGCCTGTGAGGAATGATGGTGATGCGCATACATTGCTCGCCAGATAGATAATATTGTATGTGCAAAATGATCTATCCGGCGTAATGCGGGTAATACTTGGTTCAGACACATAATTGTTTTGTGCAATCTCATGTCTTGTAGACGTATACTCATGTTGATGACAGACGGGAACTCGTATTCGACAATAATGAGCAATTACGATTTTCAATGATCCCAGAAATAAAAGTGATTAACTGTTTGTTTTTAACCTACTTTAAAGAGGAAGCTGTTCTTAATTCGATTGATTTTAAGAGTTCCAGTCCTCAATAGGAAAAAAGGAAACCTTATAAGATCACTTCGTTGTCCGTCCGTCTGTCTGTCTGTCTGTCAAGATCATTATTCTCATGAAAGCAGAGAGCATTCCTTTAAATTAAAATTGTATAAACTCTAATTGAATTATTTCTAACTTTTTAAGGATATCAGTCTAAAATATTATACCTCTAACGGATGCAAAGTATGTACGAGTAAGTATAGTTGCAAAGTTTAGTAAGAGTTGGTTTCTGAGAATGATTATTGACACATTCTTTAAATAAATTGTAGTTTCTAGAAGACACGGCGAATCAAAGGACTTTAAAGAATAGTGTGTAGATTATCCAGGTTTATAACTATGATTATAGATGTAATGTATATTCCTTACTGTGTCTTAAATCACATTTGTGACTTTAATGATATAGCTTAGTTGCTGCGAGACTCCAAACTATCTCATCGCTTTTATCACTTTCTTTGTGTTCTAGATAGCTCCTGGGATTATCAACTACGCCTAGACGATATTAAACATCAACAACAATACAAAAAAAAAAAAATAAACAAAGTTGAAATTGACAAATTACAAAACGACAGTTTTGATATTTTGTCCTGGAAAAATAGGGCCCCACCCATTATTTTTCTGTGGGTTCCATCTGTAGGTACATATCTATCCGATAGTATGTATACAGTTTACACAGTGCCCGGTGCGACGGCTGTCCCAATATATTATGATTGGCAAAATGTGGGCTTTTGATGCGCTTCTGCCTACCATCTTGGCACGAGTATATGTTTGTTCGTTTATATCTTGATATTGTCCAAGGGCAGAGCCTTCGAACGTCGGGTTCAATGGTGGTCGTAACAATGGTGAACCGTGTAGGCACAATACAAAAATTATTAAATCGCAGTGAAAAATAAACGTCATTCTTTTACTTAACATCTCTGTTGAAAAGGTGAATAGGTTCACCTTTTCAACAGAGATGTGAATGTTTACGCGTTCGAAAACCAGTTCTTTACATTTAAAGGCAAGTCGCCCAAAACCGAGAAAAACAAATCCAAAAATGATAGATCCAAGAATGATATGTAAGATTTAAGTTCTCTTGGTAATCAATTAACATCCCTGTTTTATGTGTATTATATTTGTTTATTTTGTTTGTATTTGTGTAAAGAAAATTATATATACTTACATCCAATCGCAGGCTTAGGACGGCAAAGCAAGCTCGTGATGTATATAAGGACAGAAGCAAGTGGTGGTCGTTGTATCTGCCTACCCCGATGGGAGAAACGCGTGAGCTTATGTATTTATGTATGTTATTGTTATTAAAACTGTAGACTTGAAATATGACTATTTGCTTGTTGGAAAAAGAATAGAATTCGATATATCGAAGTAAAGGTTTAGTTTACGTGGTAGAGCCGTGCTTAGGCACGAATGGGCCGGCTCGACCGGTGCGATACCACGGCCTTACAGAAAACCGGTTGTGAAGTAACGCTTGCGTTGCATTTCCCATTTGAAATGAGTGAGGTCTCCGGAGGCCCAAAATCCCCCACCCCCCCCTAATGATAGCGCTGTTAACAAAAAGGATACCCCAGGGGGGTACCAGCGCTAGCGTTGGAGAATCCCCCCCTGGACGTCCACCCTCAGTACGGATTATACCTGAGCGTGGACGCCCAGGCTGCCCCTCGTACTCTGGGGGGGGCTCAACTGCGCTCTCAAAATCTGCTCGGGGCAAGAGGCATACCATAGCACGCCTGTCACGTTTACCGTGGATTTTTGTAACATCATGGGCTTACATTCGAACCTCGACACTGTCCACCACCACCTTGAGACAGCAAAGCCGGCCTTGCTCTTTTTAACCGAGATGCAGATATCATCTCCAGCGGACACATCCTACCTCTGCTACCCTGGGTACGGACTGGAACACTCCTTTATGCCTAAGGCTGGTGTATGCGTGTACGTTAGAGATGATATCACCTCTCGCCGCCTCGGCAATCTTGAAGGTAGGGACCTCTCCATCTTATGGCTACGTGTAGACTGCGACGACCATCCCCGCATCTATGTATGCCTCTATAGGTCCCATAGCGGTGATGCCGAAACGGACCGACTCATCGACCACGTCCAAATGGCTACAGATTCAGTGCTCCAGCAGGTCCCATCGGCAGAGATCGTGATTCTTGGCGACCTTAACGCCCATCACGCCGAATGGCTTGGTTCGCGCAAAACCGATCATGCGGGAAGATCTGTTCACGATTTCGCCTTGGCATATGGCTTGACAAAGCTGGTAGCAACGCCTACGCGAATCCCAGATGCAGAAAGCCACGTGCCTTCACTGTTGGATCTTCTACTGACCTCACATCCTGACGGCTACAAAGTATCCGTTGAGGCCCCTCTCGGCTTTTCGGATCATTGCCTGATTAGGAGTATGGTGCCACTCGTTCACTCGCTGCGGCCGCGAGTTACAGGCAGTCGCCGCGTATGGCACTATAGGTCAGCAGACTGTGATGGAATGCGAACATTCTTTGCATCCTACCCATGGAGGCAGGTTTGCTTCTCGCCGGATGATCCCAATGTCGTTGCCGACTCTGTCGCGGATGTTGTGCTTCAGGGTATGGAACTTTTCATTCCATTCTCCCTGATTCCCACAGGTGGCAAGTCCCAGCCCTGGTTTGGTCGAACCTGCAAAGCGGCGTCCCGCCGAAAGCAGGAATGTTACCAAGCATGGGCTAATGCAGCGACAGCACGGGATGTAAAGACCAGCACATTAAAGAAGCAATTTAACTTTGCCTCCAGGTCCCTCAAAAGAGTAATTGCTGGGCGAAGTCGGCTCACATCGGCAGAATTGGCGAGAGACTAGTTAGTCTCCCCTCCGGAACTCGTGCATTCTGGTCTCTTGCCAAAGCTGTCCAGGGGAACTTTTGTAAGCCATCCCTTCCACCTCTGCGCATAGGAGATAATTCGTTGGCCCACGACGCTAAAGAAAAAAGCCGATCTTCTGGGCAAACTCTTTGCGTCCAACTCGACCCTGGACGACGGGGGAAACGCACCGCCGACTATACCGCAGTGCGAGAGCCACATGCCGGAAATCCGGTTTACACAAAGGGCAGTGCGTAAAGCGCTTCTTTCCCTCGACGTTCTTAAGTCGAGTGGGCCCGATAAAATCTCTCCTATCGTGCTGAAGACGTGTGCTCCTGAGTTGGCACCGGTTTTAACGCGCCTTTATCGGCTTTCCTATTCTCTTGGTGTAGTCCCGAACTCATGGAAGACAGCTCTAGTGCACCCAATCCCCAAGAAAGGAGATCACTCGGATCCGTCCAACTACAGAACCATAGCCATCACCTCCTTGTTTTCCAAGATAAATGAATCCATTATTGACTGCCAGCTCCTCCGGTACTTAGAAGACCACCAGCTCCTCAATGATCGACAATACGGATTCCGTCGGGGTCGTTCAGCTGGTGATCTTCTTGTTTACTTGACTGACCGGTGGGCACAGGCGATCTAGACCAAGGGAGAAGCGTTGGCCGTTTAGTTTAGTTTGGACCTGGCGAAGGCCTTCGATCGGGTCTGGCACAAAGCGCTCCTTGCGAAGCTCCCTTCCTATGGGCTTCCCGAGAAACTGTGCAATTGGCTCACCAGTTTTCTTACAGACAGAAGCATCAAGGTCGTTGTTGACGGTGCATGCTCCGACTCCAAGTCTGTTAATTCTGGTGTCCCACAAGGCTGTGTGCTATCACCCACGCTGTTTCTTCTGCATATCAACGACATGCTGCAGATTAGCAGCATCCATTGCTATGCAGACGATAGCACGAGTGATGCCCTTTACACCGGCCGCGCTAACATTTCTCGGGTAAACGTCATCGAAAGCCGATCCAAACTTGTGTCTGAAATCGAAACTTCTTTATCAAAAGTTTCAGATTGGGGTCGACTTAACCAAGTCCAGTTTAACCCCACGAAGACACAGGTTTGCGCGTTCACCGCTAAAAAGATGCCATCGGTCGTATCACCTCAATTTGAGAGCACTTCCCTAACTGCATCAGCCAGTATCGGAATCCTTGGCGTCGATATATCAAGCGAAGTCCAGTTTCGCGGTCACTTAGAGAGTAAGGCCATTTTAGCCTCGAAAAAGCTTGGTGTACTAAACAGATCGAGACAGTATTTTACTCCGGCCCACCGCCTGCAACTTTATAAGGCGCAGGTTCGGCCGCACATGGAATACTGTTCTCATCTCTATGCAGGTGCACCCCAGTACCAACTTCTCCCTCTTGACCGCATTCAACGGAGACCGACTCGCATCATCAACTGCCAAAATATTTCTGATCGACATGACACCTTGGCGTTGCGTAGAGATGTAGCTTCACTCTGCATCCTCTATCGCTTGGGGATTGTTCAGAGGAATTGTTCGGACTTAAGCCGGCTGCTGGTTTCCGCCATCGTCCTACGCGACAAAATATCCATCCCCATCACCTGGACGATTGGCACTCCACCACTGTGCGCTTCTCCAGAAGCTTTTTGCCTCGCACAACCAGCTTATGGAACAAATTGTCGCCTGCCGTATTTCCGAACCGATACGACCTTCAAACCTTCAAGAAAAGAGCGTACTCCTACCTAAAAGGCCGGCAACGCACTTGTGACTCTTGAGTTGCGGGTGTCCATGGGCGGCGGTAGTCATTTACCATCAGGTGACCTGTCTGCTCGTTTGCCCCCTATCGCATAAAAAAAAAAAAAGTGAAAGATAAATTTTCTTCTCTCTGACAGGAGTGTTATAAAATCATTATGGCAACCGCGTAGCTCACGCATCTCTCTTCGCGTTGTAGGCGTGGAAACGCAAAATACACTTGACAAATCGATGCTTTGTTTTAAGCATTGTTTGGCTACCGGTTTTCTATGAAGCCGTGGTAATACTCCGGTCGAGCCGGCCTATTCCTTGGGTATGCATGTCTCTCTCCGCGGTAACATATTTATATTACAATATTATTTTAATACAAATTTTTATGTTAATAGTAAACAGACTTGATCAGAAAACTGACAGAAAGGTCGAAGGATAAGGAAAGGGTGCAGGTCGTCGATTATCACAACAAATAAGTTGCTTGAATGTTGATATTACTTCTGAGCCGTATATACGTCAATTAGTCAATATTCTACCTACTTTTATATAAATATACCTTCTATACATACAAGTGACTATATATAGTACATATCTACCTTGCAAAGAAGTGTACTTAGAAATAACTTCAATAATCTTGAACAGAAACAAAACGTGTTTTTTTTATTTCTTCGTTTATTCTCTAATAGGAATATACACTTATATGATGTTTGGTCATGTAGTTATTTGATAAAATAAGCAGACAACGTTACCTGCTTTTAAATAGTTCATGTATTTGTCTCCTTTTGTTAAGAATCTCTTTAATTTTAGTTTTTATCTAAATGAAGACCAGATTAGGGTCAGAACATATTCGGACCCTAATTAAAAATTAAAGAAACTTATATTTTACCTTATTTTCTTCTATATTAGGGTTATTTTCATCAGTATAAAAGTAAAACCTCTGGTGACGACAAAGTTGATAATTACCGATGAGTATTAATGCTTCTACTCGACGTTATAGACTTTTACTTGTAAGACGTTTTGCATTCCTTCTTTACATATGTGTAAGTGAAAAGCACCGCCCATGGACACCTCCAACTCAAGAGTTGTAAGTGCGCTGTCGGCTTTGAGGGTGATAAAGGGATTGGAAAGAGGTTTGCTTTGGGCCTCCGGTGCCCTCACTCACTCGGCAAACACAACGCAAGCATTGTTCGACAACCTGTTTTTTTGTGAGCCCGTGGTATTACTCCAATATATTGTTATTTTTTTTAATTAGAATACCATAATGACTCCACTCTGCCTAATGGAAAGTAACAAGTGGAGTCTAAGCGTGGTGGTTACCATCCTCATTGCAAGTGTAGTTCGAGTACACAAATTAATACTTACACTAACATCCGGCAGCGCGGTGCGATGTTGCCCATGACGTGCCGTCTCCGAGAGCAAGATCTTCTGACGCTTCTCCTCCATAAGGCGCTCGCGGTGCTTGTGGATGTAATCGTACACGTTTGGTAAGCCCATGATCACACAAGCTGACAATGCCGACCGGTAGATGTTCATGTCTGTGGCTTCGTACCTGTATGTTCGAGGGTAAAAATCAGACATATCCTTATGCATCGATCGATTCAATGTATTCATTATACTTATACACTTTATTATACGGTTTATACATATGTATATATAAAAAGGTAACTTAAGTACCCTTGATGCTATGTTCTTTTTTTTATATCATAGGGGGACAGATGAACAGACGGATCACCTGATGGTAAGTGACAACCACCGTCCATGGACATCTGCAACTAGAGTCGTAAGTCGCTGCGCTGTCCACCTTTGAGGGTAATGATGAGGGATGAGGGTATGCAGGGAGGGGAAAGAGATTGAGATGAGGAGACGGGAAAGGGGGGGGATAAGCGGAGAGGAAAAAGGAGAGGGGGAGTTGGTCATCCGGAAACCTCACTAATTTCGGGGAAATGCAAGGCAAGCGTTGCTTCACAATCGGTTTTCTGTTAGGCCGTGGTATCGCACTTCGAGCCGGCCCATTCGTGCCTAAACATAGCTCTACCACGTAAAGTTCATATTCTAGTCTATAAATTGCGTATCCAAAAGTCTCAATTTTTCAACGTTCCTTTAAAGCATCATCTTTACATTTAGATACTTTTCAAAAATACCACAAATCAGTAAGTATCTTATTTAACACGAAAACAAAGAAAATATTAGACTTATTTTATTATTAGTTCCGTTTATACCTCGGACGGGAGCGTGTATATCGTAGAGTTTAATCAAATTGTTGTTAAAAATTTCAACTTTTTCATTTACACAGTTAGCAGTGAAAAGAGGAACCCAGGTAATGTTTCTTGCATCTTTTCTAAGAAGATCAACATCCATGTTATTAAAATTGCGTTGAAAGAGAATTCTTGACTTTGCCTTGACAGGACGAATTTGGTATGAGAGAAAGAGAAGATCGTGATAAAAAATTCATCTGCTGCACATTGTCTATGTTTAGGGACGCATTTCAAGGTATGGAAAGAAGAGATGAGGACCGGAAATCTTATTTCAAGAGACACGTATTGAAGTCGCCCATTATGATGGTATGACTATATAATGGTGAAAATGTTTGTAGTAGGTTTTCAAAGCTAGTTATGCTTTTATGTCTAGTGATAGAGGCATACAACAAACACGAACCAGACCAAGCAGAAATTGTACAGAATGATCGATTTAAATTATGTCCAAATTAAATGAAGTGAGCTTCCAAAGCATCAAGTAGCTGTTTTAATGCAATCATTAATTAAAAAATATAGTAGTGTCTTCAACTCGCTTGATTTAAACTTCTTATCTCATTCCACTACGCACTTCTTCTAAAGGTCGTAAGAAAACAATGAGATTACATAAACATTTCATATCAGAGACCTCAAGAAAGGACACTCGAGATCTTCTTTGACAACTTTGTTATAAATTCGTTTATAATATATACAAACATCAATGACATGCCAAGAGCAATGCCCTCCATTGAACTTTGACGATAAAATAAAGAACGTTTTTAACTTCTCAAATGTAAGAGATTTAAACTCAAAGCTTAGGGGCCACACAACACAAAAAATTGTAAATAGTGTGAGACCAAAGAGGTCCTATTGTCTTGTAGTGTTTTAGCTATTTGTAATCATGATCTTGATTTGCTTTTTACCTCATTGTGCAAGAAGGAGGGTTATGTTTTTCGAGTTTATGTATGTATGTATTGTGTGAAGGCCTAGACGGTTTGATGGATGTAGAAATGCGAAATATCATAACAATCGTTTTATGTTAGTGTGTGAGAGTGACATAGTGTATAAGAAAACGTCAAAGTTAATAATTCAGTCAAATATTTTAAAAAGAATAATTGTTTATAGAGTCCTGACCTACAAATGTTCCATAAATATTATTATTTCGGTCAGTCTGGACAACATTCTTTACTTGAATTACAGAAATCTGAAAAAAGATGCATATTTACTATTTGTAGAAAGAAGAATCTTTCTACAAATAGTAAATATGCATCTGTATCTCCTTTAGTAAGCTTATTTTTGAAAACAGTCACATTAAATCCACCACCAGTACCTACTATACTTCCTGCTGGGGCCCGGGAGTAAGATTTCTTGCCTAAAATTATTGCTAATAAGCTATGTATTGCATGCTTCTGGAACTTACTATAACAGTAAGATACTTGTAATAATAATTACTTCACAATACGTTTATAAATTACTCTATACGCTGTATTAATAGATAAGTCGCTCACTTTTTCTATGTTATAATGCTACAATGTAATGTAAGTCTCATTCAGCATTTGCACAGAACACATTGAATTGACTGTATATACTGTGCAAGACTGAGTGATAGAACAGAATAGCCTTTTTTCAGAGCGGAAGCGTTTAGGCAATTTTCAATTTAAAAATTCTCGGGTTCCACACCCTGCAGGAGGAAATGACGTCAATGTCCAATCAAGTTAAGTAGTTATCCAAATATGTAATTTATAAAAATATGAAACTTTGCCTTCAGTCTTTCATCTCTTTTCAATCTTTCATGCCTTTGTCAGATATCAGCAGTTCAATTCACAAATATGTGTTTGTTCTGGAATATATCTTTTAACTGTCTGATTGTTAATATGATATATAATATATACAAAGAAATATCTAAGGTAGTCCTATATTTATCTTTATCATAGGATCTATAGTTTAGGCTGTGATATAGTTTAGGGCTAAATAGCAATGTGTGTGTTTGTAACAAGCCACAGAATATCATAATTATGATAATTTATAAAAAGCTTTATTTACATTCGAACATACAGTTGAAAGCAAGATTCTATTGTATTGTTTATGAAAAGCGATAAAGAATTAAAATGTTTTTTTTTCAATAACATTCAGAAACTCCTTGTAGAGTAAAGAGAGGGAAAGTATAAAGTAAATAAATAAGTACTTAAAAAATTTACAAAATATCAATAAATATCTAGTTTAAAATAAAAATCGGAGCCTTTTGGAGAAACCCCTACGGGTCATAATCAATCCATATGTCAGAATCAATCCGATTGAAACTACACGGGGTCCCGTCACATGTGGATCTGTTACAAGAGACCTGGATATACCGAAGAAGGAAGGCTCTGGAAACTGTAGACTTTGGCGTCCTCTTTATGAAAAATGCCTGCCACAAAACAAATCTCTATAATAATTATCCCCAGAGATGAAATTACAGAAGTATAAAGAACTAAGTATAAATAAAAAAGTAATGATGATTTGATTGGTTTGCAACATATAAATAGTTAGAACTTAGTTTGATGCCGACTTTTTAGTATCACCAAAAGAAAAAACAAACAATAAGAATACAAGATAAAAATACACTCTTGCTAATCATAATTAGCCTAAGGGCCTGTTTCACCATCTTCAAGTAAAGTGCCGAGTAGGCTACTTGCCGGTTAAAGTGGCCAGTAACTTAAAATGTCATTTTCACGACCTTCAAGTAGCATTAATCATAGGATTAACCGACCGTTAACTTACTTGCCACATCATCTGCCAAGTAGTATCATTACTTGAAGGATTATTATATACCACGTTGTCATTTAGTGGGTGTCTACGAGAATAAAATCCTAAAGAAATAATCAAAAATGGATTTATTTGATTTGATTGATCATCAATTAGATGAACAACAACAGAGAGTTCATCTACGTAACGGATGCCGAGGATTCGTGTATTTAAATTTCGTGATGATTATTTAACGGATCTAGATGAAACGGATTTCTTTGCTAGATTTCGTCTGTGGAAGTCTGCAGTAACCCTAGCGCAGATAACTTTATTAAACACAATATCACCTAAAACGTAATTCACTTATTACAACTTAACAAATTAAAAATAAATCACACAAGCTCAAGCTGTTCCCGGCAAATGCAAAATTAAATAACACGAAAATGACAACAGATGACGTTGCACGAATGACATTTGACGTAAATTTGAACGATTGAAATGTATGCTTTGTTAGATCATTCACTTAACCGGCAAGTTGTTACTCGAAGCTCTATTTTCGTTTGTGAAATTGACAGCAGCTACTTGTTACTTTTACTTGCCAATTAACGTTAACTGGCAATTAACTAATCAACACTTTAATTGAAGATGGTGAACGAGGCCCTAAGCCTAATAAAAAACCCGTCACTTGTGACAATCTAAAGAGATTGTCAAATGACATTTTATCATTAATAAGACGTTATAAAACTCATATGTTAGAAATATGATTGCTGGTAGATAAACAGCGATCAGCCTCGCATATAGGCGTAGACTTTGTTTAATGTTTAATAGAGTAAAATTTGCAATTGAAAACGACAATAATCATAAATTTACTGCCTATCACTAGAATTGCACCAAATAAAATTCAACTTAAACTTTCCTTAAAAACGGCCGGCAACGCACTTGTGACTCTTGAGTTGCGGGTGTCCATGGGCGGTGGTAGTCACTTACCATTAGGTCACCCGTCTGTTCGTTTGCCCCCTATCTCATAAAAAAAAAAACGTTCACGCATCTATCACGAACCGTTGCTATGTACAATCGCACGAGCATGTAGATAACCCAGATAATTATACCTCCTTATAATATAAAAGATAATTACAATTTCATCATGCATGCTGACCTCGTAAGACGCATTAATTTATAATATTATGGATTCTTAAGTAACAACTATTATTAGTTTTAGTTTGTAGTAATATTAAGTCAAGGAAAAACGACAACTAACGATATAAAAGAAAAAACAATATGATAAATATCAAGTAACAATAGATATTATGATAAGGATAGCAAAAGTATTATATTTAAATTTCATTAATTAATCCGCTTACACATAAGTTGTACAAGGCAATAAGGACATATAACATGCCAAGTATTGAGTGAATATATCAAAATTATGTTTTTATTCCTACTATTCGAAGTGTCGTTTTGTTCCTCTATAAGCGGGAGCAAAGTAGCTCTATTCTCTACTAGACTTTTTAGCTGGCATTAATGAGATTTGAATTTGGAACATGAGTCGTTCATTGAAATAGAACGCAGATTGTGTTTGGCAAAAAAATTGAGTTCTACAGTGCATTAACACCTAAAAAAATAAAAATAGAAGATAATAAAAAAAACTTAATACCTATGATATCCCGGGAGAAATATTTAAAGGCCTTATCCTAGGCCTTTAAATACTATTGAAAAATAGAAAAGGAGCGAAGACATTTGCGGAAAGTGTATTTTTGGCATATTTCCAAGAATCAGCCAAAACTAAACAACCTTCTACTCTTTGGAGTGTATACTCAATGCTTAAATTTACAGTTAATATCAATAAAGATATTAAAATTGACAGCTATTCAAAATTAGTAACTTATCTGAAGACTGTTTGAAGGATACAAACCAAAGAAAACGGACAAAGTGTTAAAACTTTCTTGAATGTTGCTGCACCTGATAAGGAGTTTCTTGCCATAAAAGTAAGTATCTTTTAGTTATTCCATTATAAACTATAAAGAGTGTTTTCTGACGTGTACGTATACGTACTGTACCTGTCTCTGTACTGTACTGTACTCGTCTGATTCCGTTTCTGTTTTGTTACAGGTGACTTTAATTTTCGATGTATATTGAGCTTACGACTAACTCCATAGGTAAAGAACTTATAAAAATAACGGTCCATGACATCAAAAACCACTTAGATCAGTTATTTTTAGTAAAATTAACTGACACAAAAACAAAAATTTATCGATCGTTCATCAAATGAGTTGTGAAAAATACCAGAGTCTGCGTCCTTCTGGTATAAAATGTATTCGATATTTCATTAGGTATCAAAATGGAAAGTGCGTCAAACAAGTTATGGGAAAAAATAAAATATCTTCTATACCCCTACTAGAAATCGCTGCATACTTGAAGATGCCTGATAGCAAGCTGTACACAGGAAATTGTTTTCGTCGTACGTCCAGTACGACGAAAACAATTTCCTGAAGATTCCATCGAAAATAAGTAAAAATTCAGCACCCATTGTAGAAAATATTAAATTAAGAGCCGCAGATAATTCGTCCATACTATTGTTGCCACGCCCTTCTACTAGCCAGATACTGAGATTAAAAACACTCAAATTATAAATCAATCCATAACTATATCGTTCCCAATTAAAACAGACCCAATATTTTTATTTATATTTCATACACAGGCGCATTTTCCAAATTGCGCCTGTGTATGAAATATAAATATAAATTTTTAATTGTCATTTTTTTTAAAATTTAACTTATTCATCAATTACTTAAGTGTTTTTTATTTGACGCTACGCTCAGGATTCTATTTTAGAATCCGTCGCCGTAAAAATATTGTTTTGCTCCCTTGTCACACAATCTACTATTTTTGTCCCATCGCATGCGTCGTGTAGACTTCATATGTTTGTTGTATACTAAAATTTAGAGACTCTACTTTACTATATGTCGGTCATTGGTATTCCTCTGCCGAAATACTGATGGTAATTGGTAAACCGAAGGTAGAGAGCCATCGGCCAGATAGATCAAAGTATTCCGAAGTATTAAACAATTCTGAATTTTAAAAGGGATACTGACGGTACGGAATACAGCAGTATATTTTAGAAATGCAACTAACGCATTAGGAATGATTTCTGTGTCACGGGGTTCTTGACAAACATACAACAACGGACACAACACCCAGACTCGGGTCAAATATTTATAGATGGCATAAATTGTTGTTTCGTTTGGGAATCGAAGTCACAACTGGCTAAACAGGCAGGTGTACTTGACAAACAGGCCTGTGTAACGGTATGTCGTAACACACTAGCGTCTGACACATTTTACTTCAGGTACCATCAGGTGACCCATCCGTTCGTTTGTCCCCACTATTTTAAATGAAAAAAAAGTCATACAATGTCCGAATGACGGCATTAGGCTTGGCCCTTACGTATGAGACACCATTATCAACCCCATCTGAGAAATAGGGTTAGCGTATGCATGTACAGTTAATAGATGTCAGCACTTAATCATATTAAAATTTGCCAAGGAGACTACTAAAGACTACATACCTAATTACTACTATAAATTTACTTAAAATAATGTAAGCTATATTCACCACTCATTGGTCCTCTCATCGTAACACTCGACGTGGTAGATAGTGGTGACTCCGTTGAAGCCTCCGATGGCGAAAATCATGTCGTCGATGACCTCTATGGCGAAGTTACTGCGGGGATTGTACATATCAGGCACCGGAGCCCAAGTATTCGCAGCAGGATCGTACACTTCACCACTGCACATTCTCGATATGCCATTGAAACCGCCGATCACGTAAATCTATAAAAACGTTCAAGAGTAAAATTGTCCCCAGCACCTTTCTTTCCAAAGAATTTTCAAACGGGTTTATGTGATGAGATTTGTTTTTTTTTTTTTACAAACCCAGTTAAATTTGAAGCCGCTGATCTCAGATAAGCTTAACTCTAGATAGATTTTTATTTATATTTATGCTATTTTCATTATAAGGTAAAGTCTTTACGCTCATTATAGTATAGTATTTAAAAAGTTCACTGTCGTTATATTCAAACTTTCTTTTAAATATTTCGGTAAAATACTTTTTATTAATCGTAAGTGTAGATTGTATATATTTTCCAAATATGTTTTATTTGATCTACTATAGCTACTCAGTCCGTATCCGACAAACGAGTCTACTGTATACTATATGAGTATCATTGTGGCTATGTATTTTAATGATTTCGGGTTTAGTTTGTATTTTAGTATGCGATGAGTGTGATTGCGATATTTTGTGCATTTATTACAAGATCTCTATCGTGTGCCCATTTACATAATTGATCGAAGGCTTATTGTGGCGATAGCTGGGCGTCGTGTACATTTTGATGAGCTACCACCAGGCATGTCTCATCTCTAATTTGGTATACAGATCTCATATCAATTACATTACTCGTGTCATTAATATATGGTAGATATTATGGTAGTAGGTAATCTAAAGGCCCCAATTGTAGATCTCTAAGCAGTGCAAAAGCACTGCTTAGAGATCTACAATTAAGGCCTAAATCTACAATACAAAAAATACATTTCAGTAAGCCTATTCTAATCACTAACTAAAAAGTTAGTGATTAGAAGGGGCTTACTGAAATGTATTTTTTTTTAGAGTAGTATATTTATTGCTATGATAGTTTTTCCAATGATCAAGAATTGGGCCCTGTATACCATTTCGCCACAGCTGTCCAAATAGGTACATTATAATTTTGCAGATAAAATAATTTGCTAAAATCGATAAATAATGCTAATACATGTTAATTTTTCGTTGAGGAAACCATTTATTTCATTGGTCATTTTATTCCAGAGTTGGCTGGTGTTTTTGTGTTTCTGAAAGACGTACTGAGTTTCGTTTCGTTACTCAGAAATCTTTCTCTGACCTTATCTATGCAAGTTAATATAGTGATAGGGACGACAGTTCTTAAAATCGTCATGTTTCCCTTATTTTCAAAAGGTTAGAATATACCTTATTTTTTAAGCAACAATTTATTAATTGGGTAATGAGTGGTACTAGTTTAGTTTACTAGTTTTGTGTTATCTTCAGAGAATAAATAAAATGTTCCAAATCTTCTTCAAAAGGTAGATCTCCGAACTTTTTTGTTTTGAATTGTATTAAAAATTAAAGACCGTGGATTGCCAATCCACAATTGACTAGCGACCATGGTCAGATCGCACTCGCATATCTGAATACGAGAAATTCTACGATAAGGCTGTTTATTAATAAGTATCATATGATAGCAATGTGTTACACACATATGTTAAATATAACGTTATTTGTTTACATTTCGCAGCACTTACTGCCTTGTTATTGATTGACAGACACTGCGCAGGATCCTACAATGTGGCAACATCAACGAGCTGACAAGCACGATACTTAGGGAGCGATTCCAGATAAAAGATCTAATTATATCCGGTTACAACTTGGAGTAACTTCTAATGCAGACATTTCAAAACATAATATTATCTGACTGAGTGATTCTGTCAAATTAAAGATTTGTAATTGGTTGATTTATAAATGTCACAATCTAAAGTCTGAGTTCTATGACCCATAATATTTCATAAGAATGCCAAAAATCTTTTGTTTTGACAACGTACTCGTCTTAGTGGCACTGCCCTCAATATTACTCTATGAATGCGTACAGGTACGTTATATGTTACCTACAGGCATTTATTGAAGATCGTTGACTGGCGTTAAGAGCACTTGCATGCGATTTAATAGCAAAACATTAAATGATTACAGCTCTAATAATGGTCGCACCCTTCTCCGAAAACACTATCTCCCTATATGCCACATTAAGCAGTGTCCAAGTGGATAGGTCAGACAATTGCCACGCCTATCACCGCACAAACACTCCCTTCGTACACGTATGAGATGATGCACATTTTTTAAATAATAATCACAAAATAGACTTTACCAATTATTTGTTATTATAATCAAGGTCTTTTTATTTTTAAATACCTATGTACTGTACCTATACTACTGTTTGAAATTTACATACAGTTCGTAAAATTTAATTTCAGCTCGTGTCAAAAGGTTAAATAAATAATAACTACTCTGTTATTATTTCTGAGCACTTACTATTCCTCGAATCATTTATAAACTTTGATTAAACAAATACAAAGTACGTATTATACATATATGTATATATTGATAGATGTTAGTGTGGTCGATTATAATAATATATTTTACATAGGTTGTGCATAAATTGTACATTTGTACTTGTACATCATCTCATTAACGCCTCTGTGTCACCGTTGAAATATTTTCTTCCAAAACTCCCTCGTAATTCCCTCGTACAATGTTTTATCCCAGTTTCTAAAAACTTAAATGATCCAGTTAAAACTTTGACACGCTTCGCTTTGTTAAGTTATCTGGTAGACGGACGGTCAGGTATAATTGATTTGTGCAGGATAACTTATCTAAGACCTTAGATTGAGGTAAGAAATATTTAATGCCCAATGCCTGTGCATTCGGACAGTCAACATAATATTGTTCCAATTTTTTTTTATTGTAATGGGCTCAAAGCGTTTAACTATTAAAAAAATATAATAAAAATAACGAATAATATACCTAAATACCTTGTTGTGGTAAGCGATGCAGGAGACTCCGGAACGACGGGACCGCATTGGCGCCAAGTTTGTCCACTGATTCGTGTCCGGGTCGTACACCTCAACGCTGTTCATGCACTCCTGGCCGTTGAAACCGCCAGTTATGTATATCTTGTCTAAAGAAAGATAACTTTCCTTTTACAATACAAATAAAATATATATATAGTATTTAAGTAATTCTCGTATTGTATTGTAATTTAACGGTTAACGGTTTTTGATATGAATATGACACATACATATAGAACTCTGTTTTACTTATAATCAGTCATGATTTAAGCTTTACTAAGAAATTACGCTAGCTACTTGCTTTTACTTTTTTAAATATTTAATTCTGAAACAAGTGAGGGCGTAAAACTATTGCAGTTTCATTTACAGAATTTGTGCTGAAGGTATTTAGAAAGAAACAAATAACCGAATATCAATTTTGAAGATTTAAGATATAAACCCAAGATTTTTAATTCTGATTTCCGACAATGTTGTACAGTCATAACAATTAATGATCTTGCTATTTCCTTACTTTCTAGGGCAGCGGCACTGGCGTCGGATCTTTGAGCGTTCATGGGTGCCACGAGAGACCATTGGTTGGTGCGGTGGTTAAATCGTTCAGCGGTGTTCTGCCGGTGGTGTCCATCGTAGCCACCCATTGCGTAAACAGTCTCTCCCAGCACCGCCACAGAGACATAGCAGCGGCGGGCGTTCATTGGTGCTACCTGGTGAAATACCATTGGTTCTTAACATTGAGACAGTGTACTGTGTTTTTGTACTTTATACTTATTATGAATTCTTTTAATGATTCATTCATACGCAATTATATTCTAAGGAAAAGAAAATACCGCAAAATGAGGGTTCTAAATGAACCATCTAACAGCTCTTATTCCATATCACACGTCTAGTTGAGGAACTGTTGTTTTTTTTTTCAATATACAGGCTTCTAGACATATTTTCAATAAAAAAGAAGCGATATGTACAAAAAAAAATACTGAGACTGAATTTAAGTTTAAAAAGTTATAAAAACTGATAGTGAAGAGAAGCATTAGTAAAAAATCAAAGGAACCGGTCTTACTTGTGGTCCTATTTTGTCGACTTACCTCACGCCAAGTTTTGGAGACTGCATCGAAGCAACGGCACGAGTTGAAATAGTCCATTCCGTCAAAGCCACCGATTACATAGATACAATAACCTAAAACTGCTGTGCCGTGATATGCTCGAGGTCCAGCCGGGTCTACTTCTTCAACCTGGTTATAATAAATATAAATTCGTTTAGTTACATGCATGCTTCTCTGACATGAGTAAATAACTACTAAGTCCAGGTGTCTGAAATTTAATGCAATGCTGCTGAACTATGATTACTTTAGCTAGATCATAAGGTACCTTCTTAAGTTACCCCATTAAACTTTAGTGCTTTTCACTCAACATTCGCAGAATTGATTACGTTCACAATATATGCGGCAACGTTACTTAGAATTTAAGTGTTCATCGGTTGTTTCATCCAGTAGACAGGTTTCAAGTCTAGTATTGTAACCGTACAGAGAGATTTATTGCCAAACATATTGTCATATCAGACAAGAGTTAATCGACCACCACTGGGTAAACGACCAAGCATTTCTATAGAATATAATTTAGATTTCAGTATCCTAGTTTGTTGTTAAGTGAACAATTAATGATACCGTCAGTCTAATTAATTGGGACATAAACAATAGTATATTATACCTTTATCCAGCGATCAGCTCTTGTATCATACGTTTCAATAAATGCAGTTGGCGAACCTCCGCTCCAACCTCCAATAGCGAAAAGAACCTAAAATTGAAGAAAAATTAAACTTAACGTGAAACTCATCATTATTGTTAGTGTATTATATAAATGGGTTCAGGACTATGGTAGCTGATTCTTGAACATCTTATTGACTTTTTATCTCTATACATACCTACGTTCAAATGTGTATGTCTGTACTCACTAAGATTTTATGTAAATTTTATACATGTAGCAGAATTTTTATTCCAACAATTATATAATTGACGTCTGTCTACTTTTCATAATCTTAAGAAGAAACGGATAGAAGGCATAATAATAAACTTAATAGATAAGCATTAAAGTTACTTCATGAGGAACTCGAGGTCGTGCAATCTCTGGCGTTGCGACTTCACCATCTCTCTGAGCGATCATCTCCAGGTCGTACAGGAACTTCAAAGTTTCTATAATGATAGGCCTTGAACCTTCGTTGCCGGTGACGTACGGGTGGTCCTTAACGTTTTCTAAGAAAAACTGCATCAAACGAAATACGTTTTACTATACTGCTATTATTATTATATTATATATTTATATATTACTGCTTTAACAGTTATGTTATGTTACAAAACGTTCATTTAAATATATAGAATTATAAGTATAAGTAGTCGTACATACTCAAGCAATACTCAACCACTAATAAAAAAAAAATGGAATTCCAAGACAGCCCATGTACAACAGTCAAATTTTTAATAATTATGCACCATATGGGATAAACTGCAGAATAGTCATCTGATGATATGTGACTACCAATGCCCATGGACACCCGCAACTCAAAAGTCACAAGTGCGTTGCCGGCCTTTTAGGTAGGAGTACGCTCTTTTTTCGAAGGTTTGAAGATCGCATCGGTCCAGAAATATGGCAAGCATAGAGCAAAGTGCTAAGAATCCGAACTTCGACTTCCTTGTTGAAGCAAATAAAGGACTGTACTGAATATTAAAATTCAAAATAAGAATTAGACTAGTACTTGTGTATCAAGGAGTCCAAGACGTATGCTACCCATCAACTTGACAGTGTGTTGCCAGCGAGTGTCGGGATCGTAGTTAACCCATCGCAGCACTGCCTCCCACACAACTTCTTCGCTCTTAACATTGAGTTCGTCCTCTAGTATGATGGAATTGAGTTCTTCAAGAGGGAGGTGCAAGAATTCGTCACTTTGAGTCGCTACAGTGACAAAATAACGCAATAGATACCTCCGAGCGTCCACCTCAAGCTTATAGCAAAATACGCGTCTGAAACGAAAGTAGAAACTGGACTTCGTAAGGTAGAACATGTTCGAGAACAAAATGGAAACATTTAAATATTATTTAACTCTCAAATATTGCCGAGGTTAATATAAGCTTTTTTCAATTATTTTTTTTCATAGGTTATGGTAGTTGTATAAATTAAGCAAATGTGGTTTTATGTTTTAAGACATCATATTTGATCGTTTAATTACAACGTGAACATACATAAGCGAGTAATGTCAAAATCCCTATTCTGAACAATCAATTGCAACATTTACAATGTTTGTAGGGAAACATAATAATATACTATACCATTTCCAGCAGTTATATCCCTCGAAACGGTGCTCGTAGATAGATGTACCTAATTTTGTCTTAGAGTCTTACCGCAAGAATTTGGCATGGGCAGATTGAATACGAATTTTGAAAACTCAATAATGAGCGTCTCAAACTTGAGAAGCGTACTCGAGGTGACTGCGTATGAACTTAGTGTATTTTTTAAACGAGATCTAGAAAAGGTTCTTATAATAAATTCCAAGATCACCACCACACATGAGTCTCAGTCCCCATTTACAAATAAAAAAAATCAATTATTTAATATTCATTGAATAACGATTTCTATCTAAAATATAGACTTCATTATCAAATAAGAATTCGAATCATACTTTTTCAGGTTAAAACGTAGCCTACATGTACTTACTGCTATCAGAGATTATAATCTATCTATTTAAAAATTTTATCAAGATCCGTTCAGTCATTCTGGCGCGATTAAGTAACATGTATCAATCCAGACTTTCGCATTGATAAAAGTAGTGATTACTATTTTCCAAAGCAAATAGTTAGATGTTACCTCAAGAGATTATATTTTTCTAATAAAAAGAGTTGCATACGAACCTAGCAAACATCATAATACCAAGACAGTTTTTGGGGTTCAAAGAAGCTCTGAGGTGATCACAGCATAGTTGCAGCACGCCGAGAAAAGCGAGGTAGTCAGCGGTCATGAGAAGCTCGTGGACGTTGGTGTCAGTGACCTCGATTCGCCGCAAGTACGCGTACTCGATCAGCAGTAGCAGAATCTCGGAGCGTACGCCTGATATCAATACGTCGCTTTGTTCTCGTGAATGCAGTGTTGTAGTAAATAGTGCCCTGGTAATGATTATTGGTAATTCATTATCCTGTTTATCAAAGTCAACGATTGGTCTAGAATTTACTTGTGGTATTGGGGCAAGAAGGCATGGTGCCTAGCCACAGCACAAGGCACAGCGCTAGGAGGGATCCTGATGTCCTACCATAGTTGTTTCTGGATTCCTCCTATTTTAGGCGCAGTGTCGCACACCGTGTGGTTTTAGTCGGTTCAATTCCGACACACCACCCTACTGAAAGCCCCGGTGGGGTGACGGCCAGTGGGGGTTTCCACACGTAAAAAAAAAAAAGCAAATGATATAGTAGTGTATGTAGTGAGAGATATAGTAGTGGATGTAGTGAGAGCCAATTACTTCTTCTTCTTAAGCCTGGCTTTTTATCTCTGCGATCTCTGCTGTAAGAACATAGATTTATAATATTTTCGCTATAGGTAGACATACCTATAAACATTATTCGGTTAGGACTACAAACAGATTGCACGCTATGGAACATTCGTTGCAAGTATTTATCGATACAGTTTTCAATTGTCACCGTCACGAACATAGTACAAAGGCTGATTTAGCCTGCAATAGAAACAGACCATAGCGAGGCAAAAGGCGAAATCAAAAGTATATGTACAGGAAGTATGGACTGCAGGCAGAGAGTATGGCGCGGTGCACTGGGAAGGCGGCGCCGTCGTCCGCGCGCACTATCGCGTCGCAGAGCAGGCGGCACTCGCGCAGCCGGTGCAGCGCCTGCATCGCCGCCACCGACATGCACCGACCCGTCTCGCGACCCGCCGTCTGAACCAACAATAATGAATCCGTCAATTCAAATGTAGCCTCAGCTGACTTATTTTTGATTTTGACATCTTTCCTGATAACTATATCATCTGTCAAGGTTGTAACAGGGGTTCTTCCGGCTGTAATGCTCCACTGCCAGTCTGCGGATATCAGACCTGCCTTTTACGGATATGCTTATTTTGTAATTAGTATGTTCAATTTCAACAAATTATAATGTGAGTGTCAGGGTATGGCATTAAGTCCGCCTCTGAAATATGTGCATTGAACTTTATTTAAAAAATGTATAATTTATTCAAACGCAAATTCAATAAACTGTGTGTATCACAATATAATTAGGGAAGCAATTATTATGGTTACATCTAAATATGCATAGTGTTCTTTAAATGGCTTATTGCAAGCCAATTGAGAAAGAAGAAACAAATAGAATGATGTCCGACTGATGCTGACTTCAAAACAATGTAGAGAACCACACCACTTAACCGGTGCAACGAAATGTTATTCGATTTAAGCATGTTTGTTAGTCTCAATATTAAAATTGGTATGCTTGAGACGAAACGCCAACATTACCGAAAAACGCCAACATTACCGAAGTAAAAGCCACTGGTTTTTTACATGGCTTACTTCAAACACAAACGCATAAAACATTAAGGTAAGTAATAACAGTTTAGCCTGAATCAGGTAAACCCTTACGAAAGTCAACAATAAATGTGTATCGTGGTGCCGTATCTCATTTCACTTCACAGCCGGATATTACCTTTTTCAAACAGTTACTCAGTCGTATACCCTAAGCGTCCTCATCAGTACTTACTGTGCTGTTCGGGTCGTTTTCCATTTCAGTGTGACTTTAACGCAAAGTCATCATTTTAAATTATCACACATTAAAAAAATCGTAAGTGCAAAATGGACGCGTCACCACACAATCGAGATTTAGCTCAATAAATTTATAAAAATAACTGTAAAAAATAACTCAAAATAGAAGAATCAAGTCATTTGATAAAACATTTTAGGTTAGCAAAAAAATGATATAAGAATGACAATCATGTCACACCTTTTTTTTCCAGATGACATTACTGGATAACAATATTTTCATTTTCAGCAGTTTTCTTGCTGAAATCAAAAACGTTTGTAACATACTTTTTTTTGACATAAAGGCGTCTTGTTCTTTGTGAGACTCGAAAAGTTTGAGGTTAGTCATGGACGGGATTTGTTTTTAATCTGCACATTAAATATTTGCCACTGACTAATCCTACACTTTTTTATTAGTTTAAAATGATGTGTTATAGGTATTAAGTTCTAAAACACAAGCGTTATTTCAAAAGCAATTTTAGGAAAAATGTATTTGTTGGCTGCTTTACGCGGCTTAAATGTGTCTATATCTTTACATTATGTTTAGATATATAGACTATTAGTTTCAAAACCATATGAGTATCAGTAAAATTATGTCTTTGCTACATATGCATATATATGTATGTACATACATACGACAAATTTTGACAACCATAATCGAGTCCCACTTACGCAAGACTATTATTGCCATCATCCGATCACTGTGGGACTATATATATACATATATATACAGTATGTATAATAACTTAATATGAATAATAATTAACTGATACTACACGACAACGTTTCACTGGGTTAAGATTTCGAAACGAATTCCTAGCGCCGTCGCACGTGGAAACGTCAACGTAATGCCAAAGACAACATGGACTGTTCGTTCAAACTCCAGCAGAAGATATTCAAACACGGCTTTTACATATAAATTTATTATTATTTAACAATTTTACATATACTCTTGTGTACAATTCATTCGCATTGAAAACCAACATCATGAAATTTATATCATATTGAAATACTTAAATCTTAAAAAATATTTACATGGCATAATATTATTTTATACAGTTTATAAATGACATCGTTTAAACTTCTGATCACAACTGGAAACTGCACTCTATTCGAGTCTAAACGACTTATTCTTTTACAAAAGGAGTACTACTCATCGGGATCATACATTTACTACTGAATACTTTCCTAATTAACCCGTTCATAAAGCTAAATGCTTAAGAGTGATTTCGTGTCGGTAGTATACTTGGTAGGTTACGGAAACGGTCGATAGTGGTAGTGCCGCCTCCAAAACACATATTTAAAGAAGTCCATTTCATTTATATTTTTTAAGTTGTAGATTTAATTTAGTGGGGTAGTGGTTTCTTTAGCCGTGATGCCGTCAGCCCTTAGCCGCGACAATAACGACTTGTAAACTACAGGTGCGAATGGCAGGACTACACCACGTTCTTGAATTTCACCTGAAATATAACAAACAAATATGTTTTTAAAGAAGTAAAATAACTTCTGATTTTATCAAGCGTAAGAGCGTTAGATAAGTTTTCAAATCGGTCACGAGTATGTGGGGTTGACGATCGATATAATATGCAGGGTGCAGGTTTTTTTTACATATATATGCATACAAGTCTCAAAAGTTTAAGGCACGTCTAAATCGATTCACACACAGGCTCTCGCAAGCTCCAAAGCGTTAGCTTATCATCATTCACTCCATATTTTCATTAGAGAATTCGCTCCATGAGACTTTCTCTGTAGACTGCCTTTGGTTTGTATAATAGGTTTTTACCTATGAAGCTGCCATTCTATAATACTGGACATTTAAAATGTAATTTATTTATGGCTGGCAAAACATTCTATGAAAAATCGAAAAATATGGCATTCTATTTTCAGTTATATGTTTATTGATAAGTGCTTTGTTTTTACGATTTTTGTATATTTTTCTTCAGTACGGACACTATAAAATACGAGTAATTATAGAATACGAGTTCCGTCACGCTAGCAATAGTGACCACTGCAAAAAACTCACAACGCGTTATAAAAAGGTTCCCGCAAAAATTTAACACTAGCGTAGCTTAACAGACACAGAACCGAAAGAGTTTTGAACCTCATTGTCACTTACAATGAAAAATGGATTCTTTTTTACAATGGAAGCTTTCATGTTTATTAGACCCTGGTTCAGCACCTAGGCAATGTCCCAAACGAAAACTTAGCCCTAGAAAAGTGATGGTTGCTGTTTGGAGGTCTAGTGGCAGTATAATACATCAAAGCTTCTTACCAAGTGGCAGAAGTATTACTGCGGATGTAAACTCTGAGTAACTGGATACAATAATGGAATAGCTCGAAAATCCCCGGCCAGCCTTGGTTGATCGCTCGTCGTTTCGTCAATTTCATAGGTACCTACTATTATGTTCGAAATTCGAATCTTACCACTCATTCAATGCAACAATAACTCCTAATCAAATGAAGACAAGATAACATAAAAAACCACAATCAGTAGGAGACTTACCATCTAAAACCATTTTGGCAGCGATAGCAGTGGGTAACCCGACGGTCCACGCCATGGCAGTATGTGTAGCGGGGTCACCCCTGACTGTCATCGTAACCTCGCGCCTTTCCCTCTTTCCATCAGTCCATGTCACCCCCAACTCGTGTCGGAGGACTACTAGATCAGTTTCATCTTCACCTGTTGAGGTGTTATCATTTTCAATTAGAGGAGTATATATAGTAATAGCAGAAAATAACATTTCAATATCACAATAAATAATAAGGTTACTTGATATGAATATTTTATTCACCATGTGAATGGCAATAGACTTAACTTGTAATAAGTGATGAATATCTTAATAAAGAAATAAATATTTCTAACATTAAACTATATAAGAAATAATCTCTCATTCGTCATCCTCCCCTCCCCTATTCTGACTCTTGAGTTACAAGTGTCTATGGGCGTCATTGGTCACTTACCAACAGGTGATCCGTCTGTTCGTCTGTCCCCCTATATTAGAAAAAATAAAAACTCCTTCATTACCGTAAGAAAACCCTACAATGTTGAACTGTCACTATAAATAATTCATTTAAACTAAAAATATAATATAACAGGCCGAGTTTTATGTACCTAATTGTAATTTCTTGCTCAGATAATGACTAATGGTATCCAACGGTGTGCCACATTTAACGATCTCTACGTCTGTGAGTAGACCGAGTGACTCGACGGCCTGTGCTCCCGAGACACCGATGCGCTCTGCTAACCTCGTTCTCAAGTTTTCGTAGAAAATTGACGAGTCTAGAAGACCCAGTAATTCGCAGGCGAATTGGCGCTAGAAATTAACACATAAAATTTAAAATATCCTCTACTGACTATATTAATGCCATTCTATGGCCTAGTTACAGAGCCATATTTAGGTGTAACGAAAATTTAATATAAAACATTATGGTAATTTTTCTTTTAAAGACGACGCTCTCATTAGCCTTTCGCGGAGAACTTTACATTCACAACGAACACATAAAAATTGTGGATCACACAAATTGTCGCCTCCATAAGAAATTAAATTAAAAACTTAATTGAATCAATTGTATCCTAGACACTAAACACGTACTCATGATGTATAAAACATAAGACGAGTATATTTATTTAAAATATCTCTAAGACAAAAATAATTGAAAAACATATCTTACCCATGTTATTTTAGGTCCATCAGGATGCAACGACGGATGTGGGTTCGGGTCCACTAAACCAAACAACTGCATTGCAATCACGGTTTCCGCAAAACCTTTGAATCAAATATTAACTATTAACTCTCCAACTAATATTATCACTGTTGAGGGAGCTCTAAATTAAACGGTTCTTCTCATGGTCATCAGTTGTCATAGTCAATCCAGGGTAACATTTTTTTTTCTCTAAAGTTCCTTAAACAACCACTTTCCTATAACTTGCTCTGCTAATCCACGAAATAGTAGAGATACGTGTGGGTTTTAATTAAGCTGGTATTCTACAAATCACTAGATTCCCAGGTTAAGTAAGACTTACACTGACCACGTTAGGAAGATCTGTCTGATCTGTAGGTATTAAATGAATACATTGAAGATATTTGAAATTGATAAACTCTCTTCACTACATTCTGCTCATTCCTTCTCAACAAATCGCTATTATTATCTTCATTATTATTTATTTATTCTCTCTTGATATTTGAACAGTATGACTAATACACTTGATAAATAGCTACATGCAATCTCGCTCTTAAAGAATACCTTTATATCTAATAGTTCCTCTAAACATAGTGTGTGCATCTTCAATTCCGTACAGTGAGGCATACTTGGTGCTGTCCCTGTTAGGGAAACCTTCGAACGCAAATCCGGGGAGGAAGTTCAACTCTCGAGCCACCGACATCAGTTCTCCTCCACTTAGCACTTCTACAATCTAGAAATCATACAAACACTTAGCGTATTTGTTTTCCGAATCTGAACACATAGACTTACTTGCTCACAGCTATTATATTCTGTATTAAGGAGGCTTATATTTCTCAAGTTAATTTATGTCCTAAGCTATAAGTGACATAGGGTATAAACATTTCTTTCTAATAATTTCACTTCTTTAATCGTGTTACAAACGAATGAGACAACAGAACTTTTTAAAACAATTGTTAAACATATTTTCTTATATCGTACCATTAAAGAAATGTGCATAATCGATACCGATGAAAAAAAAAACGTTTTTTTCTTTCATTTTTTTTAATAAGTTTATTTTATATTTTTGATGAGATTATAGTAACATTTAGCACGTGCACAGTTTTATCTAACATGATGTAACATGAATGCTGGTAATAAAACGTTGTAGAAAGATGATTTTTCTATCATTGAAATAAATTTTTTTTTGCTAACTTAATTTATCATTAGTACTATCGCCTGTCTACGTTTTTGGCGTTTCCAGTTATACCGCGTATAATTACTTACAAAATTAAAGCAAATAAAACTTTTGTGGAGTACAGAAAAATATTGCATGCCTATACTTTTAGTGAAGTCACTCAATAATTATCTTTATTATTACTGAAATTTGACATAACATACCTGTCCTTTACTTAAATATTTAGCAGCAGATATTGTATTAAGTAGTACACCACGAGGACTCCATGAAAATTTGTACCTCAGCGCGTTATCACTACATTCAGGCGCCGGTAACCCTAGAATAAAGTAATTAGGCTTAAAGTTCACCTACTTATTACGTTTTCACAGGACGCCCTTCGCCCTTAAAGCATTATTGAAATCTTAGATACACAATTAAATATAAAAAAAATGTTTCACTAGTTTGCACAGCCGTGAGTGATTCATGAACATGTACTTACCTCCACAATAAGATACAAAGGAGTCGATTCTTCCTCCGTGATTCTGTATATCGTGAATGCACTCCAAAGCTAATAGATGATCAATACCAGGGTCTAAGCCTACTTCATTCAGTAATGTGATCCCGGCGTCTTTTGCACTAAAATTTACAGGAAAATGTATTTTTTTAACTTTGCATTTGAATATAAGTATGTAAAAGTAATTAAAGATTGGGAGCGTTAATTTATCAATTCTTATAACAAGAACATTCGAAGATAAATAGGCATAAGTTCTAAATAAAAATAAGAACATACGCTTTGTGCAGCTCTTGGACTTCAGGCCTAACATACGAAGCTGTGACCATATGAGCCCCAGTAGCCAGACATGCCTTTGCAACAGATCCATGTAACTCATACGGCAATAAAGACACAACTACCCTTGCCTTTGATACGAGCGATCTAAGAGCAGACTCGTCATTAGCGTTTATATACTCGGAGGAAACACCGTAGCGAAAGGCCAAAGCATCCGCTTCTTCCTTTACTGCTGATGCTGAAAACATTGTTCATGATTCAGATACACTTAGTTACATAATTACATAACATGTGTTTCAAAAAGGTGGGGTAAAATTATAGGAGTGTTTTGTATGGCAGTCATAGAGTTGATCCAAAATGGGTTTTAATTTTTTTATAAAGAAAAAAATATTTGGAAAATGCTTTTCCCGGTGTCGGTTCACATTTCTTAAACACTCGTATTCCGTCAAATACTTTCTTTTTAATTCATACAAATTGCGAAAACCCTGTATATGCTACTGTACTGTACTGTTTATATTAGTTTACCTATAGTTTTATTTATGAAAGCCCTCTCTTACGCAATATTAAATCTATAAATCAAATTTAAAGTGTGATTTTGTCAGTTACGTTAATCATTTGATAACGTAATGTTTTTTTAAATATTTAAAATGACAGACAGTGTTACCGCAACAAAAGTGAAATTATTTTTTACTATATTTTATTTATTTATTTTTATTTATTTTTGAAAATTAAGTAGGTATTACTACCCGTTTCCGAATGATTGAGACTTATGAGAAGAAATCGTGAAAACAAACTCATGGCCACTCTTTTACATCACCATGTAGATATTACAATATTTATTAATAATACAACACTCTTTTGTCTTGCTTTATTATGTTACCAAAAGTAGTATAAACTAATAAAATAGGATTTCTATACTAAAAGTGACGAAATTTTCCAAAACTTGTATCACTTTACGTTATTGACGGGGTAAGGTCCTGTATAATTACTTTAAAATTACCTATGAAATATCTATGATGTTCCCTGGGGCTTAGATATTGTAATTACTGAGATGAGTCATATTTATACTACAATGAGTGTAGGTACATACCAATTGTGACGGCAATATTCTTATCCCTCGCTAAGTATTCTACAACAGGAGCTGAGACTAGTCCAGAGCCAAGAATAACGATAGGAGTTTGTTGATTATTGCCTTCCACCTTATGCCGGGATCGACTGCAATATATGTAAATCTTGGTGACACAGCAGGAAAAAAAATTGACTTGAAATTTCTTGTACACTTTTTACAGATTTTTAGACGGGTCACCTGATGGTAAGTGACAACCGCCGTGACAACTCAAGCGTTGTAAGTGCGCTGCCCGCCTTTGAGGGTGATGAGGGATGGGGGGATGCGGGAAGGGAAAATAACAAAGGGGTGGGATGAGGAGGTGGGAAAGAGGAGAGGGGGATGAGGTTAGAGGAAACAGGAGAGGAGGAGTTGGGCCTCCGGAAACCACACTAATTTCGGGGAAATGCAAAGCAAGCGTTGCTTAAGAGTCGCTTTTCTGTGAGACCGTGGTATCGCACCGGTCGAGCCGGCCCATTCGTGCCTAAGCATTGCTCTACCACTGTAATTTTACAAGTGTTTGAGTGCTATGCAAATTAAGATAATATAGAATTGATCTATAGTAAAATATATCTAATATAACGTGACACATAGTTGAAATGTATATAATTTTATAACTTAATTGAGGATGGTAAAAAATGGACGTTTATGACTTTTTTTTAATGTACGTATATATAGTACAATAGATATACTAGATGTACGTATGCATGTTCTAAAAATAGAAGCAACTTACTTTTTGACAGACTTTAAAAAAAGGAGGAGTTTCTTTATTTGAGTATATGTATTTTTTTTATGTTATTTGACTTCTCCGCCAAACGTGAACCGATTTTCAATTTTTTTTTGTTCGACAAGGTATTAGATATTTGCGTCTCATGTTGCTGAGGTTATCGTAGAAGATACAACTCATTAACGGTTAGGAGTTAGACGAGAATGCTTAAATTAAGTTACGCTATGAATGAGTCTTTAAATTGCACGTTTTTACATTTTAAATATTGCGCGGAGGAAATAAAAAGGTGCATTGCATACTTGCTCTAAAGTACTCTAAACAAAGCAAATTATATAAATTGACCTGTCTATAAGTCATCACTCATTAATCAAATATACATCAAATATCCCGTCCATTAATTGTTTTATAAATTTAAAAAAAAGTGTGTTAACAAATTCTTATGAACAAAAACAAATACATCTAATCGAAATTACCTACATGTATGGGGAAATACTTAAATTTATAAGTATACGCAAACTAATTACATAACAGAATAAACAATTCTTAATAACAATACTTACAAACATTAATTAAGAAATCTTATTAATGTACTCACGTATTTGCCATTCTGAGTTCGTTTATGTATTCAAAAGGAGCCGTCAGATTGCCGTTGCTTGTGATAATAGCCTGCAAGATAACACTGATATAAACATACTATATAATATGTGTATAGTTGATTAAATAAATCAACATTCGAATAAACAGAAAGACAACTTACTTAATACATGGTTGAGATATACTTATAAGTGTGTATGTGTCTGTGTGTGGTATCAATGAATCAAATAATATCTTACCCCTTGAACTACTGGTGAAAAGTTATGGTCGTCAAGTGGCTTAGCTGCGTCAGAATTGATAATATCCTCAGCATATGGCAATAGCAAGTCACCAAAGAAATCGGTCGACTCTCTCGGTAATTGCGTAGGCATGTTATCTATGGAACATACTAACACACCGGGCCCCTTGAAACTAAAATAAAAATTTACAAATTTGACATATCCCGTATGGTCTAGTGGCTAGGATACCTGGCTTTCACCCAGGAGGCTCGGGTTCGATTCCCGGTACGGGAATTGTTTTTGCGTTTGTTCGCTTACTTTTTGTTTTTAATAATATGAAAAAAACATCTGCAGCTGCAATGTTCAATTTATCAGAAGTTATCGATGACTTCCCTTGACTTCAGCGACTATCAATTAATAATTATTTATTTTATTACATATTATTGAATTATTGAAAGTAGTAATGTTGTATGTATTAATGAAGTGAAATAAGTCTATTTAATTTCAGTTAAAAACATATCCAAAGTATTAATAAGTTAAAATTATTGATTAAAACTTAGATTAGAGATTTTTTTAATCAAAAAATCAATCAAACAATCTGTTCAAAAAAATTATAATCGCAATATGACGTCTTAGATATGAGTAGATAGCCTAAATGTTGGAAGAAGGTCATATATATATCGTTGAAGAGCTGCTAAATATTATATCCATTCTTACACAAAATCCAATCTGTACTTAGTGTGGAAGTCACGGTAAAAGGAGTATACTTTTTTTTATTTTCCGGTGAAAATAAAAAAAAAGTGATGGTAAGTCGCAAGTGTGTTGGCCGCCTTTAAGGAAGTTGACAGCAAATATTCTAACGCTTCTAGCTAACAAGTTATGGCACACTCAACATGAAAGATTTACTAAGTCATTATTCTGTGACTATGTCGGAAAATTGGTGGCTATCTCTACTAATAATAGAGCAGTGCCAATAAACGCGAGGGAAAAACGGCTAGTATTGTTATATGTTTAATTATTCTCTTTCTTGTGTACTTTTCATAAATTATCTAGAAGATTATATTATATTGAGTGAAAATATAACGAAAAATTGGTCACTTTTATTATTTTTCCACTTCATCTAATCACGCATTACCTAAAAACATTTATTTTTTTAATTTGTTTAGGTTTCTTACATACATATACAGTCACACGCTCACTCCTATATCTCCTAAGTGGTAGGCAGAGGTAAATAAAACATATACATTTTGCCTATTACAATTTGATAGCCATCAACCGGGCACTACATGACTGTATATATACTGTCTGATAGAAAACAGTTCGAAAGTTTATGCAGAGGCGTAATTAACGCCCACAAATTGCCGATTATAATTAAATACCATTTATGTAATGCGTATAGGCAAGCGGTCATCCTTTCCCATTTTTACTAATTTCTTATTTATATTTCTATATTATCTTTAATGAAAGATAATATAGAAATATCGAATGCGACAGGACATCTTTTGATGTTGTGTTTTCCTATAATTGTTTCTGCAGTAGTACAAAAAAACATTGTATGTTAGTTAAATTAATCTTACTCCACTGTAACAAAATAAATAACATTCGTGCAAACCTCTTAGTATCCTTGTTCCTATCAGCATCGTAAAGACAGAATGGCGTGTCTATGGTGGTGCATTCGTTCATAAACTCGATAGAACCACCCGGGTCCGCAGATATGTCACAGATAGCCAACATTCTGAAATAAACCATAATACGTCTGTTTAATATTCTGGACCACCTGAAAAATATATATATATCAAAAGCCGTTAAAGAGAAAAAGTTTTATGGCCTTTAGATGTACTATTTTTTTTTTATCTTGAAATATATTCAAGCTTTTATTAATTGCTATTTTACTCTGTTTATGCTGAATTCATTCGTCAGACTTTCGTTAATCGCAAGTTGCGGGTTTACACAATAGGGATATGACCTTACTCATAATACACGTATCCAGCTGGACATGTAATAAAACATTGCATTGGTAGGTGATCTCAGATCCATTATTTAAAAATATTATCACATGTGGACTAGTTTACACTCTTTGTGGAATTAGTAAGGCCTTAGCTTTGCAGAACACATCTTACCACTAAGATCATTGAATCATTGATGTCGAAAAATCTTTTTCTTCTAAATTTTTATCTCTGTTAAATTTAATAATTAACCTATGCGGTAACGCTGGAGCTCCAACACTCTTCGGTAACCACGGCGTGTGTGAAGGTAGCAGCAAATGCTTTGCGTCAGGAATCGTTAGCAACTTTGGGCTACCGACGGCCCAGTAGATACAGTTCACAAGAACCGATGTGTATGGTGCAATCTGATAAGAAATCACAAAAGTTTTTGTTATTATTTAATAAAGACTGTTAAAGTTAAAGTTATTATTATTTAGTTAATAATGTGATTTAAATCCTAAATGATAAAAATTATTATATTTTTTTATTAAATTATTAATTATAATTTTTAATAATAATAATAATATATAATGTGCCATGGATCCTAAGAATTATAGACTTCTTTCCTGTGCCGATCGGTAAAAGCCTGGAAATCTCTACCAGCGCACGTGTTTCCTTCCCACTTTGATCCCGGGTCTTTTAAGCGGGGCGTGAAAAAGCATCTCACCAGGCCGCCATAGTGTGGGTCACCATGCTGCATTGACTGGACATGCAATGAGGATGGTGACCACCACTCTTTGACTCCACCTATTGCTTTCCATCAGGCAAAGTGGAGTCTAATAGTAAATGAAGTCTAAAAGTAATAAAAAAATAAATAAAGTAGGGAGGTTAATATAAAAAAAAAAAAAGACCAATAACATGTTTACCAACTGTCTATAAGCTTCTTATATCTATTCTGAGAGTAAAAATTACATATCATTTAAATAAAAATTCGATCATTTCTGTTTTTCAGAATGGATGTAGGAGTGGGACTCGTGGCACCAAAGAGCTCCTTATCATGGATATGGCCATTAGCCAACAAGTACGTCGAAATCGCAAGAATCTGGAGACCTGTTGCATAGATTACAAGAAGGCCTTTGACTTGGTTCCACATAGATGGCTTTTGAGGGTGCTGGATGGAACTCTATGCACTTTCTTGAAGTCATATATGGGCCAATGGAGAACGGTTCTTCGTTATCCAGGATGTCGCCAGATTATAGCTAACGATGTACCATTAGAGATCGAGCGAGGCATATTTCAAGGGGATAGTCTGAGTCCCTTGTGGTTCTGTATAGCTTTAAATCCTCTCAGCACTCTCTCAATCCTCAATCCTCTCAGTTAGAGGGTTCAGGGCTAGACTTTAAAAGATATTTATAAGATTGTGGAAAGATAATCAAGTTATATCTCACTTTCTATATATGGATGATTTGAAACTATTTGCCCCCAGTAAATTGCAACTGACAGCGTTACTTAAGGTGACTGAAAACTTTAGTATCTCTATCAAGATGGAATTTCGTGTAGACAAGTGTGTAGTCATGCACGTAAAGAAAGGCGTAGTAGTAGAATCTGAAGGAATCTTTCTGCTGGGAATACCTGAGTCTAGTGTGAAACAGGCATTGCGGGACCGATTTTTTGGCCGCCTGAAAAAAGTACTTAAAAGTCTTTTGTCAGGCGGTAACAAGATACGTGCCTGCAATAGTTGGGTTATACCAGTTCTCACGTATTCCTTTGGTATGCTCAGATGGACTCAGACTGAACTAGATGCTATTGATAGGAGAGTTTGTACACTGATGAGATTGTATATCCCGCGAAAGTTTGGAGGTCGTGGTCTTTTAAACATTAAAACCCTACAAAACCGCGAGATACGCAACCTCAGAGAATATTTTCTTCATACCGATGTAAAAGTGCATCGTAATGTTGTAACAGTGGACAAAGGACTTACTCAGCTTGTTCTAGCTAAGGAGAACTGCGCAAACCCGTAGTACTCAGTACTAATGATCGCAGGGAGGTATGGTAGGGCAAAGAGCTCCATGGTCGGTTCTATCGGGCCCTAAATGGGCCTGATGTAGACGTAAAAGCTTCTACATTCTGCCTACGGTGTGGTGATATTTTTGGAGAAACTGAAGGTTTTGTCTTTGCAATTATGGATGAAGTTGTTATGACGAATAATTATCGGAAATTTATTCTGAAAGACGGTACGGTCGACATATGTCGGGCATGCCACCGTCCCGGTGAATCTATCAGGCATATTATTTCTAGTTGTTCTCGTCTTGCAAACGGTGAGTATTTGCATAGACATAACCAAGTGGCCAGAATAGTACATCAACAACTTGCCCTTAAATACAATCTTGTGAGTTTAGAGGTGCCATATTACAGGTATGTGCCCGACCTAGTTCTCGAAAATGGTCGTGCTACATTGTATTGGGATCGATCTATCATCACTGACAGGACTATTATTGCCAATATACCTGATATAGTCGTGATAGACCGATTAGAGCGCCGCGCAATGATTGTCGATATTACTGTTCCTCATGACGATAATCTCGTGAAAGTTGAAAAAGATAAACAAATTAAATATTTGGATTTGTCTCACGAGATTGTCGATAAGTGGAATATCGATTCGGCGATCATTATTCCAATAGTCATATCTGCTCACGGATTAATAGCTAAGAGCCTCAACCAACACCTTAAGAGGCTCTCGTTAGATGGTTGGATCAAGGGACTGATGCAGAAGGCAGTTCTCCTTGACACGGCCCGCATTGTCAGGAGGTTCCTATCTTTGGAGCCCTAACCACCGGTGTCTTGGTCCCTGTACCCGATGTCGGTGGGTACTATTTTTTATATTTTGAAATGTATTTTTTATTTATATGGTATATTTAAAAATGTAATTTATATGTGTATATTAACTTGAATAAAGGAGATAATAATAATAATAAGCCCCCTAAACAACCACACGTCCTGATTGACCATCTGATCACGTGGGGGGCGGACACACGAATGAGAAATTACTGGCGTGGCTAACGTGGCTCTGGAAACCCATTCAATATGGAGACGCGTTCAAAAAGAAAACGTATAGGACCGCTGCCCGGGGGTACACCTGGAGCTGACGCTGGGTGTCTCATCATGCGAACCGTCAGTGGTGTAGAGTTGAACAGGCGAGCTCCCACCAACAAAGATACTACAGCCGAAGACACTCATAACAGTAACACACTGACAGATAGGACAGACACTCCTTTAGAACCATATAGCCCAAGCACTTCATCTTATACACCATCCAGATCATCATCACCGACAATAGTTTCGTTAAACTCTAGAACATCATCAGCCTAATACTATTAGGCTTTTAATATTAAATTTAGTATATCTCTTCGAGGACGGATTCGTGGATAAACAATGTGCAATATTTTTGTTCAAGCATAACTTGTTATTAAAAATTAAAAGATTTGTCGGACCTGATTTATTACGTCAAAGCTTAAGCTTTTTTCTGTTCATATTTTTGAGTTATAATGTCATGATGAATCTATACATTTAAGTTGTGAACAATTCTTAACCAAATTCTCTCAAAGTAGTAATAGTTAATGTTTTGTCTTAACCTTTTGTGCAAACGTAGAAATGTATCGCTCCGGGAACTCATCGTATTCCTGCGCATCGTAACCTCCTCCGTTCTTTCTTTCCAAGTGATGTCGTCTACGAACCTCACAGCCGTAGATTTTGTTTGGACCTAAACATTAAAAAAAGGTCATGGTATTTCATTTGGTTTAGCTTTTATTCCTTTAATTACTAATTTGTATGAAGTAATGGGTTGTATGATTAACAGTGAAAATTGTACTGTTGAATACCATGATAATCTTAATTACATCAAAATTAAATATTATATGTTTCCAATTATTTATTAAAAATTATTAAGTAACTGAATTTTGGGTGTTTTATTAAGACGATCCAATAACTATATTGGATCGTCTTAATTGCAGAACTGAGAGTAAGAATCGACTTTAAAGATTATTTTAACTATAGCTTACTACTTTAATAAAAACTTTTTGGATGTTTAAATTGCAATTTTTTGGTTTAAAGTTCTATGCTATTGCTATATCGCTCCATTGAAAATTCCACATTTTTATCAACTCCTTTTCTCTGTACTAGGTATTCTAAATACAATTACTACAATAAAGAAGACTTTATTTAACCTACTTCCATGTTCTGCCACTTTTCTCAACATCTCCGGTGGCACGTACTCATGAGGTAACTCTTGAAATATTTCTTGACTTCCCTGAAAAACATATCATAGTTACAGTACAACTAATGTCAAATATTTGGATAAACCATAATGTTAGGATTCAAAAGCATCTATTTATTTGACTATCATCTTACTACGATAAATGTGAAATTTGGAAGAGTCTTTGACATTCAGCTTCTTGGCACAGAAATATATTTTACACAGGAACAGCACATAGACTAGCTTTTAACGTAGTCGCGGGCGACTTTTTTAAGAATGCTTGCCACGTTGGTAACTCATAATAAAAAGCTTTTCTGAGGTTTTCTTAAAAGTTTGCATTTGCTAGGGAATTCCTAAAAGCTACACTCTAACTATAATCCTCATACTCATCCTTGGCCTTGGACCTTCGACAAGAATCAATTGGATAGTGATCGTGAAGAGGCAAGGATAACTTTCTTACCTTACTAACCCAATAAAGCTAATTAAAAAACATACTACATTGATACCTAATACTATATTGAACTGTTTCTGTTTGCCTCATTATCATAAAATAGTATTAAAAGTGGAATTTCTGAAATTGAGTCGTAATCGGTAAGTTGTATTCTCAAAAATCTATCTATACAAATATAAATTTTCTGATAAATGTTGTTGTTTTGTTAAGCGCAAAAGTCCACAACAGCTAGATCAGCTTTTTTGTAAAACGAGTTTAGTCCGAGAAGATCTTATGAAGAACACTTACGTTTTTTTCTTTGGTTGGACTGCCAAGGTTTGACAAAACGATATCTGTTGGTCAGCTAGTTGATAATATTATAGATATGATAGAGTTAAAATATTACAACCAGAAGTATCGACTATGTAATACAATTACTTTCGCGAATCCTCCAACAGAGAAATGTGATTTATAGCAGCACATATGCTAATAATTGAATAAACTTATTAACGGACGAGGTGGCCGAGTGGTTAAGGCGTTGGACTGCTAATCCAATGTGCTCTGCACGCGTGGGTTCGAATCCCATCCTCGTCGACACCTTTTTGATAATACATGAAATGCATTGAGTTATGTAAGTGTATCTTGCAATAATTAAAATTGTAAATGTTTATACATATTCTAATACAAATTAGTTTAAGTTAGGTGAAGTTAAAAATACACATTGCCGATTAACAAGAAACTGATTCTATGCCTATAACAATAATATTGCTCCTTTAAATGCTTTAAAATATACTTTATATGTACTATTACTTACTTGAGACACATTTCCAGAGCCAGTGAAGACAAATGTAAGAGGGCCCAAAGATTTGGGCATCATGCCGAGGGCTACCTCATAACCGGCGTCCCGGATTGCTTGGCGAGCCATCATGGAGTTACGATAGTTGTGAGCTGGGCCTATGTGCTGCCAATTAAATTAGTGATTTAATAAACACAACCATTTAAATGATACATAATCAGCATAAATAAGACTGAGAATCCTAGGGTGAATATTCGTTCTCATGTTTTTTACAACAAATAGCTGTAGACACACATACTGATGGAGGGATCGCATACCTAGTACTTTTATATTTACACTACTATATATTTATCAGTGTAATTTTTTTCTCCTTCTTCTTCTTCTTCTATTGTTGGGTATAGGCCTCTTTAGTGTAATTTAAATTAGTCTTAATTAGACGAGACGAAATAACTACGCACCAATTTCATTCTTCCAGAGATAGTTTACTGTTTGCCTACTAAAACCGATACAAAGCATTTTTTCTGATTTTTGGATAACAAGGGAAAAGCCTATTAAAAATAATTATATATAAGTTATGAGCGGAGCGGACCCGGTGTGTGATACTAAGCTAAAGAAAGATTTTTTTTTTATTTGTTGGAAAAAGAAGGACATATTTTTTTCTTTTTTTTTTTCTTTTAGTTTCTTTTCTAATTAAACCAGTTTGGGGCACATCGGTTGGTTGATTTGAAAGTCTATATTATGTTTGTGTTTTATATACTAATTCGGGCCATAAATACTGTACTGTACTATTTAATTGGAATTAAAAAAACATAATATTACATTTGAATATGGAATATGTCATTCCTACATGAATATTCATTGAGTTTTCTCATTTTTGCGTCAATCAGGCAATGTGTGCTGAATATTTTTGTGATATTAAAATGGAGTGGGGTCATACAGAGCACCTAATGGCTGTGATAGCATTAGACAAAGTAGGTATGAAGCCAAATGCAATTTTTAAAACTATCTTTCCGCTTGGTATTAGTCGAATGTTTGTGTACCGGGCTCTTGATAGGTACAATGAAACCAGTTTGTGACAGAAAAAAACCAGTGAAGGAAAAAATTCGAAGAATTCTGTCCTCAAACAAAAAGCTTTATCTCGGAAAATGAATGAAGCACCTAGATCCAAAAAAGTATTTTAAAAGATGGCTTAGAACTTGCCGCCTATAAGAGACGTACTGGAAATTATTTAACTGACAAACTCAGTAACAGTATTTTACTTAAAAAATGAATGGGGTGGTAAAATCCTACCAAAATTGTTAAACTGTACCCAAAGAGAGGTCACAGAATAAAATTATTATTTACTAACGAGTTTTTTTTACTATTGAGCAATATTTTAACAAGTAGAATTACCAAGTTTAAGCTTAAAGCTTCCCATGCTATAGAAGCTTTCCAATTAGTCAGTAGAGTACAGCGCGGGCATTATCCGACTTCAGTGATGGTTAGATGGTGTGTTGGCTATGAGTGACAGCTATATTTGTGAAAAAGGTGTTAAAACATCAATTAGCCACAAGTGTATCAAGATACGATTCTAGAGACGGTGGTTAAGCATCTTTACAGCAATACCAATAATGTTCCTTTAAGCAAGATTCAGCACCGGGTCATAAAGCTCGATCCACCCAAAAGTATCATATCATATTCATGGCAAGACTTGGTATATAGATTTTTATCATTCTGAATAGTTGATTACACATTAATTTTTAGACAGTTTTTAATTTTAATGTTATATACTAGCATCTTTTCTAAAATTCATAGGAAAACATATTTATAAGTCTATTATATATTAGAAGCCATTTGTAACTACCCGCGCTATCGCTATCATTCTCAGTTCGTGTTGGTCTAAACGACATAAGTTTGTATAAAGATTACTTACTTACGATAAGAACACACTTACTGTAAAATAATTATTTTGTGTCACATCGGTCTTACGATTATATTAATTAATATGTCCTATATTCCTCATCAAGGCCAATTAAGTATGTGAAGGTGAATGAATGAATAGGTGCGCTTTCTAACTGTGATAAGATGTGTTTGTACCCAATCGTTAAATGTGCCGTAGGTAGTATGGCAAAGATAAAAATATATAATCAAGGATTTGTTAACAAATAACTTAATTTTTTTTTGTTGCTTTCCTAACAATACAAAAACGTGTCGTTCGCAATACTCCAGGCGAAGGAGTTCTACTCTAATCTTCTCAAAATTTTCGTATCAATCTCTGTCAGTATCTTGGTGTCATCATATACTGCTACTTAACCTCTGTTTAGTGTAACCTCTTTTTACATAGCTAATATAATATGATGCATGCTTATGCTGTGATCATTATGAGTGATTATGTCTTTAAAGCTGCATAGCGAAATGAAATAATTACTTTATCTGTCACATGTTGTGTGTTCTTCTCGGTGAAGTAGTATAGGGCCACCCCATCTTTTTAAGTGGGTGTCGTAACAGACGACTAAGGAATCTAACTGTTATCTATAACACAGTTTATGTGCAGTCTTATACTGACGGTATGATGGCAATAGGCTTGACGCATATTATGTAAGTGGAAGCTAATTAATGTTATATACGATATATGATACGCCTTTGCCGACCTCTTCGCTAATATATGCATAATGACGTTAAGCATAACCTAAAAATAAAAACTTACCATAAAAGGTGTATGGTGTCCAAGAGCAAGCAGTCTTAATCCAATGCCATGTAATATATTGATCATTCCAGCCACCCCCGCGTATTTACCAAACGCCACAACACGGTTTCCAGAATTGTCCATTAGCTTTTCATAGTCTATTAATCTGATATTCTGAAACAAGATAGCTGCTTTAGAACCAACGCCGGTTTGAGGCATTTTTTTAGTTCGTATGAGATTTAAACCGAGTAAGTTATAACATGGTAGGATTTCGAAAGAGTCCGTAAACCTGCTAAAATTTTCAATTCAATAATGAATTAATTTTTGTCAGTATACTCACACTCCTCGGCTGGCAGAGGGATGTGAGGCGGGTAGGTGGGGTGCTCGCTGTTCTTTTCAATTTGTATATCAATAATTTGATTGATGAACACAGCAGCATAGGAACCAGGTGTCATATTGATGGTGTATGTGTAATTAAAATAAGTTATGCTGACCATATGGTACTGCTGAGTTCATCAATTAGAACACTGAGAAGAATAGAATAGAATGTTTGTGAATCCTATGCAGGGGATCACGCTTGATGTTTAAAGCAGACAGTAAAAGCTACTGTAGTATAACACAGTTACACTATGCGCTATACCCCTCAAAAAAGTCAATAAGCTTACACCGGGTACGGTGGAGATCGGGTTTAGGAACATTTAAAGGCGGTAAAGATGAGGTTTTTTAAAGCCTGCTTCAATCTTTTATCTTTTTACACGAGCAGCCTATGGGTGAACTATGCTCAGAAGGCATACATACATCGACCTGCGTGTTCAGTATAATAACACGTTTCGGGATTGTCGTATCGTGTCGTGTTGAAGGGACTGCCGCGTTATTGCATGTTTTTCAGAAGCTTCAACAGAATCATGTTCAAGCATCAAGTGCAAGCGATACGCTTCTTTGTTGTGCCGTATACGTGGCAGCTCAAAAACCAAATTATAGAATTTTAGCTGACTGGTAGGACTCTAAGATGTAGGAGCGACGAATATATCCCATGATGTAAAGTAAACACCGCCCCAAAATGTTGGGCTGTCTCACATAGCTTATGTTAAGCACATTAACACTAGTTTGCAACATTTTATTGTGGTAACAAAATGGAAGACCATTCTGAAAAAAATTAATATTATATTACTATTATTTTCTTAAACGATCTCGGATCTGATTGGACTTTTATTATTATTATTATCCTCAAAATATCTAACATAGCCAAATTCAAAGCACGCGCACGACAAATTCTTCGTTCTTTAATTTTCCTCTTCAGATATTTACTTCAAACTTGGATAGGTCTAACCTTAAAAAGAACCGATTCAATTAAAAATACATTGAAATCAGTTTCTAAATGTCGCAGATATAAGAAAATGAGTTCAGTCGTATTGGGAACCTCCTCTTTTTTTAAGTGAGTTGAAAAGATCAGTTCTTTTGGAGATCAGTAATTTTGAAAAGATCAATACTTTTAGCTGGAGGGGTTAACAATAATAACGTAATAGGTACTTAGATTTACATATTACCTTTGCTAATATGGCGTCCAACATAGGCATATTAGCCTCCTGAGCTTTGATAGTGTGTGAGAAGAAGCAATACGTCTTGTTGGGAATGAGAAGATCGATCGGTGTTTGTTTCACACCGAATATCACGCTTGCCTCACTTATATCTTCCTGGACAATTGCTCCAGCGTTTAAGTACGACTAAAAAACAAAATAGCAGTTTAATATTATATCTATGTTACCAGTTGAAAGTCAGTCATCAATGATTGTTTGGATAAGACTTTGTGGCCACTAAAAACCAATTTCATACGTAGGTCACATACCTACGTATTACCCGATACATTGCGACTTTTGTGCCGCAAGGTATCGTTTTGGTCCCAATATTTTCCGGCTTATTGCAAAGATGATATTTTTCCAGCTGGTTGCAAATTTACAGGTACAAAATGATAATTAAGAACATGCCCTGTTATCGTAAAATACATGAAATAAACGGTTTCTATTAGAACTCGTTGCCTTGAAATTACAAAGCCTTAGAATAAATAGGTAATATAAAATGCAACTTTTTTTTATAGTATTTGGGGCAGATGAACAGACTTGTCACATGATGGTAAGTGACAACCCCCGTCCATTGAGGACGTTAATGAGGGATAGGGGGATGGGAAAGAAGAGAGGGAGGATAAATAAATGGGAAAGAGAAGAGGGCAGTTGGGCCTGCGGAATTCCCACTAATTTTGGGGAATGTAACTCAACCGGTCAAATCGGTTTTCAAGCCGGTGAGGCCGTATTATCTCACCGGTTGATGAAATTATACCTACTCTCTAATAAGTTCCTAGTCTCATTAATAATAATTATGTAAAACCTCCAAATATTAAGCGCTGTGTCGCGACCCTTCACACATACATGCTATGTCGGATTAATTACAAGTGTTTTGCTACGAAATCACCGTCAACCACTGTAGTGGTATTAGGTTACTACCCTCAAAGTTAGTACCCTATACCTATATATACCTATAAATACCCTATTCTATACGGTCGAAGAACTTAGCAGCACTTGAGCTAAACTAGTGGAAGATGATGAACCTCTTTGAGGATCATGATTTTTTAAAAGAATTTACTACTAATGTTAAGGTTGGGATCATTTGATTCTAACATCTACTATGTTAGAATGAAAATATATTAACAATTTTATATATACCTGCATCGGATAAGCTCTACGGTTGGATGGTTGTACGATAACTTTGACACCTTGCCTGACCAAACGGTTCACGTTGGCCGGCGCAAATGGTGCCCGTCTCTCCCATACTGACTGATCTTCTCTGCGTATCGCAATAATACGACCATTCTGCAAAAGAAAAAGACGACAAATGGTGGGTATACATTATCAAACCATGCACCAACTTTACTGTAACATTCAAGATTCTATAGTATCCTGAAAAAATATCACACAGATATAACATATTTTTTATATTGTTTCTTTTAAAAACTAAATAAGAATTTTTCAAGTTCAACTTAGTATGTAAGGTGAAAAATAAGTCTGTTAAAAAGTTGTAATGTTCCCAAACCAGATGTAGACTTCTCGAAGTAGACATACATGATCGAAATGCAAATAAAAAAATACTAAATAGATAATAAAATCGTGAATAAATTCTAAAACCGCAAATCTACCAAATCATGTTACTTTATAAAATACGATACAATAAGATGGTACATGATACCATTTTAGCATAATTATTTATTATCGTCACAATGTATTAGTGCCAATTGCCGTTGCATATAAAAGATCGATTCTGTCATCTAGACAAACAGTAATTCTAACTAAATAACTACTTCGAACGGAATACTCACTCTCACGTATGAAAACATTTCACAAACATAAACACAAAAGATAAGGAAAAAAACTGTTAATGTTTGCTTTTGATTAGCTTCGGAAAATATACAACAAACAAAATCACGATATCTTATTAGTTTATTATCTGTATATATATCTGTCTATCTAAAGATATTTGTCTATTGTCTGTCTATCCCTCAAAGGCCCAAAATCCCCCACCCCTCCTAATGATAGCGCTGTTAAGGATACACCAGGGGGTACCAGCGCTAGCGTTGGAGAATCCCCCCCTGGACGTCCACCCTCAGTATGGAATATACCTGAGCGTCTTGCTGGCCTTGCTCTTTTTAACCGAGACGCAGATTTCATCTCCAGCGGACACATCCTACCTCTGCTGTAGACTGCGACGACAATCCCCGCATCTATGTTAGCCTCTACAGGTCCCCATAGTGGTGACGCCGAAACAGACCGACTCATCGACCACGTCCAAATGGCTACAGACTCAGTGCTCCAGCAGGTACCATCCCCAGAGATCGTGATTCTTGGCGACTTTAACGCCCGCAAAACCGATCATGCGGGAAGATCTGTTCACGATTTCACCTTGGCATATGGCTTGACGCAGCTGGTAGCAACGCCTACGCGAATCCCAGATGCAGACAGCCCCGTGCCTTCACTGTTGGATCTTCTGCTAACCTCACATCCTAACGGCTACAAAGTATCCGTTGAGGCCCCTCTTGGCTCTTCGGACCATTGCCTGATTAGGAGTATAGTGTCACTCGTTCACTCGCTGCAGCCGCGAGCTACAGGCAGTCGCCGCGTATGGCACTATAAATCAGCAGACTGTGATGGAATGCGATCATTCTTTGCATCCTACCCATGGGGGCAGGTTTGCTTTTCGCCTGATGATCCCAATATCATTGCCGACTTTGTCGCTGATGTTGTGCTTCAGGGTATAGAACGTTTCATGTTACCAGCATGGGCTTATGCAGCGACAGCACGGGATGTAAAGACCAGCACATTAAAGAAACAATTTAACTTTGCCTCCAGGTCCCTCAAAAGAGTAATTGCTGGGGCGAAGTCGGCTCACTTCGGCAGAATTGGCGAGAGACTAGTGAGTCTCCCTTCCGGAACTCGTGCATTCTGGTCTCTTGCCAAAGCAGTCCAGGGGAATTTTTGTAAGCCATCCCTTCCACCTCTGCACATAGGAAATAATTTGTTGGCCCACGACGCTAAAGAAAAAGCCGATCTTCTAGGCAAACTCTTTGCGACCAACTCGACCCCGGACGACGGGGTAAACGCCAGCCGACCATGCCGCAGTGCGAGAGCCGCATGCCGGAAGTCTGGTTTACACAAAGGGCAGTGCGTAAAGCGCTCTTTTCCCTCGACGTTTTTAAGTCGAGTGGGCCAGATAAAATCTCTCCTATCGTGCTGAAGACGTGTGCTTCAGAGTTGGCACCGGTTTTAACGTGCCTTTATCGGCTTTCCTACTCTCTCGGCGTAGTCCCGAACTCATGGAAGACAGCTCTAGTGCACCCAATTCCTAAAAAAGGAGATCGCTCGGATCCGTCCAACTACAGACCCATAGCCATGACTTCCTTGTTCTCAAAGATAATGGAATCCATTGTTAACTGCCAGCTCCTCCGGTACTTAGAAGACCACCAGCTCCTCAATGATCGACAATACGGCTTCCGTCGAGGTCGTTCAGCTGGTGATCTTCTGGTTTACTTGACTCACCGAAGCGTTGGCCGTTAGTTTGGACCTGGCGAAGGCCTTCGATCGGGTCTGGCACAAAGCGCTCCTTGCGAAGCTTCCTTCCTATGGGCTTCCCGAGAAACTGTGCAATTGGCTCACCAGTTTTCTTACAGACAGAAGCATCAAGGTCGTTGTTGACGGTGCATGCTCCGACTCCAAGTTTGTTAATTCTGGTGTCCCACAAGGCTGTGTGCTTCCTCTGCATATCAATGTCATGCTGCAGATTAGCAGCATCCATTACTATGCCGCGCTAACATTTCTCGGGTAAACGTCATTGAAAGCCAATCCAAACTTGTGTCTGAAATCGAAACTTCTTAATCAAAAGTTTCAGATTGGGGTCGACTTAACCTAGTCCAGTTTAACCCCACGAAGACACAGGTTTGCGCGTTCACCGCTAAAAAGATGCCATTGGTCGTTTCACCCCAATTTGAGAGCACTTCTCTAAGTGCATCAGCCAGTATCGGAATCCTTGGCGTCGATATATCAAGCGAAGTCCAGTTTCGCGGTCACTTAGAGAGTAAGGCCATATTAGCCTCGAAGAAGCTTGGTGTGCTAAACAGATCGAGACAGTATTTTACTCCGGCTGTTATTCTCCCTCTTGACCGCCTTCAACGGAGAGCGACTCGCATCATCAACTGCCAGTTTACAATGAAAATGGGTGTTTAAGCAAGTTTGGAAATGAAAACTTCATTAGGCACGTTGAGCACTTTTTTGGGTAAAGAAAAATCATGGAACTCGCGTCATCGTCACCGAGCGCTTTCCACAAGCTATTCAGAAGTTACTTAGTTTTCACTTCTATCAGCAGTCCCAAAAGACTGCCCGTTTTTTTATTTTAGTCAAGAACAACCCGTTAACCACAAAAGCTATAAGTTAGTATTATATTTTAGAAGGTATTATTATTATTTCTCTCCTACTACGGATTTTTTTTCTTATGAATCGTGTCCGTTATTCTTAGATTGTTACGTCATGGTCTCATGAGGGAGCTAGTTTACATATGTATTATGCGTTATGATGCACAAAACAGAAAGTAAGATTATTATTGAGGCTGTCATCAACCTCAATAAGTTTAAACCTTTTTTGCTTGATAACATTATCGGCGGGTTCAAAAGCTATGCATTCTTATAATTTATCATTTATACTTATATTATCAATCTCTTGTAAGTAAGTAAACATGAACAGATCTTGTGTTACAACGGCTTATGAGTATTTCTAATTACAACGTTCTTAGTTCTTGTCACACCGAAAGATAAGGAGATGTCAACAAGTTTAAGGTAACAAACATTGATAATTTTAAAATTATGTGTTACGATACAACATGCAATCGTAAAAATATTCCATAATAGTAGAGTTTTATTTAACAAAGGGGCTTTGATAATATGTGTATGTGTTGATGATATATAAAACTTTTCCTCCAAATTATCATTACATTATTAAAAAAATCAGGGACTTAAAAACATGAAAAATGTTAGCAGCCGATTATAAAATATGCTTTAGCTAGAACGTGTAAGAAGCTGTCTACGTTATAAATATATTTTTTTAACTACAATTTTATTTGCGTATTCCTTTCAGCAATACTTAATAATAATACAAAAAAATACATATGTCGATATTATCGTGTTAAATTAATAAGCTAATCTGAATACTTCTTAACATTTTTGATGTAGCCTTGGTTTCTGTCTCTTGCCAGCCTGGCTAGCCATGCGAGGTTGACAGTTTATGCCACACTGCTAACCGCCTTCTGACTGAGACTGCTAGTATTTTGCATGGGTAAGAATAATAAAAAAAAATGTTACTATATAGTGTTTACTGAGATTCTTTAATTTAGTAAATCTTTTAATTATCCAGGGAAGTAATGCCAGCATATCGTCGCACGTAAGTCGCATTCAAGTATTATGTTATAGTAGGTAAGACGACACACTTACTAATGATGTAAATTTAATTTTTTAGTGTCGTTATCCATTAAACTTATCAAATAATAAAATCCTACGCAGGTAGGTACGCCTATTTTTATATCATATCATTAAGATAGTACTATCTCATAAATTGTACAATTATTGTTATTCGTAAACAGAGCATGGGTGTATCGGGCATCATAACAATAACCGCGGTTATCAGTTGTTGCCTAGGAATTAAAATAACTTCTTATGACAGCTGTAACTACGAACAAACAACGCAGCGGGTATAAACCAACTTTTACCTGCCCAACAAAAATATTCTATATAAAATAATTTTGACTATTTTTATTTGTCTCCTTGTATGTTAACCGCTTTAATTATTGCAAAATGTTTAAGTATTACATATTATATACATGTCATGAACTGGTTTCTTAGAATTTTGTTAATTGAACTTAATATGGTAAAGCTTTATTAAGCTCACGCGGTGCGAAACGTTGTGTGTAATAACATTTATTTTTATCTGAACCGGACGACGACGGAAAGGCTCTCGTTAAGCGGTTTACTGTTCAACAGACTAGTAGATTCACTAGGTTTAAAAAGGATTTTCTTCTCAAGCTAAAACTTATATTACCTAATAGATCAACCTGTAACAACTGGTATTGGTACAGTCGATACAACTTCGATATACAATAGGTGCCATTCACACAAAGTTAAACCTACTAACCAACTAATGGTTTGATATTTCAATGGAATTTCCGGGAGAAAACCAAATAGTTTATAATGATTCACGTAATTAAAATAAAGAAAATATATTTAATTTATACTCATAGACAGCTTCAAGACGTACAGAGAAACATTAGTATATCTCCTTAATAATATCTTTAGACATTCCACACACCGCCGTTTGATACCAAACCAATCTGAGATTACAATCTCTACTTAGTTTGCATGGTTCTATTACCAGTAACCAGTAAATCGTATCATATTCGTTGTTTTTTTTTCTGTTACATGACCCAGTAACTGAGATATATAAAAACAGTAAAATTAGCGCACTGTGTTGGGTTCAACAAGTCACAGATCACGAAATGGCAAAAGCGTCCTACGTATAATGGTGGTAAGAAATTACTTTTACTTGATCCTCTATATCAACTAAGGCTATTAAACTTAAAAACATAACAAACGAACACCTTAAACCACAAATAAGAGTTAAAGAAACTGCCTATTCTGCCCTACTGCCAAACGATGCCGAAAATACCAGTCCAAATATATAAACACAATTTTCTATACACAAGTCTTACTGCTATATTCATTCATTTTGGCGTTGAAAATTTCACCTCACCGGAGGAAGGCTCCGGGGACCTCTGCCGACCTTGACAGCCATAACAAACAGTTAAAAGTCAATTGCCAGTATTTTAGTAAGTTTTTTAAAATGTTAATTGTATTAATGAATGATCTAATCACAGAAGTGATCATAATGATTTCCGAACAATAAAAAATATTGTTTAGTATTTTTTAGTTTCAATATTTTGCGTTTTAAAACTTTTAATTATTGCATATGATGTAACAAAGCTTATGATATTTAATAACTTATACTAGTATGTTACTGGCGTAAGAAACCGTAAGCAATAAAAGCAATATTTATTTAAAATTATTTAATATCTTATTTTTTAAATTACTTAATTTGAAAAACAATTCAATGATCAATAATAAAAGGTTTCACAAAGTTTCGTCAGTCTGCAACTGTTTATATTTTTACAAATATATATATTATATCGGGCTACGTGGATCAATGAAAATATTAATAAACTGTGTAAAAAAACGCGACCAACTGTTAAGCACTTGGAAAAAATCTTGAAATCCTATCTATTAATCTTGCAATTAATTTCGTTATACAATTCATAAAATATTAGACAATTGTAGAAATTCTTATTATATAAATACCATTAGCAATAATTTTAATAATAATGAAAAAACCTATCAAATTGTAATCCCACATGCCAGGCCGTATAACCTTATACGTCGATGAAGCCATTATTAGAGCATTTGAATCACAAGGTCTTCCTTCAAAAGATCTGGCAGATGGGTTCGTCAAGGAATTTGATCAGGCGGCCAAAAAAAATGTTCAGCAATGTAAAACTCCATTGTAAGATAAAAATGCGTTTCTCAATCCTGTAAACTCTAGCATTCGATTCCAAAAAGCTACTAATGACAACGTTGAAGATATAATAAAAAAAAAACTTTAACAAAGCCCCAGGTATCGCCACTGTTTCGGTTTCTGACATTAAAATAGTAAAGAGTGACATTTCTCAGGCAATAGCCAATATCATTAACTGTAGTATTGAAACTGGTGATTATCGTAACGAATTAAAACATTCCTGCGTTAGACCTATCTTTAAGAAAGGTCATCGCAATGAATATCGTAACTATCGCCCTATCACGCTTCTCTCTACCATCGACAAAATAGTTGAAAAGTATATTTGCAATCAGGTGAATAACTTTCATCAAAAGGAAATCATTTACCTCAATCAATTTGGCTTTCAACAGGGAAAGGGTACTAGTGACGTCCTCTCAAAGTTTACTGACCAAGTTAACTAGTCTATGAATGAAAGAAAGCATGCACTAGCACTCTTTATCGACTTCTCTCGTGCCTTCGATACTCTTAATCACGACGTGCTCCTAAAAAAACTTGACACTTTTTTGATCTCAGGACCCATACTACAATGGTTTAAGAACTATCTTTCTAACCGCACATATACTGTCAAGGTCGACGACGCGTTTAGTGATATCGTTGCTATTACCGAAGGCACGGCACAAGGATCAGTTTTAGGACCTCTCCGTTTTATTGACATATGTGAATGATATGAGCAATTGTCTTCAACAGAGTACCATCATGTTATCAATTTGCTCATGATACGTGTCTACTAGTTACTACTAGTTAGTAACAGGGACCTAGATAAAGCATATGATTACCTACAGTTAGATTTCCATACCCTTTGCAAATGGTGTCATGATGCAGGGCATGTCCTTAGAATTATTACACATTAGATCACCATACTTAAAGACTACACAAATCAACAAATAAAAAATTAATAGCTCGCACGCACGCACGCATGCCTACATCGCTCAGGTAGTGGTGGTTGCTATTGCCCAACCATTAAAGTTGCAACCTCCCATACATATCTGGGCCTCATCATTCGACTCGACTCGACAAACTAAACTGGAAACATCATATTGATAAGGTATGTGATAAGCTAAGATGTTTTCTGGCAAATAAATTGTCGTATCCCTAATCATGTTAAATTATTACTCTATAACTCGTCCCTAGCCGAGTCTCACATTCAGTATGAGTTCAATATCTATGGATGGACTTACAAGACTCACAAAAATATATATATTGTGATTGCAACTAAAAATATCCCACAAATCCACAGATTAATTTACAATACAGTAACGATGATCTGGGTCTTTTTAAGCACTGTAAAGTCTTACCCATTCACCTAAATATAAAATATAGTTAGTTGAAAGAAAACTACTTTAAATATAATTTATGTGATAAAGTGGAACATTCTGTATGTACACAAGCAGTCTTACAGAACCGGTTTCCAACGGTACGCGCAGTTAACATGTTCGGTGAGAGAACAGCACGATACATAGTACCGCGTTTAATTAATAAACTACCCCCTAATATAAATGAAGCCCTAAACGAAAAAAATATCAAACATAATTTGAAGGGATTCTTTTTGGAAAATACGGCTCAGTCATGTTTGTAAGTAATCCCTCCTCCTTTCCTTGTTGACTCGGAGTTCACTTCACTGTTCTGCGCCCGTACGCCGATTATAATAATGAATGCATTTTATACTATAAGTGTTTATTGTATAGAACTTGGTTTTTATCGACTTCGCTTGATGTAGCATCTGTTGCATTTTTACAAACCTCAGTGGTTTTAAAATGCACTATAATTAACAATTGTAAATAGTTTCGTAAAATGGTAAATAAATATATAAAACACAAAAATTGTTTCTACCTATGTCCATCATAGATTTTGAAACCATCCAACCGACGTGAGCCTAACCGGTTTCATTACAAAAGGCAATAATGGTTTTAGAAAACTAAAACAATACAGTAGGCACATTTCTTTATTAGTAGCGTAGCAACACAGGCGCCGGATATCCGCTAGTTATATGTATTTTTCAAATGTCACCTCGATTTTAACATGTTAGTGGTTACACAGCAATTTTACTTTTTGTAGACACTGTTCTCAGTATCCAAACTTACAATCACACTTCAAATTAATTATCCATGATAAATATTTTTTTATATGTAACCGTTTAATACGTAACCGTTGCAAGACACTTGCAATTGAAAAAAGAAAACATTGTTTTAAAGCTAAATTGTTTTATTTTTAATTAGTTTATTTTTAATTTTACGGTACTATTTTGTTAAAACTTACATTTTCTTGTATGATTATTACGATTTAAATATGAAGAAAAACACTTACCTTGGCAGTGGAATAGTAAACTAATTGTTTTAAACAATGACTTCTCAGTCGAAGAAATGCTGATTTGTGTAACATATTAAAATAAAAAATCACAAGCACGAATTACAAATTATAATAAAAAACGTCCACAAGGAAAAGTGTTCTGCATTCGTCGATGCTTGTAAGTAATCTATTTTATATAGCGTACGAAATAACGAGGTTCCTTTGAGAAAACATTGCAATCGGTCTGACGTTTTATCACCCGAGATACTGATGTTTTATTTAATGTATACTATTTGGCGCGTCGATGCTTACAACGTACTAACATATGTACATGATTGTTTTCGTTCATAAATACACATTAGCCCTCCTATACGTATTATTGGTTGGCTCCAAACCACTGATAACTAATGATCGTTATCATTTATTATATTTTTCCAGCTACTTCATTACGTAATTTAGATGTCTTAAATCTTTCATTAACTTATTCGATTAAGTATTTAAATTAATATATGCAGAGCTTAGCTAGTTTACAAATACATAGTTATAACATAATGACTTAGGTACTGTGTCAACCCTAGTAATATACCAAGCACCATCTAATGAAAGTAAGCCCTACTGCTTCCTAACTTCTCATAATCAATCTATGATTAATGTTACGTTGAGGAGCCTAAACCTAATGTAAAATAATAATAATAGGCTTTAAATTTATATATTAAAGCATTCGCAAGCCGTGTGCTCTACTTACTAAAAATTATTTCTTTTTCTCGTTTAGTCTATAGCTCGGAGCAGTACTTTATTGAGTGGGGTACTCTTACTATGCCTATTCTTCTCCCATATTAGTGCCGGTAAAGATTATATAGCTTGTATAGAAATAAATTAGGTTTAAAACTTTTATAATTATATAATTTTATATAATTTTAACATGCGAATACAGAAATCTTGTACACACTGGCTTAAAGGCACCAGGAATACTATAAAGGCAGTAGCAGCCGAGAGCAAACATATTTAAATAGCCTTTTTCGATTTGTTAAAACAAGTGATAACTATTGTTTTGATTAAAATGAAATATAAAATGGTCAATAACAGAAACAAAGAGACGTTTAAATAAACGCCTGCCTGTAATTTTCTAGCAATGCAATTTTGCTCAATATTCACTCAATATGCATGAATGTTTTTTTTTTTTATATCGGGAGACAGACGAACAAACGGGACACCTTATGGTAAGTGAAAACCGCCATCTATGGACACATAAAACTCAAGAGTAAGTGCGCTACCCACCGTTAAGAGTGACGAGGGATGGGAGATGCGGTGGGGGTAAAGAAGAGCGACCGCTTTTCTGTGAGGCCGTAGTATTGCACCCGTTGAGCCGGCCCATTCTTGTCTAAGCATGGCTCTACCACTAAATTCAGTTCCGTGAATCCTAGAACTGATTCGTACACTTACGACAGTCAGTATATCCACATATATACATATATCATAGTGTCTGGATGACGGCAATAGGCTTGTTGCCTATTACATAAGTGGGCGTTCGAAGGAATGTGTATGTATGTAACTATGTACATATTATACATATGTATGTACGTAATAACATTTTTATTTTTAATCCATTTCTTTTAATAATAACGTTGAATCGTTGAATAGGTAGTTGCATGTTAGTAAGTATATACGAACCCCGATGCAAAATAGTTCGTCTAGTATGGAAAGTAGTGCAAAGCGTAAAATATAGAAAGAAAATATTGGTAAAATAATTTACAACGTTTAATAAAAAGTAAACCACAATTTGAGGAACATTTTAAAGTTTATTTTAACATAACTAAAATTCTTTCATGACTTTATTTAACATAAAAAAAATATATTCCAAAAACATATAACGCAAAAGTATTTGTCTCTCCTTGTCCCTCACGCAAAATAGTTCGCTTACCACTTAGTTGTGTCGCCTTTGCTCTCAATGACAGCTGTAATGCGAAGAGGCATGGTTGCAACCAACGCTGCACACTCCTCAGGCGTAACTGACTCCCAGACAGCCAAGAGTTTAGCCTTTAAGTCGCTCTTCGATCTTGATGGATTTTTACGGAGAACTTTTTTCATTTTCCACCATAGTGCGTGACTCACATCATCGACTGCCAAGATATTTCTGATCAGCTTGACACCTTGGCGTTGCGTAGAGATGTAGCTTCACTCTGCATCCTCTATCGCTTGTATCATGGGGAGTGTTTACAGGAATTGTTCGGACTTATACTGGCTGCTGGTTTCCGCCATCGTCCTACGCGACAAAATATCCATCCCCATCACCTGGACGATTGGCACTCCACCATTTTGCGCTTCTCCAGAAGCTTTTTGCCTCGCACAAATTGTCGCCTGCCGTATTTCCGGACCGATACGACCTTCAAACCTTCAAGCAAAGAGCGTACTCCTACCTAAAACGCCGGAAACGCACTTGTGACTCTTGAGTTGCGGGTGTCCATGTGCGGCCGAACCTGCGCCTTATAAGGCGGTGGGCCGGAGTAAAATACTGTCTCGATCTGTTTAGCACACCAAGCTTCTTCGAGGCTAATATGGTCTTACTCTCTTTTTGAATGGTTGTGTTTCGGGCTATTGATACAACGAAACCTCCTCTGTTTGTAACATATTCATGTATAAACATACATATACATAACATATTACAGTAATAAATGTTTTATGCAATAGAATAAAAAGATTTCTCTTATAATATAATAAATAAATAAAGATTAATTTACACATTAAAGATTACATAGCTGAAAATTTTGTTATAATAAAGTAAATACATATATGTTTGATACGTGACTAAACATATGCAAAAAGCACCTTAGTGATTTATAAAGCCTGCAAAATCTTTTTAACTGAATTACCACGTTGTTTTCAACCAGTAACTAATACAGAAGAAAATAAAATGAAAGACTGAGAGTTAAAATGAGAATCCTTCATTTGACACACGCATGAGTGTAGTGTCTTTATACATGATATAATCGGAGTAGATGTTTGTTTTCCATCTTACCTAATGTAAAAATAACTACTCCAATTGAAAATAATAAAATATTTGATAAAAACTTGTTGGAGTTAGATTGTTTTTTTTTTTAATTATATCGATATGCTAGTCAATATTATTTGGTAGCCGCTACGCTATGGTGCCAATATAGTTACCGATATGATGTAAGTTTTTTCCTAAAGAAGAAGAAGAATTTGTTATTTCTTGTTGGAACGACCTTATGGGGCGTTGCGGAGGAGTACCCTAGCCTGCAAAAACCGTCCGTAACGTAAGATTTTTTTATTTATTGATAATACTGCCATCTAGTGTTTCTATTACGAACTGCAAAGAAGTTTAGGGATTTTGCTTTTAGAATAAAACATGGTGTAACACTGCCATCTAGTAAAAGTATTACAAACAAATGCTAAAGGAACTACGTTCCTATCTGGATTGTTATTTCTATGCTCCGCGTTTTTCCTTATCGGTTTTGTTACTTGTGCATTTTTTATTTTATTATTATGTTTTGTTAAATACACATATCACCTTGTATCTTCATTGCATTGAAGGAGAAAAGGCTTCAACGATACCTTGTACATCATATTAACACGTTCCTCTTCACTTCATGGCAAGTTTTAAATATAGTCAATTATTAAACATGTTATTTTCTTTACTACTAGATACTGCTTTGTACATTATACTATAATAAATGGCATACGGTGACTAACAAAATATGTTAAAATTATTTGCATACAATCCGGAATCAGTTTGGCGGATTTCCTTATACCTAAATCTCTACTTTCCTTTATTTTTTACTACTCTTACATATTATTAACAATTAGAAAGATGCTGATGGTCTTCAAAACGGTGAACAGCATTTCTTTAATAATAGGTAAGAACCACTTTTATTTAAGAATAGTGGTTGTATCTAAAAATTCTCAAATTAGTCTAATAAAATTTATATTGTTAGTAGTAATTCTCTATTTTTTTAATTCAAAACTTAAATTGCTTTATGTAAAATATATATATGTATATGTGAAAGAAAAAATACTAGAAATAATTATTTTAACTCAAATTAGTACAATGAAATATAGCAATAATTATTTCCACGCTCAGTGACAAGGTAGTGACTGCTACACATAATTTATCTACAATGATGATAGCTGAGAATAGAGAATTAAATTTTAGTTGTCATTTTCAATCCCTGGAGTGTGGTTATGTTTGTAATCTTCTACAAATAACGTTGTTCACAGCAAGAAAAATATCGCACAATACATAAAAACAGTTTTCATATTCTTGCTACTAAGTTATCGTCAACAAGACGATGAATTTAATTTATTTTGCTTTTAAATAACAAACGTAATTTAAAACATCGTCATGGCTCGTTTCCTGTCGGAAGATAAATTAAAAGGTTTTGAAAAATACAAAGTGAGTGTCTAATAACAATTTTACCACTAAACAATGTCCCTCATATTTGAATGAATAAGGAATTAATGTTGTGATTAGGATAATGTGATTTATTTATATAGAAATAAATACGTCTTTTGTGTGCTATGGAAGTAAATATTTGTAGGTATGTTATTAAACTTAATATTGCTGTTATTCCAGTATAACTCAGTGGATACCAGCATACTCAGTAATTATGTTATGCATCCGTTTTGGAATTGGTGCGTTCAGGTAAGTTTGCATTCGGAATGTCATTTCTTTAGTCATGTATCAACATTACACACTATTTTACTATTTTTATTTCATCTCTAATATTTATAAAACAAAAATACAAAATATAGTATTACTAAAGTTCCTATTTATGTCACATTGTGGAATCAAAATCATTTTAGTGAAGTGAAAGTTATATAATTAAATTGTTAGTATCTATTCATAATAACTATCATCATTATCATTTGCTGGTCATAGACCTCTTCCTATGAATGCAAATTAAATTAGCTGAAAACAATAATTAAAGTGGACTAAATTATTGTTTTTAACTCTTGGAACTCTAAAATAGGTAATGGTATGTTCCATACTCTTTTTTAGTTCAGATGAACCTATGTCATGATTAAGAAGTTTGCCTTCACAGTAAACTGTTACTGTTTACTGTGACTTAGGTTTATATGTTGCTACTATACTACCACTTGCCACTATTACATAATTTTTTTAAAGGCTAAGGCTGTTACTGTTCAGAGTCATCTAGTGCTTTTATATATATTTTGTAAAATGTTATGTGGAGTCAAACGAACAGACAAGTCACCTGATGTTGAGACTCCCTGAAAAAGAGTAGATGTGGAGTTGGTAAACCTTAATAATTTATGTGAAATGTAATGCAAGTGTTGCATCACAACTAGTTTTCTGTAAGACTGTGACATAGCACTGGTTGAGCCCGCCCAAAAAAAATGTGATAGGCCAATAATAATAAAATAAATAAATAATGTTTTACCGTCACAAAAATGGAGTACAATCTGAGTAACTTATCCTTTGACTTAATTGAATAATATTTAATAATACTTACTGTGTAATACGGATTCCCAGACTAGGCACCTGCATCTCGAGTGTCGTATGTACGCTGCCCACCTTTGAGAGGGATGAGGGTGTGCGGGGAGGGGAAAGAGAGGTGGATGAGATGATGTGAAAAGGGGCAGGGGGTTAAGGGAGGTTTTCTGTAAGGCAGTGGTATCGCACCATTCGAGCCGGCCCATTCGGCCTAAGCATGGCTCTATCACGTCGTGCATATAAAGAAGATACTTAATGTGAGCCTCTGAAGGTGTTGGTCTAGGCTCTTAGCAATGAATTGGCTCAATGATATCTGAAACCACATCCCACATGTCGACAACCTCATGGGGCAAATCCAAGTATTTTAGTTGTTTATCTTTTTCAGATTAGCCTTATGAGATTGTCGTCATGCAAATGGTAATATCAACAATCATTGCTCAGCGCTTTAATCGGTCTATCACCACTATGTCAGGGTTATTGGCAGCACAAACTGACACAACTGTCAGTGATGATAGATCGATCACACTATAATGTTGCACAACCCTTTTCCACTGCTGGTTCGGGCACATACCCATAGTATGGTAACTCAACAGCCACAAGGAATTGCTGTATAAAATAATCGCCGACGTCAATACGAAAACAAACGGAAATTATATGCTAGAGGATTTCTCCGGGACGATGACATGCCCGACAAATGTAAATTGTGCCATTCAGAATACGTCTTCGATAGTTGTTCGTCATAACAACTTAAGATGTAATTGCACAGATAAAACCTTCAGTTTCTAAGAAGATGTCATATCATAGAATAGATTTACAAACGTCCAGGCAGCTTTTTGCTATTCGATATCTTCTTACGGTCTGTAACGTATTAAGTAAAGCAGGTTTGCGCCAGTTTTATTTCCCTAGACCAGGCTTAGTGAGTCCGTTATCAACTGCCTCCACATCTCGGTGTAATTCCACGTTGACAGAGAAATTAATTTCTAAGATTGCATACCTCGCAATTATAGAGTTTCTTAACATTTTAAAAACCATGACCCCCATATTTCCGGCGGGATATACAATCTCATGATTGATGAACTTGGATGGTTGCATTCGATACGCTGTTAGTAGTGTACGGACCATCAGGGCATCCAATTCCGTCTGAATCAAGTTGCAACCGCCGCACAAAATAGAATAGAATGCGTATCACGGCGAACGCGGTAAACGTTGTTTACCCTTAAAACTTATAAGTCGATATTCTAGAATAGCACTACCCAGTGTTCCTTATTTTATCATTATACCCAGTACAGTACCTATAGACAAAGCAAATTATCCTCCTCTCCAACAATAGAACTAGATGCTAGTACTCCTGAGTCTACAAGACTCACCATTTGTGAAAGAGGAGGTATAACACGCGCAATATTCTGCGAGTCCAAGCGTACCCTATCAAAAGCAAGGAGTTATCCAACAGATGACATCGCTGCATGGCCCGTACTTGATCCGACAGACAGAAAATTCTATAACTGGTTCAAGTTCCTGAAAGAAAGGTGACCACGGTCCGCAGTGAGGTTAGTTCCTCCCTCTGTAGAAACAAAATATGCTCGCATGACTTTCTCATTTATTTAAGTCATCCATCGCAAACGACGCACATTACCACCGGTGGAAGGGGGGGGTCTATTCGAAGTCGGTGGCCCTCGGGGTCCCAATCATATCGCCCCTCCTCGCTCTAACTTCGTTATTTTGACGGGGACTAAAACTCGTCGCTTGAAGTCGAGCTCAACGCCTCTGCACTGAATTGTTTTGCGGGGGCTGCAAGGCGGAGCTGAGCGACGAGTTCGGGGGTAGTCTTTGTGCTTTTGACTTAGATCTTATCAACATTTTCTTCGGCAGCTAACGTTTTATTATTTTATTAAATTTGTTTCGTTGATATGGCATGACGTTGAATACGTGTCGTTTCTGTTCTTTTTTCATGGATATTTAATTATATATATAGTAATCGATTGTTATTTTATTACTTCATGATTATTACCACTCTCCATTCTTATCCACTAGTGTGTAATTGGATGTGTATGTTTATGTTCCCAGTTCTTAGCTTCCTAAAAATGTTTAAAATAAATTTAATTTCTACATGAGCTCATGATCAAAGATGACATTCAACTTATAGAAGTTTCCTCCTCTAACACATCAGTCATACATATAGTAGGAACTATGTTGCCTTTGTGTAACTTGTGTAACCAGTTGACAGCATAGGCTTGCCCACTATTACGTAAGTGGGACTAAGCGTCCAAAGTAAGTAAGTGGTTGGCAAAATGAGGGTGTTTATTACACCTCTAGCTACCCCTTCAGGGATATAATCGTGTAGTGTGTATTAGTAAGATTGAAAAACAAAATATTATACTTTTGAACTGTGTCATTGGAGAGCATGTGTTGCCTCTACATTTGTTTACAAAATAGACATTCCATTTGATCTTAGTAATTACATCTATCAGTTACAACAAACACAAATGTAATTTTTTTTAATGAAGGCCATCTTTTAAAAAGTCTTTTACATATTATTAGCGATGATTAAGTTCACAAACAAACGTAATTTAGTTAATCTAAGGTATTGGGTACTCTAGTTCTAACCATACAGGTCCAGTATTAGGAGCCATACTTGGCAGCTAATAGAGTAGCCAGCTAGACGCAAAACTTAATAAAATCAGCGAGGTTCCAGAGATTCGTTTGTGTGGCCCTTGATGTTGCTCTCAACCTAGTACCAATACACCAGTACATACAACAGAAGCAGCTATGGCAACTATCAGACTGAAATATCTGAGTCTGTGGAATAACCCATTCAAATATTTGGAATCAATTAGTGAATTACCAACCTCTGATATCTGCCCCATGTGAGAGGAAATCAAATAAATCAAAACAATATATTTTAGAAAAATAGTGACCATTCCGGCCTAAATGAAATCCGTATATATACGGACGGCTCCAGGATGTGGACAGGTACTGGAGCTGGAGTGGTTTCACTAACCTAAACATAAAAATATCACTGGCGCTAGGCGAACACAGATCCATTTTTCAATGTGTATCACTAACCTATGCAGCCTACGCGGTTATGTGAAGAGGCATTAAGGAGTACAACATCCGTATACTGACAGATATTATGGCGGTACTAAGAGCCCTAATGGACAATACCATGAACTCCGGTCTCATTTATGAATATGTCACCAATCGCTCAGCTAACGGGGTATTCTGAAATGAATCTGGGGGCACACTGCTGCCACTACCCTTCAACCTATATCGCTTCTGGGTAAGGCAAAGGACTCGAGAAGCATACAGTAGCCGCTGGATCAATACACCTGGCCTGCAGACAATCCAAACTGGTACTGACAGAAGTACCACCACGCTTGACGTGTAAGACTACTTAGTCTTCACCGAACGGACATCCGAATAGTGGTCGGAAGTATTACAGACAATCTGGATCTGAACTGACACCTATTCGTCATAAACGCGACCTACAGCCCTCTCTGCTGTGGGGATGTCTGAGCGCGGAGGAAAGGCCGCCCACGTTATCTTGGAATGTCTACACAACAGCCTATATTAATAATATATTAAAAAACAATTTACTGCTACTTATTAAAAGAAAAACTCTTGCATTAACGCTTTACAATCATTCAATCCACATAAACATCGAACACCCAGAGTCGGGACAACTCCTTGTGGATCACACAAATTTTCGTCCTGTTTGGAACCAACGACCTTCGGTTTAGCAGTCAGGGTCACTAACTATTAGACCAACAGACCCGTCACATAGTAAACGTACATAGAAATTGTAATTGGTTCACTTCACTGGTTTAAATTGTATACCGACACATCTAAAATAAATAATAATATTGGTGCCGCCTTTTACGACTCAATGAATAAACAAACTTGGTCTTTATAATATTAATATATATTACATCTTCTCTTATTTTATAACCGCCTTTTTACTACAAACAAAAATAGAACAGCAACACCTTAGAATAAAATACTCCTTTTAACAAATTTTTTTTTTTTTTTTTGCAGTTTTGTCCAGAATGGGTAGCACCCAACTTACTTACATTCAGCGGCTTCTTGCTAACAGTCTTGAATTTCTTTCTGTTCACTTACTATGACTATGGATTCTATGCTATGACCAAAGAGAATATCACCAGTGACTACATACCAAATTGGGTTTGGGCTGTTTCAGCTGTAAATTTGTTTATGGCATACACATTGGGTAAGTTAATTTATTTATTTTCATTAAATATACACTAAGAATTTTTAGAACATTAAACCTTTAAGAGTATTCAGTGGAACATCCAGACTCTGGACAACTATTTTGTGGATCACAATCTCTGGCTCAGCAGTCAGTGTCTTAGTTACACTAACCAAGTAGTCACACCCAACAAGCTAGTCTTAAGGGGGTATTCTAGTGTAGAGGCTCCAATTCGCCCGATTTTTGAAACGCTGTACAAAGGAAACAATAAACATTTTCACCATAATTTTTTTTATCATTTGTTTATTGATGTTTTATTATTGAAAACGAGCAGTTCTACCCTCCTTTGACGCCGAACGCCTGCCGTCTTTTGTTAATTTGTAGCGGTCGACCGGAACCGATGCCACGTCACTAAAACGGCTATAATTCATTCAATAATAGGAATTTTGAAAAATCCTTTTAATGACATATTCTTGAAAGTCTAAACTTTTGAAATATGAAAAAAAAAAACTATTTTTTCAAAATTCTACACTAGAATACCCTCTTAATACACCCTCTGTGTCAATGGTGCCATAAGGTATTAATGCGGCTCGTTTTTCCCCCATCCCATAAAAAAAATGTGCTAAATGATATAGTAATAGGTAAAGCACTAATACTCGATTTTAAATTAATGACTTAAAACTCCTTAAAATTGAAGATTTGGCTTTAATTCTTCCAAATTCTCGCAAGATAATTAAACTCTACCAACTGCGCTTAGCATACCACCGATAGTAGGATCCCGGTGACACAGTCACCAACATCTACAAATGGAACATAATGCGTCGAGTGAATTTGTGACGGTCATTAAGCGTTTAAGGCATTGTGACTACTGAAACCATTTGCAAAAGAAAATATAAGCACCGAAACCATCTATAACATTAATTCTTAGGTTTTACAGTGTATTATTAATTAAACGAAAACATAGTGCCTACTGCTTTTAGTAACAATACCTACACTAAACGATGCTATGCTATAACTATAATAATGGATAGACCATTATTATTATTATTATAATGAAACCTAACTGTTTATACATGGGACGTACAAATACACATTAAGCATAATATTCTTGTTAAAACAGTCATATGAATCCATGAAACGTTTAACAGTAATATAATACGTCAGATGTGTAATATTGAATAGTAACCGAATATTCTTATCACGTTTTGTCTTACTAAACAGTGCTTGATGTACTCAAAGAGTAAACTTGTTGGCAAGGAAGAAGATGATCTACCAATCAAATAGGTACTAACCACAGAAGAACGAATCCACGCGAGTGTCACCCATCTTTTGCAAACCATATTTAATACCTACACATACATGTTTGCGATAATTAATCAATAATTTATAAATAATTAGTTAAACTATAAAGTTGGTCGATATTACGGGTCTCATTTCTGAAAAATTATAATTAGAGGTAACTAGTATAATAACGTTTGATCAATAGTTCCCCTATTTAGTACAGATTTTATGTTACTAAAATCTTCTCTCATCATAAAACACTGCCGATAACTTCCACAAAGAACCTTTTGATAGTGTTTTTATGGTCGTGTAACAGTGAAAACAGAAGAAATAGGTCTTACCCCTTAAGAGATCTACCAACATAGTAGTTTTAGTATATTTTTTGTATTTTATTTGTGTAATAAATAAAGTGAAAAGACTAAATGATCAGTGTACTAACCAGCTCAGTTAACTTAGCCATTGTTATGAACATAATGCAATTAAAAGTACGCCACTGACAATAATGACGTACCTGCTACTGGCTGGCACCTTTTTTAGCCGCACATTTTCTTATACTAGTATAATAATGTTGTATTCCATGAAAGTACATTTTTCTCTCGCGATGTAGACAAGATAGGCCTTTCAGTTCAGTTTAAGTTATACGGTTATGGACAATCTGGCTAAAAACCTTCCGACAGAGGTCACTACACGACTAGTTTGAAACTGTCTAAAATGGACTCCGTCCGTAATCTTCTCCGACCACAATAGTGAGAACTCACAGCTCCCTTGACTTGCTCCCTGAGACTCGTAAAACGTCCCAGGCGTATAGAGAAATTATACTTAATTAGATCATTCGTTTTCTAGGCTATTAAACTTAACAAGCTTTGTAACTACGCATGAGCAAAAGTTGCTAGGGAACAGAAATTAATGTAATAAAGTTTGAATGCACCTGTCCCTTGATTGAATACCGAATCGTAAAATTTGCAATCCAAACAATTTCCGACTCTCGCCCGTAGAAAAACATAAAATGTTAAACGTGTATAAGTAAATATATACATATAAAATAAATGAATGTACAAGTTCTAACGTGTGACATCTATGACACATTGTTAAGCAATCATCTCAACTGCCGAAGATCGCGTCAGATATGATAAATATTCTACTCCTCCTACTCGGATATTTTATACTTTAGACAAGGAGGTTCTGTGTTCATCTTTCTAATGTACTTATTTAACGATTTCTCCGCCAATTGTGGACCGCATTTGCATGCGCAAATTGTTTTTTATTTGAAAACTCCTGCGTTGGTCCCACTGTAACCAAATAAGTTTTTAATTGCACGTTTTTACGAATACAAAGTATTGCGCGCAAAGGAATTGGAAAGGAGCATCGGAGGTGGCTACCTTCATACTTTTTTAAAAGTCAATTATTATCATCTTATAGTCCTCATATTTTAAAGAATTTCCTCAATGCTGCTACAAAGACTGCTCGTCTTTGAAATAAATTAGCTATCATATATAAGAAGTGCGCAAGTTGGTATCGTTAAAAATTCATTCTAAGATAATTATCGGCCTATTTCGCATTTAATATCTACAAAGTATGCTTATCTAATATTGTGTTTACTTTTAAGTAGTAACTGGTATAAAGTTATGATAATAGACATAATTATACATATACATTAAGTTGTTATCAGAAATATGTTAGAAAATATTTTTACAAGCATAAGTTTAATAAAGAAAATGTTCCTAGGTATGTAATTGTATACTAATATGAACTGTTGCTGTTGCTTAAGTTGTGAGTGAAATGCCTTACGAAAGTACCTACCGTACCGTACGAAAGTAACCTTTTGGGTAATGTTTGTTAATATTTATTTGTTAATAAGATGTTTGCAGGTTTACTCACCGTGTTTTTAGTAAAGGTCAAATTTCTGCTATTCATATTGAAACTTGAATAGATGGATTTTATTGTATGAACATATTGCGTTATATTTTTACTGTCTTATATTTTACGTCTCTTTAAAACCAGTTAGGTCCAAGTGCACTGGGTGAACAGAGTATCGAAAATGACTGCCCTAAGATAGTGACGACTATAACGCTACTAAAAATATCCAGTGCGTGGTGTGGCCCTTACAGATAACCGCACAAAGAACAAAAATTTTCATTTCATTATACTTAGCCAAACGATGTTAACTGAGAGTACTCCGGCCCAACATACGCGTCAAAAACCCAGTGCGCGGCACACAAAGCATTATATGACCGACTGACGGTAGAAATTACGGTGCAAAACATCGGGACAATTTTTACGATTCCGGGAGAAAGACCTCCATAGGCGCGGGAGCACTCCTCATGCTACCCTAAAAGTGGTTGCACATGGCTGAGTCGGGTTTTATATGCCTCAGAGCCCCTCGCGTAGCGAGTATCTGGACATCGCCCAGGTATTACGCAGCCCGCTTGAAGCTCGCCGGGTAGCGTGGTAAATGGTTGTGGCTGGGTCAACCTTTAAAAGCTTTTGGTTACGTAAAGTTACATATAAGTTTCAGCTAGTTTTTTTTTGCGGAGGCCCAACCCCCTTTCCCTTCCCCTTTTCCCTTTCCCTTCCATTCTACCCGCTACCCTAAAAGGCAGACAGCACTCTTGTGACTCTTGAGTTGCAAGTGTGCATGGGCGGCGGAAGTCACTTACCATCAGGTTATCCGTCTGCTCGTTTGTCCTCCTAAATAAAAAAAAACAACTTTAAGTATGTCGTTATTTCGCGCGTAAGCAATTTCAACAATCTTTTTGGTGGATAAGCTCTAGGTATAAAGAAGCCTGATGAAACTTATTGTTTTATAAGCGTAATTATTGTTTTTTTTTATATAAACGCGAACGAAGGCGCGGGCACAGCTAGTTATAAAATAAATCTATATTATGTGCTGTTATGTATTGCGTGACGTATCTTTAATAACTAAAATAATTTTATCTGATATTATAATTTACGGCGGCGCGTTAATGCATGCGTGTTAGAAACTGTTTTGGCGATATTGTGATGAATTTTCTTCTTTAAGATCAACAGTATGCAATGGTTATAGTTTTGAAAAAGTTAAATTGATACTTATTTGATTGCCACTAAAAATTTTAGAGAGCATACGATTTCTTATAGTATTTGGTGCCCTTTGTTATCTAATTTTAAATGTAATGTTCCGCCTTGATAACAGTGTAGTTTCAACACATCCTCATTCTTTACAAAGTTCGATCTATCAATGTTATTATCATTCAACGGTGACTACGGGTATAGAAACATCCGTGTTATATTGTTATTATTTTATTTATATGCTGAAAAGAACAATCTAGAAAAAATCAAGGCAAAAATTGTAAATTGGAAAGAATCAAGGTCTTGCAGCATAAGTACCTAAAGAAAGTACGTAAATTTTTTGTGTAAAAGGTCTTCGGGGATCGATTCTCGAGATAGACGAACGAATTAGATAGACAATTAAAAGTTTGCTTGCTTAGGGAACCATGGGTCGACGAGACTTCTACTCAGCCGTTTCGCTCTGTCAGAGTGGTTGTGGCTATCATGATGATGGTTATCTGGCAGCTATCAGGGTCCGCTGCACAAGTTCTGGCCACCTCTGCCTGCTGACAGCCAACTTGACGCACTCAGTACACGGGCCGCAAACGCGACCTCGTTCCCTCCAACCTAGCACAACAAGGCGCTGAATAGAGTCACTTCCACGCCGACAAACATGGCCAAAGTATTTAAGGATACGATTGCGGTTAATGTCGACAAACGCTCCCTGATGCCCAGTTCCTCGAGGATGGACACTTGACGAGACAGACTCAACCTTATGAGGTTTTTCAAGGTTATTAATCTTGACTTTATCTTTACATTCTAGTATTGAGCTGATTCTTTAATTATACGGTATAGGTGTTACGCTCGATTTGTGCATATGGCTACTGGTGACATCCATTTCATGCATCTTATGCATAATTTAGTTATGTTTTACATAGAGTGCAGTGTTGATCGAAAGTGGCTAGAGTTCAAAAGTCCAAAAGAGTTATCATTTTATGGGCGTGCGCATGCTTAACACGTGGTGGAAATCTCGTTTTACAAGGTTTAAAACTGATAAGCCACACGACATGAGATGAGCAAAAATTCTATAAAATCGGTTCAATTAGCTTGAAAAGTGGACTTTGGTGGCCTACAGGTAATCATTTTTAAAGAATTTTAATTCCGAGCATGAATAATAGTAGTGTTGTTGTTTTTGTTGTCTGTTTTCAATGAAATTACTGAAATTACGGTCGGTGTGCAGGTCGGTTTCCATAATTGTGTATATTAGATGGAAATGATAATTTAACTCCTTGATTATTTGAGTGTTCACGAATTGTTATTTTAAACTATCAATGTAAACCACATGTACGACGACGTACCTACGTATATTACTATGTTGAATTAACATCAACTTTGAGAGCTGTAATAGATTTTTAGTTTTAGATTGTTATTTAGACTCTAAAGAGATAACCTGCTAAAAATTAAGAGGAGGAGAACTGCCTTGTCCTCGCGCTTTAAATTGAAATTCCAAGAATACAAAGATATTTGTTCTCGTGCTCCAATTGATCGGTGTATGCCGTAGGCGACCGTACCTTCATTCCTCTGGGTCTATTTCCAAAATGCCTTTAATTAGGGTACTTAATCAGCGGTATATATAACCGTAAATAATAATAATAACTGCAACACATCTCACACACTGCCGTCTGAATCCAAACTAAGCGGGGTTTGTATTATGGTAACCAGACTGCTGATAAACCCTAAGTGTTATACAGATGTCCCGAAACTCAACATCAAGCGGGTAGGGGGGAATATTCAAGGTTGTACCAGTTCTCAGTTCAGTAGCACATTTTGATATCTTAATTAAATGGGCCATTTGTTTTTACTACTAAAAACTAAAAAAGGGAAGGCCCTTGGCAAGGTAAAGTACATTTTTTTTTAAATAAGGTGCCATAGTTAATTTATAAAACGTTTTTAACCATAACTTGATAAAGCTTTATTTTTTTATACTAAACTCACAATATTAATTATTGTATTTGTGACTGCAATCAATAGTACAGTTATTTAGGATTGCATTAAGAAATACACTGAAAGTTTAAACATTTGTGATCTCAGTACTTAAATATGTGATCTAGGGTGTTGACTGCAACAATATCTCTATTGTCACTTAACCACATGTTCGATATTATTCTCTGTGTAACATTGAACATTTTTTTTTTATTTTTGCCAGAACAACCTAGCCTATTGCCTCGTAACAGCTTGACGCTTAGTTTCGGGACATTCTGTATATTTCTAAAAATATACATAGTATAAATAACTTACACCGAGAAACTGAACTGAATCATGCTCATCACAAAATTATTTATCCTGGGTCGGAATATAACCCACGACCTCTGGCTTAGCATTTAAGATCACTATCCACTAGACCAACAGGCCAGTCAAAAAGGAAGAAAAAGCCTAGGGCATAAAATATATATATGCTTACAAAATGCCATTATTTTCAGATGGTATTGATGGGAAGCAGGCGAGAAGAACTGGTACTAGTGGTCCACTCGGTGAGCTGTTCGACCATGGGCTTGACTCGTACTCAGCTGTTCTGATTCCAACCTTTCTCTACAGTATTTTTGGCAGGTGACTTATATTTTTTTACTAACAACGTACTAATTATTGAAATAATACATAACTAGGCAGAAAAGAAAGTGAATATTACTCACTTATACGGTCATACTAACTATTGCTGCTTAAATAAGCACTTACCTTTTTCTCACAGTAGTAGATTGCTATCATAATGACTGCACTCGGAAACGCTCGGAAACAATCTCTGATTAACAGAACTGCAGCTGTTGAAAGACTAATCTCCATAACTCTATAGTAATTATAGAAATGTTTTATGTTAATTGTTAGAGTTTTTTAACCGACTTCAAAAAAATGGTTCTATGTTAAACTGTATGTACATATCCTTTTTTATGTTTTTCAGCAATTTCTCCTTTTTAACTTTTTTCTAATCCTATTTAAAAAAGTTTTTGTCTGTTCGGTGGGTTTCAAGTATCTTCTTCATCTTACGTAACGATATTATAAGTGACTTTCAAATATTATAAAATTCTTGAAATTATTATTTGTCCGACGACTTTCCACGAAAACCGAGACGCAGAGAGAGATATGCTTGAAAGTTCCGTATAGTTTTAGGATATGAGTTACAACGTGCACGTACAATCGTAAAAGCACCTTCGTGTTGTGACTATAGAATCGATAGATTATAAGAGTCGACGTGTTGTTGCCCTTTGGCCTGGCGTTAATAGAATTTAGAACTAAGCGTTTGATGAATTATTAAATAATAAATTAACATTGTTCAAGTATAAAAACTTACGTAAATAGGAACTCGCTATTCTAATTATCATTAATTACGGCATACCTATTCAATTCGCCTTTTATATTTTCTTCGCCGTGCGAGTTTTGTAAAATCTCGGGTTTATGTGAATAAACCAGAACCAATTTCTGAGCTCAAATCAGAGATCCAACGCGTCATCAGTGAGATACAGCCATATCTCGGTGTAAAAGTCATGGCAAATTTCATGAAAAGAGTAATGGCCTGTCATCATAGCCGTTCGAAATTTGCTGGATATTTTATTCCATTCTTAATAGAAATATGTCTTCTTTACAATCCAATAAAAATATCACAACTTTCTCATAAAATACGTGTTTTTATTTCAAAATGAAAAAATGCAATCTTACTAATAAATATACATATATATATATATTTACGTAAAAAATATAACGAATTGACTATGAATGAATTAATGTAAGTACCTATGTAATATATATATGTATATTTATTTATTTATATACTTTTAATAAGCATTACTGATGCTTATGATACGGGATTAGTGCCACAGATGCATTAAATAAAAATTATAGAGATAATTTACTACAAGAGAAGCAAATTTCTTTATAATTTTATATAACTTTCGTTGCAGAGATGAAGTGAGTCCACTAAGATTCCTTTTCCTGATATGGAATATATTCTTCAACTTCTACCTGACACATTGGGAGAAATACAACACCGGCGTTATGTTCCTGCCTTGGGGATATGATTTTACTATGATTGTAAGTTGCTGGATAAAGGCGGAATGCTAACTTTAAGTAATATTAAAAACAGAATAAAAATAAAATTTATTTATTTACAAAAAATATTCATGAAGGTAAAAGCAATTTCTTATATGTAATTTAATGTCGTTTTGTTCATAAACATGGTTAGTTTTGGTGTACAAAGTGCTGATACTCTTGGGAGATATTTGTTAGATTTCATGCTAATGCCTATTTACAGTCATCATTATCAGGTTCTAAAGGAGCTTGTTAGTATGATTTCATTACGCACACTACATCCGTGTATGTCTAATAGTACTTCGTGCAGAGAGTACGCTTTATAATGTACCGTTAGTGTACATAGGCAATCGGAGATAAATTATTTTGAATAACAACGACTGCCCAAAATGTTTATATAGCACCTACATAATATTATGTCGAATTACTACGTGACAGAGCATCTTTTGCTTTAACAGCGTCGGGACATGCCTTAATTTATTGTTAGATTATGTTATTTTTATGAAGAATACAGTGGGGCTTCAGCTGTTCAGAGTCGTCTAGAATCGAAAGCTTTTTATATTTCTTGTTTTTAGTATCCTATATACTACAAACAGACAGACGGGTCACCTGATGGTAAGTAACAACTGCCGTGCATGGACTCCTGCAACTTATGACTCTTAAGTGCGCTACCCGCCTTTGAGCGTAATGAGGAGTGTGGGGATTCAGGGAAGGGAAATAGGGAAGGATGAAAGGAACAGTTGGGCCTGTTAGTTTTTGTAGGTCCTTGTAGGGAAATAGGAAGGTACAAAGTACATTTTCAACTTTATTTCGAGGTATGTAAACGATTAGATAAAGGCAAATTCTCATTAAGTTAGAAAAATGTAAAACATTTTATTATTTAAATTACATACCATTCATCTAATACCAATAGTAATGACTTAAGATGTAGGTACTATCCTACAAGACTCTTTAGGAGACTAATATAAACAGCGTAATTGATACCTAACTAGAAACACAATCCCTATCTCTACTTATGTTTACTTGAACTTGCATTTTCTATGTCGCCTGCAATTTCTGATTATATCGTCCACGCCTAGAAGTCCTGTAAATGATGGTTGATGTGTACGATGGCTGGATGATCTCCAGACTACCATTACCTAATATATAAAACCAGGCAACTAGCTTCTCGACTGACTTAGTGTGACTGAAAAAATACCTACAATTGGTTTAATTGAAATAAACGATTTTGATTTGATTTTCGCTACTTGGCCTTCACTGGTAATTAATAAAAAGCTATTGATAATGTCAATTTAACAATTCAAAATTTTAGGTGTTTACAACATCACACAAGTCAGTGGTAAAGCCATGCTTAGGTACGAATGGACCGGCTCGATCGGTGCGATACCACAGCCTCACAGAAAACCGATTTTGAAGCGTTCCGAAGTGAGGTTTCCGGAGTTTCCAGAGGCCCAACTCCTCCTCTCTTCTTTCCGCTACTCTCTGACCTCTCCCCTCATCCTCCTCTACTCTATCCCATGTCCTCATCCCTACTTTCTTCTTTCCCTTCTAAGCCTGCCCCAACCCTCATCACCCTCAAAGGCGGGCAACGCACTTACGACTCTTGAGTTGCAGGTGTCCATGGACGGCGGTTGTCACTTACCACAGCAGTTCGTCTGTCCCTCATAGTATAAAAAGAAAATGCACTCCGGCGTTTAGCGCGTTAGACATTTTTTAAATGGATACTAGGGGGTTATTGGGTAATGAATTTCATTTTATTGATAAATTGTATTTTATTAATTATTAGAAACTTTAAAATACATTTAATATTCTTTTGTGAATCATAGTTAACAATTTCGACATCTCTGTATCATCATCATTATCATTAAAATTATTACAATCTAAAATAGAAACTATAGCTTCATGGTATCTCGTGAATACCGCAGCAATTGTACTTTTATATCTCGTTGTGCTAATATTGCGTTGATTGGACATATGCGTCTCGTAACGGTGTCGCGAGTCCATAGATTTTATCTCATCAAAAAATATGCGTACCGCTCTAAAATAAGTTTTCACTTCAAAAACATCAAGTTTAAATACGATGTCTTTTTAGGGTTCCTGCATACTGTTGCTTGTGACGTCAGTATTCGGTCCCAAGGCGTGGCACGTGCAGCTGCCCGGCGGCATCGCACCGGGAGTCGTCTTTGAGTTCGTACTCTACTTTTCCGCAATGCTCACCAGTCAGACAGTTATCTTGTTCAACATTTACAAGTAAGTCATTTAGAAAAGAGATTTTCAGATCATTTTCAACGTGTGATCATATTGTACAGCGGTATCTATCGATAAAAAATAGTATTAGTCTTGAAAAACAAGTATATGTGCATATTTCTAAACAAGATATTAGTAATTTATTATATTAACTAATTTTTGTAATTTGAGATTTTGTTTTTATTTTATGTTTATATTTATCATAAAATACGGACAGCCCAATCTTCGGTATTAATAATAATAATACAAGACCAGATAATTAACACCGACAACTACAAGAAATTTTGTAATAAAAGACCTTGTCTTGGAATATGATGCCCATGAGCTCTGCTACGACTGCATACGCTATTCTCACCGAAAAAACAGTCCATTACAATGGACCAGATATAACCATACGAAATTTAATAACATACTTGATTGATATTGCAGTCCCCAACACACACAACTTACAGAAGATAATCACTGAAAAAATAAACAAATACGCAGAACTTAAAGACGAAGTAACTAGAATTTGGAAACAACAAAAAGTATATGACAACAAAGACTCTAAAGAAAATTTATGTAGCCTTTCGTATTTACGCCCCTCAAGAAAAGAGTTCGTTCGTCTCGTTTGTCCACTATTCCATAATACAAAATAAGTAATAACAGCCAAACAAAAAGCCGCAATCGTAAACACACAATGTAGAATAGTTAGAAAATAACTATTTTCGAAGAGTTGGGTTCTCTGAAGACCATGCCCTTTGCAGCATCAGGTCGAATTTATCAATTAAGCGCTACGATGCCACAGACAGACACACACGCACACACACACACACACACACACACACACACACACACACACACACACACACACACACACACACACAGAGACAGACAGACAGACAGACAGACAGACAGACATCGACGTCAAACTTATAACCCCTCATTTTGTGTCGGGGGTAAAAATATAACACACCACAGACCATTGTTATTGCTTTAAGTAATTCTTCTCTACTACAGTCAACTTGCATTGCAGGTGGAGAAACGGACAATGACCTTTATGCAAGTCAAAGGACTATTTTTTTTAAATTGTTTTGACTTCCCATTCATCCCTTCTATGTCATAAGTATCAAGGTATATTTTGATAACTTTGAGAATATTTACAATCTAAGTACAATGTTAGGTTTTTATTCAAAAGAAGACCCAAGTATTACTTAGCTACAGATTTTGTATACTGGCATCGCTAACATAATATCTTATATTCGCTTGCATTAAACACGGACTATTTAAACCTATACCGTCATGTTCAGCTGACGGCTGTTGACAGCGTCTACAACAATGACAATAATTTGTTCAAGCGCTCACCATGAGAACACGTACAATACTTTTTACATGCTGTTTACACTTTTTGTTCGCATCCCACCCAGTACAAATATTTGAGTGACGAGCACGATTATTTGTTCTGTATCTGCGTGTTATTCATCTATAATACATATTAATATTTTTAGTAATACCTATATAAGTTACTTTATCAACAGTCTGGTTACCACTAACAAGCTCTTCTTAGTTTGCTATCAAACGGATTATTTTAGAAAAGCCCTTTTTTACTGCCAGCTGTTTACGGCTAGTGGTTATTAGAGCCTCTGGAGTTTTACGACCTACGCCTTTAATGGCCCAAAACCCTAAATAGGAGATTTTTTTAGAATTGTACGCGACCATTACCTAATAATGAACTAATTTATAATGATATTTTGATTACAGGTCATACCGAGATGGCACAGGCAAGATGCGTTCCTTCAGCGAGGCGATAAGGCCCCTTGTGCCGTTGTTCTCGTTCTTTGCGCTGACTTCTTTATGGGCCGTGTACTCGCCGAACGATATCATTAACAGAGCGCCCCGAATTTTCTACATAGTAACAGGCACCATATTTTCCAATATCAATGTAAGTCAACCACATCTGCTCCCTCAGAGTTTTTATTTTAACAAACGTTTGTATAGTAGGCCAATCATTTGATTGGTTTGAGAGGTGATTGTATGCTATTCATGATGTGCATAAAATAAAGAGAACCTATTTATCTAATACACTTACATGTGTATGTGCGTAAATAAGACGCTACACTTGCTGTCAGTTGAAGCTAGGGATGTTATGTAATTTCGGTTATTGTCACGGATATACAATAGTTTCGGCTGGTATTGTCAAAGGAAAATACAAAAAAGGTCAAGTGTTAAACTTTATTTAGATGTTTTCATTTGATACTAAAATCTTTGCAAAAAACACTTCACCAGCCATAAGGGAGATCATTGTAGGTATTATTATCTAATATATTTTTGAGTGTTATTTACTTACATACATACATAATATCACGCCTCTTTCCCATAGGGGTAGGCAGAGACCACTTCCTTCCTCTGACATACCTTTCTCGCTTCTTCAACTTTCATTCCGTTCCGCATACAGGCTCGTCGGTTAAAGGTACTTTTGACCTGGCCTTTGCTTAGATTTTCTTGGACTTGGTCCAAGAACATTTCCCTAGGTCTTCGTCTTCCGACAACTCCATTTACCTTTGCCATATAAATAGCTTTTGTCAACCTTCTTTCATTCATCCTTTCGATATGCCCGAACCAGTACAGCATACTTTTTTCTATTTTAGTCACTACATCCTCTTTCACACCACTTACATTATTATTATTTACTTAAACATACTAAAGCCGAATTTTAATAAACCAATAAAGAAACAGTTAGAATTTGTTAAACTAAAATTTAAACATTTGTTGTGATTGTGACATTAAACCAAATCGAATAATCACAATACAGACCTATTCCTGCGTCGCGTCGCTTGAAATGTGACTCGTTAAGTCTCTCAAAATGTCCTAACAAACAAAAATATTTCGGAATAGTAGAAGCTTAGCTTTGCAGTGTAATCGTTTTGCTATTGGTCAAAGTACAGATTAAAATGCTATTGAAAAGTCTAGATAAGTCTTGACGTTTCACCAGAAATTTGTAAGCTGTGACCTGGCAACATCATCACCAATAATAATAAAAATTTAAAACAATGCAAGGGACGCCTGCCACTAGTGTTTCATAACGTGATTCATTTTAGACTAGCCCTGCTATCTGAATTTATCCTAAATTTTTACATCGGAAGCTGTTGTGGGTATTTTGTTTTTCTTATACCCTTTTTGGTTAGATATCATATATCCGTAGCTGATACTTGTATTTGGTACATCTTGTCTCGTGAAAGTATTCTTAATTTTGTTTTTCATATAACTTACACCCATCCCATTGGAAAATGTAGATACAGAGGCATTCAAATAATACAAAAAATAATCTATGAAAATTGTCATGTGCGTTTATGTCTATTGAGACAAGCCGTTAGATGAACGAAGTCACCTTTCTGTTATATGCTTGGATGTTGGTTGCAGTGTCGGCTTATAGTGTCTCAGATGAGCGACACGCGGTGCGAGGCGTGTAACGGTCTGGTGGTGGTGTACGCGGCGGTGGTGGCGCTGGTGCTGCGCGCCGGCGTGGCGCCGCACACGGAGGTGGCGCTGCTCGCCGCGCTCTGTGTTGCCAGCTCCGTCGCGCACATACACTACGGTACCAGAGTGGTACGTACTGATTGTTAGTGTAACGGGCTGGTGTGGTGTACGCGGCGGTGGTGGCGCTGGTGCTGCGCGCCGGCGTGGCGCCGCACGCGGAAATGGCGCTGCTTGTCGCCCTCTATGTTGCCAGCTCTATTGCGCACATACACTACGGTACCTGAGTGGTACGTACTAATTGTTAGTGTAACGGGCTGGTGTTGTGTACGCGGCGGTGGTGGCGCTGGTGCTGCTCGCAGGCGTGGCGCTGCATGTGGAGGTGGCGCTGCTCGCCGCGCTCTGTGTCGCCAGCTCCATCGCGCACATACACTACGGTACCAAAGTGGTACGTACTGATTGCTAGTGTAACGGGCTGGTGGGGTGTACGCGGCGGTAGTTGCGCGCCGTCTTCGTCGTCTAAAATAACTTAAAAATGAGTATATATTTGATTGCGGTGTGTGTATGTACTTCTGGATATATTTTTTTTACATTTTACTTGCTACAATAATCGGTAAACTTATAAACTTGATAAGTAACCTTCAATATTTTGCCTGAAGTCTCTTTCTAAATAGAGTGTAACTATTATAAAACTTTGATGTGATCATCATCATCATATAAATGGTTGTTTCTTTTGCAGGTACAAGAAATGTGTGAATATTTCAATATCGATTGTTTCCATATCAAACCAAAGATAAAGTAAGTTATTATAGTTGCCATTTTCAATGGTTATAGAGAAAATTTAATACTCGTATAAGCTATATTGTTTTATGTATAAAGGTATGCGATCGATACAAAATACCTTATGTATTTATATCTGTTTCTTAAGTCATCATTTTTACTCCATCAATGTAGTAGCGGTACTTTGTAAGATCTCTATTTGTTACGGTAATATTCTGCTCTTTTATCAAAATTTATGTGATTCCTATCCCCACAAAAAGAAATTGTGTAAAATATTGCAAATCCGGCTCTATGTCCGTGACCGCAACCGTGATATAAAGTTGAGCCTAGAACTACAAGACTACTTGAAGGTGTAATCAACGTTTTACATATAACATCAGATCCCACAGTGGTATGTGGAACTAATATTTATATGTAGAAATGATCGTGTATTCTTTATTTTAATTGCTTTGATAAATTGTATAACAATTCGAGTCGTGCAATCTGGAACATGAAATCATTGCGGTCTGTGGACAAAGCCAAAGATAATATATCTACACATACTTACATAATGGTAGACAGTAGCGTAATAAACGCCCCTATTGGCCCACTACACTTTCGTCTGGTTAGTAAAAGACTGAATGGTCACAACATGAGTTTCAGATGAGAAGATAGTTACCGTCAATCCGCTATATTGCTTTGCAAAGGATAGTACGGTTGGAAAAAAACAGGTGGCGGTGGTGTAGGTGTAATATGTACTTCTCAATATTGTTAATAATAAAAAATACGAGTATTCTGAGAGGTTTTGTTATTATTGCATTTTTATTATTAAAAGTTTCTTACGGGCGTTTGATTGACAAATATACTTATTTACTACTCCCTACAGTATTAATAGACATTTACACGGGTACCAAAAAAAGAAACTCAAAATTTACAGTGTATACGTATGTAACACTTTAATGAGTCGGACACGTTTTTTTAAAACACGAAAACTTTTTGACTAATCGTAAATGAAGTTGGTGCGGTCGCGATTATCTTCTTATTGGAAACAAATAATTATTGAATTCACTCTAGAAAACAAATTAAATATTGTTGGTAATTATTGCCTTAATATTTAGGTATTACCAAAAAAAAATACACTACAAATAACACGCTGAGAGAACCCCAACTGTTAGTATTACTATACAAAATAAATCTAAAAAAAATATATTCCGAGTAATGAGTTTCGAATCTGCGATTATAATATCATGGGCAGAGATTATAGAATCTCATGTTCTTAGTGAAGTCTTCCGTATGCATTTCTTAAGAAACTTTTGTTAAGTATATTCAGGTCCTACGAACGCGTACCTTTATAGTACTTCTCTCTGTGTGTTAGTATGGTGTTGTAGTACATTATTATTAGAATTGTAATGTGGTTAGTAATTTAATGTTAATTTATTATATCGGCTGTTGGCCTTACAGTCATTACTCTATACAATCCATTACTATCTTCTGAGTGAAATTTTATTCTTTTTTACAAATACAAATAAACAACCAAATGAAATCAACTGATTTTATTTATTAGTAATGACTTTACTGGTGTAAATATAATTTTAGTTCAAGATAAGGATTCATGTTTATTACATTGTGGTGATAGTTGTTTGGTGGGCATTTATTAAATATTTATACTTTAGTCAATTCTTATTTGTAAATTAGTTAGGTCTTCCAAAAGGTACTTCTTTCACCACTGTTTACTGTATAACAATTTGTGAAAGAGAAAACTATATATTCTCCTAAAAGAGTCTAAATCAAAACGTTACTAGTAACGCTAGTCATGTCTATTAGTTATTAAATCGTTAATCATGCCATAAAATGTCATATAATAGTTATATAATTTCATGCCAAATGTTTCCATTTATTTAGGTTTAAATTAGTGAAATTTTATGAATTCAGTAACTTTCTAGAAAGTAGTAAGTGACTAGTGTATATGCATTTTTATACTCTGATTTTCTGTCTTCTAAACCCGGGTATCATATACAGGTCTAGAATACCCGGGTTTGTATCATATACCTGGGTATGTACACATCTGTAGAAAATACTATTATATTTTAATTTATAATGATCCATAATAACATTCTCAGATTAGTGGTGGCGATAAGTTCCTTCTATGTTAAGTACCTTATATGTGTAGCTTGCGTGGCAAGCTTGAAACTATACAGTATCTTTCAAGTTGGAATGCATCTTTACATTAGCTAATATCTCCTTAGAATGTATGTCGAATGTAGACTAATTTGTTTATTGTTAAATCTGTTCTAAGTGCATATTACTTGCAGTAGTGTCAATATGTAAGGTAAGGATTGCTCAAATCTGTACCTGTTTGTTTTATTATCCATATATGTATGTAGAGGTCGGAGCACTGCTCCGACTCTGCCTCATTTACCTATGTTAAATCATTTACTGTGTAATAAACAATTTACTCATTTTAGTCTTTTATTTGAGAAAAAGCATTACAGTTAGTATTTTATTGCCAGGATTTTAAGGATCGTAATTTATCGTAATGCTAAGGTCCAATCCTCTATTCAATATTCCAGAAATCGATCCCTACTAACTGTACAACTTCAACTGTCGAACAGTTAGTAGGCATTACTAACTGTACGACTATTGAAGTCGTATAGTCTCTTATCTTTGTCTCATATCTTATTATAGAAAGTTATTTTGCTGCTAACACTGCTCGTAGCGGTCGCTCGCCAGAAGGATGGGTTAGCAACACAGGTGTGACACCTTTAGTGCTATTTCAATATGAAGTTATAATTTATGTATGTAGGTACTTATTTTCATTTTTAGTTATTAAAGATTTTATGACAAGCAGACAATCTTTGCCTTATTTAAAAAAAACGGGACTACTGAGGTACATAAGCAATGCATTTACTCCTTGAATTACTAGACAGTGTGATACGACATCAATTCGATGCAGCCAGAGTACCTACTTGTGAGTATCCTCTAATTTTTTTTTTATAATATATGGAAACGAACTGACGAGTCTACTGAGCGTAAGTGACAACCGCCGTCCATGGACACCTGCAACTCAAGAGTGCTAAATGCGCTACTCGCCTTTAAAGAAACTACCTACGCACTCAGATATTTTACCCTTTCCCATTAGGTTCTAGTTCTGACTGCGTTTCTAAATAAAACAAGCAAGCATTTTGGAATTTGGATCAATAAGTGAATCTACATCCTAGGTCTTCCTTTCTAGCTTCACATGTCTTTCATGTGAAATAGATATAATTGTGTTAAATATCTCTTATCGTCCATTAACTTACCTTAAGTTTCTCGCCATGATACATGATCTGCCAAAGGGCAGAATGTCTTATGATTGCTGATGACCTTAAACTATTTTGGCTTGTAAGGGATGCTATACTATGGCACATTAGCACGATATTAATACCGTGGTTGAGTGGAGCATAACTTATAAATTTTTAATGTTTTGAAATGCAAAACGATCACTTTTACTTATGACTTAGCAGGAGAGGATGCATGAGCGTGTCACTACGATATGTGATATCGGGTTGACGCTTGTGGCTCGACTCTAAACTGAACTTTCACGTTCATATTTAAAAAATAATTTGAACATCATACCAGTTCAACAACGTCTTATTAAAGCTATTTTAAAATGCCTACGTTAACGTAGTAAATTAGAATTTAATGCTAATGAATGGTATCCTATAGAACAACTATTCACCCACCAGGTAATTGAGACGATACATCTCAAATTTCTCGAAGTCTTTACAAGCGTATACATAGGTATTATTCAATAATATATCCTTCCATGTTTGTATATCAGGAATTTTCGATCCCGAGATTTTAGAACTTGGGCGAAAATTACTGCATATAAAGCATTATTTCTTCCTAATCGCCAACAAGGTCGACAACCCATCGGTACGGGAATGCATTTGTTTGTTTGTACCGCATCAGTATTTGCGTGAAAATTGGACGAAAATACAATAGACTCCTAACTCATCAACCAACGTGGCTCTCCGCACATGTCTAGCTATCGAAGTTAGCGTTTTAAACAACAATTAAAAAACGCTCTCAATTTGACAATGCGATTAACGAGAGATTACAGTAAAAGCCCTATAGAAAGATATAATGCTCATAGCATTTTTATTAAGAAAAACCTATCTATATACTTTTACTCGCGTGACTATTTCGGGAATGCCTGACTAGTTACGAGAGATCTTTCTCAAGAGATGAAGAGAATTTCCGCGTCGTCATAATCAGGGTAAGAGCTGCACCAGTGAATAAGTACAGGCCTTATGGGTACGCAACCCTAGCTTCTGCGAGCTACTGCAGGCTTATGCCAGTTTTCTCTAAAACTTCTCTAAGTTCGTTTCCAAACCATATTTCTTACAAACTTCTTTCTTCCCCGCTCCGAAACATCAACATTCCACACAATAGACACTAATTTGGTAGAGCCATGCTTAGGCACGAATGGGCCGGCTCGACCGGTGCGATACCACGGCCTCACAGAAAACCGGTTGTGAAGTAACGCTTGCGTTGCATTTCCCCGAAATGAGTGAGGTCTCCGGAGACCAAACTCCCCCTCTCCTCGTTCCTCTCCCCTAATCCCCCCCTCTTCTTTTCCCTCCCTGCATCCCTCTATCGCACATTACCCTCAAAGGCGGGCAGCGCACTTAGGACTCTCGTGTTGCAGGTGTCCATTGACGGCGGTTGTCGCGTACCATCAGGTGACCCGTCTGTTTGTCTGTCCCCCTATACTATACTTATAGTATATAAAAAAAATATGTAGCCTACATTGTTATTCTTACATCATTACCATTAGTTTAAAATTTTAACAATACCTAAGTTTGGCTAAGACTAAACAATGTGGTTCCAATGTAAAGATGGAACTACAAACAGTAGCACTGACATGCAAACAAACAGCATCACTTTTCCTAAAAGTCCCCTGTGAATATATACAAGATAGTATAAACCATAGATAGGCACTAGTGAATACAATTTTGAATCAACTGCTACATACACATGAAATTCTCTAAAACAAAAACTCAGAAAAATAGGAATACAATTAATATGGAGAAAATGATAACCCAGTGCATGTAATGTGTAATATTTGAGTATATGCACACAACTGTATAGATATGCATTCATATTTCCTAAACATTATAATTAGAAGGAATTAAATACATTAATAAATCAAAAACAATTAAGAAGAAAACACTTTTATAATTAGAAGCAATAAATTTACATGTTGCTCTTAACATAAGGAACTAACTGTTTCATTTATTTCATCACCAAGTGACAATAACTTTCTCCATTGCTCTGGAGTCATGCTGATGCCCTTTTTACCAGGTAACAATTCACCATTCTTTTCATAAAACTCCCGTATGTCTACATACACCTTGCCTTTGAACTCTCTTACTTTAACTAACTTTTTTCCTTGAAGAACCCATGTTGGTTCTTTGTCATCTGTTCTGTTACTGCTAGCTAATTTGGCTTTCTTTTCAGCAGGAGGATTTCTCTGTAATTTTTATAAGTGGTACACAGTTAAAAATGCTTTGGAACATGTTTGATCATGTTAGTATTCCATAAAGGTTGATTTTCTGTAAACAAATATGAAAAGTTGAATTCAAGAACAAATATAATTAGGTCTTCAATCAATCAATCAATTCTTCATTGTGGCCTTTGTGGAGATGTAACCACAATTTCGCCAAAATTAGGTCTTTGGAGGTTGTATGTATTGACATTAAATTTAATTCAATTCATTTGAGGTCAGTCAACACAGGTAACATAAGGTGTCAAATTTTTAGTTAAAGTATGACATATTTATAGTTTTGAATAGAAATTAGTCCAATTTCAAACTAAAGAACTTAAACTTAGGTCAAGGTAATAAATTATTTAACAGTTTGTCACTCTCTACAAATGTTAACAGGGCTGAGTATATATTTTTAGTATATTTAAAGCATTCAAAAATGTATATATCTTCAGCAGAAGGCAAAGTGCCAACATAGCACCTATATTCTTTTGACGGCCATTTCTCTTAATTATTCATTAATAGTACAATTATAATGTATATAGAACTCCGGAATACTTACATCCACGGGCCCGTCATCACTATCGGAGCTGCTAGAACTCTCTTGCTTTTTCTTATTCTTCGGCATCGTGGAATAAGTAGAACTGAAAAAATATTTTGATGAAACTATATTCCTTTGCAATTAAACTTTACCTGGTATTAGCTATTAATAAACTTGTAGATATTAATAAAGTTTATAATATTAAAATATTACAATATGTATATACCGGCTTATCTTTTTAGTGCAGTAATTAATTTGTTACTATTTTTTTATAAATTTATTAATGTTGTACTTACTATTTGAATACAGAGTTTTGTGCACCTTTTGCATATGTCAGTGTTGCTAACTCTTCAACTTGTCATCTTTCAAGAATCCTTAAGAACGTTTAGTCATACTATTCTCTGAACAAAGTATATCAAGTTAAGGGGATATAAGACAGTGGCGTAGCTAAATATTGCAGTACCACGAAAATTTTTCCAAACTCGACTTTTATTAAAATAAAATGCTTCAAAAAAGTTTTAACCGTTTTAAAAAAAGTAAGCGTCTTACGCCCATATTGGCCCATGGCCCAGACGGGTCTGATCGCTACCCTAGCAGAAGCCGGCCCAAGACGGTGGCGTGACGTGTTCCTCACGTGCCTCTCTAATGTGAAGGGAGGGTATGGCCCTCAAAGTCCACGGTCACCTTGCAATCAGGTGGCCAAGGTCTGCAGGGGTTTCCCGAAGGCTTCCTTCGCAGAGTATCCCGGGTTCCCTGCAATAGACCCAGTTGGACGGAACACCCTGTGGTTTTAGTCGGTTTGAGTCCGACATACCACCTCACCAGCTTCGGTGAGGTGATGACCCGTTGCGCTTCCACACGAAAAAAAAACCGGATGGGTGACGGACGGACGGGATGGGAGATGGGTGTGCGCCTGTCAGGGTCTGCGGAGGTACTATTTACTACCGATAACAGAGCGTATGATTTTTAAATACAGAACAACTAAAGTCCATACAGCATGAGAATTCTTATTGATCTAAAATTGTGTAGGTGGCGTTAGTTGATCATGACGAAGTTGTAGATTATAATTGATTAATTGTCATTGTGTCGCACTAAACAGTTTTAATAATGCTTTCACCGTATTTATACATTTTGTCAACAGAAGAGTTGATTATTGATTAATACATTTAAACTACAAAACCAGTTTAGTAATCAACTACAATATTAATTATCAGTTAAATAAATTGTTAAATAGTCTTCTCTACTTGTAAATATATTAAATATATACCAATCGAATAGTAGGATGGTTGAGCCTATAACTGACCAGGCACCGGTTGTTGACCACTTGCGTCATTAACGGATTTTATGTTGGCTATATCTTTTTAGTACTAATACATATCAACTAAACACATTACGCCTAATGAAATATGTAATAGTGAACCCTATACAGTAAGGAACGAGTTTTGGCAGGTGAGAATATTTCAAATTTATTTTGTAATGTTGTTGAATGAACTTTGCTCTGATTATTATTTTTTTTATTATGATTTTGTCTTCATTTTGGGGATTTTAATAATTTGAGGAGCAACCAATATATTTCATGAAGTATTTTGTCTGTTGGTCGTCTAATGATCTAATCGTCATTGAAGTACTACGTTCTTGCTTTTTCTTTATCTGTTTGTAATGAAACCAAGTAATATATTTGAATGGAGTAAATCGCGTAGTAATCGTGTTATCTTTAGATAACCAGTGTTTGGTTATTGGTACTGCATTCAAAACAATAAGCTCCTATGACCTCCTCCTATTGACCAACTCTCTAAATATGAGTTGTTTGGTTATTTTAGATTCAATATGTCATACTTCAAAGGTAAAGATCGAGAAGCAGTGTCTACTAAACATGTTAATCCTAATAAATGTGTACAATGTAATAAATGTGTAATAAATTAATCTAATGTATAAAATTCTCGGTCGCTGTGTTTATTACCAAATTCCTTCGAAACGGCTGGACCGATATTTATGAAATTTTGTGTGCATATCGGGTAGGTCCGAGAATCAGCCAACATCTATTTTTCATACCCATTAATGATAAGGGAGACCCTATAGAGTTTCTTTATGGCAGAACAACGTTTGCCGGCTCAGCTAGTATATTTATATATGTAAGAAGCCCTACTACTCCGTCGATAGTATCACATAAAAAACCATTTACTTTGCTCTTGCCATTTCATCATAACCAATTGCATTTACGTGTGGTCAACTGTCTGATGGCTCTTTACGCTCCTGTTATCGCCTCATCAAAACCTAGTATAACCTATATATATTTTTATAAACCTATATAAAAATGGGATAGCTATAATACACATATAAAACAGTGTATATATAATAAAATTAGTTACAGACATTATTACGACAAGCTGCACCGGAAGCGCCACGTCATTGGTCCCCCCGGTAAGGACGTAGTTCATAGTTATTTGGTTGTTCCTTACACTCCATTCTCTAATAACAAAAAACACATCAATAAAATAACTTATACATACAGTCTGATATATATCTCCTTAATAAATTTTCGTGCAAATTTAGAGTAGGGACTGCAATGTAAGTAGTTCATTATCAGCCTATCACCTGAAGGACTCCCGCGAGGAGCGCCAACTATTCCGGTCTTGATCTATCCGCATCCATGTTTTACTATTTCTTTAAATCGTCGCTACGTTTGCTTAATCGCGGTCTCCACTCACTGTCGGCTCCAATGACCATTAATCCGCTCGGTAACATGGTCGGTCCACTTCTACTTCCTCGTACTGATTCTATGTGTGATGTCCTCCAGCCGGTCCTCGTCGAGTTCGCAAAGTGGCATACGGGAAGCCTTTATTTCCGAATGACGCAGGTTCTTTCCGGGCACGGCTGCTTCAGTAAGTTCCTGCAGTCGGTCGCTTAGAGGGAATTGATTCCTGCCTACCACCATTGCGACTTCAGTGAGGGCTCGGCTTAGCATAAGCTCGCAGATTGCTCTGCTTGAGCAGCGCAGCGTCGGGCCCAAAACCACAGTTATCGGACAGGATCACATACGATAGTCTCTTACTTGTCTACTCTTTATTTACAAAACCCCAAGGTTGACTGGCAGAGAATGCTTGAGGCATTAAGTCCGCCATTATAAAGTATATGTGCATGAAAATTGTAATAAATTAATAAATTTTGGACCCATTCTAATTTTAATAATACATTGGTATTATTAAAATACCAATGTATTATTAAAATGTGTACGTATTGGTACGTTTTGATCATCCTTTTCGTTACCCCTCAACACCCAAACTAAGTAAGTAAATGTACCTTCCTGCTTGACGTTAAAGACGCTAAGCATAGAGATAGTAGAGAAGATCCTTATTTTTATATATAGTTTATATCTATTTCAACAAATAACGTGCTACTAAAAACCAACTAGATATTTTTGTCTTCATTTCACTCAGCTCCGCTTTGAAGCCACTACTTTGAAAAAACGCCATTTTAGATTGATACCTTGAGACGGCTCGGCCGGCCATGCTTTTTCTTACGGAGACACAAATACGCCGCCCTGCTGACACGGCATATCTCTACTATACAATTACAATTACAATTACAATTACAATTATTAATTACAATTATCCCGGCTACGTGCTAGAGGAGTGCTTCCTCGCGAGGGCTGGGGTATGTCTTTTCGTCAGGGCGGATGTTTGTTGTCGCCGTCTGCACTGCCTAGAAGACGCATCCTTCTCCATCCTTTGGCTTCACGTGGATTTTGGCTCTATGAGCCAGATCTACGTTTGCCTTTATCGGTCCCATTCCGGAGACTCCGAGACAACTCGACTCTTTGACTACATGAGTCACGCAACGGACAAAGCGCAGGAGCAGTTCCCGATCGCCGAACTGGTGTTTTTTGAGACTTTAATGCCCACCATGACTTCTGGCTGGGATCTTCCAGAACGGACCACGCTGGTAGAACTGCCCAAGCATTCGCTCTCACGCATGACCTTACCCAACTGGTACTCCAGCCCACCAGGATACCAGACATATCGGGTCAAGCGTCCTCTTTGCTAGACCTTCTGCTGACGAGTCACCCAGCGCAGTACAGTGTAACGGTTCACGCCCCTCTGGGATCCTCCGACCACTGCCTGGTGTCCACCTCGGTGCCTCTTGTTGCCCCACTACGGCCTGTGGTAACAAGGCGACGGTTATGGCACTACTCGTCAGCAGACTGGGATGGAATGCGGGATTATTTTGCATCCATCCCGTGGGCTCAACGCTGCTTTAAAGACAGGGATCTGTCGAAAAGTGCGTCTGCCGTGGCTGACGAAATCACTGTCGGTATGGAGTACTATATCCCCTACAGTGAAGTCGCCAGCACAAAGACCCGTCCCTGGTTCAATCGCGAGTGCACCCGTGCTGTCGCTCAAAAGCAGTCAGCCTACCGCGCATGGATCAGGGCCCGCGCTCATTGTGACCCAGACGTTGATCGCCTAAAAGCAGCGTTTAACAAAGCCACTAAGGAATGCAAGAGGGCTTACATCAGAGCTGATGCCCAGCGCATTGCACGGTTTGGTCAAGAACTCGTCGCATACCCTACGGGTAGCCGTAAGTTTTGGCGATTGGCCAAAGCCGTGCAGTCCAACTACTGCCAGCCTTCTCTGCCACCGCTGAAGTACCCTGACAGATCACTGGCCCACGAGCCGCAAGAGAAAGCGAAACTACTTGCTGACCTCTTTGCGGCTAACTCCCGAATCGACGACCGTGGCGCTCACCCGCCCACCATTGCATCTTGCGACTCCGCAATGCGGGATATTCGCATCCGGCAGAGGGATGTCCGTGCGGAGCTTCGGTCACTCGATGTTCGGAAAGCCAGTGGACCCGACGGTATTCCGGCGGTGGTTCTTAAAATCTGTGCACCAGAGTTGTCTCCTGTACTGACGCGCTTGTATCGCCTGTCCTATTCCTCGGGAATTGTTCCGGAGGCCTGGAGAGAGGCGAACGTCCAACCCATTCCCAAAAAAGGCGACCGCTCCGATCCAGCTAATTACCGTCCTATAGCTGTCACCTCCATACTCTGTAAGGTGCTCGAGCGGATAATCAACACCCAATTAATCGGCCACCTAGAGGATCACTCCTTGTTAAATGATCGGCAATATGGTTTTAGGCCGAACCGATCCACGGGTGATCTTCTAGCGTACGTCACACACCTTTGGGGTGAGGCTATGGATAGGCATGGGGAGTCCTTGGCCATCAGCCTCGACATTGCCAAGGCCTTCGATAGGGTGTGGCATCGCTCGCTTCTCTCCAAACTTCCTGCATTTGGTCTGCCATCTAAGCTATGCAACTGGGTTGCTGCCTTCCTCCACAAGCGCCGCATTAGGGTTCTCTGTGACGGCGCGGCCTCTGACTTCCAGGAGGTTAGCGCTGGTGTACCGTTAGGCTCCGTCCTATCGCCCACGCTGTTCCTTCTGCATATCAATGATATGTTGGCTCTTGGCAACATACATTGTTATGCAGACGACAGCACAGTACACGGGCGATACTTTGGACATTCTGCTGCCAAGCTAGCAGACGTTGAGGGAAAACGACAGGAGCTTGTTGCTGAGCTCGACCGGGTCCTGAGCCGCATCTCTCAATGGGGTTGTCAGAATCTGGTCGAGTTCAGCGCCAAGAAAACACAGGCGTGCGCGTATTCAAACAAAAAGTCTCCATTCCTTCCCCTTCCTACTCTTCAGAACACTCAACTGCCACTGCAGGATAGGCTTAGTATACTGGGTATGGACATCTGTCGGGATCTCAATCCGCGTGATGATATCGAGAGCTTCACTAAGGCGGCCTCGCGGAAGCTCGGTGTATTGAACAAGGTGAGACGGTTCTTCTCGCCCGAGCATCTGTGTCTTTTATATAAGACCCAGGTTCGCTCCTGCGTGGAGTACTGCTCTCATCTTTGGGATGGCTATGCGCAGTATCTGCTTGACGCTCTCGATCGGTTGCAGCGACGCGCAGTCCGTATTATAGACTGTCCTGAGGTCACCCAGTCTCTTGAGCCCCTGCAGTTGCGAAGAGATGTCGCCTTTATGGCAGTTCTCTATCGCCTACATCACGGGGAGTGTTCTGACGAGCTCTTCCAATTGGTCCCACCTTCTCCCTTCCTCTACAGGACTACACGTGCTGGCCTGAGGAGTCACCGTTTGCGAGTCGAAGATATGCGATCCCGAACGAAACGGTTTGGCTCTTCTTTCCTGTGCCGATCAGTGAAAGCCTGGAATTCCCTACCAGCGCACGTGTTTCCTTCCCAATTTGATCCCGGGACTTTTAAGCGGGGCGTGAAAAAGCATCTCACCAGGCCGCCATAGTGTGGGTCACCATGCTGTATTGACTAGACATGCAATGAGGATGGTGACCACCACTCTTGGACTCCATTTATTGCTTACCATCAGGCAAAGTGGAGTCATTATGGTAGGCTTACAAATAAAAAAAAAAAAAAAAAAAAGAAATATGTTGATACTTTCAAACAATAATTTTCATCAAATCATCATCATTCAATAATTTTCAAACTTGAATTTTAACAACGTGTTGTATATTTTTATTTATGTTTTTATTTTAGCACAAAGTTTGGGTTTCGTAAGAATTTTCAATACACACAATAACTTTTAATATTTAAAAGTAATTGTGTGTGAAGTGTTGAAAATGATACATATTATATTTACCGAAATAAATTATCTTCGGTCAACACTATTTGTTGCGGTGGAGTAGTTCAAAATATTAATAAATATTTAGGCTTCGGAGCACGTGACTATATTTAATTTTACTGTCTATGATTTCAAATTATATTTGTTTATGGTGAGTTAAGTTGTCAAATTTGTCAATATAATATAAACATCGGAAATAGGTACCGCATGAGCATAATTTCCGTATTTTGAAAGCTTTAAAAATAAACTGAATTGCAAAACTCAAAATTAATAATGTTAGAACCATGGAATAATTCGTCTGTATTACCGCCTCCCGTCAATATGTTTTTATGTGAGAAGAAAGTTGGTATGTTAAATTAACGTTTCTATATCTCGAATTAGTGTTTACGAATTCATTCTAGTTTTGCTTTACATGCACTAAGAGAATAAAGTTATAAATTAGGTTAATATGGTTATTTTCATTTTGCAGACATATCGGCACTGAAGCATGTGTGCAATACTATTATCAAAGTACTTTCCAAGCAGTCGCCATTGCACAAGGAAAGTGCATTATGCTCGAGATTTTTATATAAATATGATAGAAAGTTCAGGAATGATATTGGTTACAGAAATTTAAAAAAAGTACATACTGCTTTAAAGAAATATTTAGCTCTGAATCTTTTGAAAGATATTGAGAGTTTTCTGTCAGCTCTTCCATCAGAAAATGATGATGAAAAATACTTACCAACACGACAAATGTTGGAATACATTATGTTGAGACTTATAACATTTGCAAAGTTAATGTTAAGGGCTTGCATTTGTTCCAAACAATCAGCAATTTTTTACTTGAATAGGTTAAAAAGGGGTGAAAGTCATTGGATGAGTTTATTGCCATATGCACTGCTTAGTCGGTTGTGGTCAATGACAATGGTGTTAGTTCAGCATTCCACTAGCTGGTATTCCAACCTGTATCCTTATATAAAGATTTTGGAGTTCAAAGGAGTAAATTTCCTTCCTGACAAGTATGAACTTCCACAGAATTTAGAACAATGGCTAGACTTAAAAAATGTTGATAACTTTGGTAGATTTAATTGGGATCAAAAGAAATTGATTGATCTCAACAATGTTTTAGAAGATGATGACGAAAATTATTTGTTTGATAATATTCTGAGCTTTGTTAACGAATTGAATAAAAATGAATCAGAGGAAGAGATTGATGAAGACTTTAAACCAATATTGAATAAATGTACAGAACAATTTAAGAACATTGTGACAGCCAGAAAAATAGATTGTGGTGAAGTACTACCCAAGGATAGTGTTGCTATGAACGAAAGTGAAGTGAATAGAAAAAAAAACTATTTAAACTTGGGAGAATATTTATCTAGAGAAAGTTTTAAAATGGATCAAGGTGTCATTCTTTCAAGAGAAAGCTTCAAGGTGCTCCTCAACACTAATAATAAAAGCGCCAAAGATGATAATCAACTCTCGTGCGAGGTCAAAACCCAAGTAAAGCAGAATAAAGACCCTGATAAAAGAGTAAATCTAGATAAAAAAAAGCACACAAACATTTCTACAGAAAAAAATAAAGTGACCAAAACAAAAGATGTTCACACTTATAAAAACATTACAAATTCTGAATCATTGAAAGAGTTTATAAAAAGAGAAGAGGAATTCAGAAATGAATCTAATATAAAATCTTTGACTGGTCATTTGAGTCTTATGCAATGGCTGGCCCTCAAAAAAGCATTACTCAAATTATGTGACGGTTTCACAAACAGAAAAATAGAGAAAAAGTTCCAAAGAATTTGGCAAGAAAAATGTTTAGAGTATAAATAATAAATCATGTTATTATTATATTTGAGTTTTATATTGTTTAAATAATAATATTTACAGATACAACAAATGTTACAGCACCATTTTTAGATGAATAACAATTTCAGGCATTTCAATTAATACAATGCATAGACAGTATCTCAGGTACAATTATACACTGGGTTGTTTGATAATATTCTGGGTGGTACAATGCTTATGTACCAATATTTACCATGTACTTACTTACAGGCAGTTTATTTAATAATTTCTTAATCAATAATTATATTAAGTACATGTATCTTGTACTAGATATGATGACACTATGTGTAAAGATTTTACATTTTATAAATATAGCAACCAATTCATTGTGGCTTCTATAAGATCTGCTATAGCAGGAAGGATTCTATACCTACTCAAAATTACAAAAAGCTAGTTAATATAGAAATTTGCAAGGGCCACTAAAAATTAATATAAATATAATATAGACCTGAATAAGGTGGTAGGCCTTTCTCAGTACACACAATGTGAGACTCAAAATATCACATTACATATAGTACATTTATAAAAATAATACAACAGTAAAAATATAGCTGTTATTTTCCCTTAACTTTACAGGATTATTTGCAAATGGAATGTCTCTGGAATGCATATACTTAGCAGTCATTGTGCAGTAAAAAATAATAAATTGTCTTGGCAATATACACTCTAGTAGGATAGTCATAAGAATCTTTATTTCTTAGTGGTACTGGACAACTTTTGTAGTCGAGACTTCAAACCACCTTCCTTTTTAGGTTGTGTGAGAGGCTTTCTTTCTTCCTGAAGTTTTTTGGCTTCTTTTAATCTGAAAGAAGAGTATTTTTAACTATGGGGTCAGTGAGCAGTCTGTGGTACAGTATACACCATACACCATAGTATGAGCCCTGTATTATCATTTCAGAGCATAAAATCTATGAAGTGCTACATTAATTTATAGTTTACTTGCTATCAGATAGATATATCTCTCCCTATGTAATGTATATGCAATACAAGATAAGGAGCAGATATGTATATTTTTAAATAACACTGAAGAAAAGTGTCAACAGTCATAAAGTTCTGTATTTTATGCAATTGACTTGTTTTACTTATATATACTATATATAAATAATAAATAGTAAAATAAACTTACTTCTCCTTTATTGCCATTTGTTCCTCCTTTTTATAAATATCTTTGAGATCACTACAAAATGAAGTCCACATTGAAAAAAATTCTTTCGGCTCGCAGTCCTCGAGTTTGCCGCATTTCGGCGAGTACTGGTAAAATTTAACCGTCGCTATAAACTTGGTTCGGCACTCTTCTAAGTTTTCGTTTTCAGTCTTTAGTTTCTCTTCGGCGGAGTTTACAAATGAGGTCATCTTTTCCTTGAACGTCTCCAGCCTGCGCTTGCTCTCCTCGCCGGATTCTTCATTTGTTTGAGCATCGTTTTCCATCACTTTCTTCATTTTATCTTTACATCCTGGATTGATAAAATTTTAAGTTATTAAAACCGGTTTGTGTCGCATTTTGTATACTACTTAACATATTATTCAATCACATTAATAAATACAAAAATATGATATTCAAATGTTCTAATGACCTCATTAGTGACAAAAATTAAGGTAGAATCATGAGCTAGTCAAATCAAGCATAAATTTCGTAAATCTTTATGAATTTTTATATTTAAGTTTTAACCTGACAGAAGTACGTTCAAAATGTGTGTATGTATGTGTTACTTCCGGCACCGTGAGTACCTATCCTAGTTGTGTTAATGGCTTTAGTAATGTATGTAGTGAGTGACCGTCGAGTTGTGTCCGGAGAGCGAGCAGGTGCGCGGCGACGTCGGCGAAGTCGAGCGCGGCGGCGCGCGACACGTCGCCGGGCTCGGGCACGGGCAGCGCGCACGACGCGCTCAGCCCTCCACCGCACACGCGCATGTACGTGCGGACTATGAAGTGCAGCAACGTCACGTTCGACTGCTTCGACTGCAAATACACATACCGCCGATGACAGTACAACTTGATATTTAGAAAAATATTTTTTTCCTTTTGTTTTTTATGCAATAAGGGCAAGCGAGCAGACGGCTCACCTCATGGTAAGTGACTATCGCCGCCCATGGACACCCGCAACTCAAGAGCCACAAGTGCGTTGCCAGCCTTTTAGGTAGGAGTACTTTTACTAATTTTTACATGTGCCGCGGGCTATAATAATCCTTTTTTGAATTGAAAGGTTACATACATGCATACGCGTATATCCCCGAAGGAGTAGCTAAATGCGTCTTAAACATTGCACACCAAATGAAAATGCCTAGTGCGGGCTATCGGCCACTGTATGACTGTATATGTACTGTCTAATAGATAACACTGATCCCTTAGTCGCCTTGTACGACACCTAAGGGAAAAGATGGGGTAGGATGCAAAGGTTAGTCCCATTTAAATACCACCGGTGACCAATATTGATTAATTAAAAGACATATATAAAACTATCTTACCTTTACATCCTTCAACTTGGACAGTATTTCTAAACCGAAACCATCAGCTTGCCCTCTTTGCCCATTGCCACCATTCATGTAGTTGCCCAGAGTCAGAATTATAGCAAACAACTTCTTTAGAGACTCACTTGTCATAAGAAACTGAAACCGAAAAGTGCACATAAAAACTGCACTTTAATATAAATTTCACTTATTGTGTCACTAAATAATCAAAACAAATCTAATCAATTTATTGCACACAATTTATTTCTACCTTTATAACATATAAAGGTGTTAAATAATAATTCCAGTAAAATATGGAGCCTAGTAGTAGTAGGGCACGACAACTTAGAAGGAAGCTATAATTATTATATATGTTACAAATTATGTTTATATTTATATGATTATGATAATTAATTTATTGCGCTGATGTTTCTTAAGGATTCATAAATATCTTAACTTATATAATTAGTTATATAACTGTGTGTATTAATTTAATAATATAAATTAATATTTAATAAATTTATAATTTAAATAAATATATTTTTTTTTTGGGTAAAGAATAGACTACCATTGTTAATTTAGTTTATTTTTATTCATTTAATTATATCACAGATATAAGTTACTGTAAAGTGAGTTAGCTATAATATTACTTGAATTCCAATGAAGAAAATCTCTCTATAAATGAAAACAATTCTATATTACGCTTATTATACTAAAATTACTCAGCATCCAAGGCTCTAGAACTAGAAAAAGAACTGACATTTATTTCATATATTCAATTCTACTAATGGAAAAACTGTATTGGATAAAAGTTTGAGTATCAGAAGCAGCAACTTTTTTTAGTGGCACGTACTTAACTCGCCTGCCATTCACTGAAGACTGTATTTATTAAATAAATATAGTTAATAGTACATAATTTGTTTGTTCCATTCTCAATCCCAGATCCAATTATTAGGTAGCTAAAATACCATAAACAAACATTTCACAATAATTTATAAATATTTCTGAATGTCAGCGTTTCAACATAAAAATACCTACCTCACAGGTATGTTTCAAATTATCCAATTTGTGCATTGTTGTGCTAACACTATCCTCAAAATCAGCTTGAAACATAAAACAGGATATTCGCTCAGCGAAGTTTGGTATGCTGGACAAGTCGTGTAGAAAAGCTTCAGGCCTATCTAATGGCACATCTGGTTTATTATTCAGATGACCTTTTATCAAAATTAACTCTTCATCTGAGGCACGCTGAAATTTATAAATTCAAGCCTTTATTAAAAATCACCTCATCTGGAAGCTAAAAAAATGGGGAAAGAGTGAACAAGAATATTATAAGAATATTATAAGAAATGTACGGAAAGCCGTTAAAGGCATTTAACAGTCAAAATAAAACTCAAACACATTGACAGACATAACAATGAAGCACAATTTTTAGCTCAAAGTTCAAACGTCCCGAATAACCTGTTCATATCCTATGACTACTTACCAATTCATATATTTGTTGCAGTGCCTCCAAACTCACTACCGAGGTATCAAAATTGTAAATAGCATTCTCGATCTCTGAGAACTCAACATGTAAGCTCTGTGCAAGTATACCAACATTCTGTGATCTTTTGCTGTCCAGTATTTTGATAGGCTGTTTCTTGGTTTTTACTTCTACTTTCTTTTTAACAGGTGCTTTAACAACTTGTCTAGAGAATAAATCAGTAAATTCATCAATATTGTCCAAATGGGCTTCTTCTATTTCCAACCACAAAGGTTTTAATTTAGTAGGACATGCTTCTCCTTCGTTATTTTGCAGGAGCGGAGCTGCCAAAATTCGCGTCCAATATAGTGGTTTCATTGGTGCGGCTGGTTTTATTGGAGTTTTCCTTAAAGCTGTAAATAACGATCCTCAATAAAATAAAAAACAAAATTGAAATAATAAGATCTTACAGAATTGACCTTACTTGCTCTTTGAACGTTCCATCCTCCTACTGGCGGAGCAGGGAAGGGGACAGGCCCACTTAACGGCGGTGGCGGAGCCATTCCTGCGGTATTTGGAAGTGGTGGCGTTCCGCCTACAACAGGAAGAGGTGGCGGAGGTGGACCCATACCCGCCATTGGAGGAGGAGGAGGGCCAATGCCCGGCATCGGTGGCGGTGGAGGACCCATTCCCGGCATCGGTGGTGGAGGAGGGCCTATTCCCGGCATTAATTGGGGAGAAGGGCCGTTTTCCAACATGGGCGGTGGAGGAGGGCCCATGTCCGGCATCGGTGGTGGTGGAGGACCCATTCCCGGCATCGGTGGTGGAGGAGGGCCCATTCCCGGCATCGGTGGCGGTGGAGGACCCATTCCCGGCATCGGTGGTGGAGGAGGGCCTATTCCCGGCATCGGTGGTGGAGGAGGGCCCATTCCCGGCATCGGTGGCGGTGGAGGACCCATTCCCGGCATCGGTGGTGGAGGAGGGCATATTCCCGGCATTGGTGGTGGAGGAGGAGAGTCTATTTCCAACATGGGCGGTGGAGGAGGGCTCATTTCCGGCAGCGGTGGTGGAGGAGGGCCCATTTCCGGCATAGGTGGTGGAGGTTGGCCCATTTCCGGCAGCGGTGGTGGAGGAGGGCCTATGTCCGGCAGCGGTGGTGGAGGAGGGCCCATTTCCGGCATCGGTTGTGGAGGAGGGCCCATTTCCGGCATCGATGGTGAGGGTGTGCCAATTTCCGTCATTAGTGGTGGAGAAGGGCCCACTCCTGGGGTAGGTAGTAAAGGGAGGCTCCTTTCTGGCATTAATGGTGGTGGAGGATCTTTCTTAAGTGGAAGTGGGTGTGGTGATTCCAAAACAGACATTGAGGGTTGGGTTGGAGAAATTGACGGACCATTTTCATGAGCTGAGGGTATGGACGAGCCCGATGTACATGACACTGAAGATTCTGTTTCATGCACAGAAAGGGACGACGTCTTTAGGTGAGGCACAGGTGCTGCTTCTATTTTCCGTGCCAATTGTGAGCTTGGTTCACAATCAGACGCTAACGCTGAATCAAGTGTTGATAGCGAAACAGGCGACATTATTTCAAAAGTTGCTGATGGCGATGACCCTTGGGGAGTAGATGACAATACTTCAGGCTTTGAGGGCGATAAATTCTGTTCAGATGTTAATGGCAAATGTGATGTTTCATGTATTTGCAAATTTGAAGAATGTTTTGTTCCTGGCATGGGAGGTGGAGGAGGTGTCATTCCTGGTAAAGGCGGAGGTAGACAGGTTACACCTTGACTAGATGTTTTCAGTTCTACTGTCGCAAAATGTTCTACAGACAAATCGGAGTGACATATGGAGGAGGATAGCGCTGCTTCTTTTACGGTACTCACTTTACACTCTTCATTCCCTTTGGTTTTGCCAATATTCTGTTCTATGCAGCTAATGCTAGAGTGTAATGAAGATCGACTAACCTCCGTTGACGTAAATTGGTTTTTAGTAGCTGCTGTGTACAGGACTTCAGTAGTATTATCAGAATATTTTATAGGAATATCTTCGTTCTTTACTAAATCTAGGGAGCTCTTTGCGCTATATGTACTTAAGTCAGTTGATGCATGTGTGCTAAGAAATGAGGTGTTTGATGAACAAATGCTAGTTTGTTCTGAACTCTGGGAATATAGTAGAGTATTTTTATTTGTTTCTTCAATATTATCTGATATTTCATCTTTTTTAAAAGATTTATTACAGTCTCTACTTTTATTTAACTTACAATAATTTACTATTTTTTCAGATCTTACATCAGGTTTACTTGAAATATCTTTAATAGCCATCTCACTTTTATAGTCTAAACTACTTAAATCTAAATTACTATCAATATTTACATTTGTTCTTAGAGGGTCATATTCAGGTATGCATATCACAGCTTTATTATTAGATAGTTTATTTTTTTCACTTGCAAAATTGGATGTTTGGATTTCATTGTTTGTTGATTCTGTTTTGTTTCTTATTATTTTGAATTCATTTATAGAATCCAACCTTTTTTCAAAATTTTTATTAAGTGATTCAATTTGAGAGTTAAATCTGTACTTTTCTAATTGATATTCAAGGTCCTGGAGCTTTCTTTTTAATTGAGATATAACAAGTTTGGCTTCATCAATGTCACTTATTTCCTCATTATTATTTTGGCTAAAGAATTTGTTATTTTCTAAATCCCGTTGGTTATCCTGTGTTAAAAAAGTCTGAGTGTCTTTATCAGGTGGCCACACAGAGGTGTGCAGTCTCCCTGGTGTTACTGGTTGAAGTGGTGGTGCCTCCATATGCGCCCAGTAGTACATCAAATTTGGCTGAAATAAACTTATAATGATACCATTACTGTAATATTGATTATAAAAGTTTTTCATTTGATTCTTATTATAGTTTCATTTGATTTGTGGGATAGTCACACTACTAAATGCATTCATAATGATGATTGACTTGCTTATTTATATTTAAAGTACTACAAAAGTAGGGTGTAAGTACTACAAAAGTGTACTGCTGAAGAAAACTTATACTGTTGTGTAAATTGTAGTTTTATATTAATATTGATAAGGATTTGAGTTAATAAAGATGTATGTAGTACTACTAAGTTAATATATTAGTCTTAAAATATTTTATGACTATGGGTATAACTCATAGCCATATATTCTAAAAAAAAGCGTGTATATGTATATATTCACAGAATTTAAGGAAGTGGTACCTAACTAACTACAAATTCTTATTGAAATATTATATTTATAATAGTATAGTATATATACAATTGCATTTGTATTACAATAAGAGTATAATATAATTGAAGGTATAGTACGAGTCGAATTCAGAAGATGACGTGCTTTTGATATTTGCTTCGAAACATCCACGAAGAAGCAACTTTTAATCGTAGACCAGATCCTTAAAGCTTGGATAAGAATTAAATTTTATGACGCACATAAGATTAAGTGTAAATATTGTTAAAGATTTACCTTAAAAATATTTTCTGTAGGTGCATCTTTATCTGATATTTGCCTGAGTACTCCAGCAGCAAGGAGGTGGGTACAATATTGTATACCAAGGTTCCGCAGATCCTGAATACTTAGCAATGTTTTAAAGTGGCTGTTCTCTGTTAGCGATGATACAAACCAGTTTATAAGCATTTGACCTGGAATTAAACACAAATGACACGTTTTATACGTGAAATATAAAGATATAGTTACAACTTTTGCAAATAAACAAGAAAACAAACATTTGCATACGAGTTTGACAGCTAAGCTGATTATTACTAAAAGTACAGTGTGGTAGCTAAAAGCTAACACAAACATACTTGTATCGATTTTGATTTACATATATCGATATTTGTAAACCACTTGAAGATAAACATAATGAGTTGTGCATATTTAAAGTATCTTCAGGATTTTTTTCAGGAAAGCAGTTTTTTCAGGAACATTGTCTCTGTTAACAATTCCCATCAATAATGTTTTACAAAGTTCTAAACCCAATCTAACATCGTTTTCAATAAAATTGGCAACCATTGCTATTGCAGCAGTAACCGCCACCATAACACTAGTGCAGCATCCGGTTGACAGGTAAGTCCCCAAAACCAGTTCTGTTTGTCGTCTTTTTGGCTGCTTTTGTAAAAAAAAAAAATGTAGACATGCGAAGCAACTTCCATGAGGTGCTCTTAATATTACTATTACATTTCTACTGACACCCTGTGTCACTTCTTGTTTTTTAGTTATGGCAATGGAGGCCAACAAAAATTAGCTAATTCTGCCAGTGTCGTCTAAGTATTTTCATGAAATACTTAAATATATACGTCTAACCTTTTTCGTAGTAGACGGCGACAAGCACCGATAATTTGTTAAAACATTAAATCTTCATATCAGAACTGACAAATATATAGATAAAACATACTAATATATAAATTATTCTAAAGTTTAATATTATTATCATTAATAAGTTTAGCTAATACATCACACAGCTTTAGAGAAAGGTAAGTTAAGAGAGAACAAAAATTAATAGGAATTTCAATATGGATAGTTTAGTAAGTAGTAAAAGAAAATCTCTTTTAGTCCGCATTAACAAGTAGAGCTATCACGGACGTGAATTTTGATGGGAAACACCGAGGTGCAACAGTTACCTAATCTAAAACGGCACAACCCAGATACCGTTCTTTTAGGGAGCATTTTCTTTAAAAAAAAACCGTGGCTTTGTGAGAATATCTGTCTTGTCAGCCCTAAGAGTTATTAGTGTCAGCTGGGCAGTTAAAATGACTTTATATGCTAAATGAAGCAGTAACCGACAACAGAAAAAGAAAACAGCAGCAAAAAAACAGAATTTATGTTGTTGAACTACTTAGAACAATATCTATGTATTTATGGAAGGGGCTATATGGTACAGAATTTAAACAAGCGCATTGATTGATTATACCTACCCATAGATATTAAGTAGGTGTTCATAGCATTAGCATAAACTCACTCTATTATAGTTTTAATAATCTACAAATCACTGCGATTGGTATCGTGAATAAGTATGTATTAATGATTCATTACCAATTGATGTAAAAAGTATGTTACTATTTAGTTTAACCACTTTGTTATTTCACCTCTACTAAAATATGTGTTATACCTACCTAATATTTACATATCTACCTACTGTTATTAATAGTAAACAGATACGGGTATAACACTAAACTTACTGTTATGTACACTCCCTTTAGATATAAAGCTGTGTTTTACTGTGTTAATTGTCCATAAGGCTGAAATCTCACTGATGTAAAAATTTGTTGTAATCACAGACATTTTGATGTCACACACAATTTGAGTTTTATGATTTTTTCTATTTAACATAACTAGCACAAAATGATACCACTGTGGACACCTAGGTACCTTTATTAATAACTTTTTAGGAGCTGCATATAAAACTAAAGCACGGTTTTTTAAAATACATTTTGACACTGCACGCCGAAATTTTACTTTTGCTGTAAACCCTGCTCTTAAAGCGGAGCCATCGTTGTGTAATCGTAAAATGTTCCCTATATCTTGAACTCCCTTCTTTCTTGAACGGAATTGACTGAGAAATGTAACGTAATTGAACTGTGCTACTGAAGCATTAGTAAAATTCACACGATTTGTCGACAGTTGCATGGCTTTTGATTGTGTTACTGGACCAGAGTGCTCCAGTCACGTACACACACTGCTAACTAATGAGTAGTATCTTTACCCAATGATTAATTGCGATAACAAATTATGGTCTATTTGTTAATAAAAGATAAACTCCTTATCGCAATGTTCATTCACCTACCACTTTATCACTATGATAAACAACTAGCTAAAGATTTTTAACAATTTTTTGATAGTGTTTTTGATAGTTTCTAAACTTCCATCTCTTTTAATTACCTCTAGGTGTAGAGTATATATAATAGCAGTAGAGATTATTGAATGTTATTATGTGCATGGTAGTGTAACTACTACTAAAACCTGAAGTATCTGAACGGATGCTGACTTGTTACTTACTATCTGATATGACCAAGGAGTACATTTCGCTAGCCACGAGCAACTAATACCTGTGTCCTTTTGCCAGGGTTTCGCTGCGGAGAATAGTTTTAATATGGTTCTTATGGTTATCGAATAGTAACTGTAGCTAACAGGACTGCGGTACACTCACGGAAGTCCAGACAATTAGTACACAGAAACACACAGATTGGTACACAGAAGCTCAACTGGTTGCTCAACGTAACACAGGTTGCAACAAAGCTCACCTATAAAAAGGCAGTTTGGGTGAAAGCGATTGCGTAGCGAAGTCTCCATAAAAGGTCATATTTAGTACTGGTGGTGGTTAACAATCGGTTATGGTTCGTAATGACATAAAATTATATATAATACTGTGAAGAACTTAAAACAGGTATATATGGGATGGGTCATCTTGAATTTTTTATCACCTTGAACATAACTAGGGTAATATATTTTCCTCTACTCTCTATTCTAAGTTGTAAAAAGAACTGATACAATATTTAAATATACCTATTTAATATTTTGAGAAAGCATTTTAAGTATCGCGTACCTTCGAATTTCTCATACAGTTTGAAGTCTAGTTTATCGGGCACAAACTTAGGGCGTGTAACTTTGGTCTCTGTCAGCTTATCAAGCGTTAGAGACGCCACCTTCCTCAGGACATTTGACTCGGTCATCGGTGCGTCACTCACACTTGAATGCCTGCGATCTTTTTCTGAAACAACTGAATAAATTTTCTGTTGAAAAATATATAAAACTTTAATTTTAACACATGGCTGGTGAAGTCTTGTGTAAGAACTGCCAAGTTTATAATACTGGTTCCTTCTCTTTACTCTTCTTCTTCCTAGAACCCACACGTCTATTAGAATCAATTTTAATTAATAGTATAATATTTGTCTGGACTGAGTTTGAGAAATTTCACACAGTTTGATTCGATCAATAGGGGTTAGTTCTTATATTGCATGTCGAAGCATATATACATAACTCCAGTGAGATGAACAATTACTGACGCTTATGCTGTATTTAAATAATGAAAGTAAGGCCAGCATTTGAATTTTATTTTTAATTTAGATGATAACAATTTTGCATCTTATCATAACTTTAACTTAAAACTGCAGTAAAAAGTGTTCAATCCTCATTTTAGTAACAAGCATTTCTACATGAAGTAGTATAATAATATGCCAATTTATGATATTATATTTTTTTTTTACCTACGATAACATAGAATACCAGTCAATTTTTTTTATATAAAATGAATCATTATTGTTAAATAATTTATTTTTCACCAGCCTCTCCGGAACGCAACTCAAAGGCTGGACCATTTAATCAATATTAACATTAAAATAAATCGCTTTTAAACATTTTTTTACAATCAAAAGGCAAATATTTTATTACGTATTGTTCCAATTGAATATCAAAATTGGGTGTTATTTGTGTCGGTTGTAACTATTTTTTTTTATGTGGGACTTATTCCTAATGCAGCTGCCTTTTTTTTTTAAATAAGAAATGTGTAAGATAAATTCAAAGATGCGTTTGAGTCGAACGCAGAAAGAGCATGGTTTTATGCTATTGGCTTGATATTATCTTGAGCTGATGAAAATAAGTACCAATAAACACAATCCTATATACATATTTCCCAAATTTATAAACCAGTGATATGTATTATTAACCGATATCAAAAAACTAAGAGGTGTTATGTTCGACTGTTTTTTTATATATATGTTATGCGCCGCGTTCTCCGCCAATTGTCGAACGGTTTTTAAAATTGGTATTCTATTCGAAGGAGTGCGGTGGTGCCATTGTAACCACATCAGGATTTAAATAAGGATTACCAAGGAAATTACGAATAAGAATAACTCATCCGTTTTAAGATTACGTATTGCACAAAGAAATTGAAGGCCGTTATCTACTTTTTTTAAAAGTCAATTATATATGAAATATTATTATATAAAAAAGTGTGAATGTTTGTATCATTACTCATTTCAATAACATCCTAAATTTATTAATACCTAGGGGTCAATGTTTTGGTTTTTGACCCCTCTCCCCTTGCCACAAGTGATTACACTTGTGAAATCCCTTCCCCCCCGGAGTGACATCACATATTTTTCAATTTTTGTTTAGCCTAATCTAATGTGTCATTTACTGGGTCATTTACTAGGTTTACATATAAATTTCACATTTTAGTATTTTAGATTTTCACATGTGACGTCAAAAAATTTTTAACCTGTCCCTTATGACACAATGTCACTAGTTGACGAACAAACTAAGTATGTAAACTTTGAATGTGTTTGAAATGAATATGTACATCTGTGTACCTACTACCGATGTCAATAATACTAGGACTTTAAAAAAGTAGACAACTGAATTCAATGCGTCTATTATAAAATTTAAGACTAATATGGTTTTCTCATGAATACCATTAAGTACATCCTTTCCAATAAAAAAAGAATCATCGAAATCAGTTTGCGTGATATTGAGTTATTCGTCCATTTGTCGCGCACATACTTAATGCAAATTTAAGACTTATATGGTTTTCTAATGGATGCCATTGTCAGAACTGGATCAAATTAAAATGGGACCACACGGGAAGCACCAGCTTTCAAAATCGGTTCGAAATCCCTTTACGCAGTCGAAAGTTCTGAGTTAAAAAACATAAAAAAGAATACAGTCGAATGAGAACCTCCTCTTTTTTGAAGTCGGTTGAAAAATTAGGTTCCATCGAGCCGATCTGGTGATGAAATAAGAGGGTGAATAGTAAAACTCCTGAGGGTCAAAGCATGTTTTTTAAACTAAAATAATTATTTTCTTGATGTTATATAGTAATAATGAATTAATAATAAATTCTAACATCTCACGCCCGGCTGAGACCAAATTAAGCTGAGCTTGTTCTATAGTAACTATACTGCTTATACTTACTTATTATTATATATATGTTCAATACATATTATAGATAAATTCCACACAGATACTGAACAAATACTCGATCTTATCACACAAATATTTGCCCTGGGTGGGATTAGAAACCACAACCTCTGGCTTAGCAGTGAGGGTATCTTTCTACTACACCAACAAGATGAACATAATCAGTAATATTATTACACTACAGTTAATTACTAATATAAATTATCTTTAATTTCGTTGCATTTTTTAAGATAAAGAAAAAAAAACTATTTTGTGAGTTCGGAGCTTCAAGGCTTTAAAATTCATTCTTGGGTCACAGTAGTCGGACAAAGATCAATAATGACACAAATTCAGACGGACTACTTCTTAAACTCTTTAATTAGACTATAATACATTGGATTACCAAAAATAAAAAAAATATATTTAAATATTTTTGTCTTAGATATTTTAAGAGTCACGAGTGCCATGTACACTGTAACAGATGTCCATTGCACCTGGAAATCCAGCGACAGCTTTTCATAATTCATGAGTCTAACCGATTTTTATCATCGAACAATATTATCGAAGAACAGCAGCAGGTTTTTTAAGAGCGCCATTTGTTCACTTCAGGCATCTAAGTCTACAAAAGAAAAACATTAAAACGGATCCGACGTCTTTTGTTACTGTAGGTATTACTATTGTTCCCAAAACAAGAAAAGAAAAATACCTTGAGTACCTACTTTATTACTACAAACATCACTGCTCCTGTCTGTGGCTGAAGATTTTATGTTGTGAACACACATATAAAAAGTTATCAAAGAACGCCGTGTGTGTTAAAATTAAAACAATTGTTTGATCGTTAATACATAAGCTACATAAGTTACTTAAGTTGGAAAGCTAATAATATAAGAGGTAATCAAATCAAACAGGTGATTGTTGATTTCTATACCTATATTTTGTAAATATGTAGTTAGATGAGCAGTGATGACACACATCTATCGACTTTAACTCACTCTGTTAGAGCTGGAAATAGAATGTACGTACTATGTGTTGGGCAATGGCCGGTCTGTTTAAAAACATCAACAAAACTGGTTTGTTAGTCCATTGTGAAAAGTACGTGTACTGTATAAGAGCAACAGGTACTTCAATAAAGGTACATCGGATGAAGTAAAATCTCAATATGTAGGTAAAGTACAAACCCATATTATGCGGTGCGTAGGTACGAATGATTTGTGATTTCAGATAAGATGTCCGCAAATAGATATAATACTTTATCAGTCGAATGCGGCAGTATTTCGTGTGTAATAAGTTAAACGTAATATTTCAATCAATAAAAGTATGGAGACCTATACCCATTAGTCTGGTATCCTGGCTTTATTTAAAAATTATTTAATGAAAATCATTGTAAACATGCCTTGAGTTTTACTATTTAAATCAATTCTAAACAGAACGTTTGAAATTAAATTCATCTTATACTCATATACTACAATTACAGTAATTGAAAACTGACCGTTATCTAGTAAAGTAATCGATGGTTCCACTGGAGGTAGCTCAACTTTCCGGTGTTTTGATACAGTAAATGAGGTCTGTCCTGTAGAAGCTTTCAGCCGGTTGTCACGGAAATCATGATTACACTCATGTGTAGTTCTCTCTAGATTTTCCTCCCTGTTTTCACCACACAACCCCGAAAATACAGTGCCCATAACCATTTCATTCTCGACTTTGTCACTACTGACATCAAAAACGTCATTTTTTTCTTCTTTTTCGATGTCGTCAGCGGATAGCGAGGAGGTGGCATCCTCGTGCGGCATGTCTACGGTCATAGTGGGAACACTCGCGGGTACATCGAGGAGGGAGGGTGTAAGGGTTCGTGGCAGCTCGTCGGGAGCGCTATCGCTCTCGGCGGAGTAGTAGCACTGGTTGAGCTCCACGGCGAGCGGCGTCAGCGGGTCCGTAAACACTGACTCGGAGGTGGAATCGTTCGCGGGTGAGAGCGCCGGTGGAGCGACGGCGGCGGGCGACTGGTTGCGGGTCGGTGACCGCGGCTGGGCACACGGCTCGCACCTGGTCACCGTTACCTCTGACTGCACGCTCGCCGATTCCGCGCCCTCCCCCAGGCGCTCCAATGTTTTGAACACGCACTCGACCGTATCGTTATCTGATATTTCGATCGGTTCGTTATTATCGGAATCTGGAGTTTTATCAAACTCCCTGTCGATCGCCTCTCGCTTGGCATCGCTCTTTTTCCGTCCATGTTTCTTACTGTCTCTTCCTTTTAAATTTCTGATGAAATGTTTACCCTTTGCAGGAGATTTTCCTGTTTTGGATTGTTTTTCGTTTGCTTGAATATTTCCCATGCTTTAACTGACACTACATTGCTGATATAATAAACTATGCATATTTCCTAAACGGTATTGCTCAAATAGAAATAAATATAAAATCTAACATGAAGCAACTCACAGCCCTTTATTATCTAAATCCACCTCAACCCTAAGACATGCGCAGTTTAAACTTCTGCGATCAATATTTTAGTTGCGTACAAAATTAAACGTTAAGGAAATATAATTTTTGAAGCAATAAATTGCAGGAAAATATATTGTTTACATTTCTGTAAATTCAGATAACTTAGTAAGAATAATATACTTCACTCTGTGTCTAGCCGAAGGTTTTCACTTGAAAAGCGCGGCAGATATTTTCTTTAAACTGTCACTGTCACAACAGGTATGTCAAATCGTGCACGAAAGTTTTCTATATGTAGGTACGTTTCGCTAGATGGCATAACTAGTGCCATTTGGGCTGTAGTAAAGTACAAAAAAAAATTAGCTTTTCTATATATGTATACAGTATTGAAATGTAAATAAAAATATATTAATAAATACAATAATTTACTTGCTGATTGACTTGCAGTTCTCTCACCATGAAAAAAATTGCCGAATCGCCGAATGATTTTTCGATTCAATTCTTCAAAGGGAAAACCCTGATAACTATGACTTCTACATAATACTCTGGAAAGGTTGTGCAGTCTACCAATAGAATAGCCCTGTCCCATTTTTGGAAAATTTCATAAACAAAGCCTACATATACTACGTACTAAAACCAGTGTCGCATTTACACTATAAAAGGTGAAGTCTAGTAGAACTACTGGAACGAAAATATGATATAAATATCCTATCTACCTATACGTGTACACTTGCCATCATATTTTATTCGATTAACAAATTGTATTCACTACTCCATGAAAATGAAAAGGTAGTCGTGATATGTTTTGAACATGGAAAATAACATAAAAAATCAGATAAATGAAACATGACTGTTTTTCAAAATGTATCTGCAGGACTCTGGATTATGTGATTATTATCGAAAACATTGTTAAATGGTCAGTAAGTTTTAGGTAAATCTAATTAGAGCAAGCAGGAATCCCTAGTTAATACTTTGTATGTACTAGGGGCAGCTTGTCGTGCTTACTTTTACGTTTTATTATACTTTTTAAGAATACTAACAAAATGGGTGTCTCTATACACATTACTAGTATTTTTGTTAACGACTCCAGCTAAGCTACATGCCTGCGTTAGGAGTACCCGCAAACACTTGATCACAAATCCTACGCCTAATAAATAATTATTAATATTATATTACATATATTATTCTTGTTGGACAATCTTCATCTATCTGTGAAATCTTGTTTGATAGATGTAACAGCTTGAAAAACATTCAAAAGTATTATTATTTCGTGTAACGCAATCAATAATAATAATAGGGTCAATCAATCAAAAGTAATAGGGGGCAAGTCTATCCAATTTCTATCCAATCTCTATTCAATATCTATCCAATCTCTATCCATTCTCTATCCAATCCAAGCCGTCAACCGTAGCACTGTAGGACTACAGTAGGCACACTTTTTACTCAAGTAAGTTTTACACGTGGTTTTCGGTGAAGTAGAATTGAGCAACCCCATATCTTCTTACCTCCTATTACGTAATTGGGACCAGATTCTAATTGGCAAAATGTGGATGTATTATAAACCCCTGCCTACCCCTTAGGGGATACAGGCGTGAGCGTATGCATGCAATTTTTACGATTCGTAAGCGGGAAGCGGGAGTAATCTATCAATCACTTCGCATGACAGCCGTGTTGACTATCTCGGGTGTAATCTGAAAGCCTAAACGAGGTATAAAATTGAAGAATTTTGGAAATAAAATATCTTTAGGAGCGATGTGAGAGCATTCACTTTATGATGGGAAATAGCTAACGAATATTGTTTTCGATTTTTTTTTGTTTTTTAATGAGTATTTATCATACATATACATTACTGTTAGGAGCATAAGTCGCATTATATCGAAAAATTGTCAAGCTTGTCACCACCCCTGAAGTGACGACCACGACCACGCTGCCAAGAGTGTGACAACGAAGAGGAATAGCCCTCTGACTAGGTGCGACAAAGCATTTGCTTCTGACAGCAGTAGGTAGCTAGTAGAGTTCATTAGCTACCTAAAAACCTCAAAGAAGTTATATGTAGGTTTGAATAGGCTACACAAAATATAAATAATAAAATATTAATAGTTAAGAAACATTATCTTCTATGGAGTCCTTTTTTTCGTGTTTAAACCCCCACGGGTCATCACCTCATTGGAGCCAACAGTGAAGTGGTATGTCGAACTCGAACCGACTAAAACCACACGGTGTTCCGTTACGAGGTCTATTGCAGAGGACCCGGGTATACCCTAAGAAGGAAGCTTCCGAGAACCCCTGCAGGCCTTGGAAAGCGGGGGGTCTAGCCCCCTCCAACTTATGGAGTGTTCCTATGGAGTCCTATGTAACTTTGGCAACCATTTTATTTTTGACGAGTTTTAGTGGCATCAATTAACTTTTATTTTACATCAGAGTTTTTAAGAATTCGCTTCTCAAAAGGAAGAAATATAACCCCTAATGGAATCACTCGGTTGTCAGTGGTTTTGTCTGTGACAGGAACAGTTCATCCGGAACACGTGAAGGTGTCTATCTAGTTGACATTACATTAAATACGTATGTCTGCCGTTCCTTAGAAAAGCAGAAACCAGAAAATCAAGCTCTTAAGTCAACCTATTTATAATATACGATCACTTACGCTTTAAATTTCAACAAATAAGAACAATTCGTAAAACAAAATCAGTCTGGATGTATGGGATAGAAATGCAAAGTTTGTGCAAAAAAAATCTTAGAGGATTGATTTCCGTGTTAGAAGAATGGCGTAAGAAGGAACGTTTTGTTTTTCTGGTCAATCAATGTTAGTCTATAGTTACTTCTACAGTGTAAAATAAAGTATTGAAAAATACAGTTTCCTAGAATGTATGCAATACTTGTTGATTCGATTCGATTGTTATACGACCTGCTTTCGATCGATTCTTTCGATCGAAAGAAGGTCGTTTGCTTACGGAACTCTTTTACCGGTTCTTTCTCATTACAGTTTGTGAAAACGGCTACAGGTTTCCAGTATATGCTGACCTGTCTTGATAACGCAAGTCTATACAATGAAAGTACAAGTTATACTAGTTATGTAATAAATTTACCTTCAGACAGTCTGATCCTAAATTAAGCAGAGCTTTTACTAAGGTAGCCAGACAACTGATAAACATACTTTTATATTTCTAAATACATTTGTATGTATATATTATAAATAAATATTGTAAATATATTTATAATATTATATAAATATATTTGTCGTAGTTGGGAAACAAACTCACGACCTCTGGCTTAGCAGTCAGCATCGCTAACCACTAGATCTACAGGTGAACAAATGCAACTAAACACTTGAAAACTTAATAAATTATGACTAAAATAAGACTATTTAGTTCGTTGCTAAGTATAAGTAAGTAATATTTTATAAAAAATTCAGTGAAGTGATAAATAACCTGTTGAAATCATAAAATCCTTATAAAAATCTATCTGTGTGTACAGGTCACAGCCGGGAGCTATTATACAACGTTCAACGTTTTGACTGCCGATTAAAAACATATTGGCGGTAGCAGCTTGGAACCACGTTCCTACTTGGTGAACATAAATTATGGGTCGGTGCACTTTACTCACCTTGAGTTAAACACCTCTCAAACTTATAGTAATAAACAACTTTGGAACTTAAGTTAGGTATTGAGTATTTTTACACATTATGTACTACAGACAATAACGAATATATATTTTTCTACTCTTACAATTTTACTCCCGTACATTACCGCTCGGATCTAAATTATCTTCTGTATTATTATTTTTAAATGTTTGTCTTGTGCGGGAATCGAACCCGCTACCTCTGGCTCATCTGTCAGACCAGCGTAGATTCCAATGCCAGTGCCTCAGAGCGTGATTTTATAATATTTCTTTTATATTTTTAGTTTTTCTTCTGCACAATATACAATAAATATAAATATAAAAAAAATGCACTCCGGGAGTGCCGACAGAAGTGAAAACTTATTTTCGCGCGTTAGTCATTTTTTAGATGGGTACTAGGGTTACTGGGTTATTGGATAATGAATTGCATTTTATATATGAATTGTATTTTATAAATTATTAGAAACTTTAAAATACGTTTAATATTCTTTTATGCATCATCGTTAACAATTTCGACATCTCTGTATCATCATCATTATCATTAAAATTATTACAATCTAAAATAGAAACTATAGGTTCATGGTAACTAAAATAGGAAATAAACAATTTTGATTCGAAGTTATTTAAATATCTCGTGAATAACGCATCGATTGTATTTTTATATCTCGTTGTGCTAATATTGCATTGATTGGACATATGCGTCTCGTAACGGTGTCTCATCTAAAAATCATCTAAAAATATTCGTACCGCGCTAAAAAAAGTTTTCACTTCAAAATGCTTATAAACCCATAAAAGATTTTACAAATTTAAGGTACCAGACTGGCTGACTGATATAGCGACTTTCAGATTGAACAAACGAATCTAAGCTATACAACTGAATATTATAATTAACTTTAAAAAAGCAAGTATACGAGTATAGAGCCAAAATTAATAAAAAGAGAATTGGGTAGATGACTATGATGTGATATGAGATACGATAAATCTGTCAATAAGTTTTATTTTTTAAAGATTATTAATAACAGTTTACAACCTTCCTTCTGTTTTAGTGAAACCTTTTTAATTTATTTTTATTCATCAAATTAACATTTTAACACATTAACACATTCTTACTGTAATTCAGTTCCTCTTACGTACTTAAAAAGGGCTTTAACCGGGCAGTTTGGGCGTTAAATGGGGAAATTACGAGTAAGTATAAAGTTAAAGGTATGATAGATTGGAAGAAAAGAAATATAGTTTATACGAATGGTTTGGGGAGTATAAGCAAAAGCAAAAATTACCATGAATGTCTGATGTCGGAGATCTCGAGCCCCACCTATATTAAAAAAGCGGCAGACGTTTATCTGTAAACATCGGCTATCTGCTGTTTTACCTACTTTCAGTATCACTGCTTCGTTCCTAGGAGTTGTAGCGAGATGTTTTATATCCTATATTATTACTCTGTAAGTACTGCCAAAGATCAGCACTTTTAAACAAACACAAAAACTCTATTATATAAGTATAAATTATAATTATTTCTATTTAACACGGAAAACGAATAAGAGACACGCATTGGTTATATTATTAAATAAGTAGATTTTCTTTAAAATGCGCTACCGATTACCATTGCAGACTACACGGATGGCGTAATTTTTTAAGTGGTCACTTCACCACTACGCTGCTGCCCCGAGTGTTGTGTGTTCGATTTTATTCGATTTTGATTTCAACAACACGGGACAACACTTTGTGTAATCCTCAAATTGTTAAAAAGTTTCCCATAATACAGTAAATAATCCTAGTGCGGGAGTTGTCTTTAAAAAAAAAAAGAAAAAAATGCCTCACCGAATCATGTTAATCAATCCCAAGGTTGTTTGGACGAGATTGCATGTAGCAGTTCTTTGTATATAGTTGTATGTATGTAATTTATTGTATAATTCTTCTTCTTTTAATAATGATGTACAAAGTACAAGCAACAGTGAAGACATTTTATATGTGCTATGGATGTATTTATATATATACATATTCTTGCCTTAAATATTGTTACAAGGAAAGGTTTTTGTTTTTCTATTGCATAAAATATTTATTGTTTTAATATGTGCTAGTTTAATACATTAATATAATAGCATTAATGCATATAAAGCTCATTCAAAATTATCTCAACTGCCTTTAAAACAGTCCTTTAAATATTGAGGCCAGTTATCAATAGAAACACGCACTCTCACTATGGGAGCATTCTTCACTGCCGCCTTCATTGTTTTAGAGACTCCAAATTATCATGGCGTTTAGAACATGCCATCTCTAAAACTGACCATAAACATAATCCAGTGGATTAAGATCGGGACTAAATGAGGGCTAGCCTTCAGCTCTGATGAAATCAGAAACTTTTGTTTCCAACCACTCTTGGGTAGATCAAGCTTTATGACCCAGAGCTGAGTGTCCGGTTCTTGGTTATGGAACATAGTGTTGTTAAGGTGATTAACCACTTTCTCAAGAATCGTATCTTGATACACTTGTGCAGGTGTTTTTTACAAAAATATCACTATCTGATAGCTAACAATTTTGTCCTTAGCTGACTCATATAGCTCATATAGCTCGTAATATCATCTATTTCAGACTTTTCAAGCGCAACTTGCAATATAAATATTAATATTCTAAAACTAATGATGCTTCTATAAACCATCTTCTAAAAATGGATTCAATTTGATAACAATTTCTTCTTGGCAATCTCTTAATGGATTTTCGTAATTATTGCTTTGAATTGGATTTTATTATGAAAGGACTAGAAGTTTCTTTCTAGAAATTTTAGATTATTAGTTTTACTAACTTTCTCTAAGTTTAGGGTTTTATGTTTTGTACTTAAGGTTTTTGCAAAAAATATATAAATAAGTATTATAGTCGGTAACAAAACTCTGCCTGCACCCTTGGTATATGATTTTTGATATTCTTAGAATAACTGTTATATATAAAGTACTATCTGCCCCCCCAGTTTTAGCTTAGCACTCCTTAACTTTTGTCTGTCTCACTTTTCATAGTGATAAAAAAAAATCGGTATTTAATCAAAAAAATCTTAAATAAACCTGTCCTGACAACAAGAAGCATAGCAAGAAAATATTTATCAAATGGTGCAGTCTTTCGTAAGTAAAGCGCGTGCTAACATTTACGGCAATTTATTTAAATTAAGTACTAGCTTTTGCGCAGACAAGTAGTTTTATAAATTTTTCTACTTTTTTTGCTTATAATTATTGAAATCAGTCATTCCGTGATTGAGTTTTACTGAGTTTAACGAACAACATTAGATTTTGATATATAAGATATAGTAGATTTTTTTCTGCATCATTGCACAGGGCGTGGTGGTTCCACTATCAAACTCTTTATCAGCGGCTTATGTTCTTTATGCACGTTTGCATGTGTTCCTATAAGGCTTAAGAACTTATGGGTATTATTTTATTTATGATAGCAGTATGAAAAACTCTAAACTCTATTAACACAAAATACCTAGTGTATTATTGAGGAAGTTGCATTCTCAGCGATTCCTCATTTAAATGGCAGGTCCCGGTTCGGTCTATTTGCTGAGTGTTTAGACATACGTATAAAATGCATTTAATATCTTTAATTTAAAAAAAATAGTTATTCTTAATATGAGGAATTAATTAAGAATATATAAAGTATCTAAGCGAGTACAATTATATATGTACTTACAGAATATTATTATTATTCACATATCATATGTATTTCATACATTTTTAAGTATTCATGAATTTAATTATATCATGAGTGTTATCCTAAAAGTAATGTAGAGAAACGTTACTCTATCATACATAATTGTAGCCACAAGTAAATTTTTGTGTGGTTCTAAAGAGATTATTGTTGCAGAGCAATTATTTAATTTAAGTTACCAAGCCGAAGGCCCACTTTACCTATTCGTAAGAAAAATATGGTAATTAGGCTTTTTTAGGTTTGTTAGTTAAATACTTAAGCATTTTACGTTAATTTGCTATGTAAATTTCTACAATTCCGTTTTGTAGATATTTAATATTGTAATTAAATATAAGAAAGGTCTGAAGGGCTAAATATGTTTTGACCGTACCACGTTTACGTATAATGCTTTAGAATTATAGCAAATTTAGTTCAAATTCAATCGTGATCTGTTGGACACCAGACCGCCTGTTCACATTGAATTTATATTTCAAGAACATTTAAATTATATGTTTAGAGAGAGACTCATTTCTTTTCATTTAGCTACACTTTAATTTTCATTTAGCTTATGGATCTGAAAGGAAAGTTATATCTATAGAAATTGTATTATTACAAGTAAGACATTTGGTTCGAATGTATTGACGAAATTGAAAAGTTCGTGACCACTGCTGCCCATGAACACCTCCAATTCGAGAGATGTAAGTGCGCTGCTCGCCTTTGTGGGTGATAAGGGGAAGAAGAGAATTCGGATTAGGCTTTCGGTAACCTCACTCAGTAGGTAAATACAACGCAAGCATTGTTTGTCAACCGGTTTTCCGTGATACAATACTAAGCATTGCTGTTGACTGTTATAATCTGACGATGTCTCCGTGTAAAAACTACTTTGGTATGAAGCTAGACCTCACGTGGAAATAAATGAACACATAAATAAAATAGTTGAAAGTATTCGATATAGCTTTTGTGAAAAGTTTTAGGTGGTCGTATACCGTCGGCATATGTGCATGTGACGAGTTATATAATTCCCTGATTCGGAGTCGCACTCATTACGCATGTTTCTATATGTCAACAGCTCCAAAACACAAGCACCCAAACTAGAAAAAATACAAAACCGAGTTTTTTGAATTTATTTGAGCCTCAATGGATTTATTTAAAGCACTGCAATTCGTGTCTTGGAAAGTGAGCTTACCAACATATTTTTAAGACGCTTTTATTATTTAAGAATACAAATAATAATATATAAATATTAATTATTAATTGTAATAAAATAATAGAATCAAAAACCCAGATTCTGCGAGGTTTACAGCACCTAAAAACTAATTAAATACAATGACAATATATACAAAGTATCTTATTTACATCCATTTTGATTGTATCACTAAAAGTAAAGCTAAATATAATTTCGTTCTATTAAATGAAAAATATGTAACTAATGAAAAAGATCCTGGATCCCATATTGTATTTAGTCTGGCCATAAATACTGTTACAACAAAAAAGAAAACTTAATATAACATTTGACTTTGGAATCTGTCATTCTTATATGAATATTCGTTGTGTTTTCTCATTTTCGCTCCTATCGGTGTTCAATATTTGTGTGACATATTTTAGATATACATTCTATTATATTTATAATATTATATTATAAATATAATAGAAATAATAATATTTATAATATTATATTATAAATATAATACAATGGGCTGATACAAAGACCCGAATTGCTGTGACAGCACTTCACAAAGTGTATATGGATGTAGTAAATATGAATATAGCACCTAGAACCATCTTGCGTCTTTAAAAGATGACTTAGGACTTGCAGCCTATAAGAGACGTTATTTAACTGACTATTATTTATTAAAGCCAACGGAGATCATTTTGTACGAACTTCATATATTCTTAATGCTTTTATATTAATGTTTAAACTAACACACATTACACTAAATATTGTTTTTTTGCAATAAAATAAAATATTTTTCCTTGTAACAATATTTCTGCAACTGCACCCAGATGATGGGGCTCCAAGGAAGGAGCCGATGGAACGGCTAGAAAGGGCTGCTTACAACCTGTCCGATTACTCGGAAACACTACACAAATTTAATATACTCAGTTGCGACGACTGTAAATTCAATTTAATGAGAAGCCATAAAGTAAATGAATTTGGTATAGCAATATCAGCACACTGGAAATTCAATTTCTCAAGTCAATTGACTACCAAAAAAAAATGATCAATTGATTACAAAAACTGAGAAAAATTCATTTGAAACAACGGCAACGTTCTATGGTCAAAATACAAAATTATACTGTTTAATTTATATTCTAGCTTACTTCCTGACCAATGAATGTTATTTTTATATCCTACAGAAACAGTTTTTTTTCCTATCAACGGGACCATATGATTTTTTTTGTACGATACGCTTTCGCATGAACTACTCCAATAATTATCACAACATGGTACATAATGCGTTTTGAGGGGTACAGACAAATAGACAATTGATTTTTAAAAGATGCTTCTTTTAAAAATCAATTGTCGCACCGCAACCGCAAATCTTTCAATTAAAAAAACGTGTATTTAAAATACTTAATCGTAATTTTCCAAATCCTGATTTGGTTAGAATGGGCCACCGCAGGAGTATACTCTTGAGAATAAAAAAGAAATTGAAAATATTTATAATAAAATACCTCCATTTAGAAAGTTGTTTAAAAAGGATGTAGAGCACCTTGCATTACACAAAACACTTTTCTTAAACTAGTAATGAAAGAATACACTCCTTATCACAGAAATAAAACGTATATAGTTTTAAATACTTTAAATAGTTTTCGTAGAAACCGTAGTTCACGGGATGGCGACGGAAGACATGCGCCCCTAGGGGCTGTCAATTTTAGAGCCCGTCAATACAATCTTTAATGTGGGGATTCGGAAAAGTAGAAGATACCAGAATCATCCAATAACTTTTTATAAACATTATATTTTAATATAAAAATTTCATCATGTAGTTTCCCTATGAAATTAAACACGATTAATTTCTCCTCCATATTCGTACTACAAGCTGGGTCTGTATTTGTATATATAATAAATCTGTAAACCTGAATTTGTTGTTCACGCATCACAAAGAAAAACCGAAATCTTCATAGCAACTATACTTTATGCATTCATATTGTATGCTCTTTATGCATTCGTATCGTTGTGTATCTTTCGGAGTATCATTTAAACATTTTTTTTATATATAGCCATACATACACATATTAAAAAAACAGTATACATATGTATATTAAAAAAACAGCGTAAATAGCTTAAAAATAGGTCACACTGAAAGTTTTTAGAAAATAAAAACTGAAATATATAGAAGCCTGTTTATTTTTATTGAAGTAGTCTTGTTTCCATATGCATTGAGGTATCCATCTAGGACAAGACTTTCTGACTCCTAAATGTTTATGATTTTTGTACTTGACTCATACCAATGCCTAAAGCTGCCCGAATCTGTTGATGTCTGTTTGTAAAAATAAATGACATATTATAATAATAATAATCATTAATTTCAGAAACTGCACATTATGTAACAATTATTTACTTACAAATTAATGTAAGTATAAATATAATTATGTTTAATATAGACTAATATTACAGTACAGAATGTAGCCGCATCCATCAGCGCATCGTCGGGGTCTACCACCGATCTGTGAAAACATTCAGGATAGTGCTGGTTCTGGCGCGGAATCATCATTGAGGCGCACCTTTTTCTTATTAGGGCTGCAAAGCTGTCAATTTGGTTCTCTGCGTACATACCTTATGCGCTGCACCTCGATTTTATTACACATGTACAGGTTCCCAAAGAGTTATTATTTCGAAATAAATTTGTCACAGGCTGCTTTTCTTACTGGCCTATTCTAAGAACTTTTGAGTGCGACCTACGTACATATGTTTAGGTTTTATTATATTCTTTAAATCTACTATCTTGATTATGAAAAGTAATCAAAAACATTAAGCGCTAAAAATAAGCGCTTTTAAAATAAGCGGATTGTTTGAAGTGCGATGATTTGCATTCCACTCAGAAATCCAAATTCAAATGAACGTTATAAAATGAACGAGCGTGCTCCCCTAACTTTTATAGCAGTGTCCGTGCTATTATCACTCTTTTGATCTGTCTAAATGCAAATATAGCAAATATGACGCCACTTGTTAAATTTGCGTTTCTTTTTACACATCCATAGTCTAGATTAGCCTGATAAAACAGTTACGATGAAGAAAATGAGCTATAGACCTGCAACTATTATACATACATTCCTTTTTTAGGGAAAAACTTTCTAGGCTTACACACGACTTCAGTGAAATTGAATGAGACGAAAGATATAGAAAATTATATGGTTATGGTTTTGCACACGCAATGTTTGTTTATTCTTGAGATCGGGTTTAGATGATACAAAATATATACGTAACATTCGTATAAAAGTTACGTACTGAAATCAAATTAGAGTTAGCCACAACCTTCAACGTAAGTGACAGAACGATACTAATTCATTTACGTCAATTTGGAACTGATAAAGTAGCTCGTTAAGAGGGTACCATTTCAGCTAACTGAAAGATATCAATGTAATCAGGTGAAACTTCACCACTTGTCGGGATGAAATTAATATCTACGTATGTATAAATCAAATCAATCTATTTATTAAATTCATTACATTTTGTAGAACTGTGGATATGTAATTCAATTTTGTTTTTTATTGTTGAAAGAATATTTACAACGTGGCCCCCAGCTAAGCTAAATGCTTGTGTTAGGGGTGGGTTTACGACACCAGCGCCTCATGCCACCCTGAGTGTGGCCCCGGGTGGTCGGGACGGGTTTTCCCCTCCATCCGCCATATGGCCAGCCGCGAGGAGGCGACGTCCTGGTGTGTCTGGACGTTGCCTAATTGAGAGTTACTAGAAGGTGGTGCCCGCGCTGTTGCGGGCAGGCAGGCGCTAGGAGGGATCCGGATGTCTTAATAAAGCTGTTCCCGGATTCCTCCTATTTTGGGCGCAGTATGGCACACCGTGTGGTTTTAGTCGGTCCGATTCCGACACACCGTTTCACCGAAAACCCCGGTGGGATGACGGCCCGAGGGGGTTTCCACACGTTAAAAAAAAAACAAAAAAAAAGGGGTGGGTTTACGATGGTAGTATAATGAGCGGGGTTTGAACCGCATCGCAAGTCCAACCCCTCAGCCATCATGCTACTGTCGAAACCTTCACCACTACCACTAATTATTGAAAGTGTACAAAACTTACTTGACAATATAGTAAATAGAGTATTTTATACGACTTTGAGCAGTAGCCATGATCCGTGAAAACTGATCACCAAGCAAAAGGTATCCTATATATGTATATATGTTTTATTTAATCGAAATTTATCAATATCTACTTAAGCAAATTAGCGCATGCGATTGCTGATCAAGAAGTCTCGCTTCGATTCCCGGGTCGTTCCAAAAAAAGTGCTATTGTATTTCTAATAGGAATTTCTCAGTAACAGTCAACAACACGAAGTTTAAGATGTTACGCACACGTTGCTCGGAAAGCACGTTAAGCCGTCGGTCCCGGTGATCGTGAACACCTATAACAGTCGACATTGGGAAGTAAGTGCCCTCTAATATACCGACAATTAGTCCAACTATCAAATTCAGTTAGCCATCAGATAAGGCTGGGAATAAGTCAAGTTTTTTTATAAATAACTTCATTAATTATATTTCGATAATATAGGAAAGATAATTAAGATGTTTCTTTACCTGCTTACTTCGGGTGAAGTAATCCTTGAACTGTACGGAATAAAACTAGAGCATGTAGGTTCTAAACTCTATTAGATAACGTTGTGCTATCTAGGTATTTACATAGCTTTGCTTTCTTTTTTAGTATTAATGCTATTCGTTCTTGCCAACTTATATATCACAAAGCTGTAGTTAGGTTACCTGCTACGAAAAAAAATGCCATTTAAAAATACATATTTAGAATTACATACACTGATGAGTCCATTCACGCCTATGTTCCTTAAGAAGTCAGTTCTCAAACGCCAACGGAACTATACATATACTGTCTGATGGATAACACTCCAATCCAATCCAGTCCAATCCTTTGGGTGGCCTTTCTATCTACCACTCACAAACTTAAATCAAAGCTTTGAAGAAAATAACACTATTGTTAATATTCTTAAATACATTATTATTTTGTTTTTCTTTTATTATTTAAAAATGTAATTTCAATATTCATCAAGAAAAGTAAAAAGAATAATAATAATAATCGCTTAACAAATTTTACACACGGCCGTCTGATCCCAAACTAAGCAGAGCTTGTACTATGGTAAACCAGACAGCTAATAAAAATACTTATATACTTCTAAATACATATGTACATACATATTATCACGCCTCTTTCCCATAGGGGTAGGCAGAGACCACTTCCTTCCATTTGCTACGATTCTGACATACCTTTCTCGCTTCTTCAACTTTCATTCCGTTCCGCATACAGGCTCGTCGGTTAAAGGTACTTTTGACCTGGCCTTTGCTTAGATTTTCTTGGACTTGTTCCAAGAACATTTGCCTAGGTCTTCGTCTTCCGACAACTCCATTTACCTCTGCCATATAAATACCTTTTGTCAACCTTCTTTCATTCATCCTTTCGATATGCCCGAACCAGTACAGCATACTTTTTTCTATTTTAGTCACGACATCCTCTTTCACACCACACTGATCCCTTATCACACTATTCCTCACTCTGTCACTCAATTTCACAGCAGCTATACTCCGCATTAATTCTACTTTCGTGCTTCTTCTGCCATACCCAACTTTCGCTGCCATACATAAGTGTTGGCACCAACACACCTCTATGCACAGCCACGCGAGCCTTCATTGAGACTCTGTGGCTGGTCATAAAAGTATGCCATACGCCATAAAATAAATAAACTTTGATCCCAGATATACAAATTCATCCACTTGTTCCACTTTTTTACCACCTATTATAATTTCACAAAACGTTCTATTTTCATCTCTTTCAAAAACCATGGTTTTCGTCTTGCTCACATTAATTTTCATACCCTTTCTTTCTAATGCCCCATGCAAGGTTGTTACCCTTTCCTGTAACTACTCAGCTGATAACGCAAGTATTACTTGGTCATCCGCATATAGGAGACATTTGACGGGTAATCCCTTCATTCTCAAACCACATTCTTTTCCTTTAATTTCCCTAAGACAATCATCAATGAATAAGTTAAACAGCCATGGCGTAGCTACACATCCCTGTCTAAGACCTTTCTCAATCTTAAACCATTCAGTGTAGGCGCCGTTCACCCTGACAAGCACTGGAGTTCTCATATATAGATTTCAGTGCTCGGAACAGTTCGGTGTTCACCCCATTCACCGATAAAACACTCCACAATTCATCCCTCTCCACTCGATCGTAAGCTTTTACTAATTGCACGAATACGCAGTGAACTTTTTGACTATTCGCCAAAAACTTTTCGGTTATGCCTCGCAAGGAGAAAACTTGGTCCGTACATCCCATTCCTTTTCTAAATCCTGCTTGTACATCCCATATGCTTTCATCAGTTTAGTTCTTTACCCTTTCAATTAATACCTTTGCATACAATTCTCCTACCACGCTTAGGAGGCTGATATGCCGGTATTTTTGCAATCCTGCTGTGACCCTTTTCCCTTAAACAACGGCACGATTACAGCTTTGCACCAATTACTTGGCACTCGGCCGTTCCTCGAACAAAGATTGAAAAGGCGGTACAGCTGGTTCATAATTACACCTTTTCCAGCTTTGTATCTCTCAGCATCTCGCTTGTAATTTGGTCACACCCCGCAGCCTTTCCTACTTTCAAACTCTTCATTGCTTCCATTATTTCATCTACACTAATTTCGCTTTCACTCCCATCGTGCTCAACTCCATTCAACTCCAATTAGCGTGCTGTCCTTTTTCAAATAAACTTTCAAAATATTCCTTCCATCTCTTTAGCACACTTCCTTCTTCATTCATCAAATAACCACTTTCATTCATGTATGTATGTACATATTCTAGATAAATTACATCCAGACAGAACAATTGATCATGCTTAATACACATTCATTTGTCCTGGGTGGAAATCAAACCCTCAACCTCTGGCTCAGCAAACAGGTTCACTAACCACTCACTAGACTAACAGGCCTAATAATGAGGTGAAATATTTCATTCATAATGTTAATATATGTATCATATGAGCTCATAAAGTACGTTCCATTTGTGATATGAAATATTAAATTATCACTTTTACTCTAATTTAGCTGAAAATTTATCACGTTTATATTTTAACAAGGCAAAAAAACTTGAGATGAAATTCTGCCGACATATTTTACTCCGTAACGCTTCACACAGCTCCACCTCTGGGAGCTATAAACGAAAACAATTGAAAACAATTTTCTTCTCGAAAGCTTTTTCATAGGGAGGAGCCATAAGATAAAATACTAATATTACACAAAACTCACGTAATACCCATACAATCTTGGATATGTATGTCTTTAATTATATAAAGCCTTGTCAAAGTTGAACGCTTGGGTCGCGTCGCTATCAGCTTTAATAAGTGTAAACATACTAGATTTTATTGTATATATATACGTTTAAAGGGTTTGTCATCCCCAAGTAAAGCATCAATTAGAATATTTATCAATGTATTTCAACATTTTCTAGAAATTGAATTCATTTTCTTTACCTGTCTCATGAGGACAAATTCTTTGTGTAAGCAGCGATTCCTAGAACGTTTAGTAAATCGTTTATATCAACATGAATTTATTGAATTGTATTATGTAGTCATATGAGAGGACATACAACGGGAGCATATCACGTATATCTATTGTCGCATTTGTCATCAAATAAGAATATGTAAAACATTTTTTACCTATACAGTTTTTCAATTTGCTGCTCTTTTTATCTTGTATCCAACATGAAACTATCACTACCAATTAACCGATTATTTGGAAACGTACAAATTAAACAAAACACATAAAGTTTTAATATTGATGAATGCCTGTTTTTTTGTTAGTTATTTAGTTCAATATAAAGGAAAACTACAAATCGTCTAGATATATGTATAAATATATATATCTAAGTACGCATACAAAACTAGTAATTATTATAATTTGAGTTTTAAATTGACTTTTCAATAAATTTCAATAAAGTTTTCAATACACCGCCTTCAATGCACTTTCCTAATTCCTTCAAGTGTTACAATGAAAGTTAGATAGTGCCCTTAGTTTATCTAGGATCCCATTATCAAATCCTGACCTAATCACCATGGAACCCCCTATGTTAAAGTTAGGACACAATTAAGTGACGTGTTTACATGCAGTGCCGTTTTTAGTACTAACAGCGCCCTGGATGAGATTTCCACGGTGCACCTGAATGCAATTCAGAAACGCTATGTTTAAAAAAGGGAAATGATATAATGTTATATATATATTTATTAAATTGTTTTCAACAATTTTTATTTCGGATTGCTGTGTTTGTTATTCTTAATTCAGATATGGTCGATCGAAGATAAGTTTTTATGTGCTTAAGATTAGTAAAACTCCTCTCCAAACTAGCAACCGTTACAGGTATATAGTCAATAATGTTCACAATGCTATCCATACATTTGGTAAACAGTTCTTGTAAGTTGCCATCTTTGATAACATTTAAAACAAAAACAGAAATAACAACATTCTGATCAAACAAAAAGTTTTCATACTTACGAGTTCATCATACAAAATAGAACCATCGTATGTTACAGGTTCATCGCTGGCAGTTTCACCATCTTGAAGCTTAACTGATGCGTTAAAAAATCTTGTTGTTGCTCTTAACACAGGTTCAATTTCTGTTTCATCAGAAAATTCCTTTGCAGTTAAAATGGCGATATTAAAACTTGTTTTTTTATATTCCTCCAAGAAACTGCAACCTTTGTTATAATATCTGTGCATCTACCGAGTGCAACATTTTCTCTTTTGAACCAACATTTTTTTTTTTAATATTCACCTCGTTGTCACAACCCTGATCAACCCAATAATCATTTAATTCTAGTACGTATTTATTTAAAATATCAACAACAACTTCATTCTATTCAGTCGACTCAAAAACAGGTATAAAGTCTGTAAAATGCTCTTTTACTGATATTCTTACATTAACTGATGATAAATAATTTTTTCGTCATCTGATGATATAAGGGGGAGCCTACGGCGTCCGCTTCATATTTGATGCTCTGGGTCGTCGCCAACCGCGCCCTACCCGAACGCCGTTACTGAATACATCCGACATATAATATAGAATATATATTTACCGTTAACACATTCATTTTAAAAATGTTAGAATTAATATTTCTTAGTAAGATTTAAAAATATAAGTAACGAAAAACTATTAGTACCAATCTACTCTCAGTGAATTCATATTTCATAGCATAAACAGTCTGAGGCGGTCGTAGTTTCCTTAAGAATTCTTAAATGTGTTAGTTTTTTTTTTCAATTTGGATTAAAAGCTTTTCAAAATAGATTATTTGCGAGGCATTAGATTGAATCCCTTAAAATACATCCGAATATAGCACACTGCTATCGACATACGATTATTAGTGGGTTGGATACAATAAAAATAATACATGAACGAGTACACTGTTTAAATACAGATTTAATCAATAATGGAGGAATTAAAACTTAATTTAATATTATAAAAGAGTTTTCCAATTTTGTGAGCGAACAAGGTCCTTTAATTTTAGCTATTACCGATCATCTGGTAATATAGGTATAATTACAAGACAGTGATTGAGTACCACTGAACCCGTTAACGAGATCTGTAGATTAAGCTCTTTAAGAATATAAATTATAATTAATAAACTTTAGAAGTTATTCGTTTGTAGAACTTTTTATTTAAGGTAAGCAAACGGCTAGAACAAACCTGAAGGTTACTTGGTACTTATTTAATGAAGATACAAGTTAACAAATGTGAGTTACACTCTTAATAAGAACGCTTAATTTAATCTGTCTTTGCATTATGACTAACATAGATTACAAACTGATTTAGTTAGAAGGCCCGGACTTTAGTCAGTCAGTTAACGTCAGTTCATGTTACAGGTATAAAGACCTTGACTTCCTCCTATAATAATGTATATATGTATGTATATATGTGTTGCAAAATGTATGTGTTGAATAATATTGCCTACTACTAATTTAGTAAACTGCCTACATTTTCGTATATAATAATAAATAATATTTTATATATATAATAATAATACTTTAATGAAAACCTTGCTACATTTCACAATAATTAAATGATAACGGCTACAGTATAAACTGTGTCGTAGCCATTAATACGTTTATACAGGTCTATACCGCGTGTCAAAATTATAAACTGAAGAAATTTAACCGTCACGCCTTTTAAAAATACACTCATGTTTTTTTTTATATTCATTGGAAAGAGTGAAAAAAAATTCATGTGATAAGATTATATGCAGGTTAATTATTTATAAGATAAGCCAAACTGAAAAAATGCGCTTCTTGTCTAGATTTTTTCATATATCGCGAAAAGAGTTTCTAACTCGAAAGCCTGTGCATGACACATCGATAGGGTGTATGTATGTAGGTTTTTTTGAAGAATCGTCATACAGTTATACAGTTTGCGCATCTGGGAAAAAAAAGTTCCTTTTCAAATGTAAAAAATACTAGACAATGCTACTGGCTTGTAAAAGTTAATCAATAAATCCTTATTAAAAACAAATTAATTTCACTTCACAGTGTGTTTCCTTATTTATAAATACTAACTTTTTAATTTTCTCAATAGTAAATAAATATAAAAGCTCATCTCTATTCGAATATATAAGATATTACGAGAAAAATGGATGCTATAAAATATAAACGAGAAACAATTTCAGTAACAGAATCTGAAATATCTATTTTATTTGAAAGGGTGCTTGTCAAATACCTGTCATGTGTAATAAATGCCCATCCCTCGTTTACATTTTCAATAAATGAGCCCAGGACCTTCGAAAATCTCATTTGGACCTTTGCAAACGTGACGGTTATGTAAAAGAAGAGTTTGCCTACCGTGTACATATTCTATTCTTTATTTCAGATAATTAATTCAGATATTCCCTGTGTGTTGCTTATATTTATGTTAAAAGTTACAGTTCATCAATCAGGGGTACTGTAAAGTGTAAACGGTACCTTATGTAGTTTTCTGTACTAATGACGAATGTGAAGTGATGAAGGCGTAGACGGTAACAAACAAAAAACTTACAATCTGTGTCGTTTTCTTTTGTCGTTTTATTTGAACTTCAGCTGGACTTTGCGTTTACGTTTCCGTAAAATTAACTTCGGTTACTGATTAGAATTTTTATTTCATTACTTATTTCATAAATGGGTAATGTAGTAGTACAGTTGAGTGGACAAAACTGTTATTACAAATTAATAGGTTAATAAACATATAACTCACCACATTAAAAGTGGGAGCCCTACTGTTCTCCCAGCTAGGCCTATAAAGAGCCTGTATTTAACAATAGCTGTGATCCCCTTAGGTTGGCAAATGCCACATTTTATAAGATAACAAAATTCACCTTTACATTTAACTATGTATGTGTGTTGTTTGTGCGTATGAGAGTGTGAATTAGATCAGTGACTAACTTGCTTTCTGTTGCTTCATAGGTTGTATATATTAAGTGATTCTGTAGCAAACGTTTACATTCATACCTAAACCATAAATAAAAATGCTTTTCACTAACAAGTTTATATAGAAAAGGATAAAAAACCTCTTTGTAAATGTGAAATATGCTTTCGGCAACGTGCAGATTTTATCTGATCTATGTACGTTTGATAAGTTATAAATACCTACATATACATTTATAACTACACAGGAACGAACACATACATATCAACATTTAAATAAAAAAGGGAGCCTAGGATGATACTTACTTCAGCACTTAAAATAAAGTGCTGAAGTAAGTAACATCCTCTATGAGATACCAAAATATTTTCAATACTTTGATATATTATTCTTAGAGCAGGTGCCATATTGTGAATTATTCTTTAAAACAGTCTTGATCATCGGTCTCATAATGTAATCATGTAAACGCGACGCTATAGACTAGATGATTATTTTGCCAATAGAAATGCTTGTCAGAATATTGGACCTGCTCCACAGCCACACTATAAATGAGTAGGTACACCTTTTTTTATTTAGACCTATCCCATCCTATCCTGAAGTATTGTTTATTAGTTTTTATTTTATCTAACATATTACAATTGATTGTTATTTTTTTATTTTGATCATGCGGGCACTTTTGGAAATTATATGCTAAAATTTGGAATACAGGAATTTGAGGGTAAAAAGGCTATGAAAGGGATGTTGCTTATACAGATGAATTGGAGAGTATAAGCAATAGCTCAAGCAAGTCAGGGTCGCATACCTTTAACTCGAACTGGTTGGCGACGGGACGTCCGAGTCCTCTAAAGTAAATTATAGAAAAAAACATAGATTATAGATGGCTATTTATGTTATCAATCACCTCTTCCAGCGGGCCATATACCCAACAGCCATAATTACATTAATTAATTATATTGGTGTTACTGTTTATTTAGATCATTACAAATAAGTATTAATGTTTGTTGTCGCCCTCACAAGACTAGCAACACATTTCAAGATGATATTTTTTTTTGTTTTGAGAACAATAATGTTGACTTTGGGTTTTGGAAAATTGATCCGTCATAATTAATAGAAGAAAATAAGAGAATACAGACTGTTGTTAATCATTCCTGGAATATTATTTGTCCCTGAGCGATAATACTTAACTTTGCTGCTGCAAGGGTTCGTTGGACCTGTATGTGACAGTCCACTATGATCTGTAGGTATTGTAAATTATCTATTTATAATGACTTTTTCTATTACAAAAAACGTTATTAATAAAAGTAAATACTAAGGTACTAAGGAAATACATATTTGTAACATTAAATTTTTTTAAAATTCTTGAATTCTTTTCCAAAATATTTATGTTAGGGTCAAGACCCTCTAAGACTCTGGAAAAAATATCGAAAACTGAACAATTAATTAAAATAAAAATAATTTTGGTAATTAACCACGTGTATTTTAAAACACAGAATCTTTATTCAAAATCTAAGAATAGTGCTTTGATTAAGCCACTGCTCATGTTCATATTACCGCCTCTCAGTATTCATGAAATATTTCTAAAATCCCATGAATACCCTAAAGCTTTTAGTAGACGATTTCACATAATGTTTTGTGTCAAAATTTGTGACAAGTGGAAGCAATAAAGTCGGTTAAAACTCGTCTATTTTAAACTCTAAGTATTTCAAATAATACATTCCTCTGTGCTTTTGTGAATTTACTGGTTTCATATTTTGTGAGCAATATATCACATTCTCGTAGTTAGTTTCTAGTATAGTGGCTTAATGATTGGTTGTTGTAAAAGGCTTAAGCTACTGTTTGGCAACAGAAATAGTAGTAACAGTGGTAGAGTCATGCTTACGGGCTTATGGGACAAAGGATACGTAGACGGAGGTTCTCCGTGCCGACGCATCCTTTTTCAGTCCTCTCTAAGTTAAAGTGGTCGTAAATGTAATTTGAATCTAAATTCTTACAATGTAATAAAAAAGTTATCACATAATAGAGTATATTTGAAAATAAAAAAAAACAGCTCAGAAGATCTGACTATAAAAAGTACACAGGACTTCATGAAGGATTTGAATTTCTTCGTAAGACCGAAATCCAATAAAATAAAAACTAGTCACTATAACGAGCGGAATAGTTTTAGATGTATCATGTCACGTTTTCAAAACTAGAATAAATTAGTTATTCTAAATGTCACTAAATATGGAATATTTTTGCTTGTTGGTTATGTTGTAAAAAATAAATTGCTTTTTATCAACATCTGTTGATAAAAAGCAATGGTTTTTTGTTTCAAAGAAAATAGAAACGAGGTCAGTAAGTATAATCACTTTTCGCCGATAGAACTTTCAAAAGTTATGTAATAGGATTTGAGCAATTCACGGCTATAATAAGAACAACCATTTCGAAGTTCCTTTGATTTTTCTTTTATTATGACTCATACCTATATACATATACATCACTTAATAAAATTGAAAATTACGGTAACACATTTGAATGGCATTTTTGCAGAAATGCCATTCAAATGTGTTCCCGAAAATAATCTTCAAAGGTTGTTATTTTCGTTACAACCGTTGCTTGTTCAGGACAGCAAAGATTTAAATACAAAGTTGAGGACGGTGAGAACGCATGTTACTTGGTGTGTATTTGATTATCTACACAATATATAGAAGTCGGATTTTAATAAATATAATATGAATTTAGTACTCATTTTTATCAGATGTCAGTAACATGTGGCTTATTACATAATGCAGTTAATATAAGTATATATACCACGCGGCAACCAATATTTACATTTATATCTTTCAATATAAAGATGGTAACTTGAGTTTAACATACAGAAATTGATAGGCCTAATCTATTATTTTGTATGTGAAAACTAGCCAATTTTGCGCTTCTTTTTAACCTTAGTTCTGCTAAAATGATTTTCAAATTTAAGTTTTTTTTTTAACAGCAAACACCTTTAACTTTTATTTATAGCATTGTGCGTTCGCATAAAAAATCACAGTGACACACAAAACTTGGCAACCATATACATTTCAATGTTTTCGTCGGCAAAGTCAAAAACCAGGCATATTCTGAGATTTAATTTTCACATTCATGTTTTTGATAGGATCTAAACTTTTAACGGACCTTTTTTAGCGCGGTATTTGGTACTAGAATCACGAACTATGTATTTTGCCAGGCATATTACTTAGTGTTTTTTAACCAAAAAATAAACTATGTTAAAAAACGTATAAAGTTGCAAACATACTAATTTTATTGGGTATTCTATAAATGTTGCAATAACTATCATAGACCGTAGGTACTATCGACAAAGTTGTACCTACACTTAGGCTATCCGGATGTCCGTAAAATTTATAATCCAGATATTCACAAGTGCCACTATTCAAATAATATAAAAAAACGGATAGTCAAAAGTTTTATTACTTAATACTTTTTAAACGCATCCGCGTCGGTATTATATAATATTTTAGGCTGTGTTTAGTAAAAAATGTATTCGCTCATATTAATAGGCACGTAAGTTCCGGTACTGGTCAATGAAACGCAATATAATTATTTGAGTCACAATTGTCTGTTTCTATCAAGTCTTTAAATGCACTGTACCACTGTACTGTACTAAAGCCTATTGAGATCATTTTGGTTGAGCTTCGTATATTTTGAATGCTATTATATTATTGTATAAATTCACACTTATTACAGTAATAAATGTTTTATGCAATAAAAAAATAGGATTTATCAGTGTAACAATATTTATGGCAAGACTAGGTATATGCTGAATAGTAAACTTATTACCTCTACAATTATAAATTAGGTTATTTGTCACGCCAAAATATAAAAAAGCGGGTAGTTATGAATTTAAGGCACCCTGAGACCTCCTCACAATACAAGAAATTCATTAGAATAGGTCCAGCGATTTAGGACTATTGTGACATACACAATTACAGAACATTTATATTTAAAAAGTTTTATATTATGAAAATGCAATATTAATCTGAACTGTTCTTTTAATAATATGTAAAGTTTACGATCCTATTCTGGTATTTTCATAACTTTATAAACTAAATGATTGCTGTTCGGACTTTACTAAAAAGACAAATTTTCACATACTTTTCACAATATTCTTTATTATTTCGGGCACTTTTGGGAATTAGATGGGAAAATATGGAGTTCCTGGAGTAAGAAGTATTGGTTGCACAGGGAGGATAGCAAAGGAAGGAAGGGGGTATAAGCAATAACTCAAGCACGTCAGGAGCGCATACCTATAACTCGAATGCTGAAAAAAGTATGTTTATGACTAATCTCCGGTTTTTGTATTTAAATAACCGAAAGTTTTACGTATGCAAGTAATATTTTGACTTTTCTAAACAAATATGTCATTGATTTCAATAAAATGGAATCTTAAAGTTTTACTAACGGAAAACAAAATATGTGTGTTGTGTTGTACATTGATTTCGATAATGATCTTAGGCATGCATAGGTGCTGCCAATTAAATATATATTTTTTTATGCGATAGGGCCAGACGAGCGGACGGGTGGTAAGTGACTACCACCGCCCATGGACACCCGCAACTCAAGAGTCTCAGTGCGTTGTTTTTCTTGAAGGTTTTAAGGTCGTATTGTAAATTACGTGAATTTTACTATGGATTCGGGAACAATTTCATTTCGTACAATGTTAAGCAGTTTTTGATATTTATGTGAAAACTTTTGTTATATGTTTTTTATTTAAACACCTAGACAATAAATGTGTGATATAGACAGGCAACTCTGCATTTTTTATTGACAACACAGAACTCCACCTGGTGGACAGATATGTGAAATTATTATAATATGCTATAGATACATATACATATATCATATGTACATTATAGCACAATAAACACCTATACTAATTTAAACACGGTGTATATTTTGTTTGTTGATTTGCTGGTTGCAAATCGATTTTATACTTACCTGTAAAATGTATGTTTGTGACTAATCTCCGTTTGTATTAAGTAGAGGAAAGCTTTACGCACAAAAAGTAATCTTTTTACATTTAGAAAGCTAATGTGGCTTATATTTAAATAAAATGGAACCCTTGAATGGAATGGAAGGCACATGGAAACCGAAAATATTTTACTTTTTTTAAATTGTTATCGCTAGTGCTCTTATACTATAAGTATAATATTAGATTGGCATCACACACACACAACACATCATAATATTACAATTTCAACTAATCAAAATATCTTTAAAGAATACTACTGTTTATTTTGTACAGAATTTTGAAATTGTTTATGATAGTTACTAAGCATTTTCGTCTTTTATTTACATATCCAGAAAAGAGAACGTTTTTCTTTAACAAAATCAAGTGTTTAAATATGACAAAACAGACATTTTAGTTAGACTATCTTTGCTTGGTATGGCGCTGTACCTACCCAATAATAATGCGTCTATCATAAAATTTGAGACTAATATGGTTTTCTCATGGATGCCATTGTCAGAACTGGACCAAATTAAAATGAGACCACACGGGAAGCACCAGCTTTCAAATAAAAAAAAAAAAACAATAAACATCAGAATCGGTTCACCCAGTCGAAAATTATGAGGTAACAACATAAAAAAAAATAAAGTCGAATTGAGAATCTCCTCCTTTTTGAAGTCGGTTGAAAAATTATTAATTTCATTTGTTCTAATTTGACACGGCATGCAGTCAGCAGTTACAAGCCTAGACGCCCGTACATTACCAGCCTTATATTGATTCAATTCAAATTTGTAACACACCGCAGACGCGACTTAAATACTGTACATTATAAATTATGTACTCAAGCCAATGCTTTAATTATCACAAGCTTTCGCTTTTTTTTTTTTTTTTCGTGTGGAAACCCCCACGGGGTTCACCTCACATCACCTCACCAGAGCTGACGGTGAGGTGGTATATCGGACTCGAACTGACTAAAACCTCACGGTGTTCCGTCATGAGAGCGTCTATTGCTAGGGACCCGGGATACCCTCAGAAGCAAACATCCGGGAACCCCAGCAGACCTTGGCCACCTGCAAGCTAGCAGGCGACCACACTTTGGAATATGGGGGCCTTACGCCCCCCATCTCAAATAGGCGCGCGTGGAACGCGTACGTCACGCCACCGTCTCACACAAGCTTTCGCTAGGTTTTGCTATATATGTATATATACGTGTTACTGTTCGTTACTTTAATTTAACACCAGATATTTTGTATAAACATTTAGAGTTTTTATTCTTAGGTATTTAATATTTATTCATAAGCCTGTTACGGCATATTACAGTACTTTTAATAGTTTCCAATTTTATAGACCCTGAAGACTCGCAAATTAGCTACGCATACTAAAAGCTAATTTTAATATGTTGGTACACCTGTAAACTTTCCAACTAGTTATAGACAATATTAATTTTCTGCTGTTGGCTTTCACCTAATAATGTAAGTTAAGAGTCTGTCTTCAAGTACAGGATCGACTGTTTTAACAACTTATTAGCTTAGCTTATAACTAACAAACTTAGAGTATATAAACAGTGCTTGAAAGTCAATTTAAACGTACTTTTAACTGTTGAATCGAAATAAAACTTTTTGTGTACATATGTATATAATAATGATATGGTAATTTTGAATCTTTAAGCTGATCTGATGATAAAGCCAATAGGTGGATACTGTAACTCTTCAGTGCCAATACATTTTTTTTGTGTGGGAACTCCCACGGGTCGTCACCAGCGTTTGGGCTCATTTGATTTGTTTTAACGAGTCGTATAAATACTTGTTGTCAAAGCTTATTTTTAAGGTATTTTAATTTGTTATTGATGTCTTAAATTAGGCAATCGGGTGTTCAGCAACCTAGTTTTTTTTTTTTTTATAATAAAGAATTACATTTTAATTTTGTCGTAAATTAAAATTCAGTTCAGTTCAATTGTACTCTTAAATCCTTTCCTTCCATTTCTATCCTGCCTTTCCTGTTAATATACTTAAAAAAAATCCCATATAATTCTCAAAAGGCTTCCCCCAATTACGTAACTAAATGGAACTAAATTTGGATGTTAATTACGAGACGAGACGGCGAAATTCCACGCGCTCTCGGTTTGGACCATGGACAATACCATGGTCTTCAGCAAGTGTCAATAATTATGTTACCTACTTATCGACAGTATATTATATCAAATTGAGATATTGTATATTGTAATAGTTTTTTTTTGTGTTGTGATTATTATAATGTTAAAAGCGTATAAATAAGAATTTTACTCATCGTACGCTTAGTTTGAATTTCTTGTTCCTAATTACAGCTTACCAATTTAAATGACGGTGCAATTTTGTTTGGATATAAAATATTGCAATAGGTAAACATGACATAAGTTTATATCCTGAAAATTTTCAAAGCAAACTTAATAATTAAATTAAATTGATAATTCAGGATAAAATAACCGTGGCAATCTACCAAATGTCATTTTAGTTTATCTAATAAAAACTCAGAGTACAGTGTAGAGGAACGGGTTCTATGTATGTATGTACCACAAAAGGAGGATCCTCCGAGGCGAGGTGATCATGCCTGGTGGACAGCAGCTCATAGATTGATGTTGGGATGTAGCTAATTGTTGGTGAGAACTTTTATATAGCGATTTAGGATCTTACTACGTAATTAGAGTAGTTACTACGTTGTTTAGTTCGACTTCGCAAGATGGTGTTAATATATACTTGTGTATCGCTTGTGATAGGATTGGAATAACGCTACCAGGCTACCGATCTCAATTAAACTGATTTTCTTATCATTTTTAAAGTGTTGATAATATATCTATATACTTCATTAAGTCGTATTAGTTTAACATTAGCCGAGATAACTTCTTTTTTGTCTTTCATAATGTTATTGGTTGCTATAGTTTGCAAATGTGGTATAAAATTGAAATGTACCTCCTTGTAAAATTCCTATTTTCCTCTTACATCATGTTCCACGTAAATAAATTATGCTGAGCTTAAAAAGCCGGTCCGTTTTCTTTATTTAGGATGGCTGAAGTGGCGGTTAGGCCTCATTAAGAGAATATGAGAGTCAATGAAGTTGTTGAGAATCGTGCAAAGTGGGGACTATTAAAAAAGATTAGACAAAAATGGTAATGAGCCGCTAGTTGTTTGTTCCCATTATTTAAACTTTGCTTTTTGCTCTCTCGTACTTATTACACAGCTACAAGTCACCCATTTTCTAGTAAGTGACGTCACATTTTTAACAAATTGAGTTGTTGCTGTACTATGTTTAGCAGATTGTATAATAATATAGTATTTCAATAGTGTCTCAGTACATCATTTCCATAATACCTTTATATTACGTAAATCACTCAAATCATATACTATTAACAATTAATATTAAAATTCAATGTACGAAATATGAGTGAATTACTAGCTTTTAGGTTTTGCTTTTGTTTTATTCTGGATAAATGGTACACAGGTTAACCTTTGTAGAATTTTAATCTCTACTACACAATGTCTGATACGTTATAAATGAAAAAAAAAAGTAAATTGTTTAGAATATTCTATATATTAATATCGTTTTATTTCGTAAACATAATGAAAACCGATCAGATTTGATAATACTTTTACAAGGTTGTCTCAAAGAGATTTCTGTGAAATATAATATACCTTAATTTTAGTAACTAGAAAGGAATAGAGAAAAGAGATGAGTAAATAAAACCTGCGTCGTCATAAAATGTTACAAACTGTAATAAACATAATACATGCATAAGAGTTACTGCATTAAGACAAGAGGTTTTATTTGTGTCCCGAATAGACGTAATAGACATAAAAATGACCACAAAAGTATCAGAATTGAAATGAGATCTGATCTGAAAACGAATACGAATATATCTTCTCGTGACACCAGCGCAATAAAAAAATCTTGGACTGGACGCTGTCATAAGCGTAGCGTTGGCGTAGCCACTCTGTAACTCTAAATTTACCACGTTGTAACATTTTCTTCAAATTTAAATAAGACCAATAGTAATCACCAAATTCAAATGAAAACTGAATGTGATGAATGATATAAAATTTAATTTTAGCAAGAAACAGGAAACGAGAATTTTTAAGATGAAAAATGTGTACATGTAGGTATTAAACCTTTTAAGAAGCAGAATTAACTTTCTTTATTGCGTTAACCTCTTTTATAATTCAAGATTGCTTTAAGATAATTAAACTTGCTATTCCCAGGATACATGGACTTTTCAGTAGCCATATAATTAACTTTGTACTTGAATTCAGTTTAAACTTAGGGCTCAAGCCTTTTCCAACTTATCCGTTCTTATCCTGACTACACATGGAGGAGGGTCTTATTTTATATTTTCTATAAAAGCAAAGTTTCAACAGTGGGAGAACCATTCTAAGACACGAATAGGCCTGCTCGCCATATGCGATACCACGGTCTCACAGGAAACTGGATGTGAAGCAATGCTCGTGTTGCTTTTCGCCGATTCTAGTGAAGTTTCCGGTTTTCCCTCATCCCTCTCACTTACCCGCCGTAGATGACCCGTCTGTTCATCTGTCCTATATTTAAAAAAAAAATTGATTAGTTGTTTTTACTATTTTACCGATGATTTCTTCTTCTAATGTTATTACCAATCGTCTGCTCAGTTTCTTTAAACTATTGGTATATGATAAGACCGGTGATAAAAGTTGTGTATAAACAGAACTGAAAGAGAAAGATGTAATGAGCATTTTATTAGGCGAAGCGTAGGTGAATTCGCCGAAATGGTTCATTTATCACTCGTCCGCGGAGATAAGATATATAAGTAATATTTACCTTCCTCGAAATTTATCACCGGTTTACTACTGTTGTGAATAAAATTGTCCAAAGAATCAACTTTATGTTTGTGTAAGAGAACAGATGAAAACGAAACGAATATGCAAGGATTTTGTGTTCAATGTTATTAATGTTTAACAAAAAATATTTGCATCAGTTAATATAACAGTTATAATCATTGATTACTTAAAATGCTTGATAGTCATAGTTTATATTTATGTAATATGGTTATTTATACAATTATGTACGTGTATAAGTCGTTATGTAAATGTATGTGTTTGTATGTATAACATGCTTATAAATTTGTATATAAGGGTTATATTTCATTGTTAAGTAATCCCTTTTTTCGAACATTATTATAATATAATACAAATATACTCATTAATTTTTATTTCGGAACAAGTAACACAGGTTTATATATAAATTGGCCCCTCTCCAGGAGACAATCTGGTGGAAGATCCACTAGATTAAAAGCCAATGTTTATTTATAAAAAAAAATATATGACTAAACAATAGGTTAGAATAAAATAGTGTGTATGTAGTATATATATGTTTGTGTGTGTGTCTGAGTGTGTGGGTATGTTTGTTTGTGTAAATACCATTTGTTCTTTAAAAATTCTTTGTTTCACTGAACGTAAGACTCTGTAACCATTTGGAGACACATAATTTACATTTGGATCGAGTAACTGTATAAATATTAACGATTTTATTTACTTTGTAAAATGCGATAGCAAAGTAGGGAAAATTTCGTTTTGCCAGCTCAGACTTACACAATTCGACTGTACAGACTTTATCGACTCTTCTTCCATTAGAAACTGGTTAATAAGTTAGCTCCGTGTGCTTATGTAAGATAACAGTTACTAAATATAATTTTCTTAGTAGTAAGTATTTTTAGCTCGTCATGCAACTGAGAGGTAGGGAACCAAATCGGTTTACAATACATATCCTTTAAAACGCCTCGGTGTGCTGTTTCGAGGGTCAGAACGCATGCAGACGCAGTCGTTTGGAAAGTAGCTGCGCTTGGAGCAAAGGAAATAAATTTAGTTTTGTCCATATTTAGCGTCAGAAGGTTCAGTGACAGCCATCGTGTTCCTTTAGATAGAGCATTTTTTTGTATAAATAATATGATTATGATTTAATAATATACTTAACTAAATTAGTGAACCTGTTATCTGCCATATGCACTAATACGTCACACCTGTACATCTACATAAGTAGGTTGCAAATTCTTATAAAAAGTATGGTGCATCTGTGCCGTTTTGCTCGACTTAGCTAGGGAACTATTGTGCCCTATGATCGTGGGGGCACGATAGTAAACAAACTAGAAAGAAAATCAAAAATATTAGAAAGAAACCCTCAGTAGTATGGTAATGCACCTTTTGATGGTGAATCCAGAAAAAAGTTATAACTTTACACTTTGAGCGCTTTGTACTCAATAAAATATTAAAGCTACATTTGTGTGAAAATATTTGATGTTTAAAATAATACATTTTACTCTAAATTAATGTAGTACAGTCAAGGGAAATCAACTCTACCACCAACAATTTCAAAGAATATAATCAATTTTACAGTTAACATTAAAATTCAAAGTTCATTTGCGATATTATTTGTTTTACCTATTATTGTTAATACATTGTTGCCTTCTCAAGGGTACAATAACCACGACATTCAGCAGACATTGGTGTGCTATGCTCATAATAGCGAACAATAAACAGGGAGACGATTATACTAGCTATCGTTTGCGTATCACAAAATATATAAAGGGATTCATCCAATTTACTTTTAGTGATCTAGGGGGCAAACCACATATTTGCTGGCAAGTGACTTCGGCTGGATCGCATGGACACCTGCAACTTCTGTAACTCACGCACTCCGGTTCATCGGTTAACAACTGGTTTACAGTGAGGCTGTGGTATTACTTCGGTCGAGCTGACCCATACGTTCCTAAGCATTGCTCTCCAACTTGCAACTGTGTATTCGAATAAACTAAAGAAAACTTCGGTTCCCGTACAATGTAATGAACATTCAAAACTCGGGTTTTAGGTCTCACTAACTTAAATCTGCTTAAGGCGCCCTTTTAACGACTACTCCTAACTTTAATTTACTAAATTTTTATTTTGAGTGCAGACATATGTATATGTATTTTAAAGTTTATTTAAGAATATAAAATAGGTAAGTTCTACGCTTTAAAGCAATGATTTAAGTGTTGTGTGAATATTTTTTTAAAATTAATGGGAAATATACATAGGGTAGTGACTGACTAATCGTACTCGTATAAAGGTTTTGATTTTTTGCAATAAAATAATCTACTGCTTGTGGCCCGGGGCGCCGTGTTGCATTTGGATGGATAGATTGGATGGTGATTTCAGGTCTTTAAACATGCAAATATCTAATTAGATAATTAAATTTGGACTCCGTTTATACGAGTATTCGAGTCAGATGATTAGACTAGACTAGACTAGATATAATATAAAGATAATTTAATTTTAATATCCTCGAATAAAAGTCTGCAAAAATAGTTACAAGTTAACAACGTTAAGTTACAAGAACCCGTGTTTTCTTGCTGTCAACTATTTTTAACAGACTGTAAGAAGGAGGGTTATGTCTTACGAATGTAATGATGTATGGATGTTTCTATGTCAAGCCCTAGACTCTAGAGCGTAGACGGCTTTATGGATTTGAGATGTGATATGGCATTTGAATCGTCTTAACAGTTTAAGAGATATAAGGTATAGTATAACCTGATAACGTCATCAAAAAAGAGAGTAATTTAATATTACAGTCTGGTTTTATATTTATTTGTAACAATTTTGTCCCTTGAACCTTGAGCTTGCTACTTGCTACTGGTACGAACAATTTTAACCAAAAATATACCTAATACACGTCTTGTATTCTTGTAAAGTTACTTACTTCTACAATGTCTTAGTAGGTACGTATGAAGGTAATTTCCTACTGCCAACCTGTAGATAAAGAGCCTGATCAGATTTATTATAAGAGTGACGGTTTATTCTGTGAAATAAGTTGAAGGCTTATAGATGAAAATAAACAGAATGTTATTATAAGCTAAATAACTGTTACCGACAATTCCCACAATTCTAATATGCTATACCGATGTATGATATTGTTTTTTTTATTTTCAATTGGTTCACGTTTCAGTAATGAACCTCATTATACGGATGTACTTGACAGACTTAGCTACGGACAGTGACAATTGACAACTAACTGTTATTGTCGCTGTCCGTAGCTAAGCCTGTCAAGTACATCAACATAATGAGGTTCAGTTTTGTTTATTGTTATTATTACAAAACTTAGCCTACACAACAACAAAAAAAAACACGAATACACGCTGATTACTAGAGAATTTCGGAGACTATCTCGAATATATAAAAAACAGGTGGATCTACTAATCATTGCACAAATAACCGTGCAATTACAAGTTTAAAAATCACGCTGTAGTACAATAGGTTGGCCTGTAATATTATAGCTACTTATATAGTGAAAACTAATTAAACTTTATTACTTTATAAAGGCTCAGCTTCTATAGTTAAAGCGAAGAAGCACGAGCTCAAACTCGAAGCTGTGTAGTTTCTTTATATATATATATATACTTAAGAATACTGATATAATTATTTCATTGTTTATTTTATCAATATAGACAATGAAATAATTATATTAGTAGAGCCTTTCTGTTTCTTCATAATTTGTATATTTGTTATGTACTTGTATATATATATATCTCTCTTATGTTAATTGTTAAATATTTAATTCAAGAAGCAATGTACTTAATGTGCCCATCCATCCCATGGTTGCCTGTAAGAGATTGCCATAGAGCGATAAGGCCGCCAAATGTATAAACCACTATTATTGTTTGTTGTTTATTTTCTTCCATTTTACTAGTGTATTAGTGTGTCTATTATTAATAGTATATTCTTAATAGTGTACACTAAACCGGTATATTATTATTATAATATACGTAACCAATTATTTAATCCTTATTTCAAATTATGTTTGCTCAAGAGTGTGTCTTTGTATAAAGAGACACTTCTTTTAATTTTTGTGTAAAGACGACATTATACTGTCGCATTTTAAAAGAAAGTACCGCATTTAACACGACAACAGACAAGCGCGCTGAGACGGTTGCCTGGCTGTAGTTATCATCAAAAGGTAATTGTGTATGATGAAGAAGCAAAGCGCGGAGAATAAATAATTGTCTTACTGTTAGCAGCATACATTCTTCGTATATACCCTTTGTTGAGTAAATCGTGGTTTTCGAAGAATAACCTTGAACAGAAAAAATTGTGAACGCTCTTATTGAAGGAATAAAGTTTTATATGTTCCACCCCACACTGGTACACAATAACTGATTAGCATAAAGCAACAAAAACTGCCTTCATCGCCCAAAACTCAAAATAATGTCGTAAGTTTTTAAATATATAAATGACTACGGAGTCTTGCAAATGTTAACACATTTAAATTTTTAAGGCCGACAACCCATTTTCAAATAGCACGCCAAGTATCTAATACTGATAACATTGTTAAACTGATAACATGACCAGGTTGGTGTTAAGTAACCATAAACATATAGCATTGGTCGGCTATGAGTGAGGATGAGGTCTAGTAAAGGCATACAAATAATAAGGCTGGTGAAGAAGAAGAAGAGCAAATTTTCTGACCTCTGCTTTGCTAAAGTTTATTATGGCATTTTTTGTGGATACGCCAATTCTAAATCCAACACCATTATATTAACACCGGCGTTTATTATATATTATATATTATAAAATATATAATTATAACAGCGTTATCTATAAATGGATATAACTTCAAATTCATCATCTTGAAGTGGGCCGTTTTCACATTTGAAGACCGACAGATATACAGGTACAACATTGAATTAAGTTTTTTTTTATTTTGTAATTGTTTGTGTTGTTGTTTGAATGTTTTATTGCTACAAATTGACAAATATCTAGTATCAAATAAAGCTAAGCAAATTTAGCAACGTGTAGTGGCATGATAGTTTGCCCCTGAACTAATATGCCTAACGAGTGTTTATCATTAACACAAGACTAACTAACTAACCCAGTTATTACACAAATACCTGATGGTATTTACTAGACTGATTACTATTTATGGTGGTTTTAGATCCTAGAACTGCTGCGTCAAAGTATTAACATTGAGTGGTAAATTTCATCTTAGCTAATTATCAGTCGTTCGGATATCAACAATTTGTATCTTCTGGACCAATCAAAAGCTCCTGTTATATCAAGTATAATTGACTTTTAAAAAAAATAGATAACCGCCTTTAATGCGCCTTACCAATTCTTTTTAAATCGTAAAAACGTGCAATGTAAAGACTCAGACGCTCAGCGCGTAAATCGTGCCTCTCGCGGGGAGGCGATTGATTTTGTAATCCTCAATGAAGTGATCAAATCCCGATTTGAAGCATAAAAAAATGAATATTGCTTGGCAACCTGAGAAGAAATCTTTGAACATAGAAACAATTATTTAAATAGGTTAATAAGATAGCAAACGAAGAAACGGATATCGTTTAGTGACTTGTGCAAACTTTTCTAGTTTAAGGATATACTAAGCCGGGGACCTCAATCCGCGTGATTACATCAAGAGCGTCACTAAGGCGGCTTCGCGGAAACTTGGTATATTGAACAAGGTGAGACGGTTCTTCTCGCCCGAGCATCTGTGTCTTTATACAAGACCCAGGTTCGCTCCTTTTGCTTGACGCTCTCGATCGGTTGCAGAGGAGCACAGTTCGCATTATTGACAGTCCTGAGATCACCGAACCCTCGAGCTTTTGCAGTTGCGAAGAGATGTCGCTTCTATGGCAGTCCTCTATCGCCTACATCACGGAGAGTGTTCTGACGAGATCTTCCAATTGGTCCCACCTTCTCCCTTTCTCTACAACACGCGCTGGTCTGAGGGGTCACCGTTTGAGAGTGGAAAATATACGATCTCGAATTAAACGGTTCGGCTCTTCCTTTCTGTGCCGATCGGTTAAAGCCTGGAACTCACTACCAGGAACGAGAAATTTATACATATGTGCTTTATCCATATTAGATGCCGCTAATTCAATATATAATCAGTCGAACCGAGTGTCTCTGCACAAGTGCCTACGGTAATAGTTAATCATGTGATATTCTGAACTTAAAGATATTTAGTCAACACGGAATTAGAAACACGAATAGCACCATTATTTGATATTCGCTACAATTTTTTTACCGTGTTACGAACGCTACAATAATTATTTTTGCAGTGTCTCGTTGGAGTAGAATAAAGCCACCCAATGTCTTCCCATGTGTGTCGTAAATATCGACTTAGTTATCTAACAAACAGTATGTATACACTCAAGTGTCCGATTGACGGTAATAGGCTTGCCTTCTAATACTTTAGTGGGACCAAATTCTAATTGGCAAAATGTGGGTGATTAATACACCTCTGCTAACCCTCATCGAATAAAGGCGTGAGCGTATGTACGTATGTATGCCATTATTTTACCACCGTTGCAGAGTTCATGAGGTATTTCTTCTTTAGGAAAAACTTTTAGAAAGTTGTTTTAGATGATATTTACGTAATCATGTCTTTATTTTTGCTATTTTTTGTAAGTATATACTCGTATACTTGATTATTATTATTGCAATTTACTTAGCTTATTATAATCATTAAACAAAGTAGAAATGACTAATTGAAAGGATTACTCGGTAGTCACTGTTGCCTATTAGTGATAAAGAAAATTTTATTCTAAATGTTTACCTGCAATCTTCGCGAATTCGAATGTTGTCGTTTCAAATAAGGTCCGTGCTATTTTTTTTTTAATTATTTAAATTTTATTAATTTTCCACCTTTCTCTATTCGAAGCACAGTATGAACATTCCGTTTGTTCAACAGTGTTTAAAGAAGGGGATAATTAAATGTGCTCTCAAGAGCTTTCGTTTTCTTATATTATTAATATAAAATATTTGGCGTATGCTTTGGCAGAGTTTCTTAAATCAACGTAATTACTTATACGAGTCGTTGTTTATATTCTACGTACATTAACCAGGTTATCATTAAATTATAGAGTTTTAGTTATTTGACGTTTTTCTTCAATTACCTTTCAATAGATCGGCAAATATGTAGTTAATAAGTTATCATATAACTTTACTTCATCAATATTGACATCACAAACGAAAGAGACATAAAAAGTTAATTTTATTTAAAAAGTAAATATCCCGACTTCATTACAAAGTTTCTTATTTTTGCTGACGTTATCTTTAAATACATATACTCACTCCTGCATCCCTGAAGGGGTAAGCAGAGGTGCATATAATGCCATAATTTTCCCAACGATAAATATTTAGTGGGCAATAAACTGTATTTGTACTGTAGAATAGAAAACAGTCCAATCGAAATCTTATACCCTATGATCCCTCAACCCAGTTATTAAGACTATTTAAATGATACTTCACATTTCGAAATTTATCAAGTCAAACATCTCACCGACCGCGGACCATTCGAACCCGCAACCATTTGATCCGCAAGTCCAACGTAAATTTATACCTATAGAGTTACAAAATATAAAATTACTTCTCTTTTGGTAGGTTTTCAATTTTAACATAAGTAACAAATTAAGTCCTAAGAATAAAATATAATAAGCATGACCACATTTCAGTACTAACCCAAGGAATGTTAAATAAGTGAGTGTACTAAGAGAGCACTGCTTTTGAGAGTAGATTGTGGAAACATCGGGAGGATTTATCGATTCCGGGAGCAATACTTGTTGCGTCTTGACCGTGAGCGTGTCTAACGCTACCCTAAAAGTGGTTGTAGGTGGAAAAGACGGTTTTTGTATTGAGTGAGTGAGTGCCTGGATATCATCACCCAGTTATTACGCATTCCGCTTGAAGTCTAAATAGCTGACGCTGGTCAACCTTTAAATTAAACACAAAACACACAACAGACGGTGTAAGGCAAGCTGTTGGTTTACTTGAGGTCACCAAAGAGAGTCTCAACTAGAAAAAAAATTTTGCTTATTAAAAGACAACATTATGTGTACCGTTATATCGCGAATTATTATTATACAATATTGGTGCGGCTTTGGGTGTTATAGGTATAGGGAAAACCACGGTGTGCCAAACTGCCCCTGAAATAGTAGGAATCTGGGAACAGCTTTGGTAAGATATACGGACCCCTCCTAGCGCCAGTTGCCCGCAATAAAAGCCTGATTTCACCGCTTCAATATTGTTTCATTACAAAATAAACGCGAGCGAAGTCGCGGGCACAGCTAGTATATAAATATTGCATCTGTGTGAGTTCAGCCTTAAACTTTACAGATATTTTAGAAGGTACCGATTCCTTTGTGATGTGAAGAAAATTTGTATATTTATTAAGCTTTCATAAAAATATTCAATATTAAAAAAAAAGTGAAATTAGCAAAAATGATCGTTAGCGAAGCGTTGCGCTCCTTCGTTAGAAGCGCTGGTATTATGCCAACACCAAAAGTGAAATTCATGAACAGTAAGCCATCGTGAAGATCTTATGCCGTGAGAGAAATAATTTAAAATCTAAGAAGTTAGTTGTAATAAAATAAGACTAAATATTATATATAGTAAAAAAAAATATGTAACACGTAATTAATAAAATTTATTAAGTTGTGATTTCTTGCATTGAATTTTGAGTAATTAAAATTAGATGATATCCTTGCTATTTGCCGTTTACGTTTAAGTGTAACATACATTATTTTAATTCTTATGTCTTTTGTAATTGTCTTACAGAACTCATTCATTGATTTACCGTAAATAATCTTAGTCATACTATAGTTTGCTAAAGTCAAATTAAGTCTCAATAATTTATAGTGAAACTGGCATTACACCTGTACCGATGATAAGACAGTAAATCCAGTTGCCAAATACATCGGTCAAGTTTCGAATGGGTTTTCTAGGGGCTATAAATAAACCGCAAAGTAGGGTCAAGTGGCTCACGTGTTGTTGCTAATAGCAATGGTTGTGTTTAACATCACTAAATTTGCCGATATTACATACTTACCTAGTATAGGATTTTGGTATTAGGAATGTTATGTCTTACTTTATTTATTTTTTAGTTTCTATCTTACGAACTCAATAAATATCCATAGCAATGACGAGTTCATAACTAAATAATTTTATTCACCACAATTGAGATTTACATGAAACTTAAATAGAGATATAAAAAAAAGGAAATAAAACGTGTTATACATCTTTATGGATATTTTATCACGTCAATTTTGTATTAAGTAGCTAGTGTGCGTGATATCGTCTGCGTGATAAGTGATGTATCCCTAAACATGAGATGTTATTGTATACATAACACTTTACTACTATTTTACAAGCTAAGCATATACTGGTTATGTTTTATGCAGGAATATTGTGTGTAAGTAACATTTAGGCTTTGATCTATTCATCCTATCCTGATAAATCTTAACAGATTTTTTAGTAACTTTTTTTTATAACAATAATCAATATAAAAAGAAAATTATAAAACACTATAACGAATAAAACCTACTGGTAGGACGTCGCCTTTGAAATGTTACACATGTTAAGAAAAAATGTTTTATTACATTGTGTGTAACTAATATATCATTATAACATGCATCCAAAAACGTTTTTGTTGCATTAATGGTAGGTATTGTTGAATCGTGACCAATTTAAATGTCATCAATGCCACAAGACAATATAATAGATGACTGACTTGGTCAAAAGTTAACTAGAAAAAGCTGTATCGAAAGTTATCAGATTTGACATTATCCAACATGGTCATTACGTTTTCGAATAAAAGAGACATACTTAAAAACAAACAAATAAATTTTCATCGGCATTGATTTCTTTTCTGACCTATCTCGAAAGTTTCCATTAGTACTATCGCCTGTCTTCGTTTTCGGGAAAGCTGCCATAACACCGTGTTAAGATCCACTCAAATTCTTCATGTTTCTTTTGGTATAAATCTGAAATGACTGAAACTAGTCGAATGTAATCGCAACTTTATTGATAAATGTCTTGATATCTGAGTTATTTATGTTGTTATGTTATCACTGATAAGTGTCGCATAATATCGTTCTTCGCTGTTGACGATTACACCCGTAGTCTAAGTTCTGACTTCGATAAACATCCATCATTGAGTTTAGAAAAGACACGTAACTTACTAGGTTTTATATACATTTTTAAGGAATATAATTGTAATTGTTTAAAATGTTTAGACATTCTGTACTTAGATATGTAAATTTTTTTACTGGATCCTTGTAGCTTTTTTTAGCCGTTTTTACATAAATTGAAAACAAAAACCGAAGTTGAAAAACAGAAGAAAATGATTCTTATTTGTTTTGACTTGTCTATTTTTATGTAGACTGGGAATAGAAGAGGAAGGTAAAACGAAAGTGAATCTTGTACTAACACTCAACCTTATTTCAGACAAATTATATTCTATCATCAAAAGCTTACAGATTCTGCCTGTTTATGGCCATAACAAAAAATAACATACCTATAATATTTTGCTCTCAAACATCTTTTATCGAAATTTCAAAATGTTTTAAAAATTATATTAAGAAGCAGCTGTAGCCCGCGGCGTCGCTCGTGTAAAAGTTAGTTTTGTACCCCTCGTTTAGCATAGCCTTAATTACTCAACGTCATACTAGCATTGTGCTGTTTCACTGTTGTAAAACACATTTATAGTATTGGTTTCTAAGTGAACAGAAAAGTTATTTTAGCTAGTATGTCGGCTAATGTGTCTGAGTCTTGGTTAAGTAGATATAGTAAACAAGTAGATAAGACAACCCACTGACCCCATGTTCGTGATATAAAAAGCAACATAGGGATAGGTTATGTATCTATTAGACTGTAAATATAAAGGTTAATAGTAACAGGTTTGCGTCCATCCTATTTCGTCAGTAGGACTAAACAAGGGTTTGTGCTAACTGTTTCGGGGATTACCCGTGACTGTATGTACTGTTTGATCTTGCCCATTTTTTACTTCTTTTTATGGTGTACCTAATGTCCGTATGACAAAGGATAACTTCAGAACCTCGCTCAAACTAAATGCATTCCGACGGTTTGACGTTTGTATACAATTTTCGAACATGACATACCATTATTATTTCTATTATATTATAATATGAAGATTTCTGTCCTTTTTTATTCAAATCTACGAAGATAGAATTCTATTGTGAGTGGCATTTTCATGCATCACTCAGAAAATAAGTTTACTTTTTTTTTTTTTTTTAAATATAAACTAGAGCTTGTTTCCTAGAAAATGAAAGACAGGATAAATTTCAGAGAATTTGATATAGAAGGCGTTAACCAGTTTTTGACAATTCTTTTTTACATTCACCCGACTTCGTAATAATGAGGGTTATATTCATCGAGTGTACGTATATTTGAAATAACTCAAAATAATAAAGAGGAACTTATACATGCATTTTTTTTCATTTTTTTTTGTACTATAGGGGGACGGACGAACAGACGCGTCACCTGATTGTAAGCAACCGCCGTCCATGAACACCTGCAACTCAAGAGTCGTAAATGCGCTGCCCGCCTTTGAATGTGATGAGGGGTGGGCGGATGCGGAGGAAAATAAGAGAGGGGGGATAAGGAGATAAGAAATAGGAGAGGGGTGATGGGGGAGAAGGGGGAGTTGATTCTCCAGAAACTTCAATCATTTCGGGGAAATGCAACACAAGCGTTACTTCACAACCGGTTTTCTGTGAGGCCGTGGTATTGCACCGGTCGAGCCGGCCCATTCGTGCCTAAGCCTGGCTCTGCAACTGTAAAATGCAGTTTATATAATTGTATAGGTTTATATAGTTCCGAATGGTTACAATCCTGTAGCACTTGATGTAGCCGAACTCGCTTGCGAGAGGTAGGCAGAGTCGTAACTGTCCACTGACCTCTCTCATTTTTTTGTTTGTTTATAAAACAATATTAGTGATCTAAAGAGTTCAGCCTCCTCTCACACACCGAAGACGTTAAAGTATGTATGACATACATGATTCAAAAGAAAGCTAAATTAGCAAATAACATGTAGTCCCCCAAAATATGTTATTATTCTTTAGATACTTGCTTGACGTACTTCATCTGTAGTAGACCAAAAACTAAGTTATAGCCATATGACACATTAAAAAAATCGGCGAAGCTCAGTCAAATCGAAGACAAGGTGTAGGGAAATAGATAGTGCTGAGAGTGGCAGGTTTCCAAAGACAATTAATAGGATAGACATATATGTGTAGATCTTTACCTAAGCGAATAGAGCGGAGTTGAGTAGAAAGGCGAGGAAAGCTTACCTATCCTCAATGTCAACGAAATAGCAAGAGGAAGAGAGAGAAAATGACAGAGAGGGAGAAAGAGAGAGAGAGAGAGATCGGATTGTGTTTTCTGTTACAAATATTTTGTGCTTGACATCTAAGTCGGCTATTGTATTTCTACTTCAATGCAGGGCAATAAATTTGGTGTAAGTAATTACTCGCACTACGTTATCCCAGAAAAACGAACGCGACAGGAAACAACCCTGACATAGGTGTACGTCAAAATTCATGACATCATAGTTGTGACGTGTATACTTTGAAAAAAATATAAATAAAAAAGATTTGTTTCAAATAAGCTAAAATAAATTTGAAGAGTAAGCTTTACGATCTTCTCCAGTATTCTCTTACATACGACTACGACTAAAGACGTAATAAAAGTAATAATAATTTTGTAGGTACTCTCACCTTTTTAATAACAGTAAGAAAACAATCCGAAACTCATTTTTATGGGACAATAAAACATTAAAAATCTGACAATAACTTGACAGCTTTTTCATTTTCTATTGTCCCTTGTTTCACGAAACTAATAATACATGTAGCCGTTGCGGCCTCAATCGTTGCAAATTAATGACTGGTCTTAGTGCTCACATTGGTTATATTGCTGTAGTTAACAGAGTTTTTAATAATGATCATTTTATATATTATTCATTATGATTGCTAAAAAAAAAAAACTTTAAAATTAGGAAGGAATTATTTTTAAAACTGATGTGTAAAGAGAGGTTGTCTATGCAACCTATGTAGTACTAAAGAAACAGAATATTTTAATTGAAAAAAAAAAACAATTAATTTATTAATACCCTTTACCAAGGCGTTATGTTTCTTTTACACTCACTATTTTCAGGAAAATACAATGGTAAAGGGATACGAGGCATTCTTTCTAGTATTTCAAACTGAAATTCGTAAAACATTTGTAAATCTAACACACCCTTTGAGTTGAAGTAACGATTTCATACTAGGGTAACTAATGTAATAGCGAATGGGTGAACTATTACTACGACTATTAAAAGTACCGACTAATCACTTTAGTCCCTACATATAGATATCTTATAAATCCTCTCTGCAAATTAGAAATTTGACCCCGTTTTGCACCGCTTTCACGCCCTAATCTAAACACAATTTAAAGTTTGGATTTCAGTTTTAGTCAGCAAGGAGGTTAGTCTTCAGCTTGTTTACAAACATGGAGCTATGCTACAATAGAGTTTTAAAAAATATTTTTCGTACCTTTCGCAATTACGCGTAACGCGTGAATACATTATCAATCATAAATCAGTATATTTTATTTAGGTACATACGGATACAGAATATCTGAGGATGGGCAAATATTAAAAAGATCGCTAAGAAATATTTTTCAATTTAACATTTAAAATTTTCATTTTATCAACCATTTGAGACTTACCTTGTTTATTCAAAACTAATATAAACATTCATGTATATCAGTCAGTTCAATAAAAATAATTATATACGTAAATAAAACCGATGGGAGTTTTCTTTATATTAAAGTTATATTATGAAAAACTATGAAACTAGATTGAATTTTGAACATTATATTTTTATTGCTGACGCTATTTTGAAGTTTTGTACCCTATGCCACTGCCACTACTACGACTGCTCAAATGACACCTCAAAGTTTGAAATCTATAATCTTAGCTAAAGAAACATCATAGATACGAGTGCTTACATATGAACACACGTCAATGATATTATATAAAATCTTTAAATATCATTGCTACACGTACATAGAACAAAAGCTCATTAAAGCGATGAGTAGCAGTACAAGGAAGTATAGAGGGTCAACGTTCTCGTGGCCAATCACTCACAAGATGAACAGACTTAATTAAGTCATCTACAAAGTGTTCTCCCGTAGAATGTACACACCACGTCTCCAATATAGAAAAAAAATGTTGAAATATAGATGTTTGAAAGTCAAGGTAATCTTTGGAAGTAACGATAAGATGAAATGAATTAATAGATGGGGCGATAAGTGAGGGTTGATACGCTTTAATAATATAATCGATCAGTGACTGACTGCCGACTGCTTTTGAAATGGGTCTATTTCTAAATGCTATAGTGCGATGAAGCGACGAAAACGAATTCGATTTAATACAACCATCTACGCAAACTAATTTGTATATACGGACACTATTTGCGGTGTATATACTGAAGGGCGTATATAAGACCTCATAGCTAATGTAAAGCGTTAACATACATACACACATATATACATAATATCACGCCTCTTTCCCATAGGGGTAGGCAGAGACCACTCCTTCCATTTGCTACGATTCTGACATACCTTTCTCGCTTCTTCAACTTTCACTAAGTTCCGCATACAGGCTCGTCAGTTAAAGGTACTTTTTACGTGGGCTTTGCTTAGATTGTCTTGACTTTGGTCCAAGAACATTCTATTTTAGTTACTACATCCTCTTTCACCACACTGATCCCTTATCACACAATTCCTCACTTTGTCACTCAATTTCACAACAGCTATACTCCGCAGTGCTCTTATTTTACCCCATTAATTCTACTTTCGTGCTTCTTCTGCTATACTCAACTTTCGCTACCCTACATAAGTATTGGCACCAACATACCTCTATGCACACCACGCGAGCCTTCATTGAAACTATGGCTGGTCATAAAAGTATGCAATGCGCCATTGATCGTATTACCCGCACTCACTTTTCGTTCTATATCACCATCACACTTTCCGTGCCTGGTAAACTTTGATCCCACATATACAAATTCATCCACTTGTTCCACTTTTTTTCCCATCTATCATAAAGCGTTAACAGTTTAAGATGTTTTTTTTTTATTATTAATAATGACTCCTATTTTAATACTGATAATTGGACCTTAAAACTAATCGATAGAGCTACATATAGCTATATACTTATGAAAATATTTGTAACGTTGTTGTTGAGTAAGAAGTCGTAATAAATCTTCTTTAGTCAAATCCATTTCAATGCATGAAAGATTTTTTATTATATATCTTTAGATTCCCAAAGAGTTTCTATTTCAAAATTTAAATAAATTTATTATCAGCAGCTTTTCTTACTGGCCTATTCTAAAAACTTCCAGTGTGTTATTAAAACTTCACATGTTATTATACAAGTAAATTGAAAACAAATAAGTTTCACGTGCGGCACGTACAACAACTATTAGATAAGAGTTTATAAAAATTAGCATGGAAATGGAAAAAATATATTATGACGAAGTTGAAAGGAGAATCGAAATTGTCTTTTAGAAAGTATCTTATCCCGAATCCTGTCATTACTTTTACTCTTTCACTTTAGCGGAACGATTTTTAACGAGATGATAACGCATAATTTAACATCTTTTACTTAAATATAATTCTCTTTTTAAACGATAAATACTCAACTCCGTTGTTTGAAAGTTTTTGAAGCCCACACACAGGAATAACTTTTAATGCGGTATATTATAAGATCAAATTAAAATCAATTAAGTTGTTTAGATTATAATAATGATAGATTAATATTATTTTATCTCCAAAGTAATTTTTTACAATGTTTGTAAATGTGTGAGCATCATGTATCTATCATAAAATTTATTTATCTGTTCTTGCTTAGCTTTAATTCTGGGTGCATCGTTTTCATACATAACTTTAATTATATATAATGATTGTTTGTAAACAAAACATTTTAAAAGAGTAACGGTGGAGTTTCTTGCCCATTCTTCTCCATACGTAACTACATTTTGGAAGGGGCGACTAGAATCGGTTCTATTTAAATCTAAAGAGAGACGTTCAAAAGTGCCTTTTTTATTTTAAATAAATGATTTCCTATTTGAAATAAATGCTTTGACTTTGACTTTGAAGCCACTTTTTTGGTAATAAATCTAAATCAATACCTGTAACAATAGTTAGTGTACCTCATTTCCGCCTATACAATACGATGACTGGCATCAAAACAAAAAATCCAGAGAGTATACTGACATACATACATACACTCACGCCTGAGTCCCCGAAGGAAAGGACAGAGGCCTAATGAACCACATTTTGCCATTAATAATTGAGTGCTATTTACGTAATAGGGGGCAAGCTAAGGGGCGTAATTCCGGCACTTTTAGGAATAATGAGATGGGAAAATTTGCGGTAAATTGACAGGAAAGGGAGAATAGAGAGGAGTGTAACCAATAGCTCAAGGAAATCAGGGTCGAAATAGCATCATCGAAATAGCTGGTGCCGGTCTAAGTCTGAGTCCTCTAACTAATATACTGACTATAATATCATATATTCCTCCAAATGTTATTCTTATATGTTAAATAGATAAACAAAAGAAATATATCACGGATACATATTAAACACAAAATTAACGTATAACAGATTATCGAGTTTGTATATTGTCTTTTTATTTTGTAGACAGTTCGCATTAAAACTCGTACTTGAAAACGGCGTTGTTGATTAAAGAAGTCATGAGTGTGATTAAAATTTTCAGAACGATATTACTATTATGCAAACAAACCAATGTGTATAGTGATTTGTGATGATATTTTATATAGTTTTAGCAACTAAAAGCTGTTTCCCTTCCGTTGCCATTAAGTTACGGTTTGACAAATAAAGCTCTGTGTCACACGATATCATTAAGACACATAGAGACATGATAAAAGTAACTAATCATAAAAAGGGCGACTTGCACTGCTATGAAGAAATCATGAGGAAATTTTACCGTCTAAGGTTTCTGTTAACTACTAATAATAAGGAACGAATAATTACAAATGAATCAAGAATTCCCATTAATATAAATAACAGGATCTACATTGCATTGCTATGTATCGCGACAAGCTTTTAGAACATGTAAATTGGGTAATGGAATAAATAGACAGGTTTGATTCAGCACTGAAGGATTGGACTGTTATCTAACATACTGCAGGTATATATTGTGCTCGATAGACGACAATAGGGTTGCCCTATGCGACATAATTATGGTTGAGAAGGTTTGGTCTCACTATGTGTTTTTTTAGGTAACCATATATTTAGTTTTCGTAACATTTATACGCAGGCCCATGCTATCCCTTTTTTCACTGACGTTATTTAACAATTCCTGTAACGATTCCACACTATTACAGATCATGGTGGTTTTGTCGGCATATCGCATGTTGTTGATACACCTTTCGGGATCAGCTGTTGGGATAGCTGACCCGATAATTTGTTAAAATAGTACTTTTCCTACGTCTGTGCCAGCTGGCTGATTGAGGTGAGGGTATCTACTTAGCCGGTCAGGCTTTATAAGACGTCGAACCGTAGCTAAGTAGATAATACTAGGAGCAAGGAAAGGTGCCTATGTTAGCCGGCCAGACTGGTTAGTCCTTGAACCGTAGCTGAAGTGAAACACCAGGGAATGGTTGGAACCGACTTGTATTTGATTAAAAGTATGCCAGTTATATTTACATTTTTGACCATTAATTAATGGAGTTAGTTTACCGCACATTATATGGATTAACCAATCACAGAAAACCAGAGTAATCGACATAGCCCACCGGATCAGCAGGCTGAAGTGGCAATGGGCTGGCTATATTAGCCGCAGAACCGACGACCGTTGGGGAAAACGAGTTCTTGAGTGGAGACCGCGTCTCGGCAAACGTAGCGTAGGACGCCCACAGGCGTGTGGAGTGGCGTGGAGTGACGATTACGCAAGATGGCTGGCAGGAGCTGGATGCGAGAAGCCGAAAATAGATCGAAGTGGCGTGCAATGGGAGAGGCCTATGTCTAGCAGTGGACTGCGATAGGCTGATGATGATGATGATGATGAATACATATAGGCGGAAAACGTCATATATCGATTTTATGTAAAAGTGATTATCTTATTATAGATAAAGAAATATTTAAAAATAGATAGCTCATTATTAGTAAACATTAAAACAATTAACAAAGCTTTAAAAATTAGGCCTGATAAATACTGTTTCGACTGTTAGAAGTGTTTGTGTCGTGATGTCTTGATTTCAGCGCCATTTATTTTCTCTCTGTACAAGAATAATATTAAATTGTTAATATTTTATAAATGTAATTTGTGTAACATGAAGAATTAAAAGTGGGGTATAATTCATTAATATGATTTATTTATATATTAAGCTACATTTGAGTGATGTAAAAACGTTTTAGCTGCTAACGGTTATACCGTTTAAAAATCCTTTGTGATGAGCTTTATAAAAATGTTTGCACTCTAAAAATTAAGGCAGTTTTGTGCTAGCGGTGCGGTTGTTTAAAAATAAACAAAGCTGTTTTTAGTGCGTGTGTTCATTGAGATGGATTGTGAACCTAGAAATCCTGGCTCATCGAAGATAAACTCGTAGCGCCTACACAAATGGACCGATTCTGATGCAGTTTTCTTGTTTGAAAGCGACCGTGATCGAGATGGTTCTTAACCATCATTTATGAGTTTTTTCTGTCCAAACTTTGGATGGGTTTTTAAGTTTTTTTCTGTATTCAACTTTTAATATTACATATTACAATTTTGTGTTTTGTTTCTTAATATTTTCAAATACTGTTTTTAATACAACAGATGGCTTACAACAGATGGCTTTAGGCAAGCCGTTTGGTTACTTGAAGTCAACAATGACAGTTTCAACTAATAAAAAAATCTTGCTTTTTCACAGAAAATTTTAAGTAGGGATGTATTCATTTCGCGTGTATGCAGTTATATCAATATTTTTGTTAGTACATTCTAGATATTTAATAGGCAGTCTAAAAAGCCCGTTCGATCCTCTTCTTTTAAAAGCGACATAAGTATTGTTTTTTTTTCGACCTGCTGACGAAATTGCGGACCCAGCTAGTATATAATAAAATTGATAATATGCTATCTGTGTAACAGTGATTTAAAAAGAAATCATGTCAATTTACTTTAAATCTCATGATTTATGCCTTTAAGTAAACTGACTGATAATAATCGTTATACATATTTAGCGATTACTGTCATGATATCTGGTAATCGCCAGTAATAATAAATGTTTTTCTTTCTTACTTCCTTTCTTCACCAGTAACCCTTACACCTTACCCCGACCCTTGTGACCAACATTTGAACAAGCAGAATGACCAGGTATATGCTCAAGGCTCAGTTTATGGGCTGTTAAAATATAAAAAATTTAAAATAAAATATGGCTCAGTTATTAGCCATATTTTTATGAAAAAGGTGTTAAAACATCGGTACAAGTGTATCAGGATACGATTGTTGAATGGGTGGCTAAGCTTCTTAACAACACCGTATTCCAGACAAGTTTTTTCCTTTCAGCAAGATTCAGCAATAGGTTATGAAGAAGAAGTTTCTGACTTCATCAGAACTGAAGTCCCAATCCGAAATAATTTTAATATTTTGGAGTCTCTAAAACAATCCATAAGATTGGTAATGAGGTGATTTTGAATGAGCTTCATATATTTTTAATTCTATTATATTAATGTATAAACCTAAACACATTACAGTAATAAATACAAAGAAAAATCCTTGTAACAATATTTATGCCAAGACTAGGTATAATAAGGTGGTTCCCGAAGAAAAAAAAATGAAAGAAGGTTTAATAATGTAAAAATGCTTAAAAGTTTTATTTGTTTTAGCCGTTGAATTTCTTAAAATACTTATTGTTACCTTCCCTTCTGCCTGACTCGATTGCAATGGGACCAATGCAGGAATATAATCTTTTAAACAAAACAAAAGTTGAACATAGAACCTCCGTCGACCAAGAGGAAATTAAGTTGCATTTAATGACTTAATTCGTCTTAAGGAGGAATTAAAAAGAAAAAGAAAGAAAATTCTATTTCAGTTATCTTTTACTGAAAATTGAGGTAAAATATAAGCACTCCGTGACGCTGATTCATGGTAAAGGCTGTATCCGGTAAGTGAAACTGAGACTAGACACTGCATTCTATTTAAGTTTTCATAAAGCAATCATATTAATGCACTTGTTTATATTGTTAAAACAAATCTGTGTGAAATGAGTTTAATGCTACACGCATATGAGATGAATGATTAGAGATTTCTGAGTGTGACGGCGTGACTTAGAATAATGTAATGTAATGGATTGGAGTCCATTACAGTGAGGATATAGGTTCATTCTTACGAGTATGTTACAACTTACGTTTTTTCTTTATACACGCTGCATATACTTGCGAAGAAATATAATGATGCTACAGCATTTAATTATAAATAAATAGCAAGTATAAAATAAAATTTAAAGGAGAGCAGTGCCCTGATGAAGTGATTTGTTACGACGTTTATACAATACATATTGTATAAACGTCGTACCTATTGACTTGTGTTTATCACTGAGGATCATGTACCTACTGAGTCTTTGAACATTGAGATTACCATTATAAAACTACGTCACGTTTTTCCTTTGTGAGAAAGGAGATGAAACAAGGTCGACTGGCCTAATACACGCCTGTCCAATATTAATCGTGTAAGCTAATCAGTAACATTGTGTACTTAATTTCTACATTTGTTTTATTATTACTATTTCTATAAACTGTTTTATATGGAGATGACTTCATGTCTTATATATATTTTACAGCCAGATACAGAGAAATCTTATATTATTCTCATATCTATACAATATTCTAGATAAACTAAACAAAACATTTTCCCGAAAGATTTAAGATTTTTAGTATTTCTAGCAAATATAACATTTATTTTAATAAACTATTATATTTGGTGTCTTTGTTGTAAAGCAAGGCTAATTTCATAGTTTGGTTTGATTATATTGCCTTTTTCTAATTATATGATAATAATAAAATATATTTTTAACTGAAATAAGTGAACAATTGCCTAGAATTTTTTTTAATTTTTAATTTTTTAAGGTTAGACACCAACAGATGTCAAATGTGACTTATTAAAGTGGTGCTACTTTGTGTATTTCTGTACATCTAGTTTTACTAAGAACCGTACAACAAATACTCATAGCTATGACACGTACAATTCTAATACGTTATGTTACGTTACGTTTCATTGACACTTATATTCTTTTCAAACAACATTAAACTTCTATTTTGAAAATCTAAATAATTTAATAATAATATGTAGTATAAACAGTAATAATAAGATTATAATTGAATAAGAACAAACTATATCATCACACGTTAATTTCTTATATTGGGTACAGTAATGAATCTTAAAAATATATTATGATGGAAATATTATATTATAAGGTACAAGTAAATGTTGCTCGTTAATAATGTACAAATGATATTTATCAGACTAAGAGCGTGTTATGATTTTTATTTATTTAGTGAAGGGGACAATTTCTTGTATTTCTATTTGAGCAAGCAGTACAAGCATCAGGGATTCAAACTAATATGTTCCAAAAAAGAGAACTACACCGAAATAATTAAGATACCGAGCAGGTAAGTAAGTAACGTTGCATCTATTAATAAGAGTTCAATCTGAGCGCACACATCACCACCGTGTGTGTGACCCTTGTGCGGTGCAGAATCAGTATAATTACACAGCACCAACCTTATCGTTCTCACATAATGCTAAGCTTGTAAATAGTGCTAATAAGTCCGTTATTGTCAGGACATGTGCAATAAAGTTCTCAGTTACACCTACGATTATTCTCCTTTCCTAACGGTCGTGGCGTGATGTCTACTCTATATTGTCTCTTAACAAATACTATCCCGTCCAAAAATATTTTTTGGAAATCAACTGTGCCGTCAGTAAGTAGCTTGTTAAAACAAATTTCATCGTTCAAATAAACAGCAATTGTGACTGGTCTATTGGTCTAGTGGTTAGTGACCCTGACTGCTGAGTCGGACCGGGTTCGATTCCAACACGGGACAATAATTTGTGTGAATCACAATTTGTTGTCGCGGGTCTGGGTGTTATTTGATGTCCGTTGTATGAATGTTTGTAAAGTTGTTTGCCCAGCGCAGCAATTATTCTTAAACTGCTTATGTGATTTTTCCGCCATTCAAGAACTGAGAGGTTCCCTATGTTCTTTTAGTGTTTCCTTGACAATGTACGTATGTCACAAATCTAGATAGTTTCAGGACAATTATTTTAAAATTTATAATCGCTTCAGAAGATAGCCGTCACAGCGTAGGAACAAAACCACTAACGCACTATCGTAATTAAATATCCTATTAACGCCTAAAGCTTTGTTAAGTTGATACATACCCAAACGAAAAATTTAGGTGCAAACTTTTTTTTATAGTATAGGGGGACAGACGAATAGATGGGTCACCTGATGTTAAGTAACAACTGCCGTCCATGAACACCTGCAACTCAAGAGTCGTAAGTGCGTTGCCCGCCTTTGAGAATGATGAGGGATAGGGGGATGCGGGGAGGGGAAAGAAGAGAGGTGGATGACGAGATGGGAAAGAGGAGAGGGGAGAGGAAAGAGGGGAGGGGGAGTTGGGGCTCCTCACTCATTTTGGGGAAATGCAACGTAAGCGTTACCTCACAACCGGGTTTCTGTGAGGCTGTGGTATCGTATCGGTCGAGCCTGCCCATTTGTGCCTAAGCATGGCTCTATTACTGTTAAAACTTAACTTTAGCAAAATGTTTACGTACGTAATTTTAACACACGTATTCAGTTAATCCTGTGCAATACTTGTATCTGTTACACAATAGAACTATAATATCACAAAATGTTGCTGATTTGACAATAAAAAGCCATTTTCTCAGTAAGTAGATACACAACAGTAGATTAGTAGTGAGTGGAGTAGATATTAGTCGTGTAGTTCTCGGTAGAGTAGACAAGAGCCCCCCTCTTTTTCTATGGGTGTCGTAAAATGCGACTAAGGAATCGGACTGTTATCTATCAGACAGTATGTATACAGGCATACAGTACCGGGGTACGGCAATAGGCTCACCTATTACATTAGTGGGACCAAATTCTAATTGGCAAAATGTGGGTGTTTAATACACCTCTTCTTACCCCTTAGGGGATATAGGCGAGAGCGCATGTCTATGTTTGTGTACACATTTAAATTTCTGTATTACAAAATCCAATTGACTAGAAAATTCCTTTATCTGAGAATGTATCTATGTTAAATATTTTACTGATACGTTCGAAAATGTTTTTCAACCTTTTTCAATGTCCGACAAATATTACGATCAATCCGTTAAATAGAGGTTGATGTTTTTATTGCGGATAACTTTGCTAATGATCGTCTGTACACCGAAAGGTCCAGAGCTTATAAGAATATATTAAAACCGATTTTCTTCGTTCAATCAGCTTAGTAACTTAATGTATACACATATTCCATACAATATGTAAGTGATCCTATCGTTAATGCATATTCTACTCCGTGTTTATAAACTTTTGGGACTTCTATACACGTGTAAATTCGAAGAAGACGCGGTCTGACGAACGTCGGTATAATTACATCGAAACGTCTGGTAAACAATGGTATTGTGCTTTATAAGTAATGTATTATAGCGTTTTGGTCCCAGTTTATACGTATATTAAGGTGTTTCTAGGATCTACAAAAATTACATATGTAGATATGTATATACACATGTTTGTATTTCCGAAAATAGATGGAAACGCTTGACGATCATATCTCTTTTATTATATCGGTTGTTTGCAACAGAGAACAGCTGACAACTGTATGCTTCAGCAGATTTATTTCGAGAATTGAACGGACCGAACATCGCAAACATTACAATGTCTCTCGACATTTCAGAGCGGCTCACGAATTTCAGTAGGCTAAAAGCTCTCTGGAGGATCCTTGCATGTATCTAATACGAAATGTAGCTTCTAGCGTTTTTTCTAATATATAAACTAATAATTAACAGACTAACTAATATTATATTATAAATGCAAAAGTAACTCCCATCTATCCTGTTTAATGACTACAGGCCCAACCTATTTTGATTAAATTTAGTAAGTGGATACTTCGAACCCTGAATGTATTTTTTTTATGCTATAGGGGGACAGACGAACAGATGGGTCACCTGATGGTAAGTGACAACCGCCGTCCATGGACACTTGCAACTCTTTTTGTAAGTGCGCTGCTCTCCTTTAAGGGTGATGACGGATGGGGGATGCATAGAGGGGAAAGAAGGGAGAGGGGATGAGGGGATATGAGAGAGGAGATGGAGGATGAGGGGAGACGAAAGAGGAGAGGGGGAGTTGGGCCTCCGGAAATGACGTAGGCTACTTTTTATCAACACACTTCGTAGGCAAAGCCGCGAGCTTGCATGCTACATTAATAACGGTTTTTAAACAAAATAATGAAAAGTATATCAAGCCGTACTCAAGTGATGCACCTTACCACAAACAGTAATTCATTTTTGATTATATTACTTTCATAATCCTACAAATTGATTTGTGCAAACATGGCCGGCCAAATTGTCGAACGTAAAGCTTTGAATATGTCAAATCACGATTTGGCGATCTGTCGAACTGTTATCGATCGGCCCAAATTTATGATATCCTCACGATTTGTGCCATATACCCGTGAGATAAAAAATACAATAGAAGTTTAACAAAGATTTTTTTTTATTATAAAGGGGGATAGACGATCAAACGGGTGACCTGACAAGAGTCGTAAGTGTGCTACTTTTGAGGATGATGAGGGATGGGAAAATCTGGGTAGGGAAAAGAAGAGACGGTAGTTGGTCCTCCAGAAACCCCACTAATTTCGGGGAAATGTTCACAACCTGTTTTCTGTATGGCCGTTGTATCGCACTAGTCGAACCGGCCTATACGTGCCTAAGCATGGCTACCACTGTTGAAATTATACTAAGTACTTTTTCAAACTAATTTTACCAAACTATTTATACATAATATTAGAAATACAAACGTAACGGTTAACAGATTTTGATGAAATTTGCTATGTGGATACTTCAAACCCTAGTTAAGAACATTGACTATATCTCTATAGAGTTCTAATCGTGAAGTGTAAAATAAAAAAAAACTGCACACAATTGGAGGTTAGGTATAATTTTCATTTAACACGAATGCGATACGTAACATATAAGAAAACTGGTATTCAACTGGAACTATTTCGCAAATTGTAGTACGTTATATAGAGACAAAGAAAAATTGCCTAGCTTATCCGATTGCTATGAAAATTGTGTAAGTAGGTCATTGAATACTGCATGAAAACAGAAATCTATGCTTGAATACTATTGTGAACACCAAATAATACAGTAAAATAACTTTATTAAAAATAGTTACGTGATAAATGTATTCATTGTGTTCTAGTAAAATATTATATTTACACCTGCTTAGGTACTTCAAAAGGATATGCTAAAGTGTACCATATAGCAACACACTAATAAACTTACTACCACTTAACGAGTAACAATTTTATTGAATCCAAAGCTAGTAGGCACTTTCAACAGTAGGTATTTGTGTGAAGATCACGCTTAATTATTATTTGCAGAAACATTTTTGGACAGAGCCGTCGTGTGACCACTTTCCTCAATACTTTCCTTGCCACTAGTCAAGTATGTGGCCGCGGTATCATAGAATGACACCAAATAAAAAAAAAGGTGATTATTAACTTAGAATTATCGAACTTATCGTATAAGTTATTATACTCTTCAAGAGTACACTAAAGCTTGCCATAGGAAATCTGATTTGAATAACATGCCATTTGTGCCATAAATGTTGCATACCGTAAGGTTTTCCTCTGCACAAATAATTTATATTCGTCTCAATAAACTGACGAGGAACTAATTAATAATAAAAAAAAAAATCTATACAAACAAAAAGCTAAGCCATAAAATCTATCTGTATTTTTTGATTAGTGGTTTCAGTAATATAAAAACATAGGTTTGAAAAAAAAAGTGTTTTGTTTGGGGAAACGAACACTCTATATACATTCGCTGATTTTAATAGACATAAACCTTAAAAAGCATATTACCATGTTTATGTCCAAATTATGAGTAACAAAGGCTCAGCCTATGGCCAGCCATTCCTGAATACTAAATACTACTAAATACTATTTAAGAATCTGTATTGGGTCAGAATGATGGCGAATGGACGTGTCTACCCCGTATGGATAATGAATTGTGATCTTATATTGCAAATACCACGAAGGTATTTCCATTTCATTTATATTCTTATGTATGCTGGCTCATCTTTGAAATAAGTCTGTTTATTATATAATATCATCAGCTTTTGTTATATGATGCGTTTCCCACATTTTTTTTTCTTAAAAGACCGGCAAAGTCACTTGTGACTTTTGAGTTGTCGGCGGTAGCCACTTACCATCAGGTGCTCATTTGCCTCCTATCGCATAAAAAACAAGTACATATAAATCTTACATGTTTGAAAATGGTTTCGTGTGCGAAATTGCAAATTGCAAGTATATGCCAAGAAGTACGCATGTGGAGAAGTAATTAGGTTCATTATTATTCAGTGGCCTCAGAGCACTTTAGTTGGAGAGCTTTCTGTCCTGGAGCCAAATTTGTGAATCTGACGTGATCTTCCTGGCAAGACGTGACCTTTCAATAGGGATGGCATGTTATTTAAATCCTGATGTATATTTGCATAATGAAGTTTTACAGAAATAAAAATAGTACTTTCATCAGTTACCCTTGTTAGCATATTTTACCTGTAAATTAACACTTGTGTACCTTTAAAGGCATTTTACGTAGAAATATTGTGTTAATGCTTACACAAGCTGGGCTAGCTGTTGATCACAATTTTTTTAGGCACCTTTATAGTTACTTTTGGGTGATATTACAGTAATTTCTTTTAATAGTGTTGATGTATGAAGGTTCGGTGACCCCAGAAGATTTTAAATTCATATGTGCTCCGTAACACAATTCTGCAATATCATGCTTGGATTTTGTATTTTAAGGTTTTTTTAGATATCTGAAACGGCTTTCAAATCAATATTAGATCTTTCCCTTATTCTTGTACTTTCTTCCTTCATACAGTCCTCAAATATTTGGAAATGTAATTGATTTTTCAAGACTAGTGGTGTTTTTTTTTTTTCAAATCTATCTCATAATCTGTTTAATCATTGCGTATTGGAGTATATCTTATTAAAATCAAATAAAGAACGACATTTGATTATGTAATCGATTTTCGGACCCGTTCCTTTCCTATCAATATAGTCCAAATTTTCCCATCTAAAACCTAAAAGTGAATGATGGTAATAGGCTTGCCACCACATTAATTTCACTAAATTGTAATCGGCGTCATGATTGCATTATTTACGTTTTTGCCTACCCCTATGGGCATAAAGGCGTGAGTGTATGTATGTTCATAAGCCTGCATTGGAATGCTACTGGTTTACTTATTCTGTAATTCTTTGATCTCAAGATTACGTACTCTTAGATTTTAAGTTGTACATATAAAAAGTATATAATCTCTTCACAGAAACAGTTTCGCAAAAAAATATTTCTCAAAGGAAAATAAAGTAGTTACTTACTGAAATTAGTAGAGTAAAGTAGCAAAAAATGGCTTTTAGATAAATAAAACAGAAACCTATATCAAAGTACGTATTACTAAAACGGTTTGCATTAACATCTATCAAACCCCATTGACGTTGCTTTTCCAATCGATATACTTTGTCTAAGGGTATGTATGCAAGTAGGTAATGCAAATAGGCAGACGGATCACCTGATGGTATGTGACTACACAGTGATGTACACCTGTATATACATATATGCATCTATTTATTTTTATTTTATAATTAATTGCTTAGCTGTAATAATGTAATATATGTTTAGAGTATTAATTACTCTTTTTTCTTTTTACGTTTAATGTTCATGTAGATCAGCCAATTGCATCTGTATCACCTAATGGTTGACATGTAGAAAATGAGTTTAAAGAGCGTGAGCGCTATACAAGACGTGGAAGGTCACAAAAAACATCACGCGCTGGTGCAAGTCTGTATAAATGGCTGATTCGCCGTATTCTTGGCATACGAAAAAATCTGGGCCGAGAAAATCTCCACCCATGATCTCTGAAAAAGTTGCTAAGAGACCAACCAACCAACAGATAAAGCGCTGTAAATGGAACTGGATTTTCCAAAAGTTTTTTAAAAGTCTTTTCCAATCCACCGGCTCAGATCCGTTGCCCGTTTTCATATACACATGTGTATTAAATAATAAAATAAATGTTTTAAATAATTAAGTAATACAATACATAAATCTTGTGTGTGTTCATATATTGTGGCTTCATCTTAGTTGTATAGATAAGTCTTGTATATTGTGGTTAGGTGACACGATTAACTAAATAACATGAACATACGATTACATACATAAATATACCCTCGATTTTATCCCCGAAGGGGTGTAGGCAAAGGCGTATTAAACGCCCACTCGAGCAAATGCCTTGGACATATAAAATATGCATAAGTATTGTCACGTATATTTGAGAAGTCTACCGTGTACGCTCTCTACCAGAGCAAAATGTTAAATATTCTCGAGAATTTGGTATATTAAATTTACATAAGTCAAGTGAGCTAAAGCCTCGGTATTTTTAGCTACACAAAAAGCAATCCCATATCCTGTTATCGGTTCCATAAATAATTCTTATTACATTGTCCTCTAAATGCTTTATCAATTATTACTTGATGAAATGAAATGCGATGAAATACGTTGTCCTATTGTGACTGTTAACAGTCATGCAAGCCATATTGATTATTATTACATCAGGAAAATGGTTAAATATGACATATATTACAGTATGACATATATCTATGTGCATTATTTATTGCCCAGCAATAAATAATGCACATAGACCTCTAGAAAGAGACATTCGGCCCATATTTTCTTTGCAGAACATTGTCCCCTTCGCACGAAATAATACTAATAGTCCGGTATCTATTAAGAGCTGTTAAAACAATTCTTGTGAGTTGCTTATTTTGATTATTCTTTTTATTTATTTTTTTATAAAAAAAAATCTAAAAGTGTTGTCCTTAGATTATACTAAAATAAATAAAAAACATGTATGTTTACGTATTGATTTATTAATTTTGAAAAGTGATAGATTCTGACAAAACAATTATAAATCCTCAATTCCTTCCAATTCACTATCAGTGCGCTAACTGCACATACCTATTTAACAGAAACTGGATCTCTATATGTAAATAGGTATGACCTCAATTAATAAATTTAATAATTTGTAAACTGCATTCGGTTTTTCAAGACAACATTTACGAGTCAGTTACTTATTTCGTTTCTCCTATATTTCGGACATATAATATTTCGGGGAGTAATTACACGCATTTGGCTCTCTCCATAACTCCTGTGTTGATGCAGTGACAGGATAATCTTATTCTTAAAAAGAGGCCAACACGGATTCGAAAGCGATGCGAAAAATCTCCCCAGAGATGGACCCGAACCTTAGTAAAAGTAGAAAAGAGTAGTTGGTCTTTCGGATGGGTCAATAGTCAGCAAACGGTAACGCAATGTACCTGAATTTATATGGTTTTGATATGGACTTAATGAAATAATGAAGTACTTAGTAACGCGCGGTTGAACTATTCAGGAATGGATAATTATTATCTACGAGTTTATTACATTGGCATCTAATTCGGCTTGGTTAAGTTGTGTAGGTAAATATTTGTGGTTTATGTGAAATTTAGCTTATCTCTTTCGGCATGTTGGGACGAATGCTAGCGGTAGTATCTGACCGCTACTTCAATCAGTAATGCTTATTAACATGAGTGGCAATTCTACCATGCTTATACTTACAATCCCATCTCCCGTCAATTTATTCAACTGAATGAAATTACTCACTGCCATTGTGTATGACTGAATTCATTCAGTAACTAATTATAAACCAATCTTAAGGTATGTATTTCTTACATAAGTAAGAGGAGACTTCCCGGCTATTGCCAGGATTGCATCAGCCAGCATCGGAATTCTTGGCGTCGATACATCGGGCGAAGTCCAGTTTCGCGATTACTTAGAGGCTGAGGCCAAATTAGCCTCAAAGAAGCTTGGTGTGCTGAATATTTCTGATCGGCTTGACACCTTGGCGTTGCGTAGAGAAGTAGCTTCACTCTACATTCTCTATCAATTATATCATGGGGAGTGTTCTCGCCTTTTGCCTCGCACAGCCAGCCTGAAGACCAAATCGTGGCCTGGTATTGGTATTTATACATTGGTATTTCCGGACCGATATGAGCTTCAAACCTGAAAAGAGTAACACTTGTGACTCTTGAGGTTCGGATGTCTATGGACGGAGGTGATCACTTACCAACAGGTGAACCGTCTGCTCGTTTGCCCCTATGACATAAAAAAAGGGATTAATAAGCCCAATTCTTTCTTGCTTTTCCTGACTTTTTGTTACCTTTCCTTTCACTGTTGTGTAGTTCATGTTTAATTATTGTTCGAAGATGACTGCACAAAAATATTTTTTAGCAATTAACTTGTTCGAACCTACTTACTATTACTATATACTATTACGTACTTTAATATTACCCATTTTTCATATAAGATAATTTGGTACGCTCGAGCGACATCTGAATATTTCATTCTCCTTCCGTTGCAGATGAACATTGATGTTTGTAAATGATCATTACATTACAAAAGATTTAGAATTTTTGAATCTCTCAAAGGATAGAGTAGCTCACAGATTAAAATTCAGACAGATAGTATACGTTTTGAATATAACTAAAAATAATCAATTTTATTTAAAATTTATTACATCCTGCATGTTATTCTATACATACAAGGTACTATAAATATTAACAATTTTCTCTTCGTACTGCAGATATTTATAGGATACAGTAAAAGATCACCTCATTCTTATGTTTTTTTAAATACAATATTTTGAATTCAGTAGTGCTAGGTTAGTAAAAATAATAGCTACTCTTAATAGGGTTAGCGAAAGGGTAACCAAATAGGAACTATAAACTATTATGTTGTTGTAAATGTGCAACAGTAGATCCTTTATTAACATCACTACGCAAGGAGTATATTTACTCCTATGTATGTATGTATACTTACAAGACGTATAAAGTCGTTACTTATTATGTGAACGGCCTAAACCATTGTATTGGGCTTAAGAATGGTTAACACGGGTATGTAGCAGACGCTCGTGCCGGGTATTTGTAACATACAACAGATTACTACGGACTCTCGATCAGTTGCACATGACAATAGTTCTCAGGACATTTTGAACGTAATTTAAGGTTTCTGCATAGATGGATATATAGATGAAACTTTATTTAGAAGAACATTTTTCAGCAACATACATCGTGTCCTTTTTATATACCTTAGTATAGATAAAAATGATGCGAACCAGTAGTAGTTGGCAGAATTTAGAAACGTGATCATATATTCGTACCCCAAATATGAATCTTATATAGAAATTATGAAGTCGCTCAAGTTTATCAAGCTGCGTGCTTCGGTGACTAACATTGACAAAATCGATATTATGATGGAGGAGTGTTTGTGCAAGTGCATTCTCAGTGGATGTTGAAAAAAAATTATGTAAGCTTCGAAGGGATTTTGCTGAGGCAAAACCTTTAAGGCTGATGACTGACTTCTTATATCTCTGCAACCCCATGATAAAGTTTTAGTTGTAACCAGTAATTTTTGAAACCAAACCAGGGCTGTTAATGAGATGCATGCTATTTTAAAGTAAAAAAAAAAAAATATTAATATTCTCTATTTATCAGGTAATGTATGACGAACGCAATTTCAATAATTTCAGTTTATACCTTAAAATGCTCCACTGTAAAATTGCGGTTTTGGGGATAAAACAATTTAATATTACTTGTTGAGAGCCCCTAGACTGCTCAATAGTATAGCAAAATCTATTCTAAGTTCACACGTCATACCTATAAACGACGTCCGTCACATATATCATGCCTCTAAAACAAAGAAGGCATCCAATATACGACCCTGCTTCAAGATTCACGAGGTTCCTTAGACTCTTAAAATATGTACCTAAGAGTCATGGAGGAATATCATTACAAATTTGAAATCATTGAAATTAGAATAACATAATATGAATGCCGAAGACAACATTGATTAACTATGTTGAGCAGGGCTTATTGAAACAACTGCCAACATACAAAGTAAGTAAGTTTTCAAACAGTGGGCTATGTATGTACTTGGCAGCTTTGCCAGAAACTTGTGCCTTTCAATGAATCTCTGAATTAAAATCATTTTAAGAACATATTCAGCTCTAATTTTAAGAAAACGACAAATGAAACTAAATATTTATTTCTCTTGTCTCTGCTCATTTCTAGATATAAGAGAAAATTAGTCATGATTATTATTTCTTTTTGCTTTTGTTAAAAAAATATAGAGCTTGCAGTTTTGTGCTGAGTCACGTGCAAGTTCGATTTGGTTTAACTATGACGCGAGTTATCGGATGTGTAATGTTTTTTAAATATTTATTTCTTGTTTGTCTTATTTATATAATTATAGTTATTTACACGTTGTAGAGTACGGTGAAATAACATAATGAGTTCAAAACTTTATTGTTGACTGCAACACATACAATTGCTGATAATGGTTTTTGTCTAAAAAATATATCGAGGATCAAAAATCAGAGCAATCAAAACAAAAAAAAATTGGTTAGTTTTTCCTATTTTGCCTAACTCTCCTAAAATAGGAATCTGGAGAGTGAGATTAAAGGAAAGCATGGAACAATGAGTAACATCAGTGGAACATACTAAATGTTTGAGCAAGACAGCACAAAGCTTTGTCAGTAATATATAATATATTTAAGCGCTTGATGACTCCCATGTGTGGCATGTCGATAAAACTTTTGCGGTGATCTCTGCCCTTCAACAAACTTTGTATAAAGTGTTGTTCCTAGCTTTATGTAGGTTGGTAGTTCACAGTTCAAGAACTTTTATATTGAAGAATGTTTTGTATGGATTCTATTTTGTAGCTTCAAAATTCCTGTTTTGGTCACTAGTTTTTACTTGACAGCATATTTTTAATGAATACACTATGATCTATGCTCGAATTGTCACCGCAGACTGCAAAACAACGTAGGGTTCATAACATCATATTGATAAATTGTCATACAGACTCAGCCCTGCAGCATACGCAGTTAGAAAAATCATAAATTGACTGACATTGAAACAGCCAAATTAGTCAACATTTCACATTTCACATTAACAATGTCATGTGGTATTCTAATACGGGGCAGCCTCTGATAGTCAGTCTCTCTTTATGCTGCAGAAGAGATCTATCCGAGCAATTTATAATTTAGATTATCGTTATTCGTTGAGGCAGAAATTCAAAGAAATAAACGTACAGTATATCTATGAAAACTTGATTTACTGTCACAAAATAAAGATCAGGTTATTAACAAAAGTGATATAGACAGTTTTAACGTAAGTAAGTCTATATGGTAGGTTATTATTACAATAAACATTTCTTTGTTTTTGAGAGGAAAAGATGTGGCAGTCCACGCAGTTTTCTTACTCAAAAGGCAAAGCAGTGAAGGAAAGAATTCAAGGAAATCCTATCCGAAAGCAAGAGATTTTATCTCGATAAATGAATATAGTAACTAGAACTATATCGTGTATTTTAAAAGATGACTTAGGAATAAAATATTAGAGACGCACTGGTCATTATTAACTGGTAATTTAAAAATGAATAGGGTGGTAAAATAAAATCAAGTTCTTTAGCGGTACGCAAAGGGGGCTCACAGAAAAATTGTTAATAATAATACTAATAAAATGCACCAAAACCATCTCCGGACTCGTCGCTAAGCTCCGCCTCGCTGCCCCCGGAAACCGCATCAAGCATTCCGGCTGTTGTTGAGGCGTCGAGCTCGACATCAAGCGACGAGTTTTTCTCACCGCCGACGTCACCAACACCAGTACGCCGGCAGGGGAGAGGCCGGCCACCGACTTGCTTGGGACCCCGAGGCAAGCCGGCTTCGAATAGGGCCCCCGCTACCGGTGGTAATGAGCATCGCATGAGATGGACGACATCCATAAACGAGAACGCCATGCGAGCATATTTTGTGGCTACAGAGGGAGGAACCAACCTCACTGCGTATCGTAATCGTATGCTCCCTTTGTTTCAGGAACTTGAACCAGCTGTTAATGTTTCGGCACAAAGACTATCGGATCAAGTACGGGCCATTCAGCGATGTCATCTGTTGGATAATTCCGTGCTTGAGAGGCTACGCTTGGACTTACAAAATAGCCTTGTTGCCCCCCCTCCATCACAAATGGAGACTCTTATTGACGCTGGACTACTACCACCTAGTCCTATTGAGGGAGGGGAGGATAATACTGCTTGAACTGTAAGTACCTAATATAATGATAAAGTAAGGAACGCTTTGGAAGGTGCTATTCGAGAGTATCGGCACGTGAGTTTTGATGATAGACCACGTTTACCGCGTTTGCCGATGCATAAACGAAATAAAGCGCTAGTGTGTGCCCTTGACTCTTTATTATATACTTATTTAGAAAATAGTGAAAACCTCAGGTATACACATTCAATTCTTTATTGTGCGGCGGTTACAGCTTGTCGAGTAGCTGGTGTTAAACTCCCACGTGTTAACACTACTCCTCGACAAAAGATTTATGTTCCGGCGTGGCAGTACAGGATTGAGCGACGTATCGTTGAGGCGAGGGCACTCATTGGCAAGCTTACCTGTTTCAGATCGGATAATACACGCCCGAGAGTAATGCGTTTTGTGAATCGTGCTTTTTCAGGAACTGATATCAGTTCTTGTGATTATGCAGCACGTGTCACAGAGCGCATTGACTTTCTGAAGCAGAAAGTTTATGCATGGGCAAACCGCATACGTAGATTTAAAATCCGAGTAGACCGATATACTCAGAATCGTACTTTTCAAAGGGACGAGAGGTGGGTTTATAGAAGATGGGAGCAGCCTGACTTTCTGAGTGACACACATCTCCCAGATGTTGAACTAACTAATACATTTTGACGTAATATCTGGTCGATGCCTGTCGCTCATACTGAGGGTGAATGGATGCGAGATGTTAAACGTTCATGTGAGTCCATTAATACTATGGAGCCAGTAGAAATATCAAGTACAGATATAGCTCGTGCGGTCCGTTCGTTGCCGAACTGGAAATCAGCCGGACCGGACGGACTGCATAACTTTTGGTTAAAGTGGCTCCATAGCTCACATGTGTGTTTGGCATCTCAATTCCAATCATGCTTGGAAGCAGGTTCACTGCCCGCTTTTATGACAACTGGCGTAACTCACCTACTCTATAAGTCTGGTAGTGCCATGGACCCCAAAAACTACAGACCCATTACCTGTCTGCCAACACTTTATAAATTATTTACGTCCATTCTGAGAGTGAAGATAACAACACATGTCTCTAAGAACAATATAATGACTTTCTCTCAGAATGGATGTAGAAGTGGTTCACGTGGCACTAAAGAGTTCCTTATTATTGACACGGCTATTAACCAACAATATAAAAATATATATTGATAGATTATAAAAAAGCTGACTCCGTGCCGCATACGTGGCTCCTAAGGGTGATGGAGTTGTATAAGATTGATACAACTTTATGCACTTTCTTGGAGGCATGTATGCAGCAATGGAGAACAGTTCTTTGCTATCCAGGATGTCGACAATCTCAGGGTGACGGCGAATTTATAAATATCAAGAGGGGTATATTTCAGGGTGATAGTTTGAGCCCCTTGTGGTTCTGCTTGGCTTTGAATCCTCTTAGCACTGTGTTAGAGGGTTCGGGGCTGGGCTATCGTTCGCGGAGAAATGGTCAAGTTATATCCCACCTCCTTTTCATGGATGATTTGAAACTGTTTGCCTGCAGTAATGTCCAGTTGATAAGATTACTAGAGGTCACCCAGTCTCTTGAGCCCCTGCAGTTGCGAAGAGATGTCGCCTCTATGGCAGTTCTCTATCGCCTACATCACGGGGAGTGTTCTGACGAGCTCTTCCAATTGGTCCCACCTTCTCCCTTCCTCTACAGGACTACACGTGCTGGCCTGAGGAGTCACCGTTTGCTAGTCGAAGATATGCGATCCCGAACGAAACGGTTTGGCTCTTCTTTCCTGTGCCGATCAGTGAAAGCCTGGAATTCCCTACCAGCGCACGTGTTTCCTTCCCAATTTGATCCCGGGTCTTTTAAGCGGGGCGTGAAAAAGCATCTCACCAGGCCGCCATAGTGTAGGTCACCATGCTGCATTGACTAGACATGCAATGAGGATGGTGACCACCACTCTTGGACTCCATTTATTGCTTACCATCAGGCAAAGTGGAGTCATTATGGTAGGCTTACGAATAAAAAAAAAAATGTATCAAGATGGAATTTGGTGTAGATAAATGTGCAGTCATGCATGTAAGCAAAGGCAGGATTGTGGAATCTGAAGGAATTGAACTTTCAGATTCCACACACCTTAGACGTCTTTCTGCAAATGAAACGTACAAGTATCTCGGTATGTCACAGGCGCCCATGGACACCCGCAACTCAAGAGTCACAAGTGCGTTGCCGGCCTTTTAGGTAGAGGTACGCTCTCTTCTTGAAGGTTTGAAGGTCGTATCGGTTCGGAAATACGGCAGGCGACAATTTGTTCCATAAGCTGGTTGTGCGAGGCAAAAAGCTTCTGGAGAAGCGCACAGTGGTGGAGTGCCAATCGTCCAGGTGATGGGGATGGATATTTTGTCGCGTAGGACGATGGCGGAAACCAGCAGCCGGTATAAGTCCGAACAATTCCTCTGAACACTCCCCATGATACAAGCGATAGAGGATGCAGAGAGAAGCTACATCTCTACGCAACGCCAAGGTGTCAAGTCGATCAGAAATATCTTGGCAGTCGATGATGCGAGTCGCTCTCCGTTGAATGCGGTCAAGAGGCAGAAGTTGGTACTGGGGTGCACCTGCATAGAGATGAGAACAGTATTCCATGTGCGGCCGAACCTGCGCCTTATAAAGTTGCAGGCGGTGGGCCGGAGTAAAATACTGTCTCGATCTGTTTAGCACACCAAGCTTCTTCGAGGCTAATATGGCCTTACTCTCTAAGTGACCGCGAAACTGGACTTCGCTTGATATATCGACGCCAAGGATTCCGATACTGGCTGATGCAGTTAGGGAAGTGCTCTCAAATTGAGGTGATACGACCAATGGCATCTTTTTAGCGGTGAACGCGCAAACCTGTGCCTTCGTGGGGTTAAATTGGACTAGGTTAAGTCGACCCCAATCTGAAACTTTTGATAAAGAAGTTTCGATTTCAGACACAAGTTTGGATCGGCTTTCGATGACGTTTACCCGAGAAATGTTAGCGCGGCCGGTGTAAAGGGCATCACTCGTGCTATCGTCTGCATAGCAATGGATGCTGCTAATCTGCAGCATGTCGTTGATATGCAGAAGAAACAGCGTGGGTGATAGCACACAGCCTTGTGGGACACCAGAATTAACAGACTTCGAGTCGGAGCATGCACCGTCAACAACGACCTTGATGCTTCTGTCTGTAAGAAAACTGGTGAGCCAATTGCACAGTTTCTCGGGAAGCCCATAGGAAGGAAGCTTCGCAAGGAGCGCTTTGTGCCAGACCCGATCGAAGGCCTTCGCCACGTCCAAACTAACGGCCAACGCTTCCCCCTTGGTCTCGATCGCCTGTGCCCACCGGTGAGTCAAGTATACGAGAAGATCACCAGCTGAACGACCCTGACGGAAGCCGTATTGTCGATCATTCAGGAGCTGGTGGTCTTCTAAGTACCGGAGGAGCTGGCAGTTAACAATGGATTCCATTATCTTGGAGAACAAGGAGGTGATGGCTATGGGTCTGTAGTTGGACGGATCCGAGCGATCTCCTTTTTTAGGGATTGGGTGCACTAGAGCTGTCTTCCATGAGTTCGGGACTACGCCAAGAGAGTAGGAAAGCCGATAAAGGCGCGTTAAAACCGGTGCTAACTCTGGAGCACACGTCTTCAGCACGATAGGAGAGATTCTATCGGGCCCACTCGACTTATGAACGTCGAGGGAAAGAAGCGCTTTACGCACTGCCCTTTGTGTAAACCGGACTTCCGGCATGCGGGTCTCGCACTGCGGTATGGTCGGCGGTGCGTTTCCCCCGTCGTCCAGGGTCGAGTTGGACGCAAAGAGTTTGCCCAGAAGATCGGCTTTTTCTTTAGCGTCGTGGGCCAACGAATTATCTCCTATGCGCAGAGGTGGAAGGGATGGCTTACAAAAGTTCCCCTGGACAGCTTTGGCAAGAGACCAGAATGCACGAGTTCCGGAGGGGAGACTCACTAGTCTCTCGCCAATTCTGCCGATGTGAGCCGACTTCGCCCCAGCAATTACTCTTTTGAGGGACCTGGAGGCAAAGTTAAATTGCTTCTTTAATGTGCTGGTCTTTACATCCCGTGCTGTCGCTGCATTAGCCCATGCTTGGTAACATTCCTGCTTTCGGCGGGACGCCGCTTTGCAGGTTCGACCAAACCAAGGCTGGGACTTGCCACCTGTGGGAATCAGGGAGAATGGAATGAAAAGTTCCATACCCTGAAGCACAACATCCGCGACAGAGTCAGCAACGACATTGGGATCATCCGGCGAGAAGCAAACCTGCCTCCATGGGTAGGATGCAAAGAATGTTCTCATTCCATCCCAGTCTGCTGACCTATAGTGCCATACGCGGCGACTGCCTGTAACACGCGGCCGCAGCGAGTGAACGAGTGGCACCATACTCCTAATCAGGCAATGGTCCGAAGAGCCAAGAGGGGCCTCAACGGATACTTTGTAGCCGTCAGGATGTGAGGTCAGCAGAAGATCCAACAGTGAAGGCACGTGGCTTTCTGCATCTGGGATTCGCGTAGGCGTTGCTACCAGCTGCGTCAAGCCATATGCCAAGGCGAAATCGTGAACAGATCTTCCCGCATGATCGGTTTTGCGCGAACCAAGCCATTCGGCGTGATGGGCGTTAAAGTCGCCAAGAATCACGATCTCTGCGGATGGGACCTGCTGGAGCACTGAGTCTGTAGCCATTTGGACGTGGTCGATGAGTCGGTCCGTTTCGGCATCACCGCTATGGGACCTGTAGAGGCATAGGTAGATGCGGGGATGGTCGTCGCAGTCTACACGTAGCCATAAGATGGAGAGGTCCCTACCTTCAAGATTGCCGAGGCGGCGAGAAGTGATATCATCTCTAACGTACACGCATACACCAGCCTTAGGAACAAAGGAGTGTTCCAGTCCGTACCCAGGGTAGCAGAGGTAGGATGTGTCCGCTGGAGATGATATCTGCGTCTCGGTTAAAAAGAGCAAGGCCGGATGTTGCAAAAATCCACGGTAAACGTGACAGGGGGTGCCATGGTATGCCTTCTCTTGCCCCGAGCAGATTTTGAGAGCGCAGTTGAGCCCCCCCCAGAGTACGAGGGGCAGCCTGAGCGTCCACGCTCAGGCATAATCAGTACTGAGGATGGACGTCCAGGGGGGGATTCTCCAACGCTAGCGCTGGTACCCCCCTGGGGTATCCTTTTCGTTAACAGCGCTATCATTAGGGGGGTGGGGGATTTTGGGCCTCCCGAGACCTCACTCATTTCGGGGAAATGCAACGCAAGCGTTACTTCACAACCGTTTTTCTGTGAGGCCGTGATATCGCACCGGTCGAGCCGGCCCATTCGTGCTTAAGCAAGCACGGCTCTCTTTGGCCGTCTGAAAAAAGTACTGAAAAGTCTTTTGTCGGGCGGTAATAAGGTGCGTGCCTATAACGGTTGGGTCATACCAGTCTTAACCTACTTCTTTGGCATACTTAGATGGACTCAGACGGAATTGGACGCCCTAGATAGAAGAGTCCGTACACTGCTAACTGCGTACCGAATGCACCATCCACGTTCATCAGTAATGAGATTGTATATTCCGCGGAAATGTGGGGGTCGTGGTTTCTTAAATGCCAGGACCCTTCATAATCGCGAAATATGCAATCTTAGAGATTACTTTCTTTCTGTTAATGTGGAGGTACACCGGGATGTAGTGGCAGTTGATAACGGACTTACTCCGCTTGGTCTAGGAAAAGAAACTGGCGCAAGCCTGCAATACTTAATGTTAAAGACCGTCAGGAGATATGGAAGAGCAAAGAGCTGCATGGACGTTTTTATCGGGCCTTAAACGGGCCCGATGTAGATTTATTATTTATTATCTGTGTTTTGGCTACGTTTCAATGACCTCTTTGGAGAAACTGAAGGTTTTATCTGTGCAATTACAGATGAAGTTGTTATGACGAACAATTATAGGAGACATATCCTGAAGGATGGCACAATTGACATTTGTCGGGCATGTCATCGCCCTGGTGAAACCCTCAGGCATATAATTTCCGGTTGCTCTCGTCTTGCAAACGGTGAGTACTTGCACAGACATAACCAAGTGGCCAGGATAGTCCATCAGCAACTTGCTCTTAGATATAACCTTGTGGATGTCGAGTTACCGTATTATAGGTATGTGCCCGACCCAGTTCTTGAAAATAGTCGTGCAACATTATATTGGGATCGATCTATCATCACTGACAGGACTATTGTTGCCAATAAACCTGATATAGTGGTGATAGACCGACTAGAGCGCCGAGCACTGATTGTTGACATTACCATTCCACATGACGACAACCTCATAAAGGCAGAAAAGGATAAACAAATAAAATATTTGGATTTAGCCCATGAGGTGGTCGACATGTGGGATGTGAGTTCTGCAATCATTGTGCCGATAGTCATATCAGCTCATGGGTTGATTGCCAAGAGCCTCGACCAACATCTGCAGAGGCTCACGTTACACAGCTGGGTTAAGGGCCTAATGCAGAAGGCAGTCCTTCTTGATACGGCACGTATTGTGAGGAGGTTCCTGTCTCTGGAGCCCTAACCACCGGTAGCTTGGTCCCTGTACCCGATACCGGTGGGGCACTATTTTTTATATTTTTAAATATATTTTGTTTTTATTTTATATTTAAAAATGTAATTTGTATGTTGAATAATGTGAATAAAGAGAATAAATAATAATTACTTACGAGTTTTTTTAACTATTGAGCAATATTTTAATAAGCAAAGTAGCCGTGTTTCTGCTCAAAGCTCTATAGAAGCTAAGCAGAGTAGCACGTGTGCATTATCCGACTTCAGTGATGGTTTGGTGGGGTGTCAACTATCCAAGAGTGACCGAGCCATATTTTCAAATCGGCACAAGTGTATCAAGTTATGATTCCTGAGGAGGTGTTTAAGCCTCTCAACAACAACATGTTCCATAAACAAGAAAGGTTCATTCAGCCAGACTTAGCACTGGGTCATAAAGCTCAGTCGGTTGGAAACGAACGTTTCTGACATCATTAAAGCTGAAGACTGGCCGTTACCTAGTTCCGATTTTAATACGCTTTATTATGCTTTATGGTCAGTTTTACTGAGTATAGCATACTCAAAACGACAGTATAATTTGGAGTCCCTAAAACAATCCAAAGATTTGCAGTGAAGAATTTTCTCATAAAGAGAGTGCGTGTTCCTATTGATAACTGGCCTCAACGTTTAAAGGACTGCATTAAAGTCGGTGGAGATCATATTTAATGAGCTTCATGTATTTTTAATGGTATTATTAATTATTATATATTATTAATTGGTTATATCTGTGTGTCAAATAAAATAAGTTTTATAAAATATTAGGACTATACTTACCTAGAAGGTACATTTTGTTCATACACTCCATCAAACAAGGTATATTACAAGCGGTTTCGAGGCTTTACTACTAACACTGTAATGCAATATACTCTACACAGAATAACACAGACTTGATAAACTGTTTAACTGTCAGAGTATGTGCATCAGCCAGATCTTGTTTTTTTTTTTGTTGAGGACGCATAAAGCCCGAGTTGATGCCTATCACTTCAAATTTATGAGAGTACCAATATACCCATGTTAATATGGATATATGTTTTACAAAGCTTCTGGTTTTTAAACAGATCTGCCAGAAACATTCAGCAGAACTTAGACACATTGAATTACATATACATTTTAATTTGACAACAACCATGTTTACAAATATTTTTAAAAATATTTATTTACAAAAACATATTTAACGTATTGGTAATGATTACTATTATAGTGTAAGTAAAAAAATATTCGGTGTTTTAATAAACGTTTATTGATAAATACTTAACCGTTGTCGCAACACATCAGTAGAATACTGCAAGTTGAGATAAAAATAAACCATACAGACTTTCAAATTAATGGTTAACAGTTAACAGCCACTACTTAAAGTCGTGACAGTGTCAGGAGAGAGTTTTAGATGATTATAAAAAACTAAATACATCCATTCAAAGATTAGATAATTAGATAATGGCAGACATCGCTTTTAGCGACAACACTGCACTATAGTACAATACATACATGCAATATATTTTTATTATCTGTTACCCTCATTTTAAAAAGCGTTCAAATTCAAAACGAGTCCGCAAGTACACATTCATAAAAACATTGTAATTAAAAAAAAAATGTTACGAGTCTAAGGAAATATAATTTTTTAAACAATACTAGCATCGTGGGTCACACATTACTAGTATTCTTGTTAACCCCCCCCCAGCTAAGCTAAATGCTTGTGTTAGGGGTGGGTTTACGACGGTAGTGTACTGGGCGGGGTTTAAACCCGCAAACACTTGATCGCAAGTCCAACGCCTCAGTCCAACGCTTCAATATATGCCATAGTCGTATACCTTTCAATATAGAAAAGTGCTGTGGCAATAGCGATATTACGATATTACAAATAAAATAACTACAAAGAAATACCCGACACATTTCTGATTCCGACGTCATCAAAGCTGACAGTGTGTCCCAACGAGACACTTTATTGACAAACAAAACTGTAGGTTAGCGCGTAGACGGAAACATAACGTAAATATATTTCAGCAAATCACAAGGTTTTACCGTTCGTGTGGATGTTATTTATGCGCCACATAAAATAATGATATCCATGAAGATGGTGAACATTCTTGCTATGTGTAAAATATTTTTGTCTCTTTATCCCATTTATTAGTAAAGACCGGCTTCCTACACACATATATAAATTAGCATGTAAACCTAGACACCGTTATCATCAGGAAGTGAAATAGTTTTTTAGTTGAGATTACTTACCAATAAATAAGGTTAAAGACGGTCTCATCAAATCACCAAGGTTTTCTTTGAGTAAAAAAGGAACTTGAAGTTTAAATTCACATCAAATACCTTTGCTGTCGTTTGAAGCTGTTAATAAATCAAACTTCTAATTAAACGCAATTAAGAGATACGGTCATAAAATTGTTAAATTAAGAGAAATTTAAACATTTTGTGGGTAAATCAAAACCTATAGGGTACTTCCCATCGACCTGGATTCATAAAGGGTCAGGAGAGTAAAGCAGAAATAATTTATTATTTTATTACATAAAAAATAGGTTTTGCGATTACAAACTGTTTGCGGTCATAAACTACGTCGGTATATGGGAGCGAACTGAAAAGTTAAGTTTGTCTTTTGAAAATAACAGGATCGATTAACGGGGTAGACGAACTATTACCTGACTGTGCAAGAAGGAGGTTTATATTTGACGTATGTATGTATGTATGTTATATTTTTTTGCTCCAATCGGATTTCTCTTTTTTATTTTTCAAACATAATGTATGCATTCATTTCACTAAGATGTTACGTGTACATCCACATATATTTTTTATGAGTCGATCGTTTTTTTTAAACGAACTACTGAAAAAATATTCATCTTTTCTACTTTAATAAGCGGCTAATTTCAATAACATGGCAATGTCCTCATTGTTAAGGTAACACCGATAAATTATGAAAAGAAAATACTCACAGAGTTTCGTCAAAATATACCCAATTACTTAAATGAAAATGCGTATTTGAATTTTATAATATGATATTTATTTAATTTGAGTTATATTTAATTTAATAGTATTTATTTAATTTTCATGATGTATTTATGTTATTTAATTTTCGTAAATTTAATAAATATTTGAACATTGGATAAATTAAAAACTGGGATTACAGCCAAAACCTATGCTTAGAGGCATTTCAAAGAAAAACTAAAGATAATAAAATAGCTCTAGTTTTTGCATCTCTTACAGTAAGTCCTTAATGAGTATTCAGACTTTGTTATTATTTGTGCGTAATGGAAGGGGTTATGATATGAGGGGTAATAAGAGAGGGGATGAGGGGAGGGGAAATATAAGATGGGGAGTTGGGCCTCCGGAACCAAGCACCGAGTACCAAACATTTATCGTCATTCGTGCTTAAGCCTGGCCCACCCACGGTAACAACTGTTACTTTAATATTTTTTTTAGTGGTAGAGCCATGCTTAGGCACGAATGGGCCGGCTCGAGCGGTGCGATACCACGGCCTCACAGAAAATCGGTTGTGAAGTAACGCTTGCGTTGCATTTCCCCGAATTGAGTGAGGTTTCCGGAGGCCCAATTCCCCCTCCCCACTTTTCTCTCCCCTCATCTCCATTATCCTTTTTTCTATCTCCTCATCCCTCCTCTCTTCTTTACGCTCCCTCCATCCCCCATCCCTCATCACTCTCAAAGGCGGGCAGCGCACTTGCGACTCTTGAGTTGCAAGTGTCCATGGACGGCGTGTCACTTACCATCAGGTGACCCGTCTGTTCGTCTGTCCCCCTATAGTATAATAAAAAAAAATATTAAAAATAACACAAATTTATTTATGTGTTGTAAACAATATTATACCTTACTTTTCTTTTTCTTTTCCTTTTAAAGAAGACAACTGCCGCATTAGGATTAATTTCTGCTAGAGTATCTGTCTGCCTGTCAGTTTGTCTGTCTGTTACGCTTTCACACCTTGACTACGTGAACCCATCATGGTGAAATGAGAGCAGTTTTGACTATAACAGGCTATCTTAAATACTAATTCTGCCGTGCAAGCGTAAAAACGAAGTAACAAATTTTTTGGTGTTTTTAGTTGAATATTGAGTTTTAACAGGCTATAAGGAACACAGTGATGTGTTTGTGTTGGTGATACTGAATAAATAGTAGCTACTTTTTGTGACTTACGGTTAGTTGTTTTTGGTAATGAATGAAATATATCTGACAATATTAGATATATAATCATTACTATATTTTAAATTTGATTATGTTATTTTTGAATCCTTGTTATTTTTTTCTATAAATTTTTAGGTCTCCTGTAGCTAGATAGAGAGTGGTAGAGTCATGCTTAGGCACGAATGGGCCGGCTCGACCGGTGCGATACCACGGCTTCACAGAAACCCGGTTGTGAAGTAACGCTTGCGTAGCATTTCCCCGAAATAAGTGAGGTTTCCGGAGGCCCAAATCCCCCTTTCCTCTTACTTCTCCCCTCACCCCTCCTCTCCTCTTTCCTATATCCTAATCCCCCTCTCCTCTTTCCCATATCCTAATCCCCCGTCTCTTCTTTCCCACACCCGCATCCCCCATTCCCCATTCCTCATCACCCTTAAAGGCGGGCAACGCACTTACGACTCTTGAGTTGCAGGTGTCTATGGACTTCGGTTGTCACTTACCATCAGGTGACCCGTCTGTTCGTCTGTCCCCCTATAGTATAAAAATAATAGAAGTGAAAGATCTCATGTAACTTGCAACATTACTATTTGTGATCTAAGTAGACATATAAGTTATTATAAACCACTATTGCATGTGTTCAGAACGTCTAGGTAAACTTAAGCTAGAATAGCGTTAAAATGAACGTTAGTCTTGTACATACAAAAATATATATTTTAATTAACTCCTACATCCTCCGACAAATTTATTAAATTACCAGTATGATTTATAATGGTAATTTAATAAATTTGTCGTATACTACACAGACAATTAGTTCAAGACGCAATTTAAAATGCAGTAAAGAAAGTCTTATGCTGCCAATTAGCCTGCAAAACAGCAAGCAAACCAAAAACATTTGTAGTATCAAATAGTTTTTCTGCATCTTATTCTGCATATGTGTATCATTTTGCGTGCAGCACCTAACTGTCAGGGTTTTGAAAAAAAAATCGTTTATATTTTTTATTTTAAAAACTAAATAAAGTATTTTGTAGTAAATTAGGTCTTTCTTGTCTCTAAAATTAATTAATTAATTAAAAAAGTGACTAATACAAATTTAGTAATAAAAAAAATACAGCGTCAATAAGTTTATTGCGGTTTTCTCGAAACCGCTATTTTACTCATACTGCATTTGAGAGCCTACACGGCAGAATTATACTTAAATGAAACATTTAGGTAATCATCAGATTAGACCAGCGGATGATCCTGTCAAGTATATTTGTTCTCTGTTATCACAGTATTTATTTCATACTTCTGACGTTTTCGGAATTGTAGATATTGATATAGTTTGCTATACATAAAAAATAATTTGAACAGTATTTCTTAAGTAAATATTTAGTGTCTTTACAAACGTCAGTGGGGTACAAATGATCGACGGCGACGAAGGGACTTAAGTAGTCCTCTCGAGCTAAAGAGATTTATTAAGGCGATCCCTTATTAAGTAGTGTAAAACACTATTTTGCTTGTTTTGTATCTTATCAGTATTAAGACATGCTTTAGAGTTTCGACACAACATGAATAAATTATTATCTGAATAGATAGCTTAAAAGATCTTTTTTAAGTTAGGGATAAAACAAAATTTTATTAATTTTAAACACATTCGATAGAATATACGAAAGTGATGGGTGCTATTTTATCCTTAGTGAAATATCTAATATGCTATGATCATACTTACCTAATAATTATAAAATGAGATTTCAACTTATCCAATCAGGTAAAAGCTTATTACAGTATTGAAATTACATTCAGCATTTCATTTCCTTATTTCAGACTGAATCTCTTTATGGACTGATATTTGTTAGAGACGCGACCGATGGTTATGTGTTATTATGTTTGTACACTGTGCCTCAGGGCATGACTTTTGTAATTAAATTCCTTTGATATTTATTTTTAATGGAATTTGTTTATGTCTTTATACGGACTAGCTATACTTTTTTCTTTTTTGGTTTTTCTTTTATCGTAGTATATACAAAAATGTGAGACTTACATTAATAAACACATTCCTAAATAGTTACTTCGTCACATATAAATCGCTCCGTACAATTTGAATTGCCCACTATTCAGAGCGTACTTAAAACTTCCTTGCTTGATTGCTGTCAGTGAGTGCAGGGTTGCTTTAACCAGCTTAACCACTTTTAAACTGATATAGTATTTAATACTACTCTTCTAATATGTTTAGCTATAAAATTTGAACTTCTCAGCCCATGGTGGAGATGATGACCTAACACGGAAAAAACAATATTAGTTTTATCTTTTACTGGATTTCCTAATGTTGACAATGTACTAACAAAGAAATTAAAAGAAATCATATAAATTTTCATAGTAAATTTCGCAGCATTTAAAGAATTTGTCAATACGATTGAATTACTTTAAAATAAAAGTTATTTGCAACGTTTTGTGTTTTAAAATAATAGCGTGAGCGTCGGCGGCCGCGTCCCGTAGGTACCCAAACATAAGTGCGAGAGGCATGGATAGTACTTCTCTAGTCAGGGTCCAAACCTTCACTCTGACATTCGTGAGTTCAATATCTTCTCAAACTGCCAGGATTAACCTACCCAATGTGTCACAAAGGAATCAAACCCAAGAACTTAGAAATATCCGAAGAAACTTATGACATGACTTCATTGAGGTAATGTCTTTTGAAATATATTAGTATTTTATAGATATATCAAACCGCATCTTTAGAAAAAAAAAAATAGCCTTTGTGATATTTTTCTTGCAGTGAGAAGTATCAGTAGAACAACAGACAACAATTCCTACAGTTGATACAAGCGTACACATGTCAGTTAGCTGTAAAATTGGGGTCTATAAATTATTCCGACATATTTATGTTTCGGTCCTTATCTTCTTTTTAATCTACTTCAAGAAACAAGAGGTTTTCAAAATGCTATACCAATTTATAGATCTCGGCTTCAAATAGTGCTTACTGTGTGTATATGAAAAGGAGGTACACGATTTACAGTGTGGCTGTGAAGCAGGACAAGCATTTTGCAAAGCATTTTTGTGAGTTAAATAATCATCTGCTTTGTAATATCCTTGTTTAAAAATCGTGCATTTCATTCAATCTTTCATTTTCATCTCATTTACTTGGAGAATATCAGAAGGTATTTTATTATCTAATTGAACACAGTACCCCATAAAAAATATTTGTAGTTTTGCTTTAGATATCACTAAATTACCTGCTCTGGTAATATGGTGATATCTTTTTCAATTTTTTCTTGGATAATGTTTTCATAAATATACTGACAAGGCACTGACGGGATGTTAATTCCTTAAATATGTAGGTCCCTAAGGAATTCGTGACTACGTAAAAAAAAACTTTAATAGCTCTCATTTGCAGAATAAAAATACATTCCTTATCTGCAGCATGCCCACAAAATAAAGTACTATAAGACGCGATACATGTATTTATGTAATACTGTGGAACTAACTAAAGTTGTGCAGTACCTATGTCTGTTAATTAGCGAACTTACTTTAAGGCTTCCACGTTGCAGAACTTAGCCTCTTCTAAAGAGATGTAAAGTGGGGGCTCTCTTGTAGTCTAGATTTATCTTCGTTATCTTTCAGATCTCAGAAAACAGTGCCATATACAAAATCTAACATTTCCTTATGAATAAGACTTTACATGCACTATGTCGAACTCTAACATTTTTTTTTATTTAGTAGTAAGCTATTGGCTGCAAACCAACTACGAGTATGTAATCATTGGGTAATATTATTAACATCTTCAAAGTTATTGGAGGGTCAGCAAATATTACTATTTTGGTCTGGCTTTTCAGATTTTCAGATGTTCTGTGAGGTCACGGTACGAATATTTCATCCGGTAGTAGTTGAAAGTAACAGGTATACCTATGTAATAATGTTGTCATCTCCATGGTAGCGGCATGTCCTAAAGCAGTTGATAATAGTATAGGTTTAGCAACAGCCTTCACACGGGTGTAGTTTAGAATTCCATATTTTCTCTATAACATTGGTTGCAACTGACTTTTCGTTACACAATACGAACAAATTTTGTTTGGGTGTGACTGAAAGAGAAAAGCACTCAATGCTGCAGTCTAAACCCGCAACGTGGAATGTGAATGTGAAAATGATAATTTAATTAGTAATTACAAAAGAAATCTTTTGAACTAGAATTGAAGATCTGTAGCGGGGCGACTCCGGTCCGTGAATTATTTTTTCGGTTACTTTAACCTACGACTTTTCTAAATTATCTATTACAATGATGAATTATAATAATAAGAATAATATTTATTTAGATAAGGATTCCTAATGAATAAGAGTAAAAAGGGTCGCATGTAACGCTATTCCTAATCAAAGTTAACTTTATAAGGCGCAGGTTCGGCCGCACATGGAATACTGTTCTCATCTCTATGCAGGTGCACCCCAGTACCAACTTCTGCCTCTTGGCCGCATTCAACGGAGAGCGACTCACATCATCGACTGCCAAGATATTTCTGATCGACTTGACACCTTGGCGTTGCGTAGAGATGTAGCTTCACTCTGCATCCTCTATCGCTTGTATCATGGGGAGTGTTCAGAGGAATTGTTCGGACTTATACCGGCTGCTGGTTTCCGCCATCGTCCTACGCGACAAAATATCCATCCCCATCACCTGGCCGATTGGCACTCCACCACTGTGCGCTTCTCCAGAAGCTTTTTGCCTCGCACAACCAGCTTATGGAACAAATTGTCGCCTGCCGTATTTCCGAACCGATACGACCTTCAAACCTTCAAGAAGAGAGCGTACCTCTACCTAAAAGGCCGGCAACGCACTTGTGACTCTTGAGTTGCGGGTGTCCATGGGCGGCGGTAGTCACTTACCCGTGCTCGTTTGCCCCCTATCGCATAAAAAAAAAAAAAGTTATTAGTTAGTAAGCTTTAAGTCCGCCTCTGGGCTATATGTAAAGAACCAATTGCTAGTTTAATTTAACCTAAAACATACTTATATATGACAATAAACGATATTTTCAGAACTATAAATGTAACCTTTCACAGTCGATTGAACATAATCAAGTAAACGTTTGAACGATAATATACAATAGAGTTCAGCTCGGTCAATTGTACGAATTAACTAACAAAAATTTATTATGGGGATGGCGCAGCATTATTGCTACAGGGCCGGCGTCGTTTCATCAATCATTTGCTGATATACCCAGATGTTACAGGTTACATAGAAGAAATTGAACGACGCTAATCACCACCAGATTTTCATTACAATCAATTCATAACAAATTACGAGTTAATGTTCCGTGTAACGATTTACGGGGTACACTTATAGCATTTTTTTTTCATCACTTATTATACAGTTCGTTTTTACTCGTATTGTTAGTTAGAGGGCTCGGACTTCCAGGCAACAACCCATTCGACTTATAATTGTGCGACCCTGACTTGCTTGTTACTTATACTCCCAGATCCATAATATGTATAATCAATATATTAGGGGTTATATCAATATATCCATAATATGCACGGATGGCGTAGCGGTTTAAGTGGTCACCTCGCTGCCACGCCGAGTGTTGTGGGTTCGATCCCCGCACGGGACAACACTTTGTGTAATCCTCAAATTGTTGTTCTGAGTCTGGGTGTTCTTTGTGTCCGTTGTTGGAATGTTTGCAAAGTCCCCCGCGACACAGGAATTAATTTAAAAAGCAAAAGCAAATATCCCTGTTTTTCCTTTTCTGTCCTCCCTTTCAAGTCAACATACTCAAAATTTTCTGAATGACGGCAATAGGCTTGCCTACTATTACGAAAAGGAGACTAAGTTATTATCGGCAAAATGTGGGCGTTAATTACGACTCTGCCTACCCTTTCAGGGATACGGGCGTTAGTGTATGTAAGTATGTATGTATAATATAAATATTCGAACAGGTCAACGCACCCGTCGCAAAACGTAAACATTTTATCTGTTTATTTAAGTACGATATTTCTCTCATTGTGGTTCTTACATAGATGTTTTTTGTTCGTAAGCATCAAGATAAATGCTAGCAATGCCTTTACTTTGAAGAGCTAATAAAAATTTAATAAAAATTAAGTACTCTGTCAAGTCTACTTATTTTGACATTATCAATTTTACATCCTTAGCTGGCGTGACAAAATTTACCGTGTACAGCCGTATTCCATGTCATTGGCATCAATTAATATTTTTACAAAACTTTTCTACAATTAAACTTTCATGAACGTGTAACTTATTTTCGGATTAAATAAAATTCCCACCAAAAACATTTTCATGTAAAATGTAGCCAAGACGAGACCATATGACTCGCACCGTCAAAAAGTGATCGGATCTCATGTAGAGCTTTTAACTCTACACGTCCTAACTCACAGGGCCTTACTTCACAAACCCTACACCTTAGTCAAAATATGTGGCTTCGTCAGTCACTACACAATCCTAATTTCACACCAGTGAATAAAAATACTGAATTTATTTGGAAGATGTCTTAACTAGCAGAAACAGGAGCAGCACAGATTACTCTAGCTCTACACTCTACATTTTTAGCAAACAATGAAATCGATTGTTAAATATGCGCAAAGCATCGCAGTCACTATATTCCATATCCGAAAGATCGGGTATGTCGGAGAGGCGTTGGAGTAGAGATTTATTAAGTATCGACATTAATTACAAAGTTTTTCTTATTTCTTCCGGCTCCAACCCTAATGCCTTCACCGAGTATTTGTACATTGAGGTTTTTGTTAGAGGAACGAAAAGAAGTAGTTAAATGCCCCCTCTAATGATGACTTATGTTACCGATTTGGAATCTGTCTTTGAATCTTTAGATTTTAACACTAATCTTCTTGAACAAAATAATCTCCAATCCCGTAAACTCCTTAATAAAATTCAGTTTACCAATCTTCATGTTTCACCTCTCCAAGCCGCACACCATAATAATACTAGACGTGATAGTGGGTTAGACATAATCCTAACTCCTTCCCTGGTCTCTTCTCTCGGTCAACATCCTGTTCCTGGCCTTTCCCACCATGACCGGATTCACTTTACTTATATCATTAAATCCCCGAGATCTGAAGCAGAATTGAAAAGTACAGTCGATGGCAAGGATCAGGCGTTTAATGTCATTTTTCGGAACTTATATAACAAGCATGCGCCAATTAAGAGAATACAAATAAAACACGCACCGACTCCTGGTTTTTTTGCATTATAGTCTGTGATGTGATATGACATCCGTGTACTGTCATTATTGTATCTTGGATTATTTTAGTCTAATTATAAGCTGTGAATACTCAGTGCATCGATAAAGAATCGCGATTCTTGATTTTCAAAAAGTAACTTGAACATGCAATGATTCATTAAAGTGTTTAATTTGGTTTGGTCTACAGTCATTAGATTATCTAACCTCAAATCATAAATTAAATAACGATTTCCTTATGTTTAAATTTCAACCAGAGTTTAATTTAATAACTTTTGAAAGTTTCGTTTTATTTCATGTCCATTACAACTTGAACTTCAACTTTAACATATTTTCTGAGAAATTTAATATTAATTTTAAATCCAAAACTTTAGATTCGATCTATATAAAGTTTAACCATCATGAGTCATGTTATATCTGAGTTAGTATTTGCATTGTGAAAGATGTTAAACAAATACACGAATATACATTTCAAACTCCAGTAATTCGGGTTATATTTAAATATCCCATATTAGCGAATAAAAAATTAGTAGGACATTTGTGGGAGAGCCATGCTTAGGCATGATTGGGCCGACTCGATCAAAGTAATACCATTATTTTGTTTTTTTTTTTAATTATTTAATTGCCTTAATTATCTAAGAGCAATATCACTTTTCCTAAATTACATTTTTACCTTTTGCTTTTCAATATACTTCCGATTTTCACATCTTTAACTGGAGACCCAACCAACTTCACCCCTCATCACCCTCAAATATGTTGCAGGTGTTCATCGGTGGTGGTTGTTCAAGGTTCATCTGTCACTATATATCATAAAAAAAGTGTTATCACCAGAATTTTTGGCTTTTGTGTAAGAACCTCTTAGGCAATATTCCAAGAACGGAAAGGTATAGGGAGGTACTATGTTCCATATTTAATGTACAACAGTTGCGTTTGCCAGTGAATGCAGTAAAAGAAATTAATAACTATATTTTTATCTTATCTACTTATGGGGGTTGCCTTGGATATCTGTAATGTCAAGTGCAAAGCTCGGGAGAGAAATAACAGATGTGAAATATTCGATCGTATGTAAGGAAAAATTTCTCTATAACAGGTCATGTTACAGAAATCCGAAAACATTATCTGCGTATATTGTTGTGTTTATGATTCCCGATATTGTTATTTTTTATCTCATTGCGCAAGAGGGAAGGTTATGCTTTTTGAGTGTATATATGTATGTGTATATGTCGAAAGTTTTGCCCTTTATTGAAGGGATATATGAGATTTGTATTAAAATTGTCTTAATATTTGGAGTGAGTGTATCCTATGGTATAGGATTCCAAGGTTTTTATTTATTTTTAATAATTTTACTTGTTTATTTGTTTAACCTACACAACACAAGTAAATGTATAGTTCCATAAAAAAATGCAGGGAATTTAATTTAACTAAGAAGAAAGTTGTAAAATTGTTTTAGCAAACAATATAATATTTTAGAACACTGAACTTACAAATATGTTGAACACATAACGCATATGAACCAGCTTCAATTAAAGTAAAAATAACTGAAATAAACGCAGAAAATTTCATGTTTTATTTATTCTACTACTTTATATGTAATATTACAGAATAATTTACATTTCCATTAATTGTAGTATCTTCCGTATATACATATTAAATGGTTAGACTTACGACTACTTCGGGCTGTTGAAGTTTTATAGATTTTAATTGGGTATATATAGTTAAAGAATATTAATTTGCAAAGGAAGTGTTACAAGAAACATCACCATTCGATACTGGATAACTTATTTGGTTGTGTATTATGTAAGTTAGGGCCCAACGGAGTGCTGTGGCAGACATTGCTTATCGTCGTTAAGAAACCAAAGAAGGTAAGTTAAGTGGTATAGTAGTAGTTTCATCATTACAGTTACATATTTCCGCTTCTTCGCATGTCTCTCTGATTAGCATACATATCCTTAAGCATACATATCCAAAAGCCGAAATCAACTAATGTTAATATCAACCTTCATGTCAGAATACCACTTCGTTTCTAATATATTATAGTGATGCTACTTTCACTTACCTATATTTACTATATTTACAGACTAAGTTAGGTTACTGGAAACTCAACCCTCCTTCCCATTACCTTTCTCTCTTTCCCCTCCCCATTTGCCATTCTCTTCTCTCCCGTACCCGAATAAGCGGACTCTCGTGTCAATTACCATCAGGTGACCCGTTTACTCGATTGTCTCCCTGTACTTTAAAAAATCAAAACTGTCACTCTAATTAATGTGTCTAGATGATGCTTCAAACACGAATACCTACCAGAAATCGAATACAGAATCGAAATAGAATAAACTAATGTTATTTATAATAGAAGTATTTCAGCATTGGGTAACAAATCGTTTTATATTAGAATTAGATATAGATAGAGTTAAGTAAACAGAGGGAAACTTTTCAACTACTACTTTAATGATGGAGAGCAAGATCTTACAATTTAAATAATAAAATTCAATATTTACTTCTAAAGTAGTCCGGAATTAGATATTGGAAGTAGAGTTTGTCGAAGTTGCTCTTTGTTCGGAGTTGTTCCAAAGAATTGGAGCAAGATGAATTCCGTTTAGTTAATGTATGTCTAAAATACAAATATGCTTAAATGTATGAACGCTTAATGTATGTAATTATAGACCAGTAAATATTGGTATTATAAAAAAAACGTGACATGGGTTCTAGATCCTATAGACTTTTTCAGATAACATTCTATATCTATATGTATTTCTTTAACAACACCGAATGCCTTCAGTACCGTCATTCACAAAGTCATATTATTAATCCTATCCTATCTTATGATCTCATCGGAAGCATTAGAATTGTTCTCCACTTATCTTCAGGGACGACAACAGTAGGCTCGCGTTAATAACCTGACATCAAATTGGTGATATCTCCAGTTTTGATTTCAATATACATTAATCTCATAACTCAGGACTTTCAGCTTGCGTATCACCTCTACGCCGACGACTTGCAGCTGTACACAACGACCAGCGTTGAAGATTTACCGCAAGCCATTGATAAAATAAACAAGGACCTAGATTTAATAAAAAGCTGTTCGGTGAGGTTTGAATTATTCGCGAACCGTATTAATGTCAGGTAATTATCGTAGGCAGCAAGAGAATTATGGGTAGTATTTGACTTCCATCTCACCTGTAGTTTTTAATAGCTCAGTCATACCCCTTACCTCAGTGGTTAAATATCTGGGCCTACCTGTTGTATGTATATGTATGTTTTTCGACTCGAATGCTAAATTAATCTTCGTAAGTATGACCGTGTGTTTGAGTTGAAATTACTTCCAAATTGCCAGCGTCGCAATCGTCGCGCACTGGCTTCTCTTATCTCTCCATCTCCTCCTTCTTATTTAGCACTTTATCTTCGGTTTCTGTGTTTATATCATGACAGAAACCTTCGTTCTTCACGCAACGATCTTCTTTTATGTCCCCCTTTATAACTCCGATGTTATATGTTCACAGTGGGACTTGAAATCAGGATATCTACAAACCGCTTCATGTTTAAAAAAAGTGTACGTGATCTCCTGCTCAATCAGTTGGCTTAATTGTCACATCACTTATGCATAACTTTCTTACTTGTGATTTATAGTTTTTATTTTTTTATATTAAAGAAGGACAGACGAACAGACGGTCACCTGATGATAAGTGACAACCGGCATCCATAGACACCTGCACCTCAAGAGTCGTAAGTACGCTGCCCACGTTTGACGGTGATGAGGGATGAGGGGTGCGGGGAGGGGAAGAGGAGAGGAAGAGTTGAGTTGGAATATATCTGTGTATATAATAAGTATGTAAGTGTATATATATATATATTCCTACATTTTGTATTGTTTTTTATATATTATAGGGGGGCACACGAACAGATGGGTCACCTGATGGTAAGTGACAACTGCCGTCCACTTCGTCTTATCAATACGAAGTCCTTTTTTTCTCTCTGTTTTACGTAAGTAATAATGTATATATGTATGTATATGTACAGTTTTTTTGTATATTTTTTACTTATAAATTAGTAACATCTTTTATATCGGTTTATACACCCGTGTCGATAATAATGTATAATGCAACATTATGACCAAATACGCATTTTGCTTCAAATGTAAGATAAAGTTACATATGGTAACTAAATTATTGTGAAGTTTAATGTAATCTGGAAACACTGCTAGCGAATTAATGCGGTGCTATTCACACATCAGACTAGGAAAAAAGTTGTAGTATTGACAAAGACGACACGCAAATTGGCTTCCTACGATGACACGCAATGTGTACCTCACACTATCGAAGTTGATCTTGTTAGGAAATAGCTTGCCACATCCAACATATTCTAAGGTTTTATAAAAACAATGCTATATTCTAGCAACATCGTTCAACACGATATCGACACAACTTTTAGAGTTAAATTCTTAATGTTTACGTTCTGAATATTCTAAATTTTGATTGACGAAATAATTTCCGTGAAAGTATACAACATGTGTACGTTATAGGTTTTTATATTGTATACAAAAGAGTAAAGCTTTCATAAAAATACAATTTTTAAATAGTTTTGTAGGAGCTACATGAATTGCCCCGAAAAGTGTGAAATGAAAGTATGTATGTATGATGTATATTTGAATAAAATCTCAATTGACGATTTCGATTGCTTCTGATATTTTGTCCAGTGCAGCTTTTGAATAAATTTGAAGATTGTCTGCATAAAGATGGTAAGAAGAAAGTAATCGATTTAGGATGCACTGCCCTGAGGTACGCCATGTACTTCACCAATAGGATTAAATATTTTTAACACAAGTACGAGCTATTTAAAAATCTAAAGTATACTATTAGTGTAGGCCTATATAGTTACTTATAAGCAGCGAATAAAAGGCAGCACTCAAAACCTGTCAATTTGTTACAGAAATAGTGTACCTATCTCTAAGTTCCGCTTTTCCTCAACGTGATCTGATTTGCAATGAGAAATACTTTTAATAAACCAAAGGTGCCACAGTAGCCTTAGTTGCTTGCGAAGTAAAGGTGAACGAACAGGAAAACGGGATAGGCTTCCCATCACTTAACGGTAAAATAACACGTACATACATCTACAATTTCTTTATACGTTAAATTCAAAGCCGGGTGTTACAAAAAGGTACAATATTAGGAGCGGTATGTGTAGCAGTCATATAGATGATGTGTCATGTATTTAGAATTACTTACCTGGTATAGGTAAATATTTAAATATTTCTAAATAATTTATTATATATATATTTTTTTAAATATTGGGAGGCAGACTAACAGATGGACAGGGTGACCTGATGGTAAGTGACAACCGTCTATAGAAACTTGCAACGTAAGAGTCGTAAGTGATTTGCCCGCCTTTAAAGGGGGTGTGGCTGGGGGTGTGGGGAGGAGAAAGAAGAGAGGGGGGTCAGGGGTGAGGAAACACGAGAGGGGGAGTTGGGCCTCCGGAAACCTCACTAATCTTGGTTTAATGCAATGCGGTAATCTTTGAAGCTGTTTTGTCTTACCGAGCGAGCCGGCCCATTCGTGCCTAAGCATGACTCTACCACTGTTAAAAAATAAAATTATTCTGTCACCAACTTCCTTAATATGTAATATATACCAGTATATACATATATATCCATTATCATTCATGTCTGCCCTCTACTTCAGATATATTAGGTCTCTAGCAATGGAAAGTTTTAATTGTCACTTACAAAATAGGCTTTCTACATTAAACGTTATTCAACCGTTATTGAACTAATTATACCTTTCTTAAACATCGTGTATACGAAGAGTTAAAATAACCTTACTGTTGTTACTCCATTATCCGTTTTTTCGTCTATCCGAGTTTATAAGTTTAATATCGAGTAAAATATCAAACAATAATCTGTAAGCAATAAGTCAGGTAATCGTATAAGGGAAATTTTTGTATGTTTAGTAGTGCGGTTTTACTATATGCAAACATATCATTTGCCAACGTGGATCCCTTATTATCCATAAAATGTATTAGGTCTGTTCCTTTCCTTTCAACATTTTTTATTTTTCTTCTCTTGTTCGTAAGAATAATTATTATTATTATAAATTTTGCTGGACGATATCTTGATAGTTTTTTTTTTTTTTTTTTTTTTTACGTGGGGTAATCCTCATGGACTATCCTCCGCCGGGGTTATCGGCGAAGGGGTGTGCCGGACTTGACCGGCTAAAACCGCCACGGTGTTCCTTCCTCGCACCTGCTGTCGAGGGCCGCGGGAACACGATATTCTTCCGCGGCCAGCAGGTGACCGTCCACCGGAATGGACCCCATCTCGTTTTGAAGGGGGGGAAAGGATTATGCCTCTCCCCCCCAAAATCACTCCTTTAGGGAGGCGCGAGGAACACGACGCGCCTACAACCTCGGACCCGCTAAGCGATAGGGGCGGTGAACTGAACCCCAGGTTCACCACCCTCGGGTCCCTTTACGGAGGCCGGAATTGGGCTTTATCAGCCCTCCTCCGACGTCCGGTGCGTCGTCTGCGGATAGGGAGCGTGGTCGTGTTTTGCCTCCCCCTTTCCGCAGCCTCCTTCTGTGACATAATCGTTTCACAGAAGGTGACCACTGCATCCCATGACCTCTCGCTCCCGACCATGGCGCGCACAAGCGCTGTGAGCGAGAGGTCAACCCCTATTTCAGTTTGTAATAATGTGTGGGTTAATCAGGCTAAGAACTAATTATACACATTGCTTGGATACACCATACACTAACATATACATACATATACTAATATTATATATACTAATAGCGGTATGACAATTCTGGCACCGCATTTATATAGGAGGTCAGGTTCCCTTAAAAATGAAGCAAAAATCATTTACGAGTTACTTTTGCAGTTCACAAACCATACAAGTACATAGGATAAGTAAAAAGACCTACAGTATATTAAAGATGAAAGATGTTACTAAATATACACCAATAAAAAGAAAGAGATCGCAATGAGTCACGCAACAAATGTATTCTATCGTATAAGTTGTCAGATCTCAATTTCACCAACAATAGTTAATTAAGAACATTTTATAGTAGCCGATTATTAAAATATAGCTTTATTTCTTTGATAAATATTTTGACTACTTATAATAAAACTTAAATAATCTTTGCTATAGTGATTTGTTTCAGGTCAACACTAATTTGCCCAAATATGTATTGTAATTGCTGGTCAAAAAATGCCTATATTGTTGTATTGTTTACCGTTGACTTAAAGGCTTGATGTCTGGACAGCTAAACAATTATAGACAATATTCAACATTCGTTTCAACCTTATCACGGTCCTAAGCATTAGGGCTTTCTCAGTAAAGTACATTTTCATTTGAGTATGAAAACCTTAAGTATGTTTAAGTGAAACAAGACTGGCAACAGTACTATTTGTAAGCACAAAATATACTCGATATGAAAATAATATTTAGCCTCTATGTTATCCCAACTTTCTTAATATGTTAATGATTGTCTGAACGAAAAGGGCCAACAGGAAAAGTACACAAAAATAATGTATGTTATAAATGGAACAAAAATGCTCACTGCTTTTTAAGTTGTACAAGTATAAATAAGGATGTATTAGTAAGCTGCATCCTCTTTTTGTTCAAGAGTCGTTACTAAACTGACCTGACAGCAGTTTCTTCTAAGAGGGGACTTGACGGGAATATGTAAATTTTTCAACCTAGTTTTGTAGTATCGGAATTTTTATCAATATGCCTACAGATTAACAAAATTTCTTGCAGTCTTGTAGATCGAAAAATTATTTTTAAATATTACAATGAGTATAATTGAATGCAAAATATATATTACGCTCATTTATATTTCTTTTATGTAAATAATGCAAGGGTTATTAAGTTGTGTTTTGTGTTTACACGTCCGCAATATGCATGCGAAACGTTACTAAACCTTGCATATGTATATGCGTTACATAGCAGCTTATAGGAAACAGTCATGCAAATAATTGTGTTGCTACCAAACGTAAATCTAGATAGCTTGCCATGAGATGAGGCGGTACTGTGTATGTACGTTGCTAGCAATGTCTGCTACATTTCTGTGTAAAGTATTTTATAATAGAAAGGTCAGGCACAGACGTCTTTACGGTTTTGGGATTTGTTTTTAACCGACTTCAAAAAGCAAGGGGGTTCTTATTTATATTTAATTTTTTTCATGTTCATTGTTATTTTAGGTAACTACTTAAAATAACAATGAAGGAAACTTCCTTAACTTAGCGGTTGAAAGAATTACTTCGTTTTCGTTAAATATGATTGCCTCTCACTGTTAGGTGTAATCCTTAGTCCATATGTGCTTATAGAAGAAACGGTGATATGACACTGTATGACACTGTATGTATAGAAAGCTAACTGAATTGCTGCATGCTATTGACATTCCAGTATTGGCTGCTGCGATGTATAGTTTCTAACAAAGATTTTATTCCTTACTAGCCGGTACCCGTGACTCAGATAGACTTTTATTTTATCGCGTGGAAATCCCCACGGTTCATCACGTCACTGGAGCCAACAATGAAGTGGTATATCGGACTCGAACCGACTAAAACACCACGGTGTTCCGTCACGAGTACGATCATTATAGGGGACCCGGGTATACCCTAGGAAGGAAGCTTCCGACAAGCTCCGATGAAGCCTTACGTATGCTTAGGATTAACATAAAAAATCTATCCCCTATTTTACTATTAAACGACGGCCCTGGAAGGAGTGTAATATTTCTTATAGTTCATGTATGTGACTTGTTCTGTCTCACCCCTACTCCTAAACAGGTTAGGTGTATAGGATAGCATTGCATTTCCCCGAAATGAGTGAGGTTTCCGGAGGCTCAGCTCCCCCTCTCCTACTTCCTCTCCACTCATGCCCCTCTCCTCTTTCCCATCTCCTCTTCCCCCTTCTCTTCTTTCCCCTCCCCGCAGTACCCTATCACTCAATACCGTCAAAGGCGGGCCGGGCACCTACGACTCTTGAGTTGCAGGTGTCCATGGACGACGTATGTCTCTTACCATCAGATGACCTGTCCCCTAAAATATTAAAAAAAATATATATAAAAGAGAATAATACGGCGGCTATAGACTGAGTGTGCATTGAGGCCGTAATGAGAGTTTTTGGTAAGCTAGTTGTTTATTTTTTGTCGTATAGCTTTGTTTCCGCTACTAAAGGCAGCTCACGTGATGATGATAAGTAAGATGTTCAAGGGTCATTGGAGAATCTCGAATGCCCCTATATTACTATCATAATTTAAAAAATTTGGATGAATGTTTGTAATTCAATCACGCTGGAAAGGATCCGAATGAAAATTGGTTTAGATATTTTTACGACACATTAAAACCATTTGTATTTGTGTATAAATATAAAAAATATTGGAAACTACAACAGGTACATAAAACAGTGTAGTATTTGATAAAATTAGTTAACAGACATTATTATGACACGTTACACCGGAACAGCCACGCTATTGGTCCGCCTGGAAAGTGTCGGAGCGAGAAGACCAGTCGCGCTTAATGTTTTTATAACAATTTTTTTTATAACGGTCACTTGTGTTTGGATATTGGTGCGGATAACATGATTCGTTATTTAGTTACTTTGATAAATTATAGCAACGGTTAGGTGCTTGTTTCTTACAAATAGCACATAAGCTTTTTTGTTTCAAAATTATCAGCAATTACTCTAAAATAAAATTTGTTAAGCTGTTTATCCTTTTTTTATGTACGGTACAATGTATTCGGAAATAGAAATATTATAGGAGTAATTCTGAACTTCATCATTCAAAATTCCATAACTCGTGAATTGTAACAAACAAACATACTTACTTGGCATTCACGATTAGATTTGTGTATCTTATGGCAGCAGCGGCGATGTTCTGACAATGACAACAAATTATGTTCACTATATGACAGACGGCGTGTCACAATTACGAACAATCTACTGTATATGTTTCAGTGGACACCTACTCTGGTCACTTATTAAACAATATGTTAATATAACATTATATTACTGCTAATTATGCTGCAAAAATATGTAGAAGTCCTATTTTACCGGGGACTGACTCATTTATATGAAATGGGTAGTCAAAATTACTTTACGGTATTATTAACGTAGGCTGTATAAACTGATGAGTAACTAAAATACAGTTGAATTAAAAATAAGACCACATACATACATATTCGCCCGCCTGTTTCCCTGAAGGGATTTCACTGTCACTGACAGCCAGAGATGTATTTAACACCAAGATTTTGACAATTGGAATTTGGTCGCCTAATAGCGTAATATTTCTGTCCCTCGGGAACAGGGGTTCTATACTCTTTTAAGCCTCTAAAATGTGTTTTAAACGTGGGTAAAGGCGTGCAAGCGTTGGCGTAAATAAAGATCATAAAATTATGAATGATGAACTCACTGAAGGCAATGAACGAGAATATTAGTGTATAACATTAATACAACAAGTATCTTAAGCATAATCTTGTTAAATATACGCTATATGTGAATGTGAATCAGATGAAAAGAAAAGTTGTCTTACTTTCTTCACGAATGACGCAAAAGTTTTTAGACGACAAAAGAAAAACGCTTTATGAAAACCATAAAATTGTTGTTTTGAGTCTGGGTATTCTTCGTTTCCGTTCTTTGAATGTTCGTAAAAGTGTAGTGTAATGTAATATTTAATTGAGCTGATGTAATATTTAATAGTAGTGATACTTTTTATAGAAATGTATGACATTTGTACCGGTGTACCGATTAGTAGATAGAGTAACGGGAGATGACTAACACTCGGTCAGTCAGTCAGTCGGAGAGCGCAGAATAACCTCCGACTTCCACGATCGCTGACCTTTAAGTAGCGGATCGAACTGATCGTTACCCTAGCAGAAGCAGACCTAAGACATTGGGCGGATTCTACGAGTGCTTTCTAATCTGGAGGATTTCCCTACATTCCATGACGTGGTCGGGTCTGAAGGGGTTGTCGGAAGCTTCCTTCCTAGTCTGCACGGGTGCCCAGCCTTAGACCCATTCTTGACGGCATGACGAAATCGTGTGGTTTTAGTCGTTTCGAGTCCGACATACCACTACACTACACTACACTACTACTAATTAGTGAGTTGATAACCCACTCAATGTAAGGGTTTCCATGTATAAAAAAAAGTACATGGAAATTACATTTATTTTAAAAGCTTATTTAATTTTAGCTGTGTCACTCTGGTTAACTTACTAGTACTCTTGGCAGGTGTTCATGCCCGGAGGTTGTCACTTACCATCAGGTGACCAGTCTTCTTGTCTGTCCCCATAAAAAAAATCTCCAACCATTCCGCCCGCTCCATTTACGTTACGATTGTAAAAAATGTTGCACCTGGTATGTAGGACGGCTGATTATGCGCTTGTATAATTTTTCAGGTCACGGCACGCCACTTTACATCATATGTGGGCCCTAGCATAACGCTTCTATGCCCTGTGGCTAATTCGATACGACAGCCTGTAATGGCAGCAGAAATAGTCTAATGAGAATAAGTCTTTGACAATCTACTTTACTTGACCTGAAAAGATATTTCTCCTTAAATGCACGTGGAATTTCAACATGAATTAATAACAATACTATAAATAGAATAGAACGGCTTAGGGTGTGTACTCGGAGTGATCTTATCCCTTATTTATTTTTAAATCAACGTGTGACCAACTTAGATGTATGTATATAGTTTTTAGATTAATATACATTTTATATTTACTTATGGATGTTCCATAAACATTAATATTATACCAAAAACATTAAACATATGCATATGTACACAGTGAACTATTTACTCAACTCACAACTCTCTCTGTGTACAATATAAGGTATCGACATACAAACTGGTTTATATTACTATTTACATAAATCCTTTATTGATACACGATGCCGTGGTGGTGATGCCGATTACACAAATAGTCATATTTAAATGGTAATCCCAATTTTATTTAAAACGTACTAATTCACAAGCTAATAAATAAAATTTTAACTAATTCCAAAAACTCATGTGGATACTGCGCGAAGAAAATCTTGGTATTTACAGTGTTTGTAGGTTTATATGTATGATGAGTTTTGTCACTAGAGCTTACTGTATTTCTACATGCGAGGTGTCCTTTGAATTGACATCTTAATTTTGGGAAGGGAACATTGTATAAGATTTAAATATAAAGTTGTCGGTTTTATTTGGTTTTATATATTTTTCTAATAATCTTATTTTGTACATTTTATATCAAACAATGTCCACTATTACCATGCACCTTATATAGGTAAGCTCAACACTTCCTGGGTTAAGAGCCATTTAGCGTGTAGAGCCATATTATACTAGAAAGATATGTATTTGTTACGGAAAATTACTCTGCTGTTATTTGAAATCTTGCTGTTTTAAAGATATATCATTAATATCATATTATATATTACTACGGTTACGCAAACATATTATAATTTTTTTTAAAGATAAAGATTTATTTTCATTAATTTGACTCATTAATACATCAACAGCGTCACAAACACGATATATAGTATTTACCATAAACAACTTGTGTTTAGGGTACCAGCGTTCTCGCGCACACTGTAAACATATTACGTCATTATGCTATATTATGAATCTTGTCAACCATTTATCACGCTTCCAACCAAGTTTCGAAGTCGCTAAAAGTGGGAATCAAATTCATTACTCGAATTTTCAAATAAAACATTAATTCTCTCATTATATAGGATGTAAATCTCAATTTTATAGGATTTAATTATGTTTTTCAATGTTTTAGACGATTTACTCTTAAGCAAATGTTATTCAATACAAAATAATCGCTCTGCAGTTTGGACGTATTGACTATTTTATTAGTATATATTTAAAAGTAGAAAATACCACCTGATAACTTCTATAATAATCGATAATTAACATTGTACTTCATTATTATACTAATTTTGTAGGTAAAAAGGAATTAATGAATAATTAACTCTTGGTGTTATACAATTTATAAATACGGTTAGAGAATTCTTCAACAGCGCATTATACTGCCAACAGTTGAAAGGGTATGTTAAAATACAGACGGTAACTTTTTGAGTAAAACCTTAATCTATACGAATAAATATTTTAATACTTTGGCATTGCTTACTTTTCACATCTTTTATATAAACGGTAAACGGGTGTTTACTAGGGTTTCAGTGCACTAGATTGTTCCGCACCCAAAACACCATTTCGATAACGCTAGTCACTCCGTAGCTGCCCCTAACTAATGATCTAACCGATTTCACGCTTCAATAGCAGATGAGAGCAAATGACAGAAGCCCGCTGAACAACGAGGTATCTGCTCCTCTGTGGCACTTCGAATTCCATTGTCAGGATTTTCACAGAGTACCATACCCCACTAAATGTAATGACAATAAGGTAATGCTCCGATACCGATATGTATGCACCACGTATATTTAACTGCTTTACGATTACTGCCTTACTCAGTCTGGGTGGGTACGTGATCTAACCGAAACACCTATTCCTTAGCTACGGTCACGACCGTGTTTCTCTAGTCCCTGAGCTCGACTGACCTCTCCCAGACTCTAACGCTGATTTTTCTTTATAATATTACCATAATGACTCCACTCTGCCTGATGTAAAGCAACAAGTGGAATCTAAGATTGCACTTGTTGCTTTCAGTGGTTACATCAGTGGTGGTCACCATCTTCATTGCAAGCATAGTCATTACAGCATGGTGACCAAACACAATGGTGGCCTGGTGAGATGCTTATTCACGCCCCGCTTAAAAGACCCGGGATCAAAGTGGGAGGGAAGAACGTGCGCTGGTAGTGTATTCCAGGCTTTAATCGCTCGGCACAGGAAGGAAGAGCAGAACCGTTTAGTTCGGGATCGTATATATTCGACTCTCAAACGGTGACTCCTCAGGCCAGCACGTCTTTTGTTATGTAGAGAAAGGGAAAAATCCCTTTCCCTCAGTAGCATTTCTTACTTGCCCACTGTCTCTTGCAATATACGCCGGTTGCCGGTTGACGGCAATAGGCCTATTACGTTAGTGGGCTTAAATTATAATCCTTTCGGATATACACGCGTGAATGTATGATTGGTGTGGGTATGTGTACGTATATAGTTGGTTTGGTGTGTATGTATAAGATTGGGGGGATGTGGGGAGTAGAAAGAAGGGAGGGGGATGAGGGATTTGGCATGTGGGGAGGTTAAAGAGGAGAGGGGGATGAGTGTAGAGGAAAGAGGAGAGGGGGAGTTGGGAATTCGGAAACCACACAAATTTCAGGGAAACGCCATGCAAGCGTTGCTTTATAAGCATTCAGCATTTTAATAAAATATATTTTTTTAAATATAATTTAATAACCTTCCTAACTTCACTCATGAAGAAAATCCAAAATGTGTGGATTTTCTTCACGAGTAACGAGCCCCACTTAGTGTGTTGAGATTTGTAGTCACGGCACTAAAAAAATCATCACAGGGTGTCATTTCTCCCGATCTTTTTTAAAGTACTTATAGTTTCAAAAGCACACAACTTAGATTTTTTTCATATTTTTCTTGCCCCATGATCAACGTCATGTATATATACATATATATTACATATTTATCGTGTGGGGGACACCACACCAGTAATGAACTTTTAACATAGATTATAATCAACAAACACAAATACAGACAATGGGCATATCTGTATTTATGTACATTCGTTCTTGCATTTCATACAGTTCGATTTCAAAAAAATGATACCGGCTGTGATATTTTATTAGCTTAGAATTGTGTCGTACCCGAGTAGTATAAAACTCATACACGAATTTGCTCAAGCCTGTATCTTTCAAAGGGGAGTGAAGGCGATGGACTGTTAACATAAAACCTTTAATGTACAGATTATAATTCACGTCTGCGAACGTTAGAATTTGAATGAATGTGTTTATGAGGTGTGTAACGAGTGGTCGTCTATGCTTGTGACAGCTGACTGCTTGCTCCTCCCCGACGAACCGGTTGAGTGAATGACTCAACAGGAAACAGAATATGTATTAACATCGTGTAGAATATGTTAATTGTTATGTTAAAGATTGTAACGGAAATTTAAAATATACATATTATACGTCGCATCCGGAAATTATCACGGTTCTTAAACGAAACGAGAGGAGCCACCGTCGCGCGGCACATCGCTGCAACTTCATTGTGGTCGGTGCGCTTCCGGAAGAGCCTTTGTTTGATCGCTCGTGTCCGCAAATCATCATTCACGATTCGTCGACCATCGAGTAAACATATCCAGGAACTGTCTTACTGTTTCGTGCCTAACCTTATATTGTTATTTTCTTGTTACCTACCTTCTATTATTGCACATTAAATTCGGTGTACAAAACTCAAGAGTATTTTTTAATTTCGCACGACTACCCACTACACGCCCACAAGATTTCTGGCGAAGATAATTGAGGCCGAAAATCAATATCTGCTACAATTATATATATTAATATATTTTTGTAATTGTGAATTTTAGGGTAGAGGAATACAGCCAGTTCGACCTACCGATATGCGATATGCTAAAATTTCTCAATCCATCCGTTTACGCAACATATTTCTCTGCCATTGTCTATCCTAGTTTTAACTATTCCTTTTAATATACTCACAATTTTCACATCTTGAAAAAGGTCTTTTGACAGCAATAGGCTTGCCTCCTATAACGTTAGTGGAATCAAATTCTAATTGGCAAAATTTAGGTGTTTAAGTAATCGATAAACAATACTAAAATATCTTTGAGTTTTGCTTTGAGATTCTTTCTTGGATAAAAAATACCCTATGTCTTTCTCTGCACTTCTGATAACGTCTGTATGCCAAATTTCTTATCGGAATCTGTATCCCCAAAGCGTAACAGCCATATGGACAAATTTAATAACGTATTCATAATGTTTACCATAGATTATAAGGTAACGTTGGCATTTTACAAATACGAGCACTTATGACTAATATTCGTAATTTATAATTATTATATTATTCGTAGTTCAGAAAAGTTATTTCAGAAAGATATATTGCATTGTCCTCACATATTATCTTATTATATATAAAATACAATACAACAAATATTCACTTAGGAACTGTAACAAGAAAATTATGTAAAGTAGCTGAGAAGTGTCCTTGTTTTTTCTTGTCCATAGGATCTATGTATTTGAACAGGCAATTAGATTAACGACAGACTAAGTCTGACTGACTTCAAAAATACCTATGTTTGGTTCAGTTGAACTAAATGATTTTGATTTTGATATAAATACCAGGGATATGGAATGATAGCTGGTTATATCGAAAATTCTATATCACTAAACTTACTACACGTAATTAAGAATGTCTGAAATGTATTACGCTAATACGCTTAAAGAAGTAATACACGTACTAGATTTTGCCTGCCTGAATTTCTTTCTTAATAATTTAGATTTAGCCAATTTATTACGAAGGTTGTCTGGAAGAAATCGAGGAACTAGCGACAAGAACTCGGATTGTACTATTTATCTATGTATAATTAGTACGTTTATTTTCATATATTATAACTTTCTCGTATTGTATCATAAAGAATAGTGTATCTAGCTTTGGTGAGCATCAAGAAAGTTTTTTGGGGGTGCATTAGAAAACCAGTTGCGTTCCACCGAGTGAACGAAATTACAGGAGGTCCTCTTTCCTCTCCCCTCTAAGGTAGGCAGGCAACTCTTAAGTTGCAGGTGTTCACAGCCAGACCAGTGTTATCTGTTTGTTTGCCCCCGTTTATAACAAAAACAAAGGTTTCAAAATGTAATCATCACTACAAATTTGAACTACCTACCATTTTTTTATATAATTTTGATATAATTTTCATGCAAAATGAACTAACAATGTCTTACGTAAACAATATAAAAAAAAATTGAAATATTACATCTACATATTTTCTAGACCCCTATTAATTCAAATAGGATAGATTTTCGAAGTTTGAGATCCCTCATCACTGTAAGTGGCTGGAACAAGCAACTTTATAATTAGGTTGTGTAGCCAAGATAATAGCCGTGATAATATGATATATCCAGGAATTTATTTGCATTAGCTTTAGAGTCGACTCAGACATTATGCTCGTCGTGTGTACGTCGAGCAGTAGCTGATATTTGGTCATTTAAATCGTGCGTTAGTCCAGTACTCAATTCACATAATATAAGCGAACATTATAAACTCGCATAGCCACGGTGCACATGCATACGATTTTCAACAAGATTCATATTCTATTAACACTTAGCCACTCTGTGTGAGTTTATCTTTACGTCGGTGAAACTGTTATAAAGAAGCTATCTTTGTTATATACATAGCTCAAGCTGCCCGGGAATCTTGTTTTCTTTAATACTTTGTGTTGCAAGCAGCAAATAAAAATAATAGCTTTGTAGTTAACATAGTAGAAAGAACATTTTTATACTTTCTTTAGTGTTATAATTTGTTTATATATTTATAACAATTTTTTAATATATTTATTATCGGGTGTGTATGTTTTATGTGGAGTGTAAGTGCGAGGTCTACCTTTGAGGGGAGGGGCAAGAGGGGAGGGGAAAGAGAGGAAGAGAGCAGCCCCCGTAACCACATTAACACAGTGAAACTCCTCTATCAAACATTGCTTAACAACCGGTTTTCTCTTAAGCCGTGGTATTACACGGGTCACACCAGCCCATATGTGTATAAGCATCTCTATCCGACGTCAATTTATTTTGATATTTTTACAGTTACAGCCAGTGAGTTGCTGGTATGCCACCTAAACGTCTTCGAGCTATTGTTTACAGTTCTCAATTCTTTCGTAAAAGCAATATTAATTTCCTTCCCATACTCCCAATTTCTCATCTTTTACCTAAAGTGCAAGCCTTATACTCGTATTACGTTGGTGAGACCAAAGTTTGATATTAAAATGTGGGTGCTTAATACACCTATCCTATATATTGAGGACGGAGGCGTGACTGTATACATGTATGTATGTATTTATAATATCTGACCGATGCCAAACATTATAAGCTATTGCTTAATAGGAGGAGTTAGTAGAGACACACGTAGACAGAGTTTTAAAGTGTTTTAGTATTTCACAAAAGTCTATTATTTAGTGACAATCAATTATTTAGTTTTGCTGTTATTTAAACCACACTTCTTAATAATCGGTCGGAACATGGCAAGGAATACTTTTTTTGTATTTTTTTATAATTTCATTTTTTATATATAATACAGCAAAAAGATTATCAGGTGACCCGTTCACCTGATAAGTGACAACCGCCGTCCATGGACACCTGCAACTCAAAAGTCGTAAGTGCGCTGCCCACTTTTGACGGTGATTGGGAGTGGGAACAAGCGGCAAAGAAGAGGTGGGATGTGAAGATAGGAAAAAGGGAGGTGGGGGTGAGGTGAGAAGAAACAGGAGAGGGGGATTTGGGCCTCCGGAAACCTCTCTCAAGTGACGTTACCCTATCATTGTGAGAAAATCATTTTTTTTTGCTATTATAGATTATTTTATAGATTCATAGATTTGTAATTGAATATTAAAATGGGATTTACATGAAACAAGGTTTCAATTTGAATAATTTATTTTGGTTTTAAATAATTTTAGTTGACAGTGATCACAAATGATATCGGAGGCATCGTTGCTCTACCTATATCACCAACCAAATTATGAGAAGTGAGCGTGTTATGCCTCCGACAGCGTTTGTGAACACTGTCCACTGTGCGAGTGTTTGAAGATACGCTAAAGGCCTCGCCTTTTCTGTGATCCTTTTACATGCAATTTTGTAAAAATATACTTAAATATACTAATACAAGATACAAAAAAATTAGGCTAAGTAGTTAGCCTAACAACTTTTTTTTAAATTTTCAGTTTCTGCCTTCTTTCGTGAGTTTTTTCCTATCTTTAAAAGTTTTATAAATGATTAAAGTTTAACTATAGAATAGAATAGAATAGAATAGAAAACTCTTTATTTGTACACCGTTTTACATATTTACAAGAAAGTATATAAGATAACTATTATATAATGTAATGTACAAAGGGCGGCCTTATTGCCAAAAGCAATCTCTTCCAGGCAACCTTAGGATGGATCAAAATGTTTCGGAGAGACAGTAGCAGTTGACGGTGCAATTATTTAAAGAATTATTTAAGTTGTTTTGAATATAATCGAGCACATATATATATATATATATCCCCATATATACACTTAAACACACATACATACATACAATATATATATATATACTATTATAAATACACATACATATACAAACACACATACATACACATATGTAATATACACTAATTAACACAATCATTTAATTATATCACATATGAAAATGAAAAACCTTTATGTCACACCCTCATTTGCGACTGAATAAGTTATGACGTGATTGAATCACTTACGATCTATAAAATTCTTGAACCATTGTCTTGAAACTATTTACTGTTTTCGCTTTCCTGATATTTATCGGCAACGCATTCCACAAGCGTGCAGCTTCAACGGTAAATGACTGCCCATAGAATTTTGTGGAATGCCGAGGAATCTCCAGTCTCAAATTCTCAGATGACCTTAGACATTTGTCATGTGTGTCATTAAGGAACTTGAATCGTTCTTTGAGGTAGCGGGGGGCTTTAGGATTAAACAAGATGTTGTAAAGGAAAACAAGGATATGAGTATTCCGGCGAGAGCGAATCGGAAGCCACTTGAGCATTTGACGGAATTCAGAGACGTGATCATATTTTCGTAGTCCAAATACAAATCGTATACAAAGATTTTGAAGTCGCTCAAGCCTATCAAGTTGTGCTTCGGTGAGATTCAGATAGCTGACATCGGCATAGTCGAGAATTGGGAGGAGAAGAGCTTGTGCAAGTGCAGCCCTAGTTGCGATCGGTAGAAAGTTACGCAGTCTGCGTAAGGACCCGGCAGAAGCAAATATCTTTCGACTGATTTCCTGTATATGTGTACCCCAAGAAAAAGTATGATCTATGTAGATCCCTAGATTTTTGACAGTAGTACTGATCTCAAGGGCGGTCCCGTTGAATTGAATTTGGGGCAGTTGTGTCCAGTTAACTTTTGAGACCATCCCAGGACTGCCAATAACACATACCTGCGTCTTCACAGGATTAACTTTGAGTCCATAGTTATGACTCCATTCTCCGACACGCAGTAAGTCAGCATTAATAGTGTTAAATGCTACCGGTAACAGGTTAATCGGAGCTTGTGTATATATTTGTAAATCGTCTGCATAAAGATGGTAGGACGAACTTAATTGGCTTGAGATTGAGTTTATAAAAACAGCGAAGAGTAAAGGAGATAGAACGCCACCCTGTGGTACACCAGCAATAATACTGCACCAGGAGGACATCGAGTCTTCAATGCAAATACGTTGCCGGCGACCAGACAGGTAACTATGAAACCAATCAATTGTCCTTGGAGATATGTTAAGAGACCGTAGTATAGCAAGCAGGATGTGAAAATCGACAGTATTGAAAGCGTTGCTAAAATCAAGTAACGTGAGTACTGTCATCATTCCACTGTCCATGCCCAGTCTGATGCTGTCAGTAATGTGTATCAGCGCAGAAGTCGTGCTGTGACCAGGCCGGAAACCGGATTGGAAGGGATTCAGCAAAGAATTTTTGGAAAGGAAATAACTCAGTTGGGAGTGGATGAGGCGTTCGAGCACTTTAGAAAGGAAAGGTAAAATGGATATGGGCCGATAGTCTGAAAATGAAGAGGGCTTACCTTTTTTAGGTAGAGGGATTATTTGAGCATCTTTCCATGCAGATGGAAAAATACCACTTGACACGGAATGATTCAGGATATTGCACAGGATGGGAAGTACTTCATCAAGGATAGGCAGAATCATGTTGCGGCTGATACAATCACTTCCTACAGCATTCGATGAAATCGCCAGAATGGTCTTCCTAACATCACAAGCAAGCAATTGATCAAAGACGAAAGGTGAGTAGTTGGGAACTGAGATAGACGAAATATGTTTGAGAGTATTAGCTTTAGTATTGACTTCAATGTCAGACGAGGTGGAAAAATGTTTATTAAGTGAATCAATATTTAAATTTTTAGGAATAGAGTCTTGACGAGATTTCCCGACTCCCAACGTTCTTAGAAATTTCCAGACTTTTGCTGGATCTCCGTTTTCTACGGAAGAGTGGATATGTTGGCGTTGTGCATTTCTACACATCTTATTGCAGAGATTTCTCAGGTACACATATTTTTCCAAGTTAGCATCCGTTGGTCGACGCTTGTATTTACTTTTCGCTATACATTTCTTGGACATAATCTGACGTATCTCCTCAGTAAGCCACGGAGCCGGTAAATGTTTAATTTTAATGGATCGCAAGGGTGCGTGAACGTTATAGAGTTGTAGTAAATTTTCGTTAAATATTTCGACTTTTTCATTCACACACTGCGAATCTAACAAATCAGACCAGTCGATGTTACGCGCATCCTCATTAAGATTAGCAAGGTTCATTTTACTAAAATTGCGTTGCACAAGAATTCTCGGCTTTGCCTTTGGGGGACGGATAGCGTACGACAGAAATATCAAGTCATGATAAGAGAATGCATCAGCTGGATACTGACCATGACTGATGACGTGATTAGTAGAAGAGACAAGAATAAGGTCAAGAAGAGATGGAGTGCAGTTAGGAAAGTGATGGGTAGCATCAAGTGTTAAAAGTGATAGATTACTGGAATTTACTACTGTGCGCAGCGAAGAAGAGCGATGGTCATTTTTCAATAGGCAAGTATTGAAATCGCCCATTATAATAGTGTGGCTATAAGAGGGAGTTAATTTTTCAAGTAAATTTTCGAAGGAGGAAAAGTAGTTGGTGCGTAATGAGGGCGAATAATAAACTCCCAGCAAAACTTTTGCGTGATTTAGGTCTAATTCTAAGAAGAGATGCTCACCCGCGTCTGATGGTGGGGGCTGTGTGGATACACTTACAATTGTGAAGGGAATATGTTTTCGTAGATATATACCAACACCACCCCCACCACCAATCGCGCGATCATTTCTTACAAGATTGAAATTCGGAAGAGCATATGATAAAGATGGCAAGCATGGTTTAAACCATGTCTCTGAGACTAAAATGGCGTGTATGTTGTTAGAGTTAAAGGTAGCCAGCATATCAGGGAAATGAGCAGGAATACTCTGTGCATTAATATGGACTACATTAAAATTCCGCGGAGCATCAGAAAATTGGTACTGGAGATTCTCTTGGAGTGAGGGCATGCTAACAGAACTATTTGCAGAGTAAAAACTATCATCGTCGCTAATATTCGGGTCGGGCATTATAATCTAATATAACAATAATTGTAAATAAACAAAAATGTAAATATATAAATGTTTAAACAAATTAATTAAATAATAAATAAAAACTATAAAATAGTAACTGATTAATTAAAAAAAAAAAAAAAAAAATAATATAAATTACGCATTTCAATCCACCCGCCAGTCTTGTGGTCGACATGTATAATACAGAAATCATAACTTAATTTGAGCAAAACGAAAAATAAAATAAAACAAAACATAAATAACAGAAAAAGAACTAGACTAAATAAGCAAAATATACGTTACAACCACCTGGGTAAACCTCCGTGTAAAAAGACTACGTTCCAGAGTATAAAATTAAATGCGTAACAATAGTGCTTGTCAAATGAGTTGGTCTGGAACTCAGATAAATAGTTGTTCTTTATCTGAGGTCTGGAACGCGATTCTGACAGATAACCAATATGTCATTAGTTTGTTTAGCTGTTTCCGTCAGGTTTAATAAAAAAAAACTAAAATAATTAATTAAATCGGGTAGGACAGTGGTGTCGTTATTATTGTGTGTACAATAATGAAGAGGGTAAATTACAGCTGTTGTTCACACAAGATTCCCCAGACAGTGCAACCCCACAATGAGACACCGCATGTAAACAAGCACAGATATCCACTTATCTCTTGGAGCCGGCAGCCGCTCTCTTCGATTTCGAAGCTGGATTCCTGGTTACAGGGGGTTTCTCAGCAATCACTGGCCTTATTTGGTTGAGATCCACCATACTTGTAATGCGGTAGCGAGAACCGTCAGGGCCTAAAACAAATACAGAACCCTCCCTGGTCCAGCATTTAGTGATGCCGAATTCTTGACGTGCTGCCATGAAGGCCGAGTGTCGCGACCGGGTCAGAAACTCGGAGAGGGTCACACCAGAGCCTTTTAGCTTGGTCTTTGATGCCCAGAGGCCGTCCCGCACCGCTACTGTCCTGAATTCCGCAAGAATGGGTCTTGGTTTATCACCTGTAGATAGTCGACCCATTCTGTGACAGCGGCTTATGTCCTCAACTATGAAAGAATCAAGATCCAACTTACTTTTTGCTACACCTGCCACCACCTGGGATGTATTCTCATCCTTCTTCTCTGCAACACCATGAAGAAGGAGTATTCTACGGCGGCTGCGCGTCTCCATATTGTCTACCTCATTCATAATTACCTCCATCTGACTTTGGAAAGACTTTAACATCCCAAGGATGAGTGTTTTGAACCCAGCGAATTCCTCTGCGAGACCAGTCAGACTGCCAGTATTGGAGGTCTTCTTCATGAGCTCTGCTTCGAAGATCGCCATCCTTTTCTCAAAGCAGTCTTGTAGCTCTTGTATGCTTTTCATGGTGATTGTGATTACTTGTTAATTTGAAATTATTTAAAATTAAGTTATTTATGGATGGATAGCACTAGACCAGCAGGTATTTATTATTCTGAACTTATTACATTAATTAAATTTACTCAAAATATATTTAATGTATTTTTATTTAAAATAATTAATAGGAGCTTTTAAGTTCTGTGTTGACCTTTCAACTACCCACATGGTATATGTATGTATGTAGGCATTTATTCTATCTATTTTCTGAGTGAACAAATTTTAACCCAAAACTTAAGCGACCGACGGTTTCAAGCGGTGAATCAAGAATCCCGGAATCACGTTTATGGAGGACGAAAGTAATGAAATTGAACATCAGTATGCGTTCTAATTTTGAATTTAAGACCTTGGACTTTAGGAGTATCTTTAAAAGGTCGGTAGACAATCCTGGATTCTTTGCGAATAGATAAAAAAAGTTGTCATTTTCTATAATTTAACATTTTTCTGACAGCAAAAATATGAGCTCATAAATCTACAAACCGGTACAAACATTTATTGTTCCTCCTCCTCTCATTCATATGATTGAGCTTCCTGACAAAATTTCAAACGTTCTTGAGGTTCTCTAAACTTCTTCCTCCCAATATTTGTTAGACGAACGCAAGCAAATAGTAAATGGGCCCTACAGTTGCGGGGTGCTATAGGTGGTGGAATTTTTTTTATTAAATCTTGGAACTAAGTTCATAAGACGCTAAGAAAAAATAATACCAACAAAAAAAAAGTACTTGTAATGCTGAGTCAGCCTGTCCTCTAAATATGACAGGGGGTCATGTGATCAGAAATAATAAAAGTAAACAATTATAAGAATATTAGCTGTATTTGAAAATTTGACCATTAACAGTTTTAAACATAAAGTTCTATTAACTTATTTTATATGGTAAGATATAAACCAATCACTACAGTGTATTTTTTCACATTTAGCGCAAAAATAAGAGGTTTTTTAACAACCTTGTACCTGGCAACGCCTCTGTTTGTCCCTCTTCGTCATATAGTGACTAGTATTGTCAAACCTGACAGGTTATAAAAGGCGTTCTGATGTACCTGGTGTAGGTTTGCTTGCCTTGCCTTCCGATTTTATCGTCCAAGAATAACAACCAAGAATAATATTTCGAAAGATTACCACAAGTTTTTAAATTATGTTTTGTTTATGTTTTCATTTTTTATATATTTGGTAAAGGTCTAAGAATCAGTTTTATATAAATTGGAGTTGCCAAGTTGTTTTACATTATGGTATATAATATATAGCCTGCAGTGTACATATATTTCGTGGTTGGTTGGAATTTACTTATGTATATTGTAAAAGGCAACTTATACAGAAAATTGAAACGGAAGTGCATTACGTACGTTGTATTATTAAAAATCGGCGAACGTCTAAGCTACAAATGAACATAACATACAAATAGAGATATGTCAAATTTTTACTACTGTAATAAATGCTAAAGTGACTTTGTGCATTTATTAAGCTTTCACAATTTATTATTAAACATCATTTAAAATAAAATGTTCTTTTCGAAATCAATAAGCTGTAAGAAGACAAAAATCTCAGCTGTATTTAGTCGGTTTGGAAGGATGCTGTCTGTAATAAGAAGTCCTACTCGGTAAAGAAAATGTGTGCTGGTTAGCAGGTAATCTATTTTATGTTTCATTTTACACAAGTTAATAAAAATATCCGTGGAGGGACGAGAATAAAGATCTCGTCTGAACTTTTTTACCTTGCTAAAGGAAAGACTAAATATACAGAACTGCCAACCTTCAGTAATTGGAGAAGTACTAAAAGAAGGAGAAGATGGTACACAGTTGCGGAGTACCGCAGGGAAGTTTTAGGGTTTTAGGGCCTTTATTATTTTTCTTATACAGGCTGTTCGGGATATGGGTGCATGAAAATGATGTCCAATCAAATCTTATAATGTCCAGTAACTTTTTCTATGTAATTATTTTTTATTTATTTATTTTGTGGTTACTGAAACAAAACAAATTCTCAATATTTGTGTCATCAGAAAAATATTACACGTACATATATTCAAGTTTCAGAAACTTCAAAAAATTAAAATAATATTATGTTTATAGCGTGATAAAAAAAATGCCTCAGGTGTTCAAACCTTTTTAAAAACATTATTGGTTATATTGTCCTTACTTTTGAGGTATTATTTACTCAGATGTCTAATCAACGACCAATCAATGACCTCCTTGACATAAACAGTCTTAAATATGTTCTAGTTACAGATGAAATTTCCGTAATATAGACATGTAATGAATCAACAAAATATGATAATGAAATTAACAAATTAGGATCTATTATGCACTGGCTAAAACTAATTTAATACAATTTCATAGCAAATAGGTTCAATTTGATCATCGATCTATTATGTATGATTACGAGTATATTAAAATGAAGAAGCATATGCAATGCTTATCTTCAGTTACTTATAAACATTTATAAGTAACTGAAGATAAGCACACTGACTGGAAGGAACAAATAGTCACCACATGTAATAAGATTAACAAATTTGTATAGTATGTCTTAAGCAGATTGAGTATTACTTTTTCATTTACTACGACTTTGCACTCTTATCACGGATATGTAGGCTCTGTTTTGATGGATGGGATGGGTCACACTGGTACAGTGGTAAAAACCTTCAGTGTGACCTACTGACTTTCAGAGTTCCTAATTCAAAATTTAAATAAATTTTCATCAGATGCTTTTCTTATTTTATCCATATAAAATAAGAAAAGCAGCAGATGAAAATTTATTTAAATTTTGAATTAGGAACTCTTTGGGAATCTGTAGCTGTGTAATGAATCATGTACACATATCTCATGAGTACATAATTTGTTACACTCTCATGTGTTTTTACAAATTGGCGGCAATTTGAAAAGTATCTATCGTGCATCGAAATTTATCTCGAGAAAATTTTTGCTCAGTGATTTATTACTCAACAACAACAATATCATGATAGCTTTTAAAGGGCGGTTCATTACAAAGTCCCATTTCATGACATTGTTTACTGGTACTGGTTTAAATAGTTTGAAGGTGGTCGGAGCAAACTCATTGACGATTCTCGAAAAGGACGCCCATCTACGGCGACTACTGAATGATAGAAGCTGATAGATGGGTGACATATCAAGAGGTTTTGGCAGCTTTAGGCATTGGTATGAGTCAAGTACAAAAAGTCTTACATGTACATTTGTTCAAAAAGCTTTGTGATGGAATAATTGGACGGAAAATAAAAAACTCTGTCGTTTGGACTGGTGTCGATCAATGCTTTAAATGATGAAAGCTGGATATATTGTTATGAACCCGAAACCAAAAGACAGTAAAGACATATTTGAATGGAACGTCCAGTGCGCATTGGACGTTCCATTCAAATATGATTACCTCATTCTTTGGACGGACGGATCATTTTGCAACAATCATACTAGAAGATAAAAGAAGTGTAACTTCAGATGGGTATGTCAGTCATCGTTTACCAGTTTTCTTGGAAAATGTTAGACAGCAGCGCCCAAGAAACAGGATCCTCCTCCACCACGACAACGTTCCAGCTCACTCCGCCACACGGACTATCGAATATTTATCTATTGAAGCAGTGGAGTTAATGAGATATCCTCCTTACAGTCACAACCTGGCATTTCCCAACGGATACTACTACACTTCATCGTGTAAACGATGACGCGTTTATTTCGGAAACGTACCGACTAAAACATCACGACTTACGACAAATAGCCTATAGTCGGGAGTCGAGTTCAACCACTCAACTCCCGACAGACTTTGCCTCCCTGGAAGGGTGTCAGGTGGCTTTGCTTCAAGCCATCCCATGCTACAGAACCTGCTTTTTTGTAGGCCAATGCTCATGGAGGCCTGAGATCGTTAAACTCTTTTCGGTACCTGGTGTGTCCCCTGCGGGAAAGGAGAGTGCTCCTTCTCTCCAGTGCCCTTGCAGCCGCCTCTTTGACAAGCATCACCTCCTCGCAGAATGAGACGGCGGATTCACATGCCACTAGCAGACCAAAAAAAGAGCTGTCAAGCCTGCCCTGTTATGTAGTTGATGTATGTGAAATTTTGTTTTTCAATTTTATTCTTTAGAAATACTTCTATAGAATAAAATTACTCTCAAAAAATATAATTATTATTATACACATAAGTGTATGTTAGGCTGTCTTATTAAAAACGTTCTTTAGGCTTCAAACAATACACTACATGAGTAAATTATCTTTCTACTTTTTCAAATCAGGGTTTTCATTTCTTCATATTTATCGTAAATAATACTTTACAGTTTACATCCAAAAAAACATTGGAATCCGATTTAACTCTAGAATCTTACTTCTACATCTTTATTTTACTTTAGTGCATCTAATCTACATCTTTATTTTACTTTGGCGCTAAACGATAGCATAGTAAACTATGCAGCTATTTTCCTCTTCATGTCGTGAAAACTGTTTCGATTTGTAAAATCTGAGAAATTGTGTCACTCACCCCTAAGTAAAAACTCACAAAAAAAAAAAAAGGTATTTCAATTGTCACCTCTACTGATTCGACGGTATTCTACGAAGAAACACATGAAGAAGACTTTAAAGGTTTCACAAGGTGAGCGCGACAAATGTAATGTCTTGCAAAACATATAGGCCCATGAAAGTATAAATATGTACAATCTACATTCTAAATACAATGCCATATTTTAGAATACTTTTACAATGTTTGCTTGGGATGAAACAATATTACTGTTTAAATAGTAACCGCATGCTCTATTTGCGCTGCGTTCTTGTCACATTACTTACAGTTAGTTAATATCTTTGTTCCTTACTACAAAAAAAGTAATAACTACTAAAGTGTATGTTATTCATTATTGAAAACAACTTATCAGTATTTTATTCAACAAGCTGTCTGAAGAAGGGGTTTAAGAGTTTTCTCTAACTTAAAATAATTAGTTTTATATACATATACACCGGCTTAAAAATTTTGCCATTGGATTGAACTGCCTGAGTTTTTATTACTTTTATAGAAAGAGCGTTCACAATCTCGTTACTACAATGACGATCTATCAACATACGATGTAGAATGTGACTGTTCGTCAATAAGAACCTTAAACATTCACCATTGTAGTAACGAAGTAAATATGTACAAAGCAATGGTAAAAAAAAATCACCTAAAAATATAGTTCATCAGCAGGACATTGCTATGCTTTTGAAAAGTATAAGAGATTGATTGATTAGATTGAGAGTATTAAGAGACATGATTCCGAAGCCTGGAAAACCTAGTCTAGTTAAAAAATTAACGAAATTGTTTGAGAGGATCATTCTGCAAAGGCGAAGCCGAATACTCAATTTAAATGATCTCAACGAATGGAACACGTTCACCGGATTGAAAAAATAAAAGAAGCTCTCAAAAAAACAGTACTGCTCTGTTGTCTTTGTGAACGTGCAGCTAGCATTGGATAAGATCTGGCATTTGGGCTTGCTTTTCAAACTGAAGAAACAATTTCCACATAACTTTTTTATACACTTTAAATCGTATTTAGAAGATAGATTATTTTGAGTTAAAGTCCACCTAGTCTGCCCTTCAAAATATAAAAGCCTACCTATGTGCCGCAAGGTTCCATTTTTGACCCCAATTCAATAATACATATGTAGATCTTATAGAAATAGTAATAGAAATATATGATTAAGTTTAAATCTTCAAAATATCACGTCATATTTGCGTCCCCCGACCAAACGTACCCAATTTATATTTAGTTTATATCTTAGATACACTGCAAATATTACCCTTAACCCGTAATATCATATTGGTCATATTCGCCGATGACACTGCTACACTTGGCAACCATGAAAACCCCCACGTAGCTTCCTTAGTTCTACAAGGTCACCTAAAGAAAGTCTGCCAATTGATGGAAAAGTGGCACATAAAGGACAGCTCAAACACACACACAGCAAATCAGTGCCTGTCCCTTTTACTTTGAGAAAGGACAACGGTCTTTGAATTTGACTTGAAAGTGTCATTCTATCCCATCACTATTCAGTAAAATACCTTGGCATGCATCTTCACAGGAAGCAAACTTGAAGAACACATATCCAAAATAAAAAACGCGTATAGCTCAGAAACCTAAACTGCTTAGGAGAGAGAAGATCGGAGGTCACCAGTGAGAATAACATACTCATTTATAAAACTGTAATTAAGATAATGGCATGTATGGCATTGGCATTTAGTTATGGAAATCAGCTAAAAACTCTAATGTAGAGATCTTACAAGTGTTCCAAAATAAAGCTGTCATAAGTGTTACAAATGCACTTCTTTTATCAAAACCTGCGAATTGCATGAATACAGAGAAATGAAAACTGTAAAGGAGGAAGTTGAACACAGAGCTAGAGCATACAAAAACCGTGCGTAAAGTAATGTAGTGGTAGAGCCATGCTTGCTTAAGCACGAATGGGCCGGCTCGACCGGTGCGATACCACGGCCTCACAGAAAACCGGTTGTGAAGTAACGCTTGCGTTGCATTTCCCCGAAATGAGTGAGGTCTCCGGAGGCCCAAAATCCCCCACCCCCCTAATGATAGCGCTGTTAACGAAAAGGATACCCCAGGGGGGTACCAGCGCTAGCGTTGGAGAATCCCCCCCTGGACGTCCACCCTCAGTACGCATTATGCCTGAGCGTGGACGCCCAGGCTGCCCCTCGTACTCTGGGGGGGGCTCAACTGCGCTCTCAAAATCTGCTCGGGGCAAGAGAAGGCATACCATGGCACCCCCTGTCACGTTTACCGTGGATTTTTACAACATTAGGGGCTTACATTCGAACCTCGACACTGTCCACCACCACCTTGAGACAGCAAAGCCGGCCTTGCTCTTTTTAACCGAGACGCAGATATCATCTCCAGCGGACACATCCTACCTCTGCTACCCTGGGTACGGACTGGAACACTCCTTTGTTCCTAAGGCTGGTGTATGCGTGTACGTTAGAGATGATATCACTTCTCGCCGCCTCGGCAATCTTGAAGGTAGGGACCTCTCCATCTTATGGCTACGTGTAGACTGCGACGACCATCCCCGCATCTACCTATGCCTCTACAGGTCCCATAGCGGTGATGCCGAAACGGACCGACTCATCGACCGCGTCCAAATGGCTACAGACTCAGTGCTCCAGCAGGTCCCATCCGCAGAGATCGTGATTCTTGGCGACTTTAACGCCCATCACGCCGAATGGCTTGGTTCGCGCAAAACCGATCATGCGGGAAGATCTGTTCACGATTTCGCCTTGGCATATGGCTTGACGCAGCTGGTAGCAACGCCTACGCGAATCCCAGATGCAGAAAGCCACGTGCCTTCACTGTTGGATCTTCTGCTGACCTCACATCCTGACGGCTACAAAGTATCCGTTGAGGCCCCTCTTGGCTCTTCGGACCATTGCCTGATTAGGAGTATGGTGCCACTCGTTCACTCGCTGCGGCCGCGTGTTACAGGCAGTCGCCGCGTATGGCACTATAGGTCAGCAGACTGGGATGGAATGAGGACATTCTTTGCATCCTACCCATGGAGGCAGGTTTGCTTCTCGCCGGATGATCCCAATGTCGTTGCTGACTCTGTCGCGGATGTTGTGCTTCAGGGTATGGAACTTTTCATTCCATTCTCCCTGATTCCCACAGGTGTCAAGTCCCAGCCTTGGTTTGGTCGAACCTGCAAAGCGGCGTCCCGCCGAAAGCAGGAATGTTACCAAGCATGGGCTAATGCAGCGACAGCACGGGATGTAAAGACCAGCACATTAAAGAAGCAATTTAACTTTGCCTCCAGGTCCCTCAAAAGAGTAATTGCTGGGGCGAAGTCGGCTCACATCGGCAGAATTGGCGAGAGACTAGTTAGTCTCCCCTCCGGAACTCGTGCATTCTGGTCTCTTGCCAAAGCTGTCCAGGGGAACTTTTGTAAGCCATCCCTTCCACCTCTGCGCATAGGAGATAATTCGTTGGCCCACGACGCTAAAGAAAAAGCCGATCTTCTGGGCAAACTCTTTGCGTCCAACTCGACCCTGGACGACGGGGGAAACACACCGCCGACCATACCGCAGTGCAAGACCCGCATGCCGGAAGTCCGGTTTACACAAAGGGCAGTGCGTAAAGCGATTCTTTCCCTCGACGTTCATAAGTCGAGTGGGCCCGATAGAATCTCTCCTATCGTGCTGAAGACGTGTGCTCCAGAGTTGGCACCGGTTTTAACGCGCCTTTATCGGCTTTCCTACTCTCTTGGCGTAGTCCCGAACTCATGGAAGACAGCTCTAGTGCACCCAATCCCTAAAAAAGGAGATCGCTCGGATCCGTCCAACTACAGACCCATAGCCATCACCTCCTTGTTCTCCAAGATAATGGAATCCATTGTTAACTGCCAGCTCCTCCGGTACTTAGAAGACCACCAGCTCTTCAATGATCGACAATACGGCTTCCGTCAGGGTCGTTCAGCTGGTGATCTTCTCGTATACTTGACTCACCGGTGGGCACAGGCGATCGAGACCAAGGGGGAAGCGTTGGCCGTCAGTTTGGACGTGGCGAAGGCCTTCGATCGGGTCTGGCACAAAGCGCTCCTTGCGAAGCTTCCTTCCTATGGGCTTCCCGAGAAACTGTGCAATTGGCTCACCAGTTTTCTTACAGACAGAAGCATCAAGGTCGTTGTTGACGGTGCATGCTCCGACTCGAAGTCTGTTAATTCTGGTGTCCCACAAGGCTGTGTGCTATCACCCACGCTGTTTCTTCTGCATATCAACGACATGCTGCGGATTAGCAGCATCCATTGCTATGCAGACGATAGCACGAGTGATGCCCTTTACACCGGCCGCGCTAACATTTCTCGGGTAAACGTCATCGAAAGCCGATCCAAACTTGTGTCTGAAATCGAAACTTCTTTATCAAAAGTTTCAGATTGGGGTCGACTTAACCTAGTCCAATTTAACCCCACAAAGACACAGGTTTGCGCGTTCACCGCTAAAAAGATGCCATTGGTCGTATCACCTCAATTTGAGAGCACTTCCCTAACTGCATCAGCCAGTATCGGAATCCTTGGCGTCGATATATCAAGCGAAGTCCAGTTTCGCGGTCACCTAGAGAGTAAGGCCATATTAGCCTCGAAGAAGCTTGGTGTGCTAAACAGCTCACCGCCTGCAACTTTATAAGGCGCAGGTTCGGCCGCACATGGAATACTGTTCTCATCTCTATGCAGGTGCACCCCAGTACCAACTTCTCCCTCTTGACCGCATTCAACGGAGAGCGACTCGCATCATCGACTGCCAAGATATCTCTGATCGACTTGACACCTAGGCGTTGCGTAGAGATGTAGCTTCACTCTGCATCCTCTATCGCTTGTATCATGGGGAGTGTTCAGAGGAATTGTTCGGACTTATACCGGCTGCTGGTTTCCGCCATCGTCCTACGCGACAAAATATCCATCCCCATCACCTGGACGATTGGCACTCCACCACTGTGCGCTTCTCCAGAAGCTTTTTGCCTCGCACAACCAGCTTATGGAACAAATTGTCGCCTGCCGTATTTCCGAACCGATACGATCTTCAAACCTTCAAGAAGAGAGCGTACCTCTACCTAAAAGGCCGGCAACGCACTTGTGACTCTTGAGTTGCGGGTGTCCATGGGCGGCGGTAGTCACTTACCATCAGGTGACCCGTCTGCTCGTTTGCCCCCTATCGCATAAAAAAAAAAAAAAAAAAAAAATACTAACACCTTAGCAACGGCATTATGTGGCCCTATAAATAACAGAAGGCCTAAAAGGCAATACTTATGGGACTTTGTTCAGTGACAAATTGTAATGTAATAAGTGGCAGTTTTCGGAAGATCAGTGCTCTCCTGTCAATAAAACTTCTTCTATAAATGTATTAAAGTCTTGTCAAGCCGATCACAAGATATATAATATTAAAAAAAATTTTAAAGAAACATCAGAGTACGTTGTTAAGAAATGTGTAATCCAAGGAAAATACTGTAGGTAATAAAATGTACTATATTATATGGCTATACATGTTTTAAGCTTAATCAACTATTTATCGGCAACACATAACGCCCCTAAAATTTGAACCCACTTTTCTGAAAAACCCTTTATATTTATATAATCATAGGTATTGTTATTTTATAAATATGTATAGGATGACACAATGGACTGACTACTTAAGGAAGGTTGCTGGCAGCGGATGGATGCGGTCTGCCCAAGAGCGCGATAGTTCTAGACCTGTGTTCACCAGTTGACGGCAAGAGGCTTATATTTATATATTTATTTATATTTAGTGATATCTGTATATTTTATGCATAATATGCCGACAGCTACCACTTACTGGTATCACTAAATCTATCCTCAGGTTGTCTGTCTGGTAGAAATCACTTTTAGTGATAAGACCGTCTAGTGTACAATACATTTCATGTAGATTCATTGTAATCTTATGTATAAGTGAACAATACGGAATATTCTTATTGAATCTACGTAACCTAAACTTAAGGGTATAATGAAGTTTTAGGTGACTTAAACTAAGATAAATTCAAAAATTGAATTAGGCATTTAATCTGCCTGTTACATACTGAGAAGTTTAAGTAACCTTGTTAGTTTAGAACAACTCGTAACAGTCATTTTGCTTTCGTGGATATTAAGCTGTGGTTCACCATTCTATTCCGAGAAGGTATGACCAAACATATCACCCTCAAAGGCGGGCAGCGCACTTACGACTCTTGAGTTGCAGGTGTCTATGGACGGTGGTTGGTTCATCCACATCCACATCCATTGCAAGCAAAGTGGTGTGCTATAAAGGTATGCCTACCCACTAATAAATGATAAAAAACCGAACAACAGTAGTGTCACTTGTTCAGGCTCAAATCAAAAACTACTGCAAAAGCATAAAGTATATGGATATACAGCTCTGCATTTTTATTGACAACACAAAATTCCGTCCAGTGGCCAGATATTAAAAACCAATATAACGTATAACATCTGTGTGTATATATGCTATAGGTACATGATAGTACAATTTGTACAAACGGAAAACGAAAATAATTTCTATTGTTTTTGTTATTATTTTTGCAAATGCTTATATAAATACACAGCCATTTTCAATATAAATTCTACCAATCTAATACTTTAAATTCATCTATTAATATAACGGTACTTTAAATAAAGAATACTATCGATTCGGGAACAATGTCATTTCGTATAGAGTTTTAAACATTTTTCAATTGTGCAATTTAGTGCAGCGTAATTTTCTCGTTATGTACAGTTTTTGAGGTGATATAAAATGTGAGGGCAATACCATACACTATGCTGAAATATCGACGACTTCTAAAAATTACTACTAAGTATATTTAATTAAAAGCAGTCTGGATATGACCAGTCCAGGCAGGACTTCTAGGCGAGCATGACATACTTAGAACTGCTAGGCGACAAAGATAACAAATCTAAACAAGCGATTATACAGTTCTCACAAGTACATCTTATCAATATCTACCTAAAACATATCATACAATTATAAAATACCTTCGTGTAGAGAGTCATCGTCGTCGTCGTGTGTAGAGTTACAATGTTGTGGGATTATTGGGTATTTATTATTGCCATGAGACCTGGCACAACTGTGTAGATATTGTAAGTATTAAATAATGATTTACAAGATAACTTTCAACAGCCTACGCTTTTAAATAAGTCCAGTAAACTCCTAACGACATACCAACACAATCTACAACGGTTTGCCAAGTCACAAATAAAGATATACTGTTATCTAATATTTTGTAGAACGAACTTTTGAAGTTAACTATCTGGAAGTTTGTTGACGGTCTGTGAAAGTTATCTAGAATACTCGAGGCTCTACATAAGATCCCACAAGATTTTTTTAACGTAAAACTATTTTGATAGGATCTCATTTTTATATAGGTATTCATTTTGGGTAATATTCTTGTACGTCAGCTACAGCCTTTAAAGAAGAAAGATCTCTATATTTTTTTTTCTTTCTTAATTTGATGTAAACCGCTGAGAATTGTTACTTTTGAAAGTGTTAAGTGTGAAATAATGTCCATCAGTGCCTCGTTTAGATTTAACCACCTCGCTTTTATGTATGGTAATAGTATAAGCTAAACATATCGGAAAACAAGGTCGTAAAAATTTTCTTTATTAAATTTGATATTTAACAAGCGGTAATAGAAACATATATTGGTACAACTTGTATGCACGGGTTTGTTTTTAGTACAGGAATACAAACAAACGACAAGTGCATGAGTAACTTCAAAAAATAAGTTTAAGGCTTCAACTACCCTACAATTTACCCACACATTTCCAAACGACATCCAAATTCCAGAAATCATAGACGCAGATCTTTTCCGAGGCACATCCGAACAGCACCGGGTTACTCGCGTTTGTGAACGCGGCTGCTGCTCGATTTGGATCAACGATTAAACAAATTTTTATTAAAACTACAAATTAACGTACTAAATGTCACGGCGCGCTCTTTAAATTTGGTTTTATTCATTAGTAAGGTATAGGTTAGGTTGTTGGGTAAATATTGTTGTTAAATTTAACGAATATTTCATAAACCCGAATCTCCGATACTGATGCTGAACCGCACAGGTTGACATAGGGTGACCCTAGTCTCCCCCCAATGCATTCCTACGTTGTCGTCGTGGTGGGGCTTGCGTGGGTCGATGATTTCTGGGGCTATGCCGGTAGAGCCACTCATGCCGGATAGGCCCAGAAGGAGACCCCAGACTAAATGGGATACCAGACGGAGTCTGGCTACAGACTGCCGCGCGGGGCACTCTAAACGTCCCTCTGCTCTAGCAGAGGGCGTATTTGAGTGCCAATAGTTCCGAGAGGGACAGGGGGCGGACGGATCTGGTCTGGTGCAGACCCCGTCCGGCCCAGCCGTAATCCTGAACGGACAGGACCGGTGGCTCTTCGAAGCTACGAGGACGTAAACCTCTATAAAAAAACCCCAAGCTCACGTTCTGACGCCTGGCAATGAGCTGAATCGCTGGAGGGAGTCCAGTGCCAAGGGCGTCCTTTTGTCGGAGGACATTAAACTCACAAAATATGACATGGGTAAAATTACGAATAAACCTACCCAGGAGGGTCCTAGACGCGACGCGTCTGGGGAATCCCTCCCGGAGCCAGTCGGCTCCGGCAGCCCCCAATCGTATTCTGGGGGGGGCAATCAATGTCTAGCACGCCCGTTGCCGAGCGGTAAATCCGGCAACCGTAATATCGGGAAGGAAGCGCAAACAAGAAGTGGGTCGATGTCGCGCCTGCCGCGGAACAGCAAAGGGCAGTTCCAAAAGGCGGCGGACGTCCACTCATCCACCGAGGATGGCGCTGCGGCTGGAAGAACTATACCAGTGGGGCTCCCAGAAGTCAATCTGACTGCTGGGAGCCGAAGACAATCGGAACGCACGCGTTCCAAGTCCGTCGCTAATGTAGCGGGTGGTAGTTCCGGTGCGACGCCGTACGCACCGGAACCGATGGACACCGAGGCAGACGGCCGTAAGCGCGGACGCCCCCAAGGTTGCGAGAGTGACGTCGCTCAGGAGATGTTGCCTCCTAAGGTGGCAAGCAGCCATAGGGGGCGCTCGCGTACCCCGGTGTCAGCCCCGTCAGGTTCCGTCTTTAGCAAGGCGGAATCCTATAGGCGGGCCAGAGCCGACGGCGAATTGCAGGCGGAAGAGGAGATCGCTGGTCTCCTGCTAACAATCGGGGAGCCGGTGGAGGGGGATTCAGTGCCCCAATCACCGGCCTCTTTGCAGGAGAGGGCGCACGCGGCAGTGGCCATCATAAACAAGGTGGCCACCAAGTCCGTAAACCTTAAGGGTCCCTTTGTCAGGGCCCTTAAGGACTCCTCTTCCGCAGTGGCGGGGGTCATAGAGACCCTAATCGGGGACGTGTCTCGCCTCCAGTCGGCCAACGATCACCTGACGGGGCAGATGGCCGAGCTGAGCGCCCAGTTCGCCCAATTCCGGGCGGAGCGCCCTGAGCGAGAGAACCCGGCTCCGTCTACGTCCCAGCCGGCCCCGTCTGCGTCCCGGCCGGCCCCGTCTGCGTCCCGACGGGCCCCGTCTGCTTCCGAGCCGGCCCCGTCTGCATCCCAGCCGGCCCCGTCAGCGTCCCAGCCGGCCCCGTCTACGTCGCTGCCGGCCCCGTCTGCGTCCCGGCCGGCCCCGTCTGCATCCCAGCCGGCCCCGTCTACGTCGCGGCCGGCCCCCCCGTCTGCGTCCCGGCCGGCCCCGTCTGCGTCCCGACGTGCCCCGTCTGCGTCCCAGCCGGCCCCGTTTACGTCTCAGCCGGCCCCTACTGTCACCGGAGTTTCCGAGGACGTCCTGCAGCAGATGCTGCAGTACATGCTGCAGGCGATGGGAAGTCTGGTGGACGGGCGGATTGCGGGTCTGGAGGCGAGGCTGCCTCCGGCCCCTGTAGTTCGGCCGCCGCTTGCGGCGCCGAGGCCGCAGGCCGCGTCGGCACCGACCACATTTCCCGTGGTGGAGGGTCGAGTGTCCTACGCGGCGGCGACGTCGGTCCCGGATTCTGCCGCCGCTCGCAAGACGCGGCGGGGGGCGAAAGCTCCAGCCGGGACTGCTGCGCCGAAGACGGGATCCAAGACGGTGGCTACGGCTGGAGCGGAGCTGCCTCCGCCCCCCACTCCAACACCTCTGCCTGGCCCCTCCACATCTGCCCCCTCCAATGAGGGTTGGCAGGTAGTAGAGGGGCCAAAGTCGAAAAAGTCCCGACAGCGGGCCAAGAAGGCTGCCGAAAAGGCGGCCTCTGGCCCGCAGTCGTCGTCGGTGGCGGTGGCCAGAAAAAAGCCGCGGAAGCTACAGCCGCCTAAAACCGCGGCTGTTGTGGTCACCGTGTCGCCAGAGGAGTCACGCGGCGCGGCGTAATTCCCGTTTTCCGCGGTGGGCTGTTGCCAAGCTGGACAGGGACCTACTAGAGGAGGCGGCCATTGTTCACTCTTGGCTGTCTCCGCAGGCCCCGACCGAGGAGGTCGATGCGGGGGCTGGCCGCTTTCGCGATGCGATTACGCAGATTTGCGATGCGGCCATGCCCCGTATCCAGGGTCGTCGGCCTCCAAGGAAGGAGGTCTACTGGTGGTCCCAGGAGTTGGCGGACCTCCGTGCGGCTTATACTCGTGCCCGGAGGTCCTACACTCACAGCCGGCGGCGTCACCGCGGAGACGGTGAGGAGGACCAGCTTCACGAGGAGTACCGCGAAGCGCGGAAAACTCTGAAGCTGGCCATTTGCCGCGCCAAGGACGCAAAGAGAAAGGAGATGCTGGAGAGTCTCGACCGTGACCCCTGGGGTCGCCCATACCGTGCGGTGCGTCAGAAGCTCCGCACGTCGGGCCCCCCCCTTACCGAGACTCTCCAGCCCAGCTTCCTGCAGGAAGTGGTCGAGGGCCTTTTCCCGCAGCGGGCGGAGCACACACCCCCGTCGATGGCCTACGCGGTCGGAGACCACGGGGGTAGAGAGGACGATGTGCCGCCCATTAGGGAATCGGAGTTTTGGGCGGCTGTTCTACGGATCCGTTCCAAGAGCACCGCCCCCGGGCCGGACGGAGTACCAGCCCGAGTGATGGCCCGAGCCCTCGACCATATGTCGGACCGCCTCAGGGAAGTGTTGGACGCTAGCCTGGCGTCCGGACGCTTCCCAGAGTGCTGGAAATGCGGGAAGCTGGTCCTGTTGAGGAAGCCGGGACGGCCTGCCGATTCGGTCGCGGCCTATAGGCCCATCGTGTTGCTGGACGAGGCGGGTAAACTTTTTGAGAGGATACTCTCTGCCCGCATCGTCCGGCACCTCAGCGAGGTGGGCCCCGACCTGTCGGACGCCCAATTCGGGTTCCGGGAGGGGCGTTCGACGGTCGATGCCGTGATGCGCCTTAGGGCCGTGACCGGAGAGGCAGTGAGCTGTGGCGGCGTGCTGTTGGCGGTGTCTCTGGACATCGCCAACGCATTCAATAGTCTGCCATTCAGCTGCATCAGGGAAGCACTCCAATACCACGGGGTGCCAGAGTACCTGAGGCGGCTGGTGGCAGACTATTTAGAGGAGCGTACCGTCGTGTACGAGGACCGAGAGGGCGTCTTGAGACGGCGACCCATGTCGTGCGGCGTTCCGCAGGGGTCTGTCCTTGGACCACTCCTGTGGAACGTGGGGTACGACTGGGTCCTACGAGGTCACCTCCCCCCCGGGCTGGGCGTAATTTGCTACGCTGATGACACATTGGTCACAGCCCGGGGGGCGAACTTCCAAGAGGCGGCGCGCCTGGCCACCAGGGGTGTTTCTTTGGTGGTCGGGCGCATCGAGGCACTGGGCTTACGGGTGGCCCTGGACAAGACGGAGGCCCTTTTGTTCCATGGGCCCCGTCGTGGTCCACCCGCCGGTGCCTCCATCGAGGTCAACTCGGTCCTCGTCCCGGTTCGGGCCCAGATGAGGTATCTGGGCCTGATACTCGACGGTAGGTGGCTCTTCGACGAGCACTTCCGACAGCTTGGTCCGAAGCTGGTCGACGCTGCCTCTGCCCTTGGGCGACTTTTGCCCAACTTGGGTGGAGCCAGCGTCGCAACGCGACACCTCTACACGGGGGTGGTCCGGTCGATGGCGCTGTATGGGGCACCGGTGTGGGTGGTGGCTCTGACCGCCCAGAATAAGGCGCGCCTCTGGCGGCCTCAAAGGGTATTGGCGGTCAGAGCCATACGCGGATACCGCACGGTGTCCACCGAGGCGGCGTGCGCCTTGGCTGGAACACCCCCGTGGGATTTGGAGGCGGAGGTGCTCGCCGAAGTTTATCGACGGGTGGCTGAATATCGGGCGGAGTATGGCTTTCGCCCTCCGCCCGAAGAGGTACGCGAGTGGCGTGAAGCCGCCCGTCGAGCCACGATGGCTAGTTGGTCGTTCCGGCTGGAGACTCCGCGCGCTGGCTTTGCCGCCGTGGAGGCTCTCCAGCCGGTCATCCTCGAGTGGGCAGGGCGGCAGCACGGGACCCTTTCCTTCCGACTGACGCAGGTGCTTTCCGGGCATGGTTGCTTCGGGAAGTACCTGCACTCGGTCGCCAGGAGGGAACTGAGTCCCGCCTGCCACCACTGCGACTGCAGTGAAGACTCGGCCCAGCACACGCTGGCGATCTGCCCCGCTTGGGAGTCGCAGCACCGGGCCCTCACTGCAGTCATCGGAGGAGATCTCTCGCTACCGGCCGTCATACGCTCCATGGCCGGTAGCGATAGCAGTTTTACCGCGGTCGCAACCTTCTGTGAAGATGTCATCTCGCAGAAGGAGGCGGCGGAGAAGGCCCGGGAGGACGATATCCACTCGGACCCAATCCGCCGCCGGCGAACTGGGCGGCGTAGGCGCGCCTATCAGCGCCTCATGCCGCCCTGAGTGTGGCCGCGGATGGTCGGGACGGGTTTTCTCCTCCATCCGCTCTAGTGGCCACCCGCGAGGGGGTGACGTACGCGTGTGCCGTACGTCGCCTAATCAGAGAGTTTAACAGCAGACGGTGCCCGCTTCAGTGCGGGCTAGCGCTGGGAGGGGTCCGGATGTCTTAATATCAGCAGTTCCCGGATCCCTTCCGTCTCAGGCGCAGAGTGGAAAAAAAAAAAAAAAAAAAAGGGTGACCCTAGTCTCCCCCCCAACTGTATCCTTACGTTGTCTGCTTGGCTTGCGCGGGTCAGTGATCCCTGGGGCTGTGCCGGTAGAGCTACTCATGCTGGATTGGCCCAGGGTGAGACTCCAGACGAAACAGGATACCCTGTGGGACCCTTTAAAGGGTCACTCAGAGTTGCTCCGCTGTCCACAGCGGAGGAACGAGTACGGGCTCGGCGTGCGCTCGCACTGCCACCGAGCAGGCATCTGGAGATTTGTCGTGATGCCACCGTTGGCATATCGTAATCCCGAAAGGAGCGTCGTGGTTAAGTCTCGCGGCTCCGATCGGGGGCGAGGGTCTTGGCTTAGCCGCCCGGACTGCGAGGAAGAAAACCTCTATAAAAAATTACCCCGAATCTCGTGTTCTGGTGCGTGACCATGGGATGCATGGCTGATGGGTGGTTCAGTCGCAAGCGCACTCCCAGCCGGGGCACCTGCGGACCCCTTGGTTGGGCATAAATCTTCACTTACCCGGGTATTGGGGGATCTCTGCCCGGGCGGACCTTTATTTCTCCCCCTCTCGTGGGATTAATTATGGAAAATATTAAAATTATGCAGAAAGATTTAAATAGTGCGGGAAAAAAAAACAAGAAGGAGAAGGAAATTAAGGAAGGAAGGAGAAGGAGCAGAAGGTTGGCGGCAGAGGCTTCATCGACCGATGAAGAAGTCTCTCGCGAGACCACTTGTTCGGTGGAGCTCCCAGAAGTCAACCTGACTCCTGGGAGCAATAAAATGTCGGAGCAAAGTCGCTCCAGAACTGTCAGTACAGTGGCTGGCTCACTCGAGGACATGGACGTGGAGCTCCGCGACGCTGAGAGCCGCAAACGTGGACGTTCCAGGGAGTCGGACGGTGAGGCGACCCAGGCGATGCTGCCTCCTAAAGTGGCTAGTAGCCAAAGAGGGAGGTCTCGCACGCCGGTTTCGGCTATGGCGGGGTCAGCCTTTTCGAGAAGGGGTGCTCTTTCCCAGGACCGAGCGGAAGGCGAAGTGGTAGCGGAAGAGGAGATTGCGGATCTCCTGCTGAAGATCCGGGATCCGGTTGAAGGGGGTTCTGTCCCCCAGACACCGGAAACAATGCAGGAGAAAGCTGACGCGGCGGTGGCCATAATCCACAAAGTGGCCACTAAGTCCACGAACCTTAAGGGCTGCTTTGTGAAGGCCCTTAAGGACTCCTCCTCTGCTGTCTCTGAGGTTGTTGGGTGCCTCATTGGGGATGTGGCGCGCCTCCAGGCAGCGAATGATCGTCTGACGGAGCAGGTGGCCGATTTAAGCGCTCAGTTCGCCCAATTTCGGGCACAGGCAGTTTGTCCCGAACAGCAGTCCTTGGTTGCGCAGCAGCCTGCCCCCTCTCCATCTCCCCCCGAGGTGTTAGAAGTGCCGGATTTCCACCTGCGTCATGTTATTGAAGCAGTGTGGAAATTGATGGACGGGCGCCTTGCGGGCCTGGAGGCTAGGCTGCCTCCCACGCCCATTGTTCGGCCACCGCTCGCCGCGGATAAGTTGAAGGTGGCAATGGTTCCGACGAAACTAGCTGTCTCCGGAGGCCACGTCACTGTTTCCTACGCAGCGGCGACATCGGTGAAACCCCCTACAGCCACGTCGAAGCCTCGGCGACCGGTCAAGAGTATGACGGGTTTAGCCAAGGAGTTCCCTCCACTCCCCTCCCCGGCTCCTACAACTGCTTCCACTGGTGAAATAAATATGTCTGGCCCATCCACTTCTGCTCCATCTGCGTCTACCCAATTCAAAGATGGGTGGCAGAAAGTTGAGGGGGGCAAAAAGAGCTCTCGAAAGCGGAAGAAAAAAGCAGCCAAAATTGCAGCCTCATTGCCCCAAACATCGCCGGAAGCTGTGACCAGGCAGCGGGAAAGACAACTGCAGGTGCCTAAAACAGCAGCTGTGGTAGTCACATTGTTACCTGAGGCGGCGAGCGGTGGGCTATCGTATGCGAGCCTATTTAAGAAGGCCCGAGATAGCCTGGGCTCTGAATTTGGGGCTTCAGGTGTAAGGCTGCGCCTTGCCCAGACGGGAGCTCGCATCCTCGAGTTCCCCGGGGTTGACGGTCCAAAGATGGCAGACACCGTTGCGGATAAGTTGCGGGGAATATTCCAAGTAACGGATGGTGTCAGGGTCGCCAGGCCTACCAAATGCGCGGAGGTGCGCATCTCAGGCCTGGACGATTCCGTTACGATTGATGACGTCCGTGTTGCAATTCAGGAAAAAACCGGGTGCAGCACGGAGAACATTAGGGTCGGCACCATTCGCCCCGGTCCGGGTGGTCTTGGCGCGGTTTGGGCAAGCTGCCCCGTAGCGTCGGCCAAAATTTTGGGCGACGCCGGTAAGGTTCTCATCGGTTTCGTGAACGCCAGAGTTACAGTCGGCGTACGGCGAGACCGATGAGGTGTTTTAAATGCCTAGGCCAGGGACACACCCGCGTCAAGTGTGGAAGTTGTTTCGACAGTAGCGGGCTTTGCTTCCGCTGCGGTCGACCGGGACACAAAGCGGCGGAATGTTCCGCCGCCCCTCGCTGCCCGGCGTGTGCGGCGGGTAATCTGCCCGCTAATCACCAGATGGGGCAGCGAGGTTGTAAACCTCCGCGCACTTCTTCGCAAGCATCGGTGGCTGGCCAATCGACCCAGGCTTCCACCGAGGTAATTTGTTTGTCGGCACCATCGCCCATGGAGGAAGTTCTGGAGACAATCCAATAATGGACCAAGTCTCTAACCTCTTAGTCCAGACGAACCTGAACCACTGTGCCGGTGCGCAGGACCTTTTCCTGCAAACCATGGCAGAGTGGTCGATCGGTGTAGCCGTAGCCGCAGAACCTTATTACGTTCCTCCCCGTCCAAACTGGGTGGGTGATCGGGACGGCTCTGTGGCAGTCGTCAGCTCTACGACGGTGCATTCCCCGCCCTTGTCACTAAAAGACAAGGGCTCTGGATATGTAGCTGTCGAGTGGGGGTCACCATATATGGTGTTTATTTCTCCCCCAACCGGAGTTTGAGTGACTTCGAGGTTTTCCTCAACAACCTGGAAACCTCGATACGGCGTCTAGGGTCTGGGCACGTCCTAGTGCTGGGGGACTTTAACGCCAAGTCCGTTGCGTGGGGATCCCCCAGGACGGACGCACGGGGCGATGCTGTTGAGGAGTGGGCGACATCAGTGGGCCTCTGTCTCCTAAACAGAGGCTCCACTAACACGTGTGTGCGGCAGCAGGGGGGGTCGATAGTGGACCTCTCGTTCGCTACCCCTGCTCTCGCCGCACGAGTAAGGAACTGGCGTGTCCTGGAAGAGGTTGAGACGCTCTCGGATCATCTCTATATCCGATTTGAGCTCTCCCGGACCCAGGACCCCAGAAGGGGTCACACGGCGCGGCGATCATCCCGTTTTCCGCGGTGGGCTGTTGCAAAATTAGATAGGGACCTACTGGAGGAGGCATCCATCATTTATTCTTGGCTGCCTCCACAGCCTTCAACTGAAGAGGTAGACACAGGGGCAGGCCGCTTCTGCGTTGCAGTAACGCATATCTGCGATGCGTCAATGCCCCGGATTCGAGGTAGTCGGCCTCCAAGGAAGGAGGTCTACTGGTGGTCCCAGGAGTTGGCGGATCTCCGCTTGGCCTGCATTTGTGTCCGGAGATCCTACACCCGCAGTCGTCGGCGTCACCGCGAAGAAGGGGAAGAGGACCGGCTTCATGAAGAGTACCGAGAGGCACGGAAAACTCTGAAGCTGGCCATTAGCCGCGCCAAAGAGCTGAAGAGAAAGGAGATGTTGGAGGGTCTCGATCGTGACCCCTGGGGTCGCCCTTATCGTGCGGCGCAACAAAAGCTCCGCGCGTTGGGCTCCCCCCTTACCGAGACTCTCCAGCCCAGCTTCCTGCGAGAAGTGGTTGAGGGCCTTTTCCCGCAACGGGTGGAGCACTCACCCCCGTCGATGGCCCCCTTGGCCGGTGACGACGGGGAGTTAGAGGAGGAGGATGTTTCACCCGTCACGGAGGCGGAGATAGGGGCGGCTGTTTTACGGATTCGCTCCAAGAAAACCGCCCCCGGGCCAGACGGAATCCCTGCCCGAGTCCTGGCCCTGGCCCTTGACCACATGGCGGACCGCCTCAGGGAGGTGTTCGATGCTAGCCTGTCGTCCGGACGCTTTCCTGATTGCTGGAAAAGCGGGAAGCTGGTGCTTTTAAAGAAGCCGGGACGGCCTGCCGACTCGGTTGCGGCCTACAGACCCATCGTGCTGCTGGATGAGGCGGGTAAACTGTTTGAGAGGGTACTCTCTGCCCGCATCGTCCGGCACCTGGACGAGGTCGGCCCCGATTTGTCAGACGCTCAATTCGGTTTCCGAGCGGGTCGATCGACGATCGGTGCTGTGTTGCGTCTGAGGGCCGTAACCGAAGAGGCAGTGAGCTGTGGCGGCGTGCTGTTGGCGGTGTCATTGGACATCGCCAATGCATTCAATAGTCTGCCATTCAGTTGCATCAGGGAAGCACTCCGCTATCACGGGGTGCCACAGTACCTGAGGCGACTAGTGGCAGACTATTTAGAGGAGCGTACCGTCATGTACGAGGACCGAGAGGGACATCTGAGTCGTCGGCCCATGTCGTGCGGTGTTCCGCAGGGATCTGTCCTTGGACCGCTCCTGTGGAACATGGGGTACGACTGGGCCCTTCGAGGTGACTTCCCCCCCGGGCTGGGCGTAATCTGTTACGCTGATGACACTTTGGTCACGGCTCGGGGGGCGAACTTTCAGGAGGTGGTGCGTTTGGCCACCAGAGGAGCCTCACTGGTGGTCAGGCGCATCGAGGCGCTGGGCCTGCGGGTGGCCCTGGACAAGACGGAGGCCCTTCTATTCCATGGGCCCCGTCGTGGTCCGCCCCCTGGCGCCTCAATCATGGTCAACTCGGTTCTCGTACCGGTTCGGGCCCACATAAAATATCTGGGCCTGATCCTTGACGGGAGGTGGCTCTTCGACGAGCACTTTCGGCAGCTTGCTCCAAAGCTGGTCGGCGCTGCGTCCGCCCTTGGGCGACTTTTGCCCAACTTGGGAGGACCCAGCGTCGCAACAAGACGGCTGTATACGGGGGTTGTCCGGTCAATGGCACTATACGGTGCACCGGTGTGGGCGGAGGCTCTGACCGCCCAGAATAGGGCACGCCTCTGGCGTCCTCAGAGAGTTATGGCGGTTAGAGCCATACGCGGTTACCGCACCGTATCAACGGAGGCGGCATGCGCGTTGGCCGGAACGCCCCCGTGGGATTTGGAGGCGGAAGTGCTCGCCGAGGTCTATCGGCGAACGGCTGATTTCCGGACGGTTGGTGGCAGTCGGCCCCCGCCCGAAGAGGTACGCGAGTGGCGTGAGGCCGCACGCCGAGCCACAATGGTTCGTTGGTCGTCCCGGCTGGAGGCTCCACGTGCTGGCTTTGCCGCCATGGAGGCGCTCCAGCCGGTCATTGTCGAATGGGCAGGGCGGCAGCACGGGACTCTTTCCTTCCGACTGACGCAGGTTCTTTCCGGGCACGGTTGCTTCGGGAAGTATCTGCACTCGGTCGCTAGGAGGGAAATGAGCCCCGTCTGTCACCATTGCGACTGTAGTGAGGACTCGGCTCAGCACACGCTTGCGGTTTGCCCTTCTTGGTCGTCGCAGCGCCGGGCCCTCACTGCAGTCATCGGAGAGGATCTGTCGCTACTGGCTGTTATACGCTCCATGGCCAGTAGCGACAGTAATTTTACCGCGGTTGCAACCTTCTGCGAGGACGTTATCTCGCGGAAGGAGGCGGCGGAGCGGGCCCGGGAGGACGATCTCCATTCGGACCTAATCCGCCGCCGGCGAACCGGGCGGCGGAGGCGCGCCTACCAGCGCCTCATGCCACCCTGAGTGTGGCCGCGGGTGGTCGGGACGGGTTTTCCCCTCCACCTGCTTTAGTGGCCAGCCGCGAGGGGGTGACGTCCGCGTGTGTCTGGACGCCGCCTTATTGATAGGTTACCCGTAGGTGGTGCCCGCATAGTGCGCTAGGAGGGGTCCGGATGTCTTAATAAAGCTGTTCCCGGATTTCTCCTATTTTAAGCGCAGTATGGCACACCGTGTGGTTTTAGTCGGTTTGATTCCGACACACTGTTCCACCGAAAACCCCGGTGGGATGACGGCCCGAGGGGGTTTCCACACGAAAAAAAAAAAAAAAAAAAAAGGGTGATCGAATGAGCTTAGTGCTCAGTTCGCCCAGTTTCGCGCCGGGACGAGCGCTGTTGGCACACAGAAAGCAAAGCCTGTTGCAGAACAACCTGCCACTTTACCCGCCCCGTCCCTTGCGTCAAATTACAGACGCAGTGTGGCGGATGATGGACGGGCGCCTGGCGGGACTGGAAGCAAGGCTGCCTCCAGAGCCCATTGTTCGACCACCGCTCGCTGCAGCGAAAGCCAATAAAAAGACCACATCAGCTCCGACGCTGCTCCCAGTCTCTGGTGGTCGCGTCGCAATCTCATACGCGGCAGCCGCATCTTCGTTAGCGCCTGCAACTGCACCGAGGACAAGGCGAACAACTAGAGCTGGTACGGAGGCAGCGTCGCAGTTCCCTCCGCTTCCCTCTCTAACATCTAGAGGTAAGAGCACCCCTAGCGCTCCCTCTGGTGCTGCAGCTGTCTCTGCTCCCTCCACGTCTGCCCCCATTGATGATGGGTGGCAGAAAGTTGAGGGAGGCAAGAAGAAGAGGTCCCGAAACCCCAACAAGAAGGCCTCCAAAGGTGCAGCCTCTGCTTCTCAGGCATCGACGGTGGCAGTCACCGCCACAAAAAAGGCTAGAAAACTGCAGGCGCCCAAAACGGCAGCTGTGGTTGTCACCGTGTTGCCTGAGGCGGCCACCAATGGGCTATCCTACGCGGCTGTTTTTAAGAAGGTCCGGGATAGCCTAGGTGGTGAATTCGGGGCCTCGGGTGTGAGGTTGCGCCTTGCGCAGACAGGGGCTCGAATTTTGGAGTTCCCCGGTGCTGAGGGGGCAGAGACAGCGGACAGCCCAGCTTCCTGCAGGAAGTGGTCGAGGGCCTTTTCCCGCAGCGGGCGGAGCGCACACCCCCGTCGATGGATGTAGAGAGGACGATGTGCCGCCCGTTAGGGAATCGGAGGTTGGGGCGGCTGTTCTACGGATCCGTTCCAAGAACACCGCCCCGGGCCGGACGGGGTACCAGGCCGAGTGATGGCCCGAGCCCTCGACCATATGTCGGACCGCCTCAGGGAAGTGTTGGACGCTAGCCTGGCGTCCGGACGCTTCCCAGAGTGCTGGAAATGCGGGAAGCTGGTCCTGTTGAGGAAGCCGGGACGGTCTGCCGATTCGGTCGCGGCCTATAGGCCCATCGTGTTGCTGGACGAGGCGGGTAAACTTTTTGAGAGGATACTCTCTGCCCGCATCGTCCGGCACCTCAGCGAGGTGGGCCCGGACCTGTCGGACGCCCAATTCGGGTTCCGGGAGGGGCGTTCGACGGTCGATGCCGTGATGCACCTTAGGGCCGTGACCGGAGAGGCAGTGAGCTGTGGCGGCGTGCTGTTGGCGGTGTCTCTGGACATCGCCAACGCATTCAATAGTCTGCCATTCAGCTGCATCAGGGAAGCACTCCAATACCACGGGGTGCCAGAGTACCTGAGGCGGCTGGTGGCAGACTATTTAGAGGAGCGTACCGTCGTGTACGAGGACCGAGAGGGCGTCTTGAGACGGCGACCCATGTCGTGCGGCGTTCCGCAGGGGTCTGTCCTTGGACCACTCCTGTGGAACGTGGGGTACGACTGGGTCCTACGAGGTCGCCTCCCCCCCGGGCTGGGCGTAATTTGCTACGCTGATGACACATTGGTCACAGCCCGGGGGGCGAACTTCCAAGAGGCGGCGCGCCTGGCCACCAGGGGTGTTTCTTTGGTGGTCGGGCGCATCGAGGCACTGGGCTTACGGGTGGCCCTGGACAAGACGGAGGCCTTTTTGTTCCATGGGCCCCGTCGTGGTCCACCCGCCGGTGCCTCCATCGAGGTCAACTCGGTCCTCGTCCCGGTTCGGGCCCAGATGAGGTATCTGGGCCTGATACTCGACTGGGTGGCGGCTCTGACCGCCCAGAATAAGGCGCGCCTCTGGCAGCCTCAAAGGGTATTGGCGGTCAGAGCCATACGCGGATACCGCACGGTGTCCACCGAGGCGGCGTGCGCCTTGGCTGGAACACCCCCGTGGGATTTGGAGGCGGAAGTGCTCGCCGAAGTTTATCGACGGGTGGCTGAATATCGGGCGGAGTATGGCTTTCGCCGTCCGCCCGAAGAGGTACGCGAGTGGCGCCCGTCGAGCCACGATGGCTAGTTGGTCGTTCCGGCTATAGACTCCGCGCGCTGGCTTTGCCGCCGTGGAGGCTCTCCAGCCGGTCATCCTCGAGTGGGCAGGGCGGCAGCACGGGACCCTTTCCTTCCGACTGACGCAGGTGCTTTCCGGGCATGGTTGCTTCGGGAAGTACCTGCACTCGGTCGCCAGGAGGGAACTGAGTCCCGCCTGCCACCACTGCGACTGCAGTGAAGACTCGGCCCAGCACACGCTGGCGATCTGTCCCGCTTGGGAGTCGCAGCGCCGGGCCCTCACTGCAGTCATCGGAGGAGATCTCTCGCTACCGGCCGTCATACGCTCCATGGCCGGTAGCGATAGCAGTTTTACCGCGGTCGCAACCTTCTGTGAAGATGTCATCTCGCAGAAGGAGGCGGCGGAGAAGGCCCGGGAGGACGATATCCACTCGGACCCAATCCGCCGCCGGCGAACTGGGCGGCGTAGGCGCGCCTATCAGTGCCTCATGCCGCCCTGAGTGTGGCCGCGGATGGTCGGGACGGGTTTTCCCCTCCATCCGCTCTAGTGGCCACCCGCGAGGGGGTGACGTACGCGTGTGCCGTACCTCGCCTAATTAGAGAGTTTAACAGCAGACGGTGCCCGCTTCAGTGCGGGCAAGCGCTGGGAGGGGTCCGGATGTCTTAATATCAGCAGTTCCCGGATCCCTTCCGTCTCAGGCGCAGAGTGGCACACCGTGTGGTTTTAGTCGGTTCGATTCCGACACACCGCCCCGCCGCAAACCCCGGCGGGGTGACGGTCCGAGGGGATTTCCACACGTTAAAAAAAAAAGGTGACCCTAGTCTATGCTAATAACCGGTTTAGTTGTGATGATAAATAATATTTTGTAATGTTATTTATAGTATAAAAGTTAATGTTGTAATTTTATTTATAGTACTACAAAGTTATTCTATACAGTTTGCATATCTAAAAAATGGGACGGAATTGCAGAATGTTTTAGTTAATTGCTTCCAAAATTTCAAACCTGTGTAATGTCTTCTAGAAGTACTTCAGAATTTTGATGATCGGTAAGTAAGTGACAAAATTTGCGTGATAGAGCTATGGTTAGACACGAATGGGCCGGCTCGACCGGTGTAATACCACGGACTCACAGAAAAACGTTTGGGAAGCAACACTTACCAACTCCCCCTCTCTTTTTTCCTACCCCTGACCCCCGCCCGTTTTTCCTTGTTCTTATCCCCCTCTCTTTCCTCTCCTCGCATACCCACATCCCACCCTCATATACTGCACGTGCACATAACATTAAATTTACATTAAATAGATCTTATACCAACAATCCAAATTGTACAGAGGGGTCTAAACGATGTCACACATAATCGTGCTTATTACGCAATGATTTGTCCTGAATTTGGATCGAAGTCACGACCTTCCGACTTTTCAGGCAGGTTCACTAACAATTAAACCAACAGGCCAGTGAAATATCTACTGTGGAGTTTATTATAACCACCATGCTGAATCAAAAGAGTTCTTTGGATTTATGACATAAAAATCAAATCTTACATTCAAGGGAAGAGTGAATACTATAAGTCCTCATCCCGTAACAGAATAAATCACAATCAATCGACATTCTATGATATATTTTTCAGGATATACGTCGTTGATCGTCTTCAAGAAAATGTATCTACCAGGGCGTTCATCAAAAATTTAATAGGCTCCTTGAACTAGTTTAGACAAGGTTAACAGAGGTTTTATTGTCTACAACAATAAAAGGAACCCCTTTTAGTAACATTAAGTAAAATATATTAGAGAGCAATATTCGTAAAAAGTACGCTTATTAAAAAAACCTAAAAACATATTATTGCCAAACATGCATGTGGTGGCATCAAATAAAATACCAATAACCATTTGATGTTTTGCAAATCAACTGACACGACATGATGAATTTCCGCATCCATTTTCATACTAAAAGGTGCCTTAGTCGACGAATCTAACGCATCGCTGGAAATAAATTGTCTATCGTAGCAACATTCATTTCGAATGCAATGAAAAGTAATTATATTAAAATCTCTTTTTGTCTTAGTTTTATCTCTAACTTAGTGTATGATATCGTTTTTGTTATCATGGATAAAGTTTAATATTGACGCATCGGAAGACTTTTACGGGAATATTTCGTTTCGTTCCCCAAAGCACAGTAATTCTCAGGTCTGTGGCAGGGAAGAATAAATATAAACGAATGGTGTCAGGATTACCGGGGTCACAGGGTTTTCCTACCCAGGGTATACCTTAGACCTCGGCCATAAGACACGATGACGGAACACTGTGTGGTTTTAGTTGCTTCGAGTCCGACATACCAGGCTTACTGGCACCGGCGGCGACTTAATGACCCGAGGCGGTTTCAACACAAAATATATGTTTGCAAAAAAGAAGAAGGTGTCAGGAAGCTTAGCGTGGAAGTTAAAAGGACGTTATGCACATATTTTATGCATTTCTATATTTTGTGTGGAATTAAGCGATGCAGAATCCTGAATGAATTTATCAAGTGTCTTTATGTAATTGGAACAGGACATCGCCATATCTCGCCTCTAAACCAGCAAACATGTGGCTTACACCATAATTATTAATATATTTTAATGAAATAGAGGCAAATATTTATTTATTAGTATTAAACGGACCAGCATATTTTGTAAATTAATAATGAAGAATGTTATAGCGATTTTTATATTCTTACATTTTCAACACATGTCAACGTATCAACATCATACGCAACTCGATCCCAATCAATCCGTTTTTTTTTCAAAATTTATATTATTGATTCACATTAGGATATGGCACAAAATCGAAATCGATTTTTGATACAGTCAATATTATCAATTCGCATCCCTAATTCTGACTTTAAGTTGCTGTCACTTCGATAGTTCGTTGTTCGTGGTGTACTTTTGTTTTCTTCTGATATTTTGAATATTTCTCTCACTACTCGGCTATTCTAAAGAACTCTAATTACTTGCGATTTCGACATAGTCTGGCTGTCATTTCTGGACTTTGTGTTCTACTTTCATGATAACCTGTCTTTGATAACGGCTACAAGACTTAAGCATACGAAATGGAATGTTTACATTTCGGTAATTGCTGATCTGCTAGCGGTTATGTGGTTTTATTAGATAAGCAAATTATTCTCTGTATACAATAATGGACAGCACCTTGTTTGCTAAGCGCACTATGCCCTTTATGCTTTATGCATGTTAGTATTACAATCACACATTTTTGTTTACAAAAAACATAGCAATTGTTTAAAAATTACTTTATTTAATATGTTACAGAAAGGTTTGGTATTATTTTATAGTTGTGCAATAGAATCCGTAAACGGAATATTTGTGTGTAGTAGATACTATTGCCTGTTTTTTTTAATTAAGATTAAGCTCGAAACTGTACCTATTCCTTTTTTTAATTTTGCGTAGTGCAGTGGTTCCCAAGTTTAAATACCGTGTCTATTAATGTTTTACTACAAGTAAATAGCATTATACCATAGACTTCACAACTGAGAATATAATAACAAGCATTATCGTAACAGCACTACACATATGCCTTGGAATACACGATGCCTTACACATTTATTTACCGACGAAATTTATGGATATGATACGAGAAACCCAAGTGAGAAATTTATTCTAACATGTATATTTACGATGTACCTACATAATATAACTATGGCTAAGAGAAAATATCTTAACAGTTCCGTGATATTTACTCTTCCTTAAGGTTATGTTATCAATTATAAGTCATGAACTAGTAGCGAGCTAGTAAACGAGTATCAATTCGAATATACCTGTAATTTGACGTCTCATCACATACATTCACGCCTATGTCCCCGTAGGGGTAGGCAGAAAATATAGTGCGCTTGTTCTACTCCGCTGTGAACCACACTTTTATAATAAACTATAATTAACTTGCACATTGCCTTGGCTTTGTTCGTGCAAACAATTTAGTTTTCTATCTTCCGGAAACAGTATTTTTTTTATATTCCTATATTTAAAGCAAAAACAAGCATCACTGATCCGAAGGTTATTCAGAAAGTTGGGAAGGTCATTAATTATAGGTACCTGCTTTGATGCGAACCTGCATATGATTCCAGTCCCTATCTCCGTCTTAATCAGGCTAGAGCTAAAAATCGAAAATTCGTTGAAAACTTGATATTTTTGACTTTAATAACTAAATAATCCTAAATGTAAAATCCAAACTGAGAATCCATAACCCTAAACGTCAACAGGGTTGGACTGATAATAAGTTTTAGGAGGTCCTAGCCCTATTCCGCCTTATAAAATATTTCTCGCTATGACCAGATGCCCTGCAGGAAGAAGTCTGTTGCACTTCTATATCACTTACTTTCTTCACCGAGTGACAATTTATATATGTTATATACATAATTTCGAAAAGGAGCATAAAATTCACAATCCTGATTTTTTATATGTATAAACTCCTTTTCTGATTTGTACTCATTGATCATTCACCCTATTAAACCAAAGGCTTTTTAGAATATATACACTTTCCATAAAGAAAAGAAACAGCACTGCAAGTATTATTTAGGCGGCATTTGAATAAAACACTGATATCATCAAAAAAAATACGTCAATAAATAGCTGGCAGTTTAATCTACACAACGGTGTCCAACCACCATTCCAAATTTGAATTTTCGAATTCAATCCAATAAATGATTATAAAGATTGTTTTCAATATGTACATATTCCTTCTGATTTTTTGTATTTAATCACATTTTTTTTTTGCAAAATATATAGTTTTTTTTTTAATAGCGATTGTTAACTAAGTAGTAACTAGGCTCTGTGACATCCTAGCAAAGAGATTTTATCCTAACAAATATGGATAACTTGCCCACGTGAGACATATACCCATCTTAGACTCTCTGCCGTTAAGTGTTTAAGCATTATCAGGAAACTGGTATGTTTACTCGCCGTCCAGGATCTGGTAGATATCGACTCACGTCTGAGCAAGAAGACCGGTATATTTCTTCAGTTTCTCTAAGAAATCGTCACTATAACTCTATTCAACTGCAGCAGCGGCTCCGTGAGGTTCAAGGATTGATTGCGAGCGATTCTACTATTAGATCAGCGGAGCGTGGATTTAGTCATAAACCAGCTAATGGCCCAAAATTGATGGTTGACCACCAAAGAGCGCGCCTCAACTTTGCACATAAGCACTTTAGTTGGTCATACTTCTTCTTCTACAGTTCAATGGAACAATGTTTTCTTTTTTGATGAGAGTAAGATTATGCTGTATATTAAAGACGGAAGAAAGAACTTGTATCGAAGAGAGAGAGAGAGAGAGAGAGAGTCAGTTACGGTGGCGGTTCATGGGTAGTTTGGGGAGGCATAAGCGAAGATGGAAAAACAGAACTTGCTTTTGTACCTGGTTCTCGCCTACCGTCATAAATGGTTACGTTACATAGAAGAGTTTCGAGAGCCGCATGTGGTATCCTACGCACATTTTATTGGCGAAGAGTTAAATTTTAGGCAGGACAATGCCAGGGCGCACCTGACCGAAGTCGGTGTTACGGTTACGGGCTGGCCAGCAAGAAGCCTGGATATGAATCCCGTAGAAGACCTATGGGATGAGTTGAAGAGACAAGTCAGAGTGAGAGATCCTGCTCAGGAGACACTTAGCCAGCTTAAAGCAGCTGTACAAGAAGAGTGGTATGACATCCCACAACAGAAGGTTCGACGTGCTGTGTAAAATTCCATTTATTCACTTTGATATTCAGACTTTCAATGATTCTAGGAGGTAAGGGTCAATAAAAAAACATTACTATGGACAAAATGTTTTAATAAGTCTTACGCACAGTTTACATTAAGTACTGTTAATTATAAACTAGTATATATACAAAACCTTACTATTAAAGTCTTATTTAGTTATAACCCAATATCAGCCATAACTAATCTAGCTCTTTAAATTTCCATTAGCATAGTCTAACGGAGTCTTAAGAACCAAAACTTATTCACTATTTTCTTTAATTGCGACTTAATATTTTTAATTATGGCCCCTACATCATGTGGTAGTAGGAATAATAATTTATAATGAAATATGATTTATAAAATCTAAGTCAGACTATTTACAAAATTTAAGTAGATTTACACTCTAAATTATTCTTTCTAATATCGTTTACGTCACATTCATTGCAGAGTGATACATATAGTAAGTATGACACAACTAAGTACGTACCACAGATGATACGAAGGACAAACAATTTGAAAAAATAAGAATACATGAAATTCTTCGGTGTAGATTATGCTAAATGTGCACAAGTTAAAACGTCAGTAATACCTGCCCCCATACGAGTATTTTTGTAGTGATTGCATTTATTTTACATTATTTCAAAGCTAATATAACAAAATGTAATGCATTGCGAGAAAGAATCTTCGAGTTTAACTTGTCACAATAGCTTATGGTTCTTGGTTTATAGACTGTCGGAACAAGACCAACACCACAAATACATCAGGTTTACCGACTGCCGTATTGCATCAGGTTCTAATACTTTTTGATTTTAAATGACAAATTTCATTATTCCAAAGTCTGGATAAATGTATAAAAATGTTTGAGAGACAATATTATTACAATTTGCTATATTAATATCGATTTAATGTTGTGATGCATGGTGATTTTGCTAAGACTTTTACTCCATCATTCAGAAGAGAATCATTCCATCAGATCTTTGTATACTTAATCCCAGTAAATAAATCAAATCCATTAATTTATGTTTTTTGTTTAAAAACAATGGCAGTATTATGTTAAAGGCATTATAGTAAAGACTAGGATAGAATAAAGAAGTGTACCTGTAGTATGTGTGTAGATAATATTTTTTGTGATGCGAATAAATTTGTATAAACAGACATTAGAAACTGCCTTAAATCTTGTTAGTATAATGTCTATGAAAGCGAAAGCTGTTTCTTTCACCAATTCGTTGCAAAGTTCAACACATAAATAATAAACTTTGAAAAGAAAATCTGAAAGTTGACGATGATTATATAGAAAAAATTAAAATGGAAAACTTACAAAACGCGCTTCGTGTAAGTCTGTAAAAAGTGTTCATTTCACAGAAATGGTTTTTAAAAAGAAGTCTTGTGAACTTTGATTTATCGAATGTTGGTTCGCGGTTAAGTTTTTTATAACTATGATGAGAAATATGAGAATTATTAAACTACTATAAAATTATAATATAAAATATGCGTTTTGCATAGAAGATTATAATAAAAAGCTCTGTATTAAAGTTGAAGAAGTTAGAAAAGATACTTGACAATCTTAATCAAAGTAAATAAGACAATTATAAGGTATAATTGCCATCAAATAAAAGGGTAGATGCCACATTTTACCGTAATACGACTTTAGAAATTATTAAATACTTTAATTCAGTAACATTACATTACTATTAATCGTAGTAGCGTGGTTCCCGCACCTGTTTTTTTCTTATTAGTTGGAGAACTGATTTTTATCTCTATTTAGTAACTCTATTGTCTTTGTGGAATTCGCTATGGACAAAATCGCTATCATAATCAGTTAATTGCAACGGAAGCAGTACGTAAGTGGGATAAATATTTGAAGACTACCTGCCTCAGTTATATTAACTTAATTAATCTATGCATCAAGTCAGCTGCAGCCAGATTGTATTGTAGCAATGCCATATGAACGGCGCTAACAACCTCATTTGTTATCTACTCTTTATAGCTGCATTATACGTTAACCAGTTGGTTCAATTATAAAAAAAAAAAAACATACTGTACGAGAGTTAACATCTGCCCTTTTATAAAACAATAGAAATATAGTGGTCTAAATCTACCTTAAAACTTCTTAAATATCGTGTAAATAAATTTTGGGGTAGAACAATCTTACAGGTGGGAGATTTCGTAACGGAGATTGTAGACATGATGGGTGTTTAAAATAGCGCTATATAAGAGAAGAACGTGCCCTGTCCGTGTAGTTTGTCAAACAACGAATCTGCCGTCTCTACCAGACTACGTGGTCATTTCAAACTACTAGGGATATAAAATAAATTCACTATTTCGTTCGACATCATAGTCAACTTGAACTAAACATTCAGAACATTTTTCTATATAAACATAAATTTAAAAAATTAGCTTGAATAGAGATTCATTCCTATAAATAAATTGCGTATATGTTTATGGTTGTACACATCTTTATATTATTAATAAAAAAACAACTAATCAAAACACTAGGTGTATCATATCGCACATAACTGAAAGAACAAAAGATGAGTCTACGTTCGTGTAATGTCTTGAATATTCAACGGATTATAAAAATTAAACTGTACCGACTAAAACAAATCTGTAAGTGTCAACATGTACCAACCAACATATACCAACCTACACCTAACAGTTTAGAATTGTATAAATATGGATCACAAACTGAATTGGGATCGATTTGAAACTCAAACAGTAAAAGAAACTCATTTGGCGATAGTTACGTCAGATAATTGTCATTTAACATACATATGCATGGGTCGTACAGTTCGTTTTAAAAAGACAAACTCGTTTCATTAGATAGTCAATGACCATAACCATGTTTCTTTTATAACTCACATACATTTTTAAATCCCCGAGTTCAGGTATGGACCCTTTGAAAATGTTGTGCCTAGCGCTCTGTCAAACTGTTATTACTGCCTGCATACCGGTGTGGGGTGGAGCCGCCAAAACTTAATTTTGTATAGACTTTTGATATTCACCTGATCGTCTATATGCGACTGTAGTTGCGTTTCTGTGGACATAGTAAAGTTCCCCACTGGATCATGCAAAGCGTATAGATTTTTTTATGTAAATATAAAACTACAGACTGCATATGCCGGTCACCTATTTTACGTCTTATAAACAAGAGTAGGTACTAGTCTTGTTTATAATAAAATACTACGTAAGTTCATTCCAATACAGGTACGTAATTCACATTCATATGAATAAACGCGCACGCATTATTACAATTATTAATATGAATAAAGATTATTTTCTCTATAAGTACCTAGTATTATCTATATTACACTTTTAGAACAACTCATTCCAATAACTGTCGAAATTGTACTTAACACTAAGAGCGGGTAAATAAACTTCTCGTTTGTAATGAATTAGAACTATTTTCATATTTCTATTGATCCGTTAAAAATCGTATGTAACACGGTGTTTTTTTTTTTTCATATTTATTTTTATAAATGTGAGTTAGTGAGCATAAAAATCGGCGAAACAAACAGTGACTGAAAAAATGACATTTTGTAAAAATACAACCTATGCATTGACACAAAATGTAACTGCTGTCGTTACTGAACAGGCAATTTTCCAGACATAACTGCTATTCATACCTATACATAATCGAGTCATTACCCAGACCCCATCTCGAGAAGACGAAAAAGGCATTTGGAACTTCGAGAATATGATTATTCTGGCATCATTTTGTTAGCATATTTAAATCTGGCCACAATTTGCAACCGAAAACCACTGTCTTTAATACCGTTCAAATAAAATGAAAATAAATAAAAAAAGATTGTATGTTCGCCCTTGTTGTTAAATTGTTAGGATGCGTTAACGAGCTCGAATAATCTGAAGCCTTTTATGATTATTTTACAACACAGAATGCGCAATCATTGCCGTGTTTAATGGAGGTTTCATTCCTTTCTATGCTCATAAACTCGGGGTACGATGCCATGTCGGGCCACAGACATATTACAAAAAGAGTAGGAGAGTCTATTAAAAGGGCTTGCAAAATCATAAATATAAATTTTATCTTCTAGTCTAGTAGTCTTGTCTTTTTTGGAAGATAAAAAAGAAAAGACTTCCAAAAATCTACACCAACTCTGTGTGGTGATAAAAAGCAATTTGCAATGCCCTCCGGGGCAAACTTCAACTCAGGAGCCAAATATTGAGAGTATTTTCAGCTCGTGCTTTGAAGGTTCTCTCCCCTACGGGTCTCAGACTAAATATTCACTTTCCTACTCTATTCTATAATATTTCTATAGATTGTACCCTGTGGACAACGATGGTTTCATAAAAATTGACAAAATCATTACTATGCTAATTTTCGATGGTTTTATAACATTTACATATAACATCACTTAATCATAATATTGGAGCTCGGTTGTAGGTCATTTCGTTTCTATATATCTAAATACAGAGATCACATCAATAGCAGTTTCGTTATCATTGAAGCTTTGTGCTTCAAAACGTAAATTAAATGAATGAAAAATAATAATAATATATGTAGTGTATATGTTATCAGAAGTGCAAATTAGGAATTACATACAATGCCTAGGCAATGTATACATCACATTTAGGAAATGAGTAAAATAATTTGTCAACGATTCTAAAATACAAACATTTCCTAGCCAATTTATTTATTTCCAAGCTATCGCATGCAATTTCTCAATTGTACTAGAAGGTGTATAAAATTAACATAATCATCATGTACCTACCACAGAATTAGTGGTAAGCAAGTAGACTGAAAACTGTAAACTTATTCAGGGCATCCCAAAAATAATGTCAATGGTGAAAAAAATATTACAAAAAAAATCATGATTAAAACACTGTGTACTGCCACAAACAAGTTAGAATGCAATATATTTTGTCTAGTTTTGAATTGAGAGCTCTTTTCCCGATGTCGTTTTGGAATCATATATTTGTACTCAATTTCTAGGCAAAGTATATAATACAAATTATTTGAAACATTTCCTATATATTTTAGACATTATATACTTTTTTCTTAAGAATTGTATATAATGACTGATCATTTCCGATAACATACATAGAGAAAACGAGTATTCTTTTTAATTATAATTATCACCTACTTTTACTTCGCAATTTTACTTATGTGTAATTAAACATATACCAATTTTATGGCCACTTAATTATAGTACAATACAATATTCGCAACAAAAATAATATATACCTATAGAAGAATTTACAGTTAATCCGTTTAAAAGTAACGCTTTATTGCATCATGTTTTGTATAGTCCATAATTTAATACCAACCAGTGACTTTAATGATGCCAAAACAATATGAAACAATGCATACGAAATATTAGTTTTGAAATATTTTCATATTCATTAGAGTAAATATATAAATGCACCGAATTGAGTTGGGACAATGAGATTATTAAAAATTGTTGACAATTATTCTATTTTATTGTAACATTGTTATTTATTTTTATACGTCCGCTTAACATAAAGGTATGATTTCGCAATACATACCCGTGACGTCACGACTATGTGTTTCATACAAAAATGCACCAAACGTACCGTTTTGACGTTTACTAAAAAGATGCTAATTTGACTTAACAGTTGTAGCTTATTGTGCAAGCAGATAATGTCTTTGTGGTGTGTTTGTAGCGTAAATGTCAACCAAAAGTAATGTTAAGCAATAAACAGGTGCTTGCTGACCATGATGCAATAAATGCCTCCTCCAAATGCATACTTAACAATATATATTTTTAATAATTGTGTATAGTTCATCGTCAGTCAAAGAGTGACCACAGTAAAATAACGTTTAAGTTTCTATTTCACGAGCTACACCATAAACAGCACTCGTCTCGGGTACGAATCTCCTAGCATATTCTGTTCCCTGTATAAAAATATTTTAATCGACTTATCACAAATACGTGCTTAGCACTAGTTGCACTTAGAACTTCACTGATGTTACTCAGACGGGTGTAGCGTGCAGGGGTGGTGCAGCTTACAGCCGCGTTCACACGATGATCTCGCGGATGACGCGGCGCGAGCGCGAGTTGGGCGTGGAGTAGCCCGACTCCAGCGACTCGTCGTAGCCGAGCGACATGTGCAGCGGCTTCTCCTCTCCGCCAGCTTCCTCGGCGCCACCTCGCAGCCCGTAATCCGGAAGCCCGCTCACTTCATGGTATGGAGACTCTGTTGAAGGAGCACCCAGTACAAACATGTGATCTTTCATATTCATTAAGATTCAGTTTTTTTATATATTATAAGGAGACAGACGAACAAACGGGACACCTGATGGTAAGTGACAACTGCCGTCCATGGACATGGGAAAAGGGGCGGGGGGTCTGGGGAACCTCCGGAAACCTCACTAATTTCGGGGGAAATGCAACGCAAGCGTTGCTTCATAACCGGTTTTCTGTGAGGCCGTGGTATCGCACCGGTCGAGCCGGCCCATTCGTGCTTAAGCCTGGCTCTACCACGTAAATTATTTAGTGCATTTGCTCCTATTACAAACTTACAATTAAAGGGTATCTGTAGCAGTCGCTATCAAATACCAACAAAACGTGTCCATTATTAATTGATAGATCAGACCGATGCAGAAAGTAAACTTACCAATATGTTGGTCCATACGCTTCTTGGGCTTATGCACGGAGGCGTACGGGTCGGAGCAGTACTCCTGACGCGAGGGATTCTGGGTCGCTCTCATGTCATAATCAGCCGGTGGCTGGGTTTGACTGGCGTTGGGTAAGTGAGAGTAATGTGCGTAGTCATCGATGTTCCTGAAGCCAGCGTGTGAAATCGGATCGTAATCGTAATTGCTCTGCCGGTCTAGGACTTGGTGCGAATTTAAAACTACAACGTTGTTCGCTGTTTGCATCTTCATCTGCCACAGAGAGTCCTGAGAGTTAACGCTGCCCCCGTTATTGCTGTTTGTGTAACTATTTTCTATGAAGCCCATATTCCCTGTGAACAACCACGTTATTACTCTATAGTGCAAATCTGGGATTGGCCAGCATACATGTCATGCAAAGCGTGCTTTTCGGATGATTAGGTTTATCTGATATTTTACCTTTGGTGGCGACTGAAGTTAGTCCTTAATGATAGCACAAGAGAAATAAATAAACATAATGTAATCTAAATAAAATAAACCAATATAACAATCGTGTTCAATAAATTGAAAAGAACGATTGGATGAATAATTGTACAGAAAACTAAAAATGAATAATAAAATGACTCAAATTACTTACAATCAGAATTTGGCATGGTTTGCCCTAGATGAGTTTGGGTGTGGGGTGGTACATGATAGGCATACCCGCCTGTGGAACCATATTTCGGAGATTTAGACTCATCTATAGACAATGCCAAATCCATAGAATGTTCCAGAGCCTTATTCTCCATACCAGAGCTGGGATAATATGGTGGTGGAGCTTGATTCTGTGGTGTTACTTTAGATGGCCTCATTGAATCCATTTCATGATCTTTTGACCTGTCTTTCTTCTTCGGTCTTCGCCTGCACTGATAGATTAGGAATAACAGTCCCACAAAAAGGAGAACCACGGATGCTGTTACAAATATTCCCACAATAGCAGCAGTCGTGCTACCGTAAGGTTCTTTGATGTACGATGGTCCAACTGTTAAAGAAGTACAAGAATTAGCAACTAAAGTTAAGAAGAAAAAGCCGTTATTTACGAGTCAGTTACAGAAAGAACTACATAAATCTTATCCCATAAGATTGCTGTACAATAAATTGAATTCAAGCAATGTTTTATTTATTTAGTAGATATGTGCAAATTCGGTGCATTCAATTCAATTCGATTCATCGAATTTTTAGTGTATAAGTCAGATAAATGTTTCTTAGAATAAACGGTTAAAAGGTATGATTTTCTAAGACGACATGTCAATGAGTGTAACTATGTAGTGCGTAAGTAGTACAAACGCAGTTTAAAAAAAAAAATCGCGGCGAATCGGACTGAAAGTTCTAGAGATTAGCACGTTTAAACAAATAAAAAAAAGCTTTGTAGCTTTATTATATTACTATATATTTAGTACGTATAGATTTTGAATTTTGAAAAGCCGGAGTGTAGAAAATTAAGGATAGTACTATAAACAAGTTAATTGACGTCTTACATCCAAATTGTGTCAATTTCATAACCCTCTAGAGTGTTAATGGGCTAGCAGGGTGCAGTGTGTTTTGACTGGTATTGGATACTTACTCTCAGCATCAGTATATTCGCTGCAGACTTCTTGATTAACCTGAAGACAGAGCTTGAGTCGTATCTTCGGATCGTTTTCATGAGGCGTGTCTGTTGCATACCGGACGGTTTTGCGTATTGCTTTGCTTGGTAGCTCTACAGTAGCTTCTTGAACTGTCGCCACCGCACCCGATAATCGGAGATTTACTGTATCTATTACCTGTTACAAATAAGTAGTGTCAAATTTTGCTTTGTTTTTTGTCACACCGTTTTCTGCGAGGACGGGCTCACAGAAAACTTATTACTCCGATCGGGCGACTTGCTGGCAAGCGTGGCTATCATGTATGTATATCAAGTACATGTTTCTCAACACTATCGGCTTACTTACATAATATTTTTTTTATAATGTGTTATTAACATTTATATAAGGTACTTGTTTTTTAGAAAGCAAATTATAATAATTGAGTCGTAATATCTGTTAAATAGAAATATCGTGTACAAGTATAATTTGTACGCCAATTCCACTTATGTTAAGTGTGTACACTATACATGTAGTAGTACAAGTACACTGTATTTTCAGATAAACTTTTACGAATTGAATTCCTAAATAGATATTTGAGTTCGAAATATTCGTGAAAGCCGAACCATGTTCCACAAACTATATCCCGAAAGAGACACAAAACTCCAAGCTGTATTAGCAGATATAAAAACGTTATTTGAGACTGGAGCTTAATTAGTTCCCAACTAGTTTTTTGTTTTTTCAATCTAGTGGAAAATTATAATTTACGTACAGATACTTTTCAAAACAAATCTGTTTTTCGTGATATATACATATATATATTTTAACTAGCAAACGTTTTGATTAGACTCATGATACATTAAAATGAGAAACTATTTACATTTAGAATTCTGTTTATTTAAATAACGTAATGTATGTACCTAATATATAATACATTTATTAATTGAGTAGAAGCCAAGCGACCTTATTTAAAGTTCTTGCAAATGTATATAAAATGAAACCTACAATTTGTGTATATGTTAAATTTGTGTAGTTCTACACTAATGTATAAATTATCGTGTAGTAAGTACAACGTATCATACATCTATAGGCAAAGCAGTAACACTGTTGTGAGCGTTAGCGACGGTCTCGTGATTTTGTGACATCAAATATAATTAAAAAGTAAATATAAATATAACGCTATATTTACCTGCCATGCGGATGGACTTCCCATACTAGATATACCTTCCACAACTCCTACCAGAGACAGGCAAGTAGGAGTGACTGTAAACACTATGGCTTGCGTACTTGGGTCGTAGGTCACCTGTTCAGGCGGATTGATTTTGTCCACCTTCGTTGTCACCGTGATCTCATTAGAGTAATTACTCTGTCCTTTTGTATTTACAGCCTTCACCTGCGGTTGAAGATTTTATTTAGAAGAAGTTTGAGCAGTAACAAAATACTAGCTCGTGCGTATTTTAAAGCGTGTCGAAAACCATAGCGACGGCACAATGCGAAAAACAGAAATAAGGTTTTAATAAACTAACGGCGCGCGCCGGATGATTTACCTTGAAAACAAATGTGAGATGCTGTCGGTAGCGATAAGAATGAAAACAAAAATGTAAGTTAATACCGTATTTTGGATAAACAACTGATGAAAGTGTGGATAATGTGTGTTTCCACCGGTGAGGTCATTTGAATATTTCTTTCGTAATCAACTTTTTAAATGACGTATTATTTTATTTCTTATATGAAATTGTTGAATTCATTAGTCAACTAAACTATAAATTTATTTATTTATTTACCTAATAAAGTGTTCAGAAAAAAAATTAGACCACTTAAATACGAATGCATGTGTGGGTTAGAATTTATTTATTTAAAATTCTCTGCAAAGTAATGCTTCAATGCTGAGGCACAACGCACGGGGATACTATTAAACTGGCTGTGTCCTTCATAAACTCGCAATGGCAGTCGCTGTTTAATGAGGGACAATGAGTGTGAACTCGGCGTTATCTAGTCTCAGAGTATTTACTAACTTTGTATATACAACTTATGCAGTTTAAAATGACGGAAACTAACATAAACACTGGTCCCTCATGGCTGACTGCTGCTGATGTACCTTGGGATAGATTTGCTATATTGTCGTACAATTATAAATTCTTTACTCTAGTCATTGCTTTCGTCGCCGGTGCACACACACTTTGTATACCATATTTATTTGACCATATCAATTTGATCAGGTAATGGAACATGAATAACAATTAAAGAGAGCAAAATTTTTTATTTTACAATTGAATTAATAAAAATGTTTGAAGGATAACTCACTTTGAATGAATACGTATTGTGCTGATCGAGACGTGTGACGTTACAAGGGTTTGCCCGTCCGCAGTCGTACTCCATCCAGTCGAACTCCGTGTGCCGATCAGTAGCACAGTGTTCAGAACTTCCTGCTCCTGCCCCACGAAGTGACACGCGCCGGTACCGAATAAAATATTTTGTACTTGATAGTCCTCCTTCGAAACCCGCTTCCCATTTCAACGTTATATACGTCGGGCCTACTTTCTGACTCTCCAGGGAACGAGGCGATTCAGGTGCGCCTTTCGGCTGCAATTTTATCTGTGGCCGTATACTTCCCAGAGAGTTTTTAACTTTGCAATAGTAATCCCCGTAGTCTTGAGGCTTCACAGTTTTTATTTTCAGAATGCTAAGGTATGAATCGTTATTATCGGTTGTAGTGTTTATTTCATAGTGTCCATCAGAGGACATTTGCAATGGAGCTGTGTTGGAACCGTAAAACCATTGGAACTCTGGTTTCGGGTACGCTTGAACCCTACACAATATTTCGGCAGTCTCCATCACATCGTATGCCACTTTTTTCTGTTGTCGAATCGATATTGGTTCGTCTGAAATATAAATATAATGATTATAAAAGAAAAAAAAAAATAAACAGAATACATTAATATGTCATCAATAAAATCAACCAAAAGCAAATACTAATGCTGTTTTGATTTTAACTGTACGAGTACAGAGTAATAATTAGACATATAGAAAACATACATAAAAAGAAGAAACAGACATTATTATTCAAGTACAATAATGTAATAATCATTATTTCATAATCAAAAACATATTTTATATTGTTATTGTTACTCACGTTCTATTCGGAGATGCATTGTAGACTCAACCTTTTTAACTTCATTCTCAAAAGCACATGAATACAGTCCTCTATCATCCGGTAGTAGATCGTTAGTGTTGGTTCTCGCTTTTCCGTGAAATTTGAGGGTACTTTGTACGTTATATACAAGGTTTCCATTCTCCGTAATGTCAGTTTTAACTTCGTACAAATTAGTATCTGGCCTTATCTCAGCGTTATCTTTGAACCATTTGACATTGGGGCGAGGTTTCCCAAGTGCACTGCAAGTAACCGAAAAATCGACTTCCCCCGAACGCTTCGTCATATGGGTTTGTAACTTTGTTTGAAAGCGAGGAGGCTGGTGGACTTCTAAAGTAACTGATGCGAGGTCACCGTGACCTAATTCATTAGTGGCCTGACAGTGATAAACGCCCTCACTTCCCAAATGTGCGCTAGGTATTGAATATTGACTCCCTGTAGCCAGAACTGTAGGTTTGGTATCTGACGGTTCCGTATTTCGAAACCATCTGTATTGCGGAGCGGGCCAGCCGGGGGGTTTAGCACTACAAGTGAGAGTGACACCTGCTCCTTCCTGAGCAACAGGTCTGTCGGGGCTAATTTGTGCACGACCAGGTTTGTGTCGAACTAGTACAGCAACTGATGCACTACTTTCTCTCTCCTTGCGCTTTCCGTTACTGGAGGATATAACATTAATGGCCTTACAAACATAAGTACCAGCAACGTCAGCATTTACTCTTGTTAACGAAAGAGTATTTCCACTTTGGTGAAATTCAGGCATTCCTTCTTTGGTCCATTCTATGGATATAGGTTCTGGATTTGCTGAGACTTCACAGTGAATTTCAACATTACCACCTTCTTCAGCCTCAAAAGTTTTAGATTCAACAGTAACAGTTGGAGGGAATAGTACATCAAGGTACATCTCTTTCTCTCCTGAGCGCCCCAACCCGTTGTTTGCACTACAAGTATACTTGCCTGCGTCTTGTACCGTCACACCCTGGATAGTATGAGTAAATGAGTTGGAGATGTGTTTACCATCTCTAGTCCACTTTACGGAGCTAACTTTCGGTTTAGCATCGACTTTACATTCCATTGTGGCTACTCCGTCAATTTCAACTCTTAAAGGATTTTCGGGTGCTACTTCAACTCGTGGAAAATCTGTAAAAAAGGAATAGTGTTCATAAATTTTAATTATTTCCATAAAGCTCTTTCTTATGTCAAAAAAACATAAAAGATCATTCATCGATCAATCTATAATACTTCGTCTGTAATACGACTTAATGTTTAGGCTGTGGTTAGTTTGTTGTTATCTTAAGCGCTATACAAAGGAAGCGGATGTGCTGGTCCGTTGGCTGTACGAATACCAATAATACATTTGTTTACAAAATCTGTCAGATTACAAACATGTAGTGCGGGCATTTATGTTGCGTGTGCTTTATCTGGTAAGATGCTGCTTATTCAGGTCAGTTCATAATAAACATTGACCAGATGTTACGCGGAAATGTAAGTAATGATCAAGAATACATCGGTTTTCCTCCCTCTGTTTTGAAATTGTATTTTCAAAGCTTCAGCTGCAATCTAATGAAGTGAGTATGACAAAGACCAGAGCAGGCAGCTCCACATAACCTATGATCAGGAATGGGTAATCATTTACCGTTTTCCTTTACCTATTTACTTTATGCGAAATTATCAGCATCATATTGTATAATAGCAGTTGCGTTTTTTTTCACATTTCAATTTACACCACTGAAAGTTATTTATTTATACGTATAACATCAATGACATGTCATGACAAAAGTACTGAATACAGAACAAATTGTTAAAAGCCAAGTTTACAGCTTGAGGTCTTGTTATGAACGGGAAACATGGGTGACCGTAAAAAAGGTATTTCTAAATATTTACATATCATGGATAAATTACACACAAACACAAAACAAAAGATCGTGCTCCTAACACAAATACCAATAGGCCAGTCAGTAGATTATAGTCTCTTGCGTCTAATTATTATATACAAGATTACAGAACGTTAGTCAAAAATCTGACCCGAAATTGCTATTGTTAAGCATAAACATAATTACCATCGGAGAACATCATTGACATAAACTGACTGAAACTGATTATTATGTTAGTCCGACCGTTAAGCTAGTGCTAGCGATGCACTAATCTTCGCAGAAAAACAGCAATTCCTCTGAGTTCATTCAGTTATTACATTATTATTCATTGATTGAGCTATATTTATAGATATGAGCATCTTGGATGGGATATTACAGTTCGAGCAGTAAAAAACTAGCGTTCCTAAAGAATTAACACTTATTAAACATACTGATGATGCTCAAAGGAAGAAAATGCTCAAATTGTGCAAGTCAGTGGAGTAAAAGGGAATTAAAGCAGAAGTTATAAAAGAACATTTTTTTTTATTTGTCGGAAGTAATAAGTGCTGAAGTCATTTCTGGAAGGTTCGTTAACTATTCACAGATTATAATATTGTAGCTGTTTATGCAACTCAATGTGGGATGCAGGTAGGAAAAAGAAGAAATTGGAAATTAGGAGATGGGAAAGATGAGAGGGGGGGCTGAGAGGAGAGGAAAGGAGAGATGGGGTGTTGCGCCAAAAATCTCACTCATTTCGAGGAAACGCAACGCAAACGTTACTTCACAATCGGTTTTCTAAGAGGCCGTGGTATCGCACCAGTCGAGCCAGCCCATTCGTGCCTAAGCATGACTCTATCACTGTATTTTTTTCTTTCTTTTTTTTTTGACTGCAGTTGCCGCATTCTTACTGAGTAATGTTAGGAGTTTCCTGAACAGAGACTGACCCGATGTCCTAACTGAGTGACGGATAAGGTATTGAATTACAATGAATAGCCACATGGGTATCCAGGTATTTGGAGTTAGTGTTAAACAGTTTTTGGTTATAATTTGTAACTTATAGTATATGTTTGTCACAGTCATTCATACTTGTTATTTGGTAGGTAACTTTAAAACTACTTACACAATATTAAATTGATTAAATAAAAGTTACAATTTGAGCTATAGCACTGATAGCAACAAAAGTCTTTAATAAAAAATTTCAGTCTGTGTTTTACTATATATGTATGTCTAGGCACACGGCCTATGGAAGATTAGTACTGAAAGAAATATATAATTTTCTTTAGACCACCTGTACGGTATGAGTTAAAACAAGAGTTCTCTAAGGTTATATACGAAGTAAATGAAACATCCAATTAAATATACATTATGTGAACTAAAGGAATGAACAAACGAATGAATGATTATAATTATTAAAAAATAGAGTTCTCTTAGGTTATATACGAAGAAAATTAATGTCCTTGGAATCAGGTCACATAATTTAAATATATGTGAACTAAACGAAAGAATGAACGAAATAACGATTATAATTATTGAGTATCAAATAATTTCATAAAATTAAAAAAAAACATGCTAATAGGCCACCTACTTAATTATCGATTACTTATCAAAGCGTTGAGAATTAGTACTCAAATGTAGAAATTAAATCTTGATACAAGATTCCAATTAAAAAAAAACAATGAATACTACCTATACTTTAACTAATATTAAAAATAATTTTTAAACATAATTACATTCTAATTTCTTCATTTCTTTTGGTAACAAAATGAATTGAGTAAATACACGATTGTAACCTAGGCCATACTCAATAAAAGCTGATAATGTTAGCCACAGTAGGTACCCTATGTAGATCACAATTTACACATAACGGACAATTTACAAAACAAAGTTAAAACGAAACTTTAATCAAGTTTTCCTGTTTCAAATAAGCCACTGTAAACTATAATAGATAAAATTCCTTTCACAACGAAGACGACGTGCGAGCTACTTTAGGTCATTCCGGTTATTTGCGAAGAGCTTTTGCGTTGCTTTGATGGCCGCTGGCTTCGCTCAAGGATTCTTGCTCCTTAGACGACTGTCGACATTTCAACGCGAGAAAAGAGTCCCTACAAACATTGTACACATTGCCGCTTTACACTCCACATATGAGCTCAGCTGATACTTTTCTGTCACTAATTAGTTATTTTGTTTTAGAGAAGTTGTTCTTCGGATTAATAACAAACAGCGAGTAAGATTTTGTTATTATAATAATAGTTAAGCAGCTTCGTTTCTGCCTTATGTATGAGTGTAGTAATAGTAATTAAAAAAGTAATTGTAACTCAATACCTACTATGTTTTGTTAAAATTAATTTATTGAATATCAAAAAGTTATTACAGTAAAGCATCAATAGAATACTACATATATATTGTGAAGCACGATACATTTTTGATGGTATTTATTGTATTGATATAACCAAAATGAATATTAAAATCCTGTTTATTATCATTTACTTTATGACACCAATAACTGAAGTACGATATTTAGATCAACTACATTTAAAGCTTTAAAGTTTGAAAGGAAATATTTAATTTCATAGAGAATAGAGAAATAAAGGACTATTGAAGTTCAAAGATAAAGCTACATAGTACCAGTACTAGTATTATATTCAATGCCAAACTAAAATTGACATTGAACTCTTTTAATAATTCTGTGGAAATAAATGATGCAAAGTATTCGTATCAAGCTTTATAAAAAAATGTATCCAATAAAGCTACTCTAGAAATAAAAAATATGCAAGGCAAAGACGATAAATATTCATATTTTTTTTTATTTTTCTGGATTAGATTGCTAAGGCCAAGTATTAAAGAAATTGAACTAAGACAATTGAATACGATAATATACTGAACTAAACTCTTTTTTATTTCGTTGGCTGAAACTGTGTGTTTAAAATCAGAAATCTAACTATAACTTATCAGAAATCTAATTATATCTACCTAATTACATAAATGCATTCACTTCTAACTCCACACTTTAACTAGGCTTTTGTTAAGTGCATTGTCGAGTATACATATTTCTAATCTATGAATATTCCTCGAAAGTAACATAGACGGCTAACGTTTATTTAAAAATATGAAGGTTGAAAAATTCTTCAATTTAATATAAAGACAAGGGTTATAATTAAGGAAGGTTTAATATTTGCGTGGAGTCGTTCCCTTGAAATGGCAAGTTACTCTCATAAAGACTCTGTTCATTCCTATTAATTAATCTTGAAGAAGTATATAAAGTTGAAAGTTATATTATTAAGAATGTAATAGTTATATTATAGTTGGACATACGCACATACCAATGAACACTAACGTAATAGAGTGCAAGCCTGTTGCCGTCAATAGGGCACGATGTGACTGTAAGCTGTCTGGTAGATAACAGTACGATCCCTTAGTTTACAACACGGGAATGATAGGGTTGCTTCATACTATTTTACCGAGAACCAGACGGCGTTTATTGTTTGACCATACTTTAAAATCCCCTCTCTCTGTTTTACTCATGTAAACCAATAATTATATTCCCTTGAAAATCTAAAGACTGGCCAAAATACTATTTAACTGTTGTCCTGTAACCTACAATGCTATATATCAGTAAGAAAGACACAATGAAAAGGCGAACGAAATCATAATATGTATATAAATATAGATATGTACGTGTATAAAATCGCAGGTGGGAACAAAGCTGCCAGTGTCGATTGCAAGACGTAAATTATATTGATTTAATCCAGTTGGCGACGTCCCTGTGATTAAAGCTTTTAGTGTTAACGAAATAGTTTTGCGATATTTGAAAACCTATTCTTCTGGTAACAGTTACAAGCGTGACGTCAATAAATTAATTTGATTTACAAAGTTTAGCGAAACAGTATTTGGAAATTTAGAAAAATAGAAATGAAATTAAACTTAGTTGAATCAATAAATTTAATTAATTTTTTAAACCTGTGCACCTATTAAAATTACAAAAGTTTAACATTCATTGGGCTTGGCAGTTGTAAATGAAAAGAGTTATTTGCTGATAAAGCTAATATTTTAATCAATATTATGATTTAGTCAATTTATTTTTGACAAGGACAGTGTGTATAATTATAAGACAGTAAATTGACTGTTAATATTAAATCATCACTCCCGTTGCAATTAATTATATTTAAAGTAGTTTCTATGAGAATATTTTAACCTTATTACACTGGTATCAACATAAATATGTAACTATTAGTTATAATCACTGCCTTATCGATTTGTTAATTTTACGAAGTAATTTTAAGCTCCACAGACAGTATTACTAACATAAGTTTATAGAACAAACTTCATTAACAGAGTCTATTTTAGAATAATCCACTTAAATGTTTAATTGTGTTAGCAGTACGCAGAATTTATAAGAGGACTACATCTATAAAATCATTCATTGGCATTCGTAAAATAGAATATATAATAGTATTCATAAAATTTCAAAATTGTTTCATTTTATTTGAAGTTGTAATAAGAGTAGCATAATAGGCGTAATACGCTAGGTGTACGAAAGAGATAGACGTAGATTAATACTGACTATATTTATCGCAGGACAGGGACAAGGTTTCCTCATAAAAACGAAAAGGTTTCCAAAGAACGGAGTCCTTTTCATGCCACAGAAGAATTAATTGTTAATTTAAAAGTTTAATGTACTTTGAAGGATATTACAGTATTGCTGCCGTAAATGCACAGCAGTCTTTTTTAGAAAATAATACAAGTTTACAATATTTTGATATATGTAAATTATGAATACATATGTATGCTTGCTTATATAACTTTATACATATGTAATAATATAGAACGAAAAGTTTACTTACAATTAACACTAAGTTCAACTGACGCCTCGAGTTGCTGTCCCTCAGACATAGCTCGGTTCCACACGACACATCGGAATACTGCTCCATCATCTTGTCTGGTTGGCATTAGTGTGAGAGTGGCTATTGTTGGCTCCGAACGCGTCTTGGCATGCACTATGGTCGCTTCCATGGGATATGTTGAACCTTCGCGGTACCACCTGAGAAAACAAAACATGATAAAAAACATGATAGGATTAAACACGTACTGAATCTTGCTACGTTAAAATGCGTTTTTATTAAAAGAGCCGCCGATACTTGTACTGTTGCTGACAGTGCTTGTACGAAAATTTGTTAGATTTTAAATTTCATTTTAACTCTAACATTATAAATGCGAATATGCATAGACAAAATGACTTTCAATAGGGCAGAGCCGCGGCTATTTAATATCTAATTCTGCTGTCACATAAATAAATCAATGAAGCTGGCGTATGTATATTACTACTGTAATTTATTTATTTATTATAATAATTTATTGCATTAGTAAATAATTTACTATGTTTAATATTCAGTAACTTCCTATTTGAATTTCGATTTATAGAATTTAGTAGGAACTGTTGAGTCGAAATTTTTCTTAAAACCACTGACGTTTTGTGTTAAAACATTTTCTAAGCATATAGCAGCTATTGTTGCATTCCATTCAGTACATAAAATTGTTAAGACAATTTTTTTTTATTCTCTGAAAAATTATTTATTAAAAATATATTAAATTATTACTCTGAAAAGTGGATTATTAGTTTTTATTAATAATATTTAACTGTTGAAGCGACTCACTCGCCAGTAAGGGAAGGTATATTTTTATTTCTTATTAGTATCTTCACTTGAGACTTTATGCCAACATGACGATCGAATTAGACGTTCACCATTAAATAATAAATACATTGACATACATGTAAATTTACTCAAGGAAGCAGAAGTATTGACTCTTTACAGTGACAGCCAATAACTTAAAACAGAACTCTGTCTTTTAGATATTGTTATTAACGGTGATAAACTAAGAATAAACACGAAATGGTGGCATATATTCTTAATATAGTTCACAAATAATGTACAACTTTTGAATTTGGAATTAGTAAGGTTGGTATATCGATTAAAGCCTAGGTTACTTAAATATTTAGGCCGTTAACTGTCCTGATATTTCTCAGAATAAATCAAATGTTTTTTTTATCAGATGCTTTTATTTTGTAATTCAATGGATTACTTGTTCTTGAACACGGTATACACCTTGTAATTATGTATTGATATAACGAACACTAGGAGACCGAATCTATTTACAAAATAAGTTCCTATTTTAGGTGTAGTTATGGCATAGCGAGTGGTTTTAGTTTGACTATAAAAAGTCCTTAAACAGTAAAAAGAAATTGTCATAAAAATATTTTAGACAAGTTTTACTTAACGTTTATGAAGAATACTTTTCAGGAAATATATTTCTTGCCAGTCACTTAGATGTTCCGTCGTAATCGTAAAATTTCACTTCTATACTGAAAAACAGTCAGAAGCAGTCCCTACAATTAAACTTAAATTCAAATTTTCATAGAGAGAGTTTGTGATACTGAATAATTTGTTTGTATTTCGTATTCGCTTATGTTTCAGGATGTTCAGGCAGTTTAGTTTGTTGTAAAGCTTCTCTTGTACGACGTTCGTGTTGTGCCATTTTTGCTTCTTCAGTTAAGTCGAGTTTTAGCTTAAATAACGTGATTTTATGTCGAAAGGGCTTCTATTGTGTATAGTTGTTAGGTACATGTTACGATGTTAAACACAAACACTGTTTTTATGGACATCCTGGGTCCAACATACTAAGGAAAATGGACATTTCCTTATACATGTACATATATACACACATCCAAGCCTATATCCGCGAAGAGGTAGGCAGAGGTGTATGAAACGCCTACATTTTGCCAACCATAATTTTTATATACAATGTCAGAAAGAGAAAATATAGTGCCCCTAATGTAGTTTGCCTTGTTAATAACAATTCAAGTACCTTAGTAGCCTTGTTAATAAATAGTCCCTTTCATAAATCGTATTAAGTTTGTTTTACAGTTAAAATTAATAAAATATATTCATAATTTACTCCGAGGTAATTAGCGGGTTAGCTATAACGTGTGGACTTTGCCCCGATATATGAAAGGATGTGTACGGATAATGATATTTAATTATTCGCCAGTGTTCCAGATTGTATACAAAAATACGTTAATGTACCTAAATGTGTTGCGCAGTGCCGCAGAATCCCAACAATTACACATGCACATTGAGCTCCACATGTATCAAAAGCAACGTATATTTATGTTGGATCCCTCTCAGAATAGAATTTAAAATTTAAACATGAAGGTTTCTAAGTTTCGCCTTTCCCAACCTTTCGTCCAACTTAGTAGGTGCAGTTGTTTGCATTTTCTTCTTCATTAAACATATTTTACAGTGTTTTATGGTTATTAACAAGAAGTCTCGCTGGCGCTACTCGTAATGTCGTCCTTGGTACCTATGAACAAGCTACCTACAATTTATTGGTAAGTTCTGGAAGAGCACGCAGGTGTAAGCTAAGAATATTCAATGTTCAATTTATGAGTAGATGTCGTGAACATATTTTAATAAGAAATGAAATTTTTGGTTAAATGTTAATCAGGTTTGGCGATAAGTTTTGGATACGTACATTTATTTAATATCACTATTTCTTATATGCTAAAACATGTGTAGTTACTTTTTAATAATCAAGGCAAATAACAAGGTATATACATGAAATCGGAACAGGAAAGTTGTACTGTTTACTTGAAGTATTCGAGCATAGTCCGCATATCCGGGACACACAACGTATAAGCGTAGTAGGTTTATTGTAATGTATTTCGCACCTTAACTTTTGTCACCTGTATCCAGAACACCTAGTTTCACCCGGCCAAGATACCGACCTTTTTATGCAAACTAGTGCCTGCCTGCTCCGCATTAACGGTGACGTTACGTATGCACTAAAAATACCTGAATAATTTTGACTCATACATTTTCCTTGGTGAAACCAGATAACAGAACAAATTTATACCAATATTAAGAGGTACAGCAAAACTGGATTTATTGTAGTTAGCTTTCTATTTTTTTTTTTTGGCGATTTTAAAAGTCTAATTGTTTTTTGAAGGTTTATATAGTACTAACTCTTACACGCGACTTTGTACTCATAAAATACCAAGTATAGAGTAAGATGCTTTGATTTAGGATAGGTTTAAAAAAAAAACTTGCATTTTGAAATGTCATTCGAAATTTTACAGCCATCTTGTAAATGATTTAAATTTAATTGTTTTGTAAATAAGATACCATAGCATAACATCTGTTAGATATGGCAACACTTGACAGTTAGATACCTACTGAAACGGCAAAAGGTAAAGTTGTTCTTAGGGAATCATCCGCTGTTGTCTGACTTATCGTACGTGTAAAGTACGTGTGTACCGAGTAGCAGTTCCTATAAACTTACCTAACCCAATAAATTTTAGGTCTCTAATGCAAATAGCCAATGCCTTTCATACAAACTAGCGATTGTCATTAGATCTCCTAAACCGGCCCTGTTCCAAAACCCTCATACACTATCTGCCTGCCAAATTTCTTCTTCTTTTTATATATATTTTATAGATTTATATATTACGTATGCAACTGTTTATTTGGCAAATGGAATAAAAAATATGTAAACAAAAAGCAGAGCGTCTCTTAGACTAAAAGAGGAATAAACGACTTTAAATTGTACTGTATATGCATAGAATTTTAATAGTTGAAACCTAACAAGAAAGTTCATCACCTTTGCTGTCAAACTGAGCAAATTTTCTTAAGTAATATACTCACGATAGTGCGTACTAGATTAACGCTATTTCTAACTCGATGCTCATTATTCCTGGACAAGTCAAGTTTTAATAGTTATGTAATTCCATACACCATGAACACTAACATCTCATTAGCGGCGGTAGTCACTTACCATCAGGTGACCCGTCTGCTCGTTTGCATAAAAAAACCCAGGCTTTCACAATCTGTACAATTTATTAAACTGCCTAAGAACAAATGATACAAGAAATAGATGAGTCGATGTTTTGTTTATTATGTGTGTGATACTTTTATGTATACTTATTCTAATAACCATGTAAAAATTTATCTATCTAAAAGCTCCATAAAATACGTTTGTAGTTTTGGATCGATTTCAATTTCATAAGGTTAGGGTAGAAGCTCGTGTCAATATATAAAAATCACAAAGATACAGAATAATTTATGTAACACTTTCTTCAACAACAAATCTTTCACATTTTTAAAACGCTTGTACTTGTGTACATATTTTATCACATCTTACTCCTTAAAAATATGTGGCAATGGTCATTTCGACAAGCGGCTGCCCGCTTCGTATTACCTACCTTCACCCGGACTCTAATTGAATCCGAGTCACTGCCTACATAAAATTTATCACCGCATTTATCAGCTTTTTATCTTCAGCGTACGCCGTTCTTAATGCGTTAGGTAAAAGCCAGTTACGGCTTGGTTAGAACACTTGGGAATAGAGAGGTGGTTTACTATGGTAGTGACTACTTAAGGCCGAATCCTAGTGATTTTTTAGTAAATTTTGCCTGTATGTTAAATTACTACTGTGCAACAGGTATATCTTCTGTTCATGGACTTAATATAAATTATCTTTAAAAATATATGCATTTCATTTGAAATCGAAGTGTCTCATGATACTGAATTCGACTGGGAAAATACCTACACCCTACGGAATAAGACTAATTAAACTTGAACCTTTATTTTTTCCGCTAGAGTAGTTACTAATTTTAAATACCTATTTTGTTGAGCGAGAAAGAGTTATATAAGAAAATAAACAAAAAAAATCCCAAAATTAAATCTTAACCGTCACAATGCCTTTCGAATAAATAAATACCTAGAAGAAATCATCATGCAGTTTGTACCTATTAGGTACAAAGACGATATGAAGGAAAATATTCGTCCGAATAAGGAAGAGCGATATTAGGTGCATGTCGTGACTGACATCGATGTCATCAACTATAAGTAAATATCGATGTTCCTCTTATGATCGAATCAAAAAAGTTTATTCAGTCCTAAAAGTGATAGATAAAAAATTTTCAAATAAAACGTCAATTTCATATGCCTTACAGTTCTTTAGCTTATAAGACGGTTCCTTTGTTTAGAAAGAAATTTGCCTTCTTCTTCAAGAAAATTCTGTGGTCAGTACTGTTGTACTCCACGGTTAAGATATACCTAGTGCTGACACATATATTACATAGTTGGTTTTTTAAATGCAGTTCTCTTTTTGCGAATTGAGAATTAGATAATTATTCAAATCGGTAATGCCGATCGGCATCATTTTTATATGCTAGAAGATTACATCCCATTAAAACTAATAACTAGATACAATTTGATTGGTTGAGTATGAAAGGATCCTTTGGTAATTATAATATGTACTCATTTTTCATATCGAACATTTTTCCCGTATATATACAGATATACTCATCTACGAAAAACCATTGTTCTCGGGAAATGGCGGATATATGAATGAATAATTTAAAGCACCCGAGGGAATAATATTATGGCGATTATAATTAGCCTACAATCCAGGCTCAGAGAATTGCTATTAATGACTTTTACGCACTAAGCATTATGTTGTATAAATTATTTCGGATCGCGAATGACGTTCATGTCTTAAGAAGCCATTATACACATTAACACGTTGAATGCGTACAGTCTACCCTAGAATATAAAACTTCAATCGGACTTAAAGATATAGGATTTAAGTCCGATCCTTTGGTAGGCTTTACGACACCACCAGGGAGAGACTGGGTAGCCCCCCTATTGTACTCCAACCTGAACAACACGGCACTTAATTACATACTTTTGTCGTATATGGAGGATTTCAAAATACGAATTTTCTAGGAGTCTGTACGCAATAAAGGCCTGTTTTCTGTTTAACAAATTTAAGCGTAATTTACAAAGTTACACATGTTAACAGGCAACTACAATTAAATGTTTAATTTGAAACTCCACGTTTAACATTTTGGATAAGTTTTAGAGCCGGCACACATATCAGGGCGCCTCCGCGAAGACTTACATTATTAATTTTGTTTTTCTTTAGTTAATTTTATAAGCATAAAGGACGTTACAAGTAAAAGTAAATGATATGCAAATATGTATGTTTTACAACTTGGTGAATTTCTTTGAAATTTATTATATGTTTTAAATTGAACTAAGAGATATCTTTTATGCAGCAGTTAATACAGCAAAATGGTGGTTTTCACATAATTTGGCAACAAAACCAATCATGCTTTCTAGGTCAAATTTCAAGTAATCTTTGTTATATTTTCAAATACTTTGTGAATCTGAGACTTGGGTGAATGTCAAGAGCTAATCAAATTCGTTACAATCGCAGAATTTTAGTTTCAGATCAACTAAATAATAGTTTAGTGTTGTTGGTAAGCGTTAAAGGATGTAAGTAGTTTAGACTTTTACAGTCTTATTTTTTTAATAATTGCATAAATAAAGGGTAAAACAGGAGGAAGCTTATACTTCTTGTATATTTTTATACTTAAAACACATAGTTCGCTTGCAAAGTCAGGTTAAACGAACAAGTCTGTACTGCGCCAAAAGGTCTTTAACAAAAAGGCGTCTCTAGTTTTTATTACAAATCCACATTATGAAAGCCTTAAGCTTTAGAGGATATATTTTTTATATACAAGAAGATCGCAATAGTGAAACGGCTTCAACTATACGTAATAAAATTGCCAAGATTAACATTTTATTTAACGACAAAATGTAGTGATGGTTGAAATACACTTGTGCATTGTTATTTTTTAAAAAGTAGTACACATGTATGTTTATTTAAGAATGTTTAAGATCATACTTACTTGATAGTCGGCTCAGGCGAACCACCAGAACTAGAACAGGAAAGATTCAGCTCCCGTTCTTCTTGCGATTGAGCGTGTGAGCCAGGAGAGAGCACCGGCGCACGAGGGCTCGTTAGCACAGTGAGCGTGTGCCCCTGCGCATGCAGGGTACGTCCAGATCCACCGGCCTTCACTCGGCACTCGAACCGTCCGTTGTCCCTCTCATACGATACGTTTGACACCAACAGGTCAAATCGACCCTCTGTCGGCGCATACGATATTCTGGAACAAAAGTCTACGTTAAACTCCTTCAAAACAAATATTTTATATATATTTTCCGATGCTACTTTTAAGCATAGATGTTAGGAGGGAGGAGAGGGGTATATATACGAACCAGAAATAACAAAGCTAAGCTCTGCTGAAACGAATACGATGTTCAGAGCGCCCATCTACAAGTAGTTTACATAGATTTAGATTGTTTAATTAAATTTGTCAAAAATCTCCTTTCTTACAGAATTAAATTATTCTGCATTCAGACCAATTAATTAGTAGTTATAATCTTACTAACATGTATGTATTATAATAAAGTGACGAAACCGATCATCATCAGTTTTACAGAAAATTATAGAAGTATTTTTTAGGTTTTATACAGATATCTAAAAAAGTATTGTCAGAGGGGAAAAAGCTTCAACAAGTTTGTACTTTAGACATAATATTTCTTAAATTATAAATTTTAATAGGCGATCCCTCAGCAGCAAGAGCAAATAGACCCCTTTGTGGTTAGGTTGCAGCTCACTCGCCAATGAAATAATAATTAAAAAAAAAGAAAATCATGAATATTCAACCATTAATTTAGTACTGCCAACAATCAACTTATATTCAAATTAAAGTTTAAAATACAAAGAACAGGATTACCTGTTTCAAAATAAGCTTTCCTCAAATACTGAACAATTCCAAGGACGCTAATCTTATGTACATATCTAGGAAAAGAAATGACACAAAGGAATTTTGTGTAATTCCCTTTCAGCGGTGACAAGGCTTGACATGTATACCTTAATATGATTGTGGTCGTTTCTGGCATGAGTGAAAAGGTATACTCGTATATGTGTTGTTATATTTGAGCCTGTGAGATGACGTCGACATTGACAACTATATTACATTTGCAAAATTCTGAATGGTAATATAAGATTATGTTCATTAAAGAAGGTTGAAAGTTAGCGCTAGTCGGCTAATTGAGTGAGATAATGTGAAGATAGTTCTCGATGACTGTAATTTATAATGTAGGTAGATAGAGATTAACTTATAGACAACGTGCAGTATAAATACAAAGAGTACCTAGCAGGTAAACACAAATACGAAGCAAATTTTTGTTGTATTTCAAACTTCAGTCACTACCTTGAAATTATGGTCACAGATACATTGACTGATGAGTCAGAGGGACCAAAAGCGCAGGTTTGGGATCGAGTCACCAGTCATCCATCTTGAAATATGACGTGCAACTAGAGCTTGGCCATGTTTTAAATTGCTCTATTTCAGGGCACATTGTGTAGGGACGCTGTATGATTCTGTTGTTTAAACAAAATGCATGAAGGTTAGAAGGACCACGATGTATGTACTCATGTGTAGAAGTTTCGTAGTGTAACATATTGTGTAAATTCACATTTACCTACGTGTATTATGTAAATGTATACAACTTATACATACATTGGAGTATTACCAATTAGTTGCGGTCTCTGAGGTAGCTCATAACGTGTTAATATCTGCATGTTACACTGTAATTGTACATTAACGTAGTGTTACTACATCGGTAGTATAAGTACATCGAATCCTTCAAAATGATAATTACCTACATAAGGTGTTTTGAAGAGTAAAGTACTTTCGTGTGAATAAGTTTTTATAATATATTTGTTATATTATATAAATGGAATGTATTATGAAACCTAATGAAAAAAATCTACAATCTTTTTATAAGGTAGTTGAGTCATTTTAATTTATATCACATAACTTTTGTTTTAATGTGATTTTTTGAGCAACAGGATCAAATAATCTTCAAAAGGTTTGAAAATCGTTTTATTATACGCAAATTCTACGAAATAATCTCATAGGGAATAAAAACGAGCCCACGGCTTCTAACCCACACACACAAAAATACCATAATATAAAAAGCATGTTAATATAGAAATCATTCGCTAACAGTTGGAATTTTATGTTTTGCTTAAGTTAATGCTATGGATTGATACCTGTATGGTAAAAAGATTCTAAAAAATACTGCAACTTATACTAGAATAAGGTTTTATGTATACAATTATTTTTTAAAATATCCAAAAAAACATAGATAGATTTCTGGTGATCGAATTAAGTATTTGTTTGGCAACTGATAGCAGTTGGCAGCATAATATAATAGATAGATAGATAGAATACTCTTTATTTGTACACCATTCTTACAGTTAAATACAATAGATACAGTACAAGTGTCAACTATATAATGTACAAATGGCGGCCTTATTGCTATATGCAATCTCTTCCAGGCAACCTTAGAGTGGATTAAAATCATTCGGAGAGACAGAGGTAGTTGGAGGATCACTTCAATATTTTAATGAAAACTATACTAACTTATGTTCAAATACATACTAATACAAATACAGATAAACATACATACATACTAACACACATACAGATAAAAATACATACATACGCATATAAATATATACATCAATACATACATACATACATACCATTAATATGGAAATAATAGATACTAGATAACAGAACTAAATTGATAAATAATAGTCATGAACCATTTTCTTAAAAATATTTAATGATTCCGCTAGCCTAATGTTCTTTGGCAACGCATTCCACAAGCGTACAGCTTCAACAGTGAAAGATTTGTCATAAAACCTTGTGGAATGCAATGGCATCTCCAGCCTCAAATTTTCCGATGACCTTAGATATTTGTCATGTGTGTCATGAAGGTCACTTCCTACTGCATTTGACGAAATTTCTAATATAGTCTTCTTAACATCACAATCTGACAGCTGATCAAAGACAAAAGGAGTATAGTTGGGAGTTGGGATAGAAGAAATATGTCTAAGCGTATTAGCTTTAATTGTCTTATTAAAATTAGACGAAGAAGAGAAATGTTTATTAAGTGAATCGATATCAATATTTTTAGGAATAAAGTCCTGGCGCGACTTTCCAACTCCCAATGTTCTTAGAAATTTCCAGACTTTGGCTGGGTCTCCGTTCTCTACGGAAGAATGGATATGTTGGCATTGTGCATTTCTACACATCTTATTGCAGTGATTCCTCAGTAATACATATTTATTCCAATTAGTGTCCGTAGGTCGGCACTTGTACCTATTTTTAGCTGCAGACTTTTTAGTCATAATCTGTCGTATCTCTTCAGTAAGCCACGGCGCCGGTAAGTGCTTTATTTTAATCGTTCGCAAGGGCGCATGCAAGTTGTAGAGTTCTAATAAACTTTCAGAGAACATTTGGACTTTCTCATTAACACACTGGGTGTTTAAGAGAGCTAACCAGTTGATATTACTGGCATCCTTTCTGAGTTTGGTAATATCCATTCCACTAAAGTTGCGTTGAACAAGAATTTTCGACTTTGCCTTGGGTGTGCGGATAGCATAGGATAGAAACACCAAATCGTGATAAGAAAATGCATCAGCTGGATATTGACCATGTTTGATGAAATGATCGGTGGAGGAGACAAGAATAAGATCAAGAAGAGAAGGAGTACAGTTCGGAAAATGATGTGTTGCATATAGTGATAAAAGAGTTAAGTTACTACTTTCTACTAAACTGCGCAGCAAAGAAGAGCGAGAGTCGTTTTTTTGTAAACAAGTATTGAAGTCGCCCATTATTATTATATAACTATACAATGGTGTTAAGTTTTCTAAAATATTTTTGAAAGAGGAAAAAAAGTTTATACGTGATGATGGCGAGTAGTAAACACCAAGCAAAACCTTCGTACAATTTAGTTCTACTTCCAAAAAAAGATGTTCACCCGCGCTTGACGGGGGTGGCTGTGATGACTTACTTACAATTGTATAGGGAATGTGGACGCGTAAATATATACCGACACCACACCCACCACCAAACACGCGATCGTTCCTAATAAGTTGGAAACTTGGGATAGTATAAGCTACAGATGGTAAACAAGGTTTCAACCATGTCTCAGAAATTAAAATGGCATGTATGTTGCAACAGTCAAAAGAAGCCAGCATATCAGGGAAATGGGCAGGAATACTCTGAGCATTGATATTGACTACATTAAAATTTCTTGGAGCATCGGAAAACTGGAACTGAAGATTTTCTTGGAGCGAAGGTAGGCTATGAAAACTGTCATTATGACTATTTGTGTAAAGAAAACTGTCGTTATCACTATTGTCAACATCAGACATTATTATGTAATATTGAAAATATATATATCTAAATAATTAATGTATAATATAATATATATAAAAAAATATATATTAAAAAGTGTATAAGATTTGCAAATATACTTGTTTATGAAAAGCAATAAATCAATTTTCATTATAATCCACCCACCAGTTGCGTGTTGAGAAATAAGAATATATATAAAAAAAAACTAATAACAAAACAACAAGAGAATATACAGCTTACAAACAAAACCTATATGCGTTATAACATCACGAATATCAGGGTAAATATTTCCATTGCCAAAAGCCTATGTTCCAATACAACAGCTAATGCCAAGACTAAGATTCAGGTACGTATTAGTCTGGAACGCAACTTTGACAGATAAAAAGTTCGTATTTCGACTATAATCATAATTATTTTACGTGAGGTAGATACTAATATTGCATAAATAAACAATAACATTTTTATTAGGATTGGGACTTATTCTTTTCTTAATTTGTTTCAACTAATAATTAGATAATAATGGTAAGCAGTGAAACTTAAATATTTATATAACTGTCTGCGCTATTCACAGCAGACAAAGTTATTGTCACCCTAACGATGAGAATGCGCAGTAATTACATCTTATTACTTTTAGCAGCAGTGTCCATTACAAAACACAGTACGTAGCAATAAATAATATCATCTTAAAGTCGAGCCTTTATTGACAAACCGAAATTTTATTGACAAGTCAAAATAAAAGCCAATATATTATTTATTACACTAATTATTTATATTTTATTTTATTTATATTTATACAAATTATTTTGTCAGAACTTGTTAGATTGGAACTTAACAAAATATCTTGTACGATATTCGTCATAAATTACACAGGCGATGTAGTTTAATATGAGAACATGGCTTGTTGGACAATTGAACATTGATTTCTAATTAATTTATGAATATTATCCTACTAGCTTCTAATAAATGCGAATTTTCATGTATATTCTCGTTATTTTCAATAAGAAAGTTATTTTTTCCTTGCACGGATACATGAATAACTTAAAAGAAATGTTGTTCCTTGAAGTTGCAAATAAATCGGGCAACAGCAAGCTTTTGCTATCATTTATAATTTCTGCCATAGGAAGTCCACTTCTGGACATGACTTCTTTTAGTAACTTCCAAGCAGACCGGTTGAGAGGGGCTTGCATTCACTGCCAATTGAGATCTTTATAATGTCGTCTATCCATCTTGTTCATTCGATTTTGATCAATGAACTTTTTGGTCCCATCGGCAATCTATTCTTCTTGCTATGTGCTGTGCCTACTGCCATTTCAATTTGCTGATCAGTTGAAGTACGCCGATAGCCTGAGTTCGTCTGCGTATCTCATTTCTGATTCAAACCTGCGAAGAAACCTCGAGCATAGCCCTCTCTGTAGCTCGTTGAAGTTTTTACCATCATACGATTCCAAACACTTTTATTCCTATTTATGCGAATAATAGTCGTTCAGGGCTAGCAAAGGAGTGGTTTAGGTTGCTTAATCATAATAATTGATTTAGTTTCACTACTAGAATACTACATTAGTGATAGTATTTAATCGCAGTCTTTTATAAGATGTAAAAAGTATTGACTATGCCGTTATATAACAATTTTTTCAAGTAGTCATTGTTTGGCCTGTATTGTATTGATAAATTACTTTGTAGCTTTCAATATTCTCTTTGTTATATACATTACTTCAATTGGTGAAAGTATGCCGCTCAATACTGGGTCATTGGTTTTGAATTGAACTTATTTCCACTTTTCGTTCTTTCAGTACTATTATTGCATAATAATTGACTTAAAAAAGTATGACGACCTCCCGCGTATCATGATAATTTTAACTAGGTATACTTACTCTGCATTCCTAAATTAAAGTCTTCTAAATTTTCTTCTACTTGAAATAGAACCACCTCGGGACAACAACCCTTTAGGCAAAAAATAAATAAAATGGGTTCACAAATGCAAAGATATCGCGTAACATACATACAAAAATCTGTCGGATTAAGAAGATCCTCATTTTTGGAATCAGTTAATAAAATAGTATATTTGCAATAGGTATTTAATGTCAGCGCGGTGACTGTATTACCAGGCAGGAAAGGCATGGGTAAACATGATACCGTGAAACATTTTAGTCGATTTTGAAAGTATATTTATTTAATCTTGACAAACGAGTTCCATTGCTGGTGTTATGATATTTATTTATCTTTATTATATATTTTTTGGCCTATAGGTGTCAGAACACAATCACATCGGGTCCCACAAACACACCTTAACTACAAATTCTCTTCAATTTCCTTGAGCGGTCGCCTGCGAGGAATGGGTAGAGTATCGGACTACATCCGCAAAATAATAAAGATAATGATGAAGTGAAGTGCCCTGGGATTAAAATATCGTAGAAATAATTTGTTTCAGTAACATTAGTTCCTAGAGTTGATTTGTATATTCCTCAACCGATCTGGAAACTGGGTTGAGGGTATCAGGGTAATAAACTAACTTTTGAAGAAACACAGTGTGGTTCTAGTAGGTTCGAGGCCGACATACCACTGCGCAATCGGTTACGGTGAGGTGATGATCTAAGGAGGATTCCACACTATAAAACAATGGGTGGTCAGTCCCTTCGATCGAATATTAATCAAAGTTATGTATATACTACCATTAAATAAAAAGAAATAACTATAGGTCGTCAAGTTACCCCTCAATAAAACCTTTTTAGTTCCACCTCAGTAAGGCCTGATAAGAAAATTATAAATCCTGAAACTAGTGGAATCTTCAATAACAATGACATAAGTAGTCCCTTCGATATGTACATGGGGAACGAAGCATACAACTCTCAATTACTAAAAGTTGCAGTCAATTATATATTTTTTTCATAAACTTTTAACAATCGACAATAATTTGACAGAATGTTGGTCATGAAACGCGACGTTGTTTGTTATGTACATAATATGTGTTTATAAAACACTGCTGCAACAGAGCGTCACTGTCCCAGGTTTTGTATAGTTTGGTTACAAAACTTTTAGTGCCATCATTTTATATCACTCATATGAAAGGCAACAAAAGGACGAGATTAATTATTTGATCCAAATCATAGATATTTTATGCAACTGTGGGTACTTGGTTTCGTATTGTTGAAAATACAAGATAAATACATTTTTGTTCTTTCTTACAACGCTCACTATTGTAAATCTGGACTACGGTTTGTTATGCTAGTAGTCTTAATGGGGATGTGCGTAAACATGTTAGGAGATTTTAAAAGATCCCATAAATAAGTCGATAACCATCTGGCGCTACATTAATTTGATATAATCTTTTTCAAACAAATAAATTATGCTTATAAAAATTCCATATTCCATTCCTTGAAAGCGAAGTGTGTAACTACATACATGCATTCAAGGATATGTACTCGAATGCATTAGAAAAATTGTTAAGACTTATCTCGAATTTCTGATAAGAAAAGATAATTTCGAATTCGCTGCCTCTCTTTGTCCTTGACCTTTGCTTGTTTACTCTCTTCCGAGATCGGGTCTCACGCTTTTAACAAACCAAATTAAGTTATTGGTTTACCTCTATTATTACTTAACTATATACTTCAGCCAGCCTGATCGAATTCTGACAGAATTTACGTCCCTTGCCAAATTTATAATTTTTCCAATAAAAAATATGAAATTGACAGTTATTAGACTCCGAACATTAGTTACGGATTAAAGAAGCTACAAAAACAAATAATCACATTGTTTTTCTTAAATTATATGATTAGATACTTGATCGGATTGGGTGTAGCAATAGCAAAGATCACGTACCTGACGATCTAAGGCTTACCAAGAACAAGCATCTGCTCGTCAAACTCGGCCCCCGAACCAATTAAAAGAGTAATTTATCGATACAACCAGCAGATTGTGCAAGTCCTTTTTTTGGATAGAAGAAAGAACTAAAGCCCATGTTTAATTACACGATACCTCACAACACCAAAGGCATGACAGACTTAAGGCACTAACACTACCACAATCAGATACAGTAAAATCGCGAAATTTCTGATTTATGCATTATTGTTCATGTAATCTGATTAAAGTACTCAATGTATTCTGTCATAAAAAAGTATTAATTTTTACATTAACTACATTTAATAATATCTTTTGAAATAGTGAAAGTTAAGATTCTTTAAAAGAATAGAAAAAGAAAATAGAAATTACACCTTTTGTTATTTTTATTCTGAGTAATATTTAAAATTTACAAACAACGTACTCATTTTATGTGTATTTACATACAATACAAAAACCCATCATGAGTATTTTTATGCATTAGACCTTTTACATTATCTTGTGTTTGGATGTAGTTATGTCGCGTTTGTTCACACTCCTAAACATTTCACGTTTGCCTTGATTCTAACTTTATATGTACATATGTTTCTGTTTTTATACATATGTATTCATTTTTAGTATTTCCTATATTCTCCAGTTTTTAAGGAAGTGACATTATTATTTAATAAATATGAAGATTTCTTTAAAGGTGATGACTGACCGGGGCATTTTATCGTAACGTACATTTGCGATGCGAGCATTCGTGTAGTTACTTCTTCTCGGTTGTCGGTTTTTGACGAATCCCTTGGAGTATATTTTATGGCACGATTTTAGAGCAGTACAAAAAGAAAAGAAAAAAAAAAAGGTACAGAGTTATATGTTTTTCCGTAAACAAGAACCCATAGTAATATACCTATAGATACCAATGTCATGTCGCTGATATATCCTTCGTAATAATATTATTATTATTGCGGCATGAAAACAGAAACGACTTTGAAAACAACCCTTATCACATTTGTAAAAATGTCGGTATCTATGTTTAACGAATAATACGTATTCTTATTGTACGTTTGATATTCTGCAGGCTAACGTTTGGCAACAATCGTGAGAATCAACACTTTTTAAAAGCATTTTTCTTGGAGGCCGTATATTTTTCCGTACACGTGGAATGTACATTTTTTAAATACGAATCGACCCCCTTAGAAAAAGAATGTGTCGATTCGCACGTTCTACTAATCCTTTGTCTGTAATATTGTTTTAATTTTATTTGTTTACTGACCAGGTCACAGTTTATAACAATAGATAGCATATATCAAAAGTATACTTATCATAATGTGGATTAATGAATATGCTGTGATGAAACAGCCAATGACTCAAAAACTGCATAAGATATTCGGCATTCATGTAAAAAAAAATATATTAACAAATAGTAGATACTATACGATACGTACGTACGAGATATCGGAAATAAATTCGCTTTCGTGAAATAATATCGTAACTTTCCAGTAAATTTTCGTTCAAACGACTATGACATGTAATTTGGTCAAATTTCTTAGAAGGGTATAAGTGTTGGCGGACCGTTGGAAGCTATCACCCGTCCATCCCCAGATATATTCAATTACACTTTACGTAGAATCGACATCAGTCAAGACAGAGGTTAAATGTCCAAATGTGAGATTAAACCCAGAAAAAGAAATCAAACACACCAATTAGAAGTAGACACATCTAATGCGGAACGACATCTTCTAATATGAATGTTCAGCATTCTGTATGTTTTTTTAAGATATGTTACGTTAATAATAAATAACAGATAGGATTTAAAACTTATCCTTGCAACTTATTTTGCCGTGTATGAGATGTGTGGAGTTATTATTATTATTCTCTTTATTTAATTAACATACATTTATATTTTTTTTATATATAATAAATAAATATATATATAGTTACCAATTTTATATTTAAAAATGTAAATAAGAAATCTCTTTATTATTATATAATTTAGACGTTTGCCTATTAAGATATTTTTTTATGTTTTTACGTTTTTAATGCCTTCACTACGATATTAATCATCATATTGTATTTTTCATACACTTTATCTGGGACACAGAGTGGAAAATACATTTGGATTAAAATAAAAAGTACTGTTTCAGTAAAATAAAATCAGTTGCGGGCAAAAGCTTTTAAATAAACATAAGTAGGTACTGCTTCTTGTACACTCTCATAACGAGCTATACTTTTATCATCAATAAAATATATGTTTATACTACACAATAGTTTAATTAGTCCTTCGTTTGTGTAACGATGATTCTGCGATGAAGTTGAAAGGGAAAATGTAACATTAGTTAAAAGTAAGTTAGTAAGTTTGTTTAGCAAATATAGCATTTTTTTTTTTAATAAAACTTTTATATACTATAACTACATTCGTAGTTATCGGATGTCAATATGAACTATTATAAATATAGGATTTTGATCCCCACGTCACGTGTAAGACCAGCCTTGTCTTTTTACTGAATACGTGTGTAATTTTGTCGGGAATAAAATTAATTACGGTTTTGTTGTATACGGGACATTACTAATGTACGTAACAAGAAAAGGGACTAATAAACTACCTTAAGGAACGCATTAGTACAGGCTGTTCTGTATTTTTCTTGTTCACGTATTCTTTACCTATGTATATATCCGATGTTAGTTCAAATGTAATGTCTAGCCCTTGGAACAATTGGAGCTTCAGAAACTATACTCACACTAATGCAATAATTTATTTTATCTGACATAGCAGTCTCACAAAAGTCTGCAAAGTCAACCATTTTAAAATACTGTAGCAATTACCAATTTTTTACATTTCGACTAATTGGGTAACCCTGTCAGTATTTTTTCAGCAAAACTTTTGACTGTAGCCGGTGGCAGCAAATGTTATACATTTAAACTGTTGAAACAACAATGTAACTTGTTGTATTAAAAAGAATAAAACCCGTCCGTGTTCTTGCACGTTTTTTTAGCGTTCATAAATATACATATACATTCTAAAAACTTCTGAAGAAAGTGCAAATGTAAAACTTTCTAAAGAGTTTTACACTTGCACACATAAGAATTATTAGTTATAAACCTAATTATCTACATGCATACATACACTCACGCCGATAACCCCGAAGGGGTTGGCAGAGGTAAAATTGTTCAACGACTTTCATAGCTGATCTCTCTTTCATACACTTGTGAGAATGGTCAGGTCGTCAGCATAACCCAATCTGAGGAAATTCTGGTCATTGAGGTTCCTCACATCATCATGTTCGGTCACCGGTCATGTTCCATAGAATAAGTCTCTATATTCTCTATAAATAGTCTATAAAACTTTGCCTTGCGGGCAGCCCTGGCAACAACTCCTCCTGGGTCTGAGCATGCTTTCGATCTATGTCGATGAAGGTTCATAGGGTTGTCATTTTTAACATTAGATTGCTTTCTATGTAAGAAAAAACTAGATGTAGGGCAGTTTTTTTTATTTACCAATCAAATATTTATTAAGCATTAAGCATGTTGATTGGGATTCAAGGGGTGGTTGACTAATGTGTTGTCCCTCCCCTGCCTCTCTAATACCTTTAGCATGAAGAAAGAGACTGATTGGTCCGAATGATTTGCGTGTAATCTCCTTTACCGAGTTGTTGCTGTGTACCACACTATTCTTGTAGATAGCCTTGATGTAAAAGAGTCCCAATACACCATCTCATCATACCAGGAGAGATACCTTTCAAACCTGCATCTTTAGCTGGAAGGAAGCTGTTAATGGCCCATATCAGCTTTTCGTGGTTTACGATTTTGTGCGCTGTGGTCTATTCTAGGTTTTCTGGTGAGTTTATATCATCTTTCTCCCTGTGTTGACCGTGATTGATATACGACATCTCAACAATATGCCAACCCTAACTTAGTCTCATCAACGTAATAGGGGAGAAGCTTGTTGTCGTCATCAGGACACTGCATGACTGTACGTGGGTCACACTGACAGTTTTTAGAATAGGCCTTTGGAATATGTACATGTGTAATTAATTTCTTTTGCCATTTGTTGCGGCAATTTGGCAATTTATTGCGAAGCCCCACCTGGTGCCACTGTTTACTTGTTAACTGGTTCATCAGTTTTAACGTGGTCGAAACAAACTTACTGATGATTTTTGATAAGTCTTTCTACGGCGACTACAGTAGGTAACGTGAGCGCTATGCGGCTATTGATAGAAGGACGGAAGGGTGATATATCAACAGATTCAGGCAGCTTTAGGCATTGCTATGAGTCAAGTATGAAAATTCTTATATGAACATTTAGGAATACTAGATGGCTACCTTATAATTTGACGGAAGATCAAAAGCATCGTCGTTTTGATTGGCACCGCTATTATACTTTTATTTTGACTTGGCTATGGTTATAGCCGAGTCACATGAGCGAGATGGCGAGTCTTAATTGTTCTTGTATTTTAAATTTTAATACAAAAAGGTCTGTATTTAGTTAGTGTTTACATTCGGTTTTGGTCTATGAGGAATAAAGCCGATGCTATTATAAAAGTGGTAGACCTGTAATATATGTGTTATTATTAGTTAAAAATATTTATTTATTACTTTATTTTATACTTGAATTTAATATTATTTGTATGTACAAAAAAATAAATTGGAACATATAGCTTCGATAGGCAGAATAGTTAAATAAATATCGGTGAAGTAAGCTTTTTAAGAGGGTTGTGTAATTACGAGTATGACGTCTATTTTCTTCATGATAATAAATAAGTAGTATACGATCCCGGCACACTCCCCATTCCATCCCTCCATCCGTTTAAGCAAGATCCCTCCCTCCTTCTCCCTAATTCCTAAAACGCTCAGCAACTGTCAAATATTCAGCAAAAGCGGGCCTTCAATACATGTCTGCCTAACCCTTTTGGAATACAGGAATGAGTGTATGTTAGATCTATGTTAGTCTCGTAAACACTTAAACTTAGTGATGTAAACAAAAAACTTAACCTGACCTACATAGCATATTAATATCTTGTTGTTATATGAATAATAAATAAAAAAAAAGACAAATAAAAACGTGTTACTGCTCTATACTAATTATAAATGACGCCATATTCTTTAAGCATTGTGAATAGGCACTAGAGAAATGCAAAATTATAATGCATCTTTTACGGATCCTAGAGATCCACTTGATAAAAATAAACTCAGGTGTTCATAAAACAGGGCTATTACTGCCCAACCCTTCTTAGCCGTCCTTTAGCCACCTCTTAAAACACCCTCGGGAGATATCGGGGGGTTCCTTGCGGGGACCACAAGGCCATAATTTACTTGCTTTATGCAAAATGACAACTCCAAAAAATAAAACGGGTGAGGACTCTGGTAAGCGGTGTAAATAAAATAAAAAATATGATACAATTTCAAGCCCAAAATATTACGGTTGAGTGTAAGCTTTTAGTGATATAACATGTCACACTAGATTTTTTATTTAAAGCGATAATAACAAATTTTACTCATTTACCTTCAAGGTTTTCATTCGCAGAATCATTGTTACCCAAACGAAGGACTTGTTGAATTAAAAATTAAAAAAGACGTTGAATTTTTCTATTCTATTAACGTACGCTATTGCATAATATAAGCATATATTTCATTAACGATAAGAGTATAGCTCATTATAAGAATGTAAAAGAAGCAGTCTTATGTTTATTTAAAAGCTTTTGCCAGCATCTTGGCGTGAAATTTATTTTTCTTTTCGATACAGTTTTTTACTGACTCAATTCTGTATCCAAGACAAAGTATATGCAAAATAAAATATGGTTTCGTAGTTAAAGAACAAACTAAAACACACGTTCAATATCTAAGACGGCAAACGTCTAAATTTTATTATAAATGCAAGGATACATTTTAAATCCTGTCTTTTATGTCGTTATTATTAATGTATTCTTTAGAAACATTCAGACTGCTGAATATATCTTATATCTTCTTCTTCGTATTTGGAGATGTCGTGCCGCATTAGATGTGGCTACTTGGCGTGAAATTACCTTTTTCTTATTGATGTATATGATTTCTTTTTGGATTTTATAACACATTTAGACATTTCACCTCTGCCTTAACTGATCTCGATTCTACACATAATATATAAGATATCTGGGGACGGGCGGGGATAGCTTCCAATGGTCGTCAATACTTATACCCTCCTTAAAAAATTGCCAAATTACATAATATCATAATCCTTTCGAACGGGAATTTATTGGAATGTTAAGTAATAATATTTCACGAAAGCGTTTTTGTAACTGTTATACTTTTTGTGAATATTTATAATTTTTACAAGGCTTAGCAGATGTCCGATGTTTAAGGGAGAAATTGCTTCTCATTTGAATATCTTGTTAAAGGAAAAAAATAAGAAGGCTTTCTTTGGCTTTTAACTCTAAGCAACAAACGGTTATAGATAATCTTTACTTATATAATGAAGCTGAAGTTTTTTTATTTGTTTAAACATGCTTATCTCTGGAAGTACAAGTCAGTTCAAGTCAGAAAAACCTTTTCGTGTTTGATAAAGTGCATAGTGAGAAATAATAAACGAGCGAAGCGGTGATCATAAACGCATTTGAAATTGCGGGAAACGGCTTTTGGTGATTAGAATTTGGTCAAGGTCAGGGCGCAAGCCTTTTGGCGTCTACCGGGCACTGCCACTGTATGACTGAATACATACTGTTTAATAGATAACAATCCAATCCCTTAGTCGCCTTTTACAACAGAACTGGGAAGAGATGGGATGGCTCAATTCTACTCGCCCGTGAACTACACCAGAACATAATAATCGGACTTTAAAAAAGGAGACAACCGACTTCAATGCATTTATCATAAAATTTAAGACTAATATGATTATCTCATGGATGACATTGTCACAACTGGACTAAACTCATCTAAATACGGTGGCGTTATATCGAGTTATTCGTCCATTAGTCGCCCACATGCTTAATGCAAATTCAAGACTTATATGGTTTTATCATGGATGACAAAATGAAAATGGGACAACACGGGAAGCACAAGCTTTCAAATAAAAAAATCATCGAAATCGGTTCACGCAGTCAAAAGTTCTGAGGTAACAAATATAAAAAAAATAAAGAAAAAATACAGTGGTAGAGCCATGCTTAGGTACGAATAGGCCGGCTCAACCGGATACCACGGCCTCATAGAAAATCAGTTGTGAAGTAACGCTTGCGTTGCATTTCCCCGAAATGAGTGAGGTTTTCGGAGGCCCAAATCCCACTCTCCCCTCCCCTCATCCCCTTATCCTCATCCCATCCTCTCTTCTTTCCGCTCTACTACTATAAGCTGCAATTTGCAGATGGATAATTGATCTTCATGAATATTTATGTACAGGAAAACATTTATGAATTTAGGTAAGTCAGGTAATCTGAGTCCCGATATGGAATGTTACTATTCATATAATTATGTATTTATTATCTCTTGAGTCACGTGGCTATAGAAACATTTTAGACACACACTAGAACTTTCGGTGGACATTCTGGTGCCTTCAGTTCTGATCCTAGTTGGGCAACTGGTTACAAGGCTTTTCTGCAAAGAAATTCATAATGTGTAATATCACGCAGGTTATGATAGTGTCGATAAATAGCTTTATAAATGTCGCCTGTTATGAATATCATAAATATAGTTATTTCAATTTTGGAGCTCATTACACGGTTATTATACATCGACCTGTATTTTAAATATTTTAAAATTATAGGAGTAATAACTTAAAGGGGTATAAAAATGTGTATTTGATATTTATACGATCATCTTATACACGGTCTCTAGTTTAAAACAGATAACATGGGCGTAAAATTTGCGTCTATCAAGTTTGTTTTCTAGTAAGCATCCGTACCCTTCCGCCAACTAATCTCATTTATGATTTACGACAGCGCTGAATAGCCACGTATTTTGAATGACAACTCTGGGATATTAGTGAAATTTGAGGAACGCGTTTCCAATTTTACTTCATTAGGCTATGCTTTACATTTGTCAATGCTTTTTGTATCCGCGTACACACCCACCTACATATTGTTGTTCTGAGTCTAGGTGTTTTTTGTGTCCGTTGCTTGAATGTTTGTAAAGTTCCCGCGACACGGGAATAAATAATCCCGTGTTGTCGTCTTTTAAAAATAAATATATATAAAGTTCAGGACACTGATTGAAATTGAAATCTTCAACTTCCTACACTATGGTGAACGTGGAATGATAAGTTTTCAGTTTAATTCAAAATACACAATTCACAATGACGAACTTGGCACATTCTAATGTACATTTGTATTCAGGTTGCTAACGCAAGTTGGTGAAAAGTAAAATGAAGACAAGAAAAACTGAAAAGAAAAACAATTATAAACATTCTTCTCGAAGATTATGTGTGAATAAACACAGCGCTATGGAAACATTTGATTTGTTAACATTTAACGTAATGTGAACATCGATTTATAAAAGTGGAACGTTACACGCAATCGACCGTAGATTACGTTCTATTCGCTGTCTTCATACAAAATCGTCTATATACACTACTGTGCCCATTAATGAATTGTAAATTGACCTCTAACTACTGCATACTCTGCGACAAAACTAACTCTTGTAACTTTCTAGGAGGTTATAAATAGATAGGATAAAGTATCTGTATGTTAGTCAATGTCATCAAAGCTGCTCAACAGATTGATAGATTTTGAAAAACTTTTGTCTAAAAGGTAGCTTTGTCCAATATATATAATTCAATTGCTTTAACAGGATCAGCAAAACATCTGCGCCGATGTTGAAAGCGACAATATGCTACAAAGCCCGCTGAAAAAAAAATATAGCTGCCCAGATTCACAATTGAAATATTATAAACTGGTACTATACTTACATGTAATTATAAATAAAATTTGAACTTACTGGTAATTGGTCTCGAGAGGAATGTTACCGATGGCAACATTTTCGTGGCCGCTGGCAGTGGTCCGCACCCAGTAGTATGTGAGGGATTCTCCCGCCAATGGTTCCAAAGCGAAGCGACACTGCATTGTGACGTCATCGCCTTCTCGTGCATCGTGTTGCTCGTCCTCGCCGCGAACCACACACCCGACTGAAAAAAAAACATACCTGTTAGCACTTCTAACTTTAAATGGCGGTAACCGTTATTTCAACGGTTCGTACCTTACCCGGTATATTTTCTACTAATTCAGTATGGCGGCGCGAGTGGGATAGTGGGTATTAATATTTGATACTGTCCAAGGACGATTAAAATCTGAGAACAAGTTGTAATTCTGTTGACATGAAATAAGTGAAGGGACAAATCAACTTAAGTCAAACTAAATAATGAAAAAAATTGCGTCTTGATATTGTTCTACTTAAAAGAAAGTAATAATTATTGGTGGCAAAAGCAAGAACTAAAGGCAAAGATAACAAAAAATTGCTGTTACATATCTAAAGAACTTTTCTAAAGTATTGTAGTTGAGAAACTTGTTTGTATCTTACGTGAAGCTAATGCATACGCTACGAATAGTATTCAAGTAAACTCTTCTGTCAGGATAGGACAACAGTTTAACGGTAAGGATACACACAAGCTCTCATAGCTGTATCAAACTAACCATACATCGATGGTGCTCTGTAAATTATTAAGAAAATACCTAAAAAGTGAGTACGTAATGGTTTTAGGTTTAATGTGCGAATATAATTATAGGAGTTTCTTTGGTGTTGGGAGTTGAAGAAACTGGGCTCTTGCTGTATGAGGACAGGTATCTGTAGATTCCTTATGATTGGCTTAGTGAATGATTATGGCAGAGTGGTTTGTTTTTTAAATAAGATAAGTTCTTGTATATGCTGATATTATTTTAAACATAATTCTTTTTAACACATCACATCACATCTAACCTTTGGATAAAACATGTACATATATACGCTTATCTGGCATACCTGACCCTTATTTTTGTATTTCGAAAACTATTCCATTCCTTCCCCTTCCTACTCTTCAGAACACTCCACCGCCTCTGCAGGATAGGTATGGACATTTGCCGGGATCCGCGCGATTACATCGAGAGTGTCACTAAGGCGGCCTCGCAGAAGCTCGGTGTATTGAACAAGGTGAGACGGTTCTTCTCGCCCGACCAACTGTGTCTTTTATACAAGACCCAGGTTCGCTACTGCGTGGACTACTGCTCTCATCTTTTCTTATTCTTAAGCATAAAAATATGGGTGCTATAACACTTGTTAATACTAATAGACCTTTTTTTATACTAGCTTACCATAATGACTCAACTCTCCCTGATGGAAAGCAACAAGTGGAGTCTAAGAGTGGTGGTCACCATCCTCATTGCAAGTATAGTCAATGCAGGATGGTGACCCACACTATAGCGGCCTGGCAAGATGCATTTTCACGCCCTGCTTAAAAGACCCGGGATGAAAGTGGGAGGGAAACACGTGCGCTGATAGTGAGTTCCAGGCCTTAACCGATCGGCATCGTTTAGTTCGAGATCGTATATTTTCCACTCTCAAACGGTGATTCTTCAGGCCAGCAAGTGTTGTCATGTAGAGAAAGGGAGAAGGTGGGACCAATTGGAAGAGCTCGTCAGAAGACTCTCCGTGATGTAGGCGATAGACAACTGCCATAGAGGCGACATCTTTTCGCAACTGCAAAGGCTCGAGGGACTCGGTGATCTCAGGACGGTGAATAATGCGATACAACCGATCGAGAGCGTCAAGCAAATACTGCGCATAGCCGTCCCAAAGATAAGAGCAGTACTCTATCTATCATTCATCATCATTCATCACTCTATAATCTAATTAATTTAAGTAGAATGTCGTTTGACATACCAGTACTTTCCATGTTAACGTACATAAATGTGTAACGTACATATATGTACATAACATTATGTACATATATGTTATACATAATAGACACTGACGTAACTTGTCATAAGTCAACAACATCGTAAGTATATTTGATAGGGTAAACAATAATATTATTATTTAACATGCAGTATTAGATCCTTATTTTAGAAAATAGAAACCGCTTTAATTTATATTAAAGCAAAATTGACAGTAAAAGAACAGCGCTCCTGTGGTTGCCTAGACTGTTTGGTACGTATAGAAACCGACAAAAAGGCATGCTCGATCTAATTCAATTTTGTTTACCACATTAAATTCGCATTTGTACAATTGCAACACTATATAACATCATAATAGATTTTTTGTTTTCCCATGTTGTGTGATTTTTTTTTTTTGGTTATAGCTACAAAAGCCACAAAAATATTATTTAAAATGTTGATATTGCATTTGTCTCTTAATATTTCCTACGTTGTACACGTTAGCTACATTATTTTACGGTCGCGTATGGGCTCTTGGCTGTATGTACATATTTTGAAGAAATACAAATGTTCCGTGACGCTGTTTATCGGTCGCTGTTAATATTCAATGCCTGTTCGGTACATCAGCACGTGTCTAAATAGCTTAAACATAGGTATGTCATTTACAAAAACAATAAGGACTGCCTTTAGGTTATACATCTTTAAGAATAATCAATATTTACGGAAATAAGAAAGTTATAATTTTGTATATACTTCAATTTTTAACTTTGCCTCACTATTGGACTAGGTTTAAAACCTGTAATAATAGTTGTTAAGGGTTAAACCCTTAACAACTTATAAAAAATATTGTATATGTATATATACTCTGTATTATACAGCAGATTTTGAACACATAAAAAAACTTACACTGAAACACGTCATTATTATGTCTACTGTACATTATAATCTGTCTTTTAGTACCGATTTTCTATCGACTATATCTTTTGAATAACCATTATCGTGTCTGAACGCGGTAGTAATATACAAAACGGTCAAATATAATAATAATTTATTTTGCTTAGGTGTATAACATTATTACATAAACTGTTTTGTTATGGACATATTGTCACGTGCGAGGCATAACTGACTGAAATAAATAATTCAGTGAACTAATTACGTGCCAATGCTGAATTTAGAGAACGGTTTTTGTAACTCATGTATTATTTGGAACATGACCAATATAACTATAAAAAATAGTGTTATGAAAATAATTTAAAAGGGAATGTTGGTTGGATGGTTTGGTCGTGTTAAAAAGATGATTGAAGAGCTTACGTCAAAAGAAATTTATAGGCTAGTGCGAGTCCTGAGCGTACACTGTGTTGATCGGCAGTATACTCAAATTGTGCCAATTTAAATGGACCTGCGACCTGCGAATAAAGTCTGATGATTTTGCAAGAGGTGCGAGCTGTATGTCTGGATCGGGACGAATGGTGCTTTACCGTCTTTGTCTACCCTAATTAAATCCCGAGAATTTGCATGTATGCATTTATAAAAGTTATAGTATCTTAGATACAGCAGTGCTATATTTTATAATATTTCTATAAACAATTTATTGTTGTCTATGTAAATGTACATAAATGCATATAATTTTTTTGTTCGTGTACGTTGACTGGATGTTAGTTCCGGTTGAGGTGGGAAAGAGTTTTGTATAAAATCACATGTTATCCCTCGCTGTTTCTTCACCATCCCCTCTGCTAATCAGAGCAGAAAGGACTGGCCTAAAATGTGTTTGGGCCACTACCGCCTCGGCAGGATATAGGCGGAAGCACCAACGTCTCCGTCGCGTCGTCTGTCTCGGATATGAAGAGACAGTACCCTCAAAACAACAAATATTTATTATCTTATCTAAGTAACCAAAGTATATACATTATTTTCGGAAACTTATTTTACTGACTTAAATCTAGTAAACCTCAGACAATTCCTGGCTAAAGCCTGTCTTGAGGTTTAAGCTAAGTAATTTATTTTTTCAGTATTGTTATTACTTTCAGTTTCATCAAATGTCTAAATGCGAGAAGAAATCTTCAAATTTGTTAGTATATTCCTTTCTTTCTTTCTTTTCTTTGAAAAAGAAAAAAGTGACAACCGCCGGCCATGGACACTTGCAACTCAAGAGTCGCAAGTGCGCTGCCCGCCTTCGAGGGTGATGAGGGATAGGGAGATGCGGGGAGGGGAAAGAAGAGAGGTGGAAGAGGAGCTGGGAAAGAGGAGAGGGGGCATGAGGGGAGGGGAAAGAGGAGAGGGGTGAGGGGAGGGGTGAGGGGAGGGGAAAGAGGGGATGGTGATGGATGATGATGGGAAACCTCACTCATTTAGGGGAAATGCAACATTTGTTACTTCACAACCGGTTATCTGTGAGGCCGTGGTATTGCACCGGTCGAGCCGGCCCATTCGTGACTGAGCATGGCTCTACCACTGTTAAAAACATCTAGATCATAAATAACATCTAGACCCGGGACAACTAATTGTGGATCACATAAATATTCATCCCGTGTGGGAATCGAACCAACGACCACCGGCTCTGCAGTCAGACTAATACTTATTTTCTACCTTGTGGTATAAAAAAAAAAATTATTACATAGCTACTGATATTTTAAATTAAATGTCTTTGATACGCATATCACAAGAATCGGATTGATTTAGTTTCCTCATTTGTTTTCTTAGAACGCGTGATATTACTCATCCCATGCCATTATAATTCCATTGAAAGACTTCATGGTATTACATTCTAATCTCAGATGATTTGTACTACAAATGAATCAAAATGTCAAAGGTTAAATTACCAAATCATTTGGTTTATTTAAATATATTCAATGTTTTCAGAGCAAGTTATTTCTTAAATTTAAACCGACAAGCTCCATCCTTTGTTTCATACGTCCAAATGCAACAAAATACAAGCATATTTCGGAATTCCTAATGAGTGGACATACCTTTTCTCACACTGAGGTCTCTTTTTCTACCTCCACAACTGGATTATTGCTATCTCTTTCAAACACGTAGAAAGTTACCAAAAGGCTCATCTCTTTCTTACACTCCGCGCATATCTAAACGGTTTAGCTAGGGCTGTCAGCGTAGCTTAAACTTATAACTCTTAACTGTTCTTATTTTAAAAATATTTCTTATTTAAATGCAATAATAATCGATTATTATTATATATTAACCATGACAATGAAATTTTAGTCACTTTCATTACTTAACATTTACATAATAATTTAAGGTACTTAACATTTAATATTTATATTATAAATATAGAAAACTTATCAGATTCTTCATACTTATAGATACCATCGGTTTGTTGTGGCGTGATAGAAAAATTAACCTGAGGGTGAGATGGTATGTCGGACTCGAACCGCCTAAAATCACACTATGTTTCTTTGAAGTGAGTTTATTCCAGGGGACCTGAAATACCCAAAGCAGGAATCCTTCGGGAACCGCTGCAAACCGTGGTCACTTAGCAGGTGACCACTCCGTTCAGTGTGGTACTTAACCCTCCTCTAAAGACAGACAGGCGCACGCGGAACATGTCCCGCCATCGTCGCAGGTCTGCTTCTGCTAGGGTGGCGGTCAGCCCGACCATAGTTTCCCAAGGCTCATGGAGTCCGGAAATCAATGTGAGCTCTCCGGCACATGGTGCGTTCTCTGCGGGACGGTAGAATGCTTGTCCTCTCCGTACCCATTCCACCGCTTCTTTGGCATGCATTACTTTCTCCCAAATTCAACGCACTCTCACTTTAGACCGTAGCCATAACCATGGTCTCTAGAACGAAATTTTTATTTTCTGCTTTAATCCCATGGTTCAGACTACTTTTTACATTACACAGGCAAATGTTTTTATAAACTCAGGCACTATAGCTTTTAAATAAACATACTAATAATAATTAGTAGTACTAAAACAGAAATAAAACTATTTTTAATCAGATCCGACTCAGTAAATAAAATAACACGAAAATGTCACGGTATATGTCGTGATTCATCAAAATCAAACATATTCTATTATTTAAGGTACATTAAGCATAGTATTGATTACAATACTTGTTTTTCAGTTCACCCAGGTAGGTACTATTTGTCAGGCAAAATGAAATTCATGTTTCGGTGTACGAAACAGACAGACAACCTAATAATTATCTTTAAATCTCTACTTTTTTACTACAGGTTTTTGTTATCTGCTACAATTTAGAGATTGAATCTCTTTGCTTGTAGCATATTGTAGTTAATAAATGATGAACCACCATTAGGAAGCTACTTTACGTTATGGAAATAAAAACTATGTTTTATTTTACTGTAAGCTCGTCAATATGAACTCAACCCGCCTTTTATCGCTTATTCCTCCTAAACAAGCAAACAAAGGTGAACCTGCGAGAATAAACACGCTGTTATGTACATAAATATATATATTTATTTCCTTTTGTATTGAAGCGGATGTTTAAGTGAAGTAGAACATCGACAACCTTAGCATGACACCCATTCGTAGAAGTAACAACGGCATCAGCGCGGGCGCAAACGGCTTTGCGGTCAATGACACGAGGTCGCGTGCTCCGATGCCTGCCTGCTACCGGCGGAGTTTCGAGTCAATATAGTAGTGTTGCCTCTCTAGATATTTTGTCGCTAGAAATGACGTCTTTGGCTTAAGTAACGACAAAAAAATATATTATGACGGCAAAAAATAATTTGCGAAAGTTTATTTCGTCATTTAACTTACTAATTTTTATTGAAAATACTGGTTTGGAAACTAGGAATCAATTTAAAAAAAAAATAACATAACACTTTCAAGTAGTTGAATAACAGTAAGGAGTTAAAGTAAACTAACACGGTTTAGGACGTCAGACTAAAAACACACTTATCATTACATATGTCGCAGCTTCAGCTCCCTATTGGAAACGTCTAGCAACGTTTAAGTGCGGTCGATGCCAATGATAACGTTTGACAGTTGTCTATTGTCAACTTCAGATGTTTTTCAATTAAGACTTGATTGACATATGTAAGCATTCTATGCAAAGACGGCAGAGCGAGCGGTCGGCTAAGAACACCACGTGGAATCGAACTCACCGTGTTTCCAATCTTGATTAATCCGATTAACTTTAATTTTCTTTGTAATTTGTTTGAGCTATCCAATAAGCGAACGATTATTTAACTAACTTTTGCTCGGGACAATACTTTTTTTACAATGGTTCTGTAATTAAGACGTGAAAGCGTAACAAACATTTTTTAACAAATAAACAAACTTACATTTATAACATTAGCAAGGATAAGGATTTCTAAGTAATAAGTCCAACAAATTCACGAGAATCGAATTACAAAGCCTCAACATTTCCAATAAATTTTATGCTGTCTTTTTTCAAATTGGAAAATTACATTATAGTTGTACTTACTTACTTTGTTGATGTTTTCTGCGAAAGTGAAAATTAATTAATTTTCATTGCACATCTGTTAGTATTTCACTCACAAGAATTGATAGTGTACCTTTTAAAGCCACAGATAACGTACTGAACTAAAAAATACATAATTATAAGCAATTAAATTGATTTACTTTAAAAACAAGTAAAATTATTTATTTAACCTTTGACCTTTGAATTATAAACTTAAGCTGCCTTTGGTGACATTATCTCAGAATCTAACACATTATGTTACTCCAGCTATTAACACGATTCAAATGACACCTTATATGTCGAAATCCATTAAGCCGTCTAAGCTCTAGGGCGTGACAAACATCATACATACATATATACACGCATATACACATGCATACACAAAATGACATATTGCCCACTGTTATCCCTTAGTAAAAGCTACATGTCTGATGAGTTGATATAAACGTAACTTCAGTTAAATATTATTAATTCACACAAATTGTTAGAAATTAAAAATTACTGCTCAATTTTTAAAAAATAACTTTTGCATCTAGTGTAACTGTTAACGAACCTACGGTTTTAAACACGACCGGGGCTGACGATTAATTTAACGGAGAAGTTTTAGAAAAACATAAAAAAGTAAAACAAATGCCGAGAAAAATCGAACTAATCTGTAAAAAACCTACCAGTTAAAGCTTGGTAAATGTTTGTTGATGAAAGTTGATAAATAAAGTACTTACTAACCATTTCATTTAAATGTTTAAGTCAAATAATCGATAGCATTTTTTTAAGAGCATTAGGTTCTAGGGTTTTTCATTGTGATTTTTAATTCTTAATTTGATTTTGCTGTTCCTGCTCCTTTTAGCGTTTACATCTATAGAATAAAATCTAAGTTCAAAGAAACCTACTTGAATATGTAATTAACAAGTTTTAATCACAAGAAATTTACTTATAAATGTACCTGAAAGATTGAGGTCGGCTTAGTTTATTACTTGACCCCTTCCTTAAATGAGTTTTCATTAAGTCGAGGCCTAGTTACCGCCGTCCGGAAACCGAGATATACATCATTTATTTCATCAAAAACCTAACGTTTTCATTAGAGACGAAAATTACTATGAAAGCTGACAATGTATAAATAACAAAAATTTATAAGACTACATTTATTTATTAATAAATCTCAGCTAATTATTCTGTACGTATTTACATCCATATAAATTCTCTGCTATTCTACTGATCTTCTTCATGTTTTTCATATAAAAGTTTATGTATATAGGTATGGATAGAGTATAAATATCAAATTATATTATTATTTATAAACAAAAAAGATGAATATAAGTACTTAGAAATAATTTATAAGTATTAAAAATGTAATAGTTAAGTTAACAGCCAACCACTTAAACAAACAAAAATACCATGATCGAGTACAGCCTCATTTGTATCAAACAAAGAAATTATTCACAACAATTTTTTCCACCGCGCCTTTGTTGTCCATATACATTTATATATGGTAATAAATCGTGAAATAATTACATGATATTACTTCTACTACAGTTCTACTGATATTATCTTCATGTTATTACCTACGGCTTATTGATATTGGTTATATGATCCCCAGGGTCTTGATTTACAATTTTCGTTTTCGTTTACGTAGAAATATTTTCATTACAAATTACTTGTTGTGTTTAACATTTAGATTTTTGTTATTTTAGAACCATTGTGTAGCTATTTAGATAGAAGTTGGTGTATTCAATGCTACCAACATTGTAAAATACATTGTAAATCCACGTCTAACAAAGAATCGAAATTTACAGATTTTTAAAACCCCATAGAAAGTATTCAGAAGTTTTAAATATTTGGGAACGTTTTTATTTTCTTTTAAGTACTTGACTGCATTGTACAGAGTATTTAAAAAGTCACACACAGTACAGGGCCTTACGACTACCTAGTAATCCATTTTTTTTTAATTTTGTTAATGGTTTAAGAGGCAAACAAGCAGACTGGGCACCTGATGGTAACTGACTACCGTCGCTTATGGACATCTGCAACTCATGAATCACAAGTGCGTTGCCGGCCTTTGAACTAGGAGGAGTGCACTCTTTTCTTATAGCTCTTTTTTTTTCTAAGCATTTAAAACATCTAGATTGTGTATTTAGCCATTTTCCATGTTAGCCTTTCATGCACTTTGTGCACTTTCACGGTTATTGTGATCCTGGCGGTTGAACGTCTATTAAGAATTCATAAGTTACTCTCAAAATGTATGTTATTTTCATTACTGGACGATGTGGAGGAGTAAATATAGGAGGAGAAAATATATATTTATACAAGTAAGTTTATAAACAAGCATATGTACAATAAAAAACCTTTAACAATAGGACGCATGTGTGTTGCTATCTCTATCGCCTGCTCACATAGAGCTCTAGTAACATCACTTGCCATCAAAATATGCGTTACAATAATAGTGCCGTTTATTATTATATATTATATTAACAGCAGGCAAGTCCTAGAGTTATAAGTTATATTATCTTTGATCAAATACCAGACGGCATTTTGTAAATAACATTCATTTCTGACCGTATTTACACATTCAGACATTACTCTTTTCAAGCCCTTATCACTTCTGTCCGCATTAACAATATACTTAAAGCCTTCTGTGATAATTTGATGAATGAAATGAAATGTGAAATTATGTGTAACGACAGTCTTTACATTCGCTAATATGTTTAAAAAAGTAAAGTTACCTACTTCGTTGGTCACCAATTCATATAAAAGTGTACAAGCCAGCTCAGAAATAAACTGCGGCTATGAAAAGCACTGCTATTTTTAAAGACAACTCCCGCATTAGGAATATTTCCTGTATCGCGTGTACAATCTACGGAGACCAAGATCACCCAGTCAGGACAACTATTTGTATGACACAAAGTTTTGATCCGTGTGGGAATCGAACCCACGACCACGACGTTCAGCAGTCGAATCACTAACCACTAGACCAACAGGCCCGTTTATCCCTAGACTCTTCTTCGTCTATGTTTTACTGAAGAAATATTTAGGACATCAAGCTTAATTTCAAAAATTATACTTAAAAATTTTGCAATATGGTATAATGAGCGAATAAATTAAGTATCAATATAAATATGAAGATAATAAAAACATGCGATTTTAAATCCGACTGATTATTCGACGAGTCCCATAAATGCCTTCATTGCTATATAATATTACAGAGTGATTTTCTCAATAAGGAATTGAGGATTTCCGAACCAGATTATCCTTAAATTCGGAATTCAATTTGTCCTTCGCTCAGAAGTCTCAACTTATATCAATCTAAAAGAAAGAAAGCAAACAGCTTTCTTTTCGCCGCAAACAAGGTCGATTAAGTCCGTTATAAAATCGACTAGGCCCTCAGGCCTTTTGGCTGTGTGTTTTTTTTTGCAAAACGAAACTTTTTAATACTGAGAAGTCACACATAGTAACGTATTCCAAAATTCCACAAAAGGTTTTTGTAAAGCTTAAATGTTTAACTTCGTTCCTTCAATTCCATTTTTTAAACAGAAATGATCCAAGTTCATATATTATGCAATGCATAGAACTTGAGAGCTTACAACATTATCATTCATTTTTATGAACTTGAAACTTCAGTAGTTTGAAACTGTGCTGCTTTTTATTCAATTGACATATTATATTATTATCCTGTTCAACTATATAATGCGAATCAAATAATTTTTGTTTTTTATTCTTGTATATTTTAAATAATTATTATAGTTCGAAACACTAAAATGATGTGTAATGAATGTAACTAAATGAAACGACAATGAAAAAAAATTAACTATTAGTAGAAGTAGACTAAAAATCACTTCCAAGATTTGTTTACGTAATCAGTTCCGAGTGAAGTTAATAGAAGCGTGTTAAAAAGGAAACTTAATTCCCATTTTTCTTCTTTATAGCGTCTTATTTTCGGAAAAGAATAAGAGTTTTATATCCTTAATTCGTCTATAGACGCGTTATTTGTATCAGTTATATATTCCATTTTAATCCAATAGCTAATGCTATATAAAAACCCTATTAACCCTATTACAGTCAACTTTTGCAGAAATATTATTTTTTATGGTTTTCTGGTTTCATTCCCATTATCATAGAAATGTATTCTTATAATATTTTTCAAATAAATAAGTCCAACAATAATGAAACACAAAAATACAGACGCTCGCTGAGACTTTAATTTATGCTAAGAAAGAATTACTAAAATGTGAAAATGACTTTCTAAAGAGTGTGATCAAAATAAGCTCATATATTATTCTCTTTATTCACTTTAAATAACATAAGCAGTGTTCCCTGTGTGCTTCTTGGAGGACTGCGACCGGTCGCACCGGGTGACGAGACGGGTCAATACCTGTCGGGGGTGACGGATGTATGCAATTGTGACTCTCGCCTTCCCCCCAATTTGCAAGAAGAGTAACCGTGGGTGGTTTTTTTGACCGTGGAAGAGGTAAAAGAACCTCCTCACAATATGGGCCTTTTCGAGGAGGCGTGCCTTCTGTGTCAGTCCCATGACCCAACTGCCTAACGAGAGCTTCTTAAGGTGTTGAGCGGGGCTCTTGGCTATCAATCCATGAGCGGATATGACTATCGGAACACTCATCATCTCCATTCGCATCTTCATTCCACATGTCCACATTCCACGTGAGACAAATCCAAATATATATTTTTTTAATTTTTTTAACTTTCACAAGGTTCTCGTCTTTAGGAACAGCAATATCGACAACATTATTATTATTATTATTATCTAAACAACATTGAAATGTATTAGTTTTATTGAATGAAAACCGCATTAAATATTGGTGTCATTGTTCAGTAATTTGATCGCATACAATATATATATTATATAATAAGGCTATGTTGCAATAGTAAGAGGCAGTAAGGGCAAGTAAATATAATACCTACAATGGATTCGAGGTCAAATCTGAATATTGACATGAGTTATAAATTACGCACTCCTTTGTTCTAAACTGAACCCTATTTGATGTCATGAATGATATCCAAAAAGGTTATTAACTGCTGAACGCTAGGTGCTAAAATCAATGAAATCCATAATTAAAGGTACTGGACTTAAATAAACTAATACAGATATAAATATTACAGTAAAGTCAGTCAGTCAATCAATTTGTTTACGCTAAAAGGACAATATAACATGTTCCTTAATTAATTAAATGTTGCTATGAATCTCAAATATTGTAATCAACAAATGGGATAAGTAATCTAACAAAATTGTTATTCAGTAATAATCCTACTATGCTTGTACAAATCTTTTAGGTAAAATATTAAAGTAAATGTAGTGTTAATCATTATAATGACTATGTACCAACAGAAAGGAAGAAACAAAATGGTATTAAGATACGCATATCTTCATTTCGTGGTTCGGACTGCGATAAGGGATAGCAATAAGCAGTATGAATTCAGTATGTAATATCTCAAGTACCCAATGACTACTTACGGACGTATGTGAATTGAGTACACATAAGTCACCGAATCAATTATAGTTTTTAAGGTTTGATATATTTGATGCAAATCAATTTCTTAGAGACACAGTCTTAGCCCATACAAATTAGCCATATTAATGAATTGTAAGGTTCACATTTCAGATTAAGAATATTATTCTGTCATCAGGATTTCTGTCTTAAACGACCATAAAATATGAGCACATGTTTCTATAATACGTGATATATTTTCTGATATACTGAATAAACAAAAATTTCTTAGTTGCATATACGTAACTTTGGTAAATTTTCACTTCATGGCCTCACTTTCTTTTTGACTTCGGTGCAATTGCGGTGAAATATCGATTAATGCACCAAACATACCGTCTTTAGTTCTAATTGATATTACCAATATGCATTTCATTACAATACATACTCAGATATATTCCGAGACCACTACAAAATTACAGAAATTTTAATATTAATACTTAAAAAATTATTCTTCAGGCCCTTCGATTTAAAGTTATATAACAATCTACAACAAAATACAAGCAGCCCGTGTAATGATGGTTCTTTAAATTGCTTTACAATATTTTTTCTAGATGACGCAACAGCTCAAGCCAACTTTGAGCCAATATACACTTACAGGCACAATTAACCGCCCACCTTGCATTTCTTTCAATTTTCAGTAGTCGGAAAATTTTGACCACATTTGATGGAAGTTATGTTAAAAGCAGCCATTAAGGATAAATAAAATCACAAAAGTCTTTAAACAAAACCGTTTAATAAAAAAAAAAAATATGCCAAAAATCGATTTTGCAAAAAATTTGCATGAAAATGTGATGACTTTCATTTTGAAAAAAATCGTCCGCTTTCTTTTTATTTAAATTTTAATAATGAGTATTACTACCTCGGGCCCTGATGACTTCTTGTAGTCGGTTTGGCAATCCATATACGAGGACTTGAATATCCGACTGAGGGATATTATGCCACTCCTCTATCGCAGCCGTCTTGAGCTCTTGTAAGGTCGTAGGGGCTGATATTCTTGCTCGAATACGTCTTTTTAGGTTGTCCCAAATGTGCTCAATTGGGTTAAGATCGGGACTACGTGACGGCCATGGCAAAACTTGAATCCCGACCTCATCGAGGTATTGAGTGACGAATCTTGCGGTATGGCATCGAGCATTGTCATGCATTAATTTAAAGTTTTCACCAATAAATGGTGCGAAAGGTATGACGTGGTCTTGTAAGACTTCCTCCACGTATCTTTGAGCAGTCACACTGCCTCTATCAAACACTACTAGATCTTTTATGATCTTTTTACGAGCCTCGTAAGAGATACCTCCCCAAACCATTATGGATCCTCCCTGATAACCCACGGTTTCGATTATTGCACATGGAGCAAACCGTTCATTTTGGCGCCTATAAACACGCTGACGTCCATCTGGACCCCTTAAGGCTATTCTGCTCTCATCTGAGAACAGTACGTTCTTCCATTGTTCCGTAGTCCAGTCAGCATATTCTCGTGCAAAGGCAAGTCTTGCTCTACGATGCTGTGCAAGCAGCTGTGGACCGCGAGCTGGACGAAAAGCTCTCAGATTCCTTTCAGCCAGTCTTCTTCTTATCGTACGTTCACTTACAGTGACATTTCTCACCTCAAACGACGACGTGTCACTTCAGTAGCGGTGCAAAAACGATTTCTTAGCACGTTACTGACAACAAAGCGGTCATTCAGAGCCGAGGTGCACCGATGTCGGCCTTGACCTGGCCTTCTCGTGTATGAACCAGTCTCCCGAAAGCGTCTGATGGCATCCCGCACTGTAGTTCGAGGTACACCAAGCGTACGAGCGATGCGACGTTGGCTATACCCAGCGTCAGCTAAAGTCACTGCCCTAGCAGCACCAGTTGCATCCAGTGGCATTTTTTTCAGTCACAAACAATAATCGTACACTAAAAACTCAAATTAAACAATGTTCGTACACGATAGCAGACAAGAACAAGAAATGTAATCAATGTAACGTTACTGCAACAATGTCAAACAGAGACTAAATTCTAAAAACGCTTCGGCGATACAAGTTTAAGGGTCGAAATAAGGGTTTTTAAGTGTTTAGTTTATTGCTAAAGTACCCATTTAACTAAAAACAAAACAGTAGATAAGCCACAGTTAACAAACAAACAGGGTGACGAAAAATATAGGTAGGCGGTTAATTGTGCCTGTGAGTGTAGTTCATTATGTACTGATAGAAATCATGACAAACGGTAGTGTAGGTCTGTAGGTCTATATTGTAGGTCTAGACAGATAGGTAAATCTCACTCTTTCCCTGAAATGGTATTACACATGCACCATACGTGATACCATTTGGAGGCTAAAGATCAACACCGGTACGTACTTAGTTATATAATATTTCAATATCAATTTACATTTGACAATCCACTGAGTGACACTGAGTATATAATATATAATTTTAACTATTGTTGTAAACAGCAGGATGTCGAACTATAATTGTAGAGCAGTTTTATATATTTTTTAGAAGTATTTCTTCAGATATATTCGTAAATCTTACATTCTCTATCACTTTTACTCGATTTATATGGGGTATAGAAATGGACAAAGGAGGTAGGTACCTTTCTTTTTAGATTTTATTTATTGACAAAATCTGCTTTAACGTTAGTAATATTCTGGAAAAGTTAGTCATCAAATAACATGGCAAGAAATTGCATTCGCAAAATTTAAAATTTAGCAATGAAGTTAAAAGGAAATAGACTGTTTTTAATTGTGAATGGTAGAATTTGTTCTGCCGTAGTCCTAAAGTGATATAGAGAAGAAATTCCTATGCATCAACAGAGAGATATGTGTCTGTTTACATATATTGGGTCATAACTTTGCAACAGCGTCCGGCTTTCATTTCATCATTTCCTTACATCAACAAACAACTACATGTAAGAGATTATTTCTGTCTATATTTTATCGCTATTTCTTAACACCTGCATCCGCATGTAAACAAACGCTGCTCTATTAACTGTAAATATACAAAGTAATGCAATCATAAGTAAAACTGGGTCAACAAATGTCTTGATATACACTCTGTATTACGTTTCCGTTTTGATTTATGACGCAACATTTCGTGAACTCATAACTTACGAGTTCCTCATCGGCTACGAGAATACTTCATCAAATAATTTTGCTCCCACATTTTTAGTATTCTTAAAGTCAATATAACTTTAAGAATCCTCAAAGATATAACTACATTGTACACGAATCAACGAAATTTATCTGAAATTGCTCTATCAGGTATCAGTTAGAGGACTCGGACATTAGTTAGAGGGCTCGAACTTCTTGGTACCAGCCAGTGGGATTTATACGACCCTGAATTGCTTGAGCTATTGCTTATTCTCCCCAAACCATCAATATAAGCAATTTCCCTTTCTATCAATTTCTATCCTCTCTTTCCTGTCACTGTACCCCAAATTTTCCCATGTTATGAAACTAAATTACTAACGCCAAATCTGGGCGTTAAATACGCCTTTGCTTACCCTTTCTGGGACACAGGCGTGAGTGTATGTACTTCTTCTACACAAATGTAGGTACTCACCTACAGACATTAAAACCGCTAGAGTAAATGATCAAGGCTTCGACCTGCGATTGTTAGCGTCCAAATGTTAAAGTGCATATTGAACATATGTAGCTTTACGCATTTACTATAATTTTACATTTAATTCTCACCAAAGCCATTCTTATCTTCAGACTACACTATAAGATATTCACCAGAAGAAGAATAGAATTGACATCAGAACGTAATAAAAAGTAAATTAACAAAAACACTTCCTTACTTAAAAGAAAGGATATTATATTTTATAAATGCAAAAAGGACTGTTTGTTTGTTACGATTCCACGCTTTAACTTCTCAATCAATCATCATGATATTTCGCATAGGGGTCAGGTGCATATAAAAAATCATAGGGTTTCATCTCAACAGTGATTTATTGATTGACAAACATTGCCGATATCGAAGTCTTATTAATACCTATTCTGATTAATATTTTAGACAAGTTACTAAAATTAAAAATATACTTAATAACTATTTCATAAATAATATAATTATATCTTCAATTATTATTCAATTTGAATTTACTATTGTACAATCTGTACATGTAACCCACAACTTAAAACAACTGTTTATAATTAAAATAATTGATATCATATACATGTATGTAGATCAAACCTACAATATTACCAAATATAGTCACTGTGTAATATCCAAAACACAACATCAAAAACATGACCTACTTTTTCCCCAACAAATATAACCATGATTAGAGAAACTGCTTCCCAAAAAGCGATACATCTAGCAATTACTAAAATTGATGTCCAATATACAGAGTATATAATTGTTTTATTCTACGCACTTTTTAAAGAATTACATAATATCACAGTAATTTCATATATATGTATATATATTAAATTGTTAATATTTTATTAAATTATTTTATATCACGTGCATTTAACACTCAAATGTACTAATGTGTGTCTTGTCTTGTGTGTCTGCAATCACAAATATTTTTACACACTATTATAATTTGAATAAACCTGCCTGTCTTATTCAAAAACGTTACCAGAAAAGAAAATTTATAATCGACGAAAGATGAAAGCTGATCAAATAGCCCTTGACATTGATTGAAATGATTGAAATGATTAAAACCCAAATTCAAAAGAAACAAAGAAGCTTTAATTTAGAGTTTAAACTAAACTAAATGAAGAGTTTCAATTTACTGAGGAAGCCGGTCGCTTCATCAACTTTGCTAACATTTCTATTTGTAGTTACAATCTGTTAGTAACTGGACTGCTTAAAAATAGAAGCTTAATAAATGTTTCTAGAATAAATATAATTAACGCCCAGACCAGAGACATTTGTGCAGTGCTGAAATTTTGAGAATTACTAAGGTAAGAAAAATGTAGTTAAGAAAGTATGCGTACTTGACAGTTTGAAAGTCGGGCTATTGCGAAAGTATAAGGGGCAAAAGTTTCAGAAAATTTTAATGATTTACCTTTAACAAATAAGGTGTTGTGTTAGGATATGTTTTATAGAATTTGGCATTTAAAATCTGTTGTATGCTTTTCAATTTGACATAGAGAAGGTACGTCGTAACTAGTATGTATTTATATCATACTAAGTAGCTCTCCTAAAAATTATATTGTATATTCCTAGGGAACCTTGTGTCGTTTTCCGTACCCCTGGCATTTGTGTAAAATTGTATGATGATCAGTTAAATGTCTCAAACAAATACATTTTTGGAATAACTATATTCAAAAGTACGAATTCAATAGAAGCAAGGTAATGTTTAAAAATAAGTAGAAATAATCTCCAATAAAACTGTCTTAAAATCGAATCTACTTATTAACATACAGTTATTTGTGATTGTTGGCAGATGACTCTTTATAGCATACGTACATGTAAAGACCATTTTTATAATACTTTAGCGATATTAGAATAAATTGCGTGTAGATAAGTACGGTACCCGATTGTCGGGACGTGTACGCATTTGAATCAACATTGAATGTCGACGGGCGACAGCGGTTGGCCGCTCCCGGCCTGACTAACAAATGGTAACCATTTGTGTGAAAGAATTTTATTGATAATATAAATTGAAAAAAGGACATTGTGCGTCGTAGATTTTTTATATCTCCGTAAAAACGTGATTTATTTTTTCTAGAATTGTAGTGCGAAATCATATCCGATATATCATTTGTGATTGAATCATAGTTTTTAGTATGACTGCTTTGAACCAACTTATCTTCTAATGCTTAGTTAATATTCTTACTGATTCCTCATCACAGCATTTGAAACACTTAAAGAAAACAAAAAACATAAAGGCCCTCTTAGGCCCTTACTTTATTATTTTGTATTGATTTATTTTATTTGAAAAAAAAAAACGATTAAAAGGCTATAAAAACGATACGACTCGTCTGTTGGTATGTTGGTAAGCGGGCCTGACAGCTTAGCCAAAGGTTGGTGTTGGTCACACAAATTCTTGTCCGTTTGTTTGTTGTACGTTTGTTAATCCCCCGTGACACAGGAGTCAGTCCTAGTGCAAAAGTTGTCATTTAAAAAAAACAAAATTAAGAAAAAAAGGATATAATTAATAAATATTAAATATGAAAATGTACTCAGAAAACGGTAAAAGGAAACATTTACTAATACTCGTTTTTCGTCCGCGGTATGTTTAACTTAAGAAATTAATCATATACGGAGTAAATACATTATATTTTGACCTACTAATCATTAAGAAGCTTACAAGAAAAATCCGGTTATTGTTAGTAAAGGCATCACATTAATATTGGACATTTTCAAAACATACAATCGCTTCCCATCTTGGCCTTTTGGACTTTTTTACTCGGTCGGACTTCAAGCAGCAGCTAGTTGGTGTTCCATGATATGCTACGCTGAACTGCTTGAGCTACCCACATTCCCAATTCCATCTATACAAGCAATAGTTCTTTTCTTGCCGTCTGTCCGACCTTTCTCTTCCAATATATACTGATATATAGACATATGATATATTTATAGACTAGTTGTAAGTATTTGAAGTGGTCGCCTCGCCACTACGCTGCAGCGTCGAGTGTTGTGGGTTCGATCCCCACACTAGACTACACTTTGTGTAATCTTCAAATTTTATTTCCAAAACGGGACTTGCCTGCTATTACGTACCTAACTGGGACTAAATTGTAGACAGCCAAATACGTGGTATGTAGGTATGTATGGATACAATCTTTATAATCAGGATTCTCATTAACTTTAAACAGTTAAGATTAACTTAATTTCTTAGTACCACTTTTAAGATTTATATGATTCAATATTAAAATTCTCTTCTCTTATCTTATTTCTCCCTTTCTCTACACGACAACACGTGCTGGCCTGAGGAGTCACCGTTTGAGAGTGGAAAATATACGACTATATAATACTATATACTTGTGACTCTTGAGTTGCGGGTGTCCATGGGCGGCGGTAGTCATTTACCATCAGGTGACCCGTCTGCTCGTTTGCTCCCTATCTCATAAAAAAAAAAGAACACATCGTATATCATAATATACGAATATCTCGAACTAAACGGTTCGGCTCTTCCTTTCTGTGCCGATCGGTTCAAGCCTGGAATTCACTACCAGCGCACGTGTTTCCCTCCCAATTTGATCCCGGGTCTTTTAAGCGGGGCGTGAAAAAGCATCTCACCAGGCCGCCATAGTGTGGGTCACCATGCTACATTAACTACACTTGCAATGAGGATGGTGACCACCACTCTTAGACTCCACTTGTTGCTTTCCATCAGGCAGAGTGGAGTCATTATGGTAGGCTAATATATTAAAAAAAACTATTCTTCTGGCTGATATAAGAGCAAAAATTTTTTTTAAACATTTTCACTCAACTTATAGCTTTTAATGGCATAAAATATTGTACGATCCGCAATACGTATGTATGAACATTGTTGTATACATTATATAAATTACAAGCATATAAAGAGCCATTACCTTGTACTCAGTGTAATTATTTTATGCTGATATAATGTTCTTTGCTTCACTTCGCCCTCTAATGAGAAGACGATTACATAGCGTAAGTTGTAAGTAAATGTTTGCTCTAGGGCTATTTGCAAGAATGTTGTGTTTACTTTACCGTATAATATCTATATATTATAGTTAAAATATCATAACTAATCAAAACGTTACTACCTTAATAAATGCCTCTTTTCCCATCTCCTCATCCCCCTCTGTTCCCCCTCTTCGCAAACCCTCATCCCTCATCACCCTCAAAGGCGGGCAGCGCACTTATGACTCTCGAGTTGCAGGTGTCCATGTACCATCAAGTGACCCGTCTGGTCGTTTGTCCCCATATACTATAAAAAATGGATACTAATAATAATAATAATAAATATGAATACAGCTCAGAAAGCTTTCTAGTATTATGTTAAGATTTTTTTTTTATTTCCATTATGATATTGTGTTCCTAAGTATATTTAAATCCTGCATACTTTAGTCTACTAATAATTTCTTTATAACTAATAATATATTCGTAAAGTACTAAAATTTTGTTTCAGTTATAAAGAAATTATAGTGTTAGTTGTGTGCCTCTGTATTATTTTAATATCAAGGCCTATAATCAAAATAGTTAACCTATCAGCCTATAAACGAACTACTTTACAACTGTTTTATATTTAAAATTGTCTGGTGTATTTAAGAGTTGCTACATGTGAAAAGAGCCTTTGTTCTAGTTCAATACTACATGGCACTTCGACACACGTGTTCCGCATTGTTAATGGTAGTGGTAGACCAAATTGTGTGATCAAGTGGGAAGAACGGTGGGAAGACGCACACATTGGAAAGATGAGACCGTGGGAGCATGCGGGCTCGGTTACGTGTCAGATTGCTACTTAATAAAACATAGAGACGATACAAATAGAGTAGGAAGCCTTTTTTAGTAATACGACACTTCAAAGTATAATATTATACATAGGTATGTTATATGTAGATATTAGGTTTTTGTTAACCTTCGCATTTTTTTTTAAATGATATAGGGGAGCAGACGAAAATACGGTGTGTAAGTAGACAACCGCCGTCCATGGACACATGCAACTCAAGAATCGTAAGTTCACTACCCGCCTTTAAGGGTGATAAAGGGGGGGGGGGGGTATACAGGGGGTATTAGAAGAGGGAACCAGTTTTCTGTCAGGCCGTTGTATTACTCCGGTTGAGTCATACCACTATCTGACCTCTAACCTTATGTGTGTCTATAGCCTATAGCCATCTATTCCTCAATTCCCAATAGATACCATCTGTAAAATTGAAACGATAAATAAAGTGACAAGTAAATAAGCATAGCAATATCTAGCAATTTGCTTTAGATATCATTTATCGTTCTTTTAAACATTACACCCAAGTTCCAAAGCAATTTTAATACGTACTTGAGCATCTTACTTTAATTATTTTAATTATATACCACATCATTGTCTAACGAGTTACGTACCTATTCAGAAAATGAGGTTAAGAAACTAGTGTTGTGAAGTAAACAATCATTAATTATTGCATAGCATCAGGGTTCATCATTTCATGTAAATTCATTAACTGAATTAATAAAAATAAATTATTGTTAGGTACGGTACGGTAGGTAGGTAGGTAGTAGTAGGTACGGTAATCAGACTTTTGATGTTTATAAGCACACAAATATTTGTACTGGGTGGACGTCGAACCCACAACCTCGGGCTCATCAGTCAGGATCACTAACAACATGCCCAACAGGAAAGTCTATGTACGTACTTCTTGAAGAAAACCTAGAAATAATTTATATAATACCTAGAAAGCATAATTTACCTAAAAAAGTCAGACTATCGGAGGATATCGACTTGTATAAGATTGTTAAGTTTTTCACATGATAAAACTCATTATTCAGATGTAGATTTTCAGAATGATAAAAAAAAATATAACTATGCATTACTCACAACATTAAATAATTGTATTTAAATCTGTATCCCCATACACAATAATGTATAAATTTTATTATTATAATTATATTTCGTACACCATGTATCGTGAACATCATTTATCTGTTTTAAAATCTGTAAAAAACTATGCACTTGTGACTCTTGAGACTCTTAAGTGACTACCGCCTCCCATGGACACCCGCAAGGGTGTCCATGGGAGGCGGTAGTCACTTACCATCAGGTGAGCCGTTTGCTTGTTCGCCCCCTATACCATAAAAAAATGTTCACCAATACACGCATTTGATTTGATTAGACATTTAGTTTCTTGAATCCCAATACCGGATCTTATGCGTCACTCTTGACTGAACCAGCTGTATCAAAGAATTACACAAGCATAGCTTAGTCATGCTTGATTCGCAATCGTCTTTTCCAAATGAAAGGTGATAACTAACTTAAAAATGATTTCAATATGCCTAAATCATATCAAAACCTGTTTAACCTGTATTCATAATCTCTCATTTTTTCCCATTTAGAGGTGTGGACTCTTTTCTAGAAATGTAAAAGTACAAACGTACAACATTTTTTTTTTAAATCGAATCAATAAATTTTGAACATATCGAAATTTGAAACGCACAACAGTCAAATTAAAAACCTTTTTCTTTTCTTTCTATTTAAAGTCAGATTAAAAAATACGTTAGTTTCGTAGGTGTTAGCAATAGTAACAGTGCTTCATTGATTAGTTAACCCAAGCCCTAGTATCGAATGGAATTAATATCTGGTACACGATTTGTTCTCTTTCTCGCTCTGGTCACTTGTGGTGATAGAAGACATGAAATATATACATACATATAGTCACGCCACGTGTCCCCGAAGGCGTAGGCAGAGGCGTAATTAACGCCTACATATTGCCGATATTAATTTAATACCATTTACGTAAAAGGGAGCAAGCCTATTGCCGATCATCCAAGCACTTTTGGGAATAGTATGGGAAAATTTGAGGTATATTGACAGGAAAAGGAGGGAATGGCAATGATATTGGTTATACAGATGGATTAGAAAGAATAAGTAGAGCTCAAGCAAGACAGAATCGCATAACTATTTCGTACTGACTGGAGCCGGGAAGTCAAGTCGTCTAACTAACCATTAGTCTAATCTAACTAATCATTCACCAGCCTATACTCATGCATGCAACCCAGACCGAATAAGAAATAACCTTTGTGATAAAAATCCGCCACCATACATACACACTCCATGTTTTTATAACGTAGTATAATAAAAAAACTTCTATACTTTAAAAAGTTAAAAACTATTGAAAAATCAGCGCTTATCACAGCTTAGTTTTAATAATACCCTATGTTGTTAAAGGCTATGTATGTTTATATATTTTATTTGGTATTTGTTAGTACTATAACGTATTACAATTTAAAATATCAAAGCTAGAAGACACTTGTAAAAACAAACATTGAATCAGTTTCGATCACAAATCACCATGGTGATGCAGTATATAGGGGGAGGAAAGAATAAAACGGCTGTTAATAAGTACATACCATTTTTATAATATACTCTGAACTCAGCCAGTGTAGTACATACCTGTAACAATACATAAAAATAAAATTAATTATTAACTATTTATTAATTGGATGTCATAATCAGACATATACAACCTCAATACGAAAAATGCACTCTTCGATGCCTCTTAACCGTATTTTTATTTTGTGTTAATGACTTAAAAAGTAGGCCAAATGTTTTTTGAATCCGCTACATTCTGAGAAGATAGCCGAGCAACGTAAAAAATTAAGGAGCCAAGCTCATTTAATCGCTATGAGTTATTACCGTGAGTTCAATTTGTAAGTATAACAATAAAGACCAAAAACAGGGAAATTGATGAATTTATTCAAGCACAAAAAGCAAGTTGAACTGTTTTTTTTTTTTTTTAGAACAACAAAACAAAAGGTTCTATTTTTTATCCAGATCTTAAAATTTGAAATTTAAGAAAAAATAAGAATTCATGATCAGAACTTCATTAAATGAATTTAAATCAGAACTAAAAATCGTATCATATTTGATAAAAACTTAAATGATTTTTAGTCTTAACCGAAATTTTGTCAGACATGCCAATTACCGCATAGTTCAAGCTGGACAATATAAGGGGTTCTGCATTTGTCGATTTTAATATACATTAACCACTAATGTAATGCTTTACTAACACTCCTCTCTTTGTAAAAAGACATTTAGCACAATGGCATAAAAGAACAGGTGATGCCGATAGTAATTTAATTTTACGTATCGATTAATACGATGCTTTAAAGCGAACGTTAAAAAATCCTTTAATAAAACTAATCAATTATTACAGCTGGGCTTCACAACATTTCAATTAATTTATCTACTATACGCATAATAAAACGAATTCATAAATACCTACAACTGGGCAGGTTTTAAAGAGCTCTGGAAACTAATTGATACCGGTTATTTGAATATCAGTTATAGAAAAATGTACTTGTATCATGGGCCGCGCTTAAGGTATTTTACTGCAAATAACTGATTCGGCCGTAGGAATAAACTATTTTAAACCACCTATATATTGTTTCATTAGAAGTAGCTGTTTATAGACTCTTTACTAAATAAAGTGACCCATGTAATCTCTACACCAATAGCGTATGTAGGTAAATACTTAAAGTGCATTTAATATTTAAAAAGTAGTATAATAACCACTTATTATTCACACATTCGAATTTCAAGTTATATGAGATTGAATCTCTAAAATACTAAACACTTTCAGGTTCACAGTTTCAATCAAAAACCTGCAGCTGTTTAGGTCATATAATAACAGTGATGTCTTTAGATCAAGTTTATATCGACAATATAGCAATCGGCACTCAGTAGAAGTAATAAGAGAAAGGTAATACAATTATTTCACTTTACGTATTTAATTAAGAAGTTTGCGAACCCTTTTTTGAACATTCGTGTTTATCGTATAATATCTACCAATTTTTAAATAGGTCCTTAAAAAGGAAAGCAGGTATAAAGTACGCAGAAAATATTTAATCAAAATATAATACGGCAATAACGTTTTAACCCTTTTGAGGGCGGTACAGTAAAAAACAAATTAATTACTGTGTCATAGCGAAGCGAGTGCGTGAGGTGCGCTAAACTGGTAAGTGGTTAGGTCTCGGGGACAAACGGTTCCGTGTGGATAACGGTCGTGACAGTTCGACATCGGTGAGGGAACTTGTCTCGATGCCTAGCTATGAGCGATTTGTCTCTGTTTAGTACTCAATGGAAATAAATGGCTCATAGCGAGACAAAGATTTATAAATTTGAATTACTTAAAAAAATTACCTACCTTTTTTTAATATAGCGTTTCAATTTAAAAACTTCTTTATCATGTTTTACATTGGCTTATAAGTAATTGACGTAGTAAATAAAATATCTTAATTATCTCCAATTTTTTTTTTTATTTTACATGGTATAAACAACTAATACTTTGTTCCGTTTGTACTGTAAACTTTATGAATGAGTTTTACGACGTTTATGTTAAGAAATTATAGTGAGGTAATAAAAACACATTAGGTGCATCATATTTACAGTCATAAAAAGATCACGTATTCAACAATAAAACTCTTAAATCGCTTCGCACTTGCTGCTTAATGTTTGCCTTATATGTTCATCGAATAAACGTCGCCAGGCGTACAACAAACCAATTATACAACCTGTAAAAGAGTAACTTGTCCCGAGGAATATACAAAAAATTACGCGAGCAAAGCCCCAGGCCAAAGCTACTAAACTAAGTCACAGGTATGTATGTAGTATCTATACGCATAGTGATTAACATTCTTGAGTAAAAAGCCTGCTGAGCCGCTTATTGACCAACTATTTACTGTACCGCTATAAGTAGTTGATGGGACAGTTGCCTTACGTGAAACATGCGGCTATACGGTGCCATTACCAATACAGTAAGCTTTGTGTGCTACGTTATTAATGACTTTAGATTTTATATTAGAATAGAATTACGAAATCCTGCTTTTGGCTACTTAATAAAAATTTAACCCTCTAAAAACATGAATATTTATTTATTTATTATTTATTCGAGATAGCAGTAGCTTCTTATTTCTATATCATATTTTATTTCTATGAAAAGAATGACATACATTAGTTTCGGTGAGAGCAAAGATTAAACAAACTTTCATCTCTATACCATAAGTTCAAAGGCTTCATGACAAGTTAATAATAATTTACGATATAAAAAGTGAGCTTCGAATAGCGTCAGAAAGGAGTACACACTTAAATAAATGTAAGCACAGATATGTAACATGTGCTATGATTATTGCTATAAGGTTTCAATAATAACAAAACGAGACACACACTAACACATTAATGTCTCTTGCGTTTCGTTACTGCCTACACTGACACAAACATTGTGACATTAGAAAACAAATAAATTATTACACTTTCAAACTAAATGTACGTTTGACATTTTGAACTACAAACATTAGTACTTAAGTAAACAAACTGGTATAAAATAGTTACAATTTGCTTGTAACAAGATTGTCGCAATATGTAGTTGTTCAGAAACTGTCGGAGCCACTTTAATTAAACCTATATGAGCCCCTGTTTGATATTCTCGCGGCGTCTTGGCCTACCTCACCCTGAAATAGCCAAAGACATTGTGAACTAAATACGAAACATTTAAATTTGGGAGTAAAACTATTCACGATATAGCTTTCTATATACTTTAGTTAATGACAGTTGTAAAACTGACTAAAACCAGAAATTTTTAATAAGTACATTTTTTTTTTTTAATTATACGCTATGTAGTAGAAACAGCATTTAGTTGGATTTGAAATAGTATATAGCTGGATTTGTAGTTACAGATAATTAAACAAGACATATGGCGATGTCTTGTTTAATTATCTTGGTGCAGAAAATTCTGAAACTGCTTTTTTCATTACGTATATTAATCCTCTCTTATGACTTTTATATTGTTAATGGTTACCAGGGTGCCAGAATATTTATACAAAGTAAGTAAAAATATACACATATATATATAGCCTCGAAGAAGCTTGGTGTACTAAACAGACCGCCTGCAACTTTTTAACGCGCAGGTTCGGTCGCAAATGAAATCCTTTTCTCATCTGGTGTCCCACAAGGTTGTGTGTGTTATCACCCACGATGTTTCTTCTGCATATCAATGACATGCTGCAGATTAGCAGCATCCATTGCTACTGCATTGAGGACTGATAGCACGAGTGATGCCCTTTACACCGGCCGCTTGTGTCCGGCCGCAAACTTGTGTCTGAAATCTAAACTTCTCTTGTAAAAGTTTCAGATTGGGGTCGACTTAACCTAGTCCAGTTTAGACCACGAAGATACCCCCAAAAATCTTATACCGGCTGCAGGTTTCCACCATCGTCCGACAATTATCCATCCCCATCACCTGGATAATTGGCCACCACTGCACACTTCTTCAAAAGCTCCTTGCCTGGCACAACCAGCCTGTAGAATAAATTGTCGTCTGCCGTATTTCCGAATTTAAGAAAAGAGCGTACTATCCTAAAAGGCCGCCAACGCACTTGTGACTCTTGTTGCTCGTCTTGGGTGTCCATGGCGTCCAAAAAATCAAAAGCTCTTGAAGAGCGGAGATTCCAAATAAATTAAAAATATTACATAAGCACGAGTAGTAGTAAGATGAAATGCAAATACATATAGATCAGCTGTGCGGTCTGAATTTATATAATATGTTGTAGTTGTAAAAGTTATATCTGATGAAACTAAAATATTTCATTTCTAAGGAGGAAAGTTAAGGGATAAGCGATTTTAATAAATTGTTTAAATGAAACACATGCCTATTCCCTATGGCCGGGAAGTTCGAACCCTTTCATACAACTTCGATTAACCTACTTTCTGTGTTAATCAGTCAGTCAGCATTAATCAGTCGCTAAATGTACCGAAATTTGTCGATCCTCACACAGTTGCACCTAAAGACGCGCTTATCCACAATATGTTCATACTTCGGACATACAATTTGGAAAAGCAATGGGAATTTGGAAAAGATTATCGGAGTTGGTTGTTACCAACCCCTAGAATTTTTTCCAAATTATCTTTCTCCCCATCCCATTCCATCAGTGTTCTGAAGAGAAACAGTCGAGAGGCCGAACCCGAGGAATACACCAGATAAAAAATTGTCTGTCAGCAAGCTCCACAATAACATTAGAGATACGATGGACAGAAGCCGACGGAAACCAAATAATCTACTCTAGGTGTACCCAATGATGGGCCGACTAGAATGAAATGAATAAAAAGCATTTGAGAAATACATAATATAATCCGACTTCGTTTGCCTCGTGGTGTTAAGAGACATATTGAATATCTAAACCAACAACGGAAATAGCTTATATCGACTGTCTCAATAACTGATTTATTTTGTATTACAACTAGCAATGATACCGGAAATGTGATATTTGCTTTTGATGTCTGATTCATACAGGTCAGTAGTAATGTTTATATTAAAACGTTGTTCATTTAGTTAGTTCGAATGATCCCCCATGGTGAGTTATGCCACTTTAATCACTCGAATTAACTGATAAGAATAAATTTGCAAATTATCTTTCTTTACTATTTTTTTCGAAAGCAGAATATATTTACAAAATAGAAAGAAGTACTGATCAGTTTTGTCTTCTATTTATATCTACATAGGTAGATTAGGGATTAAAAGCCCTTCAGAATTTTATAGCAGTCTCACTTTCATAATTTGCTGATGAAAAACATAACTCTCAGTCAGTTGCTTGATTTAATCAAATGAAATTAAAATTAAAAGCCAATTCTTATTTATAAGCTTATGATTAAGAAAACTACTGCCTTCATTAGATTTATTGTGATTGAAAAAGCCCCTAATGAACCAAGTACCTAGAATGACAATAACCCGAAAGTTTGTTAGTGTATAAGTATGCTGACAATAGTTTCCAAAGATTCTGTTTCTTGCCATAGCCCACTTCATGCCTTCTTTAAATATATAAAAAAAAACAGAAAAATATATACTGTTGGAATAAAAGATTATGTGTATGTCTCGGGAACAGTATTTTTGTCTGGATGAAAGTTATGTTATGTCCTTTTCTTTGCCCCTGACAACCTGATGCAAAACTTCATTATGATCAGTTCGTAACTAAAACAAACCACCTTACTTTCATATTTTTAATTCATATTAGTAAAGTAAATAAGGACAAAGGTCCTTGATTTTCTTTATAAACAGTTTGAAAATAGTTACATCTGTGTACCGAGGCATTGATGACCATCTAAAAAAATTAAGACAACAAAAAGAAGAATAAATTATTTAAAATAGTTATTAATATTGCGTATTATCATTTTGAATTGCAGCATCATACTTATATAACACGAATCGAAACAAAATGCCTATAATACATATATAGATTACACACAAATTAATTTATGCTTTCCTTTTCCAGCAAATATAGTATTGATTAACATAATGTAAAAAAACCAGTGACTTTGAAAACACTCTTTACCATACTAAATTTTGTATTACGTTAGTAATTTTAGTATTTTACTAATATTAATAAGTAAAAACGGCAGGTATTCATACAACAATCTACGAAAACTGTCGCCGACAAATACAATCACTGAGCGACCGTTTATTTAAATTAACAGAATTTTAATGAGGCCGACTAGAATTTTTCGGTCAATATTTTATTAAAATGTACTGACGGCTATACTGTAGGTAATTGCCACAGTGCTGCGCGATAATTACTACTTACAGAGAAACGTTTTGAAGTAAACGGTAATATCTAAATGTGTTGCTCTCTTAATTAGACTGTAAATTTATTAGCCGTGTTATTGAGTATTCTGTATATTTAACCGCTTTGAAGCTAACTGTCCGAAAAAATAAACTCGAATACTATTTAAAACACAATAATAACAACGTAACAGCAATTTAAAAATAGTTCCCTTTCATTATATTTACACATTACTATATTCAACGTACCATTTCAACAATCCTACTACGCAACGCATAAAATATATTTAGTGTCATGCCAATTAATCACCAGCTAGTACACAGCGAGTATACACCTTCTTAAGGAGAGTTCCACGGTTATGTTGTGAGTTGTCGAGTTTATGTTTAAAGAATTTTAATGAAGAAAATAATGTGTTCAACAACATTCAAATAACCAAAGAACACAGTACACGCTTATCTTAGTTCGGGATTCTCCAGGGATGAAAGAAAACATTGGAACAGAAAAGATAAAGTGACTTCAGAAGATAGAGGTTCTTAATGTATAAATTGTATATGAACAACATTGGTTATTAAAAAGCCAATTATTATTAAATAAACCAATATTTATTAAATTGAAAGGATGGGAGCAGCAGCTGTTAAGTAAAAATAGAATAACGGAAATGGTAGATATGATTTCTGCTAAGCTGCATAAATTTTTGAAGGCTGAGGTAAAACACTTGAAAGAGAACGAGAAAATACCGCTACGATAAATGAATATTCATCATAAATTATCATTCTATAATGCAAACTCTTGACATAATTAAACAAAATGGTATGATTTGCTCACGAAATGAAAGTCATTTATTATATTCGACGTGCGATAAGGCCACTTATTGATTAATTCTTGATTCTAGTTCAATTTTATTTTTGTCGTGTTGCATTACGTGGGAACCAACACACAATATTTGTCCTGAGATTAAATCGAACCTTTGGCTTAGCATTCAGTGTCAGTTTGGCACAACTCATATGAATGAAAAATAAATCTTTTATATTATTCTAATCACATCTACTCCCACGAATTTTGCCATTGGACTATATATGCTGAAATGAATGTTACTGATGAATAACAAATAAACTAAGTGTTTATTAGCTTAAGCTTCTCAGAGGTATCTCCGTAATACCCTTAATTTACCTTTTATTTGCTAACCGCTTCTAAGGCAAAACATTGTTTTTTATTCTGTAGTTGTAGTCTACAATAAACAAGAATATTATTTTAATAATCGTGATAATGTTTGTAGGTGACCTAAAGTTAACAGCGGGGCCGAACTGGAGAAGTGTCGGCAGCAACAGAAACTAAAAGAAAATGTTAAAGGAACTTTTTCGTTCTATATAAATCTCATACAAATTTAAGTTATTTATATGTACATATATTATTAGAGTGCTAAGATAATGATGATAATGGTATTAAAATCCAACGTCTCCAGATGAATGTAATGATTAATTATGATGACGTAATGTTTGAAAAAGAACAATTCGTTTTATATAATCCCTGACGTTTTCTGTACACCCTTAAATACTCATCATCCAATAAATTATATTAAGATGGTTCTTGTGCAGGGTAATGGACCAATAACCATTAATTTAAATAATTTACCATGCTTCGCTTCGATTGTTCTATTCAAAGTAATAACTCAGATTTCATAAACCGATTTCGAACAAGTTATATCTTTATACTTATAGAGCTGACATTTTCTAATTAATTAGTATTCTTCCTGCTATAGTACTTTCGTTTGTCCTCACAAGCCGAGGATTTCGTTCAAATTTTAAATCTTATTATTGCTTTATTTATTATTCTTTATTTTTTGTACTTTACGAAAGAACTCATGTACTTTAAAATCTAGTCACGAACCAGCCGAATCAACTACAAATTCTATAAATATATTTTTAATTTCTCCTTCTATAAACTTTGTTACATACTTCATTATTAGATTGATAGATAGGAAATTCTTTACTGTACACCGAAATATTAAAAAGACACATAATAAGAAACAGTTGATACGTGGCGGCATGTATTTATGTACAATTGGTGGTCTTATCGCAAACAGCGATGTCTTCCAGACAACTTTTTATGGAAACAACGGAGAGAAATAAGCGAGTTGTAGATGTTAAGGGTTTGAACGATAATAAAACAAATATGAAGATACATAGCGTATCTAAATAAACATACATAAACATAACAATATATACATAAAAACAAATACACAAACACATACAAATAAATATTCATATACACACATGCAAATACATACATACATACATACATATATACACTACCGTCCAAAAGTTTGGAAGCAACAAGATAAAATCAAATAAAATAAAAGTAAGCCATCTTAAATTTTTTTTATTGATACAGAATTAAAAAAATAGACAAAACACACTTCTACAACAATGAAATTAAATAAGTAATATAAAAATTAAATTAAATTTTAGCTTCATCGAAGTGTCCACCCCTCTCTTTAATTACCTTCTCGCATATTCTAGGCATCCTAATAATTAATTTCATAAAATACTGTTCATCTAACTTCTTCCATTCGCTCTGTAATAGTTGCCACAAATGTTCTGAGCTCGTAGGAGATTGATTTTTCACCCTTCTATCTAGTTCATCCCAAACAAGTTCAATGGGAGAAAGGTCAGGTGATTGAGACGGCCACTGCATGATTTTCACATCTTTTTTCTTCCTTAAAAAGTTCTGGCACACTTTGGACGAATGTTTCGGGTCGTTATCTTGCTGAAAAACGAACCCAGGACCAATAAGATTCAGTCCACTGGGTATGGCGAAATCCTTAAGAATTTTCAAATAGCGTTCCTTGTTTAGTTTTTCGGTTATCCTCACAAGACTTCCGAGTTTATTGTTGCCGAAACACCCCCAAACCATGACATTACCACCACCATGTTTGATAGTAGGCACTGTACAAGCTTCTGAAGCTCTCTCTCCTTTAGATCGGCGCACAAAAACACGTCTATTGGACCCGAAAATCTGAAACTTCGATTCGTCACTCCAAAGAACTTTTTTCCATTGGTTTATTGTCCAGTTTTTATGTTCCTTTGCCCATTCTAGTCTGTTTTTCTTATGCCGAATTGTTAGTTTTGGTTTTTTAACTGCAACACAACCTCTTAGCCCCGCAGACAGTAGTCGTCTTTTAACTGTTGTTATTGACACGGGTGTTCCTCGCGTTTCATTCAGAGATGCGGTAATTTGTGGTGCAGTTAAGCGACGATTCCGTTTAGAAAGAACTCTGATGAAGTTATCCTCTTGACTTGTAGTGGATTTGGGCCTACCAGACCTTTTTCTATCTTCATTTTTGCCAGTTTCTTTTTTTCTAGCGAGGGTGTAGTGGACACCTTTACAAGAAATTCCGAGTTTTTTTGCGATTTGGCGTTCACTGTAGCCTTCCTCACGCAGAGTACAAATAGCGCTTCGCTGTTCAAGTGTGATTTGCTTGCGTTTTGCCATTTTCAATAAAAAAAGACGGTCAAGGAAGTAGTCGAAATCTTTTGAATACAGACGATGGTAATATCACAACCTTCGCGTTCTAATGCTCAAGTGTGACTAAATAAGGTCCAAAAAAGATAAAACTACAAAATATTTTCAATAAAACCGCATCAATGCATGAAAGAAAGTCCCCGGCGGATGAAGTAATAAAACACGTGTTTCGTCAAAATCCAGGAATTTGTTAAAACTCAAGGAATATGCACTAGTAATCCTTTTGTTTTGTGTTAAAAAATCACAAAAGGTCATAAAACTTTATTTTATTGCTATTATTTACCGCAGGGAGTCGGCAATCTTTTGTTTTGTTTGAAATCAGGTGTGCTTCCAAACTTTTGGACGGTAGTGTATATATACCCAGATACGTGGTAATAATCACATTAGCGCAACGGACTTACAATGCTAGAAAATACTTTTTCACTAGTGATTTAAAGGTGTTCTAGTAGTGCATTCCACAAACGGATTGCAGTGACCTTAAAAGATTTATCAAGGAACGAAGTAGCATGAGCAGGTATTTTCAGTTGTAGATTTTCTGATGATCTTAGAGATCGCGGATGTGTACAATAAGGAAACTCAAATCGTTACTTAAGTTAACTCGAATATTAGTTTGTTCTTGCCGCCTGAATTTGATCTCCCTAGGCGAACAACGTAATTTTATATTGAGTTAGTACTTAAAGGATGTTATATATCTCAATGAGCTCTATTTAGCAGAATATTAATATTTACCGGTAGTATAATACTGATGAAATCTTGCAATTAAGTTAACATTAAAGGCGTAGTTTTGTTTAGTTATTTGCTAGCGCTCTCTCAAGTTGTTAGTCGTCTTTTTTTGCGTCGTGACAAGAAGGCAATATTTTGGAATTTATTGTAGCGTATACATCTTTTTAGTTTCATTAATATTTTTTGGTGGCGGTAGTAGTTATTGGTCTTTCCAACCTATTACGAACTAAAGATTATAGGTATATTTAACTTAATACACACTTTGGTATTGAGATATTTTTATTCAATTATGTAAAAGGCATTGATCCGAAGCACTGTCCACATTGCGTACTTGCAAAATTTGCATAAAAATCCCGTTTATAGATATTTCAACGGACGGTCCCATAATTCAATATTGGATATAACAATAGGTGGATATGCGTGTAAATTCAAAATCTAAAACGTTTTCAACCTAACTAGTATTTCATTCATTAGTTTGATTAAAAATATATATAAAATAAGTTTTTTTTTTATTTTACTTAACGGTTTTATTGAAAATAAAAATAATAATGTTAATAGTGTACTAAAAACTGAACTGAACTGAACTGTACTAAAAACTGAAAATATTCGGTAGGTCCTAGGTACCATTCATCACACAACTCTTCTCATCAATTCTTCAGACAAAAAAATAAAATCTGCTTTCTCGAATCTCTCTCTCTGCTGGGCTCGAGAAATTTCTATCAAAAGTCACCCGTTCATATATTATTTTTTATTTTTTTATGCGATAAAAAAACGAGCAGACGGGTCAGCTGATGGTAAGTGACTACCGCCGCCCATGGACACCCGCAACTCAAGAGTCACAAGTGCGTTGCCGGCCTTTTAGGTAGGAGTACGCTCTTTTCTTGAAGGTTAGAAAGTATTAGAAATATTGTTTACATATTTACGCAGGTTACGCTACGCACCACGATTTAAAATTCGTCTGATCAATGCCCTAAATTGATGAGAAGAGCTATGTGACGATTGGTATCTAGGACCTAGTCCAAAGTCGAGTCGTATCAAATATCAGATCTATCAAAGACAGGAAGAAGGTAAATAAAACCGTTTAATAAAAACCTGCAATGTTTTTGGTAATGAGAAATTTAAACCATTTTATTTAAGAAAGAAAACAAGTAGGTGGTTGTATCTTGTGCTTTTCACGTGAACATAGATAAACATAAAAATACTAAATGGCGAATAAAATTATCCTATCGATTGATAGCAGAACTCATACATATTCTAACAGATTATCTAACCGTATCTACATGATATTATCATGATATCCATCTCCCTAATAAATATTTGATTTATATTTTCCTAGATATTTAGTACATTGCAATGATAATACAAAATGGACCAGAAGTTTTCGCTATATGTATTATTAGTCATTTCTGAGGTTCTAACAAATGCACTGAAATAATAGCTTTTGTTTTAAACAAAAATTACAGAACTGAAATCCTCCTTTTCTGTAACTTTTATTTAACCCCCGTTTTTTACCCCGTCTACTAGTTTGCCCCCTGCAAACAAGCAGACGGGTCACCTGGTCGCCGTGGAGGCGGTAAAGCGGATTATTGTCGACTGGGCAGGGGGACAACATCGGACCAGCTTGTTGCCATTGCGACTTCAGTGAGGACTCGGCTAAAGTATAGCTTGCGGTTTGCGCCGCTTGGGCGACGCAGCGTCGGGCCTTCACAGCAATCGAACTTTCGATATGTGCCGTCATACGCTCCATGGCCAGTAGTGACAGCAACATTACCGCGGTCGCTACTGCGAGGACGTCGGGGTACGACGATGTTTGGTTCACAGGCAAAAAGGGAAGCTTATGTACTAAAGTAGATGCATTAAAGCCTTAAAACTAAAAGCAAAATGGTTCTGTCAGTTGAAGTAAGATAACATTTGAAACACCTACTCATTTATGACTTTTTATTATAAATCTCTTTTTTGATTATTTACCGTCTCGGTTCAGATATGCCTTATCGAACTCGGTATTTATTTTATGCAACGTTGTAACCGGCATCCATTTTGAGAAAATAAAATTTAGTTCCTTTGAAACAAATACAAATAGTCATTTATTTCTTTAATTTTTCAACATTTTTTTATGTACTATTTAACTGAATATAACAAATATACATATAATGTTTTAGAATGTCAAATTATGTAGAAGTTGTTCATTAGCACTTTTAGTCACGACGGTGGACTGGCAATACCGTAAAACAAAACGAAATCCGGATTCAGCAATAAACAACTTTCTTAGGTGTTGCGCAGTGAGAACTTTCTTAAAACGCATAACAAGTTTACCGAAGACGTTTTACTTCTTATCATATCAAATTGTGTTATACATATACCAATATGAGTCAAGCAATGGCACTTGCGAACTCCATTAGTAATTTATTACGAACATAGTTTTTTTTTCTTTATTTTTTTAATTCTGTAACAATACATTACAAGCATGTTTTCATAATATTTGAACCTTAATGTTACTTCTCTCTCTCTAAATGAGATTTTTCGATTCAGTTTCTTTACTTACGCCATTATAATTCACGCGGTCCACTGTTGGATTTGGATGTTGATCTATTTTCGCATCCAGCCATCCTGCTTCTCGCATCCAACTCCTGCATGCCAAGTTGCGCAAATCGTCACTCCCCCTGGCCTGTGTGCGTCCTACGCTACGTTTGCCGAGACTTAGTCTCCACTCAAGAACTCATTTTCCCCAACGGTCGTCGGTTCTGCGGCTAATATGGCCTGCTGATCCGGTGGGCTATGGCGATTACTTTGGTTTTCTGCCGGATCACCTCATTCCCGATACGATCCCATAAAGAAACGCCGAGCATAGCCCTTTCCATAGCACGCTAAGCAACTTTGATTGTACAATATATGAGTCTGCTGTCTACATACACATTTAATAGATACACACATAATATATGTAAACACATACATACTCTTACGCATTCATACACAAATATATATATTAAAATACATATAAACGTAATGCGATATATCCAAATTATCTTAACGTCAATAAGCATGTAATAAGAAATTCAAATATTGACAATGATGCACTTGGTGCTTTCTAGAAAAAAAATGCCTAAATACGTAAGAAATAAAAATATAACATGATATATTTTCATTTCGTAAGTATTTAGGGAAAATAAAAATTACGGCATTGTTTGCACAAAATAATTTGGATTTATCTGGGTTAACCTTCGAGTTAGGTTTCTCAAAGAAATAACATTAAATGTTAATGAGTAGAAAATTTTCAATTTTCATTTCATTCTGAAATAGTTACTGTAAGTGCACTTACCTTATTTCTATATTTAAACTAGATTTTTATGAGCTTTGACCAACAGCCAGGAGTAATTTGCAATACATTGCTGGCAGCACATTTTATTCATAAAATTAGCTTCGTGCTCTATGACACGAATAAAAAATTTAAATTGCAAAACAGGTTATTAAAACAGCGTTTTCATAAATTAGTTGAACACACCAAAAGCCGGGCAAATGATGTATTGCCCTCATCGTGAGGATTCAGCAGTTAAGAAGAACAAAGTTAAACTATTTTAACTAGATTATGTTTGCTCTGATTGCGTATATCGTATTAAAAGCTTTAAACGATAAAAAATAGTGAATCAAAGAATTTTAAATTGTAAATAAATATTTTATCTTAAATTAACATAAAAAAAATCGCATGGTTAGCGGACCGATTTATTTGTAAGCATTTGTATACAATCATGGACTGTGGAATGCTAACCGAAACCACATTGTCCAATGAACCGCATGATACAAAGAGTACACACATGTTCGACGGGCGATTCAAGGCGGTATTTAGTTAATGTCAGTAGAGAAATTTTATATACTTGTAATTTTAAGATTACAAATATATCACAAGAGTTACCATTATGACTTTTGTGAATGAATAAATATGTACTAGATACCTTATCACTACGAATTTGCATACATAAACCTAAGTTCTCATTGTTCAGGTAAACCGCTTACTTACATATATATTTATACATCACTAGATGCAAAATTTTACAACTGGGATGATCTTAACATATTCCTACATAACAATAACTTAATGTAATGTAATCGACAGTCGGCTAAAAGTTGACATTAAATGCTGTTGGTTTAAGATCGAACACGATTAAATATCGATAAAAAGGCAACAAACACTTACGTTACATATGTATGTTCGTACTTTTTTATTATAATTATATAAATAATTTAAAAAGGATCACTAAGTACGAATGAAGTGTATGATGAATTAGTGTGTAACGAATGACAAAACAAATATAAAAATATAAGATTATTTAAGATCAAAACTTAAAATTTTGGGCCTTAGAAAAAATCTGAGAAATTAAAACAGGTATCCAATCTCTAGTCTTTTTAATGTGGTTTTTAAATGTTTATTCCTGAGCCGTATTGGAACGCCAAAAGACTTAAGTCTATCGCTTGAAAGTGAATTAATAATTCATTATGACTTGGCTTATTTATAGAGATAGAAACAGATTTACGAAAGCAAAATTTTAATCAGTAACGATTGTTTTTCGTTCGGTAAAGATTATTATTATTATGACAAATCTGGAAGTGACACTTGAAACAAACACGTTTCTGCCGTTTGTCTTCTAAAATGACAGGTTGGCATAAAAGTTACTTCTGTCACTAAATATTTTCTCACCAAACCCAGTAACATTTTGAGTACGCTTTAGTAATTTACAAAATAAAAATTATACATAAATACATATCGGTACAATATCCATCGATCGGAATAATACGAATTTTAGTTTTGTCAACATTCTAGAGAGAGAGAGGCCTCGTAGTGATATTTGTAAATGTAATTTAGTTGAACGACTTATTCAAAAGCATGCCCTGGTTACCATCTAAAATATTATTTATGCCGATGTGAATTGAACTCAGGTAAGAAGGTACACCTTACATTCTTTGTTGTACTCCAAAACGTAGCCCAGGTCTTTTGTGACTTGCCTACCTGTTACCGAATAAGGGCCAACAGAAATTCAAGAAGTCATTGTAATTTTTTTTTTTGCCGAAAATGTGTATGGACCCTGTATTGTCAAATAGTACGACATTGTTAAAAATCGAATAGGCAACTTGAACATTCCTTTACTTCAGTATACCTAATGCTTTTATTTTTTTAAATGGTTTTTGATTATCTTTAAAAATACCTGAATCGTCTTACAAAACATAGGTCTCCAATTAACGAGTTCCTTTATTGTGTGACTTAAAATTGTTCATTACCAAGCCGCCAGTTCTGTTCGACTTAAAATCTCAATGTTGAGAACTATTTTATTTAGGTAGATTTAAAATAAACAAAATTAGATTATTGAATTTTGAATCTATTCATTGGTTAAGCATTTGTTGAACCTAAAGCCTAAAGCTAAAAATGGGAGCTATTTACATACTAGCTATTAATAACATTTTGTCACGACCTACACCGTACTTTAGAAAATATAAAATCCTTTATACTTCTCTTATAATATTATATTATATAATATATTTCAGAAGTCATTTAAGTCTATATTATAATACTATCAGTATATAGTAAGAAGTCGAAATCTACATACCTTCCTACATGTATAAGTAGATATTTGAAGTTTTAAATGTTTAGATTATAACTTTGAACCGACCGACACTTGTAACCAAATTTTAATTGGTGTGGCTTATATTAGCAACTAGCTTTTTGCTGTATAGGCAATTACCTAGGACAAAGTTATGTCATTAGGAAGATTGGATTGCCACTCGACTTGCTCGTCATTATCGAGAATTAGCACACAACTTGAAAAACTTATTACCTTCAAAGTATGGAGTCAATCCAGATCTACTTAATATAGATCGTCGTAGTATGGCTATCGGCTCATGGTATCAATTTCACAATCTATTTCATACCGGCAATGCAAACACGGACTTCGATTAAATAACCCTTATTTTTAAAGCAAACGCGAGTTAGGTATACTATTCATTCATACGTACATTCCTCTGTATTAATGACAATACAGTACCGCAGAGGGAGCGTCCGAACACTGGCAGGGCTATGTCGATGAAATAACTTTGTTAAACTTCATTATTATATATAATAAACTTTGTACGTTTCCCAAATTTTTAGTTGAAATTCTCCGCTGTATAATATTTAAAAGTACTTGACAACAGTAATGGTAACAAACCAGTTACACTTGAAAACAAATTGTAAATAGCTGAATAGAATCACAAAGCTCATTACTTTGTAATAATATTTGTCTTGTATACTCCTACTGTCCCTTTTCAAAACTTTAGTTCTGATAGCAAATTCAAAGTGCCATTAGAGAGGAAGAGCCCTCAATGTTGCGAGTCGATGTCGAGATGGGTGCCATATTTATGAACGTTTTTTGCTTCTCCGGGTCGACATGTGTGTGGAACGAAGGGTGAAGCTACGTAAAAAGCAAACATGTGGCGCGCTCTTAGCTCGCACCGCACCGCCACGACACATCCGGGACAAAATCCGCTAAACCCCACTCATCAACTAATAGTTACAGCTTTAAATAAATTCTAGCACCAAATTAATATCTTAGAAATATTATCTACTATCGGTAACAAGAATTATGGACGTGGAACAAAAATTTGTCTTTTGCAAAAGTATTATTAATGTAAGTGCTCAGGCGGGTGATTGATTAATAAGAAATATAGTGTAAGTCAAAAGGCACAGCGAACTCATCAACAATACACAAACAAAAAGGCGAATAATAAAACCCACCGAAGACAAGATGACTGATGAATATTTATAATACTTCAAGCTTACCTAAAACTGTCTTCCTCTCGGATGAGGTTTATTACTCGTTTTATCTTAGTCAAAGGAGATGTTAGTTGCAGATTTTATGAATTTTAAGGATAAAGCGTCGAATACCTATTTACTTTAATGGAATCCATTATTATTTATTTCAACCGACTTCCTGAACAGGAGAACTTAAATAATAAGTATGTATTAGATGCAAAAGCTATTAGTATTTGTCATATAACTCGATGTTGTAGAGTTGTTATGTGTATTTTTTGTACAGCACGCAGAGTTCTAACTTAATTTATATTTACACTTGATAATAGCAAACCTCTGAGCAGATTGTAAAGAATGTTTTTCAAAAAATATATATTGATGTGCATTTTATTCTATCTATGACAAAAAAGAAATAAATTTATAAAATTTGAATTTAGAACTTGTTTAAAAAAATGTAAATCGTGGTGAACCGAACTGATGCAATTTAAAATGTCAGCAAAAGCAAGATTCTAAAAACCTTGACGGCAAGATGAGCAAATGTCACGATAGAATAAGGTTATTTACGTTTGTGCGCATCTAATATATTTATGCATAGACTGCGGCCAACAGGTAAGTAAAACGATCACGTTTTGGAACGACTAACTGCGCGACCAGCCTGACTGGCATACAGTATTGCCAACATAACAACATTAGAGCTACTGGAACTAGAAACGTTCATTTGATCACATTAAATAAAAATTACAAAACTTTTTTTATTTTTGAATACAGTTTGAAACAAACAAAGTTATGAATAAATTATTCGCTGTACTATGAGAAGTAATTGTAAAGTGCAAATAATTAAACCAGTGTGATAAGAAACAATGATAAAACTAGTTTGCTGAATAAAATATAAATTATGCCAAAGTTAAGAAAGTTATTAACACCAACCTACATTTTTATTCAACTCATGCTGTTGGCATTACTGTTTATTCGTAGAAGCGATGTTGCTTGGCTACATTCACGTGCAAAAGAGAAAGAGTCACGTTTGGAGGTGTATGGAAAGAGATAGCAAGGACCGGCTGAGCAGGTAAGCGACGCGGGCGCCGCCCTGCGTGCACTGATATCAAAAAGCCAGATGCAACGACCGTCTGTTCAACACTCAGGTATAATATTTATTAAACTTATATATCTACTATGAATCCACTCAACTCCATAAAGCGGTGCGTGGGCTAGTAGTCCTATAGCTTTCTAAGACTCGAAATGCAAAATTTACCATTATAAAACACTTTACTAATTTATTTTATTGTTAGGTCGTTAAAATAAGATTTAGAAAAGGAGCTACTGTTGTGAATTGTGTCTGTATCAATCATAGCCAGCCAAGAAGTGACTGCTTTCACCACTGCTATGTAAACAAATATTTCTGTTATTGACGAAACGTCTTATTAAAAAAAAAAACAGTCTTAGACATACCTATTACTATATTATAAATGTCAATAGTTATGTTTTGGTGTAGATTACCATTCATGACATATTATCCTACTAGTATAAATATGATATGTTGTAAATCTAAAAAATAGAATTAAATATAAATCAACTTTATTGCACACAAATTACAATTAGTTTACACATAAATAAAAAAATATATTAATACAACATAGTTACGATCTACCATTACTACTTACTCTCTGATTGTAATAACCGACCGCACTGACGGTTTCGCTTATAAGCACATTCAGGCGTATAATCCAAGGTATGGCGCACGACACGGAATAATAATAATTACGTCGGTTGACTACCTCTGAACTAACTAAACAAAGACATTTGGTGCTGAGACAACCAAATCTGATGTGCGAACGCGCTTCATGTTTAAATCTCTAAGTGATTACTACTAATTACTACTAAATAAGGTCGTATATTTTTATTCTATACCCCCTAGTCCTCAGGGAACGGAACGGCGAAAATACTTAAATAATAACAATTTAACCTAAACCTAAATGTTCAGTCATTACAAATTAAAATTGCATGACAAAGTCTAACTACAGCGAGAGGTGTACATATACATACATAGTCACAGCTCGCTATAATATGTATAGTTGTTTTGGCAAAAGGCAAAAGGCTTTAAGACCTTTGCTATCGACCTTGGCATCTACTGTTTCTATCACATAAGCATAGTTCCGTAGTCTTTCAATCGCGAACACATTTTACAACTACCAAAAATCTTTCTTATCCTTTTTTATACAATAAATGTAAAAGTGTGTTAACTACGTACATAACTAATCATCATAAATGTTGCACGTACGTTGCCAGGTGCCCAGAAAAGGACATAGGGTACCTTTAATCCCAAAAAAGGTACCGCTCCAGAGCAGAGTAGAATATATGTATGTTTATAAATTATATGAACTTCATAATTAGTTCATTCAATTAATATTAGTTTTTATATCGAAATTATAATGTTATATTTTGATAATGTTAAACGTTCCATAAAAGTTAATTTTGCACATAACAAAGTTTTAATCAAAAGCTCGGAGCTAGGGGAAAGCAAGAAAAGCAAAGCAATTGAATTGCTCGGCTCTTAACCTGCATTGTTTGTGGTCTACTATAGGTTTTACAATTCTCGAACATGCTCGTAGATTTTTTTATTATTCTAATAGTGTTATAAAACGGATACGTGAGCAAACATAGACATATATAACAATAAAAATATATAACATATATAATATAATAAATATTTTTTATCGAGTTAAGCATTCCGTTTATCAAGTAACTGCTTCTTTCTTTTCTTTTTTATTTAAATATAGTCAGTTTTCATTTCTTTACGTCAAAGTACAAATATAGATTAATATAGAATAAATTTCAGGAAATTGCAATTTTTAACAAAAAAAAATTGTAGCAATAGACTACGATCATTGACATTACAAACGGTATTACTACGGATAGACGACATATTTTTTTTTTGTTTATGCGATCCGAACCTTACCATCAGGTAAACCGTCTGCTCCTTGCAGATGGATGGATGATGGTAAATGACTACCATGGACACCCATGGACACCCGCAACTCAAGAGTCACAAGTGCGCTGCCGGCCTTTTACGTAGGATTACGCTCTTTTCTAGTCCAAGATCCCGCTGCAGAATGGCTACATTCGAGTAAAATCTTTTTTTTTTTTTCAAGTATCCTTATCTAAAATCTTTTCTTCAATAATTTTACATAGGGACTATTTACTAATAAACATCATAAAATTCTTCAGCATCGTCACCTGCTGGTAGCGTTCCCAGGAGACTTGCAGCATTACCACGTTAAATAGCAATGCTTATAAGCTGTGCAAGGAAAAGGTCAGCCTTCTGGTCAGAGAGGTGTTTTTATTTTTTTTATATACAAATATACATGGAGTAATATGTTTGGCCGAACTGCCTATTAAAATGTGCCCGCTGGTATCTTTTATAAAATTAATATTAATTTATTTTTGGAAACATATTGACACCAAGTTATTTACATAAATTACAGTCCGCTTCACAAAAATATATGAAGAGAACTTAAAAAGTGATAGCTAACGTTGCGCAATTGGCCGCAACCTCTTTACTGTAACAGTATTTTTTCAGTAACAGTTAACTACCTAAGCCCTTGTAAAAGTGGCTGCAAATAGGGGTTTAAGAGGTAGCTGTTAAAGCTTGAATCGTCTCGGATACAAACTCTCGGATCTCTTTCCTATATGTACAGCAATGTATAGCATGTAAAACTTTAATTCAAATCATAATTACGTAAATAATGTGATATTTCAAATATCGGTTGAAACAGTAGTATTATTTTTATTTTGTTCGAGAATTCGGAGTTGGGCCCGTTTTAATGAACGGAGCTCTAACGTTTTAACGCTCGGCGAAACCGAAACCTTTATGTTATATTTAGTCACGTTGGTTGACAATTTTTGCGGTTTTATAATTACACTATTACTGCATACATTTTAAAAGTTAATCTACACACTGCAACTTTTATTAGTTATAGTTGTAAAATCCCCTGATGGGAATTTCGACCATAATAATTATTTGCCAGTATTAAGTTACTGTCTTTCCTACTTTCTTACCATAACAAGCCAATATACTGAGCGCATGTAGCTGAAAGTATGTTTGTTAAGTGTATATCAATGTGTATCAAGTATTATGCAGTTCTTTTATACATAAATTAACAACAATTTTTCATGTTTTAATATACAGAAACAATTATGATCTGTATAAAGATTTGCTTATACACATCATAAATGCTTTGAATGTATTTTTTTATGGTATAGTCACCTGATGGTAACTCGCCTCCCATGAACCTACTGCCATTTCGGGTAGGGGAAAGGGAGGAGGGGAAAGAGGGGAAGGCTGGGGGAGGGAAGGAAAAGGTGTTTTTGGACTTCGGAAACCTCACTCACTCGGTCACACAATGCAAGCATTGTTTAACAGCCGGTTTTCTTTGAGGCCGAGGTTATGCTCCGGTCGAGCCGCCCCATACGTACCGAAGCATGCACTCTCCCACGTGAAAAATATATAATTAAATATATGTAACTGACGGGTACTGTAAAGCACTACGCTTTAGAGTGCAAGGCAGTTAACATAGAATAACTAAACTCGGAAACATGTATGTTTGTATGTATGGAACTTCCCATTAGGGAAAATGTTTTCTAAATTAAGATAAACTTAAATGGAAAATGGAATTAAGATAAACTTAAATGGAAAATGGAATTAAGATAAACTTAAATGGAATCTTTAAACGTCTTAAAACACTACTGATGATACTTTGCGGAATGGCAATCGCGAAGACTTGTCTGTAAACATCTTAATAGAAAAGGGACGCTATCTAAAATGAGGGGTCCAGAGAATTTGTCAGTGTCATTTAATCTTTAATCCTAATTACTAAAATTTATATCAAAACATCCAAGAAAGCAAAGAACTGGCTTCATAACACCTATGTTTTTCTTTTTTCAATGACAATTCTTGTATTTTGTTGTGTCGGTAGGATTTTATTGACATTCGAAAAGCTATTTCAGGGTAACACTTTTTTTGTTCTGTGTGACAGTGGAATCGAACTGTCAAGCCACTTAGTAATAGCAAGATGTCCAGTTAGCCATTGGATTATATGCATCATAATATTGGAAGCCATAGCTCAAATTATACGACTTGAGCTATGCTATTTTATATGATCCAAACGTAACAAAGTTACCACATGTAATAATTTATAACCAGAGTTATAGAGTTTATCTCATTTATTTTGTAAGCATAAATAAGCAAAAAGTAGAGCCAATCTAATACACAATAAATGACATTGTACTTCTGTCAGTACTTATTAGATCATTTTTGACATTTCTTCAAAATTCGAAGACAGCCTTGTAACGGAGAGCACACAATGATATTTACTTTTTTCAAAGCAATCGCTTAACTTTTTTCAGTTAAAAACCCTATTCATTGTAAATTGCCTTCAGCAAGGCATAAGGCAATTTAAACAACAGACTTACTATTAAATTTATACTTACTATTACTTACTTTAGTGTGTATTGGTTAATTATATACCATACAAGCAATTAAACAAATACCATGCTACCGATGAAATTTTGTGTAAGTAGTTTATTGAAAATGCCAAATTATCTAGACGAATATTCAAAATAATAGATGCGTAGGCGATTAGTCTATAGAACCGTGTCTATCGGATTACACACTATATATATAAGTATGTACTTCGATTTACGTATTTTTTAAGTATCTGTACTAGATTCCATTAATATTATTGTGTTTTATTTATATTTTATTTAAATAGACAACTCCCGCATTAGGAATATTTTCTGTGTCGCTTTACAAACATTCAATCGACGGACACAAAGTACACCCAGATTGGGGACAACTATTTGAGGATCACACAATGTTTTTCCCGTTTGGGAATCGAACCCACGACCTCCGGTTCAGCAGTCAGGGTCACTAACCACTAGACCGACAGTCCGTCAGGTTTTTATACTTACTTATGTAAGTAAAAGCAGTAAAAGTAACTGAAACCCATTAAGTAAATAATAGGCGTTTAGTCACTTATTTATTATTTTAACTACTTACTACTATTTATTTAGATCTTATTTATATGGAATAAAAAGGTTGATTTGTTTATGTTATAACTCTTACTGTAACTAAAAAATAAAAAAAATTGTTGCTTGGGTACCTTTATTGTGATTTATTGGCGCGACTGAAATGCCATTGCTCTTAAGAAGTCAACTGCATTTATTCGTAAAAATTGAAAATATAATAACAATAACCTTTTAAATAAATTGTAAAATCAACCACCAAAAACCAGTATTTTGCTAGGGCATGTTGGACAACGTGCACGCGTGTTTTAGACAAATAGCGCGACCTTAAAAGCCTCAAGCCTCTGTCGCCTGTACTAACGCAACGTCTCGAATACGTAATGCGTTCCCCGTATCTTGAGTTTGAGGCAGTTTTGCTAACGGACGCTTTACACGTGACACGGAACGCAAATGTGCACAAGACCTCATATTCGCTCCCCAACTCTGATTAAGGCCTATCTCGCTAACTTTTGACATAATTATTATAATGCTTCTTAAATGCTTTCTTCATAAAGACCGTTTAGAGAAATTTACAAAAGCTAACCTAATCGGATAGAAGCATCACGACAACTAAGCAAAGTTTGTTTTAAATAGTGTTAAAGATATTTAGATTTTTCATAATTACAATTACATTTGGGTATTATTAGTTTTTTTTTGGACAACTTAATCCAGAGCAAAATAAGCAGCAAATTATAACAGTTTTGTAGGAACTATAAAGCATAGATAATAAATTAACAATACATATTAAACACAATAACTGAATGTTAACTTTTACATTAAAACCATTGCTAAACTACAGACTGAGCTATTGTAAAATCGATATATTCGAGGCTAATTTAGGCAGAATACACGATAATTCTATTCTATAAATATTGGGATAACATAAAAATATGGACAAATGGTGGGATTGATAGTGTATTTTATGACTTTTTAATAGATATAAATACCTACATAAAGATAAGTTGTTACACAATATACTCATGCAACGACTAAACAAAATATTTTAATAATGATCAAAGTGCAAGTCTTAACACTGTCATTAATTTATTGGTTGGTTTGGTTATGTCAAATTGAACTCGAGGTAACTGCGACAAATCTTTGTCATTAATCTAGGACTACCAATATTAATTAATTGTATTTTGGGTTGATTTAGAATAAGCCCATATTTCTTACTCGATTCGTAGATCCATTTCAAATTTGTGCTTAGTGGGCACTTAATCCTGTCAGATTATTAAGGGTGGGCAAGCTTCACTCGATTTCATTTTCTGACAATATTACAAGAAAAATCAATAGAAAGCCTTCACTTCACTTCACCTTCTGTTTTAAGTAAAAACAGACTGCCCTAACATTTCATCATTCTGACCTCGAGAATATTTTAAATAGTCTTGTTTTACGACAGTATTTCTTACCACTCATACTTCCTTCGAAACTTAACTTTCAACAACCGTAGTTCTTCTAAGTGTTTCTTAATTGTGTTCAAGTTTGGCTCTCAAACAATTCCCGAATGCGACATTCCACAACTTTCTAGATGAAATAAACTCAAAGTTATTCCACTTAACAAATTTTGTAGATAACTTCACCAATGTCTTTTTAAATAAATGTCGGGTCCCGCACAGTTTGCGTCCTCGTATTCCGTAACAATTGAGTTTAGAAATTATTGGAATAGAATAGAAAAGAATTAGTTTCAAGATTATTTTCAGTTCCTTTCTTCGTGTGAAATCATTTAAATATCATTACTTAGCTTTAGGACGTTACATAATCTATATTTCTTAAACTTATTGTTAAGAAATTTTCAAAAGAAGGCCTTTGCGACCGCCGCGCCATATAGTGTTAATAATATATTATACAAAAGCACGTGTTTTTTTTATTTCCAAAATAGTAAAAACTAGAATCGGTGTTCTAAAAGTGTAGTCAGTTGTTTATTTAAGAACAAAATGTTATCTTCACGATGGTCAAAGAAAAAAAAAAACAGGGCTGGAAGTAAGAAACATTGCAATGTACCCATACATTGCAATTCATCGAACCCAACTTCTTAGTGACTTTTAATGACAGTGACAGCCTAGAGATATTTCTAAACTGAGAGCCTCTCAACAATCTCACATGACAGTCCCTATAAGACAGTATCTCTTACCACGATAAACAATACATTGTAATGAAATTGTAGATTAACCTGTAGTCTTACGCACATTGACCTTATTCCGTTACAAGAAGTGCACAAAGTAATGAGAAAATTTTGTGCAAATGAAATAGTGGGAACGAAAAGATAAGATTCAAACGCCTATTGTATCGGAACTGTGGTGTGCAAATAACCATACCGCTATTGTTTTGCAGACGACGAACAATACGTGTACAAGAGTGCACTACATATGTATGTATGTAGTGTCAATGCAGTTACTGGAAACTCTAATGGAACAATATGGATCACACGTATTATATGCAAAGCAAATAATCATACTACATATATACATACTTGCTTGGGTCTTGAATGAAATGCATTTTATTTTAAAACGATATAAACTCTTATATAACATACTGAATGATTTTATGTTGGCTTATATTAGGATAAAACATAAGCAACTATAGAAGGGAAGAATAAGTGCCGGGACTTCAGTAAACATTTGCTCTTTTTCACAAAGCAAGACTTTAGGTTAAAGGGTGTTGTTGTTTGCAAACGTTTCCGTGAAAGAGTTTGCGATGCAATACCGCGTATATATGGTAATAACCATAACGTTGAAGGCTCAAACTCAAGTGTGAAAGTATTTATTGAACTCATTCTTAGTTGTATAATAAGGATAATTGCAACGGTAGCTAAATATGCCTAAAACAGAAGAGCACTCAAGCCAAGTGCTGATGTTGTTTTTAGACCATCAGTGGATATCCGACACCCACAGGTCACTGTGTATTTTAACTGAAATGTGTTTTATGTTTTTTTTTAAGCGACATAGACCTTCTTCTTGAATACTCCTTATATAGTAGGATATTGGCAGGAGGAAAGTCAATCTTTGTTCTTGTTCCATTTTCGCAGTAGATTTTATATTTACTGTCCTAAAATGATTTTAATGGTATATAAACGATAACGATAATGCTGTCCTTATCCCAATTACTCCGGTACCGGGCTATGTATTTTTTGGCTCCACATACTTCAAAGAAATGATAATCTGGGAAAAAACCCTGCAATTTCTACAGGATTTGAGGAACTGCGACTGTTTGAAGTCGTAAGCGGATAAAACAGAAAAGCGGTATATACATTATCGTGGCATAACCACGGTTAAGAAAAGATTTTTGTCGTATTATTTCTATATTTGCTCTATTGACATCAATGCATTCAGTCCTAATCTCTGATTGGAATATATTGGGTTGATATATATCAGCCTCATAATTAAGAGGTTTAGGAATTGGGATTTCTAATGAATATACACATGAACTAAGCATTTGCTTTTGTAACGTAGAAAAATTATGTAACCTACACAACTGCAAACTTAGTTGTTCGGGAGCAAGTTCTTTAGCTGGTTCTCTGTTGACATTGTTACCTAGTTAAGTGGATATGGTTTCCTTTTTAACCAACAACCGTTCTTGACAAAAGTAATCATAACATGCTTTGGCAGGTTTAGGTAAGGAATATCAAAGACAACATCACTTAAGTCTTATAATTGTTACTATTTAAATCAAAATCATTTCAGTGCTACTAAGCCAAAGCCATCAACGTCATTCTAGTATATTTAATTAAGACAGGTATATTTCTGGCCTTTTCAATCAATGTATTAAATGACAAGCCTACTGAATGTCACCCAAAATATCGAATAACAATATGCTTGAGAAAATGATCGAGACCTGAATCTCTGGATCCCACGGCACCTAGCACGCCAAGGCGTCTTGCATTGCCTCAGTCAATTTTACTTCTTTAATATTTTTGGATCTACGAGTATAATTGAATACAAAAAACAAATAGAGAAGAAGATTCCTCAGAAATATCAATAGTTCGTTCAGGATTATGTATTGAGAGTATTTGTTAATCAACAGGTAACCAAATGCCTAAGTAATCGATTTTATAATAGTTGTTATTCCATGACTTGGAACGGTTACGAAATAAGTTATCGTGCGTCATGCAATGCCAACATAACTCAGTTTAAATGAATTCACCGCATAAGTCATCAAATATCGTTAGCTATAAATCTCTAACTAGAGCTATACAATGTTTTTAAAATTGTATACAACCAACTTTCTACAATAAATATTTGCCGGAGAATTTCCCAAAAGAGTAAATGAGAAAAATCGAGAGGAGTTACAATGTAATACACCAAAGTGTGTTGGGACTTACGGAAATAATAAATAGATATTTGTAAATAGCGATGTCTGCCCGCTGCGTAGCTTTCTCGAAACATTTATTCCGAACCTTTAAACTGTATTCATTTGCTCCATTCGTAGCCTCAATTTGACATTTTCAGAATTGAGCCGAACTCATGTAATAAGAAGATAAGTATTAATAATACAGTTTAATAGAATAGTCTTCGTTACAATACGGTGGTGCACACCAATTATATATACATAAAGAAATATCTATTTATCACTATGGTTGTTGCTTTTCATGAACGTGTAAATAATTTTCAATTGGAACAATTTCTTTGTAAAATGTTTCGAGAAAGCAATGTACATTATAATAATAATGACAGTCTTATCTTTGATGTAAGGCATTACTTTAAGTTTTATGTAATTGTAGAGGTTTGACGAAATATTTGGGTAAGTCGTGTTCATACATAATCATATACACTTTCCGCCATCTCTTTGATCAGCATCACCTCTTCGCAAAAGGGGACGGCAGATTCCCGCGCACTCTCACTTTGGACCATGGACTGAACCATGACCCCTAGCGAGAGGCTTCCCACAACAATAGCCGTCAGCCGTCAGCCGCCGCTGTTGCGTCTATGCTGAGCACTCCACTAAAGTATGGCGCAGTGTCTTTAATAAATTTAAAGTAGGTTTCAGAATATTTGTAGTATATTGCTACAAGAACGTACAAATCGATTACTGTTAATTATATTTTTTTAACTGCACATTGTATTTTTCCAAGAAACAAAATTAATGACCTGACGATATATTGTTTATAAATGGCAATAATTATCTTAATAAACTATAATTTAAGCCATTTTTGTTAAATAATTACCAAGAGTAATATTGTATTTATTGAAGCCTTATAAACTCAGAAGAAATCTCAACTACTAACATAACATAGCACAGGAAGTTAACCATGAGTTTGTTGTAGAATCAACCAAGCAGTCTGAAATTTTAAACATTCGTTCCAAATTTATATAAATATATTGTATTTTGCATGGTAGTGTTAATGCCCAATGACTAGTTCAAGTCAAGGCAATACTGGCCAATTGTATAACTATGCAGTCAAAGTGTAAAAACATCTGTGTCACGTCACTGACTCCCAACTGAACTGCAGAAAGTAGGCAGGGGTCCGAATGTGTTACTAAAGTTGTTCCCGGACTCCTCCTATTTCAAGCGCAACCGTGTGGTTTTAGCCAGTTCAAAATATATTTTCTTCTGTAGTTGCAAAATTGTGATACGCACAACAGGTTTAAAATATTCTTTCAATTCAAGACCCTTCAAGGTAAAAATTATATAATATCTTGATTTTCTCTATCTTGACTTTAATATCTCAGCCTATAAATAAAAAAAATATATAAATAAGAAGACATGACATTGTTATCTTATTCGTTCAAAGGATAACACCAATCACCTTTAATAACATAATTTAAAATAAATGCTCTTTCCTTGAACGATTCTTAGTAATAGATGTCCAAAATAATTTATTTTGTAACAAGGAGGACAAAAGACAAGTAAGCCTTTCGAGTCAGTGTACTTCCATCTTTAGGGTTAGGGTTAGAATAATCAGGGCAAATGGTATGTCAGCTTCTGATAAATATATAAAATCTCATCTCTGTTCGGTATGGGGATTATGTATTATGTATAAATCAAAATTTTTAAATATTTTTTTTAAATCGGAATTGTAATCATAACAACTTCTTTAATAATGCGATACTAGAATAATTTAAGGTTTATTTTGCTATTAAAACCCTGCAATATTAAAATGAAATAAACGATACAGGATTGATTACTGTTTAAATTCACCTACCGTCCAACTGACACAGTTCGTACAAAACCTATTTTTAGTGACTAAGGGTAGGCAAGAGAGTACCTTTGCAGAAATGGTACTTTTTTAAAATTAAAGCTTAGAAAGTTCTTAGATAAGAGAAAGTGGTCAATTTTGGTATATTTTTATTAATAAAATTAAATCTATTTAAAATTTAAAAAAGTATAATGTATGAAGCGGTCCCTACAGGCTCATTTCACCCGGCCCTCCTATGAGTTAAATGTTTTATTTGATGTCAAATGGTGATTGTCTCTAATATATTCAAAACACACAATGTTTACATTGCACAAATTGATCTGGTATTGGTATGTATACCAAATTCAAACTTAGTCCAGTAGTACAGACAGTACACGCAGCTATAAGGGTTTCGTTTTTGCATTCGGAGTTCGGACGTAAGAAGGAAGATGTTGGTTAAAGGTTAAAACATAACCTTTCTTCTTGAACACTCAAGATATTCTTTCTGTGGTTCATGAGGAAGAACATATTCTTCCTCATGAACCACAGAAAAGTCATGAAAACCATTATAAAAGAAAAACTTTAGTTTGTGAGAATATCTTGAGTGTTCAAGAAGAAGGGTTATGTTTTACGAGTCTACTACTTGTAGTGTATCTACATACATATGTATGTATTACAGACGCATAGATGAATTTCAAGTGTGAGGAAAAATGTGAGGAAAATTTGGAGATGTCTGCAAAAAAAAATAGAAATGAAGTTTTTTTTAATTTTTTAAGAATTTTACTAGTTATGAATGTAAATTGAAAAAAAGTATCACAAAAATCACTCGTACCTTGGTAGCGCAATTATTAGAAAGCGGTTTCAGTTAGTGGTTTCCGCTTCAGTAACTACATACATATGTATAATGTCTCTTGATTCGATACTGTGCCTTTATGTGAGTTAATTAATGTACCTATCTATTCTTGGGACATGTTAACACTCCATTCATATAATTGTTATTGATACAGATACATCTTCTTTATACAATACATATGTAATGTGTAGTAATATGCAGTAAATATTTCATTTAATATACACCTCAACTTCAGCCTCGCCTGGAACATCTTCGTTGAACTTACTTAATATAAAACCGAATTAAATCAATAACATAAAAGATTTTGCCATGTTTACTGAAGATCAAATATGTTGAAGCGGAAGATAAATTAATTTTCTATATGAGTCCGTATAATATTTCATTTTATTAATAATAACATGTGTATGTGTGTATGTATGTGTGTATGTATGTATGTATATGTTTATATGTATATGTATATCTACATAACTCCTATGTTAGGTGAGGTACACATGCATTTACATAAATAATGCACGAAAATTATATATTGAAAATAACTATTTTATAGTAGGAAGTTCGTGAAGATTCTGAACCACTCGTCGTCGTCGTCGTGATTTAGTGACTATTACAGTGGAAGAAACTATAACATCAAATTAATAAATCTTAGTTACTTCGTGTTTTTTTTTTTCAAACTTGGCTGCAACATTAAAAGTGACCCATGATGTTTGGATAATAATAAATATATAATTGGGCTAATTTTAAAATTAGAACAATTTAGTTTAGTTACAATTTAGCTTTAAGAAATTGTATAGTCGCCTAGTGTTGTAAGGCCGCCAATTGTATAAACCGCTATTTTTTTTTTGTACTTCCTTTTCGTTACTTTTTCTGGTATACAATAAAGAAGTATATTAACATAATAAATTTAATTATTACAACTACTGAAGGTTACGGCTCCATAGACAGGAACCTCCTCACAGTACGTGCCGTTTTAAGAAGGACTGCCTACTGCATCAGGCGCTGAACTCATTTGCCTAACGTGAGTGTGTATAACCATCGAGCCGATGTGCAAGAAACCGGTTTCATTAAAAAGACAATAAAATGCGAATATGGTTTTAGACCACTAAAACAATGCATTAGGCGAGTTTTAGCGCAGTAGCACACTGCGCTAGTTTAGTAGTTTAGTTATAGTAAAATATATAAAGAATAATAATCCATAATTGTATTTTCTTTTTATTTACTAATCTTGTTTTGTGTTTTTGAGATGAGTACACTTTGTTTAGTTTGGGGTAGGTATTAGAATTGCTTGTGTCCGCCCTGCCGACTGGCATTCACTTGTGTCACCGCAAGACAAAAGATAATAGGAGACTTGGGCGTACAGCACTAGGTTTATGTATGTGTATTGCAACTGCATAATAACTAAATATAGCTCATGTTTGTACGTACCATTTCCTTTATAAGTAATATTTACACTGAAGTGTACAAATACCCATAAAGGTTATTCTATCAACACTCAATTTAGGTAAGCAATGAAGTTTTATAGCGGCGACTTGCAATCATGTGGTTGAAGGTTCGAACCCCACCGAGTGCATTAACGTTCTGAGTCCACACCCTGTTTTGCAAGCATTTAAGCTCAGCTGGAGAGGTTAACAAGTCCACTAGTAATGTTCGACCCACGTAGATAGTATTCTTAAAAAAATAAGTGTAGCAATACATATTATCTATTATTTTTACTACCCAACCAACATTTAATTAATTATATACTTAATATCGGCATACGTAAGAGGTTTCAAAATGTTTGTATTAGTATATTTGGATTGATCTTTGAAAACAGCTCCTTCAAAAGCTCTCAACTCGACTATTAATTTTGAGCTGCGGTATAAGTGAAGCAAGCATTTAATAAAGATATGACAACAGAATTTATGGTTTTATGAATTGATAATAAGTTCCTGTGACGGTTAAATTTAATAAGTTGTATGTGATCCTATTAAATCATTCATTAACTTCTGATGTAACTAATAACCTCACTAGTTAATTGAGTAGAACATTTCTTTTTTTTTTTTTTTGATTTTGTACAAAATAGACCAACCTTTCGGTTGACTCAAACTACCAACGCGGCATTATAATGAATGGTTGTACTGAATTTAAATTTATTAATAAAAATATTGTATACGCAACATATGCCTTATACAACACGATATATTACACGCAAATTTCAATCGTATACTTGGTAATTGTCGGTTTCAACTACAAACTTATTAAACCCATTTGGTAGCGTGATTAAGTATAATTACATAATACGGGTTGGGCCAGTTTAGGAAAATAATTTTAAAAAGTGGCTTTGTTGATCTAGATTTAAACAACGCGATTTTAAATCCATCGCTTATTTCAAGGTAAAAGGCAAAACAATAATTCTCGCAATTAAATATACTGTATAACTGTATACTGTATACTGTATAAAGAGTTAACTGGGTATATGTTATATATATCACATTAACAAAGGTAGTTAGTTATTTAATTAAGATATATTAGAATAAAACTGGCACTACACTAAATCTACGATAGCGAAAAACTGCACTGTATGTAAATGATCTACATATGTACATTCCACATTCCAATAGGTTGTGAGTCCGAATCTCATCCAAAACAAACATTTATTTTAATTTATGACTTAAAAAAAAAATATTAGTGTGTGCCCAACATGTTGACAGCCATCTTTAAATTCAATAAACATAATCAAACAACAGCCCGTAACTTGAAGATGGTAAGTGAAGGGCAGGTGATGTCACTGTCAATTTCTTAATAGTTCTCTAGGGCCCTTGAAACTTTGGGGATTTTACTATATGTGAAAGGCACGATTCCAGACATGATGTTCTTGCTGTCCCCTACCCAGTATCATTGCTTGTACTTTTAAAGTATTAAACTAGCACATGCCTTCTTAGAGCTGGATATACGCTGTTATCGGTGCATTATGGATCCTATAGTATCTAATCACTCTTAAAAGCCTCCAGCGGCCTAAGCGATATTTGTTCAAATTGATTATTTTTACGTCGATATACGTAAAATAATATTTGCAATAAAATATTTAACCTTTCATAATAGAAAAATAACTCTGATGCCATTTATCGCTTTATATAACAGTGAAGTGAGGAGATGTCAACATTTCCTGTTCGACATGGTTTTGGTTCATCTCACACTGTCATAAAATATACATCTCAGGATTGTATATTGCTCAGTAAATCTCCCTTGTTTCCGGATCTTATAAATCTGAAGAGTCTTATTGTTTGTCACGTATTGCTTCATACATCAATGTTATTCTTGTACAAAAATCATAACATCCAACGTGGAAATCCACATCGATGCTACATAACAATTATAGGGTGAATTTACGTATTATACAATTGTGTCGTTTTACCGAAGCCGGTAATAATGATCGTTCTTACCAACCCCCTAGTTACCTAATAATTACTTCTAAGTTTAGTTACTTACTAACGCTGAACTTCTTTTTAGTATTTTAGTCGTTATATAATAAAAGCTAACTTATTCCATAAATTTTAGCTATTTCATACACAGGTATTTTTATCTATCGTAGATCTTTAGGTATCTAGTATTCGACAAGGCGGAAGAATTTCAATGCATGTAAATAATAAAATAGATAAGTAGATAGTCCCTAATTTTATTTTATTGTTTGTTTTTATTTTAGTTATTAATAAATAGTTTGGATAATATTACGATCGCAATAAATCTTTACTAAATACAGAAAAGTGAATGTTCACTTCTTTACATTAAATACTGTCAGTGCGAATAGGTCACACATAAACATTTGGATCCACGTTAGGTGGGACTTTTAATAAAAAACACCGTTTGATACAACAACTAGCCCTCATACTCTGCTTAGGGCTAGTTGAGGGTTTTTGCAATAATATACTTAAAAATTGCTCTGGTAATAACTATTAAAATAGTACTAGTTTAGCACTAAATAATAGGATATTGTATAGAATAATAGTTAGTAGGCATTTGAACGCTAATTATGTACCTCACATTCTGCATTTTGTAACCTTATATATTCTTTAAGTTGTCATCGAGTGAGATTCAGATTAAATTTGAAGCTAATGCAAAACAACACATTTATATACATATATATATATATATATATGTATATATATTTGTATATATCTTGATGGCCATTATATATAATCTGCCTATTACAGTCTAGAATCCTATACTACATCTTTCGCATACACTATCTTTCAGCTACCTACATACCTCTAAAAAAACATTCCTCTAAAATGTCGACCAAGGATCAGCATTAAAGCATTAATGAACGGAAAAAAAAACTGTTATTGAATGCTTTACACTAGTTTCAAATTGTAAGTAAGGTGAGTCCCACTCGTTTCAACGCAGCCAATTGCCGTAATATTACAGCTTATAGCCATAAAGTCAAGGATCTCTCAAGCTATCAAAATATTTCTAGTCAGTAAAATTCCTGTAAAGACTCCCTAAGACACTCAAATTTATTTTTTACAGAGAGTACCTATGTACATAAAAAAATCTTATTCGTTTTCTTATACTCATACGTTTTCCGGCTGCTGATGTTACACACGGGACATTACACAGCACTTTCTAAACCCAAACCAGCAAGCTTGTATTAGAGTTCGAAAAAACCGTGTGCTAAAATTTTAAAAACTATATATATCTTAATTTACCTTTGAGTCTTCTATGATATTAATCAAGACATCCCATTTTAACGTGGGAGAGTCATGCTTCGGCATGTATGGGCCTGCTCGACCGGAGTATTAAGCAATGCTTGCGTTTCGTGTGTTCTTATGTGACCGAGTGAGTGAGGTTACCGAAGGCCCAACCTCCTCTCCCTACCCTCTTTGCTCTCCTCCCTTTCGCTTCCAGTCTTTCCCCTCCTCTTTATACTATACCAAAAAAAAAAAACAATTTACAAATGAAACATGTTAACATCGACGTCTAATTCTTTTCTTACCAACCCGCAACCACTTAATGCAAGTCCAACGGCTTAGCCACTACGCTACCACCACTTTTAACTAGAACTGTAATTACAACATTTTATATACGGATCGTAACACTAAAAGAAAATGAGATATTTATTTAATTAGTTAACTGTAACATATTTATATGACAAGTAAATTGAATGAGGAATGAGGATAATACGTATTGTATGACATATCCCAGAAATTGGAGGTAAATGTATAAGAAATTTTAAGACAACGAACTCACGGATGGCAACAAGTCGTTAGACGACATAGCCTGTACCGCCAGAGGCGGCAGGGCAGGCTAGTTTTGTTATAGCTAGTTACTACTGTCTTGGAAACGTTTAATTAATAATATCGAGAGTTATTAGGACGGTAATTTCACTCATAATATAGAACTACATGTACATTACTATTGTAATAACAAAATAAAATATGAGTGCCATAAATATAAGGTAAATTTGATAGCATTATAGTCATGATACAGCTCCTTTAACCACGCTTAGATAACTTAAAGGGTGGCGCTCGCCCCTATTGCATTGGAACTTAATATCACCCTCATCCAGTGACTGGAGTGTTGGTTTATGATAAATAGGCTCTATTATTCTACGATAATATCTCCATCTGTGGATTACAAACGCGCCAGAGCAATTAAATAAATATACCTAATAGAAAACAATATGATAAGGATTGATGATAGAAAGAATTAAAATATCAATATAGATCAGTATACACTAGTACATGCTAATACAATGATAACATTTATATCTTATTCCAAGAAATTATGAAAATACTAAACCTTTTCTAAAACAATCGAAAAAATTACATTGATAGATATGAAATTGAGGAGGCACGCATTGGCAGATTTAAATATAAAAGCAGTGTAAGAATGTGTCACGCAAGAGACAGATACAAATGAATCCAGATCCTTATGATATACAAGCGAACTCACTGATCCTAATGAATTTCTTCTAAGCTGAGCTAATAAAGATAACACGTATGCGAATTTTCTGGATTACAAATATTATATACTAAAATATGTACTAGAGAAAATTCGCATACGTGTTATCTTTATTAGTATGTAGTCAGCTTGATATGATTTGGTTTATAAAGATATACTATACACTAACTCCAAAAAAAGGATATACCAACGTTATTGCTTTCATTCAGGCAGAGTGGAGTGATTTTAGACCGGAGGAGGCAGCAATAAAAAAAAGCCTAATAACTAGATACTCCAAAATAACAAACAATTAAATTAATTAAATACCAGTAATTTCGTGAAACCTTGAACGCAAAAGAATTGCACACGTATTTCTGTAACAAATGGAGTATGTCTAAAATACTTCCTAAATATAGCCCATGCAGACCAGACGGAAAAAATTCAGACTTTTATATTAACTTTATATTAAGTAGCAGTCGCAGTTTATATAATAATGTAGTATAAATTACTTTAATTTCGAAAGTAATTTTGGATAAACTACTACCAAGTAATTTTAGTATATTTTATTTTACTATACATTGTAAAAAATGCAGTAGCTAGTATATAAATGAGTCAATATAATACATTTGGTACATGGGGCATTTGTTTCACGCATGACGACTGATGGGGTCACTTAATAGCGACAGAGAACTGGTAGACAATCAGTCCCAGGCTAACGGAAGCCCTCGTTCGCCTGTGAACCTCTCATAAAAGAAAGCTTCTTGTGAACTGAACTATGACGGCGAAACCAACCGTTGGGAATGAATATACACGTATTACTAAAGAGAATAAAATTGGTACAATATCAATGTGGTTTCGTTTTAATAAATCATGAATAAAGTTGTTATATTTGAAGCAATGAAAGTCTAAAGCTATTGAGGTCATTCATCTCATAAAAAGTTATTTAATATTTTCTATATTTTCTATCAGTTATTATTTTATTAATATCCGTTATTTGTCAATAAACATAAGTATACTTTTCTTCAGTATATCAAAGAAAGAGAATAGAAATACATATTAACACTACATATGTAAAACCAGTCAAACTTGCTACTGAGGTATTTAACGTAATGGGAATTGACAAGTTCAAAAATAGAAATCTAAATCCAAGTCTGGGCAAAAGTAAGTAACAAAACATGCAGTCTGTTGTGTATTATGCAGACTAAAGAAATTGTTGGCTTGTTTATTTTAGTACTAATACTCAAAGTATTTCACGTTGAAAAAAGGGAAAAGTATGTATTTGCTACTTTGGTGCAGAAAAGTTAAACATGAGAGAGTTTAAAGGAGTTAACAAACTGTAGTGATTGCAGAGCAGAAAGTTCTGTAATAAAAGTTATTTGTTGTTGTACAGGACGTACGTAAAAAGCTACTTTAATAATCTAAGAAGTCAACTGGTAAGTAGTATTTTTACGGAAAGAGCAAATTGTTTGGCCACGCTTTTGGGCAGTTTCGAGACAATTTGAAAAGTTTGTTGGCACAACATAAAATTTGCGGCGGCGCCTTTTGTTTTTATCTTTAAGTTTATTCTGTCTCGTATCTGCGCCAAAATGTGGAAGCTTACAAACTTAGTACCACGTATGGGCAGTGGCAACGATACTTTCTTAAAATATTAATTTAATATTAAGTACAGTACATACTATAACTATTAGGTGTACATATATTTCGTATCATACACTTGACGCGCTTGATTCGAATGTAGAGTAACGTGTAAATTGAATATATATATATATATAACTAAGTTTAAAACAGTAAATCTGATAACAATGTTACTTGATTGTAATTGGAGTGACAAAGACATACTTGATGAACAGCATACCTAGGCTGAAATGGATTAATATAGTGGATGGATGGCTGGAAATGGATTAACTACAAACAAGTTTTAAGTGGATGTTTTAAGATCATGTAAAATAAGTTGGAGAGACAAGACAACTGGACCTACTCCGGGTAGTACAACGCGGCCCGCGCCGCACACCTGCATTAAAACCGGTTTCTATAAACATGATTTCACTCTCTCAGCACCACTGGCGTTGCCTAATTTACGCACTCTAGCTTGATGTTTAACTTGAGCCAACCACGAACCAATTTCTCTCGAAATATTACATCAATATTTTCCTAATTTTTATTGAATAAAACGAGAAAACAATACGGTTAAACGATTGTATTAATATTTTAACATTTGATACAGAATGATGTGGGTATTCGATGCCTGTAAAAATTTCGTTTGTTACAGTAAAATAATGTTACTTATTCACAAAATTCTGACGTATGTATTTCGCTTTCGTGTTGAATAATCGTTTGTTAATGTACAATACCAAATTATTGTGCATACTAATGCTACTTTGAATGATCATTAATAATCTAATTTATTAATTTTAAATGCCTACGTAATTAAACATTTTTTTTGTAGAAAATTTACTTATTTAATAAAACTCCTACCTAGTGGAGTATCAAGTTGTGATTAAGTTTTATATTTTTATTTTTTTTATTTTCATTTCATTTTCTTTTCTTTGTTGGAAAAAATTAAGTTCACTAAACAGTTATTCTTATACCTAACCTATTCTCATTCATGCTTTAATAGTAGGTATTCCATAATTTGCTATTGAATTATAGTATAATTAGTATTAATGGCAATCATGCAGTACAAAACATGCACATAAAAATAATGTGGAAATAATCACCGCGGAACAAGTGATACAGCTATTAATGGCGAATTGAAGTTCCACGATAGTTTTATATATACCTATGTTTACGGAAGGATAACGCATTGCGCGTTCCTTGAAGTTAAGAAATACTGCTTTTTGTTATAGTTTGTGGTCTTAAAACTGTAGTAAGTATTAAATAACATTATAAAATACCGCTAGAAATTTGTTAAAACAAAGTACGTACAGCGTAGCGGCGCTGAGGTTAGTAAATATGTTCCGCAGAATAGTTTATCTTCTTACCCTATACCTACATATAGCTAAAGCAGCTTCCCTTGCATACGGTTAAGAGTCAACAAACGCACACATAGGTGTTTAGTTACACCTACACCTCAACACACGGCACGCAGGCATCGTGTGCCTCGCTTGTTGATACAGCGACGCTGTCGAGCGTCGACCGTGCTGAGCTAAGGTGAGTCAATCATAAGTAGGTAGCGCCGCTTACCTGTACAAATCAGCAGCAATGTTAATGGTGAAAGCAGCGGATTGGTCCCCATGTTGGCGCTCCGGTTACTTTCTATCAATTATGCACTAAGAAACAATCCTATGCGCCCATCTTGCAACACATTTTTATAACGTGCTTAACTCAAACTTAACTGTTATGCATCGCACACACTTATTACAACGTACACCACAGGAAACGCAAACACTTTTGTCTATAAATTGACTAGAATAGGCAATATCCACACTTTTCAACTTCTTACACTTCCAAAAACGTTCTCATTTTCCAATCTTCTGTGTAAACTTTGGCGCGAAATTACCGTTACGAGCGCACATGAACACGTTGTACACGGGCGACGGTTAGCCCAAGGCTGAATAAATTTCAAATCACAAAGTATCGCGCGCGAACGAGATGGCACGTACATACAGAGGGAGATAGACAGATAATAAAGTTTGCCTTGTCTTGCTCGGGAATGAAGTGGCAACCAAGCGCCGTTTTTTAATGTCTTGGATCTTGCGAGTTTTACACTAGATGGCAGTTCAGGATTAAAATTCAAAGATCGTCTTGTTAGACGTACACACATAAAATTATAAAGTTGGTAGAATTATTTACATTTTACTTAGAGGCATTGATACTTTTTATATTAGTAGTCATAATAAATAATATAGGTAATTTAAAAAAAAGTTAAGTAACTTTATAATAGGCTATTAATTTGTAATAGCCAGTTTTATTGCTATGAATATTTTAAAATGAACCTTACTTAAAACACAAACTAGACAGTATTTATGATCTAATATATTAGCATTAGCAATTAATACTCAAAAGGTTGACAGGCATATATAGATATATATACCTGATATATATCTTACATCAAGGAAAGCAACGAAACGTACGTGACTCTTGGGCTTTTTTGTGATAAAACACTGTCACCAAATTAATAAGTTATAAGTCGATGTACATTTCTACAATCATTTATATTTTCTTTATTTATCTAAATTTATAGGAGAGAGATATATAGGAGTATACCTAGATTCGTAATTGACTGGAATTCAGCACATTAATTACCTAGCCTCAAAATGTTACCGAATTATCCCAATGTTAAAGGCCCTAGCTGGTGTCTGGTGGGGAGACCACCCATACACAATGAAACTTGTGTATAACGCCTTAATTCGCAGTCTATTGGATTTAGGTATATTTTTGATGGTTCCATACAATAAATTCCATTCCATGCATTAGCAACTCTTGATAGGATTCGATCTAAATGTCTCCGAATCATAACTGGCTGCATAAAGTCCTGTCCTATTAATGCATTATAGGTTGAATGTTCAGAACCACCTTTGGCAGTAAGAAGACAGTACCTTGCTTCACAGGTAATGATAATACAATAAATTTCAACTTAATTTAAATAATTATAAGTGTTCAAAATTATATTGTTAATATATACATACCATTTTAAATATTTTTAAAATGAGTAAAAAATAATTGAATCATATATGATATTATTATCTATAATAGATTTCTTTATCGATTCACTGTGAGAATAGGTTTATTATGCAGAACGAACAGTTTTGTCACCCTCTAACGTCGGTGTGGCATTTAGAGTGTAACAAATTTTATATGTAACTTCTAATCAGGTAGCGTCTGCCCGCTATAAAATAAAAAATGCCATAAATTTCATTAAAACTTGACAAACAACTCAGATCAAAGTTTAAAAAGATAATATTCTAGTATAAGCCGATGCTTGGTTTTGTCCAATTCTTCTCTCTGGGTCAAGATATTCCCTCCCCCTGACAACCTACGCTCGTAATCATTCAGGCCCTCTCGACCTCACTTCATTTTTAATAAACACTTTCAGAATCCTTCCGCCTCTGTTTTGGGTATAAATTTCGCTTTCTATAGTATTATTCTGTTAGCTTATACCAGATATTATTTATACAAGCGAAATTTCAAATTTCATATATTTTAAATATATACATATCACGCCTTGAAAACAGAAGTTAAAACATGCAACACGATTGACCTATAATGTCACGCAAAATTGATATGTTCACAAGGTGTTAATTAGTACTAAAGGTATGGAAAGGCTACGTGAAGCCTCATTTATAATAATAATGTATTAAGAGAAAAGAAAAAAAATATATTATATGTCTGAGATTATGCAGAAAGGGCTCGTTCTTTTTTTAAATTGCTTTAAGTAACTTTAAATAAGCCAAAGAAATGCCGTTAGCTAGAATCTATTGTATGTATACACAAGTAACATTATTAAAATAATATAAAACCCTTTTGCACTTTTTTGTTGAGGTTATTTGAAAATGTAATACCCTGTGTCACTACAACACATGTTAGGTGTCATTTGAACATCTCGTCATCTTGTCGAGATATTACGTATTGATATTAGTAGTAGTTATGTCACTCTCAGACTATTCAAATGACACCTAACATGACGAAATCTATCAAGGGGTCTAGGCGTTGTGCGTGACAAAGAAACATATATTTATATATATATATTACACATATACATATGTATGTAAATATATTGCAAAAAACAATAAAAAAATAAGTGTTCTAATTTTAACTGTCATAAAATACCAAGTAGACATATTGAACTTACTAGTCTGTAGAACAAACAACGAAATTCAGGAACGAAGAAAAGTTACTTGAGCAACCAGATACGGAAAACTTATGTGTGTAAGCAGTTAGTCTATTATTATTATTATTACTTCTAACCTCAAAAGATGAAAGCTTTTGTTTACATTCGTGAGAAATCACTGCAAGCTACGGCTAACGTTTGGATAAGAAAACACCGTTTGGCTGTAACATGTGTAACACGGGTATAATAAAACGACTCGTTATTTTCTTAGATAAAAAGTCTACAACACTATACGTTTAATACATTAGCCAGAAAAACGGGGTTTAAGTTAAGATAGTAGGGTTTTAAATCGCCTCGCCATATTTTTAAATACGATTTTTTTCTCTGTGCTACTGAAAACAACGATACAACTTTGCGAAGAAAACGATGATACATGCATTTTCATGACATTGCATATCGCTAAGAACATATAAGATAATTGAGATTTTTTAACGCAATGAGGTCAAACCCGCATAAGTAATATTTGTGAAAATTGGGTCAACGCAAAGCCTCACAAAATAAAAATATTCGTATTCCATTTATAAACTTCATGATTGGCTTAAATAGCGTCTGTGACTCAATTCAATACTTATGTTTTTCCCTTTCTTAGACTATCTTCTAGTGAAAGTCTTTAATGATGATTTATGATTGCGAAAGTGATAACTTTTTTACAAGTCAATTAGGCCAGAGCTAGGTGACTGTCTAGTCAAATCAGCATTCTCTTAGTAAACGCCAAAATGGTACGTTTGGTACGTTTATGTATCAAATATATATTCGCGACGTCACGGGTATGTATTATCAAATCAATTCCTTTCAATGTTATTTTATCTAAAAAAACTGTAAAAAATATTAATACTATAATATAATAAATGTATACACACAATTTAGTCCCACTAATGTAGGTAAGCAGTTAGTCTATTATTATTATTATTACTTCTAACCTCAAAAGATGAAGTTAAATAAGGAGCAAGCCATGTGCCGGCCACTATAAGACTGTATATATACTGTTTTATAGATGTATAGTCCTGCCAGTCGCCTTTTAAGACATGAAGAGATGAACTAGAGAACAGCTAATATATTAGTAAATAATATATGTCAATACATATTTTATTTATAGACTCGGATAGAATAACAGAGTATTCTTCCCTAAAAGCTATTGTATTAAAACTACTTATTAAAAATATTTTATTACTTTTGAACCGAAGTAAATTTTTTCAAGAAATAAAATCCAACCCTTAGTGTCATTAAGTACAATATTAATAAAAAATCCCAGATGCTTGGCTAAAGTTTTAATGAATTCTAATAAAATAAGTCTTCTTAGAGAAGTACCACTTCATTTGCCTCGACACTTCGGACATTAAATCATGTTTAAGAGTAAAAATACTGCCTCAAGAGTAAGTACTTATGACTACTTCATAGAAATTAATAAAGGGATTTATTGGTTTTCTCAGAACTGTTTTGTCAGCGCTTTAGTTAAACGCGGTTCTTATTAAACGTGGCCTAGTCATTTGTAGATACACGACGTACAACGAATTACTTGATAAGGAATTTGTTCCTTTTGTCTTACGTTAGTTCCGTGTTTCATTGTTTTTTATGTTCTATGTTACTATGACACTGTAAAATAAGAATAAGTAGAATTTTCATTTAATATTAGTAATAAAATGCTTATGTTTATTTTATAAAATATTTCAAAATATAATAGAAACAGATTATGAGGGCATTAACGCTTATCGTTATGAAGGAAAACAAAAACGTTGAAAATTTAGTATTGCTTTTATACAGTGTACATATTAATTCAAAGTGCAGTCACTTTTCTTCATAAATTAATGTATGTCACAACTCTGTACACAGTGTACACTGTTATTGAAATGATTAAAATAAGAAACAATGAAAGTAATTATTGAAATATTAAAAAGTTGAAAAGGACCAACAAATTCAATCCCAGATTAAAATATTATCTTTATTAGCTGTGTCAAGCTGTGTATGGTAATAAATAAAATGCAATGATTAAAGACAAGTAGAGGCGAGTTTTGAATCTGAAAATTTTAAATAAAACCGTCAGGAACCCACATTTCAGTATATACATCCGCTCGGTCCACGATCGAAATAGAGCCGACTCCTGCAAATGAATCTGGATGAGGTAACTGCCATTTTTTTATATATTTGAACAATTACATATTATGGTATTAATGTTGAAAATGTTGTAAAATCAATTTGTTTGTTGAATTATGAGCCAAGGATACTGGAAAGATTTAAATAACTTATTTACATGTGTGTCGGAATATCAGTGTAATTGCTGCTATACAAATCTAAATACTTCTAATTTTTTTTATTGTTTTTTTTTATTGAAATAGGCGTTTGTCTTCCAACTTACCTGATGGCAAGAGACCATGAAAACGATGATGATACACGCCTATGTAAGATAAACCTAAAGCTACCCCTAAAGTTGTTTTAAATATTAATTCTGACAATATCCAAAAAGTCAAACATTATAATATTTCAAGATTATTGTGTCCAATGAAATGAATTAGCTGTAGGTATTTTTGAAATGTAGGAAGAAGTCAGTAAGACTAAGTAAGTTCTGGAGCAAGTTGCCTATTCTAATACGTAAATTCTAGGGAGTAGAATTCGCGGGAATTATTACTACATCGACACTCGTCCACGTGCATGACGCACGCCGAACGACTAGATCCGTACGCCACTGTTGGCCGGATTTCTAGCCGAGCATGATATACTCAAAACTGCTAGCAACATAGAAAATCAACTTAAATTACTACATAGTTTTTACATATACAATTTTTATTTTAAATAAAACATACAATGTCAACACAGCTTACAAAATGTCAATGTTGTATTAAAGTAATAATGTCAGTAAACACTTGAAAATGTTTCGCACTGAATGTTTTCAGTATAGGAGGTTAAGAAAAGCAGCCGATGAAAAATTTACTATTAAATTAATATATTTAGCAAATCTTTGGGAAACTGTATGAATGTGTAATGAATGAATTCATATTTCATTTGTTTTTACACATTGGCGACAAAAAAAAAAGTGTATATCGTGCATCGAAATGGAATTGACTAGAAAAAATTTACGCACATTTTTTTTTTACTATAGACTTCCACTACGAAACCCCATCTCGTGCCACTGTTTACAACTGTTTACACTGTTTACAAAAGACAGTCTCGCAATAGATGCTTCCATTCGAAGATTTGCCGACAAAAGTAAAGAAGGGCAGAAGTCAAGGTAAAATCATTATTGCCTCACTCTTTGGACGGTGGGTCATTTCGCAACAATCATTCTAGAAGATAAAAGGACTGTTACTGTAGATCGATTTGTCAGTCATTGTTTACCAGTTGTCTTTAAAAATCTTCTCCACCACGACAACGCTCCAGGTCACTCCGCCCAACCGACTATCGAAAATTTGTCTATTGAAGGTGAGGAGTTAGTGAGTCATCCTCCTTACAGACCTGACACATTGCGACTTTTATTTATTTCCAAAAATAAAAGAAAAACTACGTCAGAATACCCCGAATATGCCGTGGTTCTGAAAAAGGCATGGAAGAGATCCCTAAAAAAGAGTGGGTTCTCTGCTTCAGTCAATGGTTCTATCTCTTGCGACGGCGCTTACAAAGACTACTTCGAAAAGCAAATAAAATATTAAGAGGCATCTATATACATATTTCAGTTAAACTTTCAGCGTGATCTCGTATATGTATATAGAATTATTTATTAATTATTAATATTTTCAATTGTTAATAATTAAATAAAAATGTTTTGCAATATGTCAAATAAAAGAAGTATAAAAAAGGAAATCAAATATATATCGTCTCATCTTCCAAAATCGAATCATCATTTACAGTTGTAATACTCAGTTACAGTGTTAAAAAAATTATTACATATTATTATCTAATAACAGTTATTACTTTCATTTTGTTTGTAGCAAACAGGGTCTAATATTAGGAACTGAAGAAATATAAAAGTGGTAAGCCGTAGTGTTGACCCACATTTCACAACCCTTTTAGGGTCTGATATTCCTGGCCTGATTGCCTATCGGCATTTATCGACACCGGTTCCAATCTCGGGCCGTAACCAAGAAAGCGCCTACCATATAAGAGTCTCAGAAAAAAATCTAAGGGAATGAAAACAAAAAACTCGGAAATAATAAAATGGTTAACACAGTAGTGGTAGTAGGTAGGGATCAGTCAGTTCGTTAGTCAGACTGAACCACAGACAGACGCAGCGAGAACTTTATACTGTGCGTTAGGAAAATTAAGCTGCTAAATGCAATCTCTTCCAGGCAACCTTAGGTTGAATCAAAAAGATTCGAAGAAAAACACTGGTACTAAGTTGTGCATTGCAAAGGAAATCTGCTAACAATGACAGTCTACTGCTCTGCTGGCTACTACTCACATTCATTATAGTGTACTGGGTGAACCGATTCTGATAATTATTTTTTTATTGGAAAGGATGTACTTCAAGATGAGTTTGGTTAGGTTCTGACATTGGCATCCACGAGAAAACCATATAAGTCTTACATTTTATTATAGACGCATTGAAGTCGGTTTCTACTTATTTAAAGTGAATTACTTTAAATCCATCAGCTAATTTTATCCAATCATTTGCGTATAGTCCAGGAGCCAGTGAAAGACTTTCATGACCAAGACCCTCCCAATCGCAACCCAAAATTTGTAAAATGTATTATGGTTTTATATTAGGAATATTCGCGACCGTCAGCTGCGACTCCGTGGATGGGGCGGGCAGTGGCAGCCTCCCATGCATGCATGAAGAAAAAAAGTTTTATTAGTAATTTCCTCCCAAATATTGGAAGCATTTATTAAGCCGATCCATAAAAAAGAGAGTAAATTAACATGAATCATTCTAGATATATTTATTTATATCAATTTTCTCAAAAACGATTGAGAAATATGTTTATAAGGAATTCGTTAAATATTTTGAAACCCATTACATTTTAGCTAAAGAGCAAAACGAATTTAGTCAGAACAAAAGTATCAATCTTACTACATATATATGATTTTTTGGAAATTATACAGTTACAGTAATTTAACAGTGGTAGAGACATGCTTAGGCACGAACGGGCCGGCTCGACTAGTGTGATACCCATCATCCCTCTCCTATAATATAACAAATGATAATAATAAAATAATAAATAAAGGCAAAGAACACTGCTTACCTTAAGAAAAATCTAAAGAGCTTTTTAAGTAATAGATATTAGTTTATATAATAGAACAATTATAATATATATCTTTTAATATAATCTGATAATAATAATAGTTTTAGGAGTAACATTGAAATATCAAATTATTATTACTTCAAGAAGGACATGGCATTAATTAAATATTTTAATATAATTTTATTTATATATTTCGATGTCAATCTTAACTTTGATAAAAAAATATTCTATAGATTCTGCATGCCTTACGGTAGAACCACTTGAAACATGTACATCACATAACACATTGATTCGGTTTGGTTTGTTATGATTTGAATAGTATAACAAATTATTATATTTTTATTACATTATTAAAGTTACAAAAAAAAATGTGGAATAGTAGTAGTAGTATCATAGTTAGATTTGCTTACACACGGTAAAAAAAAAACAGAAAAAAGTGGCTATGGTGCATGTGATAGTGGGGTTATGTTTATTCAAATTTACTTTATTTTCTAAATCCATTATCAGGGACCACCAAATACCAATAACTGAAGAAACGCATCCATCCAGATTACAAAATAGATGCGAGAGTGGAAATATTAAATGCAATACAAACTACAAGCAAAAGACGAGAAGAAGAGAGAAGCTCGGTACAAAACTATAACTTCCCAGGTAACCATACCATCATCATACCATCTCCGTCACCCCAAGAAATGATATGCCAACTGACTCATCTAAATTTCATACTCTACACCCATTACAAAAATTTTTAATTTCAACACAACCTTCCCTTCGCCCTCGGAACAAAGTGGCGATGCGTCCCAAAATTCAAGTAAATTTTTCGATGTCGTATGATTAAAATTGTTTTCTTTTTTAATTTTAATTGCATTTCTTAATAACTTTAAAGTATAACATAGAAAATAAAAGTATAAATAATAAACTTGTTTTTTACTGCACACCTTAAAGTAATAAGAAGTCTTTCTTCAGCCGATACACAAGGCCTCCAATATGTATCCTGATATTGTACATCACTTTGGTTTCACCATTCGAAACTAAGTACTAAAATATTTTAAATTATTTTTTCAATTGTTTACAATAAAGCACAAAACAATCCCTTATACTTGACCGCACACTATATAATGGATTCTCCTATATCCTTTAATTTTTATTTTATCGTTTTCACACAAATTTTCTATTTAAAAGCAAAGCCATCAACGGTGTTTTCTTGTCGGAATCCATTTTGTTTGTGGTACTACCAAGATGACAACGAAATTGCATGACGTTTCCGCTACGCACTGGTACGTTCATCGAATGCTTACGCTTGACGAACACTAGTGTGAAGGGGATCTAAAGTAACATATGTAAGTATATATCTATCACTAACCTCTTGAAACCACATAATAGACCTCTAGATTTTTTTATGTTATAGGGAGGCAAACGAGCGGACGTGTCACCTGATGGTAAGTCGTTAACGCGCCTGCCTTACCATTTTGGTCGTAGTAAAGGAACGAAGGACTAACTTATAAAATTTATATGAATTTGGCAGTGGTAACAGTAATTTCTAAGTTTGAAGGTCGATATAATCGATGTTGATACATTAATTTTATCGAGTTTTCGAATATATTTAGAATGGAACTCGCAACCTTCGCAGTTTGAATTTCAAACATAGGATGTGATTTGTCTTCCGTCTAAATAGCTAAATAAATTAAGTAACTTGCTAAAATATAAGTATCCACATATAACAAGAAGAACTCTACTCTATTATGTTTCTCAACCGATTTCCTTTATTTACATACATACACTCACGCCTATGTCCCGGAAGAGGTAGGCAGAAATTTGGAAACCATAATTTAGATACACTAACGTAACAGGGGCAAGCCTATTGCCGTCATCTGGGCATCGTATAACACTCATATACCGATATGTACTGATAGATATCAATCCACTCATATACCGATATGTACTGATAGATATTAGTCGCCTTTTACAGTGGTAGAGCCATGCTTAGGCACGAATGGGGCGGGTCAACCGGTGCGATACCACGGCCTCCCAGAAAACCGGTTGTGAAGTAACGCTTGTGTTGCATTTCCCCGACATGAGTGAGGTTTCCGGAGGCCCAATTCCCCCTTTCCTCTTTCCTATCCCGTTAACCCTCCTTCTCTTCCTCTTTTCCATCCCCCTCCCTTCTTTCTTCTCCCCGCATCCCCCGTCCCTCATCACCCTCAAAGGTGGGCAGCGCACTCATGACTCTTGAGTTGCAGGTGTCTATGGACGGCGGTTGTTACTTACCATCAGGTAACCCGTATGTTCGTCTGTCTTCCTATATAATAAAAAAAGGGCACGCAGTGAAACTATTATATTTTTGATATTTCGAGAAATTGCATACATCTAAAAATAAGGTCCGAAATAAATTAATTAAGGAACAAATTTCATTCTACGCCTTCGTATATTTTACAGTAACATTTTATTATGAAATGGAACTACTACTGACTAAGAAATTCCTTGGCCTGAATAACGGTATCTTAGAGAGAAGAAAGAAGAGACTATCATTAAGTATATAATCTGATTCTGATGTGTTAAGCAGTAACAGTTGTGTAAACTCAGACATTTTGTTGTACTGAATAAGAAAGCCCTTGGCCCAGAATAATGGTATCTTAAAGAGAAGAAAGAAGAGATTAAAAGCGACTATCACTAACTATATAATCTGATTCTGATGTGTTAAGCAGTAACAGTTGTGTAAACTCAGACATTTTGTTGTACTGAATAAGAAAACCCTTGGCCAGAATAATGGTATCTTAAAGAGAAGAAAGAAGAGATTAAAAGCGACTATCACTAAGTATATAATCTGATTCTGATGTGTTAAGCAGTAACAGTTGTGTAAACTTAGACATTTTGTTGTACTGAATAAGAAAACCCTTGGCCAGAATAATGGTATCTTAAAGAGAAGAAAGAAGAGATTAAAAGCGGCTATCACTAACTATAAAAGCATTTTATTTTTAATACATTGCAACTAGTCACTGGCATATCTGATGTTAATATTGGTTTATATTCATCTGAGCTGAGCAGGCTTGACAATTATATATGTATTAACAATGTGTCTAATCTACATAGTTCATGTCTAGTCTAGATTTTATAGAATAACCTTATTTGAATATTTAAACCTGTAGATTTTCTCTCTTGGACCCGAGACGTAAGTGAATTTTTAGAGGTCGCCGCCGAAGTGATTAATTCCAACCGGGCTGTACTTTATGACCTGAAAAGTTGGTAAATGAGCTGATAATAATATCTTCCACATTGAGCTTTGGCATACTGAACCAAATTTTTCATTTAACAAACCTTCGGATTTATAAACGAGATCATTCAGCTTAATTATTAATTTAGTATGGAATGCCTAAAATGCCTGAATGTTTCTTTTGTAAATGCCCACGTGCTATTTATTCCACGATATAATTTTTTTACCATTTTGTCGTGATTAAGTTAGAAACACCCACAGAAGAGCACATTAGTCCGATCAAATAATACTATACATAACCAAGTAAAATTTTAACCCTGATTCATCGTTTAAATTATTTGATTTAAACATTATATTTGTTGGTTTTGTAAGCATTTTCGCATAATTGTCATCACGTCTATTAAATAATTATTTTAAGCTTTTGAAATCGGTTAAAAGGGGGTACAATGTATTCTCTTTACGTAATATTTAGATTTTAGAATTTGTTTAATAGCTATTGGTTAGAGGTCACGGGCTACGGCCCTTTAATACCTGTATACGTTGTACCTGAATACTGAATACGTTCAACTAACAACTCTCTGCCATTTACAGGCTGTTAATTTACTAATAAATTATTTACTCCTTCACCAGTACTTTAATAGGATAAATGCATACATACGCTCACCCCTGTATCTTCGAATGAATAGGCAGAGCTGTATTAAACACTAACATTTTGGCAATGAGTTTTCGGTCCCTCTAACGTAATATTGGGCAAGCCTGTTGCTGTCACCGGGCACTGTATGACTGTATACATACTGTCTGATAGATAGCAATACATAGTTAGCAATACATATCTGTTAGATCCTTCCATTTCGTAGTCGCCTTTTACCCACCCATGGGCAGAGATGTACTTAAATATTGGGGCCTACTACTATTATTGAAAATATTTGTCAAGAATGCTCACTTAATTCATTAGACTTCTGTATTTTTATATTCGACTGGCCTGTTGGTCTAGTTACTGATACTAGCTGCCAAGCGAAGATACTTGGATTCGAGTCTCACCCAGAGCAAAAAATTGTGTGATGAACGATGATTTGGGCCCTGTATGGGTGTTTTTTATATGTGTGATGTACATGTCTTGTAATAAATATTCTTCACTGCCATCTTATCTTATTTGAGGGACTCCCAATTATCATGTCGTTGACAGTAATGCCATACTCTCAAAAACTGGCCATAAATCATAATCCACCGGATTAAGATCGGGACTAGATAACGGCCAGTCTTCATCTCTATTGAAATCAGAAACGTTCGTTTTCAATCACGCTTGGGTAGATGGAGCTGTTTGAACCAGCGCTGAGTCTTGCTGAAAGGACCATTCTATCATTTTAGTATTGAACACGGTGTTGTTAAGAAGCTTAACCACCTTCTCAGGAACCGTATATTCATACATTAGTACCGATGTTTTGACACCATTTCACAAAAATATTGCTCAGACACCACACAGCAAACCATCACTGAAGACAGATAATGCCAATTGTTGTACTCCGCTGACTAATTCGGATGCTTCTATAGGGCTTTGAGCATAAATTTGGTCATTCTTCTAGTAAAAATATCTCGGCAGTAAATATTTTTTCTGTGACCTCCCTTTGCTTAAAAAAACCCACTCAAATATTTCTCTTAATATGTTGTGTATGCTCAAGTGCAATCCGTAAATGCAAATGTTTATCATCACCCCGCCACTTTTTTTTTCAATGCAAGATTCGCTGATGTCTTGGCTATTAAATAACTCTGTTAGATCCTTATATGGCAATATGGCTGCGTCTAGAAATCAAAGAAGTTAGAGAATATTTTATGTTTATCAGAAAAAAATATAAAAGTATATTTCATTTATGTATGTTTATTTTTTATGAAATAGAGGTACGCACAAGCAGATGGGTCATCTGATAGTAAGTGACAGACGCCCATGAACACTTGCAACTCAAGAGTCACAAGGGTGCTGTCGACATTTCAGGGTAAGGAAAAGGTAGGAGGGGAAGGGTAAGGAAAAGGTAGGAGGGGAAGGGAAAGGGAGGAGGGTAAAGAGGGGCAGGGCCTCCTGCAACCTCACTCACTCGGTCATACAATGCTAGCATTGTTTAATAGCCGGTTTTCTATGAGGCCCTGGTAATACTCTAATAATTGAAATGGCTATTTTAATGTCCTTGATACACATACAATTTTATGTATTTTTTTCCGTTAATATTTATAATATTAAAGGAAAAAAATACATAAATTCATACAAACATACATACATACATATACTTACGCCTGTGTAGTTAGGATAAATAATTCCAATTATTTCCATTATTGTTTTGCGATATATATTTATGTATCTATCAGATAAAATTAGTGCAACAGTTTGGTTGTTTAACAGGCTACTTGTAGTCTGTGATAAGGAGATCACCCGGTCACCTAACATGTTGATGAACCACTAATTTTGCCTTTCATAAATATTTTTTTTTATATTTGTACTTTTCTTTAATAATTCACGACCACTTTCTTATCGTTATCGATGTCTTTGCTCTGTATTTGGTTCAGAGTCAAAGGTTATCTTATCCTATTGACTATTTGAGTTCATGTTATTATGCTTACACAATCACTCATGGTGGTCAATTGATTAAACATTCATCCATTTGTTATTGGTTCACAATATAAATTTTATGTTTCAGACAATAAAGATATTCCGATTTTAAAATGTAACTCCAAGAAACTAAGTATACTAAGTATACTTTTTCAGTGGTAGAGCCATGCTTAGGCACGAATGGGCCGGCTTGACCGGTGCGATACCACGGCCTCACAGAAAACCGGTTGTGAAGTAACGCTTGCGTTGCATTTCCCCGAATTGAGTGAGGTTTCCGGAGGCCCAATTCCCCCGCCCCCCTTTTCTCTCTCCTCGTCTCCTTTGTCCTTTTTCCATCTCCTCATCCCTCCTCTCTTCTTTCCGCTCCCTGCGTCCCCTATCCCTCATCGCCCTCAAAGGCGGGCGGCGCGCTTGCGACTCTTGAGTTGCAAGTGTCCATGGACGGCGGTGTCACTTACCATCAGGTGACCCGTCTGTTCGTCTGTCCCCCTATATTATAAGAAAAAAAAAAAAAAAAATACTTAACAGACTTTCGCCTGCGTAACAAAGAGGCTGGTGGATACTTGTGACAGAATACGGGTGTGGTTTATTAAGTGCGGACATATTTTTTGGAATTGGAGTTTTTCAAGGAGAAGTCTAGCAAAGCTTAGACTGTAAGGGATGGACTGTCTGAGATGAGGAAAAGCACAAACTGCTGGATAAATACTGAATATATTTGGGAAGAATAACATATTTATAACAAAGGTTATTCCATTCTTATATACTAATAATATTTATTATATCTCACCTGCCCCGCAAAAGGAAAAACAAATAAAAAAATTCTAACCAATAGACTGGTTAATTCTGAAGTGCAAGACCGATATCATTAATGCTTGGAAGATGACTTGTCCCAGTTCTCTAATATCTGTATATAATCAGCCCTCTCAGAGCTATAGAAGAAGCCGCTATGTACTTTAAAAAGCGACGATTTTATACCACTCCAATGTTGCAGAGCGCAATCGTTTGTGTACTAGAATGGGCTGCAGCTGTGGGAGAGTGGGCATCAGGCTTACGGATTTAGGCAATCTCATTGCCCAACATAGGCACTTATTGGATGATACCACTTTACCCCTTGCTACTTGCCTTTGTCTAGGAGCTCCTTGTGTTCCTCCGCATCGTTGACCGTCTCGGACATCATGGCTTTTCTTGTAGCAGAAGCGCTGGCTGTATATCTAGATGTGCCAACATAAAAGACAATCCATCGAGATCTAGTCATACGTGAACGGTCTGGTATGAGACGGTGGGAAGAGACAGAGATTGAGATAATTTCACGATTAATGTTTATGAATAGTCCGTTTTATTTTATTATGTTTTTCTTTTTAGTTTTAGTCAGTTTATTAGTAGTTTAGTTTAGTTAATGTAAATAATAATTCCTTTATTCTTTTTAATTGTAAATAAATGTTACTTTATGAAATTTTTGGTTATCAAGATATGCCTTGTAACTTATATAAATGATTACATATAAGTTAAATATGATTATAAATAAGATTGCGTATTTTATGTTTATAAATATTAAGCACAAAGTACAATATTACTGTCAATGGAAAAGAACAAGTGGATGGTACAGTACTGGGCAAGAAATAATACACATCGACCTCTAGAAAGAAACATTCGGCTATTAGTCGAGCATTGTCTCTTTCGCACACTACATGTGTTACGTTTTGTCAGTCGTTCGATAAATGCGGTGGAATGCGGTCGCGTTCAGTTTAGAATATATATAGAGAGTTGTTAACACTCCCAAATTTAAACGATTTAGAATTGTACTATTGTATCTTTAAGAAAAAGAGGGAAGCCTTTACATGGTCAGTCACGCGAAATTGTCTACAAAGTGTATAAATGTTTTTTAACTGGAACCGCCAAATTTAAAAATCATGAAGATAAAGACGTATGTATGTAACTATTTTAAGAACGTACAAGAGCGAATAGCAAATGCCAGTGGAATTTCAAGAAGAACTTTGAACAATATATTAAAGGAAGTCAGTACTGAAACAGATTCTACTGCAATTAAGTTCCGTACCTCGAAAAAAGGTAGACCAAAAAAGAAATTTCGTTTAGATATGGACGATTTTGATAATGATATTGTGGGAAGAATTGTGTATGATTTTCACTTACGATTTAATGAACTGCCTACAGTAAAATCATTAAGAGTAAACTATCGGAGGCTGTTAATTACAATGGATCTGAAAAGATGTTGAGAAAAATACTTCATGAGATAAGATTTCCGTTCACTAAAATGGATGATAATAGAAAAGTTCTAATGGAAAAGCACGATGTAAGGCTCAAACGATTGGAATACCTTGAGAAAATACGCGAATTTCGTGAAACAGGAAAAAATATATTGGCTGCTTAATTTATTAATCCCAAACATACCCAGTGATTCTGTTCAAGTTATCGACAACGTACCCTATCACAATAAATATGTTGAAAGACCCCCCAATTCAAACACCACTAAAATGGAAATGATCAACTGGTTAAACAGGCCTCAAAATTCCAGTAGACCCAAAGCTGACAAAACCCCAGATTTACGGTATTATATGTCGGCATAAGGAGAGGTATACAGAGTTTTCCGTGGACAAAATACTTGCCACCGTATCATCCGGATTTTAATCATATCGAAAATATATGGTCTCAACTGAAAGGTTATGTAGCCTCTAGAAATTTGAGTATGAATTTAACAACAGTAAAAACATTAGTGTCAGAAAAAGTAAACATGATTAGGACTAAAGAGTTGCGATTATGCAATTAAATGTGAGAATGAATATCGAAGATTTCAACACGGTCTAGATAATTGTGTATGTATCACTTTTTAAAATAAATAAATCAATACGTACGTACGTACTATAATCTAAGGACAGCACTTATAGAAAAAAAAAGTTTTATAAAAAATAAATGAAAAGAATTACCAAAATAAGCAACTGACAATAATTATTTTAACAGCTCTTAATAGATACCGGCCTATTAGTATTCCCTGCGAAAGAGACAACCAGAGAGAGAGAGAGAGATTGTCTCTTTCTAGAGGTCGATGTGCATTATTTCTTGCCCAGTACTGTATATATAATTTGATTCAAATCTTATGTACTGTCTTGTGTTGTACAACCTCATCAGTCATTACAGAAAACAAATTCAAAGCAACTTTCAGGTCGAACTTGCACAATTTTCTTGCAATATTTTCTAGCCTTACTATTTCTGAGTACAAACTATCAAAACTCTCACAATATTCTAATAGCCTTTTTTTTTCCTTATAAACTTCCAACCATCCTTTTACTGATACTATCCACATAAGCATTATATTTTTGAATAATACTGGTAGCCTCGCTAAATTTTTCTCTAAAATAGTGCCAGTTCTGCGAGAAGGACCAAATTTTTATTAAAGATTATCTTATTTGTAATAAATCTCCATCCAACATTTGTACCCTTTCGTGCTCCATAAAATGTTATATAGATCTGCAAAAAACCGCACTATACACACAACAAGTTAAATGAACGTGTCATTATAATAAATCATTGCTTGCCACACTTGTGGTTTTACACTCCAGTGTTGTCTATCTTCATATCTTGGTACACAACACGCCTACCAAGATACTCTACTTGCACTACTCTGAAATGATTGCCGTGTCTAAAGCAAGAGGCATTTCCGATATATATGAAATGCTAAATACAGCACGAAGCAGGCTACTAACAGTACAAAAATTATCATCAATATGTTCGTCGATAAATGGTATCGTAAATCTTCTATTGATACTCGGTTCTGGCTTTCTGCTACTGATTGTGCAATTACAATTTTTTTAAACTCGATTTATCCATTTTTATACCCATTTTCTTTGCTCGTACCACTCATCGCAAATTGATATATATATATTTTTTAAGAGAATTAGAAATAATTCCTGTATCACTAGGGACTTTACAAACATTCATACAACGGACACGAAGTAACACACAGACCCGGGACAACGAAGTGTGGATCACACAAATTATTGTCACTAAGGGCGCCCGTTTCGAATTTGCGTGTGCTACAATACATCTTTACGTAGGGTCGCAATGTTAAGAATTGGACTATTGGAGATGATGAGTAAGACTACTAACTGCGGGATAAATACTGAATATTTGGTTGTTAAGGTTATGTCATACACTAATAGTACTACATCTCAAAGTAGTATGTAGTACGTTAACGCTTTAAAAAAGGGTAGTTACACGGAGTGCTATCTCTTTCTGTGTTCGAGTAGGGTCAATAGAACTTAAAAAGGGCAGGATAGTCTTGAATACGACCATATTACTAGAACCAGAATGACTAAAAATAGTTTCACTAAAACCTATGCAGTATAATAGGCAAAAGCAGCTATAACTATTCGAACAAAAGAAAAAAGTCATTGTAGGTAGCTACTTGTCTAATATATATAATAAACCGGAATAACGGCCATCAACCGGCTTAATCCTTCTGACGATACATTATCTTCTAACTGGAACATCGCCGTGTTGATAGGTATAATAGTCAAATAAAACATTCTGCTTTAGTGCACCGTTTGTTATTGACCAACCAACTTGTAATCAACAATTTTGATCTTAAATTTAAACTTTTCAAATCTTAAACGACTAGTACACAGTTTAGTGTAAGTAACACTATCTGCGAAATCGCCTTATCAATTCGAATCATTTTATTCCATCAAAAACATAAATGTGAGAATGTCTAAAATAACTTTATGAGTGGTTTTCGACCTCGGTGACAAAAGAATGAAGATCTAAATGGATGCCAAATTATCTAGATAATACTGAAATGTATTTATAAGAACACACAATATTACATATATAATTAAAAACACAATTTCTTACCCTTTTCTGATATGTTTGCTAGTCATTAATTTTGAATAGTCAAATTATTTACATAAGTCATGCAACTTAAGAAAAATTTCACTTGTCTAGTTTGAGCTCTATTTATAAAATTGAGGATTACAGCTAATCTAAATAACGTGTATTTCTTTTGAATGGATGTTGATTTATTAATTGGTCAAAAGTGGCTCGAAATGATTCGTGCAAACATACACACGGCTGCTGAGTCGCAAGTTTATTGCTTGAACATGGTTGCCACTATGTCACGTGTCTTGTCTAGCCAGTGGAAGCATACATCGCTGGCATGCAAAAAAAAACCGTAAAAAGCTATGATCGTTTTAATTTCCAGATATTATCCCCTCCGTTTCTCATAAATGCAGGAGGAATATGTAGGGGTGCTGACTGTGTTGAGTATAAAGGTTTTAATTCCTATGTATTTGTTTGTTTTGCAATTATGCAATCCGCTATTAAAAAAAAAGGAACTTTAATAATTTTATAGTTTTATAAGTTATTTTATACGGTTTTATTTTCTAGTAGATCTCTCTGTGAGTGGTAACACGTATTCCTCGATTTTTTTACTGTGTATTCAAAGATTTTCCAACTACAAGATTCTAATCTCAATTTGAACATAAACTTTAATCCGCATTGAAGTTGGAAGTAGACAAATTAAATTCATAGGACGTCAATAATCCTATGAACTGAGTAAATTAATTAGGTAAAATCTTAACGTAGGCCGTTGTTGACAGTCCTAGAGAGTACGACATCTCTGCAGAGGAATACTAATCTTCCAACCAGAACTCGTGAAAATCGTCCCAACTTAATTAAATTTATACTCAACAGCCTCAGCATTTAATTTCGAGAAGCATATAGAGTTTCCGCAACGCATGAGCCTCAAGATAAACGAACTTTGTCCAAATAATTATGGAAGTATTATATTTTTGTGTGCGGGTTCTCTACAGGCCTCCGTTATTATTAACTTTTCCGGAAATTAAATGTTTATCTTGATATAACTTCATTGTTATTTTATTACAACTCTACTTATCTAGATATATTTCCATAACATTTATACAAAATTGTACTTTCTCGACGTCAGTTTACTTAGAGTTATTAGCAAAAGTTTAGAGTGATTTTCAACAAATCTTTACTATGTATTATAATCATGCTGAAGAGTTAAATGGTTATTTTTGTAAACATTGTAGCAACTGAAAGTTACAGTCAAATTAACACCAAATTTTTTGAAATGGATAGATTATTTATTGAGTTTTAAAATAAGATATGTAACACGACGCTACGATACTAAAAAGCGGAACAATGACCTTAAACGAAGGTGAAACTGAGAGATCCCGCTCCAGAATTATTTCGAATAAAAACTAGAAATTAGATTCATATTTATTTAAATATACGGTTTTACTCACGTGTGTATTTCGGGGATGCCCGACTAGTGTCGGTCTCGACGGACAACGACAGACAAGACACGAAAAGGCTTCCTGTCGAGACCTTATGTACCAGGCTGCTTTTTTTTTAAACTTGTGGAAACCTCCACGGGTCATCACCCTACTGGGACCAGTATGGTGGTGTATCGGACTCGAACCGACTAAAACCACACGGTGTTCCGTCATATAGTCCTATTGCCGGGGTCTCAGGTGTACCTTTGAAAGGAAATTCCTATGCACCCCGGCAGACCTGGCCGCCTATTGAACAACAGACGACCCCGCTGTGGTGTAGCTTTACTATTCAGTCGGGCGCAGAACACGGGGCTGGCGCCGCCGTCCTGGGCTGCTTCTGCTGGAGCGGCGGATAGACCTATCCGCCACCCCCAGGCCACCGCTTATAGACCAGACTGCCTATTGAAATGTGCCCCCAAGTATCTTAGGTTAACTTAATGTTAATGTAACAAGTTATTAATGTATGTTGTGTATACAAGTTATTAAAAAAATGGACACTAACAGAAATAAACATAAGGAACTAGAGTGACAGCTGCGGTTGCGCACTTGTCCGCAACTCTCCGTAACCAGGTGTAAACAGGTAATATTACATGTACAAGTGTAACTTTATACGTTCATGACGTATATATTCGAACATCATCATAAATATTTTTTTTCTATAAACAATTAACTACCTCTGCCTGTATAAAAGCCGCAAATAGGAGGGAGATTCTTAAAAAACTATTAGAGTGAAAGAGAAGTACGTCATTCGTTAGTCAAGGATTGCGGTCTTAATATAATTATGAATGTAAAAACTTGTTTACACAACTGTAGGAAACAATATATTACATAATTGTTTGAAGAATTTAAGGGAAAAATAACTATTAGAAATATTTAAAGACATAAATACACTGAACATTATTATTATTATTATTTTGTGCGATAGGGGGCGAGCAGGCGGGTCGCCTAATGGTAAGTGACTACCGCCGCCCATGGACACCCGCACATCAAGAGTCACAAGTGCGTTGCCGGCCTTTTAGGTAAGAGTACGCTCTTTTCTTGATGGTTTGAAGGTCGTATCGGTTCGGAAATACAGCAGGCAACAATTTGTTCCATAGGCTGGTTGTGCGAGGCAAAAACCTTCTGGGGAAGCGGACAGTGGTGGAGTGCCAATCGTGATGGGGATGGATATTTTGTCACGTAGGACGACGGCGGAAACCTGCAGCCGGTATAAGTCCGAACAATTCCTCTGAACACTCCCCATGATACAAGCGATAGAGGATGCAGAGTGAAGCTACATCTCTACGCAACGCCAAGGTGTCAATCCGATCAGAAATATCTTGGCAGTCGATGCGAGTCGCTTTCCGTTGAATACGGTCAAGAGGGAGAAGCTGATACTGGGGTGCACCTGCATAGAGGTGAGAACAGTATTCCATGTGCGGCCGACCCTGTGCCTTATAAAGTTGCAGGCGGTGGGCCGGAGTAAAATACTGTCTCGATCTGTTTAACACACCAAGCTTCTTCGAGGCTAATATGACCTTACCCTCTAAGTGACCGCGAAACAGGACTTCGCTTGATATATCGACGCTAAGGATTTTGATACTGGCTGATGCAATTAGGGAAGTGCTTTCAAATTGAGGTGATACGACCAATGGCATCTTTTTAGCTGTGAACGCGCAAACCTATTTAAAGTTACTTGGTTTGGTTTTTTTTTTAATAAATAAAGGTTTTTTTTAAAAACGAACAGACGGGTCTCCTGATGCTAAGTGACCACCGCCGTCCATGGACATCCGCAACTGTTAATATGAAATTGAATTCTACGAATAACGTTGCAATGTCTATAGATCTGGCAACAACACGTTTTCATGAAAAAAGTCGGTAACTGACATCAATTACACACTATTAAGTGTGTGTGTATCAAGTATTTTTTTTTTTAATAATTGTTTAACTATAAGCTGACTGTTATTATAACCAACTAAATATAAAGTAATTCAATCGCATAAGTTATTATTTTACAAAGAATATAAACACCAACGTTGGTGGAAGTGGAAAGGCTTTCATTGTCAAAAAAAAAATGGTTAAGGTTTTTTACTTGGCTAGCTTTTGCAAAATAGTTTGTACATGTATAGTTATAAAGTACAAAATTAATTCTATACTACAGATTTTCAATCGTATGGCATATTGGAATGCAAAACGTAAATTATGTTACTTTTGAGAATAGATAGTGGCAATATCGGGATTTTTACAATGCCAGGAGAAAGACCTGCATGCGGAACTTCATTCACCGACACCGACGCTTAGTATCTTTCGGTTACTATTGAAAAATTCAACTAAAAAAAGAATATGCATTTTTACAGCCTACTGTTATTTCTCGTGTAAGCAATTATAACAATTGTTGATAAGCTCCGGTTGTTTAATATGTAGAGTATAAAGAAAACTTGACCGAACCTATTGCTTTATAAGTATTGTGGTTTATTTAAAATAATGCGAATGAAGTCGCAGTCGTAGCTAATAAGATAATAAAATAAAACTTGGACGCGTCTCTCACTCCTGATGTCCATTTTTCTGTGTGTAAACTGTAGCTTTTATTTTGGTCCTTTCCTTCCTACCCACTTTTAATATTATATCAATCATTGATGGCATCGAATTCCAATCTGATACCTTGTTAAGCTTTCACGACTTAAAATTGTGAGATCATACTCACTTACTATCAGACAAAATTATCATCGATTTCATTCGCTTCAGGTTTAATCCATATTACTGTTCACTTACACACTCTCTTCCATAAGTCTGTTATATAGATAACGCTGACCTACCTTCGGCACATTGTGCTTTATAGAAAACAAGGAAAAAGTATTTGTAATTAAGCCAAGTTTGTGGTCGACGAGGGATCTATTGCTTCTTAGTAATCCTGTTATTTATTCATTTTAATTTAAAAAAAGATTAGCTGAAAACCTTAATATTCATAGTTTTTTTTTTTAATTATTCCGTTCCATAGTACGAATATATATTTACGCTTATCAAATTGTTTCTATGGTTTTGGCATATAAATTGATTTGAACTGCCTGAAATGAATTGAGTAGTTTTTATAATGTTAATATTAACATCGTAATATGTTAATAATTTGCCCTGTTTACTAGTCGCACTACTTTCTTATCTAGTATTGATAGTGCCTATTTTGTACCAGTAGAACTCAAATGACTTTTAATACTTTTATTTATTTCGATAAAAGAATAAGAATAAGAACCTTTATTTGCAGGAAACATGGTTAACTGGGTGTTGAGTTTCTATTGCATAAAGTGCAGCATGCTTAACGGCAGCCGGTGTGTTGTGAACTTAACTGGAAACTATAACATTGCATTCGGTGTTGTTAATATTAAATACTGTGTTTTTGCTTTGTTTGGCAAGTTTACCCATAACTGGAGCCAGTAGCAATGTTGTGTCTAAGGCTAGCGTATAAAGAAATCCAATCCCACGTAGATCGTACTATTGATAGTACCTTTGTTACTCTTGGGAAGATGGGCAACCTACTCTTAACCCCTTGGAGACTACCCCAACGGAAAGTTTAAATTGTTTTATGATACTCCTATGGATGTAGGTTTAGCATAAAACAATTTAGACTTGATAGAATATCTTTTCCTATTTAGTAATAGGGTATTATTAAATAGGATTATTCATTATTGATTATTAATAACAGCTTTACCTTGGTAGAGCCATGCTTTGACAAAAATGGGCCGGCTCGACCGGTGCGATACCACGACCTCACTGAATAACGGATGTGAAGCAACGCTTGCGTTACACTTTCAACCAAGTAGTGAGGTACCCGGGGGCCCAACTCCCCCTCTTCTGTTTCCTCTCATCTCATCCACCCTCTCAAAGGCGGGTAGCGCTCTAACGGCTCTTGATTTGCAGGTGTATATGGACAGCGGTTGTAATTTACCATCAGGTTATCCGTCTGGTTTTCTGTCAACCCCAAATCATAAAAAAAAGAAAAAAGGAACAGAGTATAAAAACGGTATAAATACTCCTACCTAAAAGGCCGGCAACGCACTTGTGACTCTTGAGCTGGAGCAAGTGACACATCTGCTCGTTTGCCCCCTATCGCATAAAAAAAACGAGTTGTTTTTTTTTCATGGGTTTGCGTAAATACATGTATATCTCAGCTTGTATGGGATTTGGTTGTTAGATATTGTATAAAGCGAAGTCTGGGCAGGGCTAGGGCAGGGCAGGGCTTCAATTGTCATTAGCAAGGTTTCATTCACTCTTTTAAACTAAATAAAAGTCAAAGCCAAATCTTAGTGAGAGCCAAATTCTGTTTGAAACTTAGAAAAATTGTTTCTTCTTAGTCGATGGCTCTACACCGGCTATAGAATAAAACTATAACCTCAAAAATCTTAATGCTGAATTTTGTAGGTTAAGTAAGAAAATAAATAATGCGGAGCAATAAATAAAAGTATTTAGAATTAGCCTCGAGTGTCCCTTCTAAAGCAAGTACATGAATCAGTTCATGTACTTGCTTGTTGTTTGTTGGCTACAAATACAGGTATAAGTGAAGCTAATTCTATTGTGGTGAGACTTGAAACGTGCTTATTTAGACTATCGCCTACTATGTGATTCATATTTAATTTTATTGCTTGACTATACTATTACTCCCAAATCATTCAAAATTGATGGTTCTAGAGATTAGAACGTTTTTATTAATCAAAAAAAACTTTTCAGGTTTATTATATTAATATAATTATATAACGTGGGAGAGCCATGCTTCGGCACATTTGGGCCGGCTCAACCGGAGTATCACAGAAAACCGGCTTGCATTTTGTTACCGAACGAGTCACGTTACCAGAGGTCCCCTTTCCCATCCCTCATTACCCTCCTCCCTCTCCCCTACCCTAAAAGGCGGGCTACCTCATACATACCTCTTGTAGCTCTTGAGTTGCAAGTGTCTTGGAAGTCACTTGAGAAGTGTATTGTGTATAACTGTAATATGTATGACTAAGGTAATATGTATAACTAAGTTGCCACTTGTTAGAAGTAATTTTATATCAATATCCGACGCTATTAATACTTTACGTCCTTGTAACTGAGTCCGTCATAACACAAACAAAGAATATAACTAAAAGTTTTATATATTCTTTACATTCTTTTATATGGTTTGGGGGCCAACGAGCAGACGGGTCATCTGATAGTGTCAACCGCCGCCCATGGATACCCCAACTTAACAACAGAGTACTAAGTGCGCTGCCCGCATTTGATTGTGATGAAAAGAGCATGAATGAGGGGAGGGGAATGAGGAGGTGTTTAGGCCTCCACTAGTTAGGGAACTCACACGGTAAATAAAATGCAAGCATTGTTTGATAACCGGTTTTCTGTGAGGCCCTGGTATTACTCCGGTCGAGCATTCGTGCTAGAGAGAGAGTACTCCATCGTGATTTCAAAAGAACAGATAACCCCTTCTCATTAGTAAGCAGTTATGCCTCCAGAGACACATTCGTAATTTCTACCCTATCCCCTTTCAAAGAAACAGAAACCCTAATCACCTGTACGAAGCTTGTTTGCAGTGGCGTGGAGGGCTCGAAATTTAAATGATAAATACTTCATATCTGATAATTGGATCACTTAAAATAACATTAACACCATACAGCCATAATATATATATATATACAAAAGAGTCAATATTTGACACATAATTTAGGAAAATGTTTAATAACTTATATATTTTTCAAATACGGGGCAAGGATCAAAGGGTGAAAACGAATTTATTTCGTACCCGAGGAATGAAACAAAACTTTGTACGTTAATATTTATTTAACTATACAGTTTTAGTCACGTGTATATTTGGGGATGCCCGACTTTAACAAAGACAACAGACAAGGCCTAAAGGCTCATGCATGTAAACACTATTAGTATTAATAGCTCTCTTTATTTATGCTCTTTAAGATTGTCAGCCATTCCCGTGACGTTTGTATTAATAAATCAAAATCATCACTTCTTCTTGTGTGTTAAGTTCAGAAAGGCCAAGAGTTCAGGCTCTATGTTGTAATCATGGATTTCGAAAATATTATTTACAAAGTTAATAAATAAAATGTTTTAAAGATGAAGATATTTATGACTTTTATGCCATATAACTTATACTCGAACAGATTGTTTGCAACCTTTATATACTATAAGGTTTGCAAGCAATCTGTTTGAGTTATAGGCTACTTTATATTACACAATATACTGATTCTATAAATAATCTGAATTTGATAAGATATAACTCCTCATCACATTCACAATCTCATTCCATACAATGGTTGCTTGTATGTAATCGACAACAAAACATGACGATTTCTTTCTTTGTTGTATAATAAAGAGTTTAGGTTTAGTTATCTATCGATACATACAGAAATAAATAAGATCACGCCTTTCTCCCAGCGGGGCAGACAGAGACAACAGACCGCTACTTGTTTCTATCCTTAGATTTTGGATGGTAGAGGTAAGGAGAACCGTCTCATATGGGGCGAAACAGTGACAGCTACAAGTAATACATAATAGTTCAAACACACTCCAACATGGCGCTAGCGTAGGCGAATGGTGTGGTATGAATGTAGCTATTGTTATTGGATTGAAGCATGCCGAGTTAGAAAATTTAATATTTTTAGTGACTAGTTAGTAAAAGTCAAGTATACTTTACCCCAACAATTTACGTAGTCTAAAATTGTTTTGTAAACGTAACCCTAAATATTGCTGTGGGAGTGTGTTTATTTTTATTTTTATAAACACAACAGAGTGAAAGTTTTGTCTCCACATGCACTTCTCTATCCCACTCTAATACTTAAAAGAAAGTATTTGTGGTGCCACCAAAATGTAACACTTTTTGACGGACACTTCTTCACACACACAAAGGCTTCACCTTTACCTTTCATACCTTACATACATGACGAAATTCCTCTACTGTCATTAAATATTTAATTATCCATCTAGCTATCAGATCCCGATATAAAATAAAAAAAGTTGTGCTCTTAGCACTGTCGCTCAAAAATGAAGAAGGTTCTACTCAAATTATCATGGTGATACATATTGGTGGGACATATTCATGCAAAGCCCTCGTACCTTCATGTAAAGGATCCAAATGCAGATTAGTATTTTGTATTAATGGACCTATAATACTGAGTATTCTGAACAATTTAAAGACCTTTAAGAACACGTTGAACGTCGATGATGGTCATTCTGTCTCCAAGGCCACTCTTGGAGCTTAGCATAGAATAAGACAGACAAGTGACCGGATGTCTTAATAAAGCTGTTCCCGGATTCCTACTAGTCCCTAAAAATAATTAAAAACAAGAGAGTTAGGGTGGCCCTACCCTACTTAGAACTAGGATTAATAATAAAATATTTGAACTGTAAACTTGTTATTTATATTTATTAGTAATTAAGTGATTGTGTTTCTCGCAAAGTGGTTTAAACTTTCTACTGTCGGCAGTCCAATTAACAAATGAATTTAGGTATCATAGGAATAATATTAAAATGTTTAATTTTTCGTTATTATCTCAACGAAAGAAAGACCTTCTCTTGTGAGGAGCTGGGTAGTACGTGGTTTTATGCCTTATTATAGGGCTTATGATACGAACGTAAAGAAAAAAATGAAAATCTATACAGCCCAAATCAACCACAGCACCTGTATGTAGATTATGCATTTTTTTGTGATCGGTTTTATCAATTTTTGATCGGTTCCATTGACCTCAGTCATCTTAAGGTCGTCATATGACCGGATAAACTCGGTATATTGATAATGGTTTAATGTAATAAAACGATTTCCTAATTAGCTGTGCCCGCGACTTGTTACGATAGACTTCGATTGGCGTTTTATTACTAAGCCCCATCTCGTAACAACATGGTTGAAGCAAACTAGCTGATGATTCTCGAGAAATACGTCTTTCTACGGAGACTACTGAAGATAACGTGAGTACTGCGCAGCAAGCTGATAGAAGGGTGATATATCAACAGATTTAGACAGCTTTAGGCTTTGGTTTAAGTTAAGAACAAAAAGTCTTACATGAATATTTAGGCGTCAGAAAGCTTGGTACTACATGGATAGCTCATAATTTGACGGAATATCAAAAACGCCGTCGTTTGGATTAGCGCCACTCAATACAATGAAAAGAATGACGGAGGTGACTCGAATGCTGTATATGGCATCATCACAGGGATGAAGGCTGGATATATTGTTACGAACCCGAAACCAAAAGACAATCCGCGCAATGGAGCAATGCCGATAAAAGTAAAAGGGCAGAAGTCAATGGACAAAGACGTCTGCTCCATTACTTGGACGGACAGATCATTTCGCAACAATGGACTGTTAACCCAAATAATTCTGAAGAGACTGAAACGAGTGAAAATCTGAGAGTGCAAGGTCAGGACTATATAGTGGATGGACTATATACGGAAAATAAGGGGATATACATGCAATGTACAACTGTTCGGGTTAACCAAAACATTTTTACTACGGGTCACATACAGATAAACTCCTTTCTTAATTAAATTAAATTGCTTCCTTTCTTTCTTTCTGCTTTCTTCATTCTGCTTGATTTCTCAATGAGGTAGTAGATTATACCAACTATTACTTTAGCTTTGAAGACATACGAGTATTAGCTAGTGATCCACAAATGGCGTTATGTATTAGGTAGATTGATTATAACGCTAAAAAAAATATTTGTATTTCTCAGGACAGCGTGAATAATTCGCGATTAAACACAGTCTAAATTTTACACGAAATTACAGTATATTGTGTGTAATTTCGTAAATAAAAAGTTTCTATGGTTAATTTGTGCAGTTTAAGTAATGCCCGTATAATAACAACCTCTCTATGGATTTATTATAAATACAGATAATTTTAATTAAAATTTATAAATCTTGCTATAAGCTCATAAAGAAAATGTGGCTAATATTTATTAACAGAGTAGGAACATATTTAATAAAATAAGAGGAAATCTAATTTTCCAATTCCTCTAATACTCATTAATCCAAGTTGAAATTAGAAGCCTCGAATTAGCCCATTTGACATTATATACGCATTCAGTTTCTTTACTCCGATCGTTTAGTAAGCCTTTTGCGCTTGTTTACTCTTTTCACGTCGCGTCGTAGAGGAAACGATTCAGTCCATTCTACCGGACATCAGATTACATCTTTGCTTCCACGGCAAATACTTCACATTGGTAAATACCAAACTATTTGACGATATCCGCCACAGATTGGATGGCCCCTGTAAACGCTTGTAGCTACAGAAAATTGTAAACGTGACCTCATTTATGGGTGTTTAAATTGTGAAAATATAGTTATTTTAATAGGTTTGAAAATATACATATGTAATATACAGTCGTGGTCAACTAATTAAGGACATTCAAGATAGTGGACAGCAATAACCGGCTATGTACATATAAATATAAAACCCTGTTGATTTCTCAGTAACTATTATTTGCATAATTTGATCCGATTATTATACTATAAATGGCTGTAAATAAAAGATTAAATAAATATAAAAAAGTGTTTAATATCAAAGGTTAACCATGTATTCAATTTAAGGTACAATTCTGTAGCTGGACATTTAATTAAGAACAGTAAAGTAAAATGAAAAATAGAGTTAAACAGAACTAATAATCTGCAGTATTTTAATTTCTTTAACAACTTCATTTTATTACGGGTAAAATCAGTACCCAGTAGCAAAACCTTTGTTAGTAATTACCGCTTGACACCGATGTGGCATAGACATTATCAGTTTCTGACATATTTCAACAGGAATGTTTGCCCATGCCTCACAAAAAGCTTCATTAAGTTCATCTAAAGTTGTGGTACGATAAATGGCAACTTTTTTCTTAATTTCGTGCCAAAGGTGCTCGATTGGGTTGAGGTCGGGGCTATTTGCTGGCCAATCTAGCACTGATACCGACTGTCTGTTAAGAAACGACTTGACTGAACGGGCTGTATGTTTTGGGTCGTTATCATGCTGAAAAGTCCATATAATAGGAAGATGTTCCTCAGCATAGGGAAGCATAGTTTCTTCTAATATTGCCTTGTATTGATGTTGGTCTAAGTTACCCTGAACTTTCCTCACAGGTCCCACTCCACGTCCAGAAAATGATCCCCACATTTTAATGTTTCCTCCGCCATGTTTCACCTGCTTTTTTGTGAATCTTGGATTCATTTCCGCTTTTACAGGACGCCGTACGTATTGCCTTCCATCTGAAGAAATCAAATTAACCTTGGTCTCGTCAGAGAATAATACATGTTGCCATTGGTCGTAGGTCCAATGTCCATATTTACGTGCAAACGCCAAACGTGCATTTCTATGCTCTTTCTTTAACAACGGTACTTTGCGAGCCACTCTTCCGAACAACCCTGCTTCTACCAGACGTCGTCGAACTGTCCTCGCTGATACACTGACTCTTTCGTCTGCCCCAAACACTTCATGTTTAATTAAAATAGAGCCTAGAAACGGATCTTTCTTAGCTAACCTGGTTATCATTCTATCTTCTTGCGGAGTTGTTTTTCTCGATCTTTTTTTTCTGGGCACATTTAAAGTTGTGTTATTGCGCCTGAAATGTTGCACTGCATTGCATACAACAATTTAAATATCCTGCTATCCTTCGGTATGACCAACCACGCTCGACAAACTTCATGATAATTTTTCGTAGTGTTGCATCGCAACTTTTATTTTTGCCCATTGTTCTTCAAAATAACTCTCAAAACTTGAAATTACAAATCTAGATTGCCGCCAAAACTACCACAAAGAATAGGAGAAGAAAGAAAATAATAATTGAGATTCAGATTTTGAAACTAGAACGCAATATCTCAGTGTCCCTAATTAAATGGCCAGCCAGCATTCTTTGAACAAATAGCACTGTGATCATCTATCAGCTATACTGTAAAGAGGTTTAATGTTTAAGAAGTTGTTATTGTTTGTATAATTAGGCACATAAATGACTAATTATACTTACATGTAAAAGATGTGGAATATTGTTTAGACTCGTTGGAAAATAAAAAATAAATTCACAATTTGGATTAACTAGAGAGTGTCCCTAATTAGTTGACCACGACTGTATATATTTAACTTACATGAAAATATTTAAAAATTACTTTACTATTTACGAAGATGTTTGTAGTGATTTAATATGTAATTTATACCACAATTTTACTATTCTCATTGAATTTCTAGTTGAAGCTATAAAATATGTGGAATATGTTGAAACATTCAGTTGTAACTATTTCTATTCTTTACGAAAACGTATGGGAAAATAGCAGTTTTGCCATTTTTCATTACGTCACCGTTTCTTGTTGCTAACTGTACCAGTTAAGCTTTACCGAACATTCCAATTTATGTACAACAGCAGATTATCGTACACTGCTATCGACTAATATTACAATAGAAAAACCAACACCCTCAAATCACTGTTAAAATAGCGATTACGATGCGATCATGGCATGAGGCTCTGGGTGATGGCCAGGTAAAGGATTTGCGTAACATGGCGAAAAAAAACTGGATGAGTAGAGGTGACGATCGAGCTCAGTGAGTAAGTCCATTAGAAGAAGCCATGTCCAGCAGTGGACGATGATAGGCAGATGAAGATAAAGACGATGGTAATAGAACTTGTGCTATGGTAAACAGACTGCTGATATACATACTTATATATTTCGAAAGACATACATTATACATAAATTACACGCAGATACACCTCTGGCTTAGCAGCCAGGATCACTAACCACTAGACCGATAGGTCAGTTAATATAAACATACACTTTAAAAACATGATCCTCCTTCATGTGCAATCAGGTAAAGAGTAATTGCTTTATACAACATTTTACTTAAGACGACCTTTTACATGGGTTTAAGATGGCTCAATTGTATTAACCGATAACCACATATAAAAGATAACCACATCTAACTAAACGTGGGAGAGCTATGCTTCGACACGTATGGGCCGGCTCGACCGGAGTATTAGCACGGCCTTACAGAAAACCGATTGTTAAGCAATGCTTGCATTGTGTGACCGAGTGAGTGAGGTTACCGGAGGCCCAACCCCCTTTCAATTCCAATTCTTCCTCTCAATTCTCCTCCTCCATCTTACACTCCTTTATATACTTCTCCCTTTCCCCTCTTCCCTTTCCCTTTCCTTAAAAGGCTCTCGTGATTCTTCAGTTGCAAGTGTTCATGGGCGGTGAAAGTCACTTACCATCAGGTGATCTGTTTGCTCGTTTCTCCCCTTATACCTTAAAGAAAAACATCCCTCAAAGTTTCTTATCGAATAGGCTGTTTGTTAATGAATAGTCAGTTTTATCTGCTTAACGGCCGCTTCTTCTGCAGGGAGGCCACATCAAGGAATATGAAGGGCCTAGCCCTCCCTGCAGTTTGATAGGCGTGCGTGGAAAACGTACCATCTCAGGCCTGCTTTGCTAGCGTAGGAGCAGCATAACCCATACCCGCAAGCCAGTGCTTATGGAGGCTGGAGATCGTTCTATGCTCTCCGGCGCCTGGAGTTCTGTTGGCGCTCTTCTGTAGGACGGGTAGGTACTTGTCATCTCGCGTATCCTCTCTGCCGCCTCTTTAGCCAACATGACCTCCTTGCAGGTTGAGGCTGCTGAAACATCAATTAGCTTGTGAAGATGAAGGATTTAAGAGAGATTTTTTTTTTGTGTTATTAACTGTTAACTTTTTAATCATTCGAATTTGCGGATGGATTTGATGTATAACTTAGTAAATAGGTTTGAAACAAACATTAAAAACTTCTACACGTTTACAATTCGAAATTTCTTAATTTATTTTTTTCTTCTTTAGTTCTAGAGTTCTGCATATACATATTACAGGACTCGGACATCCCAGGTACCAGCCAGTTCGAGTTACAGGTATGCGATCCTGACTTGCTTTAGCTATTGCTTATACTCCCCAATCTATCTGTATAAGTAATATCCCATCTTATTACCAAAAGTGCCTAAATGACGGTTACAGGCTTGCCACTACTACGTAAATGGGACTAAATTATAATTGGCAAGATGTTGGCATTCATGACGCCTCTACCTATCCCTTCGAGGACACAGGCGTGAGTGTATCTCTTTGTAGATATGTGTGAAGAACTGAATGTAAAAATTGTAATTTACTAGGTCACGTTGCCAATACGGATGAATAAACCGATCCAATTCATTTTTTTTTTCATAAGAATCTTGCTTTTGTTGCAATACTTATAGCAAATAAATCATTGGGTATATCGCCGTTCTAACAATACCTATCGTTTTTTCAATAGAAATTATTACAATAATTCTTCCATACTCCATTAGCCGCGAAAACTTTAGGTAGCGTACTGAGCGATATAGGCAATTTTCTCTTACCTTGTTCATATTTTTCCAATTCAGTTACAATGTTACAATTTCTAAGGATATTGTTTATTAGAACAGGAAATAAAAAAGACATACAAACGTCACGCTCACGCCTATATCCCTGGAGGGGTACGCAGATGTGTATTAATCTTACACATCACATTTTGCAACTTAGAATTTTGTCCCACTAACGTTATATTGGGCATTTTGCCGACAATTGGGCACTTTAGAAATTAATTATGGGCAAATATTCTCAGTATATGGTAAAGGTAAAGAACAAGGCAATAGAGGGAAAAGTTATTGCTTATACGGAGATCCGAGAAATAATAGGTGTGCCCGCGGTTTCACCCCCTCTTTAAATTTGATTTATGCCTGTTTCATATACCCATCCTCAAGTGTACAATAATGATGATAATAAAAAGTCTGCCGACTTGTTGACATTTATGATAACCGTTCCGCTCCCTTCGGTAGCAGCATGATGATATACATATGTACATACATAGTCTATAAGCCATCTCAATAAACGGTCAACGTAATGAAAAAAAAAAAATGCACATCAGATTAGCAGTTCGAACAAACAATCTCGACAGAGAGGCAAACAAAGTTGGCCTCTTTATTACGTAAGGGTATAGACTACGAATTTAAGAAAGTTAAAAGGAGGATTCGAGACTTGACTACATGTTTAATTAGACCGAGTCAGAAAAGAGATACGTTGTAATGACGAACTGGCTTTTCATTTTATTGCCAATATACTTCCAAATATAGAACACATTACTGACCAAGAGTCGTCCACGTGCAAACAATATCTTTAATTACTTTGTGACGTCATTGGCCATCTGGTGGACCATAAAATGACGTCACACGTGTAGTTTATGCAGCATTAAGCATAATAAAATAAGGCTTATAATTTCTTTTTAACTATTTAATATGGTTGATAGTATTTGAAATGAAAGTTATAGTGTTAATATTATATTAATGTTACGGAAGTGGGTACAGGGATTGGAAGGCAACTAATGTCTCTGACGAGAGTAGTAATTTATTTGCGTTTCACAGTCTGAACGCGTAACACTGCATCGAACGCGTAACACTGCATCGAACGCTTAGCACTGCACGAACCGGGTAGCACTGTTCAACACTGTCCCCGCGGACTTCACTTTTACTGTGGACTTCTTATTTTTGTTCTTCACTTGAGATCGCTTTGAACTGAACTGCCCTGTAGGCAGTCCTGTAGCCCTTTATACACCCCTAATTTCAGTTGTCATTTGTTGAATTTCGACTGTCATTTCGTTGTTCTTTTCGATAGTCCTCTTAATTTTTTTTTTATTCAATAATTTGGCTAGATCTAGTACTTTCCATTGTTTTCAAATTTTCTAAATGAATCAAACCACTTACTGGAGCTTTCTATAAAACACCGAAATAACAAACAAAAACCCATAAAGACCGCCATGGCTTGAACTCACGGCATTTGACTCACAGCCGTAGCCACTACCGCTTAGCTACCGAGTGGTGACGTAAGCGTAGCGTCACATAATTTTTTTTACATTTCACACACGGCCGTCTGATCCCAAACTAAGCGGAGCTTGTACTATGTTAACCAGACTAATGATAAATACTTATATGTATATTTCTAAATAGATACATATTATAGATAAAATTTACCCAGACAGAACAAAATTTTGTCCTTTGTGGGAACCGAAGCCACCACCTCGGCTTAGCAGTCAGGATCGCTAACCACTAGACCAACAGTGTTTCAAAACTAATTAGAGCTTGTACTATGGTACAATATGGATAAGCATACTTAAATATATATATATGGTACATACACACATATTATACATATTTTTAAATATACACAGAAACAGAAGTAATGTAAATGGGACCAAATTACGTTATGGTTGGTTAAATGTGGTCGTTTGATGCACCTCTGCCTACCCTTTCTGGGAATATAGGCGTGTTCATATGCATGTTCATATGTACATACAAACATATGAACATTTTCTCTCAAAATCAGTTCACCTGTTCGTGCTCCTTGTACTTTTCACACAATTATTTTTAATTTTTATATTTCGTGGATGGCAATCGAACCCACGACCTCTAGCTTAGCAGTGTGACTGCAACTAACTGCCAGACCAACAGGTCAGTAAGTTAATAATAATTGAAATGTAAATTAATCTTCATGTTATTCTCGCTAGTAATATAATCTCGTACATGTTTTCATATCTCAACGAGATATTAAATTAAAAGTTGATATTAAATTAAATGTGATGTTAAGCTTGAATATTACTAAGATAATAAATATTACTAAGATATTTAAACAATACTTCACTGCGAAACCACTTATTATGTAATAACTTTGAGGGGTTCAACGTTATTACAATGATTACAATACAATACAATATTTTCTTATTGTACACCACAGAAAAAAAAAATATAAAACAAATAATATACGCGAAACTGGTACAATATGAATAGGCGGTCTTATCACTAGCCGCGATATCTTCCAGACAACCTTTGTAATAGACAAGTGCGATGGATTAGTACATAGGGCAGTTTATAGATGTACAAATGAAGAAATACAGAAGAAGGTTACTCTAATACTATATATAAAAATACATGTTCTATATACATAAAACACAAAATAATATATATACGAAAATAATGTCAGTAATATAAGGACCAATAGTGCTCAAAAACTAATGAAAAGTCTCGTGCTTTTAAAGTCCATACACACATAAATATACACTCCCAGTCTTCAAGCTTCAATCAACTCGTACACTTGATTAAAGTTGTTTTGATTGAAGATTTATGAACAAAACAAAATTATCTATCAGACTGTATAACTATATATAATTATACTGTCTGATAGATCATTTTACGACATCCACGGTAAGAGCTGGGTAGGCCCTATTGTAGAACAGGGCCACTCTCCACCTACATCAACGAAAACCACACAAAATTGTATTTGAATGTCCTATTATATAAGAGTTGATTTCCCACTTTATGTATTTATACATGCCTATACATATTTAGATATTCACGAAGTGTATTTGAATGTTGTAAACGCACCGAGGTGTAATTTATAAGTGTTTTCGCGTATTTTATTACTCATAAAGAATCCCGGTTCCGACATTCTCTCCATAAAATTTTGACACAAAATAAAAATTTAAATAGCATTGCAGTGATACAGTCAGACTTCAGAGTAAACTTCATAAAAGTTTATATGTATAATGCACATTTAAAAATATATTAATACGAACGTATAATAAATATATACATATATACATACATACATTTACATCTAGAATCCTATGTTCCTGAAGATTTTGCTAAATCGTAAACGTAATAAAGCAAATCAAGCCTATTATCTTCGACGGGCACTTCGAGAATTAGATGAGCAAAAACTGAGTATATTGAAGGGAAACGGCATGTAGCAGGTAAAGCTATGGTATGGATGGAACGGGAAGTGTAAGCAATAAATAGCTCACGCAGGTCAGCGTCGCATATTAAGTAACTAGAACTGGCTGATGGCGGGAAGTTAGGTAAGTACATATGTATGTATATATTTATCTCCTCAAAACAACTCACCAACCAGAGATGTCGAAAATTAAAGAAAAGTCTGTTGTAACATATCTATTTTGTAAACCCCAACAAAAATTGGGTTATAATGTTATAAGTGGGTGTCTGTTTGTCTATCTGTGGCATCATAGTTCCCGAACGGGCGAACTGATTTTGAGAGAAAATCTGCTCAACCGTTTGATAATCTTACTCTTCTGTCTAATCTTTGAAGGAATTTTCAATTTAAGGGTATTAAATTCATATTTTTTTTTTATAAATTATATATCTAATAAATAAATTAAATTACATTTAATGTATTTTTTAACCGCGGGCTCGCCTAGAAGTAATTTTTTAGACAATCGGCTTCAAATTGAACAAAACATTGCTCTTTTCGGTAGTTTTCGGCCAGGACTGTGAAACCGAACGAAGCTGTTTAATAAACCGAATTCATCGAATTAGGGCACGGAATTAGTTCTGCAAGTTTAAATTAGTTTTATACAAGGGTGAAGCAAATAACGTGTATTTGTAAGGTCGCTGTTCAAACCTTTACTGACACTAAAGTGTGTCATTAGTGACATCATATATACAAGTATATCAAATTAAATAATGTTGCTCTTTTAGTTATAAATTTATGTAAATAACTGAACATATTAAACCACGTTTACATTTCAATATAAATTAATATAGTAAGGGAGGCAAAGTTGGTGTCGGACGCTAATTCAGGTCTATGCTGTAAAGATAGCAATGAACACGAGCGTCTGCTGTCAGAGTCGTGGTGGACCTGACTGTTAAGCAATATACCTTATTTTAACCCTCACCTGACCGTCTCACCCCGTTAAAAGTATAGATGAAGATGAAGATGTTTTTATTATTTTAATAACGTAGTAAACTTACACTGAAACTATTTAACATTTGACTTCAAATAGGACGGTATTTCTTGCGACGGTATTTTTTTTTTTATGTTTGTTACCGGTAACTTTCGACTGGATGAACCGATTTTGATGATTTCTTTTCATTTGAAAGCTGGTGCTTCCCGTGTGGTTCTGACAATGTAATCCATGAGAAAACCATATAAGTCTTAAATTTGCATTAAGTGTGTACGCGACAAATGGACGAAAAACTCAATATCACGCAAACCGATTTCAATGATTCTTATTATATTGGAAAGGATTAAATGTACTGCTATGGTAGTTAGATGAGAGTTTGGTTAGGTTCTGACAATGGCATCCATGAGAAAACCATATAAGTCTTGAATTTTTTGATAGACGTATTGAAGTCCTAAATTAAGCTACTTTTTTAAAGTGAATTATTATACTAAGTTATCTGGGCAGCTGAAATATGACATCATCTACCATTCAACTACCATTTTTATTTATTAAATATCGTATTGTCATTAAATTAACATTTGGTGTACACATTTTCAATAGGTACGTCCGCTGAGGACTTAAATAACTGATGTTCTACAAATAATTTTAAAAGTATGTTTTGGGCCCTGATATCACTATCCAAAATCAACGCCTCCTATACTAAAAAAATGGAAGTGTCTGTAATATGACGATAACAAGTTTTTGCTAAACAAATCTGATTGTTTACACGCTACTTATGAAAAAAAAATTTTTTTTGCTTGCCTTTCCTTATTTCTGTCTACCTCAGTCCGACTGTTTGTTTAAGCTGGCAGATAGCTGATGCTACAATGAGTAACTTAGTCTAACTTTTATTTTTTAATAATAATAATTAGTACACACCGCAAAAACTATAAATATATACACGCGAGCATAACGCACCATCCTGGATTAGTCAATATTCAAAAAGTAGTAGAGTAATATTTTAAAAGTACTCGCAGACATGCGAGTGGTGATGCGAGATCGTCCTCCCGTTCGGCCACCCTGCCCGTGACACGATACCGTGTCCAGAGTTGGCTTATGACACTCAGTGTACTGCCAAGAGCGACAGCCACAATACGTTGCCTGGAACCCGCTTGCAATATTCCGACAGCTCTCATCATGTTATCGTGTCAAATGATGTCGTCTATATCGATGCAATACTTTTTTGTCAGATGCAAAAACTGTTATAGTTTTATTTTTAGCGCTAGCACGCTGCCGCGCCGAGTGTTGTGGGTTCGATCCCCGCACGGAACAACACTTTGTGTAATCTTCAAATTGTTATTCTGAGTCTGGGTGTTCTTTGTATCCGTTGCTTGAATGTTTGTGAAAAGTCCCCCGCGATACAGAAATTAATCCTAGTGCAGGAATTGTCTATAAAAAAAAAAACACCTGCATTGTCACAGTTAAAATACATATTGTGTCGTAAAACCACTTAAACCTTAGCTTATTGGAAGGCAGCGCAATGTGTTCTGAACATGCTGCTTACAAGTACTTATTAGTCTTGTGGTCAGTGAACTAGACTACTGCAAGAGTTAACAAGAGGTCGTGGTTGCAATTCCCATAAGGTACAAAGAATTGTATAATTCCCATACAATCTCTGTAAAGTCCCCCGCGACACAGGACTTAGTTCTAATGCGGAATTTGTCTTTTTAAAGAAATAAAATCTGAAACTAAAACGGTATATCCGCTAACTTGACAGGGCGTTGACAGCTCTGACGAGCGGATTGCGCCACTGGAAGTGGCGCTCTTTGCTTCTCACAATAAGGGTTAAAATGGCTTCTGTGACTTCTTCAAGGATATTAATGAAATTTATAAATAAAAATCTTTTGTACAGGTATTTTATGGGTACATGAATGTATGTTTTGTATTTACTTTACTAGAATACATCTGTAATGATATTGATAAGATTATAATTTATGTCTGTGTAAACATGTTTCTCTAGTGCGCCTTATGTATCTTTACTAATATAATCTTACTACGATTATAAATGCAAATTTGTTAAACGAAACTTGATGTAAATTGGCAAACAAAAATATACGATTCAAAAATTCAATTAAAACGAAGTCTGCTGTCCATCAACAGCTAGTATTGTAAATGTGTTAGCAAGTGTAGGTTTTAATATATTTTTTAGTATATAACCTAAAGAATTTAGTACAGGTAAATAGTTCGGAACAGCAGCTACAGCAACTACAGCTAATGCGAGTTACAGGTATACGATCCCGACGTCCTCAAACTAAATAAATGCATACATACGCTCACGCCTGTATCTGTTAAGGGGTAGGCAGGGGTGTATTAAACACCGAGATTTTGGTCTCATTAAGGTACTGGGGGGGCAAGCCTATTGCCGTCAACCGGGCACTGTATGACTCTTTATATACTGTCTGATATATAACAGTCCGTTCACTTAGTCGCTTCTTACGACACCACTGCCACGAGATGGAGTGGCCCTATTCTACTGCACTGTGAACCACACGGCACATGTTCATATTTTATTCCAAATGGCTTAGTAGGACCAAACACTAATTAGCAAAATGTTAGTATTTAAAACCATTGTTTTGCTCGCCTACTTTGGTTCAGGGATACAATCGTTAACGTGTGTATGTATCTAAGTCTCTTCTGAAGTTTTTTTTTGGAGACAGACTAATTGACGGGTTACCTGATGATAAGTAACAACCGCCGTCCATGGACACCCGCAACACGAGAGTTGTAAGTGCGCTGCCCGCCTTTGAGAGTGATGAGCGATGAGGGGATGTGGGGAGAGAAAAGAAGAAGGTGGTGAGGTGATGGAAAAAGGAGAGGGGGGACAGGGCAGAGGAAAAGGGAAAGAGGGAGTTGGCCTCCGGAAACCTCACTAATTTCGGGGAAATGCAACGCAAGTGTTGCTTCACTCACACACACTCACAATCGGTTTTCCGTGAGGCCGAGGTATCGCACCGGTCGAGCCAGCCCACTCATGCCTAAGCTTGGCTCTACCACTGTTAGTTATATAGTCCAGTGAATAGATGTCTATTTACTAAAATAATGACGATTACACGATAGTTTCTATATAATGTAAGAACAGACAAGAATAACCAAATGTAATTTATCCATTTCGAATTACTTGTCACAGCACTGGTCACGTTTGTTACATTTTTATTTGTTTTAAATTTAAAATGAGTTACGTTCTGTTTGTGTAAATAAATAAATGTATGACAAATATAACAAATTTTATAAATAATAGATTGGGGGTCATCTTTTCGTATTTTCTAAGTATAAAATTGAAGAAAATCTCTTTGGTTGTACTGTTTGTTTTTGGCTGGTTTTAATATATTAGATAAACGACATTAAGCAAAAGAAAAATAAAAAGTATAAAGCACATTTCCACTATTTTTCTATTGTTTCTGTTCGCGAAAATGATTCATTCATGATGAAAGATTGAATCTTACGAAGAAATTCTAACATTCAGAATTTTAAATAATAAGCAATCCGCGAAAATAATTTGATACATTCATCTACATTCAGTCGGTTCAAGCGTTTTCGAGTCTTTTGACCACTGAGCAACAATTTAAAGAGTTTGGTTCAGAAGTGTTAATGCATCCACCAATATACTATAATATACTCCTGTATATTGGTGTCGGTCTCTTCAGAATTGTTTCGGTAGTGTTAGGTTCAAATTAAGAGAGGGCTGTCAAAACTACTTTTGTTTTGTTTCATTTTTTTATCAAAAATCCCAAGATTACTACAGCGATTGGATTATATCACTACCTACAAGATGGCAACAAGTTATCGAACGAAATGGCACATCTATATATATATATATATATATATATATATATATATGTTTCTTTTTATCGAGAATACTAGCAACGTGGGTTACACATTACTAATATTTTTGTTAACCCCCCCAGCTAAGCTAAATGCTTGTGTTAGGGGTGGGTTTACGACGGTAGTGTAGTGATCGGGGTAAATGTAATTGAACTGTTAAAGTAGCTATGCTATCAAATTATTTCTTCTAATTCCCATAAAATCGTCACTTCGCCGGTGTCACTCATAAATAAGTATATATTTCATTCGAACGTGGTGAATTTTTTAAGTCTTGAATTTGTATATAATATACGAAGAAACTTTTTCCCAGACCTTATATAGTGCGAAAGAGTTTTTTTTTCTTTTAATCGCACTAATTTCTAGAACTATCAGTCGTATTTGAATGACTTTTTTTATTGCATAGAGTATTTATTGAGGAATAATATATGCTACAGAACATCAACGTCGCAGTTTTATGTATTATGGCCATAGGAACGGCTGAGCATAAACGCAGGTGAAACAGCGGAAATGGCTACATTTATCTATTCATATGAGTCAGGGTTACAGTATTATAAATTAATATTTAAAGCCTAGAAAAACCGAAGGGTATTCCTGTATTTGATAATAAACTCAAATTGTTCAGGAGATGGAACATTATCATCACATTAATTAGTAAAACAAATAACGTGGAGCATATGTAGTCAGTCACACCTTTTTTTATAACCCTTTTGGTAAGGTCATTCAACATAAGACATAGCGAACATTTCCACATACAAATAACATAATTAGTGTCTAAAGTCTGTGTTTCGTACTCGTATTTCCGATTACATACTGGCTTGGATTATTTTAACATTAAGTTAAAAATGTACTATTTTATCACAAAAGTATCTAAAGTATGGGTACAATCTGCTCCAATTGCCTCACGATAGTCGTTCGTTAACGGGGTAATAACTCAATATGCAACTCAATGCAAAGTTTCGAATTCAGCTATCTAGATAAATAAATTATATTGTAAATAAATAAATTGAAGGCCCCATTCAAAAACGTGGACAAGTGGTTACATATTACTTATAGATGTAAATTTACCCACCATTTTTTGATATTGTATTCTGTATACGGCCTATCGGCCACTTAGCATACAAATGTTGATTCTTCTCAGCCGTTCTACGACCTGTATATATTACCGAGCCATTGTTCCGACCATTCAATTTGATGTTTCAATTTTGTGACAAGGTTCGCAGTACACACCTGCTAAGTAGATTCTGAGTGCTTACATTGTCATTATATCAAACTGCGCTTGTAACACACCATATTGCTCCATCAACGCGTCATCTTTACGCATATTTCTCAAAAATGTATGAGAAACAGTTGTAATTGCATATTCCTAGATAAAAAATATTTACGAATACATAATACTGTTTTGATCTGACTTTCAATATCTCTCATTTTCGTATTAAGACAACACATAATATTTAGCTGAACCTTTTCAACGAAATAATCAATCAGTTGATATTCTAAAGCTAGTACCATAATTACAGGCTATTTCGATTGTATCCCCGAAGCCATAAGCAGATGTTTAATAATTCCTTCATTATTTAGTGGTAATTGATGATAATGTAGGAATAATCCATATGTTTATGCGTTGTGTTTACAATTATTGGTGGATAGAGGCTGCGAGAAAATAAAAGTGTTATTCTATAATAAAAATACATTGACATGGTCTCTGGAAGTCACATAATTGTACTTAAAAACCTCCTTTTAAATTCAATTAAAATGGGATGTGCATTGCCGTAAATACTTCTTATACTTAATTAATTAATATTTTATTAGTATAATAAATTGAATATATTACGTCAGATTATAAAAATATAGTTGCTTCCTCCTTATATTCTAATAATGCCTTAATAAGATGATCCTCTTAGTCTTTAAATAACAGTAATTAAATAACGATATGTCGAAAGTCGCCGAAATTGACCACCTGGTCAATGTACCTACTTATATTTATACATTACATACGAGTACATACATATTAATAGAGTCTCCGAAGGGATAGGCAGACGCGTAATCAACGCCCATATTTTGTGTCCCATGTACGTAATAGCATAATTGTAGATATTTAGTAATAAGAACTCACTTATTAAATATATAAAACAGCTTTTACTTTAAAAATGATCGAAGTTAAAGCCAGATGTTATGTTTATTTGTTGTTGTTTATTAGTAATTTTCACTATTTCTCCTTACTACAATTTCTGTAATCAAAAATTAATTTAGTTATTCCGGTAAGAAATAGCTATGCTAACAGGCTATGGACTTAAAAAGACCTAATCAGTGGATGAAATATAAGACTGACTTCATCATGACAGACAAGGGGCTATATAACTTGTAAGATGTAAGACCTCGTCTGATGAACTCACCGCTAAATGTGCGGCGCTAAGCTGTAGTAGGATCCGATAATGTTGTATTTAAGACGAGGGTACTTCTCGGATTTTGAAGACTTCAATGGCCGATCATATGCTTCACACGCACATAGATCCAAGCTTGGCACAAAAGATTCTGAATCTTAGATAGTTCACCACTAGAGTGCTCACCACTTAGGTGAGATTAAAATTTTTCCTATTTTAAATTTCTGTACATAATAGAAATGTCATCTTTCTATACAATATTGCTTGACAGTTACAATAATGTAGTAGTCCAGGAGCCGGTAACACTGAAAGTCCCGTCATAGCGGAATCAAAAAAAAATTCATTCAAATAAATAGAACATAAGTATAGGAATAAATTAAGCTCGGTATGCGTAGATTTCTATTGCCGAAACAAATGTTTTGCCGTCATCGCGGATATTATTTTTTTTATGTATTCGCCAGTAAACTTTATTGGCTTTTAGAAAAAAATCACGCAAACCGCTTTTTCTTGCCGGAAGGGTCTGGCATACTATTTGAAGTGTGTGATGAGGGCTAAAATTTCTCCATCATGCCGGATCCTCCATCAATTTTTTTTTTTATTTTATTCATTTTAATGTAATTTTTAAAAATATCTTGGTATGCGCGCTCAAAGACTGCCGGAAAAATCCTGCATACCATCTTGAAGTGCATAAACTACTATCTACTCCAAAACATACGATGTTCAATACATTTATTTTGGAGTAAATGCTTTTTGTCGAATAAGATGTCTTTTTCTCCGCGTAGCTTTAGAAGAATATGAGAATAATATGATTTAAGGAATAATAGAATAATTTTTATTTTAGATAATTGAAACAATAAAATAAAATTAAAATAATTGACAGGAGTTTATTCTGTATTTCTTTTGTTTCTATAATCTTTTTTATTTTAATATATTTTAATATTCGTATTCAGTTTTTGGTTAAATTTATTATTCTTGTAAGAATAATTATTATACCAAAAATTTCTAACTGTACATTTAAAGCAAAAATTGGCATTTCTTTTAAAAATGAACTGTTGAATAATTATTGTAAGATATTTTTTTCAAGAATACTATTTAAGCCTGGGAAACATGTTTAGAAACTACATTTTATATAATACAAATTTTCGTTTCTTGAAATATGCGGAAACAATTTCAAGAAACGAAAAAAGTGGTTTGCGAGTTTTTTTTTCTAAAGGCCAATAAAATTTACTGTCGAATACATAAAAAAATAATAATATCCGCGATGACGGTAAAACATTTTTCCATTTCTTTTATATTTTATTTTTTACATTGTTTCGGCAATAGAAATCCACAGATACCGAGCTTAATTTATTCCTATACTTATGTTCTATTTATTTAAATAAAAATGTTTTGATTCCGCTATGACGGGACTTTCAGTGTTACCGGCTCCCCGCCTATAAAGGTAGGTATGTAAAAAAACGTTTGCCGTTTTAAGTTTTTTTTATTTTTTTATAAAAGTTGGTTTCTCATTAAACCTTATTTGTTGTAACTTATAGCAAAGAAGTTTTCTTGCAACAATACCCATATATTGTTGGACTGTTATATATCGGACAGAATATATTTGTACATACATACGACCATACTTATATCCCCTAAGAGCAGGCAGAGATGTCTAAATACCAACAGAATATATACAGTGCCAATAGGCTTATTGAATCGCAAACACAACACAGTTAAATTTATTTTCAGTCGTGAAATCAATTTCCTCCGATCTTCCCTCTACAGCAATTCACAAATGCCAGATGTCGATTCTGACAAGAAACAATCCACACCCACTGTGAAAGCACTGCTCTAGTTTGTTTCGAAAGCGAGCGAAGCCAAATAGCAAGAACTTCAATCATTTTTTGGTTTTGCTCCACCGTGGCCTTGCTCGGTTCTTTCTGACTTAGTCCAAACACTTAACTTGCAAATCAGAAATACTGTAAGTAATAGTAATCATCTGGGCTCTTGATTTAAATTTTCATCACAACTAGTAACCGTTTAACATGACATTACAAAAACTTTAATTTATAAAGTCAAATTAACAACAACTACTAAAACAACCTTTGTTGACACTTCACTTCCTTGACACAACTGACTGTACTTCTCTAGCGGAATTGACACGAGCAGCAGAAGAAAATATTACTCACAATGACAGGGTAAGGTTAAAAGCATACTTTATAATAGCACAAAATACTATTTCTGAGAGCTCAGCGTTAACCACCGACCCGGGCGGATTACAAAATTATGCGCACTACCGGACTAGAAATTAAACTAAAATTCAGAACAACCCAGCTTAATAGGGAGCGTAAATGGAAATATTAATTATAAACACTTGAACATTATACATTATATTATAGTTTGCACACATATCTTTGGTGGTTATATATTTTTATTTTACACCACGTCGGCATCAAATAAGAAAATATCAACAGTTAAGAATTGGGGATCTAAAACATTTTAACCATAAAAAACTACGAAAACTACTAGCTGGCTATCTGAGGCTTAAAACCTTTTACTGATACTTAACTTACCTATGTTTAAACGAAAATTACGGTTCTCAATTCTACTGAATGTTATATTACGTATATTATTATACTTAGTAGAACCTTGTATATCTTATTCTTTTTGTGAGGGCTTTTAATTTAAAATAAACACATCTCGTGTCTCTGTACACACTCTGCACTCACCTAATGTACTAGTCGTGAACCCACTCCTAACATAAATTAGACTGCATGGAAGGCGTATTGGTTTAAGGGGTCACCTCGCCAACACCCTACCGTCCCGAGTGTTGTGGGTTCGATCCCCGCATGGGGCAACACTTTGATGAATGCTCCAGTTGTTGTCGTCTGAACGTCAAAAAAAGAACACCCAGACCCCCGCGACACAGGAATGAATCCTAGTTCGGGAGTTTTTAGCATGGACTGGGACCCATGTTGCTAATATTTTTATAAAAAAAAATGTCTAAGATGAGGGATTGTTAGATATAAGGCGTCCTAAGGTGTATTACTTAAATCAATACATATCTCATCATCATCATTATCATCATCATCAGCCTATCGCAGTCCACTGCTGGACATAGGCCTCTCCCATTGCACATCAAATCAAATCGTCACTCCACCTGGCCTGTGGGCGTCCTACGCTACGTTTGCCGAGACGCGGTCTCCACTCAAGAACTCGTTTTCCCAAACGGTCATCGCTTCTGCGGCTAATATGGCCAGCCCAATGCCACTTCAGCCCGCTAATCCGGTAGGCTATGTTGGTTACTCTGGTTTTCTGCCAGATCACCTCATTTCTGATGCAATCCCAATCCAATCAAGTGAACTGAGCAAAGCCCTTTCCATAGCACGCTAAGCAACTTTGAGCTTGTGGACCAGCCGTACCGTAAGTTTCATAGTTTCGGCTCCGTATGTCATGACGGGTAGGACACACTCATTGAAGACTTTCGTCTTAAGACACTGTAGGATAGACGATGAGAAGACTCGACGAAGCTTTCCAAACGCTGCCCAACCCAGCCGAATTCTTCTGTTCACCTCGTCCTCGAAGTTGTTTCTCCCTAACTGCAATATCTGCCCGAGGTATACATATTTTTGAACAACTTTCAGAACGGCTCCGTGTACCGCAATCGTTTCCGGTAGTACATGTTTATTGAGCATGACCTCGGTTTTATCCAAGTTCATCCGTAGGCCGATATGTATAGAGAAGTCAGCTAGGTCATTCAGCATCAGCTGTAGGTCCGTCAGCATCTCTGCCATGATGACGATGTCGTCTCCAAATCGCAAGTGAGAAATGTATTCGCCATTGATGTTGATGCCACGCCCTTACCAGTGAAGCGTCTTGAACATGTCCTCCGTTGCATTCGTGAACAATTTTCGGAGATAACATCCCCTTGTCTCACTCCTCGATGCAAAGGTATATGCCTTGTTTGCTGATTCTGTACTTGGACGGACATGGTGGTGGCTTCGTAGAGATATCTCATCACTTGGATATATCGCCAATCTACTTGGCAATGCTGCAGGGACTCTATGTCTGCCCAGATCTTGATCGAGTCAAAGGCCTTCTCATAGTCCACGAATGCTAGATATAGGGGCTGATTATATTCTTCAGTCTTCTGTATAATCTGCCGCACTGTGTTGATGTGGTCTATGGTACCGTATCCTCACTGACGACAACGACCACACTCCTACTCAACGCCTCCGGAGTTCTCCCTTCAAAAGCTCTTGAACGCTGTCCTTCCAGGACAGCGTTCAAGAGCTTTTGGAACTCCCTTAATACGAGTTTACCTCTAGCCTTTAGCAGCTCTGTTGTACAACATCCTCTCCAGGGGCTTTTCCATTTTTCAGTTGTCTAAGAGCCAACTCAATTTCATCAATGCCTACTTCTGGCAGGTCTTTGGTGTAGAGTCGTGTTAATGAGACTCTTTACGGGATCCGGTCGAGATGCATGCGAAGCGTATAACCGGCCATAGAAGCTTTCTAAAGCAACGACTTCTCTGGTTGCTGTGGTCAACTTGGTCAGGTGGTTCTGCTCGATCGCTTTTTCAATCGAAAGAGCGTTGAAGCAACGGAGGTCATGTCGTACGAGCTTACTAATCTCTCGGTTTAGAGTCCGCTATGCTATCGAAGTGACAGGTGGGTTTTCACGTCGTTCCTTCATTAACCCTAGGGTCCCTTCCGATAGCTTTGGTTTCCTGCCCTTACGCTGCAATTCACAAAATCTCGTACCTTCTTCTCTGAGAACCCGAACCACGTTTTCGAGGTTCTGGTTTACGTCTTTTGTGGTTTCAACGGAAGCGAATCGGTTTTCTAGCTTTGCCTGGAACGTTTCAGATCCTATCATGGCTTGAAGCAGAGTTGGTCGGAGCCTGGACTTCATCAAACGAACACGTTCAGCCTTAAAGTCGATATTCAGAGAGCCTCGGACAAGTCGGTGGTCGCTACCAGTATTAAACCTATTGATCACTAAGACATCTCTGAATATGTGCTTCCTGGCCGTCAAGATGAAGTCGATCTCATTTTTGGTCACAGCATCGGGGCTTTGCCACTTCCACTTTCTCTGGGGCTGTTTCTTGAAAAATAAATTCATCCAGAAGAGCCCCTCCCGTTCGAGGAAATTAACAAGCATTTGCCCCCTATAATTCTTGTTTCCAAAAATATGGGAGTCTACTACCGATTTGCTGCAATTATGGTGTCCTCCCACTCTCTTCGGAATTCACATAGCCCTAGGATATGCCACCTAATCTTTTCAAGTTGAACCTCAAGTTGCGCTAGATGCGAGTCTAGCCGTAACGTACGCCCGTTATACGTAGCCAGGGTCAGTGGGTTTTGGTGGCCTCTCGTAACCCGGAGATTCTTTGCACCCCCCGCCGAGCCGTAACCGTGTTGAACCATGACCAGGAATAGCGGGTTCGCCGGGAATTGGGGGCCGTGGCTTATGCTGCGTCTGCATTGGGAAGAGAATTGCCCATACTCGCTACGCTACGTAGGGCCTAGCTTATCACACCATTGACGCTGCTGCCCGTCACCAGCTTCTTGAATTTAGCTACGCCCATTGTGATGGATATACCACCACCAGGTCGCCAGTGAGGTTAGCTTCAAGCAAAAGATGGTGGTTGACCCCTCGCATCGTTCCGCCTACTCGGGAATGATATGGGAAACTCTGGAAGTTTAAAGGAAAGGAATTAAATGGATATTACTTATACGGACGGAATGGAAGGTAAAAGCAATAGCTGGAGCACGTCAGGGTCGCACCCCTGCAACCTGACAAGAAGGTCAAGCCCTCTAACGAATAATTTGTAGTATTATAAGTATTTGCTTTTACAATGTAATTAAAACAGTATTTTTTTTTTTCACATAGTCGACGGATTCTCCTCTAGTTAGCATAATGTTGGCAAAGACTGCCATTGCAGTTATCTCAAAAATAAAATAAATTTTCCTCAAATATTAGTATTCAAAGCTTGAGTAATACATGCATATATTGTTATTGAATTTTGTATAAGACGTACACGTGATCTGATATAACTTTAATATCCATATCGTAGTGTCTACGCCTTCGTAGTGTCTCGCCTCTCCATATTGATTCGTCTGTATCAATATGGAGAGGCGAGTAGACTGTATATTAATATAGGCCTCAGGGACTCGAGAAACCACCTGCTGGGAAACGTCTTTGTTCTTGACAGATTAACAATTTAATATATAACTCAAGAATATTACCTGCGATATTTAAATGATATCCTATCCGTCAAACGGGCACTATATAACTATACACACATTGTCTTATAGATAACATTCCGATCCAGTCGACACGTTAGGGTGGCCTTATACACCTCTAAAAAAACTATTAATATTTTGTAAAAATATTGAAGATCTCATTCACTGTATTCTGTGACAATGAGGATATCAAAAAAAAGTACAGTGGTGAGTGGAGATACAGGTAAGTAATATTATATTTAGTTTTTCTTAAAAACAACTGCCGACTTTACAAAAACAGAAACAACGGATTTAAAGAACACGCAGACTATTTGTTAATTTGTTAATTATACGCTATTTGTTAATTACACAAAGTTTTGTCCCGTATGGGAATGGCACCCATGACCTCTGGTTCAGCGATCCAGTTCACTGACCACTAGACCAACAGGTCTATGTATAGGAGCAACCAACATATAGATATTATAATATGTATTTAAAAATATATGTGTGTGTGTACAAAATATTCTAAATTCGTAAATCTAAAGTTTTTGGTCGTAGTCGCTATAAGAATTCGTACTTACTCATGAAAGCAGAGAGGTGCTCAAATTAACTTATGTGTATAGTTCATTGTCAAGTCTTCATTTGAATATACTTAATACATAAATTATTTATCTTTCTGCCAACAATTTTTGTTTCCTATCGTTATTTCACTAGGAAATTCGCCATATTCAACGTGCTGTTAATATTTTTCACAATTCAAACATTCATCTGTTCTGTTCTGCAATCTGTTTGTCTGTATGTCGGGGCCAGTTTATAGAATTTATCATTTCATGAAATGGAAATAAATCAAATCCACAAAAACAACACAAAATCTAAGAAAAAATAAAGATCTCAGTTATTTCCTGATGCAGTACAAAACTTGCTGTCACTTTGAAGAACAAAGTGATTTATTTTTATAAAAACAACTGTTTGTATAGCATTGCTTTTTGAAGGTTTGTAGCATTTCTGAAAACCTTGACTCTCAAACATACATCGACAAATATCAGCTTGACGGAAAGATGTGGGCAATTCCGGTATGGCCTCGTTATAACCTTGAGCCAAGAACTGTAGGTTCTACGAAAAACCCACGTTTTTAATTGTCCCCGAATTACTTCGAATTTTGTAAACCCCATTTTTAAAGTCAACTACCTTTACCCTTTTACTCTAAAACAATTAAAGTATCGAGAGGGCCACTATAAATTTTTGGCATATTTTAAGTTACCGAATTGCCAATTGCTAATGAAGGAAGATTTTGGGTCAATAACATCGATCATTTTTTATGCAACCTTTGTGAAAGCTTGTTTTCTTTCATTAATTATAACTTGTTAATTTTGACAAAGACGGCTTATAGCATTCGAAACTGCACTCGAAGAACATGTAACATGTACGGGTTTTGAACAAGACCTACAAAGATTGCGCCTCCGATTTAGGAATAAACATTTTTAACTCCCTCTCGCAATACAAATAATGATACCTAGAAAGTTTTAGGTGTCTGCTTGTGGCACCGTAGCTTCCAAGCAAAGAAATCAAAGATTAACCGAGAGTGTTAATTCTTTTTTTTTATGTATTGGATAGAAATCAGTTCTGACGTTTACGTTACAATACGTTTAAGTGCAGAAAACCGGTTGTCAAGTAACGCTTGCGTCTATTTCCCGGTTTCAGGGGCCCCTCTCCTTTCCCCTCATGACCCATATCCTCTTTTCCATCTCCTCATACCTCTCTTCTTTCCCCTCCTACTCTTGAGTTGTGGTTTCCATGAACGGCGGTTGTCACTTATCATCAGGTGACACGTCTGTTCGTCTGTCCCCCTATCGAATAAAAAAAAATCTAAATATGTGTGCTATGCGTTTTTGTTAGTGTTCTTGAACCTTATTTCGTAAGTTAAGATTTATATCAGTATAATAAACTAAACCTATACAAAAAGTGGACATATCCTTTCATACTAACGAGTAAAATGTAATATTTAACAGGAAGTGAAGGCACCGCCAGCAAGTCTATCACTGAAGACTTGAGAAAGGCAACTAGGATAGATTGTCTGAGAAGGACCTCCAAAGGCAAGTAAGTGCGGCTCATGCTTAAAGTGGTATCGTGTTGTTGAGACAGGTTTTGTAATCTTCAGTTGCAGTTGAGCCTCCCGTATAGTGGTTGTATGGACATCGCCCATTGATTACGCAAAAACCTACAAATTTGTATAGCTATCGCTGGGAAGGGGAAGCCCTTTGATTATTTGAGATCATCAATAAGAGTTTCAACTAATAAAAAGGTAGTTATGCTGTTTCACAAATAACTTTAAATATGTTGTATTTTTGTGGATACGCTTTAGATGTTTAATAGGTAAGGTAAAAAAAGCCTGATTGAACCTATTGTTTTATGAGCGTATGTATTATTATTATTTGCGACAAAAACACGAAAAGGGTCGCGTGCTAAGGCTAGTTAGTAAATATATTTGTAGCTCATAATATCTGCCGAAAATAAATAAAGGAAAATCTATCAATCTAAAATCTTTGTAAAAGTCTATGTAAGCAGCTGGCGTACGACCCATTTCCGTATAAACATCTGTCCATATAACCAACATCCCTTTTCTTTCCTTCTACCCAATTTTCCCATTTAATTAGCAAAGTTGAAATTGACGGTGATAGATTTGTTTACTGGACCTCTGGCTACCCCTTCAGGGACAGACGTTGGTATCTCCTTGTGTATGTATGTACATATATATGTATAAAGTTCTGAAAATACGTGACGATTATTCTATCTATTAATGACTACTATTATGTAATTATAGGTAAATTATTTCTACATACCTATGGCCTATCTTTACTGCCGTCAATTTATCGCTTTCCATTTTAATCGTTTTCTATATATTTAATACGTTAGCGTGGTCGTCTATAATTGTATTGTCACTACATATAATCTATATTCTAGATATATATTTATTTGTGTCCTAAAGCGATTGTAATATTTTAACAAAACCGACGTTATTCCAGTTTTTAAGTATATTTTATTGTGAGAATAACATTAGGTAAAGACCGCTTCTCTTTCATGACTGTCGGACTGTCTTTTTCATGTTAATATATTCATGAACGTAATGTAAGTATCAGTAATCGAATTATCAGTCTTATATACAGTGACACTTAACGTTTTCCGTTTTGGGACAATAGCCAGCTGTTTACATTCCTACATCCCTTACAATATGTCAACTATCATTAAACCTCTTATACAAGCCCGCTAGGTCTACTGTCTATTGTATGTATGTATACTACTATCAATTTTATCAGAGTAAAGTATTCGTGGTATATAATAATTAGAATATAACTAATTATGTATTAAATACATTTCATCATTTCACATAACGGGGGCATGACATTATGTAACATCTCCGTCCTAAGGTAGGTTGAAGACTTTTCCATATAAGAAGAACATGGCAAAGACTTTGGCTTATTTAAGGATGTAGGTTGTATAAAAAATTATATTACCTTAAAGTGCGAAAAGGAAAACATATTTCATCAACGGTAATGAAATAGTAATTGTAAGAGTCCGCTCGTCGTCGGGCGAATTCGTCCCTTCACGAGGTACTAAAACGTTCTCTATCTTAACTACACTTACTGCTAATGCTTCGATAATTTGTGGTAAAGTAGTACTTACAAACAGAAGTCTCACTCGTTTAAGAAGTTTAAATAAAAAGCAACTCACGGAGCTACGCACTACAATGCATATTAGCTTGAATATACTCAAAAAAAATCCATAAATAAAAATATTTGACTGATTTGTGTCAAATATTTAGACGTCTGAGATTCCTTTGTTTTGACCGCGACTAATATTCGGCCATATGTGGACTGCTCCAGCCGAAACGGTTATGATACCAAATGCGAGCTCAGGTGCAACCAAAGTGTTATCACTTTTATAGGAAGGGCTTATTTGTATATATAAATGTACCATAGGTTTAAACGAAAACAAAATGTTTAACAAACCAAACTTCTCCTTTTTTATAATTTTAATATACCCAGAGCCAATGCACAATAAAGACGAATCTAACGACAAATAATCCCTCAAAATCGATTCACCCGCTTAGTAGCTGCAAGGGTACATAAATAACATAGTACGACGGAGAAACTTACAACTATTCTTTTTAGCTTTGCTTTCGTTCCGTCAGGTAAGAACTGTACCCATTTAAATATATAGATAATACTTACGGCAATAAACTAAAAAGTGTCGGGCTATTAGTATTTAGTAAGCACACTGAGCAGCAGAGATTTCAGTTTATATAATTAATTATACTTTCGTCAAGTAGGTATTTTTTTAAATAAAATAATTAACTCTGGATTCGTGACAAAAATCCGGCAGACAGTATCTTTTAAAGCAGGCCTTTTGTTGTCACGAGTTAAGCCGCCGTCTGACTCACTGAGAGCTGAGAGATGTGGAAACAAACCAACTCTCTAGAGACTGGTAACCCTCGAAGCTTATTCACTACGTAGTTCGATCGTTTTGTAGCCATTTAACCATAAGGACCCTTGGGATTATGTATACCTCGTCAACCATCTGGAATAATTTTAGGCATTAGGCCTGAAAAGAGGAGAAGGGGAGAGGGGGATGAGGGGAGGGGAAAGAGGAGATTGGGAGTTGGGCCTCCGGAAACCTCACTAAATTCCGGGAAATGCAACGCAAGCATTGCCTCACAACCAGTTTCCTGCGAGGTCGGCCCATTCATACATAAGCATGGCTCTACCATTGCTGTAAATTATCGAATTTAGAATTTAGGCTTAAATTTATTTAAATTAGATTCAGATCCTCTGATGTTCAGTCTATCTTTGTGGTCCAGAAGAGTTATAATTTAGATAATCGTTATTCGCTGAGGCAGAAGTTCAAAGAAATAAACATAATGAACGTGGCATGTCAGTATATCTATGAAAACCTAATTTATTTTTATAGAAGTAAAGGTCAGTTTATTAAAAAAAAAACTGATATACACTCTTATAAAACACGTAATAAACATAAATTAGTTGTACCTGCCTCCAGGCTCCAAAAAACTAACAAGTCGTTATAGGTTTATAATAAAATCTGATAATATAAAAACTTCACGTATAAATAAATTTAAGAATGTCATTAAGTGTTAACCAAGAATCAGCCATCATCCGGAGCCAAACGCGACCGGTAGCTCTCTACATGAGCGGCAACTCGGAGTGGCTGGAAATTAGCTTTTGTTGGAAACTACCAGCAACTTAGTCGTGTCGTCGGGTCTTGCTGTTCTGACCTGGAAGCACTTTTAAGACAAGCATGAAGCAGTAAGTTTACGAAGCTCTCACCGGGGCGAAAATGGCAGGCTACCGGTTTAAAGTTGTAACAGCTCGTAACCAACCGATATTGGTTAATATTTTAATATTTCAATTTTTTTATAGAATCAAGTGATAATAAACTTCTTAATGTAAATATTTTACAGTCTTCAATTAATGTTCCATCACGGTATTTCGTGTAGATTTTGAATATGGTAAGAGAATGATAACGCTAGTTCTTGTAACGGTCGTGAGCGGTTGAATGAAACAGTGAGTTTATTCTTAATCTTATAGTTTGAATAGGTATGTGACTGTAATTGCATTTAACCCGAATATTTTTTAAATATTATGCGTACCTACAGGTTCATAATGTTTTATAATAATCAAACCAAACACAGACTGTTAGTGACTTGACAGCAATTACCTATTATTTTTTAAAAAAATCTTATTTCATATCGAAGGACACACATTACACAAAATTATTAAGGTTAATTAAGATAAGAAATATTATGTCATTTTTTTCTGTTCCAACAATTACTATATATAAGAATTCTTTTCTTTATATTATTTGGAATAATTAATAGCATGTAGTCCCTGAGGCATAATCAAGAGACGCTGAGGACTCGTATGTATAACTAACTCATACATATAGATAGAAATAGGACATGGTTTGTTTTATAAATAGGACGTGTATTGATAAAAGATCAATAAAATTACTCAAATTAATCATTATATGTACATACATTCATAGCACACCAAGATGTAGCCCAACCCAAAACCGATGTAAAAAATAGTTTTAATACAATAAACATTTTATTATTACTATTATTTTTCTCTTCATTCACATTAATAAACATACAAATCACATTAATAAATATAAAATAAAAACAAAATATTGTACCCGATACCGGTGGGACACTATTTTTTATATTTTTAAATATATTTTGTTTACCACCGGTAGCTTGGTCCTGTGGACCACGATACCGGTGGTTAGGGCTCCAGAGCCCTACCGAGCCCTCCAGAGCACCGGTACCGGACAGGAACCTCCTCACAATACGTGCCGTGTCAAGAAGGACTGCCTTCTGCATTAGGCCCTTAACCCAGTTGTGTAACGTGAGCCTCTGCAGATGTTGGTCGAGGCTCTTGGCAATCAACCCATGAGCTGATTGTAGAACTAACATCCTTCATGTCGACCACCTCATGGGCCAAATCCAAATATTTTATTTGTTTATCTTTTCAGCCTTTATGAGATTGTCGTCATGTGGAATGTCTACAATCATTGCTCGGCGCTCTAGTCGGTCTATCAGCACTATATCAGGTTTATTAGCAACAATAGTCGTGACAGTGATGATAGATCGATCCCAATATAATGTTGCACGACTATTTTCAAGAACTGGGTCGGGCACATACCTATAATACGGTAACTCGACATCCACAAGGTTATATCTAAGAGCAAGTTGCTGATGGACTATTCTGGCCATTTGGTTATGTCTGTGCAAGTACACACCATTTGCAAGACGAGAGCAGCAGGCATATCCTGAGCGTTTCACCGGGGCGATGACCAAATCAAATCAAATCAAAATATCCAAGATTGCGCTTAAAAATTACTTGAAATGGAATAATAATTATTATTATTATTATAAATTTTCTTCTCATTTGAAACATATTGTGTATGGTAAAAGGAATTTATTACATAATTGGTAATTTGCCGTGTGATATTCGGTGGAGTAAAATAGAGCCACCCCATTTATTCCCATGGGTAAAAGGCAACTAAAGAATCATAAAGTGCCCTATTGAAGATAATAGGCTTGCCCTCTATTAGGTTAGTGGGACCAAATTCTAATTGGCAAAATTTAGGTGTTGTATAAAGTCTTGTTCCGTGTAGGGATCGAACTCACAACACTTGGCGTAGTGGAGAGGTGATCACTTAAACCACGCCGCCATCCTTGCAGTATGTACGTACAATCGCTTAGATTCTAATTTATATCTGACATGTTTTGCGGCCAGTAGGGTACGACCGCGAACAACTTACTCTGAACAAATTGGTGATGCTCTGAATAGAGGGCAAGTAAAAAGTACCATAAGGCTCACAAGCGTGGTGGTAAGACGCGTTATGGAGGATTGGCTAGAAAGGTGACATAGTAGCCTCTCCTACCGGACGACGCAGGTACTTATCGAACATGGCTACTTCGGGAAGTATTCATGGCTACGTCTGTGTGCCATCACTGCGAGGGCTGCAGCGAGGACATTGCACTACACACTCTAGTGGATGCAGAAGAGTGTAGGTAGTCTCTAGTTGGATACCAGCGCTGGCCTGAGGGCAACGGATAGGGCTATCCGTCGCGTCACTCTAAAAGAAACGGGACCAAGACGGAGGCACCGTGTTCCACGCGCACCGCTTTCAGTAGTGAATTTACACCACAGCGGAGTCATCTGTTGTTCAATAGGCGGCCAGGTCTGCCGGGGTGCACAGGGCATTTCCCTTCGAGGGGACATCTGAGACCCTGAGAGAGGTAATAAGACTGTGTAACAAATACTAGTATTCATCTGTGTTGTCAGTTATACTAATAACATGGATATTAATCATGTATTATTAAGTTATAAACTTTTTCGTTTAAGTTGTAAAGTTGAAAACTTTTTCGCTAATATTCCTGTATAAACTACTGAAACTTTAAACTCCTTACCCACGCGTTCTGCTGCTTTACTCAGAAAGATTGTAAAGGCATGCTCTTTGGAGTTTAGGCTTGAGCATACCAACTCCCAGGCTGTTATAAAAGCTTTTAAAATCTTAAAATTAAATCAACACAAGATCTTTGGGGAATGTCTGTAAAAGTCTGTTTAGCTTGTTCATATTTAACACCAGTGTAGAACAAAGAGTATTCCCTGATCTCATGAAACACAGTAAAGTAGTTCCCTTGTTCAAATTCAGCGATAGCAAAAAACCGAGCAATTATAGGCCTGTGTCAATTCTGCCAGTTCTCAGTAAAGTGAGTTCTTCAGGTCCAAGATTGGTGTACGGTTAATAATTTGTTACTAAATGGCACAAAAACCAAATGCATTAGATTTCATTTACCTAATGTTAGAAGTCGTGAATGTTATGAATGAATGGAGAAAACTGGAATTTGTTAATCAAACGGCGTTTTGTCTATTTTAGCTACTTCCACAGCATTATGTCTTATGGTGTTTTACGGTGGGACCGGGCTGCTGACACCGAATCCATCTTTATCTTGCAAAATAGAGCTGTCAGAGCCATTTATAATCTTCGTCGCCGCGAATCCCTCAAGGAACTATTTAAAAGGATTAATATTATGACGATACCCTGCCAATTCCTTCATGAAAATATCATGTATGTAAGAAAAATCTACATCTTTTTAATAAAATAAGTGATAGAAATAATTTTAATACTAGAAAGAAAGACAATTTGTTTCAGATTAGCTAAAGTACATACATCTTTTATAGGGTACCGTGTTAAATGTTATAACAAAATTCCTTATGACATATTGCAATTAAATGAAAGGAAATTTAAAACCCATATCAAAAATACACTTTGTAAACAAGCTTGTTACAAATTAGAGGATTATATCCAAGATAAGAACGCTTGGAAACATGCTGGTCCTGCTCCATAGGACAATTTTGAGTCTAGACAAAATCAAACTGGTTTCTAATTGTATTTTATTTTATATTTTTGATTATGAAATGAATTATATTTTGTAACATTGCTTTACACGATTAGTTTAACCCGCACACTGACTTATGACTTGTTAATATTCTCTATATCTATGTAAATCGTATACTACTTTTACTATGTTTGTTAATGTGTGAGCACCATGTATCTATCATAAAATTATTTTATCTGTCGTTGCTTCGATTTAATTCTTTTTACCTGTTTCCGTATAGTGATATTGTTCTGGGTGCATCGTTTTCACAGATAATTTTAAGTATATAAAATGATTGTATATAAACAAAACCTTTTAAAAGAGTAACGGTAAAGTTTCTTGCCCATTCTTGTCCATACAAAACTACATTTTGGAATGAGCGACTAGTATCAATTCTATTTAAATGTAAATGTAGACGTTCGAAAGTGCCTTTTGGGCCTATTTGAAATAAATGCTTTGACTTTGACTTTGTGTAACGCAACACCGTGTGGTTTAGTCAGTTCAAGTCCGAAATACCAGCCTATCGGTCCTTGTATGACCCGTGGGGATTACAAAACGATAAAAAAGAAAAAAAAAAGTCAGCAGTACCTTAAACCAGTGGGATTATATGCAAGGTTTAATGGCACTATAGGAACCTCGTGCTGTATATAAGAATAGATGCAACAGGCGGGTTGTTCCTCCGTCTCGTTTATCACACCAACAATAACTTAACTTATTTATAAGAATTAAAGTGCGTATGCAGTATTAGTATTATTTAAAAAAATAACAACTATAATAAGATCAGTGACCTAATATGGTGTTAAGGCCCGGTTGTAACGCTGCCTGTATACATGAATTACGTTACCTCGTTCCCCGCCAATACATATCGACGCCGAAACAGCGAGTGACAAACGCATCGTGTGCAAGTCCATCGCGCAGAACGTTATCGACATGGTACTTAGCTTAGGCTTGCATAGCATAACGGTGTACTATATTGCGGTATGTAACGGGCGGCTCGACCGATGCGATACCACTACCTCACAGAAAATCGATTGTGAAGTAAATTTTGCGTTGCGTTTCCCCGAAATGAGTAAGGTTTCCAGAGGCCCAACTCCCCCTCTCCTCTTTCCAATCTCCTAGTCACCCGTGTCACGGGGAACTTTACAAACATTCAATGGACACAAAGAACACCCAGACTCAGAACAATAATTTGACCACACAAAGTGTTGTCCCGCGGGTATCAAACCCACAACATTCGGCGCGGCAGCATAGCGGTGAGGTGACCACTTAAACCGCTGCGCCACCAATACTGCAAGAAAGATGAAAAAAGTTAGTAGTGGAAAAAGGTCTATATTCTCTTTCTCAGTAATTTATAGATACTTAACTTACTTACAAATTATACCATTTATACTTATTTTGTAAATAAAATCTACAAGAGTTTACGAATTCACGGGGCGTATCAGTTACTTCATTTCATATTCTTTGAATTTAGTAAGAGTAACAAAAGAACTGCAAAGTATTCAACAACTGAAAAACAAACTTTGGATTATAAGAAAAAGAGATCTTTGTTTATAGTACGAATGAATCATAAATATTTGTTTCAAATAATAAGACGAAATAAATGAAATAACATTCGTGAAATTATATTAACAGATCTTATTATTGTGTTCTCCCATATTACTGTCACACAGACTACTAACCTATTGCCACAGTCTTATAATCTATACAATCGTTCGTCAAAGACGTCTAGACAGGTCAATCTTGGAAAGGGACAAGACGCCGAAAGAGTGGTGTTAGTAACTCGGGATACAGTTTTGGGGGCTGTCGCTTGCTCATCTCAAGAGGTAGTGCATTCCACAGCCGTGTTGCGACGACGCTTAAGGATTTATCCACAAATGTTGTGGAATGCAAGGACATTACTTCTTCTTCTTCTTCATTTCTCTCTCTTCTTCATCTTCTTCAGATCTTTAGAATCTAGTATGTGTATCACGAAGGAACTCCAAGCGTCACTTCAGATAGGAATGTGTGAAAGGGGTGAACAATATGTTATACAATATATATGTTATAAAAGTTATTTAGGTATTCGATCTATCTTTTAACCTTTTTCTTTGAGTTCCATTTCATATTATATCTTATAAAAAAATATTTTTTAACTGATAGTTTACGCTCAGAGTTGATAAAAAAAGTAACGTGTGTGTTATAAGACAGTATCAGTGATCGACAAATTCTCTTTTCTTCCCTTGGGAATACTTCTATAAGGAATCTTACATGATAGACGAAGCACAAAAAATGTTTATAAAAAACAGGCTCATAGCGTATTGATAACATAACACCGCAACAACGCATTTTTCACTCTATTAGCCTGAAAAACGTCAGGATAGGTCTAGTTTATTTACCTGTATATCGACATGACGGAGTCATAGCGTACAAGTAAATCCTTTGGTGGTGAAAAGATGCTATTGAATTCCGTGTGTTGTAAGCTTTTTGACCTGTTGATTCTTTGTATTTAGATACATACATTTCAAGCATTAAACTAATTTCAACTTCTTAATACTTTTATTGCACAAGCACGTATTCACATTTACCTTATGGGTCCGTTTATTACATGTTACCGGCTGTTAAACAATGCTTGTGAGTTGTGAGAGTGAGTGAGGTTACCGGAGGCCCTACTGCTTTTTTACCCGAAAGAAGGAGGGTTATGTTTTCAAGTGTGTGTATGCATGTATGTATGTATATTCTTTGGCACGCCCTAGATCCTAAACGGCTTGTCGTATTTTTATGTGAGTGGTGTCGATAGATTTGACTTAGTCCTGAGAGTGACACTGGGTACATCAAAATTAAAAAAAAAAAAACAAGAAACCCGACTGCGTCAATATGTGTACATCATTATTAAATTCATTGAAGAATTTAAAATATAGAAACAAGATTTTGAATATTTTATTTTGGTTTTGAAAAATCTTAGTTGACAGTGTTCACAAACGCTGTCGGAGGCAAAGATGGCAGATATTGACTCAGTAGGGTTTTTTGTTTTTTTTTATTTTTTTTTTTATCTATTAATTGTAGGAAGCAAAATGTACTTTAATACTTTTAACACATACATTTACTCACGTGTGTAACGACGAAAGGGTAGACAAAGGCCTCTTGAACATTCACTTTTTGCCAACCATAAATTAGTCCCAATTAAGGCCACTATAAGGCCGTCAACCTGTCAATATCTAATACAATGACTTTTAACTATATTGAACATGGATTAAATGATATATTATATTAAATTTGAACATTCAATGATATAAATTATAACTTTCAAACACATTAATATAAAAACTATATTCATATTGACGATAAAATTTTAGCCGTTTAATTCAATACTAAGGGATATTTTTACACCACTCATTTGGAAACGTATTACAAATTAACAAACTAAAAAAAAACCGGTAGGTAACTATAAAAGTCAGAAACTGTTGGTCTCAAAAATACTGTAACGTTTCAATAGATACATATCGCACCCCTACTTCTATAATAATATACACACACATTCTAACGAACCCCTTTTCATATCGTAAGCAACAATATAATTAAGAATCACTTTTGATATTTGAAGGGGAATGAAAAGTGAAATGTGGTATCGAAACAGACGCCGCGGGCTAGATTCCGGCATAAAATGCATTTTAGCTATTCGAATATTCTATAAAATTTCACTTTTATTACGGGAAGAATCCCCTTAAGTCAGAACAAGAACGTAGTGAACCAATAGCGGCAAAATATGTAATATTGTAGAAATCACAACATTTTACATTTTATTTATATATTATATTTAATTGCTAAAATCTGTTTTCATAAAATTCATTTATTATATTGTATATACGTTTACGACCTCCATTTTTTGAATGCTTAAACAGGATTTTCTAATCAGAGTTCACAAACTTTATTTCAATTTGCCACCTAGTAAGCAAATTAATGTTATAGGTTTAAAATGATAATTTCAAAGTTATTGGGCATAGCGCTTTCAATAAATATTTAGCTTGGTCTCTAGCAAACTTAAAAGTTGGTTAGACGAGGAGCATCTTAAATTTGTTAATGAGTTACAAGCTCATACAACCATCAGACCGGCATTCTAGCGAACGCTATCTAAAAGATAAGTGGGGACGTTCTAGTGTATTTAGAAATAAATTTTGCTCGTTGAGCAGTCCAAACGGGAAAAGGGAAGCCGTGCTTATCAGTTATTAAACACATAATAATGAATAGATTTGTTGCCTAAAGATTTTATCTCCTTAGGATTACAAACGACCACAAAAGTCCGAAGTGCTTGTTATAATTTATCACATTTCACACCGAAAGTTCTCCATTTAATTTATTTTTAAATGATTCTATACGCGGTTAACGGTTGTAAGATAACAGTAGTATTTTGCGTTAACGCTGTTTTACTTGAGAAAAGAAAGAGTTATAAAGCTGTATGCAAAGATTTACAAGGACCATGTTATTCAGATGCTACTTATTAAAATTATTGCATTTTTTTGTTTTTGAAGGTAAACTTAATTAGTGCTCGCAATATCGATATCGCTCATGTATTAAAAAATCAAACAAAATAAACAACAACGCCATTTATAATCGATTTTGTTTATTAAGTGACCAATTTTTTGTTATGCTACCGTAAAACCTGGCAAGTTTGCCCTAAAACTCGTAATATTTTTGTAGACAGGTTATTTTGAAAATTGTTAACGTATAAATTGTAGTATACTTTTATGTGTAAATATTTATAACTATAAAATACAGAAAAGGGATGGATGGGGAGGTATTTGAAAAATAGACAACTATCACTCCTGTGTAAAAATTTAACCATTTGGACAACATTGCCAACATCGTATATATCCAAGTACTGGGTCCAAATGCGGCTCAAAGTAGTAAGATATCAAAATTAAAGGAGAATAAAGATACTACTTGCCCTTTAAAATTAAGTGGGTAAAGTCAATAAACTACCTAGAACATTTTTGTTACCACATTGATGAACGTCCAAGAGCGGTCACGATTCAGCAAAACTAAAAAAAGATGTATGTTATAAATTCAACAAGTATTCCATATTCCATATGTAATTAACATAATTATTATGAAAGAATTATTTAAATACAAGTAGCTCTAGAAAAAAAGTTACAGTTGAAATCCAACTTAAACATCGGACAAACATATTCGCCACCAGCCATCAGAAATTTGAAAGTTTATCTTCTTCAAAATCTGTTAGTTTCTTTTAACCTTCTATCAGTTTTTTTTTTTTTTTGTGTGGAAACCCCCTCGGGCCGTCATTTCACCCGGGTTTTCGGTGGAACGGTGTGTCGGAATCGAACCGACTAAAACCACACGTTGTGCCATACTGCGCTTAAAATAGGAGAAATCCGGGAACAGCTTTATTAAGACATCCGGACCCCTCCTAGCGCCTGCTCGCACTATGCGGGCACCACCTACGGGTAACCTATCAATAAGGCGGCGTCCAGACACACGCGGACGTCACCCCCTCGCGGCTGGCCATACGGCGGATGGAGGGGAAAACCCGTCCCGACCACCCGCAGCCACACTCAGGGCGGCATGAGGCGCTGGTTAGCGCGTCTTCGCCGCCCTGTTCGCCGGCGGCGAATTGGGTCCGAGTGGAGATCATCCTCCCGGGCCCGCTCCGCCGCCTCCTTCTGTGAGATGACTTCCTCACAGAAGGCTGCGACCGCGGTAAAACTTCTGTCGCTACCGGCCATGGAGCGTATGATGGCCGGTAGTGACAGATCTTCTCCAATGACTTCAGTGAGGGCCCGACGCTGCGCCGCCCAAGCGGGGCAATCCGCGAGCGTATGCTGGGCCGAGTCCTCACTACAGTCGCAGTGGTGACAGACGGGACTCAATTCTCTCCTAGCGACCGAGTGCAGGTACCTTCCGAAGCAACCGTGCCCGGAGAGAACCTGCGTTAGTCGGAAAGAAAGGGTCCCGTGCTGCCGCACTGCCCACTCGACGATGACCGGCTGGAGCGCCTCCACAGTGGCTAAGCCAGCACGTGGAGCCTCCAGCCGGGACGACCAACGAGCCATAGTGGCTCGGCGAGCGGCCTCACGCCACTCGCGTACCTCTTCGGGCGGGGGTCGATTGCCACTACCCGCCCGGAAATCAGTCGTCCGCCGATATACTTCGGCGAGCACTTCCGCTTCCAAGTCCCACGGGGGAGTTCCGGCCAACGCGCACGCCGCCTCCGTCGACACGGTGCGGTAACCGCGTATGGCTCTAACCGCCATGACCCTCTGAGGGCGCCAGAGGCGTGCCCTATTCTGGGCGGTCAGAGCTTCCGCCCACACCGGTGCACCGTATAGTGCCATTGACCGGACAACCCCCGTGTACAGCCGTCTTGTTGCGACGCTGGGTACACCCAAGTTGGGCAAAAGTCGCCCAAGGGCGGACGCAGAGGCGACCAGCTTTGGAGCAAGCTGCCGGAAGTGCTCGTCGAAGAGCCACCTCCCGTCAAGGATCAGGCCCAGATATTTAATGTGGGCCTGAACCGGTACGAGGACCGAGTTGACCATGATAGCGGCGCCAGCGGGTGGACCAGGACGGGGACAATGAAATAAAAGGGCCTCCGTCTTGTCCAGGGCCACCCGCAAGCCCAGCGCCTCGATGCGCCGGACCACCAGTGAGTCTCCTCTGGTGGCCAGGTGCGCCGCCTCTTGAAAGTTCATTCACCGGGCCGTGACTAACGTGTCATCAGCGTAACAAATTACGCCCAGCCCAGGGGGAAATCGCCTCGAAGGGCCCAGTCGTACCCCATGTTCCACAAGAGTGGTCCAAGGACAGACCCCTGCGGAACACCGCACGACATGAGCCGACGACCCAAATTCCCCTCTCGATCCTCGTACATGACGGTACGCTCCTCTAAATAGTCTGCCACTAGCCACACCAGGTACTGTGGCACTCCGTGATAGCGGATTGCTTCCCTTATACAACTGAATGGCAGACTATTGAATGCGTTGGCGATGTCCAATGACACCGCCAACAGTACGCCGCCACATCTCACGGCCTCTTCGGTCACGGCTCTCAGACGCAATACAGCACCGATCGTCGAACGACCAGCTCGGAAACCGTATTGGGCGTCCGACAACTCGGGGCCGACCCCGTCCAGGTGCCGGACGATACGGGCAGAGAGTACCCTCTCAAACAGTTTACCCGCCTCGTCCAGCACCACAATGGGTCTGTAAGCCGCGACCGAGTCGCTAGGCCGTCCCGGCTTCCTTAAAAGTACCAGCTTCCCGCTTTTCCAGAAATCAGGAAAGCGCCCGGACGCTAGGCTAGCGTCGAACACCTCCCTGAGGCGGTCTACCATGTGGTCGAGGGCCAGGGCCAACACTCGGGCAGGAATCCCGTCTGGCCCGGGGGCGTTGTTCTTGGAGCGGATCCGTAGAACAGCCGCCCCTATTTCCACCTCCGTGACGGGAGGAGTATCCTCTTTTCCGAACTCCCCGTTGTCTCCAGCCACAGGGGCCATCGACGGGGGGAAGTGCTCCTCTCGTCGCGGAAAAAGACCCTCAACCACTTCCTGCAGGAAGCTGGGCTGGAGAGTCTCCGTAAGGGGGGGGGGGCCCAACGCGCGGAGCTTTTGTTGCGCTGCACGATATGGACGACCCCAGGGGTCACGATTGAGACCCTCCAGCATCTCCTTTCTTTTCTCTTCTTTGGCGCGGCAAATGGCCAGCTTCAGAGATTTCCGGGCCTCTCGGTACTCCTCTTGAAGCCGGTCCTCTTCCCCTTCTTCGCGATGACGCCGACGACTGCGGGTGTACGATCTCCGGGCACGAATACAAGCCGCTCGGAGATCCGCCAACTCCTGGGTCCACCAGTAGACCTCCTTCCTTGGAGGCCGACGACCTTGAATGCGGGGCATGACCGCATCGCAGATCTGCGTGATCGCATCACGAAAGCGGCCTGCCCCCATGTCTACCTCCTCGGTCGGAGGCTGCGGAGACAGCCAAGAGTGAATGATGGCTGCCTCCTCCAGTAGATCCCGGTCTAGCTTCGAAATAGCCCACCGCGGAAAGCGGGAAGAACGCCGCACCATGTGACCCCTTCTGGGGTCCTGGGTCCGGGAGAGCTCAAATCGGATATATAAGTGATCCGAGAGCGTCTCAACCTCTTCCAGGACACGCCAGTTCCTTACTCGTGCGGCAAGAGCAGGGGTAGCGAACGAAAGGTTCACTATCGACCCCCCCTGCTGTCACATGCACGTGTTGGTGGTGCCTCTGTTTAGGAGACAGAGCCCACCGATGTTGCCCACTCTTGTACAGCGTCGCCCCGTGCGTCCGTTCTGGGGGAACCCCACGCAACGGACTTTGCGTTAAAGTCCCCCAGCACTAGAACGTGCCCAGACGCTAGTTGCCGTATCGAGGTCTCCAGGTTATTGAGAAAAACCTCGAAATCGCTCAGACTCCGGTTGGGGGAAAAGTAGACACCATAAATGGCGATTCCCCCCCATTTAGCAGCAACATATCCAGTACCCTTGTCACTTAGCGACAAGGGCGGGGAATGGGCCGCAGTGGAGCTGACAACTGCCACGGAGTCGTCCCGGTCACCCAGCCAGTTTGGACGGGGAGGTACGTAATAGGGCTCCGCAGCTACGGCAATACCAATTGACCACTCTGCCATGGTTTGCAGGAAAAGGTCCTGCGCACCGGCACAGTGGTTTAGGTTCGTCTGGACAAAGAGGCTGGAGACTTACCTTACCTTTTTTTACTATGGTCCTCCTTGGAATATCAAATTGCTTCTCCGCTTGTCTGCTAGAATTTTTTTTGGCTTTTATCTGCTGCAATTTCCAACATTTCCTAGGAGTAATTTTTGTTATTTCTTGATGTTCATGTTGTTTTAAAAAAAATACTCATCTGGGCAAAGTCACAACTCAAGAACAAAGTGGCCAACTTTGACGGTACTGTATTAGCAACTAATTAAAAGGATTAAATATCAGATTATCTGCTTGTCTAACTGTCTTGTATAACAAAGGAAAACTAACTTTTATAACATTTATGAAATTGCTTTTTCATTCAATTTAACGCAACAAGGCAATAAAAACTGTATCTTATATTAACTTTGCGTACAAAATAATAGTTTGATGTTTTATCGACATAAAACAACACATATCACATAATGCCTACGTAATTGTTAGATTGACTTCTTAATTCGAATTAATTATAATCATAAAATTAGTCGAACGACTGGGCTTTGTGTCAACTATTTCAAAAAAGTTATATCGTCACAATTATAATTATTAGTACTTTTTTTCATCATCACACCGGAGCTGATGATGGGGTGGTATGTTGCACTCGAACCGACTAAAACTACACGGTGTTCTGTCACAACTGGGTCTATTGCAAGGGACCTGGGTATACCCTAGGAAGGATGCAGGAAACCCTACAGATCTTGGTCTTCTCTTTTGCAAGAGGTAGCAACACCGTGAAGTGCTGGGGGCCTCACCCCCTTCATATTTTATATTAGAATAAAAACACAACAGTATCGAAAATCAACATTAACAGCACCGCAACACAGCGAAACAGCAACGCAACCGCCTTCAACCGCTGGGTCCGAAAGACATAAAAACAGATGCCAGCGTCGATTAATCAGTGCATCGTCCGGTACCGTCGCGGCTGGACGACTTACACCTTGAAAAAGGCATCTCCGAAATACACACGTGAGTAAAACCGTATATTTAAATAAATATGGATATGTTTTTGTATATTTCTTTTATGTTATAGGCGGCAGAGTCGCAATTGTATTCCCAGGGTCAGGGTCAAGGTCTTTGACGCTATCCTCCTACGTAGTAAGGAGGGTGGGGGGAGGTGGTTCTCTGGTCAACTCAATTACTCGTGGAAGCACAGCGCAAGCACTGTTTCGTATTCGATTTTCAGGTTCAGGTTTTCATAAAAAAATAACACATAAACACGACGTAAGCACTCTAACAACGTTTAGATATACGGTTTTCTAAAACTTGTAATTATTAATTATAGCATTTTTATTAATTCGCCATACAATAGCTCTTGAAATTGTGTTTTTATGTACTTCTACGGGATTACTTAAACAACTTCACATAAGCCTTTCAAACGTATCGTATATCGTTACGTAACTTGCCTAACTGCATAATAATAGTGAAATTATGAAGATTTATTGTCCAACTCATATAAGAAATATACATATACTTATACAACCTTAATGTACGACGAAATATAACAGTTTACTTAATATTCATTACAAACATTACTGTAATAATTTATATAGTTTAGTTCAATTAATAATATTGAACCACCTATGTACCTATATACATGCAGGATATAATTATATGTATGGAAAATTCTTTTTCAAAAAAAAAAACAGTAATATTGTCAAAATATAATAAGTATAAATAAGCTTGCACTGGATTGATACTAATATTTGATTGACTTAGTTTTACTTAACCTTAACTCAGACTCAACTGGATAACATCTGTGACTCATGCAGTTTACTAAGTCTGAAGAATTTTGTACTTTTGTTGTAAGTGACTGTTTATTCCAAAATAAATGGATTAGAAAATCACTACAGCAACATAAAGAAGAGAAAAAAAAGAGAATAATTAATTAAGAATTACAACAGAATGAGTTGGTACTTCGTATATTTAACTAAAGCGAATTTATTTGAGATCCGAACCAAACTTGTTTTTAAATCGAAGTTGGAAGATATTTGGGACCTGAACCCAACATGTCTGTATTCGAAGCTTTCTTAAAAAAAGACCGCTCGGGATCGAATTGATATAGTCCAATTTAATGAGACAAAGATGGGTTTGCAGTTCCCAAAAAGATACCGTTTGAGAGTACGTCCCTAACTGGCAGTATCGGAATCCTTGACGTCGATATATCATGCGAAGTCCAGTTTCGCGGTCACACGGTCATGCGGAGTATATTAACTCTGGAATTGGTATATCACCACAAGGACTCTAGAGATGGAATTATTGCCATGCTATTGCTATGCTATTGTTATTCAAAAACGAAAAGCACCCGGCCTAAGGAATAAGGTATGCCAATTTTCTTAAGGGTACACTGTAAAGAAATGTTCTAATTGGTCTTTGCACGGAATCTCAAAAAACAAAAGTCTAAGTTAAATATAATACAATGAATGGTTTCGCTAGCTAGAAGGTTTCACCTATTAATATCTATCGCTATTAGAAACACATCGAACAAATATTATAAAGACGCCTTGCGTCAGTATACGGTGAAATTCAGAATACCTAAAGTGTATGTATATGTAGAAAAACATATACTTACAAGAATAATCAAATTTCCACGACCAGGTAATAAATTTTATTACACATTACTGTACTAAATAAGTAACGATGTAACGATTTTTTACTTATTCTCAATATATACATTGTATACACATAGATATATAATACACTTGATCTCAATATTCACCCTAATCTCATTAATTTCTTTATTATCGCCAGGTGGCACAAAAGAAAATTATTCTGCTATAATCTGTGAAACAACTTCAGTTAAAATTACTGGAGAGATTTGATGTAATTTATAATTTATGTCTTAATAAAGCAATATTGTTTTTACGTAACGTTTCCTTCAATTATTATTATATGTTGTACTTAGTCGTATTTACTCATAGTTACAATTCATCTCTCAGGTCGACAAGTGTAAGTATAGATTAATTAATAACTTGTAATAATATTTACGGCTTTCACGTAAGGGCAGTTTTGTTGTTATATATACACACATACATATGTATATTATATAAATCCGTGTCACTCTCGTAAGCACAGCTAGCTCGGCAGGTTGCTATGGATAGAGCAATATTGAGGAGAAAACGGTTATGACCCTGCCTAAAGGGTCTCGCTGGACTACTATTATCCCTAATAACATTTCCCTTTACCTACTGGTCTTTCGTATATGAAAATAATCTTGTTTATGCTTTAACATGGTTTTCTGTTAAATATATAATAGAGGGTATTTCAAACTAGTTTATTACTATTTTCCTATATGTACGTGTATTGTGAATGTTTGAAGATAATAATTGATAAGTGAATGGGCATAATTGAGTTATGAATATTTTAATTATAAACCGATGACTCATATCGCTCCCATACAAAAGTTATCAATTATCGGATAGATTTTTAATTAAGATATAATAAATGGTAACCGGGGAGGAATCATCTGTTTGATAAGAAACTAAAATTATTACCACCGCTTTTCTTTAGCTGCCGTTATCTCGAATTCATATACCCTGTGTCACTCTCAATATTAAGGCGATATAAAAGACACCTCACATGACAAAATCCATCAATCCGTTAGGCCTTGACAAAGAAACATCATACATTAATATGATAAACTCGAAAATATAACCCTCCTTGCGCAGTCAGGTAAATAGGTAGCTCATCAGTTTGACCCAGTGTGAGTCTGTAGGTTCATTACTTTAAAAAGCTATGAAAACGTAAAGGTTAGAACTGGAGATGTAATTAATTTCAAACATTGAGTTTTTCGAAGAATGGATTCGATCTCTGAACCTTCCATTAATCACTCGAACCGTAAGATTTGTGGTTTTAATGGATTGTGGGTAGATAAGAGATGAACAGTGATTCAATTGTTATTACTAATTGCTGTTAAATAGTACTTAATTAAATTGTGATAATTTATAGGTAGTGTAGTGGCCGTCATTATAGATTTCTCTTAACACTCTTAGAAAGGCTAATTAAGAACAAACCATTTTGTTAGTAGAGTTTTCAATATTAAATAAATATTGTATTATATATATTTATATTTAAATATTTTATTCAACGTACGGGTCACCTGAACGTAAGCGACAACCGCTGCCCATGGACACCTGCAAGTCAAGAGTCGTAACTGCACTGCCGGCCTGTGTAGCGAAGAGGGGAAGAGGACGGGAGAGGGAAAAGAGGAGGGGGGGAGGAAGTACGGCCAGCTTTAGTCGTTTATCTATTTGTTGTAACTGTAGGACACTACATAAAACACAATACACTTCTGTTTTGTTACCGCGATATTCTGTAAAGAGGAGGCTCTTGTATTGTCGGGCTGCACCAATTAAAACTAAAACAGCAGTTTGCTACCTCTGGGTCACTCAAAAGGAAATTACTCTATTGTTTTGTAAACATATATTCAAAGTACATGTCAAAAATAAAATAAATAAAATTCCTGAGATCGTTCAGCTCTCAGTACAAAATTAAAACCAAAGATACACATCTAAAAGTAAAAGAATTGGGCCCTTGGTTTATAATGAGAACCTCTCTTAATGGCGGACAGAAGAGGCGAGAATCTCAACATTGTGACAGTGATTTTAACTGAAGTTGTTTGACAGATTATTATTATTTTTTTTATGCGATAGGGGCAAACCGAGCATACGGGTCACCTGATGGTAAGTGACTACCGCCGCCCATGGACACCCGCAACTTAAGGGTCACAAGTGCGTTGCCGGCCTTTTAGGTAGGAGTACGCTCTTTTCTTGAAGGTTTGAAGGTCGTATCGGTTCGGATATACGGCAGACGACAATTTGTTCCATAAGCTGGTTGTGCGAGGCAAAAAGCTTCTGGAGAAGCGCACAGTGGTGGAGTGCCACACGGCGATAATAAAGAAATTGATGAGATTAGGGTGAATATTGAGATCAAGTGTATTATATATCTATGTGTATACAAGGTATATATATTGAGAATAAGTAAAAAATCGTTACATCGTTACTTATTTAGTACAGTAATGTGTAATAAAATTTATTACCTGGTCGTGGAAATTTGATTATTCTTGTAAGTATATGTTTTTATACATATGCATACACTTTAGGCATTCTGAATTTCAACATATGCTCACGCAAGGCGTCTCTATTGTCCAAAGCCAACCAATTTAATCCCTGTCTGTTGCCTTCGTTGCTGTATGACTGTTTACTCATATACTGTAATAGATAACAGTATGATGTCTTTGTCTCTTTTTACGACACCTACGAGAACACATGGGGTAGCCCTTTTCTACTCCACCGGAAAAAAAAAACAATAAAAATCTATACAATAAATTTTGTTTACCTATTAATACATATATTGATTTAATTTGTTAAGTACTAATGAACTTCATAATACACAGGTATCATTAAAAAATAAATTAAATTTAGAGATGATTATCTTCTAGCTACGGCTTCGCCGCATTACCACACCATAAATTTAATCAAAATCTATTTAGTCGTTTAGCCGTGAAGAGGTAACAGAGAAGAATATAGCTGGAGTTACTTTCGTATTTATAATATTTAGCATAGATTTTGATCAATAGGGATCGAATCGATCGATCGATTTGAAGCAAGAAGGTCAAATTATATGTATTGACAAACATTTAAATAAGATTATTACCAATTTAGACGGACATAAGACAGATAAAGTTAATATTTATTAAAAGAAAATTCCATGCCGTCTTGTATCGAGCGTGGGAACTGTGGTGACGGATTTACAGTAGAGTTACATTTACTAAAAGCCTTCAATATAGAAAATGTGAACTGTCACGTATCAACGTGAATGTGAGGAGGAGTTAATACTCCGGTCGAGCCGGCCCGTGCGTGCCTAAGCATGGCTTTCCCTCATTATATTCATCACCCTAAACTCTTAAATACTACTTAAATAGTCATATTAAGTGTTCATATTAAGAAAGTATGATCCGAAAGTACCTATTATCTTATTTGGGTTACTATGTAAACACGTACATTACACGTACGTACGTTACATACTACGTACCTATACTCAGTTGCCAACGTTAAATAAAATGTACAGCAACACATGTTTATAATATTAAAACAATAAATTACTTCTTACTTTCTTTGTTATATCATCGGCTATTGTTGGTATCCTCTGCACACTAAAAAGTGCAACATCTACTTCTAACTATTAAACATACAATTAGAGATATAAAAACTAAATAAATGTAACTTTTTTAACTACTTTTTTATCACTTGAGGCTTCTACGCTACGCTATATAAGCGTCGTAATTCAAAAACTTATAAAAACCTCGCGCACGGTTGCACGACTAAAATAAAACAAGCTGAACTGGGGCGTTTAGTATCTACGTAACAGGTCTCCAAATCACTGTTTTATGAATTTTTACTACTTATTTTTTTATATACGAGTTACGATTATATACACAATATTAATAATCACTACTTATCCTTTATATTTCATATCATCATGACTTTGTTAGATATTTACTTATTTTTCTAACTCTATAAGATCTCGATGATGGGTCAGTGTCCTTGAATATTGTTTGTACCAGTGGTTCTTTTAACGATGGAGCACAATGCTAAGGTAACGATCATTTTTGGCCGGTGTAGAGATATCCTTTTTTTACTTGACAATATAACACTCCTTTGGACATCTTGTGCCTTTGTATGAGTACAAAATAATAGGTTTTCTTTATTTTTTCTATACAACTTTTACACCCATTGCCTACGAGCGATGGGGGGAACAACTCAAAAGGCTGACAGCGATACCAGGCTGTCCGGCCACCGATAGCCGCGGTAAAAGTAAAGCCCAGAAGTGGCTGTCAAATTCCGTGTCGATGTCAGTGGCCGATTTTCTTAAAGAAGCGAAGCCCCTGCACTGTCCCTAGCTGTCAACTTTTTAAGCTTTATTTTACTCTCTTTCAGACTTTATCTAAAAGTTATTGTTGCCAAAACATGACCGAGCGTGACCAGACATGTTTTTATATAGCTATATTTTTTATTTGTTTGCCCGAGCGTGTTTATTGCTGAAGGCCATATAACATCACGCTACGACCCATAGAACCGGGGCAGTGTCAATAAACACGGTGTAAAATAGGCACTCCTTTATAATGTAACTAGCAATAAAATGTCTCATACAGGCCCATCAGAATGCGCTCCCATCAGTTATGTCACATGAAATAATGGAACTCCCAGTCAACTTGGTAATTTACATAGAAATTTGTCACTAAATAGAAACAAAGTCATGGACGCGATCCGGTGTTTAATGGGCTAACTGCGCGTATATTCACTATGACTCTTAATTAAACTATAAAGTTTTTTTTTTGGACACAGTTTAATACATAATTAATAGTTTTATTTATTTTCAGGAAATCGTTACTCAATTGAGTCCTTAATAATACCACTTTTTTGTCAATATTTCACAATCTCTCGACAACAGTATTTTTCTAGATATTTTTCTAAAAAAAAATATGTAATGTATACATTACAATTAAAGTACATTTTTCTATTTTTCATAGGGTGTACGTATTTTTTTTTTTTTTTATACTATAGGGGGACAGACGAACAGACGGGTCACCTGATGGTAAGTGACACCGCCGTCCATGGACACTTCCAACTCAAGAGTCGCAAGTGCGCTGCCCGCCTTTGAGGGTGATGAGGGATGGGGGATGCAAGGAGCGGAAAGAAGAGAGGAGGGATGAGAAGATGGGAAAGAGGAGAAAGGAGATGAGAGGAGAGAAAAGGGGGGAGGGGGAATTGGGCCTCCGGAAACCTCACTCATTTCGGGGAAATGCAACGCAAGCGTTACTTCACAACCGGTTTTCTGTGAGGCCGTGGTATCGCACCGGTCGAGCCTGCCCATTCGTGCCTAAGCATGGCTCTACCACTTTTAAATGTATGTAAGGACCCCCTAAAGGTTTTATTTCAAGCTTGCTAGCAACACCACGGCGAGTGTATCATTAATACTGGCTTCAAATTTAAAGCGTCAAAAGAGTCATAAATAACAACGCAGCTCAAAGCCATCCACCGCCAATTTTCGTTAAATGTGTAGACGATCTCTTTCTGGTCTAAGGGTACCTTCACAATTTATGACACAGAATAAAAAGTATGAGTATCAGTAGTTCAAAACGACATCTTAAGTAAGACAAAAGTAACTTAAAATATGTCGAATATTCAAAAAAATCAAAAAGTTTTAAATAATTTCTTTAAAACTTACATTACAAACTTAATTTTATTAATTAATTAATTCAAGGACCGAATAGCAAGCATTATACAAAACACAACTAAACACCCCTTAAAGTAATCGATTCTACTCCACCGAGAAACAAACATATATGTAAGCTGTGTAAAGTTTTATATTTAACTTTTTATAATATTTCAATTAAAATGAGATGAAATCGTTTTCCGAATTTATATGACATTAAGGCCAAATCTCATATACATAAATACTATATAAAGTAATATTGACTTTTAAAATAAAAGTTGAGGAACAAAAATACAATACTCAGCTAAGTAATATTACAATATAATTAAAATCAAGTAACAGACATTTGACTTTGCATCTAAACCAACAAATAACCAGCAAGGCAATTCCTGTAGGCTTCAAATAACTTATTTTGAGGGTCGTAATTAAATTATGAGCATCCCTTTGGCGGGTTCGTGAGCTTAATAAAAGCGTAATAGTTATATTTCGAGGGAGGGTGGCTGCTTGGTTGCGCAATTACGTCGATTACAGGGGACGTTATTTAGCCAACTGCGGCGAAACCGAAGAGGATCGTGGTGTGTTGGACTATCTCAGGAATTAGTAAAGGTCCAGAATATAAAATAATTAAACATAATTGTTTTATATGTTTTACTATAAATATTGTGGTAGTCTAGTCAAAGTTTGGACTCTAATAATAAATATGTAACTAAATTTGTTCCTATCGATTCATGTTCGCAGTAAGATGTAACTAGTACTTTTTACTGTAACACATTTGCAAAAAGCGAAAAAAGTAAATAAAATGGTTCGCAAGCCGAAAAACAAAATATTACAATTAATACAATGGGTAAATGACTATGCTTAAATCAAATTAATACACTATGTTTGTCCATAAGATTATAGAAAATAGTTTCAGTTTTATTGTTCAGTTTTATTAATTATATTAACATTAAAGTGGAATGATCTGACATTATATAGGCGTGACGTCACGCCTATGTATTTCATTTAAGCCGTTATGACGCTTACTAAAAAGATGCTGATTTCACTTGACAGCTAGCCTATTGCCTATTGTTAAAAAAATATACTACTACACCTACCTATATCACTTACACTATTAAAATGATTCAAACTACACCTTGCATGTGTTCAATACGGAACAAAGACTAATAAAATAAGCTTCTGAAGTATTAAAAGATATAATGTCGCTTTAACAAAAATCTCAATTTTATCAGAGCGCTAGTTACGGTAGGAGCTTTCGACGACATATATTCGTTGTTGTATGAATTCTCTTTTGACAGATAACGTTGAATGAACGACTAAAGCTTGTTCACTCCAAAGCTACGTTTAGGACGACAGGAAAGCTCTTTTATATTAACCTTAACTTTATGGTATTAACTAGGCATTCTTTAGCCGATGTATAAAAGGAAACAATATTAAATTCAAACTAATTAACTAAAATAATAAAATACGTGTCGGCGTAGACAGCATGCATTTTCTATCAAGCCTTCGATATGTTTGACACCGGCCTTCTGACAGTTTCACATTCGTAACACTATCAGTTACCAGTTGAACATCGATCAAAGTAACTTTACTTAATTAAAATGTGTCGACTTGATACCATACCATTGGTGATAAACATATTTACTCATAAAAACATGCCTTTACAGGAATCCCTCAATCCAGAACACTTAACATGTTCTTAAGTAAGAAATTCGGGAGTGTTCTAATACTTCTTCTTAAAGTGGCTGTCTTAAGCCCGCTCCCAACCAAACAGGATAACGCTTAACTTATTGGAATACTTATGCAAAGCCTGACAGTTCCACGATTTGACTACATAATGCCAGGACAAGAAGTTAATGAGGATTATGCAACTTTGAACGAAAGTGTAAATCTAGTGAAATATTAAGGAATATTACAAATCTTCGATTCCCTGGATGAGATTTAAGAAGTTATCTATACTAATACAACGAAGCTTTCGTCTATAGAAAGGTACTCGACACCCAACTGTTATGACAATGAAAACAATAGATAATAAGTAAGTACCTAGCAAATAGAGAATACCTGCAAACTACAACAATCCTACCTAGAAAAATGCAGAATACCTACAAAGGAATTCCATCATTTCATTTTCATCTCAGCCACGAGGCGTCCACTATTAACTGGACTGTTGGTTAGTTGTCCTCGGTACAATTCCTACCAAAAACTAATAATTGGGTCTGAGTGACAGTGAGAGAAGAACAGAGCTTGTACTATTGATATAAATATATATATATTAATAGTACAAGCTCTATTCTTCTCTCAGTGTTGCATCTTTAAATAAGTTGAACAATTATACCCAACCAAATAGAAATTGCTGACATCATCATCACTCCGCCACCGCACATTCATTAACGATATATGTAATGTTTGCACATTATAAATAACTTAATAACTTTAACATCGTTAATATTTGAGTTGAGTTGAATAACCGACAATGCGCACAGTTCGGATCATTGTTGTATTCTGTTTTGTTAGAAGACACAGATAAAGCTTCTGAATATAAAAAAATGAATTTAATCAGGACGCTAATAACGGTAGGAGCTTTCGACGACATTAAATCCTCAAAGTAGGCACACTTTAATAAAGAACATAAGGAAATTTATAGTAGTGAGACAAATTTAACTGAAATAATAAAACCTATTTATTTTATTTACAGCAAAAAATATTAACAACTTTTAATATAGCCATTGGAATGTAAGCAACGTATTGAATAAGTTTAATTTGTAATCAATACATGTCTTACAACCTTGAAAGTACTTAAAGCAAACCCGGCATAATATGCTTACAGGATAAGACTTGTACTGTATGATATACTTATTACATGAACATTATGGCAACAGTAGAGTGAGAAGCACTTTTATCTTTTAGAAGACAATACGAACTTAGTATTTTATTGCTGCTGGCGACTGGACTGACCCTACGACGCGACGCACAGCGAGAAGAATTAGATTGCGACTGTCCTAGTTACCGCTTAGCACAAAGCTTACTTAGTTTAAATATAAAAGAATGCCCAGATATAAATGTTGCAAATAATTAGTATTGCTTTTCTATTTTTTGAAACCAGCCGCTGTGAAGATGTAGCTCTTAAAATTCTTAAGTGTAAAAGTTTTACCAATTTAGATTTCTTTATCATCACATTCTTATTTCAAATTCGCATGTTCAGTCTACGCAGAGCCGAATATTGGGGAGAGGCAAATATGTAACCTTTGTGTTCCCTAGTCCTTTGAACTGTTATATATTGTATATCGATAACGTCGTGGATCACACAACAACCTACATACCTTCTTGAGATATAGAATTATATCAATGATTATCTGAAGAAACATATTAGGTACTTCTTAATTACAATTTTTTAATAAAAAAAGAAAAAGAATTTGTGAATTAAAATCCTATTTCACAAATTCTTTTTTCTTTTTCTCTTTATTAAACACTTGAATTGTGAAATGTGAATGTGAAATATGATTTTATTTCACAAATTCTGCATAGTAGCTTGGGGCTTTATTGAATAAGTTCAAAATAGGGTGCCAACCACTTTCAATCTACATTAGGTATGCTCTAGTGATAGCTTCGCTCCAGTTCAATCCAATAAATTAAATTAATTTATTTACAACTAAAAGTTGTGGGCGTTAAATACTGTCAATTTAAGTAGGTAGATTGCATTCTCTATCGCTTGTATCATCAGGAGTGTTCAGAGGAATTGTTCGGACTTTACCGGCCGCAGGTTTTCGCCATCGTCTTACAAAATTTCCATTTTCCTCTTTGCCCCGCACAACCAGTCTGTTAAACAAATTGTCGCCTGCCGTATTTCCGGACTGATACGACTTTCAAGCTTACAAGCATAGAGCAAAATAAAAAAGTAGACAACCGTCTATCATTATAGTTAAGACTAATATGGTTTTCTCATGGATGCCTTTGTCAGAACAGGACCAAACTCTACTCTAATTACACTTAGTACTACTACTAAGTACATCCTTTCCAAAAAAAAACAAATCTTCCAAAGCGGTTCACGCAGTCGAAAGTTCTGAAGTAACAAACATAAAAAAACAGCTGGATTGAGAACCTAATCCTTTTTGAAGTCGGTTGAAAAGGAATAAAAGCAACGCACTTGTGACTCTTGAGTTGCGGGTGTCCATGGTCGCGAGTAGTAACTTACCATTACATGACCCGTCTGCTTGTTTGCCGACTGTCACATGATATATATGTATACTTAATTACAAAATCAATATTAGTAATAAATACTATTATTTATTTACGTACGTTCATGTTATTGAATGAATACGCCACAGTTACCTATAAATACTAATACTATGAAACTCTCACGGCCACGATATTTACCAAACAACGGCAAAAGAATTGCTATTTATCTTATTACGTTACATAATACTGAGAAAATAAACAGCTAAATCTTTATTTGCGAAAGTATCAAGAAATGGAAATACATAGCACTAAATCTTTACATTTTTAACACGTTTTCGCCAGTGTCTGAAAGATAAACAGAATCACAAGACGCGTGTAACAGTACAGTGCCCGAGCATTGCACTATTACGAATAGATACATACTCGTATCTACGATCAACAACAGTTGGTATTGTTGATCGAAGATACATAGATACGGTATCAGGGGTGTTCATAATATGTTATCTAATAGCTTGACATACGATTTTGTTACATATTAATTATTGCTAGTACGTTAAGGGTTTCGCATTCTAATCTAGTGTATTTCTTTTTGACATTTGACATTGGAGCCATAATATAACAACAACCACGCTGTCTATTGAGTGATTAAAAATACCGGAGCCCCTACCCTCTGGGAGGCTGCCCCAAAGAGCCGTAACGCACTCGCGAATTTTGAGCTGCGGTGATAGTTGCTTGCCATCATGTGACCCGTCTGCGCATTCGCCTCTATCGTCATTATCATCATCGTATTCATGAGTCAGTCTGCCGTCATCCACTGCTGGATACAGGCCTCAATCAATGTACATGACTCAGATTGATCGTCAGCTCTAATTATTTAATTCTTTTACACCGTTCGCCGCTATACCATAAAAAGACGGTACTCGATGTGTTATTGGACCTGCGGTAGTGGACTTCTCACCCAGCACACAAAATACCTAGTTACGTTAATATTGGTGGGAAAAGTAGCACATAACTTGCTCACCAGAACATTGAAGGACACAATTGCATTGCTCTAGTAGAAGGAATTAGGATAAACGTCGCAAACTCGAGTTATCTTCAAACTCCGAACACAAATACGATGTCATTTACATAATCGGCATAATTGGCGGAACTTAATAATAGTCATGACTTACTTTGAACTTTAAAGTAGCGACAGATTATCTACAACAATGTTTTTCAACTGCACATAAAGTATATAATAATTTCCTTCCCAAAAATTTCTCTCTTTAATGTTATCTCGCTGCTAAATGTGTAAAGCCAAAAAATACTTTAGAAGTGCAACTTAAATCTTTATATATTTTTTTTTTTTTCTTCTTACTTGACAGACAATTATCAGACAGAATACACCTCGCCACTACGCTGCCGCACCGAGTGTTGAGCGTTCGATCCCCGCACGGGACAACACTTTGTGTAATCCTCAAATTGCTGTGCTGAGTTTGGGTGCTTTTTGTGTCCGTTGCTTGAATGTTTGTAAAGTCCCCCGAGACACAGGAAATAATCCTAGTGCGAGAGTTGTCTTTAAAAAATAAAAATAAAAAGTATATATACAGTCATACAGTGCTAGGACGAAGCCACTATTTGTTTGCCTAAGCCATTACTTGCCCCCTAGTACGTAGGTGGGACTAAAATATGAATGGCAGAAGATGAGTTATATTTAAACTACAAATACGATAGCATTTACGTAAGCGTTTTAATAACTATGGTAAGGAACATAAATAGCAAAAATATAAACAAAACATGAATAGCAAAAACCCGTATAAAGATTATCTACACCTGCCTATGTCTCTAAATGTTCCTCAACTACACATTTCGCTGGAACTACGACTCGGTACAAACGCCACAAAGTGATAGCCTTCCAGATTTTTATTGTTATCTATCTTGTAAGCTTATTCCAAATCATCTTTAAATAAATAATTAAAAGTATATATTAATACACAGTGTCGCCGCAATATACAATTAACCCAGATAGGACGATAAGAGTACAACGGGTTAATGGAAATATTATTGAAATAATTATTAAACAAATACATATTTAAAACGGTCCAAGATACGATGAAATCCGTACCAAAGATATTAAATTTCTATCCGACAAACTAGTACCTGTTATAACTGGTTAATTGTAGTTTAAAAACCGTTATACTTCCCGATCTCTAACACACACACTAAAAGAAAACAGGATAAGTATAACATCACTATATTATCTGCTAATGATAAAATTATAGAACGATACTTGGATAACGTGATCAATGAATTTAGGTACAAAAATGTTATCATTAATCAGAATCAATTGTTGCGAAAGAATAAAAACACAACGCAGCTTTATGCTTACAAATGAAATAAATGCTCTCTTAGACAAAAAGAAACATGTTTTAGGGTTATTTATAGATTTCAGCAAAACATATATGATATGTTCCAATATAATATATATTGGAACATATCATATATGTCAAGGATCGATTTTCAAATTACTCAAAATTATCACGTTAAATGATGTACAACTGTAAAAAAAGTTTGGTTTACAAATAATAACTACTAAGGGCACGGCTCAGGGTTTCATAATAGGACCTTCTTAATACCAGTTATATGTGAACGTTATCCATTCGAGTTTCGTATATAGATTCGCCGAAGGTACAGGTTGAATTGTAGCCAATAGTGAAATACGTGTAGCTCAAAAATTATTACACTACGATTTCAAAGAGCTGTTAGGCACAAGATGTGGGTTTTATAAATGCAAAAAGAACAAATATAGAATAAATAGGATCATCACATGATAAAACACCCTTTAATCCTAAAATCGTGGCTGTGAACGATCAATAATAATTGTAATTGCAAGACATTAGTAGTTGTAGAAAACAGTAGACATGTACATAGGTCTCATAATTGATAGCCGATTCAGAGGGGCCAAAATATACGTATGTATGTCCATCACATCATCGAGTAAGATAAATAAAACCAACCATAAATCATAACCCACTGGATTGAGATTGAAACTAGATGACAGCCGCTTTTCAGCTCTGTTGAAGTCAGAAACGTTTATTACCAACCACGTTTGAGTAGATCGAGCTTTATGACTTGAGTCATGATAAAAGGACCATTCTTGGTTATGGAACATGGTGTTGTTAAGTAATTACTTTACTGACTAATTGGGAAGCTTCTACAGAGCTTTGAGCATAAACTCCGTCATTCTGCGTGTTAAAATATTTATTAATAGTAAAAATTTGCTCGTCAGTAATATTATTTTTTTGACCTCCCTTTGCGCACCGTTTAAGAAGTTGTTTTTAATTTACCATTCTTCTCACTTTTTAATAATCAGTTAAATAATTACCGTTTCGTCTCTTTTAGGCTGCGAGTACAAAGTTAAAATTAAGCGTAATGGCTACTCGCTATAATCATTTCCTGAGATACAAACTTTTGCTTTCGGACAGGATTTATTCAAATTTTTTCCTTCACTGCTTTGATAGTCTTTTTCGTACGAATAATACGGCGATGGCCAAATCTTTCTCTGTCACACACGGAGGAGTTTCCATTGTACCTACTAATAGCCGGGTATTACTACGGCCTACTAACAATACAAACATTCGACTAATACCTAGCGTATGAAGAGTTTCAAAAATTGCATTTAGCTCCATTACTACTTTGTGTTATGCTATCACAGCAATTCGGTTCTCTTTTGAAGTAGGAAACAATCCATTTTAATATCACAAAAATATATAACGTCAAACGTAAAATTAATATCAAAAATATAAAAAAAAAATACCTGTCTGTGTTGATCTATAACCGCTCTTTTTCAATTGGTTGACCTTATGAGAACAAATATGGCAAAACAACTCTCTTTTAAATCACTAGATAGATATTACAATATTTAGTGAATAATAATGCAACACTGTCTTGTTGTATTATATTATGTTACTAAAAGTAAATAAACTAAAATCAGGAAAATGAATATCAGGAATTACATATCATAGATATTAACACATTTGGCCCAGAGAATCCTCATATCATCAATATATAAATTGATTTGGAAACAAAAGTTAAGATACTTAATTAGTCCTGATTTAATCTACTTTCACCGGCCGCCTTTACGCAAAATAAAACATTACCTGAGGTTCCAATAATGTTCCACGTCATCACTTTTATTCAACATTGTTCTCGTTTCATTTTCGAACTTGTCTGTCACTGTCAATTGAACGCGTCGACCCGTGCTCCGGGTCCAATTAACGTTTTTAATAAATTGCTCTCTGTTGCATGTAGCTGAATATCTACCTTTCATGTGTTCGTTGTCCCCTGTTTCCTTCCTACACTCTGGCAATCCGTGACAAATTGACTAAATTTATGCAACTGCTGTTCTATTCGCCCTACGCATCAAATGTCATAATTGAGAGGGGAATGCGTTTGAATTATGCATTAATGCACATAAAGGACAAACCGAAATAACTTTCATTTAGCACTTACATCTCTCATTAAAGTTTTCAAAACCCTTTTATTTCTGTATTAGAATATTCACTTTGAGCAAAATGAGTCCTGTCCCATCTGCTGAACGAAATAGTTCATTAAAAAAAAATAACATTGAGCATTGATTTTTTCTTTAAAAGTCCTTTAGGGTTTTGTAACAGGTTAATGCACTACACATTATACAGTGGCTAAAAGTAAGGATAAATATCATGTCCCTTGACTAAAAAACATGGCGTCTAAAATTAATTCAATAAATGTGATTTTCTGTCTTGACTCTTGACAACAAACTATGCTTAGTTTAGGTTCACATTGATCGTTGAATATGTCTTACAACATTCACAAAAATAACTTACCAAATAGTAGCCCTCTTTATCTTATAAACTTTGCGAAATATTTTAAGAAGTGTCTGTTTTTTCTTTAAGTTTAACCATGGTTAAGTCGTACTTTCTAACGAATTAGAACACATTATACATGTGAGTAATCTCCTCAGTCGATGTAGAACTAGAAAAGTACATACGAATACATTTGTGATATTTTAAAAGGAGCAGGCGGGTGATATTTTAGAAGTAGAGAACTTATGAAGTATGTATTATCTACTCACTAAAAAGAGCCAAAATCTATATCTATAAACGTATTAGGTACTGAAGTGTTATTGTAATTTCTACGCTTGCCATATTGGATAATTTTACAAAACGTATATTTCCGTGTAATGAACATACTCTTACGAATTTTGAGAATATTCAAGTAACTTATTCAATTATTGGAAATATGCCTCTTTAGGATATTTATAATGAAGGTTTTTGCTTACTTATATATTTGACACAATCTTATGTACTTTCTAAAATTATATCGCGTACTGAATGCACAAAAAAACCACATATAAAGTACATACACGAGTATTTTCTAAATCACCACTTCGTTTACGTTGAAATTACGAAGAGCACATTTTGCTAAGATTAAAGTAATATCTCCGCTATTCCAGACCATAATTTCTCTATTTTGGCGTGAATGAGTTACAAACATCTATTGTAGCTTTCGCATTTGTAACAGTAGTAAGTTTATCATCAACCTTTTTTCTTACGAAATATTTGCATTATCTTTAAAATTTCCTACAAAAGTAACATAAACCATACATTTTCATAAAATGCTTAGTATTTTACGTACCTAATTCGCGGTGTCTGCTAAGCGACTTTAAAATAGTACCAAAACCTTTTGCAAACCGTTACATCAACAACCGGCAATAACGTTATAAAATTGTTCATTACAAAATTAGATCATGATATTATACAGCACTAATTATAAAAACGAAAACTGTATTGCGTATTAAGTCATTGGTTGGGATTAAAGGGAGATTTTCCGGAGAAGAAAGTGTTAAACTTTAACCTGATATAGAGTCGGACATGCTGTTTGGTATTCGTATTAATAAGCAGTAGTTACGTCTTACCAGCTGTTATCTCAAGATAACTCCTCTACCTCAACCTTAAAACATTCAAAGAACGGACACAAACATCCAGGTTCAGAACAACAATTTGAGGATTACACAAAGTGTTGTCCCGTGTGTAAATCAAACCCACACCACTCGACGCGGCAGCACAGTGACGAGGCGACCACTTACACCACCGCTGCAGAAAGCAGTTTTATCACATCACATAAGTATTACATACATATTATTCTTATTCTACTTCAATAACACAGGGTGTTTTAGTAAGGTAGTCATATTTTAGGACCGGATAAAACTACAAAATTCGTGACTATTAATACGGAAATGCTATTTTGAAACTAAGAATTTAACTTTAAAATTGATTGATAATAATGTTTGTTTGTTTTGTATATGTAAATTGATGTTTTTTTTTTTGTAAGAGATCATATAAATGAGGTATTTAATACAGAAGATTTTTGTGGAACGCTCGAATTTTTCTGAAAATGTATTATATTTTTTTAAAGCTAAAAAATAAAATTTGAGCCCACCATTCTGTAACCCCTTGTTAATTTATTCTATTAAAAACAAAAGCCTACCTACCGGAAAGAATAGACATTCTTAAAAAAACATTCAATATTTTGCATTTTTTTCTTTTAAAGAATATTGGCAACGTGCGTCACACATTACTAGTATTCTTGTTATACCTCCCAGCTAAGCTAAAATGCTTGTGGTAGGGGTGGGTTTACGATGGTAGTGTACTGGGTGGGGTTTGAAACCGCAACCACTTGATCAAGTCCGACGCCTCAGCCATCACGCTACCGCCGCTTATTTTCAAAGTTTCTGAGCTTAGTTTGAAATAACTTCGTTTAATATTTTCGTTCACTTTCGTTTTATCCGTGGAAGATCCATGTTTAGACACGACCGGCCGGCTCTCCCGTAGTAATACCTCGGCCCCTCAAAATACAGATAACCAAACAATGCTTGCATTGCAAGTGAGTTGGGGTTTCAGAAGCCCAACTGCCAATCTCCTCTTTCTTCTCTTTCATCCAGTGCATTTACGACTCTTGTGATACAGATGTTCATGGGTGGAGGTTGCCACTTACACCAAATGACCTGCCTGTTCGTCTGTCTTCTATATCTTAAAAAAACTATAGAAACGAATTTTCGTTTATGAACTATTTGTATAGATAACCTCTTAACTCAGATTTCTGCTATCGAGGAGTCCCTATTATAAATAATTAGGGTTATCTTACTACAGTTTAGAATGAGTTAATTTATTCCTCAAACTTCACTGCCTTTCTAAAGTTTAAGTTTGTTCTTAAGCTCGTTTAATTTGCATGAGATCGTAGGTAACTCCAATTAATCAATATGTTGTTGGCTTGGGCAAATTTAAGTAGATTTTCAAAGCAATTACCTACAATAAGCCCATTGTTTTGTAACAAAAATACACCCTCTCTCCTAGTCTCGTCACTTATTTAATAGGGACAAGTATATATTTTGTTTGATAGATAACAGATACCCCTCTCGAACTGTCAATCGTGAAAACAGGCGTGAGTGTATACATATGTATGGATTTACATATATCAATACTCTAATTACTCTTTTCTCTTATTTGGCGTTTCACACCGTTTATAGTTTCATTATATCGTGTTAAGGATTAATTATTCCAAAAGGACACAAAACACCCAACACGTAGATTGCTACTAATATCAGTTGGCGGGCTTTGTCAGCCCTCTATATTAAAAGTAAAAAAGAACCCAGGATTATGGACTCGTTACAACTTATAGTGAATGAATAATAAATTATACATAAGGAACAAAAAAATGAAGAGATGATAATCTTTTCACTAAGTGTTAAACTAAAATAAACCAACGCACTCGTCTGAAAAGACCATGTCCAGCAGTGTCGTGGAGAACTTCACAACATTGAAACTATGGACACAAAGAACGCAAAACCTCAGGACAAGTATTTGTTGGTCACAGAAATTATTGTCCAGTGTGGTAACCCTCTAGCTCAGCAATCGCTATCGCTTTTTTTTTTTTTTTTTTCGTGTGGAAGTGTGTTGTTGTGGAGTTTTTTGGGTTTTCGGTGGAACAGTGTGTAGGAATCGAACCGACTAAAACCACACGGTGTGCCATACTGCGCTTAAAATAGGAGGAATCCGGCAACAGCTTCATTAAGACATCCGGACCCCTCCTAGCGCCTGCCCGCACTATGCGGGCACCACCTACGGGTAACCTATCAATAAGGCGGCGTCCAGACACACGCGGACGTCACCCCCTCGCGGCTGGCCACTGAAGCGGGTGGAGGGGAAAACCCGTCCCGACCACCCGCGGCCACACTCAGGGCGGCATGAGGCGCTGGTAGGCGCGCCTCCGCCGCCCGGTTCGCCGGCGGCGGATTAGGTCCGAATGGAGATCGTCCTCCCAGGCCCGCTACACCGCCTCCTTCCGCGAGATAACGTCCTCGCAGAAGGTTGCAACCGCGGTAAAATTACTGTCGCTACTGGCCATGGAGCGTATAACAGCCAGTAGCGACAGATCCTCTCCGATGACTGCAGTGAGGGCCCGACGCTGCGGCGCCCAAGAGGGGCAAACCGCAAGCGTGTGCTGAGCCGAGTCCTCACTACAGTCGCAGTGGTGATAGACGGGGCTCATTTCCCTCCTAGCGACCGAGTGCAGGTACTTCCCGAAGCAGCCGTGCCCGGAAAGAACCTGCGTCAATCGGAATGAAAGAGTCCCGTGCTGCCGCCCTGCCCATTCGACAATGACCGGCTGGAGCGCCTCCACGGCGGCAAAGCCAGCACGTGGAGCCTCCAGCCGGGACGACCAACGAACCATTGTGGCTCGGCGTGCGGCCTCACGCCACTCGCGTACCTCTTCGGGCGGGGGCCGACTGCCACCAACCGCCCGGAAATCAGCCGTTCGCCGATAGACCTCGGCGAGCACTTCCGCCTCCAAATCCCATGGGGGTGTTCCGGCCAGTGCGCATGCCGCCTCCGTGGATACGGTGCGGTAACCGGGTATGGCTCTAACCGCCATAACTCTCTGCGGACGCCAAAGGCGTGCCCTATTTGGGGCGGTCAGAGCCCCCGCCCACACCGGTGCACCGTATAGTGCCATTGACCGGACAACCCCCGTGTACAGCCGTCTTGTTGCAATGCTGGGTCCTCCCAAGTTGGGCAAGAGCCGCCCAAGGGAGGACGCAGCACCAACCAGCTTTGGAGCAAGCTGCCGAAAGTGCTCGTCGAAGAGCCACCTCCCGTCAAGGATCAGGCCCAGATATCTTATGTGGGCCTGAACTGGTACGAGAACGAGTTGACCATCATGGAGGCGCCGGGGGGCGGACCACGACCTCCGTCTTGTCCAGGGCCGCCCGTAAGCCCAGCGCCTCGATGCGCCTGACCACCAGTGAGTCTCCTCTGGTGGCCAAACGCACCGCCTCCGACATGGGCCGACGACTCAGATGTCCCTCTCGGTTCTCGTACGTGACGGTACGCTCCTCTAAATAGTCTGCCACTAGCCGCCTCAGGTACTGTGGCACCCCGTGATAGCGGAGTGCTTCCCTGATACAACTGAATGGCAGACTATTGAATGCGTTGGCGATGTCCAACGACACCGCCAACAGCACGCTGCCACAGCTCACTGCCTCTTCGGTCACGGCCCTCAGACGCAATACAGCACCGATCGTCGAACGACCCGCTCGGAAACCGAATTGGGCATCCGACAAATCGGGGCCGACCTCGTCCAGGTGCCGGACGATGCGGGCAGAGAGTACCCTCTCAAACAGTTTACCCGCCTCTTCTAGCAGCACGATGGGTCTGTAGGCTGCAACCGAGTTGGCAGGCCGTCCCGGCTTCCTTAAAAGCACCAGCTTCCCGCTTTTCCAGCAATCAGGGAAGCGCCCGGACACTAGACTAGCGTCGAACACCTCCCTGAGGCGGTCTGCCATGTGGTCAAGGACCAGGGCCAAAACTCGGGCAGGAATCCCGTCTGGCCCGGGGGCGGTGTTCTTGGAGCGGATCCGTAGAACAGCCGCCCCTACCTCCGCCTCTGTGACGGGTGAAGCAGCCTCCCCCTCGAACTCCCCGTCGTCGACGGCCAAGGGGGCCATCGACGGGGGTGAGTGCTCCACCCGTTGCGGGAAAAGGCCCTCAACCACTTCCTGCAGGAAGCTGGGTTGGAGAGTCTCCGTAAGGGGGGGGGGGGCAGCGCGCGGAGCTTTTGTTGCGCCGCACGATAAGGGCGACCCCAGGGGTCACGATCGAGACCCTGCAACATCTCCTTTCTCTTCAACTCCTTGGCGCGGCTAATGGCCAGCTTCAGAATTTTCCGTGCCTCTCGGTAATCTTCATGAAGCTGGTCCTCTTCCCCCTCTTCGCAGCGACGCCGACAACTGCGGGTGTAGGACCTCCGGGCACAAAAACAAGCCGCTCGGAGGTCCGCCAGCTCCTGGGACCACCAGTAGACCTCCTTCCTTGGAGGCCACCTTTAACGCGGGGCATGGCCGCATCGCAAATATGCGTGCTTGCATCGCGAAAGCGGCCCGCACCCATGTCTACCTCCTCGGTCGGAGGCTGCGGAGACAGCCAGGAGTAGATGATGGCTGCCTCCTCCAGTAGATCCCTATCTAGCTTAGATACAGCCCACCGCGGAAAGCGGGATGAAAGCCGCGCCGTGTGACCCCTACTGGTGTCCTGGATCCGGGAGAGCTCAAATCGGATATAGAGATGATCCGAGAGCGTCTCAACCTCTTCCAGGACTCGCCAGTTCCTTATTCGTGCAGCGAGAGCAGGGGTAGCGAACGAAAGGTCCACTATCGACCCCCCCTGCTGTCGCACGCATGTGTTGGTGGAACCTCTGTTAAGGAGACAGAGGCCCACCGACGTTGCCCACTCTTCTACCGTATCGCCCCGTGCGTCCGTCCTAGGAGAACCCCAAGCAAAAGACTTGGCGTTGAAGTCCCCTAGCACTAAGACGTGCCCAGACGCTAGTCGCCGTATCGAGGTCTCGAGGTTGTTGAGGAAGACCTCGAAGTCGCTCATACTCCGGTTGGGGGAGAAGTAGACACCATATATGGTGATTTCCCCCCATTTGGCAGCAACATATCCAGTACCCTTGTCTCTTAGTAACAAGGGCGGGGAATGAGCCGCCGTGGAGCTGATGACTGCCACGGAGCCGTCCCGGTCATCCAGCCAGTTAGGACGAGGAGGAACGCAATAAGGCTCCGCGGCTACGGCTACACCGATGGACCACTCCGCCATGGTTTGCAGGAAAAGGTCCTGCGCACTGGCGCAGTGGTTTAGGTTCGTCTGGACAAGGAGGCTGGAGACGTGGTCCATTACTGGATCGTCTCTACAGCCTCCTCCATGGGCGATGGTGACGTCGCATGATTAGTATCGGAGGCAGCCCGGGCCGATTGGCTAGCCACCGATGCCTGCGGAATAGTGCGGGGAGGCTTGCAGCCGTTTGGCCCCATTTGGTGATTGGCGGGCAAATTGCCCGCCGCACACGCTGTGCAGTGAGGGGCGGCAGAGCACTCCGCTGCTCTGTGCCCCGGTTGACCGCACCGGAAGCAAAGTCCGATACAGTCAAAGCAGCTGCCGCACTTGACACGGGTGTGCCCTGACCCTAGGCATTTGAAACACCTCATCAGTCTTGCCGCCAGGACTGTGATTCTGGCGTTCACAAAACCGATGAGGACCTTGCCGGCGTCGCCCAAAATTTTGGCCGACGCTATGGGACAACTTGCCCACACCGCGCCAAGACCGCCTGGACCGGGACGGATGGTGCCAACCCGAATGTTGTCCGCGTTGCACCCTGTCTTCTCCCGAATTGCAACCCGGACATCACCGACCGTAACGGAGTCATCTAGGCCCGATATGCGCAGCTCCGCGCACTTTGTGGGCCTGGCGACCTTTACACCACCCTCAGCCCCGGGGAACTCTAACACTCGAGCCCCCGTCTGGGCTAGGCGCAGCCTCACTCCCGAGGCCCCGAATTGAGTGCCTAGGCTATCCCGGACCTTCTTGAATACGGTCGCGTAGGATAGCCCAACACTCGCCGCCTCCGCTGACAAGGTAACCACCACAGCCGCCGTTTTGGGCGCCTGTAGTTTTCGTTGCTTATTCTTTCCGATGGTCTCTGCCGCCGGAAATGTCTGCGGAGCGGTGGCACTCCCGGCGGCTTTTTTAGTCCGCTTTCGGGACCTCTTTTTGCTCCCCTCAACTTTTTGCCACCCATCATTGGAGGGAGCAGACGGATCGGAAGGGGCCGAAGTAGAAGGGCCAGAGTCAGCTGGCACACCATAGGAAAGACACGGAGCATTTGTCCTCATAGGTGCAGAGATAGTAACGAGGGGAACGCCGTGGCCACCCCCGCTGTAGCTTTAGCCGATCGCGTAGCCCTCGGTGCGGCCGCAGGTGCCCTCGCCGATAGCACCTTTGAGTAAGTCGCAGCAATGCGGCCACCCGAGACGGGGAGTGGCGTCGAAGCCGAGGCGGCCTTCGACTTGCCCGCAGCAAGCGGCGGCCGAACGATGGGCGTGGGAGGCAGTCTAGCCTCTAAGCCCGCAAGGCGTCAATCCATCATTCTCCATACCGCTTCGATAACTTTACGCAAGTGAAGATCCGACACGTCCAGCACCTCGGGGGGCGATGTAGAGGGAGCAGGTAGCCGCTCGATAGGATTCTGTCGCTCATTTTGATCCGCCTGCGCCCGAAATTGGGCAAACTGAGTGCTTAGATCGGCCACCTGCTCCGTCAGGCGGTCATTTGCTGCCTGGAGGCGCGCCACATCCCCAATGAGGGGCCCAACCACCTCAGAGATAGCAGCGGAAGAGTCCTTAAGGGCCTTTACGAAGGAACCCTTAAGGTTTCTCGACTTGGTGGCCACTTTGTGGATTATGGCCACCGCCGCGTTCGCCCTCTCTTGCATTGTCGCCGGTGTCTGGGGGACAGAACCCCCTTCAACTGGCTCCTGGATCTTCAACAGAAGAGCTGCAATCTCGTCTTCCCCTATGACTTCACCTTCAGCCCTACCCCGGGTGTAAACATCCCTTCTCGTGAATGCCGATCCTGGTACAGTCGAGATTGGGGTACGCGACCTCCCCCTTTGGCTACTAGCCACTTTAGGGGGCAGCATCTCATGTGAAGTTTCGGCGTCAGAATCCTTGGAGCGTCCGCGTTTGCGACACTCAGTGTCGCGGAACTCCAAATCCATGTCCTCGTGCTCCACTGCACTAACGGTCTTAGAGCGACCCCGCTCCAACATTATTTTGCTCCCAGAAGCAGGATTCACTTCTGGGAGCTCCACTGAACAAGTGGTCTCACATACGACCTCATCGTCGGTCGACGAAGCCTCTGTTGCCAACCTCCTGCTCCTCCTCCTACCTTTTTTCGTTTCCTTCTCCTTCTTTTGTTCTTCGTTCTTTGTTTCATTAATTATTTCTTTAGCATATTCCATAATTAGTCCCACGAGTGGGGGAGAAATAAAGGTCAACCCGGGCAGAGATCCCCCAATACCCGGGCAAGCGTATATTTATACCCAACCGAGGGGTCCGCAGTTGCCCCGGCTGAGAGTGCGCTTGCGACTGAACCACCCATCAGCCATGCATCCCATGGTCACGCACCAGAACACGAGATTCGGGGTAATTTTTATAGAGGTATTCTTCCTCGCAGTCCGGGCGGTTAAGCCAAGACCCTCACCCCCGATCGGAGCCGTGAGACTTAACCACGACACTCCTTTCGGGATTACGATATGCCGACGGTAGCATCGAGACAAACCTCCAGATACCTGCTCGGTGGCAGTGCGAGTGCACGCCGAGCCCGTCCTCTTTCTCCGCTGTAGGCAGTGGAGAAACACCGACCCGTGAAAGGGTCCCACGTTGGTGATTTTTTATTGAGGTTTCCTTCCTCAGCTCTGAGGAGCGAAGAGCCAACAGAGGGATCGGCATACAAGCCCGCTCTGTTGGGCCAGGCCTCGACCGAGTGGCCGAAGAAAGGTGGCCACCACTTCTAGCCAGAAGATTAGCCGTTGGCGATGACGCCCCTCTCAAAAGGCGAGGAGTGGCGTCATCGCCGACGTTGCCCAGGATGCACCACGTGGAGGTTTTCTAGCCAGCACCCCTAGCAATCGCTATCGCCTAGATCAACAGGCCAATCAATTCAATAGTGAAGTCAAAATAATTCCTTTTAGTCTCTATGTTAAATATAATTTTCAATGTTACAACAAACAAACAAATATAATAATAAAATGTTACATTCTTTTTATTGTTTTTTTGTTTAAAGATTGATCCAGGCACATTTCAATTATCGACTATGTGTCACTTTAAAATAGAGGTCTGATTCTTCCTCGAGAAAACTTTTATGCATATGAAAATAAGAATCTGATTACGCCTTCGATTCTATTAAATAAACACATGGAATTACCACGTTGCAATAGTATGCTTATCTAACTTCTTACATAGCTGTCTAGAACTAAAACTAAACCTATATTGCGTAAAAAAATTAAGTGAAATATTTGAAACATTATTATGAAATCAGTTATGTCAGAAATACAAACATTTGATTTTCCTAGCAATTGTCTGCTTAACTAAGTGGATCAGTCTTAAATAATAATTACGAATAAGAATGTATCTATATCTTTTAAATAACATTGAATTCAACTTCGCGAACAATACTTTATTGTTTCGCTCAGTCAATTTTCTGATATATGCGGGAACATAAGCAGCCGATATTATATTATTTTAAGTTTTTCTTTCATTCTCAGATAAGCGTGAAATTATTCGTATATTCTACTAAACTACGCTCTAAGAAATATGCACATTTATACTGAAAGAAAGCGAAACATTATATAATTTTTATGTTATATAGCTGTAAAAATATGGAGTGGAACAATATCTTCCTACATCATGTTTGCTTAAGTGTATTGTTTATCAAAAGGGAAGGGGATGAAATAAAATTTTGGCTGCTCATCTTGTTCGTGCACGCGCGCGCGGTTATGGGGTCCCCCAGTTTTTTCACCCTAATGATTTGTTTTGGGGCTCCTTTGAACCCATTGTTTATTTGGGAGCGATCCCTGAAATTGTTTTTTTTTTACACTTGATGCCATTTTATATCCACACACATAATAATAGGTATGTATATGGCGTTGATAAAAATGATATTTTACATATCATTGGCCGTTATATTAGCTATAAGTGTCTTTACTCTTCTGGTACTAGACTAGTGTAGTCTAAGTATGTATGTATAAGCGGAGATTTAGTAAACAAAACTACGAATAACGTTATGTAATAGTGAATAACTAATTTGATTTGGTAGTATTTTTGATATTATACATAACAAGAGTGACAGTGAGTGAGAGAACAACTCAAACACTTAAATCTTTGCTAAACCTAACCGAACCTATAAGGTCCGCATTTTAAAAATAGGAACCAATTAGTGGAATACTAACTAATTGGTGCCCCATGAGACAGGATACCTAAGGAGCATATCTTCGAAAAGAGGTATCAGGTACAATTACACGAAGATGATCGAGACCAATCTGGCATAAATGAAGTTTTTTTACGGATGACTAAAAAAATGGGTCAGGAACCGGAGCCAAGATTCTCTAAATGACATAAACATAAAAAAATATCTCTAGCACTAGGTCAATATAGTTCCATTTTCCAATGTGAATGTGTTGCAATAACCTACGCTGCTACTACAGTTAAGTCAAGAGGTATAAAGGAGTACAACATCCGAATACTATCTGACAGTATGGCCGTGTTAAAAGCCCTAGCAGGCAATACCATGAACTCTGGCCTCATATAAGAATGCCACCAAACACTGAGGCGTTTGGCCTCAGGTAATGGGGTATTCCTTCAATGGATCAGAGGGCATTGCAGCCCGCCGATGAGCTAGCTAGGAAGCAATCCACAACACCAGTAGCAGGTAAAACTGTACTGCTACTACTACCGTTTAATATATTTCGCTCCTAGGTAAGGCAAGAGACGCGAGAAGCGCATGTTGATGATGGACCATTGCACCTTGCTGTAGACAATATAAACTGGTACTAATGGGTGTCTCACCACATCTGACCTGCAGACTGCTAAGCCTCAACCGACAAGACATAAGAATAGCGGTTGGAACGATTACGGGACACCTGGCCCTGAATCGACACCTTGACAGACAGACCTCTATACATAAGATGTCTTAGCGCGGAGGAAACATCCGCCAACGTTATCATGGAGTGTGATGTGGGAGTGCCTACACAATGGGCGAATATACTCGCAAATGTGAGGTCGCTCCTAGACGCCTGTAAATACCCCAGGAAGCTTCTGCGCTTCTGAAAGATAGGTCCTTTCAGAAGCTGGTTCAAATAGTCAGTATGTCTAAATCCATAATGGACCGTCTGAGAGTCTATTTTACGCATAAATGTTTTGCGATAATGTTTATTGACATAAATACTACATAATAATACTGCAAAGTATAACTTTATACAGCATACTATTATAAAAGCATAACTGTATTTTTAAGCATAGTATAATAGGCATAATATTCCAAAGTATTAATTTATTTAAACATTTGTCGTTCAATAAATCTTTTTCCAAGGCCAAACAAATAGAATAACCGTAACCTAACAGGCTTTCTGTCAACAAGTCTAAAAAAACACAGGGGCTAATAGTCCACATGATAGTCATGCATATATAAATAGCATTATGCCAGTCTTATTATGCTTTGCATTATGCCAAACAATATCACGCCTTAAAATTGTATGCCAAAAGGGGAATTCCCATTGTACTATACCTAACCCTACAAGTAAGTTCACGATTACAGTTGCTAATTAAAAAAAGGCCTAAATAAAGAACAGGGTAAAGCCACAACACGACAAAATGTTAAAGAAATAGCAACTAAACTGCTAGACCATCCAATTTCTAAACAGTAACCACAAACATATTTTATAGTTATTTCTTACTTAGAACAGTCCTTAAAAAACCTACCTTCCATTATTAGCTTTGGAGGGTCTTTCTCACAGCGTAAGTCATCTAGCCTAGTCTAGTTACTGGTTAGATAAAATGTTGACTCAGTACAGGATCGAATGCACCTTGCATATATATCTATGAACGACAGATATAAATACAAAACCACATATGATTCAATTTATCATAAGAGTCGTAAGATATATAAGGAGAGAAACAAGTAGCGCTCTCTTGTCGTTGCTTTTCTGTGGAAAAGAGCGCGAGTTTTTGTGTCGTATTTTTTTTTTTATTTTTATTAATTAATATTTATTTACAACAAAAGACCTTTTTTTCTTATTTCTCTCTTTCTAAACTGAAATCATTTAAAGATTGAAAACAAACTTGCTTGCAAACATCGATCAAGAGTATAGTCTTATATTGTTCGTTATTACATTGACCGTCCACTTTTTTACACAAGTAAGTTACTATAAGAGTTCTCAAAGATTTTATTTACGAACTACAGAGCTCTGCTCCTCTATTGTACTGTCGAACATATTTATACGACTGTAGCTATTCAACAATGACGACTGTGCGTCAAATCATCATACTTTTATAGACTTTTCCATCTTTTCATTCGCTAAAGTTTTTTCATATATATTTGCAAACTAATACTTTTCCCACTACCGTCTTTCGAAGTTTTGTATCCTCGTACATTTTATGGTTAGTATTGTATTGTAGTAATTTATGGACTAGCAGACTACTAACTTCTCATTTTTAAGACGGTAAAGGTATGCGATGAAACGAATAAATATAACACATTCTAGAAGTGTTCAGTACCTTGAGAATTGGCACGTGCTACCTCAGGTCCCAGTAGCGGGCCATCGACTAAATAGACAAGCACTCTCCCAATAATATTATCTCATGTCTGTTTTAAGATCTTTTCAATAAAATGCGATGTAAGTTACATTAAATACAAAAAAAAATGATATGACGTTTGACATGAAAACATCTATTTGTATCCTAAAGTTTTACTTTTAATACACGTGCATCTTTAAAAGTGTACGTACTACGTTTGAGATTAATTAGAAATACCTCGATAATCGATCTATAATAAATGTCTCGATGCATGTAAGGAAAACAAATCTATAAACACCATGTGTCTTTTTTTATTTATTTTATGCATTGGAATGATATAACGATCAGAGTAAGACCCAAGGTATATGCAATGACAAACATCACCCCCAACGTTTGGAGAGTAAGAATAGGTAGGTTAGGGCCATCACGATTGATTTTTATTGCATCTAACAAAAACCTATATATTATTTAAACATATCGCTGCAATATATACATCCTCCTTTAAAAAACCTCCTTTCACAGCATATAAAACTAACAACATTTTTTATCGCATGATCGATATCAAGTGGCTATTTGTTGAGCTATCAATGAAGGATATATTGGGGCCGAATTCCCGCAAAGCGTAAGCAATAGAATCAGTTCCCCGGAGTACGGACTCGCTCGTCGTTCGTCTACAAAACACCGCAATGTCTAAATTGCCTCTGGCGACGCGTAAAAAGCAATGAAAGCATTTTCACATGACCAGTTTTCATTTCACCGACGCCCCTCTGATCCCGGAGGAATTTCAAATACTATCTGCAGTAACTAATAATGCGAGGGGCGAGAGCGCCCCCGCTATGCATCCTCATAAAGCGTATTGTTATTAGAACCATCAACCGTCTAATATTTTATTTTATAGCCATTTGAATTTTTGTATAGGGGAAGAATTGTATATATTTGTTTTAGAATTTGATACCTATTCTTACGTAACTCTTGTTTCATATTTAATTAAATTGAAATGTTGCAAAAAGTTTTACATTTTATACATTTAAATGAATACTGTAAGACAGTGCCTAGTCACAAAATGCAATATCTTCCAGGCAACCTATGATGTGTTAATTATATACTGCTGAAGTGACACAAGGTGAGTGTTATTTTAAAAACTGTATTATTTTAAATTAATTATTATTTTTTAATATCATTGTTTTAATTTATAGCTTAGATTCAGTATATATTTATTCTATGAGTATTCACAAGCTCGCAACGGACTTTACTAACTTTTTACTGAATGAGTGTGATGTAATTTCCTTGTCTATTAATCGTAGTCTAACTTCATTAGAACTGTAGTCTATGTTGCCATAATCAAAATCGATAGACATAAAATTTGTGACCTTATTTTATGCTACGGCACTTTAAAATTAATGAATTCGTCACAATTTCGATAGAAATACATACATAATTTCAGAATGATTGATACACCTCATTTTTAAGCAGAGATAATTAAATTATATTTCGGACCAAATAAATACAAGGATGAAATTTATCAAAATAATAAAATCAATTATTGCAATGATTCATTTAAAATATATAACTTCATTTCTTTCCTATATAGGTAGCCGACTAAGTAAGAAGGAGAGTTATGTATTTTTTTGTGACGTAAGCATGTACCTATGTAAGCATGTTTCTATATACGATGTTTTTTTGTAAAGTCTAGACAGCTTCGCGTATGAGGAGAACTCACATGTGATAAGAGTGGTCATACGGAAATAGTAATAATGAGTAACGTCATCAACAAAAACGTAGAGAGGAAATGAATACGGTCAGGTTTTATATGTTTCAAGAACTTGAATTGTTATTATTATTAAATAATTACTCGTATTTTAAAGAAATTCTTGCATAATATTATCTATAATGGGAACAGCTCTGCTTAGATCCTACTAACCACACCTGTATTGTGTAGACTCAAACTTATAGCATAACATCCATAGGTCGAGCTCTTTATACAAGTTTAAGTATACTAAAATTTGAAAAAGCTTTTTTTTTTAATTGAGTCGTCCCGGCCTTCTAATTTTACTTACAACAGCTTTATGGTCTATGGTACAGCGATGATCGAACAGTACGATAATTAATATTAGTAAACATTGATGGTAATAAGTAATAGGATTCGAAGGTCCCGGCATCAGCCAGTTCGAGTGATATGTATGTGACACTTTTTTTTTTGTGAGGACACCCCCCACAGGTCGTCACCTTACCGGGGCCGATAAGGTGGTATGTCGGACTCGAACCGACTAAAACCACACAGTGTTCCGTAATCATGTCATGTGGCCGAGGTCTCAGGTATACTTATTACTACTATGCGCCACCGTCTTAGGCCTGTTTGTGCTAGGGCGATAGAGAACCCCATCCATCGTCCCCAGGAAAGCGCTCATGGGCTCCATGTCAATTTGTCACTTTTTTATAATATAAAGTGACAGACGAACCAGGCGGGTCACGTAGTGGTAAGTAACAACGTCCGTCCATGTCAGTCGTAAGTGCGATGGCCGCCTTTGAGGGTCATTAGGGATAGAGGTATGAGGGGAGAGGAAAGAGGAGAGGTGAGATGGGCCTTGGAAGTCTCAGTGATTTCGGGGAAATACAACGCAAGCAATGCTTCATAACCGGTTTTCTGTGTGGACGTGGTATCGCACCAGTCGAGCCGGACCATTCGTGCCTAAAAATTCAATAAAACCACTTAAGCCATATAGGGAACATAAAAACAGACATTTATTTTTATATACCTATTTTGTATGAAAGTTTTAAAGATAATTAAGCTTGTGGGGTATATAAGGATGTAAATGACGCGTTGCAAGTACTGAGCTCTGTAGATATATAATATATGGACGACATGACGATATTGAGAATATGAAAAAGGCAAAGCTTTATTTAAGTCATCGATTGCCAAGATATTTCTGATCGGCTTGCAACCTTGGCGTTGCGTAAAGATGTAGCTTCATTCGCTTCTCATGGGGAGCGTTCAGAGGAATTGTTCGGACTTATACCGGTCGCAGGTTTCCACCATCCTATGCGACAAAATATCCATCTCCATCACCTGGATGATTGGCACTCCATTACTGTGCGCTTCTTCAAGAGAAGCTTTTTGCCTCGCATACTAACAGACCTACCTAAAAGGTCGACAACGCACTGGTGACTCTTAAGCTTGGGGTGTCGTGGCATGCAGCATGGGCGGCGGTAGTCACTTACTATCAGGCGACCTGTCTGCTCGTTTGCCAAATATCGCATAAAAAAAAGATATATCAAATGTTGTGGGTAGAATCCCCCCATGGGATAATGGGCTTTTGTAATTCACAGCTAATTGTTACATATCCACTAATTATATGTTGGTAGTCTACGTGACACCGTAATTCCGCAATGTCGAGTATGGTACATAAAAAAAGTTAAAAAATATGACTACCAATTCCGTACAAACAAACCTTAGGGGAGAATACACACTGGATTTTTGTATTGATGCGAAATATATGGAAAATATTAGTTATGAGTATTATAAGTGTTATATATGTATTAATACATTGTTCATTGAAAATTGTACATTATACATTGCAAATTGAAAATTGTCATACACTTACTATTGTATCCCCGAAAGGGTAGGCAAAGGCGTAGCAGGTCAGGGTCACCAGCTACTCAACGATCGACAATACGGCTTCCGTCAGGGTCGTTCAGCTGGTGATCTTCTCGTATACTTGACTCACCGGTGGGCACAGGCGATCGAGACCAAGGGGGAAGCGTTGGCCGTTAGTTTGGACGTGGCGAAGGCTTTCGATCGGGTCTGGCACAAAGCGCTCCTTGCGAAGCTTCCTTCCTATGGGCTTCCCGAGAAACTGTGCAATTGGCTCACCAGTTTTCTTACAGACAGAAGCATCAAGGTCGTTGTTGACGGTGCATGCTCCGACTCCAAGTCTGTTAATTCTGGTGTCCCACTGTTTCTTCTGCATATCAACGACATGCTGCAGATTAGCAGCATCCATTGCTATGCGGACGATAGCACGAGTGATGCCTTTTAAACCGGCCGCGCTAACATTTCTCGGGTAAACATCATCGAAAGCCGATCCAAACTTGTGTCTGAAATCGAAACTTCTTTATCAAAAGTTTCAGATTGGGGTCGACTTAACCTAGTCCAGTTTAACCCCACGAAGACACAGGTTTGCGCGTTCACCGCTAAAAAGATGCAATTGGTCGTATCACCTCAATTTGAGAGCACTTCCCTAACTGCATCAGCCAGCATCGGAATCCTTGGCGTCGATATATCAAGTGAAGTCCAGTTTCGCGGTCACATAGAGAGTAAGGCCATATTAGCCTCGAAGAAGCTTGGTGTGCTAAACAGATCGAGACAGTGTTTTACCCCGGCCCACCGCCTGCAACTCTATAAGGCGCAGGTTCGGCCGCACATGGAATACTGTTCTCATCTCTATGCAGGTGTACCCCAGTACCAACTTCTCCCTCTTGATCGCATTCAACGGAGAGCGACTCGCATCATCGACTGCCAAGATATTTCTGATCGTCTTGACACCTTGGCGTTGCGTAGAGATGTAGCTTTACTCTGCATCCTCTATCGCTTGTATCATGGGGAGTGTTCAGAGGAATTGTTCGGACTTATACCGTACATCGTCCTACGCGACAAAATATCCATCCCCATCACCTGGACGATTGGCACTCCACCACTGTGCGCTTCTCCAGAAGCTTTTTGCCTCGCACAACCAGCTTATGGATCAAATTGTCGCCTGCCGTATTTCCGAACCGATACGACCTTCAAACCTTCAAGAAGAGAGCGTACCTATACCTAAAAGGCCGGCAACGCACTTGTGACTCTTGAGTTGCGGGTGTCCATGGGCGGCGGTAGTCACTTACCATCAGGTGACCCGTCTGCTCGTTTGCCCCCTATCGCATAAATATATATATATATATTACTATACTTACATGGCAATGGAGTGCTAGTTGTTTCGACATCGGGATACTGTCCCCAGGGCCCCGGAGTCCAATGAGCACTCAGCTGGTCTTACTTCTTCTATAACGTAACATTCATTTCCACTACCTGTCACATTTGTAAATTTGAAAAGTTAAGAGAAATCCTGAATTTAACTATTTCAGTACAAAGCTTTGTTGCAGACACTTCTATATCCCTCAGGAATTATATCTTAATAAATTTAATTATAACTTTACATAGAAATAAAATTGTAATGTAAGTTTTACTCACTTAACTATACACAACTGATCCATTTTAAACTGAAAAATCTTGTAATAGAATTGTTGTTCACAAAATATCTTCAAATTTCTTTTGCACGAATGGGCTGGCTCGACTGGTGCGATACCACAGCCTCACAGAAAACTGGTTGTGAAGCATATGCCCGCTTGCGTTGCATTTGCCCAAAATGAGTGAGGTTTCCGGAAGCCCAACTCCTCTTCTCCTATTTCCTCTCCCCTCATGCCCTTCTCCTCTTTCCCATCTCCTCATCCCTCCTCTCTTTTTTCCCCTCCCCGCAACCCCCATCCCTCATCACCTTCAAAGGCGGGCAGCACACTTACGACTCTTGAGTTGCAGGTGTCTATGGATGGCGGTTATCACTTACCATCAGGTGACCCATCTGTTCGTCTGTTACCCTATAGTATTAAAAAATATAACCTATTTTCCATATAATGGCCAGGGTACAGCCCGAGTAAAACTGTAGATGTCCTAAAAGTAAAAAGTATATTATTTTAATGTCAATAACACTACAGTCCAATGAATACAAATATAACAAGACATAAATCAGTAGACAATGCAATTTTAAGAAACAGAAGACACTGATCTTAACTTTAGCTTAAATTCAGTACTTATCTAAATTAAGTGATGAAATTACAAAGACAAGTACAGACATTTCAACATGTTTTAGTTGTTTATATGTAAGTAATTGCTTTAACTTAATTTTGCATTAAGTAAGTAAATTCTTACGGAATTTAAGGAATAAATAAAGGGATTTAGGGTACATAAGTCTTGAGAAAATTTAAGACATTTCTTGTTTCTCTTTAGTATGTTACACTTTCCGCTACTAAAGCAGTTAGAAATATAGTTTTGTATGTTGTATGTGCTTACTGCAACAGGCATATTATATACAATAAAATAAAGGAAACTATTATATAAAACAATTTTATTTACTATTCTCTCCGGACACCGTCGGATCCGAGACTTGGTAGCCGAATTATTAGTATTATATGTTCTAAGAAAATATATAGAAATATTTATTTAATTAATATAGTATATTAACTTCAAGAAGACATTATTAACTTCAAAAGACATCTTCAAGATTATTTTCTTTATAGGTTTAAAACAAAATAGTAAAGCGATTTCATTGCCTGTATTGAAAAAAAAGGTAAGTTTTTTCTTGTTATTGTTTACAATAAAAAGCATTTTTATGTTTTATATTGACTGTAAGTGTTGCTTAGTCTGTATTTTCCACATTGATATATATTTATATATATATAGTTCAAATCATGATTAGTATGTAATATCTATATATATATATATAATTTGATGAATATTATATCTAATTTTTCTAATAATATACTCTTTTAACTAAAAATTAAAAGACTTCAACTTCAAATAGTGAAAGATATATACAGTTTTGATCAGCAGCTTTTAAGAAAATCGCATACATGCAACGCATGAATAAAAGCCTACTAATAGGAAGTCGGTTAAAATCTTTCTCAATCAATGCATTCAAAACATAGTGCAAGCTTCGTGCAGTAGAACAATTTGTAAGCCATTTCATTATTTTAACCACAGTAATTAAACATGCATGGACTACCGGGTACAATTAGTGAGTATATACACTTACCTACATAGTTTGTATTTACAGTAACGAACTTTGACCAGCTAGTTACCTCTATCTGGTAGTTAAATCCCGGTTGCTAGTTGTAAGACTTGATAGCATCAGCATCATATCATTATATCGTATTGGGCAAGCAATTTGATGCTTAATTTAAGACTTGTTCTTGTAGAGGTGTGGCCCCACTGGGTAGATTCTACTTAAAAGTATTTTTGAAATAAATTTCATGCCGTTTTGAAAAAGGTTTCTGAACATTTTATAAAGACATTTTGCCAGACAGAGGGTATTTTTATAATATTACTTTCTTACCAGGCATTATATAGGTCGATAGCAATAGGTGTTCGACTCAGCAGTAGTAGTCAAATTTAGTGCCATATAAGTATGTGGGACTAAATTTTTAGTAGCCAAAGCTGTAGACTTTTAATACGCTTTAGCCTGCCTGTGTATGTACATATGTATATGTAGGTTTGAACATGTTTTATTTATTTCTTAGGACATAAAAGAGTTACACGTAGTTAGAAGTGTCAACAGCATGCCGTGAAATAGTAACAGTTTATTTCTTGTTGCCCTTAATTAATTAAAATTATTTATTTAAATTCGCAAGTAACAAATAGGATTGCAAGAAACTGATAGTAAGATTATTTTTTTTCACAACACAATTACCTACTCGATTCCTGGTTTACATACACGTCAAAAGTTCACGGGATATTTTTCTTTCTTTTCTTAAAGCGTGAAGAGATGAAAAATTAATGAGGGTAAAGTAGGACGTCTGGTGAACAAAGCTACGAAGATATAGGACGGAGCTAGAATCACAGAAAGTAAGTAATTTTCCGTGGCCTATTTATTGCTATGGTTTTAGTACATATTAGAAATATGTTAATAAGTGTATGTAAGATATGATATGTATAGAAGAGTCTACATTCTAAACCATACTGAAAACATCATACAATAAAACGGCTTTTAACTACATTGACATTTTTACATATTATTGCATCGTTTTACATACGTACTCGTATACGTAAACTCAGATAAAAAGAAAGAAAGAAAATATATTTATGTTGTATTTACAAAAAGGCGAGTATATGAAAATTATCAAATATTAGTGCTTACAAGTACCCCTATATGAGAAAAAAATAGTCGTTAGTTCAGATTTATGCTACTTCGTGGGCAGCGCCGGTATGATGCTAACACTTAGAAAGAAATAATACTTACTTGTGTTGACTACCATTAAATTAGCCACATATAATACTAATTAGATCTTTCGCTGGATATTTATAAAAAAAGGGATATACTTTTTTAATTGCCATGAGTAAGGACTCAGTCGAATTAAGTCAATCGTAGCTGCCGATTCCAAAACCTACCTCCCACGGAAAAGAACAGGCCAGAATCTCAAACGCAATTTGTTTCAACATGTTGTTTTTACACCTTTATTCTTACGTTGTTATTAGACGTAAATGAAATATGTGGCATACGTACTATAACTATAGTATCGTAACACAAAATCGTTACGATACTATAGTTATAGCACGCAGGAGATGACTTTTAAGTCAGGTGAAGACTAATCAGTATTGGGCAGATATTAATCTAGTCTATATTGCAAACAGGATAGGATAGGATAACGGCAATAAGCTTACTCCCTATAACGTGAAATTGACTAAGTTATAATCGGAATACAGGCTTTATTATATTATTAGTTTATTGTACACCTCTCATATGGAATACAGTAAAAAAACATGTTGCAAATAATTACATATCAGCGGTCTCACACGGCGATATATGACATAATAATGACATTAATGACACTTCCACATATTTCAGCAAATTACTGAACAATGACCTGCTTTGAAATAGTCTTAATCTTGTTCTTTGCATCAAGCTCGCTCACGTGTTCAAAAACAAAAACGAGATTTTATTACAAATTCAAGGACTGTAGTTTGAGCCAATTTATATGTAGACAAAAAAACAAATTAAACAATTTTTTGAAACAGTAAAATGAGACACTCAATTTCTTTATTATTATTATGTAAGATGGCAAAACAATTTATTGTGATCCAAGTAAGCTACGAAAATTAAAAACACTCCGCTTCGTATTGTGTAAATTTCAAATGAATTACCTACAAAGAGAAAAAGTTAAACAAGCTGTAAGCCCACTCAGAATGCTTACCCTTGAACGTTATAGACGCTTATTAGCAGGGCACCGAGAAATATGATAATATGAAAGAAATTACAATAAGCAAGTAAAATTACTTAAAAAAATATAAGACCCATTGCATAATTAACTTTTTTTTTACTATATAAGGGGAGAGAGGAATAGACGGGTCACCTGTTAGTGACAACCGCCACCTGCAACTCAAGAGTGGTAGGTGCGGTGCCCGCCTTTGAGCCTCCAGTACCCCACTCACTCGGCAATACAATGCAAGCATTGTTTGTCTATCAGTTTTTCTGTGAGGCAAAGTAAATGGTGAGAAATATACTTTTCTTTATTCCACTAACACTATTAAGGCTGTGATAAGGAAACATCTTACCTACACTTGAAAGCATAATCCTCCTTCTTGAAAAACCTTTTTTTTAAACTACATTATTCAAATTATAAAGTTGAAAAAGTATTCTTTTGTTGTTTGACCGCGATGAAGGACTACTTGCCTAAGTTAAAATTTGTTTCTTTTGCCGGTTGTGATGTACATATTAGGATAATGAGTGGCGTGGAGTAACGAAAAAGTGCAGTAGTTACTATAAATTTCAAAGAATATGATGGCAGAATCTACATATACTCCTTTTATTGATGAAGGAAGAATCCGTAAGAGGGGTTATTGTTTGATGTCACTTTTATTATTAACTGACACATACTTCATTCAAAATAATGTTTTATTTTTGTTAGTTCGCAGATATTGACAAGCATCGTGTAATGATTTTTTTAAAATTAATAAAACAGATTTCAGTTTTAAATATTGGTTTATGGTTCAATTTCGGTTTCTAGGCGACCACTAGTACAACAGCATAATAATTAAATTAGTAAGAGATTTAGTGGTTTAGATTATATTGAAATTATGAAGACTCTTCTCGACATTTTACTTCTGAGCGCAAAAGACCCTCTGCACAAATCCCGAGGGTAGAATCAGCTACATTGAAGGGTAGCTCTTGGTATTACGTGGTCTCCGCCCCATACATAATATATGCATTATCTTAGCTTCACAAATTGCTTTGACGTGACGAAACGTGTTTTATTGCTCGTCCTCATCTACCAAAATGTATCTTGGTATAACCTAATTCGAGATTATTGAATTGACAAATTGTACACCTTTGCAAATTATTCATTATTCAAATTCGAAAAGATTTTTTTTTATAGGTGGAGAAAGTCATTAAATAAATACTTTTTAGTGTACAGAACGTATGTTAGTTAGTCATAACTTTATATTAACGACTTAAAATTGTAGAAGAAACTGCAAAAGCGTGCTTTTTAAATACCTATTTGTAACGCAACGCTACATATAACGTAAAGAATGACTCCTTAACTTATAATATCAAGAAGTTGTTCCTTCCACGTTCAGTTCAGCAACGTGAGACGCAAAGATCTTGATAACTTTAGAAAGCATTGTAAGAAAATATTGTTAGGTAGTAGTGCTTAGTGCTTATAAAATTTGAGGGTTTCCTTCAATATCTTTGGGATCCTATCATCAAATCATTACTTTTTTTTAAATTAAAATAATTTTGAAATCAGTCTACAATAGACTACTTGACTCATATCGATCTTTGTGCAAGAAATTATTAAATCTAAAAATCTAAACATATCACTTTAATTAAATAAGAGCTTAAAATTTCTCAAATCATGCAATTTAAAATATCTGTGTTGGTTTTGTATTTAATTTGAAAACAGTTAAACGTCATTTGTTTTAGAACTGTAATTCTAGAACTGTAATTCTTGAACGGAAATCACTGCTCTCGCATCTCAAGATTATTTTGAGGAAAATTCAGGATCTAGCCTAAGCAGTTTAAGCTTTTTATTGTCTTGTGTAATAAAATATCTTGTGTAATAAATAAGTACTAACTTACATATTTCTCTGTGCAATGTAGGTAATACACAAAGTCCGGTTCCGGAGACTTTCTCAATATTTTTCTGCATTCGCTAATGACGCAATAATGATAATAACTACGTTTTCCGTGCCAACTAGTAAACGTGATGATAATTATACTCATTATAACCAGAAACTTTGAGAAGTTAGTTGAAAGTATGTATGCAAATGCTTGTTTACAAATCACTTAACAGCAAATAACAAATAATTTATCACCATCATTGCGGCCCGTATTTTACTATATTTGTTAAAAAATATTTTAAATCAAGGTTTGCCTTGTTCGAAACCTCAAAAAAACATAAATGTATATTTTTGTTTAGCAGAATATTTATGTCTAACCAAATAAGACTTAATTTTAAAAGTGTCAACTAGCCTATTGGCTAATATACGTAAAACAAAACATATGTACATCAGTAGAACACATTCCTCCTCCTTTTTTGAAGTCCCTTAAATGGTATCCTAGTTTTTTTCATTCATCCCTCGGGAACGACATGAATTCGTGTTTCTACCCTTAGTTAGAAGATTAAGGCAACTCATTTTTTACTCGTAAATTAATGGTATGATGTCCTGACAACTTCGGGAAAGGTCCTTGTATACATATATAGGGTATATGTATATATTATAAGGCAAAAAAAATCTACTTCTTTATTACTTTTGTTACACGGAACACAGGAAAGTGCTAGACAGAGCTTAGAGTATGTAGAGATAGAGATGGGGTGCCGGCTAGAAAACCTCCACGTGGTGCACCCTGGGCAACGTTGGCGACGACGCAGCCTTCTCCTCCTTTACTTTTCAGGAGGGCGTCGTCGCCAACGGCTAATCTTCTGGCGAGAAGAGGTGGCTTTTACATCGGCCACAAGTGGGACCCCTTTATGGGTAGCAGTTTCTCCACTGTCAACAGTGGAGAAAGAGGACGGGCTCGGCGTGCACTCGCACTGCCACCGAGCAGGCATTTAGATATTCATCTCGATGTCACCGTTGGCATATCGTAATCCCGAAAGGAGTGTCGTGGTTAAGTCTCACGGCTCTGATCGGGGGCGAGAGTCTTGGCTTAACCGCCCGGACTGCGAGGAAGAATACCTCTATAAAAAATTACCCCGAATCCTGTGTTCTGGTGCGTGACCATGGGATGCATGGCTGATGGGTGGTTCAGTCGCAAGCGCACTCCCAGCCGAGGCACCTGCGGACCCCTCGGTTGGGCATAAATCTACGCTTACCCGGGTATTGGGGGATCTCTGCCCGGGTGGACCTTTAGTTCTCCCCCACTCGTGGGAATAATTATGGATTCATCAACTTTGAAAAACATTAAAGAAATAAATGAAGAAAGAAAGAAGGAGAATTTGAAGAAGAAAGAGAAAAGCAAAAAGAAGACAGACGACACCTCGTTGAACGACGAGGAAGTAATTGAGTTCCAAGATCTTGGAAATCGGAAGCGCAGTCGCTCGAGGGATGACGGTCCTGAACCATCCATGCTTCCTCCTAAATTGACAAGCAGCCAAAGGGGAAGACCGAGGTCACTTACACCTGTTGCGCCTTTGGCAAGTTCCGCCTTTTCCAGGGCGGGAGAGTACGCACGGGCTCGAGCGGAAGGCGAAATCATCGCGGAGGAGGAGATCGCGGATCTCCTAATCAAAATCCGTTCACCGGTTGAAGGGGGTTCCGTCTCTCTGACACCGGTGGCGTTGAGAGAAAGGACGAATGTGGCGGTGGCAATTATAAATAAAGTGGCCACCAAGTCCACTAATCTGAAGGGCACCTTTGTTCGAGCCCTGAAGGACTCCTCCTCCGCTATCTCTGGGGTGGTCCAATCTCTCATTGGGGACGTAGCGCGTCTCCAAGCGGCAAACGACCACCTCTCAGAGCAGATGACAGAACTCAGCGCTCAGTTCGCCCAATTTCGGGCGGATTGCCCTGAGCGACCGAGCCAGGTTGAGCGGCAGGCTGCTCCCTCTCCCGCTCCGTCCGAAGTTCCGGATTCCCACCTGCGTAAAATTATTGACGCAGTGTGGAGGATGATGGATGGGCGCCTCGCAGGTCTGGAGGCAAGGCTGCCTGCAGCCCCCATTGTTCGGCCGCCTCTCGCTGCCGATAAGACTAGACGCAAGACGCAGTTATTGACAGTGCTTCCTATCTCAAGTGCCCGAGCGACTGTGTCGTATGCTGCAGTGACTTCCGCTCCGGTGGTCTCACCCACACCGAAACGTGGACGACCGGTGAAGGCAGCGACAAAAGTGGCGACTGAATTCCCTCCGCTCCCCACTCCGTCTGTTCCATCTGGTGCTGAAGCTATGCCTGGCTCCTCTAGGTCTGCCCCCTCTAATGATGGGTGGCAAGTAGTCGGTGGTGCTAAGAAGTCTCAAAAGCGCGATAAGAAGGCTGCCAAGAAAGCAGCCTCTACACCAAAATCGCAGTCGGTGGCCGTTTCGTCAAACAAAAAGCCTCGGAAACTGCAGGCGCCCAAAACTGCGGCTGTAGTCGTCACAGTGTCACCGGAAGCGGGAAACGTTGGGCTATCCTACGCGGCCATCTTCAAAAAGGCCCGGGATAGCCTAGGTGGTGAGTTCGGGGCTTCAGGTGTGAGGCTGCGCCTCGCCCAAACGGGGGCTCGAGTTCTCGAGTTCCCCGGGGCTGAAGGCGTGAAGGCGGCCGACATTGTTGCTGAGAAGTTGCGGAGTATTTTCCATGAAACGGATGGTGTCAGGATCGCCAGGCCTGCTAAGTGCGCTGAGCTGCGCCTTTCAGGCCTAGACGACTCTGTGACGGTGGAGGATGTCCGCGTTGCCATTCAGGAGAAAACAGGATGCAATGCGGAAAATGTCAGAGTCGGCACCATTCGCCCCGGTCCAGGAGGCCTTGGCGCGGTTTGGATCAGTTGTCCCATGGCGTCGGCCAAGATTTTGGGCGACGCCGGCAAGATCCTTGTCGGTTTCGTGAACGCCAGAGTCACAGTTCTGGCGGCGAGACCGATAAGGTGTTTTAAATGCCTGGCATCGGGTCACACCCGCGTCAAGTGTGCAAGTGGTTTTGACTGCAGCGGTCTCTGCTTTCGCTGCGGTCGACCGGGTCACAAAGCGGCGGATTGTTCCGCCGCCCCTCACTGCCCTGTGTGTGCGGCGGGTAATCTCCCCGCCAATCATCAGATGGGGCAGGGGGGCTGCAAGTCACCCCGCGCTTCTCAGCAAACATCCGGAGCTAGCCAATCGACCCAGGCTGCCTCTGGTGTTAATCGTGCGTCGCTACCATCGCCCATGGAGGAGGCTGTAGAGACAGTTCAATAATGGACCAAGTCTCCAGCCTCCTTGTCCAGACGAACCTAAACCACTGTGCCGGTGCGCAGGACCTTTTACTGCAAACCATGGCAGAGTGGTCGATCGATGTGGCCGTAGCTGCGGAGCCCTATTACGTTCCTCCCCGTCTAAACTGGTTGGGTGACCGGGACGGTTCCGTGGCAGTCATCGGCTCCACGGCGGCTCATTCCCCGCCCTTGTCGCTTAGAGACAAGGGTTTTGGATATGTTGCCGCTGAATGGGGGGGGATCACCATTTATGGTGTCTACTTCTCTCCCAACCGGAGTCTGAGCGATTTCGAGGTCTTCCTCAATAACCTGGAAACCTCGATACGGCGACTAGCGTCTGGGCACGTTCTAGTGCTGGGGGACTTCAACGCCAAGTCCGTTGCGTGGGGTTCCCCCAGGACGGACGCACGGGGCGACGCTGTTGAGGAGTGGGCAACATCGGTGGGCCTCTGTGTCCTAAACAGAGGCACCACAAACACGTGCGTGCGACAGCAGGGGGGGTCGATAGTGGACCTTTCGTTCGCTACCCCTGCTCTCGCCGCACGAGTAAGGAACTGGTGTGTCATGGAAGAGGTTGAGACGCTCTCGGATCACCTTTATATCCGATTTGAGCTCTCCCGGACCCAGGACCCCAGAAGGGGTCACTTGGCGCGGTATCCTTCCCGCTTTCCGCGGTGGGCTATTTCTAAGCTAGACCGGGATCTACTGGAGGAGGCAGCCATAATTTACTCTTGGCTGTCTCCACAGCCTCCGACCGAGGAGGTAGACATGGGGGCAGGCCGCTTTTGCGATGCGGTAACGCATATCTGCGATGCGGCCATGCCCAGGATTCGAGGAAGTCGGCCTCCAAGGAAGGAGGTCTACTGGTGGTCCCAGGAGTTGGTGGATCTCCGTGTGGCCTGCATTCGTGCCCGGAGGTCCTACACCCGCAGCCGTCGGCGTCACCGCGATGAAGGGGAAGAGGACCGGCTTCATGAGGAATACCGAGAGGCACGGAAAACTCTGAAGCTGGCCATTTGCCGCGCCAAAGAGGAGAAGAGAAAAGAGATGCTGGAGGGTCTCGATCGTGACCCCTGGGGTCGCCCTTATCGTGCGGCGCAACAAAAGCTCCGCACGCTGGGCCCCCCCCTTACTGAGACTCTCCAGCCCAGCTTCCTGCAGGAAGTGGTTGAGGGCCTTTTCCCGCAACGGGTGGAGCACTCATCCCCGTCGATGGCCCCCTTGGCCGGAGACGACGGGGACTTCGAGGAGGCGGAGGTTCCACCTATCAATGAGGCAGAGATGGGGGCGGCTGTCCTTCGAATCCGTTCTAAGAACACCGCCCCTGGACTGGACGGGATCCCTGCCCAAATATTGGCCCTAGCCCTCAACCACATGTCGGACCGCCTCAGGGAGGTGTACAATGCATGCTTGGCGTCTGGACGCTTCCCTGACTGCTGGAAGAGCGGGAAGCTGGTTCTTTTAAGAAAGCCGGGACGGCCTACGGATTCGGTCGCGGCCTATAGGCCCATCGTGCTGTTGGACGAGGCGGGTAAATTGTTTGAGAGGATCCTCTCTGCCCGCATCGTCCGGCACCTGAGCGAGGTCGGCCCCGATTTGTCGGACGCCCAATTCGGTTTCCGAGCGGGGCGTTCGCCGATCGGTGCTGTAATGCGCCTGAGGGCCCTGACCGAACAGGTAGTGAGCTGTGGCGGCGTGTTGTTGGCAGTGTCTTTGGACATTGCCAACGCTTTTAATAGTCTGCCATTCAGCTGCATCAGGGAAGCGCTCCGCTATCACGGGGTGCCACAGTACCTGAAGTGGCTGATGGCAGACTATTTGGAGGAGCGTACCGTCGTGTACGAGGATCGAGAGGGAAATTTGAGTCGTCGGCCCATGTCGTGCGGTGTTCCGCAGGGGTCTGTCCTTGGACCACTCCTGTGGAACATGGGCTACGACTGGGCCCTTCGAGGCGACTTCCCCCCTGGGCTGGGCGTAATCTGTTACGCTGATGACACACTGGTCACAGCCCAGGGGGCGAACTTTGAAGAGGCGGCACGCCTGGCCACCAGAGGAGCCTCACTGGTGGTCGGGCGCATCGAGGCGCTAGGGTTGCGGGTGGCCTTAGATAAGACGGAGGCCCTTTTATTCCATGGGCCCCGTCGAGGTCCGCCCCCTGGCGCCTCCATAATGGTTAACTCGATCCTCGTACCGGTTCAGGCCCACATACGATATCTGGGCCTGATCCTCGACGGAAGATGGCGATTCGACGAGCACTTCCTGCAGCTGGCTCCAAGGTTGGTCGGCGCTGCGTCCGCCCTTGGGCGACTTTTGCCCAACTTGGGTGGACCCAGCGTTGCTACAAGACGACTGTACACGGGGATTGTCCGGTCAATGGCACTATACGGTGCACCGGTGTGGGCGGAGGCTCTGACCGCCCAGAATAGGGCACGCCTCTGGCGCCCTCAAAGGGTCATGGCGGTTAGAGCCATACGCGGTTACCGCACCGTATCGACGGAAGCGGCGTGCGCGTTGGCCGGAACTCCCCCGTGGGACTTGGAGGCGGAAGTGCTCGCCGAAGTATTTCGGCGAACGACTGATTCCAGGGCGAGTAGCGGCAATCGGCCCCCGCCCGAAGACGTACGCGAGTGGCGTGAGGCCGCTCGCCGAGCCACTATGGCTCGTTGGTCGTCCCGGCTGGAGGCTCCGCGTGCTGGCTTAGCCATCGTGGAGGCGCTCCAGCCGGTCATCGTCGAGTGGGCAGGGCGGCAGCACGGGACCCTTTCCTTTCGACTGACGCAGGTTCTTTCCGGGCACGGCTGCTTCGGAAAGTACCTGCATTCGCTCGCTAGGAGGGAATTGAGTCCCGTCTGCCACCACTGCGACTGCAGTGAGGACTCGGCCCAGCATACGCTTTCGGATTGCCCGGCTTGGGCGTCGCAGCGTCGGGTCCTCACTGCAGTCATCGGAGAAGATCTCTCGCTACCGGCCGTCATACGCTCCATGGCCGGTAGCGACAGGAATTTTACCGCGGTCGCAACCTTCTGCGAGGAGGTCATCTCACAGAAGGAGGCGGCGGAACGGGCCCGGGAGGACGATCTCCACTCGGACCTAATTCGCCGCCGGCGTACCGGGCGGCGGAGGCGCGCTTACTTGCGCCTCATGCCGCCCTGAGTGTGGCTGTGGGTGGTCGGGACGGGTTTTCCCCTCCACCCGCTATAAAGGCCAGCCGCGAGGAGGCGACGTCCTGGTGTGCCTGGACGTTGCCTAATTGAGAGTTACCAGAAGGTGGTGCCCGCGCTTTTGCGGGCAAAAGCGCTAGGAGGGGTCCGGATGTCTTACTAAAGCTGTTCCCGGATTCCTCCTATTTTAAGCGCAGCATGGCACACCGTGTGGTTTTAGTCGGTCCGATTCCGACACACCGTTCCACTGAAAACCCCGGTGGGATGACGGCCCGAGGGGGTTTCCACACGTTAAAAAAAAAAAAAAAAAAAAAATGTAGAGATAGAGATACCGTGACTAATTCAATCACATCGTACATAATGAAGCCACTATTTGTTCGCTGCGTGAATCTAAACGTTTGTCACCAAAACGTAGCCTTTTGCTTTGCTTTAATATATTTAGGCATATATCCTTTTCTAACTATTTTATTGCTGCAAGATACCTCGGTACAACACCGGTAACATCATTATAGTCTCATCATCAAACGTGTCCGCTCGTGATATAGACTTATCACTTACTTTCATTTCACTGAAAATGTTTTGATTACCTTGTTTGCTCTGGACAAGCATCGTGATGTAACAACATTATTCTATTTAACGCGAACAAAATAAAATAACGTGACATTCGCGTTTGTCCCTTTTAAATGCTAAAAATCTCATTTCGTTATCGCTGCGCGTCGTGATTTAGTTAAGTATACACAATTTTATTTAATTGTTTAAGATATATATGCAATTAAGTGCAATAATGACCAGGGTCAAGAATATGATGCATACCTACATATATACTGGTTACACTAGCAATACAAATAATAAATCTGTAAAGATAGAATTTTATTCATTTCGGATTGATTTAAGGATTCAACCGATATAAACCAGCCTCTTAAATCTTACCCCCTGTATGCATTGAGAAATTATTGTTTAATAAACGTTTCCAAGATATCGATGGAACTTAACTGAGATGTCGCTAGCAAAGCGATAATTATTCAAAGATAATAAAATCAAATTATATAATGTAATTTATGTAAAAACAAAAAGGCTTCCATAAATAATATCAACAGTGTTTATTAAACCTCAAGTGACCAATTTTTTTGATGTTGTAAATAAAAAACATACGATTGCCGATCATGATTGCATATGATTATGAAACACAAGTGTATACGTTATCATTGTTCGTGTTTTCGAGCAGCCCCAGATATTTGTTGCCATTATAACTTTTGCTACCGCAAATATAGTTTTGGGTTGTTCAAGGCATAAATCGAGAAATTGTGACTGTGAGAAATAAGGTTCACTGAACTATAATCGGAGTCGAGAGGATGTGGCCTTCGCCTGTGAGATCATAAACTCTTAATACCTTAACTCTTACGAGTACTACTGAGCAGTTTAAATTAAACTGCTCAGTTTGGCATTGTAGGCACTGCAAATTCCTGAAGATTCTAAAAAACCAACACAGCTTCAGTTGTCATAAACCCTATACAGATAAATTATCTTATTTAAATGTTAACCTTAAACATACAAATATTCTTCATATGGACTTCCAACTCTTAGATTACTGTAAGAGTCATTGAAAAAAACGAGTACAAATTTATGATACTTTTAATAGTAAGCGGTGGCCGGTCGGACACTCTTCTAGTTCCGATCTAGTTTCTACAATTATTTAATAAAAATATATATATTATCTCTTATAACATATAGCAAAACTGCAGGGATCACATGTACACACTAAAAAATCCACTCTCTCCCTTATAGGCCTTATAGTATTCATCAGCTAAGCTTCGTCTACCGTACCAAGCAACAACAAGCGCGCAAGAACTTTAAAAGTAACTGGATAAAATCCTAACCTATCTATCCCACCTAAAAAACATTCAATCATTCATTCTTTTACAGTTTCTCTTCTTCCTCTTTTGGTTGTTTAATGGAATTCAATCTTCACCTCTGGTTGGGTTATAAGACGTAAAGGCACAGTAACAGATAGGTAATAATAGATATACTGCACGGATCACGTAAATGAAAAGAATGTCAGTATTATTCCTGAGGCGAAATTAAGTAAACTAGGACACAATCATGCAGAGTGGTCAATATGGAAATTGATGACAGAACAGGCCTCGATGGTCTTGAACAAGTCTCATCTGGGTTTATTTATGATATTGGGCACAGACGAACAGACGAGTACCCTGATGGTAAATAACAACCACCTTACGGCGATTAGGGAGAGGGTGATGAGGGGAGAGGACTCACTCACTCTACAATACAATTCAAATATTGTTTGTCTACCGGTTTTATGTAAAGTCGTTGCATTATTCGGTCGATCCGGTGCATTCCTGCCTCTCACGGTTCTCCTACTTACATAGCTAATGTACCTCTAGCTTCCAGAACATCTAAAGATAGATAGGTCTATTCGTAGAACCTCGCATTAGAGTGGCAGAGTGGAAAGAAGACGTCTTACCAAATTCTGCGTCATACATACTTCGCTGTAAAAAGTAAAATATAAAAAAGCTTGTTTACATGAATTATTCATAGAGTTTGAAAATAATATAATATTTATGTGACAATAAATATTAAATTACTTCTCAGGATCTTCTAGATCTACTTACAACAAAAAGGGTATAGCTTGACTCTCTTATTTTTCTCCTACGTGCGTCTTAGAATTCCTCATTTTAAAGTGCACACAACAACTCAACAACTTCTTACAACTCCAGAATTAGTAATAACTCCCGTCATTGGGTCTTTACAAACATTAAATCAATGGACACAAAGACCGCTCTAGGCTCGGGACAACTATTTGTGGATCATATATGTATGTATATGTGTATATTTTGTTATCCTATGCATGTTAATCATGAAAATGATACAGCCTGACTTTTTGCTAAATTAAATTAAAATGCAATAGAAGAACTAACATCTGTTTAAAAAGTTCATCTGTTTAAGACAGCATTTTAAATTTTTCTTTTATTCCTGTGGAAGTCTAAATTAGCACCCTTAAAATATATACATATATTTACAGAAGTTTGAGAATTAATTCTTATTTACAAAGATTATTGTAACAAACTTTTCTCATGTACTCTCATCAAACCAGAGCTATAATTATTTTAAACATGTAACAAGATCACGACTGTCGATTCAGAATTCAAATTGGCCAGCCTAAGCACTGTAAAAATAACCTAATAATTAAATAATCCTTCTGACTTTTTGGGCACTGTTATCTAACTTTTTTCAAGACAACTGGTAAACAAAAACTTAAAGACCAGTCTGCAGTATCCATCTAATACAAAGCTATCTGACGCCTAAATGTTCATGTCAGAATTTTTGTTGTACTTGACTTATACAAATGCCCCTTCCATCAGCTTCTATCATAAGTCGAACAGCGCTTACATTATCTTTAGTAGTCGCCGTAGAAGGACGTCTTTCTCGAGAATCATCAGTAAGTTGGTAAACGGACGGAAGAACGCCTCACTACGTGATGGTCTGACGCAATGAGGAAGATAACGTGGATAGAGTGAATGCGAAAGTAGGTGGACCCGGTACTACGGCGTACGTTAGGAGAGGCCTACCTCCAGTAGCGGACTGCGATAGGGTGAAACATTTCAGAAACTATTAACAAACATAGTAACATTATATTATATAACAACAAATTAATATTTAAGGTAAAAGATACATAAAAATTACTACACTTAGGTACAAAAATGTGTTGCATGGAATTAATCAAACATGTGACACGTACGTTCGTGCGAAACGACCGCTTATGCTGAGACCAAAAAATATTTTTGAGAGCGTTTTAACCTTTAGTCGCGGTGACCGGAAGCGTCACTATGAAATCAGCCTAAGTAGATTACGGCTACAAGACACGCAAACAGAAAGGAACGTACATGTTTCTGATATGTAGATTCTAAATAAATATACCTGAATACTATTTAGGGCCTTATGATTCTACAGAGGAACACGTTCAGTATGAGGGATGTCGACGATGTGAAATTGACAAAAAGTAAGGAATTGATCCTCTCCGCGTTTGATATGTTCTCATTGTATTTCTATCCATTTAGGTGTTAATTGTAATTCTTTTGAGTATATATATTTTTAAACATAGATGTTCTAGTATTTATTTAGTATAATGTTGTTTTTAAAGAAAGTCACGTGGTCGGTAGTGTAAAGTATGGCGTTCGCTTTAAAATATTACTGACCAGTAACCGAATATTATTCACTCGACAGCAATCAATTCGGCTCACATAATAGAAAACAAGAGTAACCAATCAAGCATGCATGCAAGTGTCCCCTGGCTTTGGATCCGTACTTGTGTGGACACAAATATCTTCAGAGATTCACACGGAGCTAGTACCTATTGAAAAATTATATTTAACTAGCGAATAATACGGGGAAGAAATCCTTACCGAATATGTTGGTCGATTTTTGGCCATTTCCAATGAATTTTAATGACTGCCCAGCATGCAGTCCGGACTTTAACAAGATCGAGCATGCTCGGAAATCCTTATATGAAACCTTTCATTGCTCTCGTGTGTATGCATTTGATTTTTTTAATAATATTAGATTGAAATAGATTTAATCTTTTCATAAGTGTCTCGGGATCTAGCAGGAAACTAAATTTAACTATCCAAATTAGTTAGCTGGTATCGTTACTTCATTGATTAGGTTTAATACTTCACTTCTTTTATATGTTTTAAATAGTTTGAACATATTTTTACCTTTAACGTAACCTTTATCGTATAGTGAATATTCGTATTCACTATACTTCGTTTTCTATTAAAAATCTTCTGTACTAAACTACACCATCTACTTTGTTCGCGTAAGGGTTGAGAACGTTAATTTGTCAAAAATAAATTTGCCTTATCGTGATCACGAGCCTCTCTTCAGCATATATGCTTGCTTTCCTTAACACAGTGTCTGTATGCTTAAACTTAAACCCTCATTTTAATATAATTGTTTAGCAATTCATCAAGAGTCTGAAGTAATTGTTGAATTGTTTAGAACAACTTCGTAGTTATTGGTAAAGTATAATAAACTGACCGGTTTGTTTTTATACTATAGGGGGACAGACAAACAGACGGGTCACCTGATGGTAAGTGACATACGCCGTCCATGGACACCTGCAACTCAACAGTCGTAAGTACGCTGCCCGCCTTTGAGGGTGATGAGGGATGAGGGGATGGGAAAGAAGAGTGGGAGGTTGAGAAGATGGGAAAGAGTAGAGGGGGATGAGAGGAGTGGAAAGGGGAAAGGGGGAGTTCGGGAAATGCAACGCAAGCGTTACTTTACAACCGATTTTCTGTGAGGCCGGGGTATCACACCGGTCGAGCCGTGCTTAAGCATGGCACCTGTACCGGTTCGAGTGAACATGTCGGAATAAGCCCGTGTACGCGAATGCGGTTTTCTTAAAGCGCGAAATATAACGCGCTTATAATCGCGTATGTATAACAACCGTATACGACCAGGAAAAAATGCTGGTCTGAAACCGCTCTAAAAGTGATTTATTGTCTATAATTTAGTTAAAGTGTGTTCTTTACATAGAAACAGTACTCCTCCTCTGTACATCTGGCAATGTTTGCTTAACGCTTAATGCTCGGTTCAGTTGGTAAGAGGTGAAACGTAACAAAAAAAAATGATACATGATATTTAGTAAGGAGTAAGCATATGAACGTAAAAATGTCTGAAGACATATTGATCCGCAGAATAATATGGCATGAATAAATTAATTTAAGGCAGATCATGCTTATCATAATGATACATTGTCATCGGAACTGAAAGTGTATGCATTGTACGTGTGAGAACTGTGTAATCCACTAATATATATGACGGAGATCCATCGGGTGACCACTTATAAGTGGTCGGACATGGTGACGACCCAAAATAATATTTATATGTCGCAGATACTGATTTTCGGCCTCCATTATCGTCGCCAGACATCTCGTGGGCGTGTAGTCTGTAATCGTGCGAAAATGAGGAAACACTCGTTTGAGTTTTGTACACAGAATTTAATGTGCAAACATAGAAGGTAGGTAACAAGAAAATAAACTAACTGTAATCATTTCCGAATGCGATATATATAATTATTTAGCTTTATTATCTATGTCGCCTGGCAGTTCTGATAAGGTCATGCTCGAATAGCCATATGGCAATGGATCTCTTTGGTGTGATTAAGATGGATGATGGTTGGCGCGTGCGTCATGCTCGTAAACGAGTACAGTTGACCGAGGCTGATCATCTCCGGACTGCTATAACTTAAAATATGTATAGGCAATATTAAAAAAAAAATGTTGTCCTAAAACAATTTTATATTTTTGACATAGGTAATTGGCACTTGTCTTAATAAATATCAATTTTATATATATTTGAAAAAAATGTGTCTTCGGAGTTTCTTGATTGTTCTTCTCCATTCGATCTATGTGCTGAAACTGGCAACTAGCTTCACGACTCACTTAGTCTGACTTACTTCCTAACTTGACAATTCAAAAATACATATGATTTGTTTAATTAAAATAAGTGATTTTGATTGATTTATGCACAATTTGAGGTCAAGCGGACACCTGGAAGCAGGTCAAATTTAACGTACAAGATTTGCGAACAAATATTCATACTCATACAAAGCTTGTAAAAAATAAACATTATTATATCATTAGGATCATTATATAGTACAAAAATATAATTGTATTACGAACCTAGCTCTGCTAACATTTACCTACAAAACATAAAATGAACCAACAAAAGGAATGGAAGCAATGTGACTATTGTTTCATGTAGCGTATCCGACTTTATTTGGACAGTCTGAAACAATCTTGTACAAGATACTAAAACGTGTATGTACTACTCTGTTTAGAATTCACCGTGATGCACCCCTCTTCCACAAGTATTGTAGCACTGTATAAGAATAACTTCCTTAGTACAAAAAAACAGCGTCTTCTTGTTTTTAGAGCGTAATTTTATTCATCATTTAATGTAACAATTTTTTTAGTCAATTGTTTTCGTGATTATACTATTTTTTTTTTAATCTCTACGGTATATAATACTATGTGAGATATCACGTAAATCTTCAATACCAGCTTTAGTCATTTAAAACCAATTAGGCGAACCCTTGAGAAGAAATTCCTACAATTTAAAAAAATGGCTCACGTGTAGTGATCTGACGCAAAAAAATGTATCTGTGTCATAATAAATTGAAAAACAATGATAAATTAAAACTTAAATATGAATTGAAATAGAAGATGACGTGTGCCAATTAAACACTTGTAAGAGACTAGAACTAGACTTAGAAGAGCAAAACATTTTGCTATATGTAGGAGCTCCGTTCCTTAAGAACTGATGTTATTCCTTCAGAATACGCAAGGATAGTTTGAAAATTATACGGAAAGTTTCCAAAGTACTCACCAATGACGGCTGTACAAAATTATACGCGTATCAACTGTTCAGAGTTAGTTTCGAGAAGTTCCGCGTAACTTTTGTGTTCCACACTGTTCCAGGCGTTTTCCTTACTGCAAGCCTGTATGTTTCTAACATTTTTTATGTCTTTGAAATTTGGTATGGCAGGTAGCCTATTCACTCATGGATATGCATGGGTAGTAAAAAAGGTTATTCTATAGTTTTGTTAGTTTGAGGGTAGATAATTAGAATATACAAAATGAGTTTAGACAATAAGTGAAAGAAGGAAGGAGGAAATACACATCAAAATCTTTGTTCCAAATTGTTGTTACAACAGGGATTTCATACAAATAACTTTTATCCTAAAATTAATTTTGCTCAGTCCGTCATTCTCTACAAAGTTTCGAGATTAAAGATTTGAGATGGTACGGTGATGTCTATTAAAAATGTTTTATATGTAAGATGAGGTCTATTGTGCGTTACGGTGATATCTGTTTATACGGGCATTTCCCAAAGGATTTTAGTGGATTAATTTTTTTAACTTGTGGTTGTATAAGTGTTTCTTTCCACCAAAGGGAGAGACCTTGTGTTTTTTGGCCAGACACCAGTATTGGACAAGGTTATTATGACGTTTAACATAATAGATCCAACCCATTTTTTCGCATCCCGATGTGATAGAGTGGTCTCATACTTGCAGCCACATAGACGACATTTTCTGTCTACTGGTTATTTCAGCGCTGCTATGCCGCGCTGATTCTGTCGGATCATGATGGCTTAGTCTTTTAAGGCAAATATTGATGATTCTAATTTTGGAGAAATGGCATATGCCATTTCTTAATAAAAAAAAATATATAATTTAACCTATTTTTATTTATTATACTACTGTATTATACTACACTTTACTTTTTTATAAAAAAAAACCAGCTAATCGTATATATTTTTTAATTTGCCCACCCTCTCTCTCTCTCTGTGCCATCACAATGTCCCTTTCCGTCCCTCTCTATCCTCCCATTCCTGTCAACATCTCTTCTCCAAATTTACCATCTAATTCCATAAAGTGCTCAGATGACTTGGATAAGTAAATATATCCATATCGTGCTCAGATGACTTGGATAAGTAAATATATTAGTGAGTGTATGTATGTATTGCTCACATTCTTTTTCCACAGTCAATCCTAATTTATTCAGTACAGTACATCAAGACATTTTTGCCCTTTGAAGTTTTTTCCTGAAATTAGTTTGTGTTTGAATATTTATAGGGTTGATTGTACTATAAACACGTTACACGGATTACGCCCAAATGAAGATGGATTATGTTAATATCTTAATACGGTACGTTTTGTTGACATTAAGTTTATGCTAATATTAGGTAAGGTAGGCTGTTTATCACTTATTAGTTGCTTAAAGGTCAGAGCAAGTAACGGGTAAGTTATGTACATAATATACAAGGAAAACATATAAGCTCCACTTACAAGTTAAAACTATATAGAGCATAAGGGAGCTAAGCAAATACTCCAACGACAATGTCCAAAATATTTCGAATATTTTTTTATACATTTGACGCATTGTAAGTTGTTTATATTTTATTGACTACTAGTCGTTCCCTCTAGGCTTACCTGCATTTATGGTCACTGCTCCGCTTCTAAGGGTTGCAGCGTGATGTTTTAAAGGCAATATTAAATCTGACTGATAGTTTCAGTTTTTCTTATACTTTACTACTATAGAATCACATTTTCAGGGAGACAATTGCGTATCTTAAATACCAAACATAGTTGTAAAACAATAAAATTATCCTAAAAAAACCGTTCTTAGCAATACGCTAGAACCAACTAACTAATACAGTATATTATGATATTGAATATATTCGTTTCTCTAAATTATTAGCTTATAAGAATAAGATTTCTTTTTCCTAACGTTTGAAACAATAGCTATTTATTTTGTACCCAATATATTTTTATAAAATCTATTTTCTTTCTATTTATGAGAACTTGACTACAGCTCACTCAGTCTGTAAGAATACCATAATTGCTTCTTACAACTACTAACAAGTTTTCACACATGCAGAGGTATTTAATATAATATTACCTTTACCTACTAGTTTACTGTCACATACTATTAATGTTATTTGGATTTTTTAGACTTTCTTTTGGGTGCAAAAATAGATGTTTCAATCTTTTCAGTATTCTAGCAGTAGTAGTAGTATAACAGTCGTAGAGCCATGCTTAGGCTTGAGTGAGGCGGCGCGACCGGTGCGATACCACGGCCTCACAGAAAACCCAACCTTCCCCGGAATTAGTGAGGCCCAACTCCTTCTGCTCACAATCAGGCCTGTTCACCCAAAATATGATAAAAAATATATAGCAATGTGATTGAAACTGCGCTCTCTGCTCAATATTAGAGATTACTTTATCTCCGAAGTGGTTGTCCCGGTGACGAGAATTGTCTTACCTGTCCAAATAGTTCTCAACCGTGTTATTCGGTTGATGGAGTTATTAAATACTTTTAAATGAAATTTGTGTGTCTTTAGTTATCAAATGTACAGACTTTTTTATTACCCTTTCGTCATTAGTTTTGAAGCTTCTGAAAACTTTCTACAAACAAATAAGAACATCAAGCGTATAAATTTACTACGGCTATTATATTTATTCACCTTTAAAGCAAGTAATAATCATTCTCTAGCACGCATATAAACTTTAGAACTACTTCTAGAACTCGCAGTGAAACCTATCAATACTACTCATAAAGTTTAAATTGTGTTTGTTTAAAAGCGTTTATCAACTACCGTTTCTTCAGGCAAATAATATCATATTAATAGCTTCAGACATCCTCACACACGGCCGTCTGATCTCAAGCTAAACAAAGCTTGTTCTACGGTATCCAAACCACTTATTAACATAATTATATATTTCTAAATACATACATATAGCATGATCATTTGTTCTGTATCTTGGTGTAATTTACACAATTACAACGTTTGGAGTAGTGCATTAATATAAATTAAGAATAAAAAAGGTCCTATTGTAGAACCATGTAGAACAATGTAAATCACAGAACTTGGAGATAGTTTATCATTAATATCGACTTTCTTAATTATACCACTTATATAAGAAGTGAGAAGATCCGGCGAAGTGTCTCTAACACCGTAGCGATGTAATTTCTTTATCAGAGTTTCGTAAACAACACAATCAAAAGCTTTACATAAATCGTCACAAAATAAATATGGCACCTAGAGAATCCTTCTAGGCACGAAAAATATATTTTACAAGCTCTACACCAGCTAGCCACAGTTGTGGAGCGACCCCCTCTAAAACCGATTTGCTTTTTATATAATGAATTATTTATTGTTAGGAGAAACTGTGCATTTCATCATATTTTTTTTTAATTTTATAAATACTGGTAGTACCTAATTTGGCTAAGTTTGTTGGGTCTAAGGCCGTACCAGATTTATACAATGGAATTATAAAGTTCGTAAAGCTTATCTCTAGTTTTCCTAATGCCTATGGTTGCCCAATCACTAAATACAAATCGAAATAGGAGGTTCACCTTCTTAGTTTTCTTTGGAATGAGATTATCAAATTCAATTTACGTAGCAGTAGACTGGATAACTCGAGTAGGTTCTATAAGTATAGTATAAGTACATTTGAGGATTGACTAATACTAGAGGATTACACATTGACACTTATAAACCTGTTGGAATTGTTAAGTTTTGATATTGATGATTGATTGATTGAGATTGATTATATAACCTTACATTAGTACATATACTAATATTTGTAAAATATAACTAATAAGTCATATTATTCTCATTCATTATATTAGAATCAGGAAATACACCACTATCCATACACTGATTAAATATAACTTATTTTATTAATAGTGGCTTAAATGATTTCTAGAGGATTGCTATTCACAAATGTCTATTATATATATAATATAGCTACTAAACATAATGTTCCATGTATGCTTTACCTTGTCGTCGTTAAAACGGGACTTTGCAAACTTATAAAGTTTCCTAAACTTTAGTATTCTCAAAGAATACTCTAAATTGTTGTGTGAAATTGTTCAGTACTATATAGTTCCTTTCATAATATAACTCATACAATTTATTTCTTATCTCGTGTAAGCCTAAGGTAGCCCATTCACAAAATGTATGTGTATGTATAATGTAGTATCAAATAAATTATTAAATTATTTAAATTATTATAGGTTCCACTCTATATCTAAATCGAGTATGTTAAAGGCAATTATAAGTTTGTCTTTCAAATTTTCAAAGAGCTTGGTAGTCCCTATTAAGGAGAAAAAATTCTTGACCGCTGTGGTCAGAATCTAACTGAATTATTATTTTTTTATCCCTTATTAAAATATCCGTAAATATATTATCTGTGGAAGTGGCTATAGTGGCTGTTATTTGCGTAGGCTCATATTACAACTATTTAAATGGCTTTATTATGAAACGCAAACTCATTAGCTATATAGTGATTAAACAAACAAAAACACCATAACTGTCTTGAACGCCACTCAAAAATGTGTTTTCAAATTTTAGGATTATTAAAAAAAAATTGATGTTTTCTTGATAATGCTTTTCTGGTGTGAGTAAATATTTCTAAACAACGTATTACGATTTTTACACAGTTAATAAGTAAAATTGTTAAAATAACTGACTACATTAGAATACTAACACTTTTCTTGATATCGTTATTTCGAAATAATTTACTATACGGGAAGTATAGTAAATTATTTCGAAATAACCTAATTCCATAGAATAAAAAACCAACTTAAATCTCCAAATCCATAAAGCCATAAAACCAGCCATCCGCGAAAACGTAACCCTCCTTTTGGACAAAAGAATACTAAAAATGTTAAGTTTATGGCTTAATTTATAAAACTTCATATAAGTGACAAGAGTCTCTGTAATTTTATACTTGAGTCTGTTTTAAAGCTTATCATAATTTTGCTGGCGGGGGAGCATAAACGTGAAACAGGTATGGTACTTCCGTAACATGAATAACAAGGAATTCTAACATATTGCTAACTTCAGACAGAAAACTCACTGATGCTGTAAAACAAACTAAGTTTTAAACCTTATGAGGTTATATAACGAGGCAAGTAAAATATAAATTAGGCTATTAAAACCAAACGAGATGGACTTTCTTCATTTATTTATATCACTTTATTAAACACGTACACGAACACGAACATGAAACACGAACAAGTATACACGGCATAATAATTGGCGGTCTTATCATGATTGGTGATCCCTTATTTATTTTACTATTAGCTATCAAGAGATATCTAAAATTTGCTGCAGTAAAATGACAATCCGTGAGACGCCAGTTGGCCAACAATCCAAGGCACAGGGTATCGCAGCCTGGCTACCTAACTCCCACAAATAAGTAGATAAATTAAAGTAATTGTTCAAGTCTTGATAATGTGCCTATTTACAATGCAAATTTTAAGTTAAGTCATCTATTTTGTGGGATATAAACAAACCATAATTATTATTATATATGTATATAAATAGGTACATAAAACACATCATCTTTTAACAGTTTAAGACTTGCTTTTTAGTATTCGCAAATTTCGCTTGTTTAATTTCAACGGCTAATTTTTTTTTTTATATACTAAAGAGGGACTGACGAACAGACGGATCACCTGATGGTAAGTGACACAGCCGTCCATGGATACTTGCAACTCAAGAGTCGAAAGTGCGCTGCCCGCCTTTGAGGGTGGTGAGGGAGGAGGGATGCAGGGAGCGGAAAGAAGAGAGGAGGGATGAGGAAATAGGAAAGAGGAGAAAGGGGTTGAGGGGGGAGGGGAAATTGGGCCTCCGGAAACCTCACTCAATTTGGGGAAATGCAACGCAAGCGTTACTTCACAACCGGTTTTTTGTGAGGCCGTGGTATCCCACCGGTCGAGCCGGCCCATTATCGTACGGCCCATTATACCACAATGTAACTGCATGCACTGAAAACGATTCTACAGTGTATTGTGTGTCTAATATGTCTGTGCATTTTCTGCTTCTAATTCTCTGATGATCTTAGGTCCCTGCAATGTGATATGTAAGTGCTCAAAACATTATTTAAGATAAGAGGGAGTATGGCGACGGCACAGAGTACTGTACAGAAGAGAAACAGTGTAAACCTACTTTAATAAGTCTAAAACATGATAAATTGTAAAACATTCTATATTAAACCTTCTTTGAACCCTAATTTATAAATAGACAAACTCTTAACATTATAATTGATTTACTGAAATAAATTAAGATAATCAAAACAACATACATATGTAAGCTCATGCCCCCAGAATACATCTCGCCAATAAGAATTTTGTCCTACTAACGTAACGTTCCCCCTGGCAAGCCTATTACCTGATAGATAACAGTCCGTGCAGAGATGGTGTGACCCTATACAGTTTTATTAATATACACGTATGTATGTAAAATACAAACATTATATATGTATATATAACTAGAAACAATGTCTAGTATCCTTTTTGTTTAAATTATGCCGCTTTTCAAATGTTCTTGTGTGTTGACTTGGGTAAGTCATTAGGTGGCACGAGAGAAAATAGAAAATAGGTAAAACAGAATTATATTTTTTGACGTAATGGCTGTCTTTTAACTCGTAAAAATATGTATTAGAAAAATAATTTAGTTTGGTCTTTAAAGTAAGATCGACAAATAAACTTTAAATTTTGATACGCGTAGAACGTGGACAACTTTACCATTGGACAACGAGCTATCCTCAAAGTATTGGCAGGAAAGCCTATCCGATTTCCTACAAAAATGGTCTACTCTATCTGCAAGGTCCTCTCTGTCAGACAGTTATTCATTCTTAGTACTGTACTTCGCAAGCATAGTCAGCTACCATACGATCCAAACATCTACAGCACGAGACGCCGCTCTGATAGATTATGTTATATAAAGTCGCGTAGAACCGTAGCCGCAAGTCGGCATTTTAGACACATAAGCTCTAATGTCTAATAAAATCAACAAAACCCTTAATATTTATTCTCTTAATGGTCATAAAGTAAAAAAGAAACTTGAAACATGGTTAAAATCCCTTGATTATGATGCTGCGGAAAAACTTGTGGAAGCATAACATTTACACACACACATACACACAAATAAACAAAATATAATTAGTGTTTTATTTTTGAATATGAAAATGAAAATAAAATTTGTTTTACAGATCAACACATATAGTTTAATTTGTCATCACAAAAAACTAGATAACAAATAGGCTTATTGTCTTATATATATACCAAAGTAAAGTCTTGTACCAGCGCTGTGACATCTCTGCCCGGTTGAGTTATATTTTTTAATAACACATTACATAACAGTGCTGCAACACAACACAAATAAATTAAATACTGAAATTCGTTTTTCATTCTATTCTACGTACAATAGGCTAAATTTAGTTGAGTATTAAAGACATAACGGGTAGCCCAATTTTTGAACAATGAGGTGTTAAATACTTATTGAATGGCGGGTATAATAAGAGCCTATTGTAAAAAAAATGTAAGGAACAAATCCTTTTCGTTAAGAATAGCGACGCTTGTAGAGTAGATGATTGAAATTCATACTAGTTTTAACAAAGGAACATGTTTATATAGGACACTGATATATTTACTTTATACGAGTAAAACCCACTTAAATGCTAGGTGTTTTTAATTATGTCATATACCTTTTCGTAATAAGTTGAATTTTCACCCTTGATTTTCTACCTTAGAGGTGTTTTTTTTTTTTTTCAATTTAAAATACGAACAACATCGAACCAACGCTTTTAATTTTAAAAGTATCTTTTAAATCTTTTCATAAACGGTGAAGAATAAATAAATAGTTGAACTGAACTTCTCCTTCTTTCAAAGTCTATTAAAAGCTCCAGGATAAGTACTGGTATACCAACTTACTTTTGTAGGCACGCTGAGATTATGTATTTTTCTTTGTATGCTCGTGTCAGAGAGGTCATGCAAAACATAACATATTTTTTTAAATAATCAAATATATGTATATGCCTATAGCGTGGCGTGTGATACATTCCACATAGGCAACCATACAAGCTATGGAATGTCCATCGCTAAGGCTCTATCTAAAACTTTGAACATCTCATTTTATTTTGATGAGCATCGCAGGCTGCACACTCCATTTAAGAAGACTGCCGCAAGTTTCAGTTATAGGTTTGCGAGCCCGACGTTCTCGAACTATTGCTATATACTGCCTACTCTTTTAGGGTTCCGTACCACAAAAGGTAAAAAAAGGGAATCTTTATAAGATTACTGTCTTGTCGCTCTGTTTTTTTTATATATATTATAGAGGGACAAACAAACAAAGGGGTCCCCTGATGGTAACTTCTACTACATTTCTGCTCTTCTTACCATTGTCTTGCCTATTTTTCCCTTTAAATATTATTTATACTTTAAATTTTACCCTCTTTGATTCCTAAAAAGCCCGGTTAACGACAATGTATATGGACTAAATTCTAGCTAAATGTGAGTGTTTAATATCTCTACCATCTCTACAGGGATACAGGCGTAACGTATGTATGTAGAATACCGTATTAACAAATAGGATTTGGTAATAATAGGAAAACATCCTTGTACCAAGTGCATAGTTACATAATATTTTTTAATGAGTATTGCATTACACCTTGATGAAGGAGTCAAAGATCGTTCTTAAAACTAGAAGCGTATCACTAAAAAATACACATATTTATAACCGTATACATCTAAAAACATGATTACCGTTCGGTAGTTTATATACGACCTGGATTTATTTTATCCTTAACACAATCTTTTTCTAAAAGACTTAGATAAAATAGCTATCTGTCGCATATCTAATAACTATTTCAAAGAAAAACGAATAAATAGGACTTTCCGATATCCATTGAAGTGATAAAATTGAAGTTACGGCAGTTCAATCGAAACGGTTCAGATCAAATTTATTCTCAGACATTATTCGTTCATAATACTCGTACTATGCGGGGGTCACACTAAAAGTATATAAAAAATAAAAAAACGAATGATATACAAACTTGTTAATATTTTTATTGCTTTTAGAAGTAGTCTCCATTCCTTTCTAAGCAAAGTCACATGCGATGAAACCATTAACTGAAGCAGTAAGCCCACTCTTCTTTAGAGATCCCTTCCACGCCTTTTTCAAATGCAGTCACGGCATCTTCAGGGTTCATAAAACGAATTCCTCTAAGTTTGCCTTTTATTTCTGGAAATAAATAAAATTCGCAATGTACCAGGTCGGGACTGTAAATGGAATAACTCCACATCTTCGATAGACAAATATTCGATAGTCCATCTGGCGGAGTGAGCTGAAGCGTTGTCGTGGTGGAGGAGGATCCTGTTTCTTGGGCGCTGCTGTCTAACATTTTCCAAGACAACTTGTAAACAATGACTGACATATCAATCTCCAGTAACAGTCCTTTTATCTACTAGAATGATTGTTTAGAAACTACCCGTCCGTCCAAAGAATGGAGCAATCATCCATTTCTTTAGTTTTGTCTTCTTCTGTCCATCTTTAGTTTTGTCGGCAAATTTTCGAATGGAAACATCGCATCGCAATCATAACAATATATCCAGCTTTCATCACCTGTGACGATATCACATTCAGCATTCGAGTCGCCTCCGCGATACTTATCAAGCATTGAGCGGCACCAATACAAGCGATGGTGTTTTTGATTTTCAATCAAATTACAAGATATCCATCTAGAACAAAGCTTTCTGACGGCTTAATGTTCATGTAAGACTTAAACTGCCCGAATCTGTTAATATGTCACCCTTCTATCAGCTTCTATCGTTAGGCGCACAGCATTCATGTTTTCTTTAGTACTCGCCGTAAAAGGACGTCTTTCTCGAGAATCATGGGTGAGTTTGCTAAGACTACGTTTAAAGTCATTAAACCAGTTGTAAACAGTGGCACAAGATGGGGATTCGTTATGAAATGTCAATAGAAGGCTATAGTGTATATAAAATTGTTGAAGATAAGACCGTAATAATCAATGAGCAATAATTTTCTCTAGTCTGATCCATTTCGATGCACGATAGACACTTTTTAAATTGCCGACAGTTTGTAAAAACAAATGACATATGAATTAATTCCACATCTACAAATTCGATTTTTTAAATTATTTTTTCTTACTGGCCTATTCCAAAAACGTTCAGTGTGACCCACGTAACTCTATCGTTGATATAATACAAATTCTCTATACAGGCTGTTTCAGAAAGGTGTGGTCAAATTTTAGTAGCGTTATGTATAGCCACAAATTGTTGATTTAGATTGAAAAAAAATAGAGGGCTAACATGAATGAAACTATAGAAATTGAGTACTGAGGATGTTGATGGAAAATCCATTTTCCGAAAATAAATGCATAAAAAATAAAATTTAAAAACTTTTAAAATTACAAGAAAATTCATTTATTTCCTAAAAAAAATTCTTTCCTTGTTTGGGTACACATTTCTTAACAAAACACTATGAATGTTCTTGTCATTTCTAAAGTTTTTAAATTTTATTTTTTATGCACACATTTTCTGAAAATGGATTTTTCTATAAACAGCCTTGGTACTAAACATCTATGTATTCATTACTGGCAGCCCACTATCTTACAAAAGATTGACTTTATAAATATTTTTTTAAAATCAATTGTCTCAATATCAATTGTAAAAATCATGAATATTCGTAAAACTGTTAGCGATTAAGGTTATTCACTGGGTCAACTATACCATATCATAGTTAAAAATCATAGAATGTACGCATACAATACATTACTAGTTATAACACAAACAATGTAATAATAAGCTACATTTCGCAAAGCTGCTACCTATATCAACAGTACATTAATAAATTCTGCCCTGGGCTCACGAATAATTTGATTCAAGAGGCCATTGAATCTATTTTCATTTGCTTTATAATTAAGTACTGTTACTTAACATTTAATTGAATTCCCAATTCTGTGCAGGATTTTCGCTTTTTGAAACATAGAACGTATATTATTATGTAGCTAGAAATGGGAGATAATTACTTATTAGAATGTTTTGTTTTTGTTATAAAGGGGACAGACAAACGGACGGATCGGCTGATGATAAGTGACAACCGCCGCCCATGCACACCTACAACTCAAGAGTCACAAGTGCACTGATCGCGTTTGAGAATGATGACCTTATCGGGTTTTGATATCAGTCACCTAACAATCAAGACATTAACTAACCACCGATTTTTTCCTGAAATACATATTAATAAATATGTATAGAAATATATAAAATACTCCATATTTTTTTATTCACGCACCGCAGTCACGAAAATATTACAAATTTTAGATTTTTACTTGATAGTACGCTCTATTAAAAACAAAAAAAAGTGAAAAATAATGTTTTTGATACGTAATATACTTTCCTGGATATTATATTATATATTATACTCAAAACTAATAAATACCCACTAAAAATAGGTCAGTGACATCAAGGACACTAAAAAAGTAAAAATATATGATACATAAGATAACAGTTTTTCTTTGCGCTAGTCTTTTTTTGCTGCGTTTTTGTCTCGTTCATTGCTAACGAATATTCCCTATGTTCAATGAGAGTAAAATTTCAAATTTGTGGCATCAATATTTTATCCCATTTTTGAGCAAAACCTTATACACGCAAGCCAGAAGGTTGCGCGTGCTTAGTGACCTTTGTAAAATAACTTCACAACAAGGGGTATCGTACGCTTTACTTTAAATATATAATATCCAGGAAAGTATGTAATATACTTGCGTGTATAAGGTTTTGCTCAAAAATGGGATAAAATATTGATGCCACAAATTTGAAATTTTACTCTCATTGAACATAGGGAATATTCGTTAGCAATGAACGAGACAAAAACGCAGCAAAAAAAGACTAGCGCAAAGAAAAACTGTTATCTTATGTATCATATATTTTTACTTTTTAGTGTCCTTGATGTCACTGACCTATTTTTAGTGGGTATTTATTAGTTTTGAGTATATTTACCAATACCAAACTTCATAAGATTCTTGTTGAAAATATAATATTGTACATACATACATATGTATGTTATATTCTATCTAAATGCCTCTCGACCCACATAGAGTTTGGTTTCTTTTACGAAAAATACAACACTTGTGCTAATATAAAATTTACGGATAATTTCCATAAATAAATCACTAAAACATGATAGATTTTTTTTCATTGATGAAGGGAACCTTTTCTGAAGCCCTAAAACTTGTATAAAAATTTATAATCGTGGTTGTGTAGTTAATGCGTAAAAGCGTTACAAACAAACTCACTTTCGCATATATAAGCTGTTATGTTAAGTTACCATTTAACATATTTTTTTAGCATCTTTCATTGTTTTTTATTTGGGTACTACTAGAAAACTTTAGTAAATAAGAAATAAATTGTAGGATGTTCGTTTGCTGTTAGATGTGGTTCGTAAAATCATGGAAGAAAAATAATAATATAATAAATAAAAAGCTAACAAAGCAGACAAGGTATTTGGATAGCAAAGTTTGTTCAAGTCTTACAAGATACTTTGGGTTTGAACAAAGTTAGTCGGTGAGTTGTAAAAATAATAACACTCTCCACAAAACGAAGTGAGCAAAACAAAGTAATTATCTTCATGTTTATATGTACGCGAAGGGAATCATTTGTACGCAGTTTTAGATAATTTCGCTAATGGAGGAACGTAAAATACAAATAAAGGCGTAGTAGAAGTGCCGAAAGGTAAAATTTATAACAAATATAAATATTTGTTATAAATGACGTAATAAGGGCTACATCACGCAACACGCTCTCATCATACATATATAATATATATTTATATTGACCTGTCATGTTACGGAAAGTCAGTGACCGTTTAAATTATATTGGTAAAGTAAACAAGTAAAGTATTAAAAAAGTAAAGCCCGACTTCTTTATTACCTTTTCTTGGTCACGCTATCTCAAATAAAAAAATATATTTAATACAACACTGTCCCACAGTCGAAGTCCAATAAACCGTTTAAACTATAAGGCGTGAAATAGAAACATCGTTCATACACCTACGTACATAAACTAAGAGCCTCACCTACGCCTCGTATAACTGGGCGATCTTACGTTATTGTAATTATTATTCTAAAAAAAAATAATCCAAACAATGCGATGGGCTTTGCCTCTATTTCGTTAGTGGTACTAAATTCCTTGTGATCAATTTATTTTTTGTATCCAATGTAGGTAAATTATGATTCTTTGAATTTAAGACTTCGAAAATCAACTTATAAATTCAAGTTTATATAAAAATAACAAGAAATAAATTGACAACTAAACGATCTAATAACAATTACAACACTGATTAAAGTGTATTAAAAGTAAAAGCACTTTCAGATAATATACATATGTTAATATCATTAATGAAAAGCGTTTGCACTAACCTAAATAAAACCGGGCCAAACAAAACTAATCATTTGGGGGCACGTTAGTGCTCCCGGTAAGACGAGCCAAACGAACCGCGAGGGCACTACCTACAATTTCTTGAAGCGCCTCGTTGTTTTTTTGAACTCTTATAACTTGGGTTTGCATTATACCAAATAAACAAAATTCTCGGGATATGTTGTCAATAGCAGATTTCATATAAAGTTTTAATTACATACCTCTTATGCTTTAGATTTTATTGATATTTAAACCCTGATTTCGTCACTGACGCACTGATGATCATTAAGTACTTAGGGTGTTTCCTAATGTCCTAGAAAGCTGAAATTTGGTATGTTAGCTAGTATTAGTACACAAAAGACAAAATATATATAAAAATTGTAACTTTTATAACCCAAACACTTAAACTAGGGAATGGAAGTTTGTATGAGACTTCCACAATTTTGACGCTAGAGGTCTAAAAATTAATGGAGCTAGATGTCTAAAAATTGGTATAGGGAATATGGACTCCTTGTTATTATAAATTAAAAAAAAATACAACTTGCAAAAAGAAATGGAATTCGACCGTAACATTTTCATGTAAAATGTTGCCAAGATGAAACTATATAACTCGCACCGTCAAAAAGTTATCAGTTCACATGTAGAGCTTTTAAATCTACACGTCCTAACTCTACAAGGCCTAACTGCACACTCTAAACCTTAGTCAAAATATGTGGTTTAGCCGTTTCGTTACTACAAGAACTATTGTATAACAGAAAAGTATGTGAATGTAGCGAAATGGCCAAGCCACATATTTTTTAACATATTGCTATTTCCGATTACAACATGAATGTGTATACACACTGAAAACAAACGATATTAACAAATATAAAAAATATATCCGTAAGGTGAATACTACTGTATGGATTATTTGAAACAAGAGTTATTATTTTAATTAAAATATGCAGAAATTGTCTTTCCTATGAACATAATGTCGCCCGACATGAGGCAAACAAAAACTACTAGTAGGTTTTTAGTCATTAAATATGACAATGATAAATTATATAATAATCTTATCCAAGCATTATTTTATGGTAGGTAAGCTGCTATGTACAATTACATTGATTCCATAAAATTTGTAAATAGTAGGGATATCCGCTAGCAAAGACAGCATGGTAGCGTTTAAGGCTGTATATCCTATATACTATTGTGGTCTTAGAGGCTACGTTTAATCGGAATTTATTTACTATAGTAAAAAAATCAGTATATAAAAAAATCTCGGTATATATACTGAGATTTATATATAAAAAAATCTATATTATAAAAAATCTCAGTATATATACTGACATTCATGTATAAAAAAATCTATATTATAAAAAAATCTCAGTATATATACTGAGATATATGTATATATAAAAAATCTATATTATAAAAAATCTCAGTATATATACTGACATTTATGTATAAAAAAATCTATATTATAAAAAAATCTCAGTATATATACTGAGATATATGTATATATAAAAAATCTATATTATAAAAAATCTCAGTATATATACTGAGATTTTTTTCTATCCTTATAATCTATCGATCTAATATAATATAATAAAACTTATAGGTAATTTTAGGTCGATGCTTAAAAAATAAGTAGTGGTTTTACATAACGTTTTAGTTGGTTTTTAAATATAGATAAACTTTTAGTATTTTAAATGTAAGGCTATAGTTAGCGTGAACTTATAAATAAAGTGCAATTTAGGATTTTCGATAAAGCTACTGATTAGTTTTGGATGCTTCTTGAACTTTCGATATTTAGATTCTTATTTTAGACGGAAGATTTTTACATATAAAATAGTAGGATTTAATGAAGATTTCTGAAAATAGACAACGTAACTCTTCAATATCAAACAGCAAAGAACTAGCGTTTGCTGTAACCGTATCTCTATGTATTGTTTTCACCATTCAATAACCAAATATCTCGCCTGTACTCTTTAAAGGGATCAGCAGATAAACATGCAGAGAGAGAATCCATCATAATTATTGATAGGCAATATTGTTATGTTTCAAGTGCAGGTAAAATGTAAAACTGTAATGTCGTATATGTATAATAATTCACTTTAAAAAGTAGACAACCAACTTCAATGCGTCTCTCATAAACTTTAAGACATATGGTTTTCTAAAAATTTCTGATATTTATAAGAAGTTTATTCAAGTAGATAATTTTAAATTTAATTGTTTAAACACTTAGTAAACTCACACTCCATAATAGAACATAAATCACAAAACGTTTGTTTAACAATTTGTTTTTTCAATAGTTCTGGCATTAAGTATGAAACTGAAGTGCTGATAGACGTAGCCGTGTGAACTCGTTCATTTTCTACATATGTACATGCGCTGACGTCCATATCTCCGAAGGGGTAGGCAGTAGACAAATTAATGCCCACATTTTACAGATTATAATTTAGTCTTATTAACGTAAAATGGGGCAAGGCCATTTCTTTCATCCGGGCACTTTTGGTAACAAGAATAGAAATATTTGAACTATGTATAATATATATTAATAGGAAAGAGAGAACGAGACGGGAAGGACTGTACCTGTATAAGCAATATTCTTTATACGGGTGGATTGGGGAACAAGCAATGGCTCAAGCAAGTCAGGATCGCATACCTATAACCTCACCTCGCCACTACACTGCCGGGCCGGGTTTCGATTTGTCTTTCTAAAAAACTAAAATTTAAAAAAAATAACTCGAGCTGGCTAGTGCTAGGAAGAAAAAAATGAACGAGCCCTCTACCGATTGTTTTCTCTGTAATATTAATTCCTTTAGAAACTGATTGAATTACCCATCTGATGAAAGTGAGAAAAATAATGTAACAGTAATGAATGTTTTGTAACTAGTGATAGTCGTGGGAACAGCTATTAGGAAAACAACCCTACGTTTCTCTAGGGAGTCGTCGAAATCAACTAAGATATTACCTAAGGGATGGGAGGCGAAACGCAATCCAACCCCTGTTTTTACAAGCGCTATCAACAGCCCGTTTTTCAAGCACCGTGATAAATGTTAGCCAAACATTAAATAATAACTTAACTGACTAAATGAAATACGAGGTATATTTTAGCAGATTGAACCGATTTATGGTCTAGTTGGGTTGGAACTGATTCTTTGCACGTCCAAAAAGACGAAGACTGCTATTGGGTTTCAATAGTAATAAGTTTTTCAGCCCTATTTTTTATGTTAGTTGCTGTAGCACTTTCTTCACAAAAATATAAAAACCTACTTTTGTATGTGTGAATAAAAATATAACAGTCAAACTGCCATATTATTAGTTATGAATTCCTGTGTCACGAGGGCTTTATAAACATTCAAACAATGGATACAAAGAACATTCAGATCCAGAATCAGAACAACAATTTGTGGCTTACAAAAAATGTTGTCCCGTGCGGGGATCGAACACACAACACTAGGCGCGGCAGTATAGTGGCGAGATGACTACTTTAAACCTCTACTCTATTGTCAATTTGTTGCTAAGAAGCGTACGGTCACAGAGTACTGACATTTTTTTATACTATTACGTATGGTTAAAAAATTAATAAGATACAATAAATTATGTTACCAATTTTAAATCACAAACATTTTTCTGAGACAAGCACAAAATTTGTTGTTTATTATCAAATCCAAAATAGAGTCGCGATTATCTGCTCATTTGAAACGCACTAAGTATGACTAACTATGAGTATTGTAATATAACAGAGGCGTATCATCAAACGTTGTTAGGAAGTCAAAACAAGGTACTATCCTTCCATATCTATAAGATGAAAAGAAGAAAAACTCATTTTCTTTGCAAGCGTAATAAATAAATGTTGCTCTCGTAGTGTAATCTATCGTAGTTAAAATTTTACAGACAGAAAGGTATATTATAGCAATTAATATATTTGTGCACATTGTAACAATATAAACTTATTTAACAACTAGTTGTCACCAGAGACTAAAATTAGATGTTACGTAATTCATTCAATTATTGATAACGGTTTTTAATAGAGTTTAAAAAAGTAGGAGGTTGTATTTAGTACTTATTGATCTTTATTTTATATACTTACTACTATTCATCAAATATCGACGGGTTTTCAAAATATTCCAAGTCCGAATAAATGCCGTATTTCCGGACCGATACGACCTGCAAACCTTTAAGAAAAGAATGTACTCCTACCTAAAAGGCCGGCAACGCACTTGTGACTCTTGAGTTGCGGGTGTCCATGGGCGGCGGTAGTCACTTACTATCAGGTGACCCGTCTGCTTGTGTGCCCCTATCGCATAAAAAAAAAAAAAAAAAATGGAATCCCAGAGACATCGAGGTAAACCCTCATTTTTTATTGTCACTAACAATATCATCGTACAATTTCTAAAGCTACTGAGATATTTGTGTCTTATATTGCTGAACTGGTGTTGAAAGGTACAACTCTTTAACGGTTAGCGCATAATTCGTTAAATTGATCGATTTATCATTATAGGCAGTTATCTAGTTTTTAGCTAACAAACATTTAAACATCGCCAGTTAAGAACTTGTAGGTACCTCTTTGATAAAAGAACCAATTACGTTCACGCTTTGACATTGAATGAAGTTTAAAAAATGTATATGGTTGAATTACGACGTCCGGGCGATCAGTACTTAATAAATCATTGATTCGGACGTAAAGTAAACAGAGTTAGACTGTTAATGGAGTCCATTCCATGGAACGGAATCAATATAAAACAGGTGGCAAACAAAACAGACTGTTGAAATATGTTTGTGTTTTATATTTGTTTACTCAAACCTATAGCGCTTTGTGTACTTTTTGACGTAACTACAAAGAAAACTTTTAGTGTTCCTCGTAATTAAATGAAGTGGAACTGATGCTGAAGACTGCAGATGACCACCCGAACTTATAAATATTAAGTATTTTACTGGTTGCGATTCGATTACTCTAATACCAATAATATATATAGAATAAATAATAATTTATCATACATACATATCTACAGTGCTAATGAGCATTTTATGCTAGTCACAAGACACAGTGAAGTGGAGATACAACATTAGCGAACTTCAAAAAAAATAGGTTCTCAATTCTAGAGACTTTTTGAACTATTATTCTATCGTTCTTTATTGAATTAGTTGCACTTAAGATATTACCACTTTGAATATGAAGATAATATTTCCACTTCATGGTTGGAAAATGAGGAGATGTCGATACAGCTTTCATAAATATATCATGATGCATGTGCATTTGAGTCGGTTTAACTTTTTTTAACCGATAATTATTTATTTTTAGTAAAGGTTGTGGAATTTCTTTCGAACGAACCTAAAAAAACTTCGGCAAGTAGAGGTGTATTTCAAAACAACACAATCAAAACTTCGCACTATATATAGCATACAGCAACAGGCAATATATGTATATTGAGTTGAAGTTAGTTTTTCAGATATTAGTTACACATGTTGCACTAAGAACGTCGCAGCTAAGTTTACTGTAATAAAAAACCTTCCAAGGAAACATCTGTACTGGTACTAAATGTTGCATACATAAAAACAAAGAAGATTGACCATTCACGGTTTCGTGTTGTACTAAAATCAAATGTATGTTTAAAAATTTGTTTTTAATTTTAACAAACCCCACAAACAGATTAAGTAATAACTTCACCGGATATATAAGACTAAAATAATGAGTTATTTAAAAACTCTTTACATACATTAGTTTATTTTTGTAATTTTTTTTGGAAAGTTTTTTAATCAGTATTGCAAAAACTATGATTATCGATTTACAGACAAATAATTATTTGATGTGTGTACTTTAATAATGAATCCAGATTCAATGTTTAAATACTATTTTCATCCGATCATGAGTATGTATGAGGCCCCTCTTGGCTCTTCGGACCATTGCCTGATTAGGAGTATGGTGCCACTCGTTCACTCGCAGCGGCCGCTAGTTACAGGCAGTCGCCGCGTATGGCACTATAGGTCAGCAGACTGGGATGGAATGCGAACATTCTTTGCATCCTACCCATGGAGGCAGGTTTGCTTCTCGCCGGATGACCCCAATGTCGTTGCCGACTCTGTTGCGGATGTTGTGCTTCAGGGTATGGAACTTTTCATTCCATTCTCCCTGATTCCCACAGGTGGCAAGTCCCAGCCCTGGTTTGGTCGAACCTGCAAAGCGGCGTCCCGCCGAAAGCAGAAATGTTACCAAGCATGGGCTAATGCAGCGACAGCACGGGATGTAAAGACCAGCACATTAAAGAAGCAATTTAATTTTGCCTCCAGGTCCCTCAAAAGAGTAATTGCTGGGGCGAAGTCGGCTCACATCGGCAGAATTGGAGAGAGACTAGTGAGTCTCCCTTCCGGAACTCGTGCATTCTGGTCTCTTGCCAAAGCTGTCCAGGGGAACTTTTGTAAGCCATCCCTTCCACCTCTGCACATAGGAGATAATTCGTTGGCCCACGACGCTAAAGAAAAATCCTATCTTTTGGGCAAACTCTTTGCGCCGACCATACCGCAGTGCGAGAGCCGCATGCCGGAAGTCCGGTTTACACAAAGGGCAGTGCGTGAAGCGCTTCTTTCCCTCAACGTTCTTAAGTCGAGTGGGCCCGATAGAATCTCTCCTATCGTGCTGAAGATGTGTGCTCCAGAGTTGGCACCGGTTTTAACGCGCCTTTATCGGCTTTCCTATTCTCTTGGTGTAGTCCCGAACTCATGGAAGACAGCTCTAGTGCACCCAATCCCTAAAAAAGGAGATCACTCGGATCCGTCCAACTACAGACCCATAGCCATCACCTCCTTGTTCTCCTAGATAATGGAATCCATTATTAACTGCCAGCTCCTCCGGTACTTAGAAGACCACCAGCTCCTCAATGATCGACAATACGGCTTCCGTCGGGGTCGTTCAGCTGGTGATCTTCTTGTTTACTTGACTCACCGGTGGGCACAGGCGATCGAGACCAAGGGGGAAGCGTTGGCCGTTAGTTTGGACATGGCGAAGGCCTTTGATCGGGTCTGGCACAAAGCGCTCCTTGCGAAGCTTCCTTCCTATGGGCTTCCCGAGAAACTGTGCAATTGGCTCACCAGTTTTCTTACAGACAGAAGCATCAAGGTCGTTGTTGACGGTGCATGCTCCGACTCCAAGTCTGTTAATTCTGGTGTCCCACGAGGCTGTGTGCTATCACACACGCTGTTTCTTCTGCATATCAATGACATGCTGCAGATTAGCAGCATCCATTGCTATGCAGACGATAGCACGAGTGATGCCCTTTACACCGGCCGCGCTAACATTTCTCGGGTAAACGTCATCGAAAGCCGATTCAAACTTGTGTCTGAAATCGAAACTTCTTTATCAAAAGTTTCAGATTGGGGTCGACTTAACCTAGTCCAGTTTAACCCCACAAAGACACAGGTTTGCGCGTTCACCGCTAAAAAGTTGCCATTGGTCGTATCACCTCAATTTGAGAGCACTTCCCTAACTGCATCAGCCAGTATTGGAATCCTTGGCGTCGATATATCAAGCGAAGTCCAGTTTCGCGGTCACTTAGAGAGTAAGGCCATATTAGCCTCGAAGGAGCTTGGTGTGCTAAACAGATCGAGACAGTATTTTACTCCGGCCCACCGCCTGCAACTTTATAAGGCGCAGGTTCGGCCGCACATGGAATACTGTTCTTATCTCTATGCAGGTGCACCCCAGTACCAACTTCTCCCTCTTGACCGCATTCAACGGAGAGCGACTCGCATCATCGACTGCCAAGATATTTCTGATCGACTTGACACCTTGGCGTTGCGTAGAGATGTAGCTTCACTCTGCATCCTCTATCGCTTGTATCATGGGGAGTGTTCAGAGGAATTTTTCGGACTTATACCGGCTGCTGGTTTCCGCCATCGTCCTACGTGACAAAATATCCATCCCCATCACCTGGACGATTGGCACTCGTCCACTGTGCGCTTCTCCAGAAGCTTTTTGCCTCGCACAACCAGCTTATGGAACAAATTGTCGCCTGCCGTATTTCCGAACCGATACGACCTTCAAACCTTCAAGAAAAGAGCGTACTCCTACCTAAAAGGCCGGCAACACACTTGTGACTCTTGAGTTGCGGGTGTCCATGGGCGGTGGTAGTCATTTACCATCAGGTGATCCGTCTGCTCGTTTGCCTCCTATCGCATAAAAAAAAAGGTAAAGTAATTAAAAAATAAATGCAATAATACTTTTTTATATAAATTATTTACTATTTATAACTAAACATGATGTGACTGGCAACACTGAGCGTCGGGATTGACAAGTGACAATAATATTTTGTTTCACTGACGCCGTTTCCCGTGTTTCCGATATCGTGTGCTTGAGTTTGTTTGTTGGTGTTTCTGTGATATTTTTCGTTTCTCTTTTCGTTGAGTGAACTTCGAGTTCATCTGTAACTATAGTAGATATTGGAAATACACTGTACTTTCGGCATGTTTGTATTGAATGAATTATGATTTTGTATAGGAAAATCATTAATATGAAAAATAAATCACCCAATACTATACTAGCCCGTGCATAGTATTTACATAGCTTATATTATATACATGTTTTTATTAATAAAATACTTACATACATGTGTACGTTTTTAATTATGTAGGATCTCGACAAATTGAAAAACATCTACAGTTTGCAAATCCGGAGAACTAGAGATATTATATTTTTTATAATTGAATAAACATTTTGAACCCTACAAAATCAAGTAAGTAACATGAGAGCACAATGTGAAATCAAATTCCATACTTCAGTTCGCAATCTAATATTCTTATAAAAAAATATTAAACATCTACATAATAAAAAAACAACCAGAACTACGAGCGTAAAGCTAAACATTTGTTTACTTCACCAGAAGAGTGATCATTAGAATATATTACCGCACTTCTGAACAAATATTCTTTGCTAGAAAAATATGCACATAATATATTTAAGCTATGCAAACCGGGTACTCTATATTTAATCGTTTTATTCGAAGGAGAAAAAGGTTTTATGGATTATCTCTACATATCTACTTATATGTACATATATAAATGTATTATGTATATATATATATATGTGCATATATATATATGTATGTATATACATAAATATTATACATAATGTATATTTATGGTATAGGTGACAAACGAGCAGACGGGTACCTGTTGGCAAGTAACTTCCACCGCCTATGAACACTTGCAACTCAAGAGTCATAAGAGTGCTGTCCGCTTGTCTGGGAAAGGGAGGAGGGAAAAGAAGAGAGGAAAACAGGGTCGGGCCCCGGTTAACTCACTCACTCGGTCAGTCAATGTAAACATTGTTTAACAGCCGGTGTTTTGTAAGGCCGCGGTAACACTCCGGTCGAGCCAGCTATTACGCGCCAAAGCATAGCTCTCTAACGTGTAACCAATACAATGCGTGTATGTACCTTATTTTTCTGTAAAAAAAAGATTCATAATCACTAAAAGTAACGGCTTGAGCACCAGGACGTATCAGCACTCTACATGAGCACATGGCGTTAACACCCACGCATTATCTCTTCATATTTGTGGTCATCCTTCAGTGTGAAAGATAAATAGCACTGATTACCCAACCTATTTAACTCTTGACAAACTTGTTGAAATTAAAAGCTGGTCATGTTATCTTTTCTCGTACGGTCATAAATTCACGCCTTTCTCATACTCAAAAACAAGTCAGATAAAAGAGACCAAATCTTGTTTCTAAATTACAAACCTTACGGTTTACCCTTGCCGTCATTAGACCTTTCAATTAACGGTTTTCATTTCCGGTACTTCTTTGAGGAATCTTAAGGGATATTATGAACGAGGCTTTCATGGTTTATGACACTTCACTGAACAACGTTTTGATGTTCTCGTTGTTATATAGTAATTCTTTAAGCAACGGAAATTGATAAAATTCCTGACGGATAGTTATATTTTCTTAGAGGTATGCTAGGACTTTAATATTATATTATATTAGAAACGATAAACATCGCGGTTGAAAATTAACAGCAAATATTAGCTTTTTCTGTCACTAGTTTAACGATTTGCCCATTGCAAACAGGTTAACTAGAATCTTCCCTCTTATAACCAGGTCTCTTGTAATAGTTAGACGGACGAAACACCGTGTGGTTTTAATCGGTTCGATCTGACATATCTAAAGAGGTATCGTTAGCTTCGGTGAGGTGGCACGCAGATGTTACCACGCGAAAATAAATATCAGTGTATTTGCATACATCGATACGATATTCGCTCCTATTAGGGGGGTTGAATATTTCCAGAATCAAAATGCCCAGGTATAATGTTCTCGACACAGTATTGTTAAACATTGGTTATGTATTAGTTAAAATTTAAACTAATATTTATCGTTATGCTGCAATTGATCATTGGCCACTGTAATAGTTTTTATATTTTAACTATGTCTTATTTTATATAATAAGGCCGAAGAGCTTTTTATTTGTTTCCTTGTGGTAGTGACTATAAACCCAGTTGGAATTGTGGGGAACCGGGTACTTTAAGACAAAAGTACGTAAGTAGGTTTCATATTTAAAACTTTTTAGCTTCCACCTAATTTACGATTCGCTCTTTAATAAACAGAATAATGTAAATATGCAAATAAATAAATGGAAAAATTGTGAAAGCTTTATGAAATGGGACGGAAATTTTAATTTAATAGATATTAATATTTATATTTTCAACTTAGTTGATGCGGCTTAACTTGAAATAATTTAATACATTTATTAAATTATAACAAATTATGTGGATATAAATTTATAATAAAATATGAATAAAATTGTAACCAAGTATTTCTCAATTGAAAGCTTAGTCAGGATTACACTCGATGTTCAGGAGTACTTACAAAAGACTAATGAGGTTAAATATTAACCCACATACACGTAACACGCTATATTCATTTATATAGTATATATATTATAATAATATGGAAAACATGTTCAGTACATTTTTCTCCTCTGTTTGTCAAACATTTACTTTCGCGACTGAGCAAAATGGCAGGTTATATTTTTCGAGTAATGTTTCTTTATCATGTCTTTATCAATAATATAATTTAAACTTTGTGTGTGGATGAAAATGAAGGCTTATTTGGCTTATCTGTAGAGCTGTACGTACTCGTGCCTGTATACCCCTAAATATAGTCAGAAGACACCTGTAATAATAATAATTATGATGTGTTGATCGCTAAGACCCTCGACCAAAACCTTCAGAGGTTCACGTTATGCAGCTTGGTTAAGGGCCTGATACAAAAGCCAGTACTGCTTGATACGCCAAGATTCCTATGTCTGGAGCCCTAATCACCGATAGTTTGGGCCCTCTACTGATTACCGAATGTGGATACTACTTTCATATTTTCAAATATATTTATATTTTTTTTAATATATTTAAAAATGTAACATGTAAGTTGTTTAAGTTACATTAAGAGTAAAATTATAATAATTTTTGACATCTTAAACACGGCCGTTTGATCATTGTCTGCTATAACTGTTGATATATTATATAACTTCTTATGTATATAATTTCTTGCTTATAACAAATATTATTTGTTATGGGTGGAAATCGTACCCACGACCTCGTGCTTCACGACCTCTAACCACCAACAGTCCCGCCAATATTCATGGTTTCTCATTATGTTTTTAGGGCCACGTAATTAAGGATGAACCAGTTGGTGTCTAGCGAAGTTCATGAATTTAATTATTATTAGCTTGGCTTAGCATGCTACAGGACGAAAATAGTTAAGCAGGTATGTTATCACAGCTGTCGTGTTGAATTGTAGTAAAATTTAGACACTAAGGCGTGTAGGTTGTACATTCTAATAATTGACGTACATTAAAGATAACTCACACGCAAGCTAAGTCATATTATAATTTACATACTTATTATTAATTATCAAGTTAAAAAGACCTTTGCATATTTTATCTACATTACCGAGTGGTTCACGGTGGAATAGAATAGGGCCACCCCACCGCTTCTCGGTGGTATGTGACTGGTAGTTATCAAACAGATCATGTATACAGTCATATCGTACCCGTTTGACTTCAATAAACTTGCCCCTATCACATTGGTGGTACCAAATTCTAAGTGGCAAGGTTCTTGGGACCCCTTAGGGGATACAGACGTTAGCGTATGTATGTAAGAATTTATTTACATTACTTTATGTGACACTACAAAAATCGAACAATATCGAACATTAGCACGAGTATTTGTTTTGTTTCAGAGTGTAATTTATCTATAATATCTACATTTGTATTTAGAAATACATAAATATGTTTATCAGCAGATTTAGAGAGGTTTCCTAGGGTCCAACTCCCTAAACACTCACCCAGCTCTCCTCTTTTCCGTCTCCTAACCCCCCTCTCTTCTTTGCCCTCCCCGCATACCCGCCACTCGTTATCACCAGACGGGCAGCGTGCTTGCGACTCCAAAGTCGGTCACAAAGTCACAGGTGTCCATGGACAGAAGATGTCACTTACAATCAGGTGACCCGTCTGTTTGTCTGAACTCTATATGATAAAATAAAAAAGATGAGAAAGTAGACAGGAATTCAAAAACTTTCCAAAATCAAGAGTATCATCTAATAACGACGACTTGCTTGTTTACTATCAACACTTGGAAAACCTAAACAGAGATTTCAAGGAACGGTTCCAGGGCATTTTAAAAGATGGCCAGCCTGAGTTTTCAACCTCTTTATGACTAAACACACATAAGCTATATCTGTGTAGTTATGTCTTTTACTTTCAACATACTCAAAACTTTTCTCATCTAATGCCCGAATTGCCAGCACAATAGGCTTGCTCCCCATTTAAGTAAGTTTATTTTTTTTATATTATAAGGGGACAAACGAACAGACGGATCACCTGATTGAGTGACAATCGCCGTCCATGGACACCTGCAACTGGAGAGTCGTAAGTGCACTGCCCGCCTTTGAGGGTGATGAGGGATAGGGGGATGCAGGGAGGGAAAAGAAGAGAGTTGGGATGAGGGGAAAGGAAAGAGGAGTTTTCTCTGACGCCATGGTATCGCACCGGTCGAGGCAGCACATTCGTACCTCAGCATGGCTCTACCACTGTTAGTTAGTGGGAATAAATTACAGAAGGCCAACGTGGACGTTTAATAAACTTCTGCCTCCCCCCTCAGTAATACTGGCTTTACTGTAGGTATGTTTAAATTTTAATCTTCTACGACTTATTTTATTTTGCTTTATTTATATAGGTTACCAATAGCTTGGCAATATAATGTAACTACACTATTTTACGATACACAAAGTTCATTTCAAACTATCTTAACATGTAAGATTTATAAAATTAAGAACCAAAGCTTCTTGACGCTGGTAGAGATTTATAAAAAAAAATATCATGTAGATTTCATGAATATGCATAACACAACTGTTTTAGGTATAGTTTGAATCTACTTTATGGAAGCTTTTTGAAAGCCTTAACGCTCTGTCGTCGTCATTAACATTTCTGCTGCATATCAATGTCGTCCTGTGCTTTGACTGTATTCATTGCTAATTGCTATGCATGACGTGATATCTTGTCCCGCTCCACAATGGAATTAGTGAATTGAAATGTCCGACTGACGAACGGATATGCTGCTTCAAACTGCAGTATCTAATAATTTCATTTTACGTACGATATGTTAATCAAGCATAAATCGTATTAATATATAATATCTCTATATTCATGGCTAGAATTGACTAACTTTAAAGTAGTGGCTGAAATCGACGAACAAGCAACCACCTTTGTGGTCATAATTTGCTGACATGTTTTCTTTCAATCGGTACGGCAGTATTAAAAGGTTGTTAGAGATTTTCGTAGTCATCTTCTTAGCCTTAATAGGTACGGAAGTTCCTTATAAGGGTATACATATATATTTTAAAAAATCGCGTTACTGTAATATACTTACCTGTTCTGTCGCTAGAACTATTGGATCATATTATAGCCTGCTGGATTAACATTATCTGATTCATACATTTGATAAATAGCTTATCGCCACGAGCCTATAACCTGATAATATGATAACACTGATTCATTGCTCTCGGCTCTATGATATATATATATAAGACTCACTATGAATTATATACTCATACATAATTCTGCTAGAAGAAAAAATAAATGTTGTACGTGCCTAACCATATTATTGATAAAATACTTCATAAACTGCAGAAATCGTCTATTTAGTTCTTATTGTTGTATGTTAAAATAAGCATGCATTTTTTAAATTTGATGAGGTGATGATAAATAATTTATTCAGATAAATATTTATTTAATAACTGATAATTTTATGGCAACATTTTTTGTTTTTTTGTTAAAAACAAAACTGTCGCATTAGGAATAATTTCTGGCTCTACAAAACATTCAATCAACGGAGCCAAAGAACAGAGTCTGGACTCTTGACATCTATTTGTGGATCACACAAATTTTTGACCCGAGTTTGAATTGAACCCACGACCTCCGGTTTAGCCGTCAGGGTCACAAACTACTAGACATACAAGCATTGGCAATAGTTCATGCCTATTCCTTCTAGGTAGCCTGGCCTTAATCCTCATCACCGTTAAGGAAAACCTGTTTCGGAGAAAACTTTATTGAATGTTTCCATGAACGATATAAGACCGTTTGGACCAACAGGTCTCAACGCGTAACTTTCACCGACAGTGAAAAGAAACCTGCGTAGAAAAGCGGCATAGGAAGGTGAAAGTAAGTACACATACATTCAAGCCTTTGTCCCGAAGCGGTAAACAGAGGCGATGATTAAGGACCACATTTTAACGTCTATAATTTAGTCTCATTTACGTAATATGGGAAAAGTCTATTGCCATTATCCAAGACACGTAGGGAATTAAATAGAAAAATTTGTAATATTTTGAAAGGGATGGGAGGATAGAAAGGGAAGGAAAGGGATATTGCTTATACAGATGGATTGAGAAGTATAGGCAATAGCTTAAGCAAGGGAGGGTCTCGCTGGTGCCGGGAATTCCGCTTAAGTTAAAGTGCCAGTGGAAGATTATTTAATATTTTGAGCTTATAAAAATTTGTGGAAAATTGGTGTTCATGCAGGTTACTAGCCAAATACAGGAGCAGCACTGTCATACTAGCTTACTGAAAAACGGTAGTTCGAATTTTCTACACTTGTTAGGCGTCTCCAATTCGAACAGAAATATTCTATGCTTTAAATACAAATAGACATTTGTGGACTTTAATCTGCGCGTTGGATGGCTACAAGTTGGAGACGATGTGGTTTTAATGATATACATTATTATTATAGTATTACATCATGACATGATAAGATAAAGTGTTACACGTATTACACTATTATGAATTTTTAACGTCAGTAGGCAGAAAATCTGCGTATGATATTGTTATAATACTCATATTGCATTGAATTATTTGTTTAAACTTAAATACATAACAAAGATGCATTGGCGATCGATATTTTGCAATCTGTGCCCACGGAACGGAAACGGAGATAATAAAAAAGACAACATTAATTTGTAAGTATAAATGCCCAGTCCTATTAATATATTCATAAGATAACACAGTATTTTTTGAAGGTTAACGTTCTACTCTGCTGACTGATTGGAAAGCTTCTATAGAGCTTTGAGCATAAACTCGGTCTTTTTCTTTGTTAAAATATTGTTCAATAGTAAAAAAATCTTCTCGTGACAAAATTTTTTTGTGACCTCACTTTGCGTACCGCTTAAGAAGTTGTTTTGATTTTACCACCCTATGTAGTTTTAAATTATCTGTTAAGTAATGACCAGTGTACTTATAGTTGTTGTGCCTTGTTTAATGTTATCACAGCAATTCGGTTCTCTTTATACCCAACTCCATTTTAATATCACAAAATATTTAACACCGATTGAAGCGAAAATGAGAAAACACAACGAATATTCATATAAAAATGGCAGATTCCAAATTCAAATGTAATATTATAGTTTTTTTTTAATGTATCACTAAGTTTATGGATATATATATTCAAATCATAAGTTTATGGATACTTACAGTTTTTTTGCCTTCATTTTACTTTAAGAATGAAGCCTTTTAAACTATCCACAGTATTTTTTCGAGCTCGAAAAGTTACATCCGTTAGTTTGAACCAATACAAATACGAAAGTAAAATACCCGAGTGTCAAATATTCGTAGTTGCTGAGATCTACTTTTTATTTCGGATAAATTTCTTTAAAAAATTATAATTCACTAAATATTAAAATAATTATGATATCAACTTAACTGTTATATGCAAAGATCAATGGCGCATATTTTAAAGCAATGTTGCAACATTTAACATCCTTTTTTAAAAAGTTATTAGGACGCGATATTTTACCAAGTGGTTGCTTATGATGTTTACTATGAGCCCTAAAATTACCATAGCCTAATTCCATGGACTATTGAAATTATGTCCAATTTTTGTTTTATATTAGGGTTGTCAAGTAGCGTATCAGAAGAATTGCGGATACGATTTAAAATTTTTAGCCATGAATATGTAACAGTACACAGAGTCACACACAGTTATGGTTATTTTTTATAAATATTATAAGACAAAAAAGCAATATAAAAAAAAACAATTAAAATACACACAATAATCATACATACTGGTATTTTTTTGAGGTTCGTGACTGCCTCGATAGCGCAAGTAGGAATGTGAGCGACTGCTGTGCTTGAGGTCTCAGGTTCGATTCGTGGGTCGGACCAAATGTTTGGATGATCTGCAAATATTTGTTTCGGAGTTTGGGTGTTTTCTATGTATAATATGTATTTACAAAAAAGTATATATGTATTTATATCAATTGTCTAGTACCCATAACACAAGCTATGCTTAGCTTGAGACTAGACGGCGTTGTGTGTTAGATGTCCCAAATATTTATTTATTATTTATTTATTTATTCGTACCAGAAACCCATTAAATATTGAATACCGTTTAGATTGTATTCATTATGAATCTTCTGTTACGAGAAATTCGGATTGATACTGTAATTCATCAAAATCTTCGTAATTTGACTGACTTGTACTACTACTGCCTGAATCAGATGTTAATAATTCGTCCATAGATAAAGGTTTAAGTAATGCTAAGGCTCTAAAAGGCAAGGAATATTTTCTTAGATTTTTGTGTCTTTCTCTGACTCTTCCTAATACGGCGGACTCTAATCCGCCGTATTAGGAAGCGATATTCCACCAAGTGGTTGCCACGGTTCCGGTTGGGTGTAAACTAGGCTATAAAAACGAAGTTAAAAAATGGCGAATACCACATAATTCTGGAGAAGACATACTCGTAAATGACCGCAAAAACAAAATTGTTCAAGTGACTGTCACTGAGTCGTCCAGGCCCCAAAAGCGCAGCTCTGTGCATGATCTTGACACCACCCGTCGCATGAAACACATTCCGCAGCTTCTCAGCAACATTGTCTGCCTTAACACCTTCAACCCCGGGGAACTCGAGGACTCGAGCCCCCGTCTGGGCGAGGCGCAACCTGAAACCCGAGGCCCCGAACTCACTGCCTAGGCTATCCCACACCTTCTTGAAGACGGACGCGTAGGATAGCCCGACATTTTCCGCCTCTGACGAAACTGTCACCGCTACGGCTGCTGTTTTAGGCGCCTGTAATTTCCGCGGTTTATTCTTTGTGGGCACTCCCACCGACGGTGACTGCGGTTTAAAGGCTGATTTCTTTACAGCATTCTTACCGCGCTTTCGGGTCTTCTTACCCCTCCCAACTACTTGCCACCCTTCATTGGGGGGGACAGACGTGGAGGGGCCTGGCACACTTTCGGCACCTGAAAAAGCTGCGCTCGTTCCTTTAGGCGCTGGAGTGGGGACCGGACGAAATTCCACCGCCGTCTTTGATGCCTTTGCTGGTCGTCTACCCTTCGATGCTGAGGCTGACGTAGCCTTAGTATAGGACATAGCCAAGCGGTCACCCGGAACGGGAACGGGTATTGGAGCCGTCCTTATCTTATCGGCGGCGAGAGGCGGCCGAATGACCTCTGGCTCTAGGCCAGCTAGGCGACCGTCCATGATCCTCCACACTGCGCCAAGAACTCGATGCAGGTGTGAATGGTTCACTCGCTCTAGGCAAGCCTGTGCCCGAAATTGGGCAAACTGCGTGCTAAGGTTTGCCACCTGCCCCGTGAGGCGTTCATTCGCCGCTTGCAGACGAGCTACGTCCCCAATGAGGGTTTCGACAACTCCAGAGACGGCGGAGGGGAAGTCCTTAAGGGCCTTCACGAACCCACCCTTAAGGTTCGTGGAATGGTGGCCATTTTCTGAAGCATGGCCACCGCCAACTTTGCACGGTCCTGCATTGTTACCGGTGTCTGAGGGACAGAACCTGCGTAGACCGGATCCTGGATCTTCAGCTGGAGATCGGCGATCTCCTCCTCCGCTACAACTTCTCCCCCTGCTCCAGCTAGGGCTTATGCTTCTCTCCTAGAGAAAGGAGAGCCTGACTGGAGCGAGACCGAAGTACGCGTAATTCGTCGCTGACCACTGGGTACTTTGGGGGGCAACATATCCTGGTACGTGTCATAAGAGTCCATAGAGTCCCCAGAGCGCCCGCGTTTGCGACTCTCGGTATCATTGTGCTCCACCTGCATTTCTCCGGAGGAATGAGTCCTTGTACTTGATGATACACTAGCGGCCCTAGGACTCAATAGTTGGAACATGCTCCACGGAACGATTAGTAGTAGAGTCACTTAAGACTTCTTGGTCAGTCGACAATGCTTCTGCCGCAAGCCTTTTGCTTTTTTCTGTCATTTTCATTTCCTTTTCAGTCTTTTTTTCTTCCATTTGCATAGATTTTATTATAATTGATTCCATAATTACACCCACGATTGGGGGAGAAATAAAAGTCCACCCGGGCAGAGATCCCCCAATACCCGGGCAAGCGAAGATTTACGCCCAACCGAGGGGTCTTCAGGTGCCCTGTCTGGTAATTCGCTCGCGACAGAACTACCCATCAGCCATGCATCACATGGTCCCACACTAGAACACGGGATTCGGGGTAATTTTTTATAGAGGTTTTCTACCTCGCAGTCCAGGCGGCTAAGCCAAGACCCTCGCCCCCGATCGGATCAGCGAGACTTAACCACAACACTCCTTTCGGGATTACGATGTGCCGACGGTGGCTATGAGATTGAATCTCCTAATGCCTGCTCGGTGGCAGTGTGAATGCACGCCGAGCCCGTCGTCGTTCCTCCGCTTTTTACAGTGGAGCTACTCTGAATGACCCTTGAAAGGGTCCCACAGGGTATCCTGTTTAGTGGCCCTACCGGCACAGCCCCATAGATCATTGACCCGCGCAAGCCCCCCCACGGCGACCACGTAAGGATACAGTTGGGAGGGAAGATGTTGGCCCTATTACAAGAGGCAATCAACAATGTTCAACCTGAAGACGGGTCGAAGTTCGTAAATAAAACAAAAAGGGACATTATGTCTGATTGGGATCTTGACATCCATATTGACAACATAATTGAGTCATCGTTAATAATATCCGTCACAGATTCTGATGATGAATTTAGTGACAATTCAGACGTTCCTGACTCTGATATCAATTTAGACGATTTTTTTTTCTAACTCTTTAAGCAACCCCTATATATGTTTTGTTGTTTCATTAATATAATTATAGACATCTTAACAACAAAAATTGACCTACGCAAAATATACTGTTTTATTAAAAAAAAACATCCGACTATCCATCTTAGCAGTACATCGCATCACTAAATACGTCTATGGCGTTAGGTTATACGCATAACACTTTGCTTAATTTTTCTTTCAATTGGATTTTATTTGCAGACTAGAACATTCTGGTTGGGTTTAATTTAACTTACTATAGTTATTAATGATTTAATATATTACAAATGTGGTACAGCTGAAATACTAAGTCATAATTTGTAAATCGCGGCAACTTTCAAGAGTGAAACGAAACGTTACTGAAACTGTCACTCGCACCATGCTACATAATAGTGCCGATCTTAATCCGCTGAATGATGAATTTTTGTTTTTGAGTGGTATACTCAAAACATCATGATAATTTAGATTCCCTAAAGAATTTTCCCATGGAGAGAGTGCGTGTTACTATTGATTACTGGCCTCAACGTTTAAAGGACTGTATTAAAGTTAATGGAGATCATTTTGAGTGAGCTTCATACATTTTTAATGCTATTATATGAATGTATAAACGAACACACATTTAAGTTATAGATGTTTTATGCAATAGAAAAAAAAATCTTTGTTACAATATTTATGACAAAACTAGGTATAAATGCTGAATTCAATGTAGTATATGAGTGGTACGATATTTTGTAACTTAGTTTACACTACTACTACCACAACGTCACGTAAAGTAAAGTAAACTTTATTGTTCTGATTGAGTAGATACAGTTGTTACAGGCACATGCATTTCTCGTGTTTATCTAAAGGTTTAACGGTACAGTCTTATCGAGACATAAGTGTTTATTCAATAAATACATACATACATACGCTCACAGCTATATCCCCGGAGGCCCACAGGCGAAAGGCTGACATTTTGCAATCCATATTGTAGTGCCACTTTTAATGAAAAATATAAATAAACAATATGTAAACTGTAAAAAACTGGTTAGGTATTAAGAAGTTATGTTGGAGTAAAGAAACTAACATACATAACAACGAAAACGTGTGGAATATGCCTACATTCATACGTGAACACTAAGAACATTAGATGTAATTATTTAGCCTTTAGCAGTCGTGTTTAAAAACATCATTTTTTTTTACTTTATAACATTATAAATTCTAAATTCTATTAAATTACACTACTTTTGATTTAATTAAATGACGTGCAGACCTTTTTATTTTTTTTTTCCTATTATTTCGTTTTTTTATGATGTTGTATATGTATACTCAGGAAACACTGACAACAATACGGCCTCTACAATTTGCAATCTGTGAATGTCACTTTTAATTTAAATTTCCGCGCAGTCTATTTTCTTTATGATAATTATTTATCACTGACAAGTAAAAGTGATAACCACAAAACGTTATCTTCATCATTACATCGTTACGGCAAAAGGTATTATAATATAAAATGTCCCAAGCAAGGTGAGGCGGAACACTCGATTTTTTATCATAGTTAGCGTAGGTGATCGATTTTGAATACGATCTTCATAACTACCGATTTAATTAAATATTGTAAAAAAAAACTGAACTTGTTTTTTTTTATTTCTACCTTATTGAACAAAAATAAAAAGGATTAGTGAAACAAGAAGAAAAAGATATAAGATGCTAATTTAGTCATTCTGAACCAAATTAGGATTATTTGAAAAAAATAGGTACCGTTTTTAGAAAAACCTTTTAATTTAAGGACTAAAATTAAACAGGAAAATGAAAAATCACTTGAGTACTGAATCGTATTAATCAAGGCTTGATCTATAGTGAGAAGGTACGAAATATGTCGATGTCGTTAAAAAATAGTAATCAATCAGCCTATCAGCACTCCACTGTACGTTATAAACCTTTCTCATTGTGCACCATGTCACCCGGTCCTCCACCTTCCGCATGCTGACGACACATACTACGGTACGGTTGGTTGGTTGGTGGTTCACGGTGTAGTAGAATAGGGCCACCCAATCTCTCACGGTGGTGTCGTAAAAAGCGACTAAGGGATCGGACTTTTTCTATCAGACGGTACCTATGTATACAGTCAGTGCCCGGTTGAAGGCTTGGCCCTATTACGTTAGTGGGACCACATTCTAATTGGCAAAATCTGAGTGGTTAATACACCTCTGCCTACCCCTTAGGGGATACAGGCGTGAGTGAATGTATATATGATGTATTTTATTAAACTTAAAATTATTGTTAATTGCCGTGGAAATCTAACTCAGTATTAATTTAGAAATGAAAACATCGCTCTGTTTGGCTCGTAATATGTATGTACATACTCGTATATATTTGTAGTCTACCTATATATGTAGGTTACGCAAATGTGTAACGTAAGATTCATTTCATACATGTATGCAATTAATAACTCCTGGCACCGAACCAACAACAGTTGATTTCTAGGAAGTGAAGTTGTATATGCATAACTGTATACGTGTGTTAAAATTGGAAATGATATTCACAGAGCAATTCACGACATGCTGCTTGTAAAGACAGAATATGGCGAATTGAAGGGAGCTGTTTGCAGCGATATGGAAAATTATATTGCTTTCAAAGGCATACCATATGCCAAGCCACCTCTAGGTGAATTAAGATTCAAGGTGAGTTACGAGATACGGTAAGCTTCTCAGCCTTTTAATTTCAACCGAAAGCATACCTGAGCGTTCACATTAGTATTCACTTCGAGACTATTGACACACACTACATTCGCACTGTCTAATGAAAATAATTTTATTGTAGCAGTTATTCCGAAACGTCCCAAATAAAATTCATATTTCGTTAGGTGCCCAGCTCGTGTTGGTACTTATTGGATTAATATTACCCACATTACCATTATAAGTTGACCTACTCAAAATGATGCTGTAAATTATTCATTCCTGCATATTTCATAAAAAGACTAGTAGATTTCGTTTCGATTCGTTGACTATGAGTAATACCAATTTACAGTCTAACGGGACAAACAATATTTACAAAATAAAAATGTTTCTGAGGGTTCTTTCTAGTTCTGTATCTTTTATTATTGTTTATTGGATTGGATAAGCTTCCAACGCACCTGATGGGATGTAACGATGGAGACGAATATGATACACGCTATTGAAGATTCCAGGTTTGTCTATTCTGTGAAAGGCTATCTTGTAAAAGCCGATAGCATTTAAAATTTAGGAACTTGTTTAAAAGAAGCGTTATATATATGTTTCAAATAGTTTCAAAAATAGCCTTTTTCCAAGAAGTCATATTGAAATTACAATAACATTTAATCATTGAACTTTTTTTTGTAGGCAATATTTTGTATTAGGTAAATATTAGTATTTTATGCCATTATTTTATTTAAGAAACTTATCATCGTCATATTACTTACTTACATACTAAATATGTGAGATTGGCTGTTACAGGCTCCCTTACCTCCTGATCCATGGGAAGGTGTTCGTGATGCATCAGAGCACGGCGCAGTCTGTCCGCAGTTCAATGAACGCATGAATCGTATAGAGCCTGGCAGCGAAGATTGCCTTTACCTTAATGTATATACCAAGTCAATAAAACCGAAGAAACCTCTACCAGTAATGGTGTGGATCCACGGAGGAGGTTTTTACACCGGTTCGGGTAACTCTGACTTTTATGGTCCAGATTTTTTTATGGCCCACGACGTCTTATTAGTGACAATAAATTACAGATTGGAGGTCTTAGGTTTTTTATGTTTGGATACTGAGGAGGTGCCTGGAAATGCTGGCATGAAAGATCAGGTGATGGCTTTAAAATGGGTTAAAAACAATATAAAATTCTTTGGTGGAGACCCAAACAATGTAACCATTTTCGGTTGCAGCGCAGGCTCGGGCTCGGTTGGGTGCCACTTGATTTCAAAAATGAGCCGAGGTCTATTCCACAAAGCTATTTGTCAAAGCGGTACCTGCTTAAACGAATGGTGTTACTCAATCTATGCTCGTCAAAGAGCTTTTCAGTTAGGAAAATTGCTCGGGAAAGAAACCGACGACCCAGATGAACTTCTTAATTTTTTAAAAAATCAGCCTGTGTCGTCGCTATTCAAAATAGATCTACCGCCGCTAGAAAATGTAAAGTACAATGACATATGTGATAGTATTTTATTTGGTCCAGTCGTTGAGAAAGTTGGTCCAATTGATAGTAGGTTTTTATCAGAACTACCATATGAATTAGTTGGCAGAGGCGAAATTGCAAATGTCCCCCTTATCATTGGATATACTTCAGGCGAGGGTATCGAAATAGCAAGGAAACTGCCTTATATTCAAGGATACTATGCTGAAGAAGGCTCGGTTGTGCCAAGAGAATTTAAGTTGAAGTGGCCGTTAAAGAAAGTACAAGAGACTGACGAAAAAGTACGAAAGTATTATTTCAAGGGCAAGGAGATTGCTGCAGACAGTTATCAAGAGATTTCAGACTTTGAAACTGATAGAATGTTTCTGTACCATCAGCATAGATATGCTCGTTATCACAGTCATTACGCGAAAGAGCCGGTTTACTTTTACAAATTTGCAGCGGAGACTGAGAGAAATTATACGAAAACAAGTTATAAAATGGATTTCATAAAAGGTGTATGTCATGCTGACGAATTACCGTATCAGTTCAACGTCACCTGCTTTGATATACCGCTGACTGACGAATCAAGATTCATTATCAAGCAAATGGTGCAATTGTGGGTGAATTTCGCAACAACAGGGTGAGTAAAATCCTTTATTACTATAAAAGAGTGAGTTCGTTGGTTAGGCTTTAACGCGTTAACTTCGATGTTATCCTCAAAAAAGTAGTTACTTTCTTTCTAGGAACGATTCTAGTCGCGAGGGACTTGACAACGGACACAAAGAACATCAACAGACTCAGGACAACTATCATATTTTGTCCCGTGTGAGAATCGACCTCTAGCTCAGTACCAACAGGCCAGTTGGTTGACAACAGCTGGTCATTGATGATTTAAGTAGAACATCTCTTTATAAAATATATCTACTATTATTTAATTAGCAACTACTTCCTATGACTGAGAAGTTTCTATTTGCCATTCACTGTAGAAGCTATACTGAAAGAGTGCAAGCATTATCTCACGTGTGCTGCAGCTTGTATTTTCTTTATAATTATCTTTTCTATAATAATAAATAAATTTAAGAAAAACTATACTAATGTTATAATTGCTAAGGTAACTATTATTTTCCTTTGTTACTTTCTTACGGTAAACGGCTGAACAGATTTTCATTAAATTTGGTATGTGAATACTCCGAACTCTATGGAAGAACATGGAGTATTTTTATTAGCATACCACGCGAGCGAAACCGCCGGCGGAAGCCAGTATACATTTAAAATATATTCGGAGAAATGAGACACAAATCTTACTACTATTATGAATGCGAAAGATTGAATGGATATTTGTTAATCGATCAATCAATATCGCTAGAACGACTGAGCGGATATTTATGAAAGAGATAGATTAATCTTGAATAGCATACCCTTTTATCTAGAAAAAATTGGATTGTTTATAATTTCAATGCAAACGAAGTCACGGGCAAAAACTAGTCAAACGCAACAACCACTGTTACAAAGAAGAAAGAAATGAAATATGATTTCCTAGATAGTACGAAATATTGGTGGATTATAATTTATTGATAAACTATCTATGTGCTATAGATTCATAACATAATATATTGAATAACTATGAATATAATTTCAGGAAACCTACTAAGAACGAAGAATGGAAACCATTTACAGAGTCGGAACGCAATTACGTCGTTATAGCAGAGAAACTGGAACACTACCAAAATCCGAACGCCGAAAATATGAAATTCTGGGAAAATATATTCAACGAATCACAATTGACTACTTATAAATAAAAGATAGTGATTCACAATACAATATGAAAAAAAAAATACACTAGAGAATTCCAATAGTCCTCTGGTAGCGGCTATAGATAGATTTTAATAATTACCTTATAAATAAAATAATATTATTTTATGTCAACTCAAGTGTCTTTGGGCAAATAGAGTAAAAAATATATTGATAATAAAGTAACGGATGTTTGAAAGTTACTTTATTTAAGGTATTTTTGATCAGGTGTGAAAAATACCTTATTTTACCAAGTCGAAAAAAAAAATAGGCATAAAATAGTATTAAGCGCCAAAACGTTTGAAATTGAAGGCTTTGCAGTACAAAATAATGCTAGATTTAACTTGTGTGTTAACAATGCCGCTAATCGAAACAACTATCTAGTTCCAAACGCCCACTTTTTTAGTCCCACTTGCGGAGGCTACCCTTCGGATATATAAGCGTGCGAGTACGTAACTAGTTCCACAAAAAAAAAAAAAAAATATATATATATAGTTGGTACTCGGAAACCAGAAATAGTTTACAATACAACATAAATAGAAGCAGGCTTCTGTTAATGCCCGTCACCTAAGTCCTCTAGTCCTATAATATACAAAAGACAATTTAGTGAGAAATACTTTTTTCTTTTTTATTTAGTTTCTTTTTTAAACTTTGCTAATGTATAGGATTCTTTGTATTAAATTTAAATTTTAACGTTTGATTAATATAATATAATATGGTATGGGCTGGTCCCTTAACTTCTTCATAGATTATGTGACCGTACATATATCAACCAGTAACCTGGTGTTCAAATTATAAAATTGTAAATAAAAATACTTTCCGTAGTAGGCTGACGTACTACGAACAAACTAATTGACATTTTCTACCAGAATTATGTCAATTAGTTTGTTCGTAGTACGAACATACTGATGAAATTGGTGATGTTTTGAAGAAAGGACATTTCAGAAGTACCCGAAACCGAGGGGCGAGTATTTCTGAAATGTCCTCTGTATGAATGCTTTCATGACAGAGTAGAGGAAGCTTGTGATGTATGTATGAATGAAGCAAGTAGCGGTCTGTTGTCTCTGTCTACCCCGTTGGGAGTAAGGCGTCAGCTTATGTATGTATGTATTTATATCTACCTACATTTGCCAACCAAACTTTCACTATTCCATTTACGATAAAAGGGTATATATTGCTATCATTCATAGAAAGACAAATAAAAAAACAGTATTAAAGAAATTAAATCTTAAAATGATTTTATTTATCATCCACATTTATCTTATACCGCCCAAGATAACTACTGCAATACCTAACAGTACAGGTCCAGAGGAATATGTTAATATTAAAATGAAGACATATTTTAGAAAATACATCCACAGTATAACTAAAAATATAAATTCTTTATAATGGAAATCTAGACCAACTGTACGTTACTGCAGTGTTGACATAGTATTATAATAAACATGTAGTCGCGAAATCACTTCAATGCATGCTTACAATACAAATTTCTATTTCAATTATCTCGAAGACATTTTACATATTTTAACTTATTTCATAAAACAAAACATTCAATGCATTTTGTACACCTACACCATTAGTGCGACGTTTTCGACCTAGATGTTATCACTCTAGATTTCACAATTGTTTACCTTTAGTAAATAAAATTAATTTTACAATTAAAGCTAAAATGTACTGTTATATTTAAGGCGATCTTGTCTATTGACGACTCCCTTGATGTTCATAGACAATATAACTCTAAATTAATTACATAATTATGTACACACCCGTGGGTACTTCGAATTACATAAAGTTAGACAAATTAGTGGACAATTTATAGGATAAAAGGATATTGTAAAGCGTTAAGACAGAACTCAGATAGATCGGCAAAATGTTAAAGCGTACGACTTACATACGACGAAGCTCAATCTTTAAACGGCTTCAGAAAATATGTTCTGTATTCGACATGTATGTATCTTTTAATGTTTCGACGAAACGATCGTTTCAACGATTTTCTCAAAAGCTATAGATCCGATTTGGATGGGGTTTTCGATATTTAAATGTATATATTTCAAAAAAGGTTTTAAGTATATAATATGTATATTAGGATCTGTTAAAGATCTTCAATGATAAATAATGGAGCTCTTCAATAAACAACAGGATTGTATGTCTATGTTAGTGCATTCACAATTCTATAACATTGCACAGGGTAAACAGATTTATACAGTACACCCTTATAAAAAAGCCACTCCGATTTGGATGGGTCTTTCACTCTTCGTTGAAGTCGATTTATAAACGTTTCAATGGAATAAGTTTAGTTATTTTGTTCACATTTTACAAGTGCTGAAACATTTGGCCGCTCAATCTAAGCAAGTTAGACAGTAAATCTATTACAGCAACAGGTTAAGTGTGATTTTAAAATAATTAGTTTGATTGTACACATGTTTTAGTGGCACTATAAGAAGTGAGCTAGGTAGAATAACAGGCCACAGTTAATTTATAATGCTGATCCCGGTGTTTAAATATAGTTGATTGTAAACATGAATTGGTGGCACTAAGTGAGTTAGGTCAATGGTCGCATGTTGTGTGTGTGTGTGTGTGTGTGTGTGTCGGTCAGTAGCGGCCAGAGCGCGAGTTGCGCGGCGGCTCTCGGCGACGTTCGCGCGAGCGGGAGCGGCGCCTGCGCTCGCGCGACTTGCTGCGGGACCGGCGGGCACCCTTGCGACGAGAGTACAGATATCTGGGGACAACAATCACACTTGTAAATAATACATAGATACTTTTCGCTTCATGTGTAGCATAATAATAACTGAAATAGTTACGACATGACATCAAACTGTGTTATTTGTACACCACCATGTGCATGCCTATGAGGGTTTACCAATTTGTGTGTAAGCTTTAAATTTACGTCCTAAAATTTAACCTAATTAAACCTACGTCATAAAAACAATGTTATGTCGTTTGAGTAACTAAACATTACATAGTAGCAATATTTTTAAGTAACGTAATGTATGAGTGAGTTGTCATAATCAAACCCCAACGAACAGTTAATGTGCTACAAGTTTTATTTACAGTTAACTGATCATAATATTTCAATTATAACCTGGTTGGCACAACATACACTTGTTTATTCGAAGTCGGATAGATCGCTTACGCAGATTGACTTATCTCCTGCTCACAATACCCGAACACGCAAGTATAAACCTACGTAGCCAAATATACCCCAAAAGAAGTGACCCCCAACGTCATATACAGTCGTGGTCAACTAATTAGGGACACTCTCTAGTTAATCCAAATTGTGAATTTATTTTTTATTTTCCAACGAGTCTAAACAATATTCCACATCTTTTACATGTAAGTATAATTAGTCATTTATGTGCCTAATTATACAAACAATAACAACTTCTTAAACATTAAACCTCTTTACAGTATAGCTGATAGATGATCACAGTGCTATTTGTTCAAAGAATGCTGGCTGGCCATTTAATTAGGGACACTGAGATATTGCGTTCTAGTTTCAAAATCTGAATCTCAATTATTATTTTCTTTCTTCTCCTATTCTTTGTGGTAGTTTTGGCGGCAATCTAGATTTGTAATTTCAAGTTTTGAGAGTTATTTTGAAGAACAATGGGCAAAAATAAAAGTTGCGATGCAACACTACGAAAAATTATCATGAAGTTTGTCGAGCGTGGTTGGTCATACCGAAGGATAGCAGGATATTTAAATTGTTCAAAAACTATGGTATGCAATGCAGTGCAACATTTCAGGCGCAATAACACAACTTTAAATGTGCCCAGAAAAAAAAGATCGAGAAAAACAACTCCGCAAGAAGATAGAATGATAACCAGGTTAGCTAAGAAAGATCCGTTTCTAGGCTCTATTTTAATTAAACATGAAGTGTTTGGGGCAGACGAAAGAGTCAGTGTATCAGCGAGGACAGTTCGACGACGTCTGGTAGAAGCAGGGTTGTTCGGAAGAGTGGCTCGCAAAGTACCGTTGTTAAAGAAAGAGCATAGAAATGCACGTTTGGCGTTTGCACGTAAATATGGACATTGGACCTACGACCAATGGCAACATGTATTATTCTCTGACGAGACCAAGGTTAATTTGATTTCTTCAGATGGAAGGCAATACGTACGGCGTCCTGTAAAAGCGGAAATGAATCCAAGATTCACAAAAAAACAGGTGAAACATGGCGGAGGAAACATTAAAATGTGGGGATCATTTTCTGGACGTGGAGTGGGACCTGTGAGGAAAGTTCAGGGTAACTTAGACCAACATCAATACAAGGCAATATTAGAAGAAACTATGCTTCCCTATGCTGAGGAACATCTTCCTATTATATGGACTTTTCAGCATGATAACGACCCAAAACATACAGCCCGTTCAGTCAAGTCGTTTCTTAACAGACAGTCGGTATCAGTGCTAGATTGGCCAGCAAATAGCCCCGACCTCAACCCAATCGAGCACCTTTGGCACGAAATTAAGAAAAAAGTTGCCATTTATCGTACCACAACTTTAGATGAACTTAATGAAGCTTTTTGTGAGGCATGGGCAAACATTCCTGTTGAAATATGTCAGAAACTGATAATGTCTATGCCACATCGGTGTCAAGCGGTCTCTAAGATCTCTCTTCTTGACTTCTAATTTCTTCAGAATGTCCAACACGTAGGGACTTGAGCAGTAAACCTCCATGAACTTTGTTAACGGAAATACGCTTTGAATTTTAGTGAACAGTGAATGCCTGACATGGATTAATCTTTTGTTGACCTCATGTTATTAGAGTTACGGGCTTGGCGTTGCCAACATTGTAATCCAGGCTTAGGTTTTTTGGACACGCCTTAATTTATATAATGAAGGTTTTATGATCATATTGAAATCTTTGGCGAAATTCCTTAGTACAGGATTTGAATCTCGCCCAAAGCGTTATATCTTGGTCCACTGTCGGCTGGACTTCTATCCTAGTTTTCCAGATTCACAAATAGAATTGATGTTTTGAATTAGGTATACAGTCGTGGTCAACTAATTAAGGACATTCAAGATAGTGGACAGCAATAACCGGCTATGTACATATAAATATAAAACCCTGTTGATTTCTCAGTAACTAATATTTGCATAATTTGATCCGATTATTATACTATAAATGGCTGTAAATAAAAGATTAAATAAATATAAAAAAGTGTTTAATATCAAAGGTTAACCATGTATTCAATTTAAGGTACAATTCTGTAGCTGGACATTTAATTAAGAACAGTAAAGTAAAATGAAAAATAGAGTTAAACAGAACTAATAATCTGCAGTATTTTAATTTCTTTAACAACTTCATTTTATTACGGGTAAAATCAGTACCCAGTAGCAAAACCTTTGTTAGTAATTACCGCTTGACACCGATGTGGCATAGACATTATCAGTTTCTGACATATTTCAACAGGAATGTTTGCCCATGCCTCACAAAAAGCTTCATTAAGTTCATCTAAAGTTGTGGTACGATAAATGGCAACTTTTTTCTTAATTTCGTGCCAAAGGTGCTCGATTGGGTTGAGGTCGGGGCTATTTGCTGGCCAATCTAGCACTGATACCGACTGTCTGTTAAGAAACGACTTGACTGAACGGGCTGTATGTTTTGGGTCGTTATCATGCTGAAAAGTCCATATAATAGGAAGATGTTTCTCAGCATAGGGAAGCATAGTTTCTTCTAATATTGCCTTGTATTGATGTTGGTCTAAGTTACCCTGAACTTTCCTCACAGGTCCCACTCCACGTCCAGAAAATGATCCCCACATTTTAATGTTTCCTCCGCCATGTTTCACCTGCTTTTGTGTGAATCTTGGATTCATTTCCGCTTTTACAGGACGCCGTACGTATTGCCTTCCATCTGAAGAAATCAAATTAACCTTGGTCTCGTCAGAGAATAATACATGTTGCCATTGGTCGTAGGTCGAATGTCCATATTTACGTGCAAACGCCAAACGTGCATTTCTATGCTCTTTCTTTAACAACGGTACTTTGCGAGCCACTCTTCCGAACAACCCTGCTTCTACCAGACGTCGTCGAACTGTCCTCGCTGATACACTGACTCTTTCGTCTGCCCCAAACACTTCATGTTTAATTAAAATAGAGCCTAGAAACGGATCTTTCTTAGCTAACCTGGTTATCATTCTATCTTCTTGCGGAGTTGTTTTTCTCCATCTTTTTTTTCTGGGCACATTTAAAGTTGTGTTATTGCGCCTGAAATGTTGCACTGCATTGCATACCATAGTTTTTGAACAATTTAAATATCCTGCTATCCTTCGGTATGACCAACCACGCTCGACAAACTTCATGATAATTTTTCGTAGTGTTGCATCGCAACTTTTATTTTTGCCCATTGTTCTTCAAAATAACTCTCAAAACTTGAAATTACAAATCTAGATTGCCGCCAAAACTACCACAAAGAATAGGAGAAGAAAGAAAATAATAATTGAGATTTAGATTTTGAAACTAGAACGCAATATCTCAGTGTCCCTAATTAAATGGCCAGCCAGCATTCTTTGAACAAATAGCACTGTGATCATCTATCAGCTATACTCTAAAGAGGTTTAATGTTTAAGAAGTTGTTATTGTTTGTATAATTAGGCACATAAATGACTAATTATACTTACATGTAAAAGATGTGGAATATTGTTTAGACTCGTTGGAAAATAAAAAATAAATTCACAATTTGGATTAACTAGAGAGTGTGTATGTTGTAACTTGTTTTAGGATACTGATATTAAAGTTCAGCACAAACATGCCTTATAAAATTATCAATGTTCACCAAAACGTTACACATGTTATATTAATCAATTTTAACGCATTTATGGATTTGTTTTGCCAGTAATATTTGTGCGATAGAATCGAGTAATAAGAGTTTAATTTCAACAAGCTGTCTAAGTGGAGCGTATCCATTATCGGAACTTTTAGTGATTTGCAACCATTTTATTTACCTTTAGTAAGATATATAAATAAAATATAACTGCCGACGTTGCGTGTAATAACATTACAACATATATTATAAATACAGAGCACTGGTTTAAGTAATGTAAAAACACACTTTTGATCAACTGATTGCAGACCGTTATCTTGTTATTTATTTGGTATACATAACATTATGCTACAGTATTATGCTATATTTTGCTTGCAGCTACTTTCTTCCAGATTAAAGGTGTTTCTGTACCCCTTACAGTGGGCATGCAAAATTTCATGACGATCGCGTAAGTAATTAAGGGGTGAAAAAATAAACAAATTAACTTAGACATTCACAATTAGACATCTACATAAATAATAAAATTTTAAATACAAGAACAACTGAGACTCACTATCTCGCTCTTTATTGTTGACTCGGGCTATGGTTCTTAAGCGACAACCAATAGCGAACGGATTTTCGCGCTAATAAAAATTATGAGTTTTGCGCAGGTACATCGGCGTAACTTATAAAAGTGGTAGGCCTGTATTTTATTTGTATGCAATTAATTATTGAATCAAATCTCTTACCTCCTAAGTTCTCTAGAAATAGGTTTGAGATGCATGAAGTTGCAGAAACCACTGCGTGTGCACTCTCCCATTTCATACTGACGGCAACAAGCTTCACGGAAATCCGTGACTGGCGATAGTTCAGCGTAAACCGGCCGACCGCCAAACCAGCGGTTGTTCAAATCATTCACAGCTTTCTCAGCATCCTCTTCTCGACGAAACTAGAATTCAGACCGTATATTATTAAAGTATTTTAGCCTAAAAACAAACACCCAGGATTTTGAGTTCGTATAAAAATATATACATAGTACAACAATATCGAAAAATTAAGTTGAATCCATATCCTGAGCCTTAAACTCAGTTTTATACAGATCAGAATTTAACAAAAAAAATAAAATATTGTTAATATCTTGCTGGCAAACTACTTACTTAAAATTATTTTCATGATCATGTAAAATATAATGTAACTAATATAATAATTATCAGGGTAACAAGATACGCGCCTGCAATAGTTGGCTACAGCCGGTTTTCACGTATTCCTTCGGTATAGTCAGATGGACTCAGACTGAATCAGATGCCCTTGATAGAAGAGTCTGTACACTGCTCACTGCATTTCTAATGCACCATCCACAGTCATCGGTAATGAGGTTGTATATCCCGAGAATGTTTGGAAACATTAAGACCCTACACAATAGCGAGATATACAACCTCTCAATATTTTCTCCTATTGGAAATTTATTCTGAAAGACGGTACGGTACCACATATGTCGGGAATGCCACCATGCATGACAATTGGATCAAGGGAATGGTACAGAAGGCAGTTCTCCTTCCAGCCCATATTGTCAGGAGGTTCCTATCTTTGGAGCAATAACCACCGGTATCTATGTCCTTGTACCCGATGTCGGTGGTCTACTATTTTTTATATTTTCAAATATATTTTTTTTTATATATATTTAAAAACGTTATTTATGTTTATGTATTAATTTAAATAAAGAGAATAATAACAATAAATCTCTTTATTGCACACTAGAAATATAACTCAGTTAGGTTGTAAATTATTAATTTTTGAAGTAGCCAAATTTGTTAAGAGTAACCTTATATTCTTTGAGATAAATGAGAACACAAATAGTCGTAAAATTAAATCAAACCTATTTAAAAATGCCTGTACCACATTTACACACACAACACCACAACACATTACCAGAAGTAAGTTACCTTATCATATCATAAACTTTGTAGTGAACTAAAAAAACTGGTTAATTGAACAGAGCTTTTACTCTCTTAATGAGTTCCTAAGAAAATTCGCTTCTTGTTCCTTTCATTTTAGGAATGCATTGTTGTAGCTATATACTTTAATTATGTCACTTTGCTTATGTTTGTAATGTAGCTCGAATAGTTTAGTATTTGCATGCCTTTTAATGGTGAAATGTGTCATGCAGGTTCATGTTTAATCTGACAGCCTTTTGTGCCACATTTTATGCAAATAAATATATTATTATTATTATTAAATATATATAGTGTTTTTTTATAGTAAAGGGGACAAACAAGGAGAAGTTAAATAATAAAGAAATGAGCATATAGAGTAACTGTTCAACACACGTGTACTACCCGTACGTACCCGGCGCTCAACAAATTGCACTATATGAAACTCGAGACCTATCAAAACGCTATGCTGAGAAGTATGATGGGGAAAAGATTAAAAGACAAAATAAAAACAAACAACAACGATTAGGAAATACACAAGAACAAAAGATGTCAGGCTAACAATAAAAAAACTCAAGTGTAAATGGGCAGTTCATACTATTAGAGGAATGGACAAGTGGTTGAAATTGGTGATGAACTGTTACACAGGCAACAGGAAAAGAAAATGAGGCAGACCAGTTAGGCGATGGGTTGACGAAATTAAGGTAGTGGCGGACAGTACTAGGATATCACTGGCCAGAGAAAGAGAAAAGTGGAGTCAGTTGGAGGAGGCATTTGCTAAAACGAAGCACACAGATATTGCAACCAATGAAACAACTAAAGAACCTAACCAATAATGAAATATATGTCAGTAGGCTTATTATTATATTATTTTTATTATATAGGGGACAAACAAGTGATGGGTCACCTGATGTTAAGTGACTTCCGCCGCCCATGAACATTTGCAACTGAGAGCCACAAGACTGCTGTCTGCCTTTTAGGGAGGGGAAATGTAGAAGGGGAAAGAGGGCATGGGCAAATGGGGAGTGGAAAATATGAAGGAAGTGGAAGGGAAATGGGGAAAGGGGGTTGGGCATCCAGTAACCCAATATGTGCCGAAGCATGGCTCTCCCACATTAAGAAATTGTACAATTGGCAGCCCTATCGAGCACAAGCAACCATGGGATTGAGAAAAGCAGTTGGGCAGTTTCTGGTTTAATATAATGTAATTAAAAAAATATATGTGCTCACATAAAAAATTAATTGCTATTGTTTTATACCCTTTTAAAGACATGGTATTTTTAAATGATTTATCATTACTACTTGTAACATTTATTATATCTCCTAGTAAAACAGTAAATCGGCAAAACATAAAATATATATATATATTTATACTGAAATACTCACCTTAATGTAAACATTCCCAACTAAATGGTCACCAAGATTATCACATACATTCATCTCCTCAATTTCTCCATATTTGTCTTCACACTCTACAAATACATCTTCAAAAAAGTTATCATAATGCTCTTGCATCTCTTCATCAGACACATTGGCTACAACCACTGTAAATAAAAAGTACATAAAATTTAGACATACTCAGAAGAGAAATTGTACGCACATCATAGAATAAATATCTTCTGATGATTTGGGGACAAAGTCATGTCCATTCTAACTTAAGCATTTTAAATACCTAAGAGTACATACATAAATAGCTTCAGTGGAGTGGTTAATTGGTTGTAGATGAATTAATAACTTGTGTGTCTTGTTTTGAGGGACATGTTGAGGATGGATCTGGATAAAGCTGGCAATATATATTTTTAAGGCATTTTTCTCAAAAGATGACATAAATCCGTTTCCAAAAAGTATACAATAGTATACTAAAATAAGGTCAGGACACTAACTACTAGACCAACAGGCCTGTCAACATAACAATAAGATTAATAGCCATGAGGTAGTCACATAATGCCATCTCAAATACTTACAGTGACTGCCATCAGCAGACTTGGCAGAATTCTGAGGATTCACATACAAATTTTGTAGCAGTACTGTTTGTGAGAATGTAGGCTTATTGTGAATTCGGGAACAGCGATCACCATGTCGACATGCTCCAATTTTAAAGTAAAAGGAACAATTTACTCTGAAATAAATATTGACTTATGCTTAGGAAATACAACTCAATCAATATTTTTTACCTAATCTTTTTGTGTTTTTCTAATTATTAAAATCGATAAAGAATGTAGCACAAAGACTTTTAATACGCAGAATATTTTTAAACAAATGTAAAGAACGCCAAACTAACCTCTCAATCGGAAACTATAAATTTGAAAACTATCTTAAGTAAAATAAAAAAATTACATAGTTAATTCAATATCTTAAATTAAAGTTTCTGTTTTGTTAGTTACTCACTTGTCTTTTTCTGTACCAAATATAGCAGCTAAATATTCTGCCATTCTAAAACACCGACAACACGGGTCTATTCACCGTGTCACAATCTATGACAAAACAATGCTTGCAGCTGCCAATACCTATAGAAAAAATCGTACAAATTTCGTATTATTAGAAGAAATACATTAACAAGTTGGAAGTTACTATTTTATCACGAAAGTAACTGTTTCAAAAACCATTACATCAATCAAGGCAGGAAAAATCCAACCAAGCCATCAATGACAATGCAAGACCAATGTTGCCGCTTTAAAATATGCGAAATGCTAAACAGAGTAATGCTTAACTACTGTCCTTCAACATTCATGTACACTAGTGTAGCCATACGTTTTTTTTTAAATTAAAGTACAGCAGTTTATATGTCTGTTATTATTTCCCCGCTATACTTAGAGCAGAGTTCAATGATCCAATAATAATAAACAGTGTGCGTGCAAACTCTTTCTAAAAATAGGACTTTAAAAAACTGTTTAGTTTTTATCAAGTCAAAATTTTATATATACATAAATACTTTAAGGGTGCGAAGCTTCTTTATTACCGGCTCCTTATCGTTACGCGTTTTGAAACTGTATACGAACAAAAATCTTTTAACTTTATTTTATTATAAATTTAAATTTAGTTTGTGTAAACTTTTACTTGAAAAATTGCTTTTTTACTTGAAATGATTAAACGTTTTTAAATACATCTGAGTATTCGCACCTGCTAGCACTATTGTACATTTGTTCAGAGGATAATAATGATTAATACCTATTTGGACATGCCGATGTCCACTCGTGGGGAATGTCATTGGTCATAATCTGATCAAAAACTTGGCAGCACTGGTTTGTAGAAAGGACATTCCAACCGGGTCTGTTTGATCAGTTTTAATATTTTAAAAAGTGTAATAGTACAAATAAAAGAATAATACCAAATCAGTAAATTGGGTTTTCCTTTAATGGTGAAGTGTGTGTCTACGCCGACACGTATTTAATAATTTAAGTAATTAGTTTTAATTTAATATTGTTTCCTTTTTATACATCAACTAAAGTATGCCTATAAAGTTAAGGTTTATGTAAAAGAGCAGCTTTCTTCCTAAACGTAACTTTTGAGTGAACAAGCTTTAGTCGTTCATTCAACGTTATCTGTCAAAGGAGAATTCATACAACTACGAATATATGTCGTCGAAAGCTCCTACCGTAACTAGCGCTCTAATAAAATTGAGATTTTTATTAAACCGAAATTATATCTTTTAATACATTCAAAAGCTTATTTTTATTAGTGTTCCATATCGAACACTGTGTTAAGAGCTTAGCTTACTCCCAACCCACTTACAAAGAGTTTGTCGTTGACGGCTTATTCTGACGTGAAGGCGTTGTAAAGGAAATTACAAATGAAAAACGTGATTTTATTGTTATAAACTTATGCGACCGAAGGCGGAGGTTAACTCTACAGAACTGCCTTAAAATAGATTGACACAATTCTTATATACTAGAGTCCAATTTGTTATCACTAACTGCATTTCTGTTGTTATCGTATCGCTCGCCGCATTCCTGTTGTTATCACTCGCCGCATTCCTGTTGTCACTTGACCTAAGTTCGGCTTACAAGAGGATGATAAGGTTTGGGGTGATGCTACACTACATTATGTTCGCAACAATGGTGACCCTCGAATGTAAACATAAATTTAGTCAATGATGCAAACGATTTTGCCCATAGCTGCTTTCTACAATCTCCATTTGTGCCTAACCATGACTTTACCACTGTACAAATATTTTGCATTATACCATATATTTTATTAAACATTTAAAGTTATTGATTTTAAATATCTTTTAAATCAAGCATTTAAAGTACACATTCTTAGACCAAGTTACCTAAGAAAATTACAAAAAACATTGTAAGTAACAAGTAAACATAAACATCGATCAAACAGTAAAAATTTTAGAATTTACGTGTAAAAGGCCTATAATTATATAAAGTGATAAAAAAATTGTATAATCGGCTGTGATAACATTTATCGGGTAAACGTCTAGTCAAATCTAGAGCCGATCCAAACATGTATCTGAAATTGATACTGCTTTAGTAAAAGTTTCAGATTGGGGTTGACTTAACCCAGTCCACTTTAACCCCACGAAGACACAGGTTTGCGGGTTTAAAGCTAAAAAGATGCCATTGGTCTTATCACCCCGCTTTGAGAGCACTTACCTAACCGCATCAGCACGCATCGAAACCCTTGGCATCGAGATATCAAGAGAAGTCCAGTTTCACAGTCACTTAAAAGCCAAATTAGCCTCGAAGAAGCTTGGTGTGCTAAACAGATCGAGATAGTATTTCACATTCCAGTCCACTACCTGCAACTTTATAAGGTGCAAGTTGAGCCGCACATGGAATACTATTCTCATCTCTATGCTGGTGCACCCAGAGAGAGCGACTCGCATTATCGATTGCCAAGATATTTCTGATCGGCTTGACACCTTGGCGTTGCGTAGAGATTCTGCATTCTCTATCGCTTGTATCATGGGGGTATTCTTAGTAATTTTTCGGACTTATACCAGCCGCAGGCATCGTTCTACTTCTAATTATCAACTGCCGTATTTCCGGACCGATACGACCTTCAAACCTTCAAAATAAGAGCGTAGTCCTACCTAAAAGACCGGCACCGCACTTATGACTCTCGAGTTGCGGGTGTCCATGGGTGACGGCAGTCACCCATGGACACCCGCAACTTTAATTTTTAAAACAAATTTAATTTTTTTAATGAAAATATAAAATTTTGGTATTTGCAATATTGTTATTTGTACTAAAACACTAATCGCAGTGCGTGAAGTCATTTGTGGGCAATCATTGACTGCACACGTACTACCTACTTACTTCACTCTCTTATTTCCACAATTCTGTTGAAATTTTAAAAGTTACTAAAAGATTACTGGTAAATTAGGATACGGTAATCGATTTAAAAACTGCCACGTGGTGTTTCTCCAGTTTTTTTTTTTTATAATGGAACAGGATTTCCGAAAGCCGACAATCGAAATCTTTCGAGAGTGGATATGTTCATGATTTGCAATTTCTTTGCGAGTAATTCAGACTTTTGTGACGCTGAATTTCTAAATGTGAAAAAATCTTTGTAAGTATTACAACTATATAATATAATTACTATTTGCCATAAAATACCTAGGCACTTTTCGTTCCATAACAAGAAATAAAGAATCTACGTGGCATTTTGTCGGCATTTTTAAACAAAAAATATTAAAATATGATTTAAAAGCTATAAATAAATAAAATTGATATGAGGCAAAAAGCTTCTGGAGAAGCGCACAGTGGTGGAGTGCCAATCGTCCAGGTGATGGGGATGGATATTTTGTCGCGTAGGATGATGGCGGAAACCAGCAGCCGGTATAAGTCCGAACAATTCCTCTGAACACTCCTCATGATACAAGCAATAGAGGATGCAGAGTGAAGCTACATCTCTACGCAACGCCAAGGTGTTAAGGTGAGATGATAGCATTCGTCTCGTTCTGCAACCACCGTACCGTACAATGAGCTCTTTAATGTTGTGGAAGGAGCAAAAGACTGAAAAACATTCACGTATTTAGTAAAGGGCGATAAAGAATATATATCTATACTAAAGCCATCTTTTTGCGAACATTATGATTTCTTGTCTAAGACTGTCAACTATTTTCTGGTTTCATAAGTGCAATTGCAAGAAATGCTGCTAAAATTGACTAGAGCCAGAATTGCTTCAACCTCATAAACAAATACAGCCAGACTCGACAATAGCTATACCACACGCTCTGGCAGGCATGTTAAATAAAAAAATAATGTCCGTACATGTTTATATATAATTCGACTACTTTTAGTCAATAAGATATCGTTATACCACTTCTGTCGTTATATAATAATAACTTAGTATCGTAGATATATTTTAACTTAAATTGGAGTTAGCATGCACCTATTTTGTCCGTGGCGAATGTTTGCGAATGTTATCTGTCATAATCTTTTTTAAACTACTGTCACTTGTCTGTCAAAGCTGTGAGAAAGAAAACTTACACCTTGCTGTCCTGTCAATCTAAAAGTTTCTTTCAGAGGTGGCGCTTGTAAGTGCGCTAAATTTAAACTCGTCTTAATTTTTGTGAAATAGTGACATAGTTTTGTGTTTGTCTTACACAATGATTCCTACAAACTCAAGTATGGATTATTTCTGTGGATCTGCTTTTTGGGTACGTCGTTAAATCAAGCCAACATTAGGTTTTTTTATAACAAACTTTTTTACAAAGTTTAGTTGTTGTGCAATCATTTTTTTTTTATATGGGCTGTTATATTCCTATTATTCTTTACATATTTCTATGTAGGTATCTTATTCATTACGTCTGTTAGTGACAATTTTTACTATTTCATATGGATAAATGATGGTATTCCATTTTTTTTTATTATTAAAACATGTTACAATAAAAGAATACTTAATAAGTATATAGAATTATTATTATATTTGATATAAGTTCTAAAAATTAAGTTTTTTTCTTTAAAAGTTATGATCTGAATGCAACATATTATAATGGGGTTGCATCTGTTTATATACTAGCCTACCACTGACTGTCTCTCTTAGAGTAAGGATGAGTGTGTACTAAACCATCAACAAAACTATGTATTGAGTTTAGTTTCTTAAACACATTGAGCTTTGACAGGAGTATTTTTGTAAATATTAATTAATGTAAACATTTCTTACAATTTTAAATAGTGTTAACTGAAAAGGTGTGATGTAAAGGCTTACTAAAATATTACTGTCTACTATTTACTGGTTTATATTTAATAAATGTTGTCAACATTTGTACATGATTTACACTCTTGCCTAGATGTGGCCACAATTTAACCTCTGTGTCAGGGTCATTTTACACTTTTTGTTACCGTCGGGTGTCACAGGATTAGATAATGCTGCATAATTCTTTGAGAATACCCTATTATATTGATATATACACAAACAATATGGGATACAGATTTACAAAAGCCAATAAATATAGTCAATTAATGGCATTGCCATAGAGTTTGCAAAATTAACCGTTTTTGGTTTTGTATATTCTTATGATTTTTAATAAACTAAATGGCAATTTCAGAATACATATATTGTATGAGTACAATAATTTAAAAAGTCAATTTATCACTCTTATTTTAGAATACCACCTTATCATGGAATACGGATAATCCAGATGTCACCCCATGCTTCCAAAAAACTGTTCTTGTATGGATACCATGTGCATACCTGTGGTTGGCAGCTGTGCTTGAAATATACCAAATGAAAATCAGTAAAGAGGGCAACATTCCACGGAATAAACTGAATATTAGTAAACATGTGTTTACATTACTCTTGATACTGCTTCAAATAATAGATGTTGCTCAAGTAATTTATGTATCATCCAAAACTCAGAACAAACTTTTTTATGCAGATTATTATGATCCAGTTATAAAATTGCTGACATTTGTAAGTACCGGTCATATGTTAACTATATTTGTGTCTTTATTCATTTCTTCTTATTTTATCTATGGAAATTATACAACTTAAAACTTGAGACGAGAGAATGTCCTATTAGTTGTTAGTCCACTTGACACTGTCACGCCTGTTGGTCTAGTGGTTAACGTACCTGACTGCTGAGTCACACGTTGTGGGTTCGATTCTCACACGGGAAATAAAAATTGTGTGTTCCACAAATTGTTTCGACTTTGGGTGTTCTCTGTTCTTTCTGTTATTTAAAGTCAGATTTAGTCCTAATGCAGGAGAAAAAACACTTATGTAATTTAGATATGTTTTGGTCACGGGTGGTGATTATTTGTTGATGTATTTGTTGTGTTGTGGAATTTTGATTGTTTGTTTTTTTCGGTGTTATTTAGTGGGTAAACCATTTTTATGGATAAATTAAGTCCGAGTAATCGAAGTTATAGTGTGTAAGAACGAAGTAGGTATGCCGAGGTTGACATAATTCATATAATTCTAACCAGCCTTGCAATAATTAAAAACACATACTTATAAAGTTATTTTGTCTCATACACACACATTTGTAAATAAGAATGTAAGATAATACATCCATTTTTATAGCATGTGAATGAAACTAAGAAATAATTATTTTGTTTTAATTACATTAAAACCTTATCAATACCATAAGTAATCTATAAGTCTATGTACACGCATTTATTAAACATTTACTGAAATTATTACAAATTGTCTTGCCTATGACTATGACCAAGCACCTTAAGACCTTCTCTTTTTGTCCAAGATCTAACATTCAAGTTCAAAATAACAACGTTGAGTTGTGTGTTTAAAGATTAACAACGACAAAGCAGTATCTATATAATTATCATTCCACACTCCAATATTACATATCTACTGTATGTTTATTCTGTGTAAATACTGATTATTTACTTGCTGCCTACGACTGCCTTCGATGACACAAACTTAATCCTGCCTCTCATCACTGGAATGATTTCTTATAAATATTGCAACACATTTTATTTGTCAAATAGCCCGCAGCTAAATCTGCGTGTATCGTTACTGATCCGGTCTAAAGGTCTTAGGAACTCATTAACGTCTCATTAACGCTACAATGTAACCTCTTCTGTTAGTGACAGAAGAAGTTCTCGTAGTATTCGTACGAAAAAGGTATAGATGAAATCGAAATGAATATAACACCTAAAAGCATGTCGCGTACTTTAAAAAATGTCTTAGGACTTGCAGCCTTTAACAGACGCACTGGTGATTGTGTCACTGATCATATTTAAAAATACATAGGGTGGTAAAAATACATTTAAAACAAATCCAATTCAAAACTTCAACATTCAACTTCAGACTTCAATCAATTATAATTTTAATTTGGTTTTAGTAACGTAACAGGGCGCAAGTCTATTACCGTCAATCGAGCATTATAAGGATTTAGAAGCATCAACATATAATTTTTTTGTTTAAATTCTATTTTTAAATTACATTATCATATGTATATCCCTTGTCAGACGTTTAGATTTTTATTCGGTTCGAGTCTGTCACACCGTCCTATCGCGTTAGAGGTTTCGAAAGTCAGTATTTTAAAATCTTATTAAGTATTTAACCTACTCCAGATTTCCAGTGAAGCTGGATAGGGGGGAGAGGGTTTGGCATAAATCACAGAATTTCACAAGGGGGAGGGGGGTGTAGTGAGATATCACGTGTATTTATTTTTAAACCGAAAAGCGGCGTGTAGTGTGACCTTGACTCGTCGTTGCCAGGCAACGAACGAAGTCGTCGCACGCCGCGACGACCGCCCGGTTCGGCTTGCCAGTCGCCAGTGCCAACTACTGACTTGCAAGATGCTTATGCAGTTGTTAGTGTTGAAGAAAGTCGGACTACGGATTAGCAAGCTAATCCGTAGTCCGAAATGTACATTACAATGTACATTAAATATGTTCATGTACTAGTAGAATATATGTTTTTAGCATGATTACACCATTCCTTTAATATTATTTTTATGCCAGTCAAAAACAATCAGCAACCTTTCTGTCTAGACATTTTTATCATGTACCTTAATTTCAGAATAAAATTATACAATACTGTATACCTATAATATAAAAAATTTAAGATTTTTTGTAGGTATTAAAAATACACGTGTTTTTGAGGTTAGTCTTAAACCTTACCAGGGGGTTTAAAAATGTTAAAAAAACATCACGTGAATAATGGACGGCCCCTAACAGTAAATAAACTAATTGTTCATGGAAGATTTATACCTTTTCACTAATCAACAAACCATAAGCACAATAGAAAAGTTTTTCTTTTTCCTTGTTACATAAACAAATCTTTCTCAGAAATTATATCAATTTCTTAAAATAAATTGGATGTTGTGTGAAATATTTAAATCTTTTTCATTATGACGATTTATTCTTAGTGTGGCAGTTAATAGCTTTAATAAAGAAATCTTATTATTATAAGTTTTTAGCTAAGACGTGAAAGCGAAACAACGAACAATGCAAGAAACAAACTCACGTTCTATATATAATATTTATTTATTTTTAGAGAGACTTGCAGACTACTAACATGTAAAATCATTAGAAATTGATAACAATATAAGTTTTATTTAATTCGGACAAAGGTGATAAGCCTGAGCTATGTATTGTCAAAAGGAACTACAAAAACAAAATAATTAAAAAATAGTACAGTTTGCATGCTGCATTACCATTACATTATAGTAACTTAACTTTTATATATGTCACACTTTGTTAGTAATTTATAATTAATACTAGAATATGTTTCAGGTGTTATCAGCAACTCTGCTTTCTTACAACAGAAAGTATGGCATACGAACATCTACAGTACTGTTTATTTTCTGGTTACTTCTCATATTTGCTGGGCTACCTCAGTTGAGGACTGAGGTGATGAATTACATGGCCATGGACAGCGAGTATGTCAGATATAATTTAGCAAGTTATATCGTGTATTATATCCTCGTTATGTTTATGTTTGTATTAAATTGCTTCGCGGATTTACCGCCTACAGATACATGCTACGATTATAATGAGGTAGTTTTTTTGTTGTATTTATTTATGTAAACAGTTTAAACTTTCCGAAATAGAATTATGTATCTGTAATACTTATGTCAGTCGCGTTTAATTTCATTTGTAAGTAACTTTGCTCATAAATGTTTGTAACGGTCTTGTTTTACTTGCCTTGTACGAAACGTAATTAATTTCCTTTTAGTTCTAATGATATTTATCTACACCCTAATATATCAGTATAAGGGTGTCAATAAGTACCTTCTAAAATGATCAGTACTTGAATATAAATAAATTGTATAAATTTATTGAACTGATTTTCAAACATCGATCCATGCCTGGGAAATTTGTAAAAAGTACCTATTCGGAAATTTTGAAACAATATACCCTCAAAGTAGGTAATCTATATTAGATTAGCTACTTTTAAGAGTAAAAAGCCTATTTCATCATTATAACAAACACAGAAAGAGAAGAATATAAATAAATATAATTAAAACTATACATACAAATTAATAGAAAAGTAAGACTTAATATTCTTTTTTCATTTGATATGTATCTAATTCATACATCAAAAGTTAACATGGAACTATTAAATAGTGCGTTTTGATACATAAAATATATTTTACAGAAGCAGTCCCCGGAGAATTCAGCAGGCGTGCCCAGCCACCTCACATTTAGCTGGTTTGATACAATAGCTTTTACGGGATACCGAAGAACCTTAACTGAAAATGACTTGTGGCCACTGAATCCTCAGTATGTTTCGAAAGAGTCTGTTGCAAAATTCGAAAAACTCTGGAATCAAACTTTGATGAAAGGAGAACTGTTAGTATAATTTGAATACATAATGAGGCGAAGGGGGGGGGGGGGGGGGCTATCCATAACCCTTACGGTAATGCGTCGTGTTCTGCTAGCGCTTTTACTCCACAGTGTGGCAGCCCGTTAATAACGAGGAGGCCAAGGTCTACAGAAAATGCTGGAGTCTCGCTTTTTAGAGTATACGCGGCTGCCCTGCAATAGACCTTGTGACGAAACCTATGTAGTTTTTGTCGGTTCGATTCCGAGCTCCGGTGAGGTTATGACCTTAGTCACTTCCCTTCCTCTTACCGTTAGCCCTGGTGAGGTGACCCGGCAAGCTTTCCACGCGAAATAATAACGTACTACTTTCTTGGTATTTCTTGTTTACCATGAATCTCTGTAATACAGCTCCTTGTATTTTATAGTGGGTCTAATTACCCACTATAAAGTACTAGGAGAGTCTGAAAATACAAGGAGAGTCTGAAAAAATGTCAGATAATTTAATTAGATACATATGTATAGTATAGGTATGGAAATATTATTAACGTGTTATCATTATGCTGAAGGTCTGTGATTGTTTCCTAAAAAATAATTAACTTAATGCGTTCTGTAGATCTGTGGAGTATCTATGCTTAACCGATTAATTACCTATTTATCCCTTGTTTTCTTTTGAGTTTCTGGTGCTTTTGGTTTTGTTTTATTTTGAAAAAGGAGAATCCTTCTCGAAAGTTCCGTTCAATATATAGGATATATAAACATTCCTCAGTGTTAATGATTGTTTGACCTATATCTATCCATCCACATATATGCCCATCGCGTGAATAATCTTGAAACAAAAGTTTCATTTCATTAAATAGCAAAATAGCATTAAACAATTTTATTCAACAAAACCTTGAATGCAGAATATTGACATTCATTATTATTTACCTGCAATTCCAATGTTCTTATTCTTCATATTTTGCAGCTACTAGATAATTATTAATATAACTCATTTAAGGAAAAATTGACAATATAGCTAATTATATAACAGTGTAGGGGAGAGGAATAGAGTACTGGAAAAAAAAAACTTGTGTATTACAACTGCCGAAATGTGTTGTGGTATAGGTTATACGCAGTACCTACATAGATAGGTACGTACATTATTTAGCAACTGATCTCTGCTTGATTTGTTTCTTCCTAATAGAGGTAGAACTTTACGCTACAACACATCTACATAGGAGATTGTTATATGCTGCTGGTAAACGTGCGTGTGAAGCGATAGTGTATATATTCAGCGGTAATGTCATCAGGCGGGTCCTGAGATTGTTTGCTAGCTTAGTAGTAGTCTCCCAATCCAAAAGTCCGCATTCGCATAAATAAATAATTTTGAGTCTTAAACTTGTATATTCCCAATAGCCAGGTCGAATTACGGGTATGATGACCTTGACCTACTTCAGGCTTACACGCGTCAATATTTGTATCTTAAGTAAATTGCATCAAGAAGTAGAGTACTCTAAGTTTATTAACAGCAATATACCTATTGATAATATAGATTTTACAAGCAAAACACTCGTGGTAACCTTAAGATCGCAAATAACTTTTTAAATCATATTGAAAGTGGAAGTTGTGACCTCGCGTTCGATTTCAATACTTGGGTTTTGTATTCTGAGACGTTATTGAATGTAGGTCATTATCTCTGTATTCAATGTTATGAGACTGAGGGTTAAAAGAAATACAAAAGTGTATTTATAAACATCTACTTAATGCGTGCACTTCATGGGGGGGGGGGGTAACCTAAGATTAAGTTACTTAATAGTATAAATAGATAATAGTATACATAAAAGAGCTCCACTGTCTTTCGTCGTCAAAGATCTTGATTAGATCCTGAGACTATGTACTAACTTTTAGAAAATCGAGATATAGAATACAGAACCGGTTAAAAATCGCTACCCCACGAATGAAGTGTACAAGATTCTTTATAGGAATTTAACTTCTTATAACTGTCTGTATTACATTCAATCACGTTTGTAAGGTATATGAATTAGGAGGATGAAGCGTATTGAAAACCTACATATTACCAACTAGAGTACAGTAATTATAATATACCAAAACCCTTACATATAACAACACTATATTATTAGAATAAAAACTTTACGTTAACGTTAATTAGATTCATATTTTTTTAATATACGGTTTAATATACGGATTAAATAAATTTGAACACTGTTAATCTTTTTTATAGTAGGCATAGGAGGACAGGCGAATAGATGGGTCATGTGATGGTAAATGACAATTTTCGTCCATGGACACCTGCACCTAGAGTCGACCTTTGAGAGGGAAGATGAGGTGATGGGAAAGAGGAGGTGGAAGGAGTTGGGCCTGGAAACCTTCCTTCCTTCGGAGAAATGCAACGCAAGAGTTGCTTCACTTCCAGTTTTCTGTGAGGCCGTGATATCGCACCGGTCAAGCTAACTCATACGTGCCTATGCATGGCTCTATTAATACAAAAATATATGAATCATGATTGTAAAAACACATTTATTTTCATTCTAGAAAGACAAATGCATCAAAAAGTTCAAGAAATCAGAAGAAGAAGAACTTTATATCTGTTCTTCCAGTTGTTTGCAAATCTTTCGGTGGCCTGTTCTTAGTTAGTATGGTATTAAAGCTATGTAACGATGTACTGACATTCGTGGCACCAGAATTACTTAGGTAAGTGCACTTGTAAAGCATCATTCTTGTAAGTGGTTATATTGTTTTAGAATTTAGAATATATGTTTTACGAGTTACATATTACTATAACTATTTTCGAGGTAACTACGTTAAAAAAAAACTTACACCTAAAGATCGTTTACAGATTTTTATAATAACTAATGAACGAAATCCATAAAGGAGATTTTACCCACGATTTATTCAACTACAATTGATTACTACTAAGGGTGATTGAAGTAATGGACGATTCACCTACTTTAGTTTTAATAGTGGTCAATATTTATAGCCTAAATAAGAAAGTTAAGAAAATATTTAAATATCGAAGTACAGAGTATCCAGTGTCCTAAATATGTACAAGAGCGCACAGTATTAATAAAATGTAGGCGATACCCTCGTTTAACAAACGCGACGCGACGCGCAGATAAACCGTAGGCGAGACGTCCTTATATAACCTTAATACTTAAATTATTACATTAATCGTTCGTTAGTGCTATTAATTTTAGTTCAAAATTAACCCATTACTTCCCAAGCATCGAAAGCATGGTTTTTTTTTTATCCAATCTTGAAACTAAGTTCATAATACACTAAGAAAAATAATACGAACAAAAAAATAATAGTACTTTTAATGCTGAGTCAGCCTGTCCTCTAAATATGACAGGGGGTCATGTGATCAGAAATAATAAAAGTAAACAATTATAAGAATATTAGCTGTATTTGAAAATTTTACCATTACAAGTTTTAAACATAAAGTTCTATTAACTTATTTTGTATGATAAGGTATAAAACAATCGCTGCAGAGTGTTTTTCACATTTAGCGCAAAAAGTAAGATGTTGTTTTTACAACCTTGTTCTTGGCAACGCCTCTGTTTGTCCCTCTTCGTCATATAGTGATAATTTTGTCAAACCTGACAGGTTGTAAAAGGCGTTCTGATGTACCTGGTGTAGGTTTGCTTGCCTTGCCTTCTGATTTTTTCATCCAAGAATAATATTTCGAAAGATTACCACAAGTTTTTAAATTATGTTTTGTTTATATTTCCATTTTTTATATATTTGGTAAAGGTCTAAGAATCAGTTTTATGTAAATTGGAGTTGGCAAGTTTTTTACATTATGGTATATAAAATCAGAATATGATGCTTCTTTTTGAGACAACAAAAATGATATTTTGAAAAATTACATAAAAATTACGCATACAATTTTTGCAGAAGAAAAAAAAAATTTTATCGGAGAAACAGTGCAAGAATACGAATTTTGTGAGAAACAATAAAAATAAACGACCTAACATCTAAAAAAAAATGTTGAATATGGTGTCCTAAAAATAGGACAGTGGGGAGGAATGGGTTAAGTTGAACAGTAGTCTGAGTCGACCAATATACTTTATGAAGATATATGAAAGGTTATCTCGAAAATATTTGTCATACATAGGTTTAGTTATTATAAATCTAACATGTAACCGTTTAACGTCGCAAGCTATATTAATACTTCAATATAGATAATTTTAATAAGACAATCAAAAAATGTGTTTTTTATTTAGGAATTCTGCAAGCGTTAGTTTGTCTTTAATATTATAAACACTTAACACACGCTTTGGAAATGCGTGGCATTAAGCAATCATGTAATGATCCTTAATTACATTTTTTTTTAAATAGAATAGTGTTTTTGCGTGTCTGATGGGCAATGGCAATGCATTCCATAGATGTGTGGCCTGTTCAGAGAAAGTCTTGTCCACGATCTTTGTATCATGTGATGGAATATTCAATATTAAGTTCTCCGAAGACCTAAAGAACCATCGGATGTGTGCTATGCAACAATTAAAATTTGAGATAAAAAAGTGTTAGTATTAAAAAGTATGTATATAATTAAAGGATGTGAATATTCAATATGAGCTGATCAAAGAGGCGGCTGAACGGAAACGGGAGAGGACTAGCACGGTCTCGTCCGCAAAGGACACCGAGTGACATCCGACCTCTATGAGCGCTGGCCTGGGGGTATAGGGCTGCTCGCTACTGTAGCAAAAGTCAGCAAAAGCAGGCCTCAGACGGTAGCGCGTCGACTTGATGGTCGAGGCAACCAAGGTCTGTAGGGGTTCTCGGAAGTAGACCCACTCGTGACGGAACACCGTGTGGTTGTATACACCGGTTCGAGTCCGACATACCATTTCACTGTTAGCTCCAGTGAGGTGATGACCCGGTTTAACAACTCAAAATTGTTTAGGTATTTACCTTACCGTTGTTATTTCTGTTCTTTTCTTCTTTCGCCAGTTTTATTTTACAAACGATGGAGGAGGAGGAGGAGGAGGTTCTCAAGTCATCCAGTATTTCTTTTGTTAATTTTTTTTTGTTGCTAAGTGTAGTAAATATGTATAGTCTTTCATTAGATTTAAGGGTTTCGTCAAGATTGATAAATATAAACATAAAAAGAGATGGCTGCTAGCAACTTTTGAGGAGTTTCCTCGACTGGTTTCCATATCCGTCTTCATTGACTATAGGTCTCCGTCATCTTGTAGTGTGAATAGAACTGCATACAGTTAACAAATTTTAAAAGAATCAATTTACAAATGACAAACAAAACTTGGTGTACAAACATTCAACTCCTATTTTACCATTAGGGCTGTTTTTTTTTAATTTAAATGAGACTAACTTTAAAGTAACCCAAATCCAATAAAATGAAATTATCAAAATCGGATTACTCAATAAAAAGTTATGCGTGGTGATACATAAAAGAACAACTATACGAGCTGCGTAGAACGTTCTCCGTTTTTCCTGCGTTGAATAGAACCATTATTTTAAATTCATGTCTGAAACAATTAATTAAATTAAGTGTTATGTGGCGAAAATCCTACAAAAGTCTCATCATATCTACCAATTTACACGCGGTTAAGGAAAATGTTGTAAAGAAAATATTAGATGCAAAACTAACGTATTGTTCCTCGTTGCTTGGTTCGTTTTCTTGTTATCTTGTATTATGCTAACCAGACTGCTGATAAACATACTTATATATTCCTAAATACACACATGTTATAAATAAATTACACTCAGACACAGAAATGAGGGATAATAGGTAGGAATCGAATCCACGATCGGCCAGTCAAAAATTACAGAATTTCATGCGAGCTTACGATTAAACCCCTTGTCTTGGTGTCGCAGTGCTCTCTAGTACCCTATACTCTGTTCCTGGGTGGGAATCGAAGCCACGTCGTCTGGCTTAGTAGTCAGTTGTCACTAACCACTTTTTTTTTTTGTAACGTGTGGAAACCCCCTCGGGCCTTCGTCCCACCGGGGTTTTCGGTGCGACGGTGTGTCAGAATCGGACCGACTAAAACCACACGGTGTGCCATACTGCGCCTAAAATAGGAGGAATCCGGGAACAGCTTTATTAAGACATCCGGATCCCTCCTAGCGCCTGCCTGCAATCGCGGGCACCACCTTCTTGTAATCAATTAGGCGCCGTCCAGGCACACCAGGAGCCTCCTCGCGGCTGGCCACTAAAGCGGGTGAAGGGGAAAACCCCGTCCCGACCACCCGCAGTCACACTCAGGGCGGCATGAGGTGCTGGTAAGTGCGCCTACGCCGCCCGGTTCGACGGCCGCGAATTGGGTCCGAATGGAGATCGTCCTCCCGGGCCCGCTCCGCTGCCTCCTTCTGCGAGATGACCTCCTCACAGAAGGTTGCAACCGCGGTAAAATTCCTGTCGCTACCAGCCATAGAGCGTATGACGGCCGGTAGTGAGAGATCCACTCCGATGACTGCAGTGAGGACCCGACGCTGCATCGCCCAGGCGGGGCAATCCGCGAGCGTATGCTGAGCCGAGTCCTCACTGCAGTCGCAGTGGTGGCAGGCGGTACATAATTCCCTCCTAGCAACCGAGTGCAGGTACTTTCCGAAGCAGCCATGCCCGGGAAGGACCTGCGTCAGTCGGAAAGAAAGAGTCCCGTAGTGCCGCTCTGCCCATTCGACGATAACCGGCTGGAGCGCCTCCACGGCGGCAAAGAGAGCACGTGGATTCTCCAGCCGGGACGACCAATGAGCCATCGTAACTCGGCGTAGGTGTCACTAACCACTACATCAACAGGCTACTAGACCAACAGCCAGCCAGAGATTAAAGGTTATAAAAGCAGGATCTCTCTCTCTGTATTATTGTAACCAAAAACCAGCTGATATATCTTACTCTGGATGGCGTCCGGTTTGCATTCCCTGTCTATGGCAAATCGTTGGCAAATTTATTTTATACTCATACAAATATATAATAAATATAGAATGAATTAGGTCGTTAGCTCAGCATTTTGCTTCTTCAATAGAAGAATCGCTGGTATTATATAGAATAGTCTTAGTCATAGTATCGTGTGTAGATGACGTTGAGTACAGGTGTTATCTACACGCTAATCATTCAATTACTTTTTAGCAATTTGGGCAGTGTCTAATTAAATTTGTATTCCGTTTTTCGTATCATGAGTTAGAGCCTTAATGGCTCTTTCAGGTTTTTCTAGCACTTACTGCCAAGTTACATTTGCTGTTTCAATTGTTTTGTCATACAATATATTATCGTATATACATACTAAAAATATGAAGCCAAATATTAGCAACAGCTTTTCTTAATTGTAATGTCAGTCAGTTTGAAATTAAGATTTCCGTACTAAATACATTACAATACATTATGCACATGGCTTACTACACGGCTCTAAAATATATTCACACATTTCTATTACGGCTAGTCAATAAATAAAATCACTTATCGCTTAATTATATTTTAGCTACTAGGCGTTCCCCGTAATTTCATCTGCGTTTATGCTCTCTGCGCCTCTCTGAAGTGTCATAGCGTAGTATAAGCAATAAAAAATCTCTTCAGCTTCCGTTATCCCAGTCAGATCATATTTTATACATATGAAATATGTATATAAGTATTTTATTTAAATTAATACCCTTTCAGATTACTAATAGGATTTGTGGAGGGCAACGAGCCTATGTGGAGAGGCTGCCTCTACGCTGTGTGTATGTTTGTATGTTCTTTCGTACAAACTGTTGTTATGGGACAATATTTCATAAAGACAGCTATTGTGGGTCTGGAGATATATAGCGCATTAAGCAGCATGGTGTTTAAAAAGGCCCTAAGTTTGTCCAACGAAGCTAAAAAGAAATGTACTGTAGGAGAAATTATTAACCTCCTGTCTACAGACGTGACAAGGTAAATTAATTATAATTTATATATTATAATTGTTAAGTCTTGCCATAAATATTGTTACAAGGTAAAACCTTTTTTTTATTGCACAATACATTTATTGTTGTAATGTGTGTTAGTTTATACATTAATAGAATAGTATTAATAATATATCTCTTTAAATCTCTTAAAATTATCTCTTTAAAAATGATCTCCATTGGCTTTAATACAGTCCTTTAAACGTTGACGAACTTTTAACGACGGACTAGATGAAGGTCAGTCTTCAGCTCGTTTGGGTGGATCGACCTTTGTGACACAATGCCGAGTCTTGCTGGAAGGACCATTCTTGGTTATGGAACATGGTGTTGTTAAGAGGCTTTATCACTTTCTCAAGAATCGTATCTTGATATACTTGTGCTGCTTAAGAAGTTGCTTTGACTTTACTCCTGTTAATTTTTAAATATATCATATAAATAATGACCAGTGCGACCCTTATAGGTTGTAAATGCTAAGTCATCTTTTAAAATACGCGACATGATTTTAGCTCCTACATTCATTTCTCGAGATAAAATCTTTTGCTTTTTTCATAACAATACTACAGGGACGGTTAAATCTTTATCTGTCACAAACAGAGGAGGTTTGATTCAAAAAACATTATACAGGATTGGTAAAAGAACTAAATACGAGTTCATTATAGTAGATTAAACCAGAACAAAATAACCTTTTTTTTATGCGATGGGGGGCAAACGGGTATTTTAAAAAGGTACAAAGTATTAGGTATTTATTTGTAACATATTTAAAGTTATATACCTACATAAGGTCATATAGTTAACATAATTTTTATTAGTTGTCCTAGGTTTATAAATATGCGGGGTGCGGGCTAGAAAACCTCCACGTGGTGTACCCTGGGCAACGTTGGCGATGACGCAGCCTTCTCCTCCTCTACTTTCGAGGAGGGCGTCATCGCAAACGGCTAATATTCTGGCAAGAAGAGGTGGCCATTTTCATCAGCCACTAGATCCAGGCTCGGCCCAACAGAGCGGGCTTGTATGCCGATCCCTCTGTTGGCTCTTCGCTTCTCGGAGCTGTGAGGAAGGAAACCTCAATAAAAAATCACCTAAGTGGGACCCTTTCATGGGTCGGTGTTTCTCCACTGTTTACAGCGGAGAAAGAGGACGGGCTCGGCGTGCACTCGCACTGCCACCGAGCAGGTATGAGATTTGTCTCGATGCCACCGTCGGCATATCGTAATCCCGAAAGGAGTGTCGTGGTTAAGTCTCACGGCTCTGATCGGGAACGAGGGTCTTGGCTTAACCGCCCGGACTGCGAGGAAGAATACCTCTATAATAAATTACCCCGAATCTCGTGTTCTAGTGCGTGACCATGGGATTCATGGCTGATGGGAGGTTCAGTCGCAAGCGCACTCCCAGCCGAGGCAACTGCGGACCCCTCGGTTGGGCATAAATTTACGCTTGCCCGGGTATTGGGGGATCTCTGCCCGGGTGGACCTTTAGTTCTCCCCTACTCGTGGGTTTAATTATGGATTATAATAAATTTAAAATAAAATACAATGAAGAAGAAAAGAAGGAGAAGAGAAAGGAGGAATTGAAAAAAGTAGAAGTCGCTACATCAAACGACGCAGGAGCTTCATTAGGAACGCCTATCTCGCAGGAGCTCCCAGAAGTTAATTTGTCTTCTGGGAGCAGAAGAATTTCGGAGCGAGTGCGCTCCAGGGCCGCGAGCATAACGGCTAGTATTATAGCTGACTCAGGGGAAGAAATGGAGTTGGAGCTCCGCGACACCGAGAGCCGCAAGCGCGGGCGCTCAAAAGACTCGGATGGCGACACTTCCCAAGACATGTTGCCACCTAAGGTCCCCAGCAGCCAGCGAGGGAGGTCGCGAACACCGATCTCGGGCCAGACAAGCTCCCCCTTCTCTCGGAGGGGAGCTCAAGCCCGCTCTAGAGAGGAGGGTGAAAACGTAGCGGAGGAGGAGATTGCGGATCTCCTGCAAAAAATACGTGAGTCTGAGGTGGTGGGTTCTGTTCCCCAAACATCATCAATCATGCAGGAGAGAGCAGACGCGGCGGTGGCCATCATCCACAAAGTGGCCACCAAGTCCAAAAATCTTAAGGGTTCTTTTGTAAAGGCCCTTAAGGACTCCTCCTCCGCCGTTTCTGGTGTCGTTGGGTCCTTGATAACAGACGTGGCTGACCTCGGCGCACAGTTCGCCCAATTTCGGGTGAAGACGAACTGTTCTGAGCTCCCAGGCCCGGCTGCGCGACCAGCTCCCGTCCCATCAACCCCCGGGGTGGCACGGATTCCCAACTGCGCGAAGTCATTGCTGCAGTGTGGAGGATGATGGACGGGCGCCTCGCGGGCCTGGAGGCTAGGCTGCCTCCGGCACCCATTGTTCGGCCGCCGCTCGCTGCGGATAAGTTAAGGGGCGCGCCGACTCCGGTGCCGCTCCCGGTCTCGGGTGGTCGCTTTGCTTCTTCATACGCTGCAGCGGTGTCTGCGCCGGTACCTGCAACCACACCGAGGACCAAACGGCCAGTAAGGGCCAGGAAGGAGGCAATAACGGAGTTTCCTCCGCTCCCCTCTCCAGCACTACGAGGTACTAGTGCCGCTTGCGCTGCTGCTGAAGCTATCCCTGCCCCCTCTACATCCACCCCCTCCAAAGAAGGATGGCAAATGGTTGAGGGAGGCAAGAAGAAGAGGTCCCGAAAACGAAACAAGGCCGCTAAAGCTGCGGCCTCTCCGCCTCAGACGTCGACTGTGGCAGTGACCACCACAAAAAAGAATCTTAGTAAACTGCAGGCGCCAAAAACGGCAGCTGTGGTGGTTACCTTGTCGGCGGAGGCGGCGAGTTGCGGGCTATCCTACGCGGCCGTATTTAAGAGGGTCCGGGATAGCCTGGGTCCTCAATTCGGGGCCTCAGGTGTGAGGCTGCGCCTAGCCCAGACGGGAGCTCGAGTGCTGGAGTTCCCCGGGGCCGAAGGTGCAAAGACAGCGGACGATCTTGCGGAGAAACTGCGGGGAGTATTTGCTAAAACGGATGGTGTGAAGGTCGCCAAGCCCACCAAGTGCGCGGAGTTACGCATATCGGGTCTGGACGACTCCGTTACGGTCGAGGATGTCCGGGTTGCAATTCGGGAGAAAACAGGGTGCAACGCGGACAACATTCGGGTCGGCACCATCCGTCCCGGTCCAGGCGGTCTTGGCGCGGTGTGGGCAAGTTGTCCCGTAGCGTCGGCCAAAATTTTGGGCGACGCCGGCAAGGTCCTCATCTTTTTTGTGAACGCCAGAATCACAGTCCTGGCGGCAAGACCGATGAGGTGTTTCAAATGCCTAGGGTCAGGGCACACCCGTGCGGCAGCTGTTTTGACTGTACCGGACTTTGCTTCCGGTGCGGTCAACCGGGGCACAGAGCAGCGGAGTGCTCTGCCGCCCCTCACTGCCCAGCGTGTGCGGCGGGAAATTTTCCCGCCAATCACCAAATGGGGCAAAACGGCTGCAAGCCTCCCCGCACTATTCCGCAGGCATCGGTGGCTAGCCAATCGGCCCGGGCTGCCTCCGATACTAATCATGCGTCGTCACCATCGCCCATGGAGGAGGCTGTAGAGACGATCCAGTAATGGTCCACGTCTCCAGCCTCCTTGTCCAGACGAACCTGAACCACTGTGCCGGTGCGCAGGACCTTTTCCTGCAAACCATGGCAGAGTGGTCGATCGGTGTAGCCGTAGCCGCAGAACCTTATTACGTTCCTCCCCGTCCAAACTGGGTGGGTGATCGGGACGGCTCTGTGGCAGTCGTCAGCTCTACGACGGTGCATTCCCCGCCCTTGTCACTAAAAGACAAGGGCTCTGGATATGTAGCTGTCGAGTGGGGGGGGGGTCACCATATATGGTGTTTATTTCTCCCCCAACCGGAGTTTGAGTGACTTCGAGGTTTTCCTCAACAACCTGGAAACCTCGATACGGCGTCTAGGGTCTGGGCACGTCCTAGTGCTGGGGGACTTTAACGCCAAGTCCGTTGCGTGGGGATCCCCCAGGACGGACGTACGGGGCGATGCTGTTGAGGAGTGGGCGACATCAGTGGGCCTCTGTCCCCTAAACAGAGGCTCCACTAACACGTGTGTGCGGCAGCAGGGGGGGTCGATAGTGGACCTCTCGTTCGCTACCCCTGCTCTCGCCGCACGAGTAAGGAACTGGCGTGTCCTGGAAGAGGTTGAGACGCTCTCGGATCATCTCTATATCCGATTTGAGCTCTCCCGGACCCAGGACCCCAGAAGGGGTCACACGGCGCGGCGATCATCCCGTTTTCCGCGGTGGGCTGTTTCAAAATTAGATAGGGACCTACTGGAGGAGGTCTCGATCGTGACCCCTGGGGTCGCCCTTATCGTGCGGCGCAACAAAAGCTCCGCGCGTTGGGCTCCCCCCTTACCGAGACTCTCCATCCCAGCTTCCTGCGAGAAGTGGTTGAGGGCCTTTTCCCGCAACGGGTGGAGCACTCACCCCCGTCGATGGCCCCCTTGGCCGGTGACGACGGGGAGTTAGAGGAGGAGGATGCTTCACCCGTCACAGAGGCGGAGATAGGGGCGGCTGTTTTACGGATTCGCTCCAAGAAAACCGCTCCCGGGCCAGACGGAATCCCTGCCCGAGTCCTGGCCCTGGTCCTTGACCACATGGCGGACCGCCTCCAGGAGGTGTTCGACGCTAGCCTGTCGTCGGGACGCTTTCCTGATTGCTGGAAGAGCGGGAAGCTGGTGCTTTTAAAGAAGCCGGGACGGCCTGCCGACTCGGTTGCGGCCTACAGACCCACCGTGCTGCTGGATGAGGCGGGTAAACTGTTTGAGAGGGTACTCTCTGCCCGCATCGTCCGGCACCTGGACGAGGTCGGCTCCGATTTGTCGGACGCTCAATTCGGTTTCCGAGCTGGTCGTTCGACGATTGGTGCTGTGTTGCGTCTGAGGGCCGTAACCGAAGAGGCAGTGAGCTGTGGCGGCGTGCTGTTGGCGGTGTCATTGGACATCGCCAACGCATTCAATAGTCTGCCATTCAGTTGCATCAGGGAAGCACTCCGCTATCACGGGGTGCCACAGTACCTGAGGCGACTAGTGGCAGACTATTTACAGGACTTAGAGGAGCGTACCGTCATGTACGAGGACCGAGAGGGACATCTGAGTCGTCGGCCCATGTCGTGCGGTGTTCCGCAGGGATCTGTCCTTGGACCGCTCCTGTGGAACATGGGGTACGACTGGGCCCTTCGAGGTGACTTCCCCCCCGGGCTGGGCGTAATCTGTTACGCTGATGACACTTTGGTCACGGCTCGGGGGGCGAACTTTCAGGAGGCGGTGCGTTTGGCCACCAGAGGAGCCTCACTGGTGGTCAGGCGCATCGAGGCGCTGGGCCTGCGGGTGGCCCTGGACAAGACGGAGGCCCTTCTATTCCATGGGCCCCGTCGTGGTCCGCCCCCTGGCGCCTCAATCATGGTCAACTCGGTTCTCGTACCGGTTCGGGCCCACATTAAATATCTGGGCCTGATCCTTGACGGGAGGTGGCTCTTCGACGAGCACTTTCGGCAGCTTGCTCCAAAGCTGGTCAGCGCTGCGTCCGCCCTTGGGCGACTTTTGCCCAACTTGGGAGGACCCGGCGTCGCAACAAGACGGCTGTATACGGGGGTTGTGCGGTCAATGGCACTATACGGTGCACCGGTGTGGGCGGAGGCTCTGACCGCCCAGAATAAGGCACGCCTCTGGCGTCCTCAGAGAGTTATGGCGGTTAGAGCCATACGCGGTTACCGCACCGTATCAACGGAGGCGGCATGCGTGTTGGCCGGAACGCCCCCGTGGGATTTGGAGGCGGAAGTGCTCGCCGAGGTCTATCGGCGAACGGCTGATTTCCGGGCGGTTGGTGGCAGTCGGCCCCAGCCCGAAGAGGTACGCGAGTGGCGTGAGGCCGCACGCCGAGCCACAATGGTTCGTTGGTCGTCCCGGCTGGAGGCTCCACGTGCTGGCTATGCCGCCGTGGAGGCGCTCCAGCCGGTCATTGTCGAATGGGCGGGGCGGCAGCACGGGACTCTTTCCTTCCGACTGACGCAGGTTCTTTCCGGGCACGGCTGCTTCGGGAAGTACCTGCACTCGGTCGCTAGGAGGGAAATGAGCCCCGTCTGTCACCACTGCGACTGTAGTGAGGACTCGGCTCAGCACACGCTTGCGGTTTGCCCTTCTTGGGCGTCGCAGCGCCGGGCCCTCACTGCAGTCATCGGAGAGGATCTGTCGCTACTGGCTGTTATACGCTCCATGGCCAGTAGCGACAGTAATTTTACCGCGGTTGCAACCTTCTGCGAGGACGTTATCTCGCGGAAGGAGGCGGCGGAGCGGGCCCGGGAGGACGATCTCCATTCGGACCTAATCCGCGAACCGGGCGGCGGAGGCGCGCCTACCAGCGCCTCATGCCACCCTGAGTGTGACCGCGGGTGGTCGGGACGGGTTTTCCCCTCCACCTGCTTTAGTGGCCATCCGCGAGGGGTGACGTCCGCGTGTGTCTGGACGCCACCTTATTGATAGGTTAATTAGCTGGTGGTGCCCGCATAGTGCGGGCAGGCGCTAGGAGGGGTCCGGATGTCCTAATAAAGCTGTTCCCGGATTCCTCCTATTTCAAGCGCAGAATGGCACACCGTGTGGTTTTAGTCGGTTCAATTCCGACACACCGTTCCACCGAAAGCCCCGGTGGGATGACGGCCCGAGGGCCACACGAAAAAAAAAAAAAAAAAGGTTTATAAATATGCATGTCTATATTAAATAATTGTATGTTACTGTGTCTAATATTAGGCGTGCCTTATGTAGGTACACCTAATGGTAATTAAAGTAATTGGCTTATAAATAAAAGTTTGTTTTTATTCAATTGTAACAGTATTTATGGCTAGACTAAATATTTAGATCACCTTAAATTCTCAGAGCAGTTTCAACACTGAATAGCATACACAGGCATACACATTGATATTACAATCTTACAAAATGTAGCTGGTTTCAGAATAGGGCTAAAATTGAATGATATTTATAATCAGAACTAACAAAAATATATCATTTCAAAGTATAAACTAACGAAAACAAAATAAATAATTTTAGTTCTATTACTCCAGGTTTAGCGATTTGACATACATTAATTTGATATGGTCAGCACCATTACAAATAACACTGGCGATGTACTTCTTATGGAGTCAGCTGGGGCCATCCGTCCTGGCTGGCCTCGGTGTGATAATCGTACTTATGCCATTGAATGGACTCTTTGCTGGCGTACAAGAGAAATTTCAGACGAAACTGATGCATTACAAAGACCAAAGGATAAAGCTCATGAACGAAGTACTTAATGGCATAAAAGTATGTAAAATACAACAGTTGAAAGAGACTAGCTTACATTCTCTTACATAATAAACTCTTATTACATCTTCTGTTTCTCATAGGTTCTTAAAATATATGGCTGGGAACCAAGCTTTCAAGAGTACATACTTATAATAAGAAATAAGGAAATGAAAATTTTGAAGAAAATGGCTTATTTTAACTCGGTGTTCGCCTTTGTATGGTTTTGTACACCGTTCTTGGTAACTATCCGAAATAATTATAGTCCCTGTCGATCTAAGAGATATATTTTGGTGATATACATAAACGTATTTTGACTTGTTTTTAGGTATCACTGACGTCATTTACCTGTTTTGTATTAGTAAACGACACAGAAATTCTCGATTCGAAAAGAGCGTTCGTAGCGTTGTCTCTTTTCAACATTTTGCGTTTCCCAATGTCAATGTTACCTCACGTTATATCTCATATAATACAGGTTGGTTACTGAATTCACTTTTTTTTTGTTTTTTTTTTAGTGTTATACTCTACTGAAAGACTTAATTGTATTTTCCTAGATTTATGTCAGCATAAAAAGGTTAAACGTTTTTTTGAATTCTGAAGAATTAGACACACAGATGATAGAACACGAGCCTGACGAATGTGAGTATTTCCATCATATGAATATACAAATATTCACTTCACGCTTAGGCAGAGATGCATTAAAAATGTTCTTATAGTCAAAGTTTATAAATTTATAGTTATGGTCAAAGACATGAAACAAATATTAAGGAATTATTGGAGCAATTAAACCACAAGCCGATCTCCAGGCGGAATATGTAAATTATATTTCTTTTTCAAATAAAATTATACAATCAGTGCTAAACTGTATGTTTAATTTTATTTATATTATTATTAATTTCAGCTGATCAAATCGTAATAGAGGGTGGTCACTTTTCGTGGGGTGATGAGGGGTCAGAGCCGGTGCTGAGGAAACTGAACGTACGCATACCGCGCGGCGCGCTGGTGGCCGTGGTGGGCGCCGTCGGCTCCGGCAAGAGCTCGCTGCTCGCCGCACTGCTCGGCGAGATGGACAAACTCTCCGGTCGAGTTAATGTTAAGGGTAAGTATGAGGGAGAGTAAATATGTGGTCACTGAACGTACGCATACCGCGCGGCATACTGGTAGCCGTGGTGGGGGCTGTCGGCTCCGGCAAGGATTAAATACAAGTTAGGTTTGGGCGATACATTGCAACAATGCTTATTTTTTGTGGTGTCACCGGCCTTGACATGTACAACATAATTATAAACTTGAGGCAAGAGTTACTTGTAGTCGGTAAAAACATTTGCAAAACGATGCGTCATCGACGAAAAGTCTATCCAATTCTTGCCATGTTCTTAGATATATAGACTTGATGAATCTTAGAAATATTGCCATGTTCTTAGAAATAGAGAAAATATATTTTAAAAAACTTTGAACCTTATAAAAAAAAATTCTTAGCAAAAATATCTTTCAGTTCAAATTGTTATTTCTATTGAAACCTTATATTTTCAGGTGATACATCATACGTTACTCAGCAAGCATGGATACAAAACGCTACTGTGCAAAATAATATCTTATTTGGAAACCCTCTAGATAAAACTAAGTACAACAAAATTATCGAAGCTTGTACCTTAAAGACTGACTTAGCTATTCTCCCAGGTGGCGATCAGACAGAAATTGGTGAGAAAGGTAAGATCCTGGGATAATGCTGTGTCTTTTAATTATGACCAGATAGATATTTGGTAATCAAAAAATATTTTATTCAGGTATAAATCTGTCGGGTGGTCAAAAACATCGAGTAGCTTTGGCTCGTGCCGTGTATTGTGACTCTGACAACTATTTTCTGGACGATCCTCTCAGCGCTGTCGATTCGCACGTTGGCAAACAAATTTTTGATCAAGTGAGTACAATTGTTTTACTCTTTTTTTCTAGGTGTTGTATAACGCACAACTTGAATGATACCGATTCCTTTGGTTGCGACCCTAGCTGATAAATTGTTACTATTTTATGAACTTATCTGGGCTGTTAATCGCTTATCATCAGAAGAGTTTTATTCAACACAGTCTGTACCCGTAAAAAAATGTAAAACCCCCTGTAAAACCTAGAGTTTTGAAAACTTCTACAATTTAGAATTTTTATTTCTAAAAACGTAGGCCCATTTTCAGATCGAAAATAACTAACACTTGATCTACGCTCCCTTTAAAAAACAGTTTAACGAGACTGTTATCGTAGTGTTGCAACATAACGTAATATGTATTTTTAAACAGGTTATAGGTCCAAAAGGTTTACTAAAGAACAAAACGCGTGTATGGGTAACTCATAACGTCTCTTATCTGGCGCAAACCGACCTAGTGCTGGTACTGCGTGATGGAGAAGTATCAGAGTCTGGCACTTACCAACAGCTTCTCGAAAAGAAAGGAGCCTTTGCTGATTTCTTACTTCATCATTTAAGCATCGCTGAAGATTCAGCGTCTGCTGAAGGTTAGTGATTCATACACAGCTACTTGGTAGTATTTTCTTTTAATATAATCAGCTCATTTAGGCATTTCCTTGGATTTTTTGTTATTACATTAAATTATTTTTTTTACATAGCAAACTAGACACTAAGTTCCATTTATCAATAGGTATTGCCTACAAGTCGCTATGCACCTACTCGCTTGCCCAATTTGATCTGTCTAATATGCCACCTGAGATGTACATATTATACCATTATTATAATTATTAGAATCATATTTTCAACTCGAGTAGTTCATCTAGCAGTTAAATTACAAATCGTGTCATTAAAATAAGTTCCTGAATAATGCCACAGAAGCTATTTTGATAAGGATGCTGGTATCTGGATTGAAGAGGAAAAAATTCGATATATAGTTACATTAGATAAACGGAAACATATATATAGATACTTATAAAATAAATAGATCAAACTTGGAAATAAATGAATACATATTATGCAAATTTACGTGGGAGAGCCATGTTTAGGCACGTGTGGGTGACTTGACCGGAGTAATACCACAGCCTCACCATGTGTCATGTGCCACTGTTACCAAAGGCCCAACACCTCTCCTCTTTTCCCTTCTCTCTTTCGCGTACCCACCTTGCTCTGCCCTCCTCTTACCCCCCTTGAAAGTTGGCAGTGCACTTGCTACTATTGAGTTGTAATAAAATAAGTACTTTTCAGGTCTAGAAGCCATCAAACATGAGCTAGAAAGTAGACTCGGCTCAGAGTTCCAGAGTAAATTACAGTGGGCTCGGTCTCTGTCGTCTGGTGGACGTTCTCAAACATCTGAAACAACTGGCCCAGGTAATTGTAAATTGTATATTTTCATATTTTACGACTGTTGTAATCTACAGCGTCACAATCCCAAAAAATGGAACACTTATATTAACCACTGAAAATTTACATCTCATAAAAAATGTAAAATAAAAAACAAACGAGGGTAAAAGCTCTGACCGTCTTAATTTCTAGTTTACACTCAAAAAGGCAGGTGGAATTAATAAATTTATTCAATCCGCTATTGAGAAAAGTCATTAAAACGAATTGTTTAAACTATAAAAACTTTTTAAAGCTAGTTCTATAGCGGATTCAACAAATGAAATACAAAAAAATACGTTAAATTTCACCTTCCACTATTAATTATTGTTACAGTTTCTTTTATCACATTTTTATGATTAAGTAGTAGTAGAGTGTTTTGGGATACGCTGTAATATTATAAAATGAATAAAGCTGAGGAGGTTTTTGTTGTTCTTATGATGATATGATGAATTGCATTGTCCTCACATATCTTATCTTTACTTATGTTAAATATTTGAAAAAGTGTGTCCTTGAAGTTTCTTGCTTGTTCTCCTTCATAGGATTATGTATTGGGACAGGCAACTAGCTTCATGACTGATTTCGTCTGACCGACTTCCTCTCTTGACAATTTATAAGTTTTACTAGTTTTACCTATTATTGGTTCAGTTGAAATAAACGGTTTTGATATGATTTTGTTTAAACGCTCTAATCTCTGGAGCTATCAGTCTGAATTGTTGAATTGAAGAATTGAATTAATGTATTGTTATTAAATAAAGTATTAATTAATAAATAGGCTATAAAACATCACGCAGATAAATGTGTGGGGAACAGCTATAATGTACGTATGTATATGGAATTGCGGATGTTCATGGACACATAGGGATAAACATGTCGTTGGTGCCTAAATAAAACGAATAACTTCGTGCATAGTTAAAGAAAAATTTTAAAACTGGCCATTGATCCTTAAAATTTACTTCTAAAGCTTATATTTAGTCAGAGAGAGCTAACACGAATACAACTATACGTAGGTATTTAATACCAAGGATACATTTCCGCTAATATGTGTATTAAAAAATTTAATGTAATAAAATTCATGGTATGTTATTTATAAATGTGTATCCACACTATGAAAAGTATTTTCTGAGCACCATTTTATTTTCAAGCTTAATCAACAATTGTCGCCTGCACATATCGCTCCTAAAATTTGTTGTTGTATTAACATGTTTGTACTCATCAGGCGATCATCAGGTGATCGATGATAAATCAAGCAAAGAACCCGAAAAAGAGATTGAAAAAGACTTTGACCAACTAATTGAGGATGAGAAAGCAGAGACAGGAAGAGTAAGTATATTTTCTTATTGTTTGACATGATGATGATTACAAATAATTATTATATTATAAAATTGCTATGACAAGAATATTATAAACAAAAGTGGGATAATGTGTTAGTCTTACTCTTCGCAAAGTTACAGGTGGATATTCCCAACCTTGCGAGGTCCCTCCGGTTAAGAAAGTCTCATATTTTCGAGGCTACGGCTGTCAATAGCATTTTGTATTAATATTACGCAGATACAATATTTTAATCAGAATCCTTTTTTCCCATGATGTTATGTGTAGGTACTTTTTTAACTCAATATTTTCTCGAATATGTTTAAAATATTCGACTGCTCATATAACAATAAAGATCCTAGTAGTTTCAATTTCATGTAACAATAGTTGTACGTTAATGCCTGCAGTAGTATAAACTATGACGAAGCCATTAGCGCTCACATCCGTGAACACAGTATTGGAAATCAACAACCTAGGCAATAAGTGGTAGTGTGTGTGTCTGTATGTGCTTGCGTGCGTGTGTAAGTTGTCTCGCCAAACATCCTACACACTACGTGCAGGTTGGGGATCTCAAGGGAATATATAACTATATATGGGATGGGTTAGGGGATATATTACAAGGACTTATAAAGAGCACAATTAAGCATAGCTGGTACTCTAGGTTGTGGAAGATGGATAAACAAAACTACTACTTAGATACCTACTTATGGCAATAGCAATATTAATTAAGACATACCTACGTAGGTACACTAACGCATACATGTCCGAAGGGGGTTGGCAAAGGCGTATTAAACTCCTCATATTTTGCCGACCATAACTCAGTCCCACTTACATAATAAGGGCCTGTGGCCGGCGACCTTTGGGAATGAGAATGGTACATTTTAAGTATATTGAAAGGGAAAATTTGGTAAAATATTTAACTTTAAAAAAGTAGACAGCGACTTCAATGCGTCTATCATAAAATGTAAGACTTATATGGTTTTTTCATGGATGCCATTATCAGAACCTAACCAAACTCTCATCTAACTACCCTTGAAGTACATCCTTTCTAATAAAAAAATAATCATCGAAATCGGTTGGCGTGATATTGAGTTATTCGTCCATTTGTCGCGCACATACTTAATGAAAATTAAGACTTATATGGTTTTCTCATGGATGCCATTGTCAGGACCATACGGGAAGCACCAGTTTTAAAATTTAAAAAAAAAAAAAAAAATCAAACTCGGTTCCCCTAGTCGCAAGTTCTAAGGTAACAAACATATAACAAAATACAGTCGATTTGAGAACCTCCTCCTTTTTTGAAGTCAGTTGAAAAGGGATGTAATGGTAAGAAATGATATTAGGAAATGTTGTGTAGGAATGTAGTCCAATCTCGTGAGGGTCACATTCTTAGTAACTCAAACTCGAACTCCAAGCCTTCTAACGTTCCTCTTACCGCTTATTCATACACATATGTATTATACATTCAAATACATATATCTATCAGTTCGAATAGTAATGTGTTTTATTTTTTATTTTTAGGTGAAATGGGCAGTTTACAAGCATTATTTATCTAACATTGGTGTTTACGCGTCCGTGGGAACTGTTCTAATTTATATATTGCTGAACTCTCTACAAATTGGGGCTAATTTTTGGCTTGTTCTTTGGTCAAATGACGATAATATGGTTTGTATCGATTTAAATATACGCAGATAAAAGTCCTTTGGAAAATGACAGTATTATGATTATGATGACGATGATGATGTAGGATTCTTTTTTGTAGATGTAGATGATTACGAGGTCTAAGAAACAAATAATGTTGTGGAATGTGGAATTTGCTTTATGTTGTGGAATTAAGTATTTGCATTATTCTTCTAAATAGCATTATGTTTATTTTCACAGCTTGTAAACGGCACAGTGAATACTCGCTTACGAGACTTGTATTTAGGTGTGTACGGCGGCATTGGACTAGCTCAAGGTAATCTCAAAAAACTCCTACTATTAAATTTGTAGCCCACACTTTTAATGAATGACTAGGGTCTATAATGACAGAGTCAGTAGGTGGATCCTCAGGCTGTCACTACAGAGCGTTCATCACGTAAGACTGTAAGACTCGCCATAAATATGGCAAAAAATACAGGCGGACAGACAGTCCACAGAATATATCATGCGATGCCATAAGTATCGACTTACCTGCTACAAAAATAGATCAAGGCCGCGTTTAAAATGGTGATGTTATCACGGTTTCACTAAAATAAAATTTTATTAACATAACAGGCATCGAATCGAATATTTGATCACCTGGATGGTCTTATTTTCTGCCATATCAGTCGAATTATATAAAAACAATCCATTTAAAAGTTGTGTGACAAACATGACTGCGATTTCCTTTAGAAGTAGTTTTTTTATATAGTAGACGGATCACCTGATGGTAAGTGACTTCCGCCGCCCATGAAGACTTGTAACTCAAGAGTCACAAGACTACTGTCCACCTTTTAGGGAGAGGATAGGGAGGAGGGCAAGGAGATGAACGGAAGAGACGAGGGAAGAGGGTTAAGGGAAAGGGGGTTGGGCCTCCGGTAACCTGACTCCCTCGGTCAGATAATTGCAAGCATTGTTTAGCAGCGATTTTTGATATGAGTCAAGTATAAAAAGTACAACTATAAACAATTTAGCTATGTATAAATATAACTTTTTTTTATACTATAGGGGACAGATAAACAGACGGGTCAACCGTGGACACTTGCTACTCTTGTCGTAAGTGCGCAGCCCCCCTTTAAGGGTGATGTGAAGTCAGTGTAAAGAAGAGAGGGGGATGAGGGGATCCGAAAGAGGAGAGGGGGACAAGGGGAGAGGAAAGAGGAGAGGGTGAATTGGGCCTCCGGAAACCTCACTAATTTCGGGCAAAAAGCTTTACTTCACAACCGGTTTTCTGTGAGGCCGTGGTATCGCACCGGTCGAGCCGGCCCTTTCGTGCCTAAGCATGACTCTACCACTGCAATATAGTAGTATAGTATAATATAAGTATAGTATAAGATGTAGTATGTACATATGTATATAGTATAAGTATACACATATATGCACACACTACATATATTCATTGCGAACTACAGTTTTTGTGTGATGAATGAAATGAGACTTAACAAAAATGCTTAGGAGCTGAGTTTAAAGGCATACAGATACTCTTATATAACTTAAGATGAATGTATATAGAGCAAAGGTATATAAATAAGTAATAATAATGTTTTCTCGCGAACAGAATATATAGGGTCTCTGTACATTTTTCAGACTGCAACAGGCACAGACTATATCTTTTTTTTTTGTGTGGAAACCCCCACGGGTCACCACACAAAAAAAAACCCCATCATCTTACCGGGGCTAATGGGTAAGGTGTCCCCCCATCACATTTAGTCAGGCGCGCGTGGAACACGTCGTCTCGGGCCTGCTTCTGCTAGGGCGATAGATAGCTCAGTCTGTCGCCCTCAGGCCAGCGGTTATAGAAGCCGGAGGTCATTTTGCACTCTCCGGCGCCTTGTGCGTCTTCTGCGGGACGGAAGAGTACTAACTCTCTCTGCCGTTTCCTTTCCGCCGCTTCTTTTGCAAGCATCAATGCCTCGCAGTACGAAGCGGCGGAATCCCATGCACTCTCGCTCTGGACCATATCAATAACCATGGTCTCTAGCGAGAGGCTACCCACACCAATAGGTCAGCACGCTGCTGTACCCACGCATAGCATGTAGTCCACTAATGTGTGGAGGGCGGTATCCTCGTGACAGCTCCCGCAGTGGTGGCACACAGGCGTTGGCTCCCAGCCTATGCGATGCAGGTACTTACCGAAGCATCCGTGTCCGGTGAGTACCTGAACTAGCCGGCAGGAGAGAGCTCCATGTCGCCTCTCCAGCCAATCTTCCATGATGGGTCTTACCGTGCCCAGGAACAGACTATACCTACTATAAGCATTAAAAGTTTGAGTTTGAGTCGTCTGTGCTCGATGTACGCAAAAAAAATCGTTGCAAATCTACCAATTAATTAAAAACTACCACTTGGTTTTGCAGCGATAACATCATTATTTTCCGATTTACTACCATTCCTGGCTTGTTGGAAAGCAGCAAAAGTTCTACATGAAATATTATTGAACAATATACTGAGAGCGCCGCTCCAATTCTTCGAAGTGACACCTGTTGGCAGAATCCTCTCAAGGTTTTCAAAAGATGTGGATTCTGTGGATACTGCCCTTAGTTGGCAAATATCCAACTCACTTAACTCTGTTTTTGAGGTAAGGCTACTGATTGTGCATTCTTAATAAAAATATCTTATGTTTTCGAACTAGCGTGTTTTCCCCCGTTCACTTCTAAAACCGTTATACAAAATATTACAAAATAATCCGTGTACTTGTATTATATTTGGGTAGTTAGAATTTCCTTAGACTTACAAAATCTGTGCAACCTCGTTGATAACCCAATGTTACAAATAAAATTATATAGATATTCTAAGCCTATGCCTTGTGTTTCTCGATTGAGTAGAATAAGGCCACCCCATTTGTTCCTGGGGGTGTCGTGTGAGTGGTGAATGTGAATGAGTGATTGAAATGTTATCAATCAGACAGTTTATATATTCTTATAAGTAAAATATTAACAACAATAAAAAAAATACTTACTGAAATTAATAACAATTAAATAATTTTTAAATCAGTGTAACCACAAAGCAAGGTATATTGAAAAAAAAAAACGATAAGGCAGAGAACAATGTTGCTTATACGTATACATATGTATATAATATATTCTCAGATGAATCAAGTTTCATGACACAAAAAATTGTCTATCCATGCAGATTCTTGCAGTACCATTGCTGTTTTCTTTTCCTTAAAGGCTGACACCTCTCAGTGTAAGGTTACATTAAAATTACTTAAGAACAGTAAATCTAAATAAAATATTTAGATGTGGGTTAATATCTGTTCATTCACTCTTTCTGTCGCCAGGTGATAGGAACTGTATTCGTTATAAGTTATTCAACACCGATGTTCATGGCTGTGATACTGCCAATTGGTGTACTTTACTACGCTATACAAAGGTTCTACGTGCCTACTTCACGGCAGCTCATGAGAATTGCGTCTGTAGCTCGTGCGCCTATATTTTCACATTTTAACGAAAGTATTTTGGGTGCAAGCGTTATTCGTGCTTTTGGTGTTAAAAACAGGTTAGTATCAGTTGAAACTGATAAAATATATGTATGTATATTCTATAATAATAAAAGTAACAGTGGTAGAGCCATGCTTAGGTACGAATGGGCCAGCTCGAACTTTGCGATAACAAGGCCTCACAAAACCGTTTGTGAAGCAACGCTTGCGTTGTATTTCCCCAAAATGAGTGAGGTTTTCTGCCAATTTACCTCTCCTCTTTCCTCTCCCCTCATTCCCATCGCCGCATTCCCCCATACCTCACCAACGACTTGAGTAGGAGGTGTCCATTGACGGCGGTTATCACTTACCATCACGTGACCCGTCTGTTCGTTGGGTACCACTATAGAATAAAAAAACAAAAAATATAATACATAGTATCATTAATCAGTGGCTGTTTAGTAATATTTATGATGTAGTCAAACTTCGTAACTCTAGGTTTTATTTTACATGTTTATGCAATCCTGTCTCAGCAACACTCACGTTGTTTCGCTGCCCACACTTACTAAGCAATTTTTACCCGATTGTATAAGAAGGAGAGTTATGACTTTCGCATGTTTGTATGTATGTATATATTTACAGTGACATTATACTATAATATTTTCATATAACGTACGCAAAAAAGGTAATGCATCATGCAGTCGGGTTTTATATTTTGTTATTATAATTTTAAATACAATTTTCAGGTTTATCAAAGAATCTCAGAAGAGAGTCGATCATTACCTGTCATTTTCGTACCTCAGTTCCGTTGCTGATAGATGGCTTGGGATCCGACTAGAAGTGATCGGCAGTCTTATCATTTTCTTCGCTGCGTTATTTGCAGTAATTGGTCGAGAAAGTATTAGTCCAGGTCTCGCAGGGCTTTCTATTAGCTACACTTTAGAGGTAAAACTTCCTCTTAAAACATTTATTTTGTTTGAAACATGATTTTTATGACTATTTTGGTTTTTCAGATTACTCAAACTTTGAGTTGGTTAGTTCAAAATGTATCATCACTTGAAATTGATATTGTAGCCGTGGAACGCATGAAGGAGTACGCTGAAACAGAGCAAGTAAGTGAACGCTTTAAATAATTGACTTTAAAAAATGTATATAAGCGCCTTCAATGCACCTTTGCAAGTAGTTTGCGCAATACTGTCAATTGTAAAAACAATTATATACAATTATAATAAAATCAATTTATAAACTTATTCGTAATTTTAATGACATATCCCATGTCTTATGATCAAATTCTGATTTAGATTGAATGGAACAGTGCAGGTATAATTTTTATTACGTAAATTCGTCCATTTGTCGTGCACATACTAAATGCAAATTCAAGACTTATATGGTTTTTTCATGGATGCCTATACACGGGAAGCACCAGCTTTCTAATAATAAAAACCTCTAAATCGGTTCACCCAGTCAAAAGTTCTAAAATAACAAACATAAAAAAGAAAAAGTGCAATCGAATTGAGAACCTCCTCCTTTTTTGAAGTCGGTTGATACACAAAACATTTTTGTTTACGGCGCTGATGACCTATACTAATACTTACAGGAAGCTGAGTGGATAAAACCAACTGGTCCTCGGCCTTCGTGGCCAGAGACAGGCGCAGTAGAATTTCAAGGTCTAACTATGGCGTATAGAAGTGGAGCGGAGCCCGCTCTGCGTGACGTCACGTGCACCGTGGCAGCGGGCGACAAGCTCGGGATTGTCGGCCGCACCGGCGCGGGCAAGTCCACGCTCACACTCGGACTGTTCAGGTACGTACACGGACACACGCACGTACTGAACGCGCTATGTTCACACGTACGCTTAAGCCTCTTATATTTCTGCTTTAGGATCGTGGAGCCGGCAGGTGGACGCATCTTAATTGATGGTATTGACATTAGCAAGATAGGTCTTCACCAGCTGCGGTCGCGTATCACCATCATTCCCCAAGATCCAGTGCTCTTCTCAGGTTCTTTGCGAATGAACCTGGATCCCTTCCAAAGCTACTCCGATGACGATATCTGGCGTGCGCTTGAGCATGCCCATCTAAAACCGTTCGTGCTTGGTGAGTAGAGAATACTAGATTATACATCATTCATTATCGGTGATTTCAATACCGACCTTCTTGCTTCTTGCTTGCTTGGGAATTTCCTACGTTCCCATAAACTTCCCAGTTAATCGAATCATCTAGTTTGCATGTGCTACATTATCAACCCTTATCACAACATTGACGGACCCGATACTTGGTTTGACCTTATCCTCACCTCCGCTCTTCTCTTTTCCGTAATCTGGGCCAACGCTCTACTCCAGGTTTTTCCCAACATGACCTCATTTACACATCTTCCCCATATTTACCAATCTTTCCTAAGAGTCCCGCTCTTAAAAGCATAGGATAGTTAAATGAAGTCATTTCAAAGCAGCTATTCTGGATGGATGGATGAAGATGATGATGATGATGAACTTCAAGGCGTCGAAAATAAAATGAAAGTCTCTACTGTCTCTGTCACTACAGTCTCTACTGTAGACAATAAGTAATATCTTAGTAATTAAACTAGCAGATGTTCGAGAAGCAATGAGACCCAGAGATAAGGTATTCCTCAAATCTCGAAAAAAAAACCGGTGTGAAGAAAACTGGTATCTGTATAAGTTGCAAGAAATCGGTGTAACCGTTTGGTGGCTAACGCTAAACGCTGAAATATTTTTAAAAACCTTAATTATTCTTCCGCTTAGAATATCTGGTGGTTTCTCGGCAGGCTGGGTATTGGCAAATCTGGAAAAGCAACCCTCCTACTAACTTTGAGTTAGATCATGTTAACCATAATTTAATTTTACTTTAACAGTTTGAGCATCAAATGTCGTACCTTACAGTACCTGGCCGATCTGCCTCGTCCCAATTCAGTATCCCTTTAGTATTTCCCAGTTGCACCAGGTCAGGTCAATAAGATTATATCCTTTCAATAATAACGCAATGGGGAATTAGGACATTATCCGTCTCATGCTCACCCCTATCCTCGAACACCTTCACCCTGCGCTTACGCATATAATGAAATTTCTCTTTAACGTTCTTGTTTGTAATTACTCTTCCCAACCACAGGCCTCCAGCATTTAAGATAGGAAGGTAAAGAATGAAAATTATTTGGAGGTGATTCAGAAAAGTTGAATTCGGGTTCTTGTACCAACAGTTATCGCGATACTTACATATATATGCCACAACAACCTACTAAGCCCTTTTCAATAGGCCTGAGCACAGCGCGACTTCTTCTTACCGCATTGGCTTTAGTGTATTTTCGAATACCTTCAACACTGTTAGTCACGATATCCTTCTGTCTTCCCTCTCCTATCTCATGATTCTGCAAATGCATTCAGAATATTCAGTGTGCGTATCATCTGTATGCCAATGACTTGCAACTTTATCATCGAGCTACTGTGGATACCAAAATCCATGTTAGTATAGACCCTAATTATCCCCATCATGGATTATGGTGACATGTGCTATAACGCATATATTTTTTATAATATCCCCTATATTATAAAAGAAATATTAGACAGACGAACAGATAGGTCATCTGATGGTAAGTGACAACTGCAACTCAAAAGGGTGCAACGCCTTTGAGGGTGATGAGGGATGGAGGGATGAGAAAGAGGAAAGGTTACATGAAGGGAGCTAAAAGGGGACTGGACTGGGGAGTTGGGCCTCAGGAAACCCGACTCGTTTCGGCAAAATGCAACGCTAGCGTGCTAAGCTAGCGTTGCTTCACAATGTGATGCCGTGGTATCGCACCGGTCGAGCCGGCCCATACGTGCCTTATCATAGCTCTACCACGAATACATGAATATTTCATATAAAATACCTGAATGTTTGTCTCCAACTGCATTCTTAACTTTCGTAAATTTGACCATGTTTCCTCCTTTAGTCACTAGTTGAATCGGCCTTCCTATTCGTCAGCGTCGCCAACTGCGCGCCGTCACCACCCTTTACTTTGTTCTCACCTCACCTACTTCTACTTATTTGACTTCCACTTTGCAGTTATTATGTTCCAATCATAACAGAACTCTCCGCAATACAAACAATATCTAATACATCCGCTTGTGTTCATTAATCCTTCCTAATTCAATCTGTCCTCCTCTGGAATGCTCCACCTTTTTTTCAGTCGTAGAGCCATGGTTAGGCACGAATAGGCCGGCTCGATCGGTGCGATACCACGGCCTCACAGAAAAACGGTTGTGAAGTAACGCTTGCGTTGCATTTCCCCGAATTGAGTGAGGTTTCCGGAGGCCCAATTCCCTCTCCCCCTTTTCTCTCCCCTCATCTCCTTTCTCCTTTTTTCCATCTCCTCATCCTGAAATCAGAATAGCACCTAGTCGCCTTTCTAACAAGGCGAAGGTATGACCTCACATAGTGTGTAACCCGGCAGAACCATCAACAATAATTCAATATGAGTATATTACTTTCATATATATGTATGTATGTAAGGTAACAAGAATGTCTGTATACATCTTATATATAATACCTTATATTATATATGCGATTGTTATATGTGATCATCACAATTTATCTTCTTTCACCTATTCACTTATCTCTGCACAACCCTAAGGTAGACATATAATCATATTTTTTTTATTGTAAATATGACTTTTAAGGACTTTTATTTCGTGTATTTGCAGGTTTGCAGTCAGGGTTGCTACACGAAGTGACAGAGGGCGGTGAGAACCTGTCAGTGGGCCAGCGACAACTCGTGTGCCTGGCTCGTGCGCTGCTGCGCAAGACGCCACTGCTCGTGCTGGACGAGGCCACCGCCGCCATCGACCTGGAGACTGACGAACTCATTCAGGTACGAGCGTATCTACCCAACTTTTCTATCACAACCCAACTTTTCTATCACAACTCGAGTGCGCAAGACGCTATTACAAGGCTACCATCTCTGTTGACCTCAACCATTTCTATCTTTTCTGACTTATGTATTCAATAGCCTTACTTCATTTTACAGAAAACCATACGGTCCGAGTTCGCAGCGTGCACCGTACTAACTATCGCTCATCGGCTGAACACCATCATGGATTCCACTAAGGTCATGGTGCTAGACAAGGGACAGCTTACTGAATTTGCATCCCCAGAGACATTGTTACAGGATAAAAACTCAATGTTTTATAGTTTAGCAAAAGATGCTGGTCTTATTAACTAAGTAAGAAGAAAATTGATCAAATTAGGCGTAACTTTCTTATTTTGTAAATAAGAGAAATGCCTTTAAATACTACACAACACTAATCTATCACTGATGTATGTCTAATGGTTTAAAATTATACTATCATGCATTCACATTATTGTGTTTTTCTAAATTTGTTTTAAAATTTCTTTGAGTAAAATACCACTGAGTTTACCTTGCATTAGGTTTTATACAAAGTCTGGGTCAGCTTATCGACAAAAACATTGTTACGGAAATTACGATATGTCATCCTCGCTTATCTAGCTCTTGAAAATTGATTACTCCAATATTATATATTGAATCTTTTAGACTCAATGCGGAAACCAACGCAACCGGGCTATAACTTGCCAATTCTGCTGCCTCACCTTAAGAGTGCACAGGAAATGTGTGGTTGTCCAAATATTGTAATAATGTAATATTTAATCAACATTTATATAGCATTCTTACATTAGACGATTCCAAATGGTTGAACAAATACGATTTAACAATTCCTAAACAATCTTATCTCATCATCCCCGTGCAGCAGTTGATGTAGCTGATGAGACCTTTCAAAAAGATCGTCAAGTATTCCGATCTTGGCCCGGTTCATATCCGTCTGACAGCCACCTGCAAGTAGTCGATCCGTCGTGCCTCATGATACCCTACACTGCGTTTTCCCAATGGCGATCACCACTGTTACACGTGTTTGCTTCATCGACGATCAGTGCGCTCCAAAACGACCGGCCCATTTCCATTTCAACGTACTGATTAATTGTGCTATGTCGTTACTTTAGTTCTCTACCGAATCACTTCATTTTGAATTCTGTCAGTTAAAGACTGACTTTAAAAGTGCGGACCAGGCCATTTATAAACAATATAACACATACATGCGTACTATAATTAGGCAAATACAACAGACGATACTTGCTTCTATCCTTACATACATCTAAAGCTTCCTCTATTGTCATTAAACCTAACATACTAGCCCGTCGGTCGAACCTGGACGACGACGACCCTCTAGTATTTCCATTCACGTTTACCGTTTACCTTGATTGAATCGGATTTCGATTTTCGATTCCTTGAATCTGAAACCTTACAAAAATTTGTGTGTTTCTGAAATAGTTGTCCCGAGTCAGGCTGTTCTTTGTGTCCGTTGATTGAATGTTTGTAAAGCCCCCCGCGACACAGGAATATTCCTAATACGGGCTAATTGCTATATTAATATATATATATATATGCTACAGGTTGAAAATCTGAGATGCTTATAGGGAACTATATTATTATATAGTAACTACATAGGTATCTGGGAAAACAGTTTGATAGAAAAAATAATGATTTATTTCATTTTTACAAAAAAAAAATCTCAAGGTTTACAGCTCTGTCTACAAATTGTAGGATACTTTGTGCTGTTTTTTTTTTTATAATGTTGGTAGACAGACGAATAGATGGTTCACCTGATGGTTAGTGACAAGAAGTTAAACTATCATATAAATAAATAAATGTAAATAAATGTTGCATATGTGTAAATAGTTCACTCATTATTTAATTGCAAAAGGATTATTATATGCATGTATGTCTACTTAGTAGATTTTAATTTTTCATAGGGAAGTATAATTAAATAGATTGTTGAAGATTCCAACCTTATAACATGGCTACACTGACTGTCATTGTCATTTTTAGTCAGCAATCAAAAACTGTAACCCAGTGCAGGTGGTGCTTATTTGTGCGCTAAATTTAAAATGTTTTATTGTTATAGACTTTAGTGAAATAGTTTCGTTTTATTGATCATAATGGCTACTACAAAGTCAAATATGGATTATTTTTGTGGGTCTTCATTTTGGGTAAGTATGTTTTTAAGTCTTACCAAGAACTAATATTTTCCGCGTGAACTTTATTTATTGTGTAACCTATAATCATAATGAATTTTATAATATTGTCTCGTTTCTAAATATTGTTTTTCTTTAGTATTTATAAATAAAAGAAAACTGCGAGATTACAAGGACACGACATTATTAGACCACATTTATTTTACAGCAGCGTATATTAGACAAATCGGGATATGGACATAACTTAACCTTTTGTACAATAAGGTCACTCTGTTTTTACTTTGTATATTGTACTGTAATAATAAATATAGATAGTAAACATTGTAATAACAAAACATAGAGGAAGTGAGCAATTTTTGATTTCATACTTTTACATAAATGTTCTTTCAAAATTGCAAAATAACATTACAGTTTTAACCTGAATAAGTTTTATAAATAATTAAAATTGAATATCGTCTCAAAAATTCATAAGCATACCCAAAATCAGAGAACCTTAATAATTGTCAAAAAAAAAATTAAATTAGCACAAAAGTAATTTTTAAAATACTGTTCAACAAACATCCACATAAACCTACTGATATTTTCATTAAGTATGAATCAAAGCATAGTAGCGGTGGATAAGGATGTTGATAATTCTTTGAGACTGTCACAATGATAATATGTATATTTATACATACTATATTTTATGAAAACTTTATTTAATTTAATTACTGCCATTTTGTTTACTCATATGTAGGTCAATCCATTCATTCGAAAATTTTAATCAAAAGAGGCTCATCCATTCAGGAGCTATGCATCCTTTTATTTTGTTAGATGGCTCGGACTTCCCAGTCCCAACCAGTTTGAGTTAGAGGTATGCAACCCTGGCTTGTTTAAGCTGTTGCTTATGCCCCATAATCCATCTGTATAAGCAATTTACCTGTCCTTCCCTTTCTATCCTCAAAATATTCCAATCCCATTCCCAAAAGGTCTGGGATGGCTCAATATGCTTGTCCCCTATTATGTAAATGGGACTTAATTATTATGATCTCTGCCTAACCTTTCAGCAATACAGGTGTGATTGTATGTAGTAGCCAGGTACACACTACAAACTTATAACTTTTTCATAAGGGGTTAAAAATTAATTGCATTTTATAACTAGTAATAAGTTATGGTAGAAGCCATAGCCTACAGGCCAAAATAGATAGTTTTGTGTGATGAAGATATTAGTTATTTTAACTATGTATTATTAATATTGAAACCCATATTTTATAATTTTTTTTTCAGAATACTAGTCTAACATGGAATACAGACAATCCAGATGTCACACCATGCTTCCAAAAGACTGTTCTTGTATGGGTACCATGTGCGTACTTGTGGCTGGCAGCTGTGCTTGAAATATACCAAATGAGTATCAGTAAAGAGGGCAACATCCCACGGAATAAACTTAACATTAGTAAACTAGTGTTCACATTACTCTTGATATTGTTGCAAATAATAGACATTTGTAAAGTTGTTTATGTATCATATAAAAAGACGGCCAAAGTTTTTAACGCAGATTATTATGATCCAGTTATAAAATTGTTGACTTTTGTAAGTACCATATTATAGTAATTTATTTAGTTTTTCCATATTTAGCTGTTCCTAAACAGTAACAGTTTTTGTTAATACACATCAACAATAGAAATAACAATATAACTGAGCCGTGAAAAAGGGGCCATCTAATTTTTTATCTTAGATGTTGTAAAAGGTGACTAAGATCGGACTGTTATCTATCAGACACTATGTATACAGCCATACAGTGCCTGAATGATGCCAAAGGCTTGCCAAATATTATATTTTGACTAAATTATTGTGTTTAAAAAGCTTCTGCCTGTTTCTGTATATATAGGCATGAGAGTAGGTATGTATAACTTACATACAACAACTTATGTATAACATGCCAGATATCAGACATTTTCATATAAAAATAAAATGCCACTTGTATGTCTCACTAAAACCCAATAGCAGCATGACTGATTTTAATGATGCTTTCATTGTATTTTCTTTCTGCTTAAATACAGGGCTGGTCACCCAAATAAGAAAATGAAACTAACTAGCGAAGCCTCAGGCAAAAGCTAGTATTATAGATAAATCACACTCCCATACAACAAATGATTGTGCTTTACACTCCGTTATTTGTGCTAAGTGGGAATCAAACTCACGACCTCTGGCTCAGCAGTCAGGATCACTAACCAAAAAGCTAGACCCATGTAAGTTTCGACGCTTTCAATGTTTACTGCTAACTAATCCCAGTGATCACCATGGAATCTTGTATGCACGTTTCAAGATATAAGAAATACAAACAAAAATGTGGACACGAGCTTGTAGTCAACTCTAAATCAGGTGGTGTCCAGGACATAGACTCCTCGCTGATAGCCACTACAGCGGTTGGAAAAAGCTAGTTTACATAACGCAAGGTTTTGTCACCAGGTCACAGCAATCGATGCGTTATTAGATTTTTACTAGGTACTTTAAGTATATTTTTATTATATTTTGTTAAATGTAAAGAATATATAAAACATATACAAAACCAAACTTCAGAAGTGTTTTGATTTTTTGATTAGAAGTGTATATTACCTACTCATCTCTCACTACATATACCTATATATATGTATATATATATGTATGTAGATACTCTATTGTACACGAAAAGTATTATAAAAAGTAGCAAGATAATAATAAGTGAGTACAAATTGTGCTCTTATCACAACCCGATTTTAATATGATAAGAATTGTTTCCTTATTTGTATAAACTAGCAAATGTCTGTAACTACCTGTAGGATTCGAAAATATTTTTTACGTTGCTTAGAGAATTTATAGAGGACTAATATAGGCCAAGGTTTCACAAACTGTGAGTAGAGTGTCAGTATCAGTCCACAAAATAGTGCTCGCCTCCTACAAGTTATTTACCGTGTTGCTAACGGTATGAAACTACACACCATTGGTGAGGAGAATCGGCAGCGAAAGAAAAAATGTACCCACTCATATTCCATGACATTTATACATTGCAGAAGATTTAAATGCTTTCTAATAAAAATTACCTTTTACTAGGCTAGGCGGGGTAGTGAGTTGAGGGGCGTCGTTCATCGAATATGGGAAGCCTTGATATAATTTATAAAATGTGTATCACGTTACGACCGTTAGAAAAGTAGATGTGACCATTAACATTCAAGTGAAACTGCAGGCAGAGGCTAGTTGAGTAATAATTCAAAACCTTACTTCAGTTGGTATTATTCATTATCTTTATACCTAGATAGTTCAATTTCGTCACACTTTACACCTTTTTCTACAAATGTAAACTCATATGAAATAATAAGCTGTTAACGTAAAAGTAAATAATTACATACAATAATTATAAGAATTATTTAGTTTTACGTCTTATACACAAAAAAATTTTTTTTTTTAATTTTCACGTGTAAACAGTAAGTTTGCCATCAACGCTATGCATTAATTACATGACACTGGAATGCCATGCCTGACTTGAAAAGTAAAGGCAGAACTATTCTATTTAAAAATTCTAGTCAATGTCAAAACAAGTCCTTTGTTTTCAACGTAAGAACGTAATAACGTTTCTTGGTAACTCATATGACCTTAAACGCTGAGGACAATGACATCAGTTACTTGTATATTTTAAACATTAACTATTTCTAATACACATATAAAAAAAAATGTTTTTTTTTTTTGGACACGTGTATAGAGGGTTATTACAGTTTTATTTTACCCACGGAAAAGTACATGATAATAGTTTTATGTTCAAATAACGTCAATTGTTGAAAGTAACAAAAACTTCGACCGAATTATTTTAAACGACTGAGTTGTTCAGGTGATTAATGGCACTAAGTACACATAATAACAGACGGCACACTCCAATATAGTGTCGGTTGCTATGCTACTTCGCACCATGTGAAACGGTAGGAAGCAAACATGTACCCTTTCGTTGTTATGGGCATCGGTCGAACAGCAATTCGATAAGATTAATTACGATTAATTGATGGCTACCATATACAGCATTACTGACTAACACTGTACTGGAATATTCTTTCAGCTCTCATATATGTGTTGATTTTTTGGCTTTATAACACTATTGTATTACAATGTGGACAGTCTCTAAGTAAAATAAATGGCTGTAACTTACATACGGGATGAAATTACAAACATTGAAACAAACATTATTTGCATAGTTACATGTTGCCGTCTAAATAGCGTATAAAAATGACTTAGAATAATTTTTGACTTAAAAACTTTTATTCGATCGGAGCTGTGGGTGGTTAGTTATATTGTACCAGCTGTTGCCGCGATTTCGATAGCTTGAAAATTTTGAACCGTACTTTTTTCCTTGCAAAAGGTATATTGGGACATTTTGTGTGCCCTCTCAGTCTAAAGTTTATTTCTGTGCTAAATTTCATGCAGATCCGGTCAGCCGTTATGGCAAGATTGAGTAACAAACATCAATCGAAACTGTCGCATTTATATTAGCAGTAAGATTAGTTGATAAAATACTATGAATTTTTCAGGCAATGTATAATATATATATATATAAATATTAGGTAACTAACGTGCCAGTTTCTTCCAGGTGTTATCAGCGGCGCTTATGTCCTACAACAGAAAGTGTGGCGTACGGACTTCAGGAGTACAGTTCATGTTCTGGTTGCTTTTAATTGTGGTCGGATGGCCTCAGCTGAGAACTGAGACTATTAACTATTACGTCACGGATGACGCGAACGTCCGATATAATTTTGCAAGCTATGTCCTGTACTATTTACTGGTTATAATAATGTTTATGTTGAATTGTTTTGCGGATTTGCCGCCTAGAAACACACCCTACTCTTATGACGAGGTATGCTTTTGTTTTTTTTTTAAATTATATATTTATATATTATACAGAGGACAATTTTGTGTAAACGTTTGTATTTAGCCTTCAATAACCAATAAATTTAACGTACCTATTATTTGTAACAAATTATATGAAATATGAACTTTACGTAATTTAAATAGCCGTGTTGTTGATGGCCTAATGTACACAAAAGTTTGGTTTGCAGCACTCTGCAACTCTTCTTATTCAATTACACTACACTTAATTGAAATCTTTAAATCTTTTATCTTTTTATTGGATTCTGCTTACATGTGTGTTGGTAAATTGATTTAAAGAGTTTAAAAAATGTCTAAGCTCTTCTGTTGGGGTTCAGGGTCGGTTAGGATCCCGTGCAGCAGAGCAGCACTAGATTGAAACCGGTTCGTTCGCAAATTGTATCGTAATAGATAGTGTTTTAGTGGCGTATTGACATTACGTACATATTGCATATTACTAGGTAATTAAGAGTAACCATGTGTAAAATGTTTCTGTTGTACAGTCCCCGGAAACTTCATCGGGAGTCCCCAGCCGCATTACATTTAGTTGGTTCGATCCGATAGTTCTGACGGGATACCGCAGAACTTTAACAGAAAAAGACTTCTGGCCTTTGAATCCTCAAGACGCTTCTGAGGAGTCTGTTGCAAAGTTTGAAAAATTTTGGCATCGAGCTTTAAACAAACGAGAATCGTAAGTATTGTTTATTGTTTTAAGGAATCATTTTGTTGGTGTTTGCTGTTATTTGTAAACATCTGCTTGAGACTTTGCCAAAAATATAAGCAAGTACCGATTCGTCTTTGATTTATTTTAGATGCTGAGTGGAAATATATTCGTTTCAAATAAGAAGTTAATAGTCAACTTGTTTTGAGGTTTGTCAAATAAGTATTGATAAAAAAAGAAAACAAAACCTCATGCATATAAAAAAAAAACAATCATATCACTATTTTTTTTTTAATGTTTAAGATTTAATATTTATTGTTTAAATTATTGTAGTTTATTAAATATTTTTTCTTTAACAGTACGTTTCCAAATGAAGTTTTATGCTAATTGCTAGGCAATGTGGCGGTTTTTCATTCATATTCTTATTTGAGTACTCAACTTATTACTTACAAATGTTTATAATTTCTCAGTTTAAAAAAAAAAGAAAATTGTGACGTTTTGAAGTCATAAGCAACTTTGAGTACAGAAGACGCATTGAAATATGCAACTATATAGAATAATTTCATGGCACATGTATCTTAAACTAATACATTGTTTTCCTACAACGATACGATCTGATAAGTTGGTTCTTGTTGACTAAGTAGGAATGTGTGCAGATAAGTATGAAAAATCGTGTCGGAAGTAGATAATTTAGATGACCAGTCAGAATATTAGAGCTAAAATATATATGATGTCTTTCTGTTTGTTTCATCTGCTCAATTCTGATTATAATACCTATAAATAAACTTTATATGACAACATATAATTGGAAGTTTCAGAAGTACGAAGACCGAATGCCCAGAAACTTCCCCTCTACGAGAACAAAGAAAGGAGACTAAACTTGTGTCTGTATTTCCAATTGTGTGCAAGGCTTTCGGGGGGTTGTTCTTAGTTGGTTCGGCATTCAAATTATGTAACGACATACTTAATTTCGTATCACCAGAATTGCTTAGGTGAGTACTTATCTTGTCTGTTATTGTCCCTCAAAATACCGTTTTCTTCTAGTGTTGTCTCTTACTAAATAAATGTTTCATCACTGAATTCGATTTTTTATGCAATGGCGCACGTTGGGAGAGGCCTATGTCCAGCTGCGCCTCATTTAAAAAGACTGGCCATTTGCCTGTTTTTCAGCGCGCAGCAACAACCACTTGTCCATATCAACCCATGGGTTCTGAAAGGCCAGAGTGTTTCCAATCTTTTGTGGGCTCTTCCAGATTCCACTGTCGTCGGGGACGTGAATACCGCTACGTACCCGCTTGGCGTTCTCCGACTGTCGCCGCACCACCAAGGGGATGTTGGATGGTGTGGCGACATCAGGGACTGCCACTTTGAGTCACGTGACAGTAGCCTGGTCATCGCATTAAAGCCTCAAGGCCCCATCTAAATATTGCCACTTTGCCATTGAAGGCTGATGCGGGCTTCTCTCCTTCTTTTGATGCAATGTAATACCCCGTCTGCTACTTCTTTCGGCATAGAGTCCACACGCGAGCATATGACGGGGCCACATTGCTGGGGCCATCAGCAAGCCCCTGTTTAGCACCGTGTCGAGCCTATGACTCCATAGCAGATTAAGCAGCAGGGATTTGGTTTGCATCGTTCCCCGTCTTGTTTTTAGGCTTTCTCCGCTTTTACTTGCTGGCGTCCTTGGGTAGATTGCCAGCAGGTGGTTGGCTCATAGGGGGGCGCCCCTCTTTGATTACGTGGCTGAGTTTCATATTGATATAATTTTTTGTTATTTTTTCTTACATTCATACACTCACGCCGGTATCCACAGAGCCGTTATTATAGCCTGTGCCTACCCCAGTCAGAGGCTTAAATGGCGTCCACATTTTGTCATTTATTATTTATGTAGGTCCTATCTTGTAATAGCTGTCAATAGGTGACATTGCAGATGGGAACATTTGGAAATATGTAATCTGTCAATATACACAGATTATATATTATAATAAAAACTTTCGTGAATTAGATTCATATTTGTTTAAATATACGGTTTTACTCACGTGTGTATTTCAGGGATGCCCGAGTAGCTTCGAAAAAGGCCTCCTGTCGAGACCGAAACTAGTCGAGCATCCCCGAACTACACACGTGAGTAAAACCGTATATTTAAATAAAGATGATTACATATTGAACAGAATGTTATAAAAATCTTACAATTATATCATAGATGACTTTCATACTGATAAAATTGTTAGGGAATTAAAATTAGTAAAATATTTGCAAGACAGATATCATTTTTGTGCTACGTATTTGTATTAATTATCTATATTTACTTATGTATGCGGAACTCTTTTCTCCTGATCTCCTATCGTTACGCAACGCAAGTACATACATATATGTCTTACGATGGCTACTAACACTGTAACTGGTGTTAAAGATATTAATTGTATATTAACAAAATATATATATTTCAGATTACTAATAGGTTTTGTGGAGAGCAACGAGCCCATGTGGAAGGGCTACCTCTACGCTGTGAGTATGTTTGTATGTTCTTTCGTACAAACAATTATCATAGGACAATATTTCATAAAAACAGCTATTGTGGGTGTGAAAATAAATTGTGCTTTAAGCAGCATGGTGTATAAGAAAGCGCTAAGCTTGTCTAATGAAGCTAAAAGGAAGTCAACAGTTGGAGAAATTATTAATTTAATGTCCACGGACATCACCAGGTATGTAAGTTACTTTAACAATGAGATATTTTGAAGCGGTGGTGAGTGTCAAGGAAAAGTTCAAATATTCAGAGCATTCAAGAATCGCATTCGAACTGATTTTCATATGATTTAAAAATACCATTTAATCGTTGCCTGAACCTTTCTATCTCTCCCTATATTCGGCTCGAAGTCCCGCATTCGAAATAATTTCTATGACGCGGGGGACTTTACAAACATTCATACAACGGACACAAATAACACACACACTAGCGACAACTAATTGTGGATTACACAAATTTTCGTCCCGTGTGGGAATCGAACCCACGACCGGATCAGCACTCAGGGTCACTAACCAGCAGGCCAGAAAAAATAAAATAGTGATAGGAACAATTACAGGACATATGGCCCTGAATCGACACATTTTTAACCATCAACGTGACAGACAGCCCCATATGTCGGGGGTGTCTGAATGCTGAGGAAACGGACGCCCACGTAATCCTGAAGTGCGAGGGAGTGGCTACACCACGGGCTAATATCCTCGCGGGTGCGAGGACGCTCCTAGAAGCCTGCGAATGACCCAGGAGGCTTCTGAGCTTCTGGAAGGAGCTAGGCTGGCTCAGTTAGTCAGCCGGTCTGTACGCATAATGGACCAACTAGGAGTCTAAATGCGGATACAGAGTCCCATACCAATACCAGCAGGCCAGTCGTGTATGAATGTTCTAGCCATCCAACCTTTGAGTAAATATAGAAGGTATTTCAAATAAAACGTTTCTCTTACTACTTCAGGTTTAGCGATTTGACATTTATCAATTGGGTGTGGTCAGCGCCATTCCAAATTACGTTGTCGCTGTACTTCTTATGGAAACAGCTGGGGCCCTCAGTCCTGGCCGGTGTTGCTGTTATTGTCGTACTCATGCCCTTAAATGGATACTTAGCTGGCATGCAAAAGAAATTAAGAACGAAGTTGATGCAATACAAAGATGAAAGAATTAAACTGATGAACGAAGTACTTAATGGCATAAAAGTAAGATAAAACAGGTGATAAATGATACTAGTTAACCTATTTCTTTAGTTTCTAGATTTTTCTCGCAGCTTTGCCATGAATGTAGTTTATATATGCATATATATACATATATATATTTATTTGTTTTTGGTTATAAGCCAGCCTTTTAAAGCGATATGACTAAAACTAATTGAAATCGGTCGTGCCGTTATTGAGTTTTAGTGAGAGTAACGAACGGCTTTTTATTTTTATATTTAAGAAGAAAAAATACATTTAATTTAATTTTCTCATGACCCAGTAGTACTCGTGTAAGGTAACTAACCGACCTTATTTTTATCTAATATTATGCCACTATAATCAAGGTAATTTATGAAATGTACTATAACTCTAGATTTATTTTCCCAGGTTCTTAAGATTTATGCATGGGAACCAAGCTTTCAGGAGTACATACTTAAAATAAGAGAAAAAGAGATAAAGATTTTAAAGAAGATAGCTTATAATGATTCTTTTTCTACTTGTTTATTTTTTTGTACACCTGTCTTGGTAAGTATTTGTTATTTAGTCGAACAATCAATGAGAAATATTTTTTCTTAAATGTTTTACTTTTTTTTTTTTTTTCAGATATCTCTGATGTCATTCACATGTTTTGTGTTAGTAAACGATAAAGAAGTTCTTGATTCTAAGAGAGCATTTGTAGCGTTGTCGCTTTTCAATATGCTTCGCTTTCCAATGTCAATGTTGCCTAATGTCATCTCTGACATTGTACAGGTTCGTTACAATACTAAGAAACTTATTCAGATTTTTTCCCGTCTATATTTTTTTCTGTCTATATTTTTTCCTGTCTATATTTTTTCTGTCTATATTTTTCCTGTCTATATTTTTTCCTGTCTATATTTTTGTATACTTTTTCTTTTTGTTGACAGAGCTACGTCAGTCTCAAAAGGTTGAATAAGTTCTTGAATTCTGAAGAGTTAGATACTCTTATGATAGAACACAATATGAATGAAAGTGAGTATCACGTTTTTTTCTTCTGGAAAACCTCCTTATGTGTAGTACCGACTAACGTTATGTGTGTGACCGAAAGGGAGTTTTTCGTATACCATCAGTCCCGAGCTCTTTCTGACCACTCTATTTAGGGTTCCGTTCATCAAAAGTAAAAAAGGAACCCATATACGATCACTCGGTCTATCGGTCTATAAAGAACCTTTCTCTCTGAAACGTTCGGAGATATAAATTTTAAATTTACATCAAATACATACGTACGTATGTCTGCTGTCTTAAACTGTAAAAAAATAACCTAAATTAACGCAATCAAAAGAAAATGGAATCTAAATCTTAATTTCAATGAACTGAGCTTTTCGTGGTTAAATCTAAAATTATAGGGTAGTTACCATTTATCTAGAATCCTAGATTGGGATTTGTTTTGGACGAGTAATATATAAAATCCGAAAAGAAATTTAGTTATGGTTTTATCACTCAATTATTGTTATCACTCAATAATACTCAAACCGTCGATATAGATAACAGACAGACCAACTACGAAGCTTTACAGCTTAGTTGGTCTGTCGAAAAAAACTACCAACAATCTATTGCATTGATCAGATAAAAAATAAAATCGTTGGGCGCGCGTAACCGTATATAATTAATAAAATGCAAATACCATTTATTATGATATAGCGATGGCTAGATAGAAATTTCACACGTGCAACGATTTTTTTTGTCTGATGATTGCCCTAGATTGATGAGGAGAGTGGTGTGATGACTGGTACCTAAGAACCACCGAATTATTTTTGATCTTTTAGTACATTGTCTACATCATTTTATTCTTTATTTTTAATAAAACCGTTTTACTTAATTTTTTTACTTATATTTATTTTTAAATTTTTGGTTTTTAATATTGTTAATTTATATCACTCTTAAAGTATTGACTGTCTCTAAACTCTGCTGTCCACTATGCAGCTTTCGACTTGCCCTTTCAATTGATATCCATCTCCCATATTTAAACAAATATGAAATCTGGCATTACCAGTTGTGATCTTAGATTTTAAATCTGTCAAATCATCTTACTGTATTCTCTTATTCGAGCCCTTTCATTTAAAACCCATATTGAATGTATTTGTATGTATTTAAAAAAAACCTACCTTTTGGTGGCGCACATATTGGATTTTCATTTTTTTTATAACGTAATCTTTTCTACTAGTCAAGACCTTTTGTTTGATATCCATATTGAAGGGGTTGTGGAAAGAAAAATGAACCTGCCATTTTGTTGTCGTCCATATTGTATTTTCATAGAAAACTCTATTCTGCTAATCATACCCTTTCATTTGATACCCATATTGAGGAAGTAGTAAAAAAATATGTAATCCGTCATTTTGTATGGGATTTACAATGACAACGAATGTATTAAATTATATTGTCATCAGAATTAAAGGTGCGTACCAAATTCAGATCAATCCGTAAACAAGAAGGGGGTCAAATTTCAATTTCTAGATTTGACTCAAATAAATAAACAAACAGGGCAAGCTACATCAAACCGATTAAAAATCGTTGTGGTTTCGATTCTCGAGATAGATGAAGTATTTACCAGACGAAATAAGATGGAAGGTTATGTTTTTCAGGTGTATGTATGTATATATTATGTAGAATCCCCTTCGAAGCCTAAGTAGCTTGATGAATTTTGACGTGTGAGTTGTCATTTAAATCGTTTTAATAGTGGTAATGACATGATAGTGAATAAGATTTCATGATGATACCCCTACAGACAATCAATTTAGTAAATCGGGTTTTAAATAATTTTGAATCGACTCATAAAAGGCTAATGCATAATGAAATGCATATAGGCGTAATGCTAAGCGCAAAGAAGTCGATTATATACTCCTTACCTAACTGTATATACTTAAGTTTATAAGTGTTGATTATAATATGTATTAAATACGCGAACTTATATGTTCGTATGTTTACAAAAACCTCGATGCGTGAGTCATGATCGCACTTGTCTGCTATTTTATGTGAGAAAAGTATGTCTTAATTAATACACATATCTTCTGTCAGCTGACCAGATCGTGATAGAGGGTGGTCACTTTTCATGGGGCGGAGAGGGGTCAGAGCCGGTGTTGAGGGAACTAAATGTGCGCATACCGCGTGGCGCGCTGGTGGCCGTGGTGGGTGCCGTCGGCTCCGGCAAGAGCTCGCTGCTCGCCGCGCTGCTCGGCGAGATGGACAAACTCTCCGGTCGAGTTAATGTTAAGGGTAAGTATGTGTATATGGGGAGTAGATTATATTAGAGTACTCTTTTTTGTACACAATAGAAATTACAATAAATCTTAATTAAACAGTAACGTATTGTACAATGGGCGGTCTTATCGCTAAAAGCGATCTCTACTAGAACCTTAGGATAGAGTTAGTGTCAAGAGAGAGTGGGTAGCTGAGGTGTACAACACATATCCTAATAATTTGTATAACTAAATATTAAGTATAATCTAATATTAGGTACATGATATGATACATATAAAATTTTGTAGTGGTAGAGCCATGCTTGCTTAAGCACGAATGGGCCGGCTCGACCGGTGCGATACCACGGCCTCACAGAAAACCGGTTGTGAAGTAACGCTTACGTTGCATTTCCCCGAAATGAGTGAGGTCTCCGGAGGCCCAAAATCTCCCACCCCCCTAATGATAGCGCTGTTAACGAAAAGGATACCCCAGGGGGGGTACCAGCGCTAGCGTTGGAGAATCCCCCCCTGGACGTCCACCCTCAGTACGGATTATGCCTGAGCGTGGACGCCCAGGCTGCCCCTCGTACTCTGGGGGGGGCTCAACTGCGCTCTCAAAATTTGCTAGGGGCAAGAGAAGGCATACCATGGCACCCCCTGTCACGTTTACCGTGGATTTTTGTAACATCAGGGGCTTACATTCGAACCTCGACACTGTCCACCACCACCTTGAGACAGCAAAGCCGGCCTTGCTCTTTTTAACCGAGACGCAGATATCATCTCCAGCGGACACATCCTACCTCTGCTACCCTGGGTACGGACTGGAACACTCCTTTGTTCCTAAGGCTGGTGTATGCGTGTACGTTAGAGATGATATCACTTCTCGCCGCCTCGGCAATCTTGAAGGTAGGGACCTCTCCATCTTATGGCTACGTGTAGACTGCGACGACCATCCCCGCATCTACCTATGCCTCTACAGGTCCCATAGCGGTGATGCCGAAACGGACCGACTCATCGACCACGTCCAAATGGCTACAGACTCAGTGCTCCAGCAGGTCCCATCCGCAGAGATCGTGATTCTTGGCGACTTTAACGCCCGTCACGCCGAATGGCTTGGTTCGCGCAAAACCGATCATGCGGGAAGATCTGTTCACGATTTCGCCTTGGCATATGGCTTGACGCAGCTGATAGCAACGCCTACGCTAATCCCAGATGCAGAAAGCCACGTGCCTTCACTTTTGGATCTTCTGCTAACCTCACATCATGACGGCTACAAAGTATCCGTTGAGGCCCCACTTGGCTCTTCGGACCATTGCCTGATTAGGAGTATAGTGCCACTCGTTCACTCGCTGCGGCCGCGAGTTACAGGCAGTCGCCGCGTATGGCACTATAGGTCAGCAGACTGGGATGGAATGCGAACATTCTTTGCATCCTACCCATGGAGGCAGGTTTGCTTCTCGCCGGATGATCCCAACGTCGTTGCTGATTCTGTCGCGGATGTTGTGCTTCAGGGTATGGAACTTTTCATTCCATTCTCCCTGATTCCCACAGGTGGCAAGTCCCAGCCTTGGTTTGGTCGAACCTGCAAAGCGGCGTCCCGCCGAAAGCAGGAATGTTACCAAGCATGGGCTAATGCAGCGACAGCACGGGATGTAAAGACCAGCACATTAAAGAAGCAATTTAACTTTGCCTCCAGGTCCCTCAAAAGAGTAATTGCTGGGGCGAAGTCGGCTCACATCGGCAGAATTGGCGAGAGACTAGTTAGTCTCCCCTCCGGAACTCGTGCACTCTGGTCCTTGATAATTCGTTGGCCCACGACGCTAAAGAAAAAGCCGATCTTCTGGGCAAACTCTTTGCGTCCAACTCGACCCTGGACGACGGGGGAAACGCACCGCTGACCATACCGCAGTGCGAGACCCGCAAGCCGGAAGTCCGGTTTACACAAAGGGCAGTGCGTAAAGCGCTTCTTTCCCTTGACGTTCATAAGTCGAGTGGGCCCGATAGAATCCCTCCTATCGTGCTGAAGACGTGTGCTCCAGAGTTAGCACCGGTTTTAACGCGCCTTTATCGGCTTTCCTACTCTCTTGGCGTAGTCCCGAACTCATGGAAGACAGCTCTAGTGCACCCAATCCCTAAAAAAGGAGATCGCTCGGATCCGTCCAACTACAGACCCATAGCCATCACCTCCTTGTTCTCCAAGATAATGGAATCCATTGTTAACTGCCAGCTCCTCCGGTACTTAGAAGACCACCAGCTCCTCAACAATACGGCTTCCGTCAGGGTCGTTCAGCTGGTGATCTTCTCGTATACTTGACTCACCGGTGGGCACAGGCGATCGAGACCAAGGGGGAAGCGTTGGCCGTTAGTTTGGACGTGGCGAAGGCCTTCGATCGGGTCTGGCACAAAGCGCTCCTTGCGAAGCTTCCTTCCTATGGGCTTCCCGAGAAACTGTGCAATTGGCTCACCAGTTTTCTTACAGACAGAAGCATCAAGGTCTTTGTTGACGGTGCATGCTCCGACTCGAAGTCTGTTAATTCTGGTGTCCCACAAGGCTGTGTGCTATCACCCACGCTGTTTCTTCTGCATATCAACGACATGCTGCAGATTAGCAGCATCCATTGCTATGCAGACGATAGCACGAGTGATGCCCTTTACACCGGCTGCGCTAACATTTCTCGGGTAAACGTCATCGAAAGCCGATCCAAACTTGTGTCTGAAATCTTCTTTATCAAAAGTTTCAGATTGGGGTCGACTTAATCTAGTCCAATTTAACCCCACGAAGACACAGGTTTGCGCGTTCACCGCTAAAAAGATGCCATTGGTCGTATCACCTCAATTTGAGAGCACTTCCCTAACTGCATCAGCCAGTATCGGAATCCTTGGCGATCGATATATCAAGCGAAGTCCAGTTTCGCGGTCACTTAGAGAGTAAGGCCATATTAGCCTCGAAGAAGCTTGGTGTGCTAAACAGATCGAGACAGTATTTTACTCCGGCCCACCGCCTGCAACTTTATAAGGCGCAGGTTCGGCCGCACATGGAATACTGTTCTCATCTCTATGCAGGTGCACCCCAGTACCAACTTCTCCCTCTTGACCGCATTCAACGGAGAGCGACTCGCATCATCGACTGCCAAGATATTTCTGATCGACTTGACACCTTGGCGTTGCGTAGAGATGTAGCTTCACTCTGCATCCTCTATCGCTTGTATCATGGGGAGTGTTCAGAGGAATTGTTCGGACTTATACCGGCTGCTGGTTTCCGCCATCGTCCTACGCGACAAAATATCCATCCCCATCACCTGGACGATTGGCACTCCACCACTGTGCGCTTCTCGAGAAGCTTTTTGCCTCGCACAACCAGCTTATGGAACAAATTGTCGCCTGCCGTATTTCCGAACCGATACGACCTTCAAACCTTCAAGAAGAGAGCGTACCTCTACCTAAAAGGCCGGCAACGCATTTGTGACTCTTGAGTTGCGGGTGTCCATGGGCGGCGGTAGTCACTTACCATCAGGTGACCCGTCTGCTCGTTTGCCCCCTATCGCATAAAAAAAAAAAAAAAAATTAGTTCTTACAGGTGGGATGAAAAGTTCTTAGGCTAGCATAGTTTCAATATAATTCCCTTCGAAGACGATACAACGATTATAGCGGTCATACTATTTGACGATTATTTAACGATTATAGGCTTCAGTTTCGGCGATTATCTCTTCATCGGAGCAAAATTTCCGTCCAGCGAGCATCCTCTTGAGGTCTGATTTATTACGTTTGAACAGCTCCAAACACTCCTTAGAATTATCGATTCGTTGTTGATTTTGGTCGATTGTGAGCTCGCGCGGCACCCACTTCGAACAGAGCTTTCGCATATCCAAATATTCATGCACGATATGACCAACACGTTCTTTTGATAACTTTAGGGTCACAGCTAACTCATCAACTTCACTTTACGGTTATCAAAAAATATTTTGGGTACTTTTTTGATGTTTTCATCGGTAACAGCCTCGTTGGGGCATCCACTGCGTGCATCGTCCTCGGTGCTCATTTTGCCTCGTTTAAATTTAGCAAACCACTTCTCTACGGTTGATTTTCCTGGTTCAGAGTCCGAATACTCTGTGAATATAGAATCCTTACGTGGTAGAGCCATGCTTAGGCACGAATGGGCTGGCTCGACCGGTGCGATACCACGACCTTACAGAAAACCGGTTGTGAAGTAACGCTTGCGTTGCATTTCCCTGAAATGAGTGAGGTCTCCGGAGGCCCAAAATCCCCCCCCCCCTAATGATGGTGCTGTTAACATAAAGGATACCCCAGGGGGGTACCAGCGCTAGCGTTGGAGAATCCCCCCCTGGACGTCCACCCTCAGTACGGAATATACCTGAGCGTGGACGCCCAGGCTGCCCCTCGTACTCTGGGGGGGGCTCAACTGTGCTCTCAAAATCTGCTTAGGGCAAGAGAAGGCATACCATGGCGCCCCCTGTCACGTTTACCGTGGATTTTTGTAACATCAGGGGCTTACATTCTAACCTCGACACTGTCCACCACCACCTTGAGGCAGCAAAGCCGGCCTTGCTCTTTTTAACCGAGACGCAGATATCATCTCCAGCGGACACATCGTACTTCTGCTACCCTGCGTACGGACTGGAACACTCCTTTGTTCCTAAGGCTGGTGTATGAGTGTACGTTAGAGATGATCACTTCTCGCCGCCTCGGCAATCTTGAAGGTAGGGATTCTTGGCGCATTTAACGCCCATCACGCGGTTCGCGCGAAACCGATCATGCGGGAAGATCTGTTCACGATTTCGCCTTGGCATATGGCTTGACGCAGCTGGTAGCAACGCCTACGCGAATCCCGGATGCAGAAAGCCACGTGCCTTCACTGTTGGATCTTCTGCTGACCTCACATCCTGACGGCTACAAAGTATCCGTTGAGGCCCCTCTTGGCTCTTCGGACCATTGCCTGATTAGGAGTATAGTGCCACTCGTTCACTCACTGCGGCCGCGAGTTACAGGCAGTTGCCGTATATGGCACAGGTCAGCAGACTGGGATGGAATGCCAACATTCTTTGCATCCTACCATGGAGGTAGGTTTGCTTCTCGCCGGATGATCCCAATGTCGTTGCCGACTCTATCGCGGATGTTGTACTTCAGGGTATTGAACTTTTCATTCCATTCTCCCTGATTCCCACAGGTGGCAAGTCCCAGCCCTGGTTTGGTCAAACCTGCAAAGCGGCGTCCCGCCGTAAGCAGGGATGTTACCAAGCAAGTGCTAATGCAGCGAAAGCACGGGATGTAAAGACCAGCACATTAAAGAAGCAATTTAACTTTGCCTCCAGGTCCCTCAAAAGAGTAATTGCTGGGACGAAGTTGGCTCACATCGGCAGAATTGGCGAGAGACTAGTGAGTCTCCCTTCCGGAACTCGTGCATTCTGGTCTCTTGCCAAAGCTGTCCAGGGGAACTTTTGTAAGCCATCCCTTTTAACCTCTGCACATAGGAGATAATTCGTTGGCCCACGACGCTAAAGAAAAAGCCGATCTTCTGGGCACCTGGACGACGGGGGAAACGCACCGCCGACCATACCGCCATCATCCTCCACACTGCGGCAATGACTTCGCGCAGGTGGGAATCCGTGACGTCAGGCACCCCGGGGATTGGTGGGATGGGAGCTAGCCGCGCAACTGGGATTTGGCGCTCAGGACCGTCCGACCTCACCCGAAATTGGGCAAACTGTGTGCTGAGTTCGGCCACCTGCTGGGTCAGACGGTCGTTTGCCGCTTGAAGACGCGCGACGTCTGTAATTAAGGTCCCAACGACCCCAGAGATGGCAGAGGAGGAGTCCTTAAGGGCCTTTACAAAAGTAAGAACTCTTAAGATTTTTAGATTTGGTGGCCACTTTGTGGATGATGGCCACCGCCGCGTCGGCTCTCTCCTGCATAATTGATGGAGTTTGAGGAACAGAACCCCCCACCTCACACTCACGAATTTTATGCAGGAGATCCGCAATCTCCTCCTCCGCTACGTTTTCACCTTCCTCTCTTGAACGGGCTTGAGCTCCCCTCCGAGAGAAGGGGGAGCTTGTCTGGCCCGAGATCGGTGTTCGCGACCTCCTTCGCTGGCTGCTTGGAACCTTAGGTAGCAACATATCTTGGGAAGTGTCGCCATCCGAGTCCTTTGAGCGCCCGCGCTTGCGGCTCTCGGTGTTGCGGAGCTCAGTCAGTCAGCTATAATTCTAGCCGTAATACTCGCGGCCCTGGAGCGCACTTGCTCCGACATTCTTCTGCTCCCAGAAGACAAATTGACTTCTGGGAGCTCCTACGAGAGAGGCGTTCCAATTGAAGTTCCTGCTTTGTTTGATGTGGTGACGTCTACTTTCTTCGACTCCTCCTTCCTCTTCTCTTTATTTTCTTCTTCTTGTATTTTAAATTTATAATAATCCATAATTGAACCCACGAGTGGGGGCGAACTAAAGGTCCACCCGGGCAAAGATCCCCCAATACCCGGGCAAGCGTAAATTTATGCCCAACCGAGGGGTCCGCAGTTGCCCCGGCTGGGAGTGCGCTTGCGACTGAACCTCCCATCAGCCATGCATCCCATGGTCACGCACTAGAACACGAGATTCGGGGTAATTTTTTATAGAGGTATTATATTATATAAGCCAAGACCCTCGTCCTTGTTTTCTTCTCTTCTTCTTCTCTAGTATCCTAGTTCGATCAGAGCCGTGAGACTTAACCACGACACTCCTTTCGGGATTACGATATGCCGATGGTGGCATCGAGACAAATCTCGCGCCTGTTCGGTGGTTCGAGTGCAGCCCGTCCTCTTTCTCCGCTGTAAACAGTGGAGAAACACCGACCTATGAAAGGGTCCCACTTTGATGATTTTTTATTGAGGTTTTCTTCCTCACAGCTCCGAGAAGCGAAGAGCCAACAGAGGGATCGGCATGCAAGCCCACACTGTTGGGCCGATCCTCTATCTAGTGGCTGATGACAATGGCCACCTCTTCTTGCCAGAATATTAGCCGTTTGCGATGACGCCCTCCTCAAAAGTAGAGGAGGAGAAGGCTGCGACATCGCCAACGTTGCCCAGGGTGCACCACGTGGAGGTTTTCTAGTCCGCACCCCAAAACGTGATCATACTTGCGCAAACCAAATATAAATCTTATGCACACATTTTGAAGACGCTGAGTTGGGCTTCGGTGAGATCTGGATAGAGCTGACGTCGGCATAATCAAGGATTGGTAACAGCTTTGCTAGTGCGATTTTGGTAGCAGTAGGAAGAAAGTTACATAACCGCCTCAATGATCCCGCAGATGCAAACAATTTGCGGCTTACTTCCTGCAATTGTGAGCTCTGAGATAATTCTATGTCAATATGTATTCCTAGATTTCTTACTTTTTTACTAATTGTAATCAATGTACCGTCGAAAATTATAGATGGAAGCTGTGACCAGTTGATCTTTGAGAGCTTTTTGGGACTGCCGACAATAATACTCTGGGCCTGGTGACAAATTCCAATCGCTGTTTCGAGTCAGGTCCTTGTTAATATTGTCAAGAGCCTCCGATAATCTTTCTAACGGTGCTTGGGAGTATATTTGTAAGTCATCCTCATAAAGGTGGTAATAAAAGAGAAGTTTATGGGAGATTGAATTTATAAAAATTGCGAAAAGAAGAGGAGGTAAAACGCCATCGTAAGAAACGCCAGCAGATATGTTAAATAAGTATCGTTGAATAAGTAACTACGAAGCCAATCAATTACCGTTGGAGATATGTTAAGAGAGCTGACGATACTAAGCAGAACATCGAAATCTACCTAGTTGAAAGCATTGAAAAAGTCAAGAATATCAACTAAAATAAGATTTCTCTTTTCCATGCCAACTCTTATATCATCCGTAACATGCACTAGGGCTGTAAGAGTAGCAGGAACGGAAACCAGATTGATGGGGATTAAGAAGGTTATTTTAAGTAAGGAATGAACTAAGTTGATTATAGACGACGTGCTCAAGGACTTTGGAAAGGAAAGGTAATATAGAGATCAGACGGTAATCAGAAAGAGACGATTTTGGTATAGGTGTAACTTGGGCATCTTTCCAAGTACATCGGTTTGATACCGAGTGGTTTAACATATGGGTGATGATGGGTAGAATTTCATCTAGGATAGAGAGGATCTGTTACAGCTGACATAGTCACTTTCAACTGCGTGATACCAAAAATGCTCTTCTTAACATCACAAGCCGAGAATTGATTGAAACTGAAAGGAGTACAGTTAGACGTTGGAATGAGTGAACAATTATTTAGTGTATTAGCTAGTTATCAGCTTAATGGTCGTATCGAAATTGGACGGGGCAGGGAAGTGTTCATTAGGCAAATCAATATTTAATGTTTTTCTTATAACGTTAGTCCTTGATTTTCCAACTCCAGGTGTGTTGAGGAATTTCCGACTATAGGTGGGTCGTTGTTTTGTACACACTTATGAATGTGTTGGCGTTGAGCGTCTCTATATTACTTAATGCATCAATTTCGATACGTAAATACTTTTTCTAATTAACTTGGCCTTATCCTTAATTTACACTTCACTGCGTCTTTCTTTGACAGAAGTGTTTTAATTTGACAGGTCGTACGGGAGCATGTCTATCATACAGTTGTAGAATGGAACGGGTGAAAATGTCGACTTTATTATTTAGCGAAACTACTCTTAAAAATGGTATCCAGTTAATACTACTGACAACCCCAAGCAAGTTATTTATATCCATACCACCAAAATTGCAGCAGCATAAGTATTTTAGGTTTTAGTTTAGGAGGGCGAACCTTATAGGAAATAGAGGGAAGAAGTTTCTCTTCTCCCCTTTCCCCATCCCTCTTTTCCTTTCTCCTATTTCCCCACCTCACCCCCTTCCGTCTTTCCCCTCCCCTCAAAGGCCGGCAGTGCACTTACACTTACTTGAGTTGTACGAGTCCATGGGCGGCGGTAGTCACTTACCACCAAGTAACAAGTCTGCTCCGTCGCCTCTTTATATTATTTTCTTTTTAAATGTTATTATTAAGCCTAAATTATTCCCCTTTTTCAGGTAATACGTCATATGTTGCTCAGCAAGCGTGGATACAGAACGCATCAGTACAAAATAATATTTTATTTGAGCATCCATACAATAAAAAAAAGTACATTCAAATAATCGAGGCGTGTGCTTTGAAGACTGATTTAGATATTCTTCCTGGTGGTGATCAAACAGAAATTGGTGAGAAAGGTAAGTACTCAATAGGCTATTCTACATTTTTTGTTGACATGTTCTAAAATGATCTTATAGATTTGATAGTCAACTGGTGTTCTGATTTCCTCAAAATATATCGCTTTATTCATAGAACAAATGTGTACAATTTAAATAGAAAATAGTCCCGCCAAAAAGTGCCAAAATCACAATATAATGATATTTAAATTGTTCGCTGTTGTTGTCACTGACTTGGTTTGTTTTGTTGGTGACGTCACTCAAGAGAAAAAAATGTGGTTGCCGTTTTCGGTCACGTGACATTACAAAACTATGATTTTAAGTTTGAAAATATGAATAAATGTTATGTTTTTATAACAAAGTCTTAAAATCGTATTTCTTATGGTAAAAATGTATAGATAACATATTTTCATAACTTAATTTTGATAGATGAAATTTCCCTGTTATGAAACCATTGATAATAATAATGCTCTGTGTAAAAAGGTACTACAATTGCTTCAATATTTTAGGTATAAATTTGTCTGGTGGTCAGAAACAGCGCGTGTCTCTAGCCCGCGCGGTGTATTGCGAAGCTGATAATTACTTTTTAGACGATCCGCTCAGCGCTGTGGACTCGCACGTTGGGAAACAAATTTTTGACAATGTAAGGGCAGTCTTAATATCTATTCTATTTCTATATATAGAGTTTCGTCTTGGCCACCCAATGAAGTCATAAGCGATTCCTCTATTAATTCACACAAAATTCGACGCTATAGTAGACAATAACTAGCTGCACGGGTGTACCCAAATATGTCAATGTTTTGTAAAAATATAAGATATCCATCTCACTGTTATCTTGTGAGAGATTTTAAACACTTCCTGGAAGTTGTTTAAAAATATGTATACCTCAGGCAAACATTGCAGTTAGGTAGAAACAACTTCGAGGACGAGGTGAATAGAAGAATTCAGCTGGGTGTGGCAGCGTTTGGAAAGCTACATCGAGTCTTCTCATCGTCGATCCCACAGTGCCTTAAGACGAAAGTCTTCAATGAGTGTGTCCTACCCGTCATGACATGGGGTTCGCATCAGGAAATAGTTATTCCGGCAGAAAACCAAAGTAATCGACACAGCCCACCGGATCAGCAGGCTGAAGTGGCAGTGGGCTGGCCATATTAACGACCATAGAACCGACGACCATTGGGGTAAACGAGTTCTTGAGTGGACACCGCGTCTCGGCAAACGTAGCGCAGGATGCCCACAGGCCAGGTGGAGTGACGATTTGCGCAAGATGGCTGGCAGGAGCTGGATGCGAGAAGCCAAAAATCGATTGAAGTATCGTGCAATGGGAGGGGCCTATGGGAGGCCTATAGAGGACAACATACTCAATGTTTGTACAAGCCTTATTCCACCAGTAATGAACACAACAAGAAAAGAATTATTTTTTTTATAGTTCTACGCAGGTTATGCGTGTACACATACATTTCGGCGATTAATTTTTATTTTATATAGATATGTATGTAGGTATTTAGAAATATACAGTCGTGGTCAACTAATTAAGGACATTCAAGATAGTGGACAGCAATAACCGGCTATGTACATATAAATATAAAACCCTGTTGATTTCTCAGTAACTATTATTTGCATAATTTGATCCGATTATTATACTATAAATGGCTGTAAATAAAAGATTAAATAAATATAAAAAAGTGTTTAATATCAAAGGTTAACCATGTATTCAATTTAAGGTACAATTCTGTAGCTGGACATTTAATTAAGAACAGTAAAGTAAAATGAAAAATAGAGTTAAACAGAACTAATAATCTGCAGTATTTTAATTTCTTTAACAACTTCGTTTTATTACGGGTAAAATCAGTACCCAGTAGCAAAACCTTTGTTAGTAATTACCGCTTGACACCGATGTGGCATAGACATTATCAGTTTCTGACATATTTCAACAGGAATGTTTGCCCATGCCTCACAAAAAGCTTCATTAAGTTCATCTAAAGTTGTGGTACGATAAATGGCAACTTTTTTCTTAATTTCGTGCCAAAGGTGCTCGATTGGGTTGAGGTCGGGGCTATTTGCTGGCCAATCTAGCACTGATACCGACTGTCTGTTAAGAAACGACTTGACTGAACGGGCTGTATGTTTTGGGTCGTTATCATGCTGAAAAGTCCATATAATAGGAAGATGTTCCTCAGCATAGGGAAGCATAGTTTCTTCTAATATTGCCTTGTATTGATGTTGGTCTAAGTTACCCTGAACTTACCTCACAGGTCCCACTCCACGTCCAGAAAATGATCCCCACATTTTAATGTTTCCTCCGCCATGTTTCACCTGCTTTTTTGTGAATCTTGGATTCATTTCCGCTTTTACAGGACGCCGTACGTATTGCCTTCCATCTGAAGAAATCAAATTAACCTTGGTCTCGTCAGAGAATAATACATGTTGCCATTGGTCGTAGGTCCAATGTCCATATTTACGTGCAAACGCCAAACGTGCATTTCTATGCTCTTTCTTTAACAACGGTACTTTGCGAGCCACTCTTCCGAACAACCCTGCTTCTACCAGACGTCGTCGAACTGTCCTCGCTGATACACTGACTCTTTCGTCTGCCCCAAACACTTCATGTTTAATTAAAATAGAGCCTAGAAACGGATCTTTCTTAGCTAACCTGGTTATCATTCTATCTTCTTGCGGAGTTGTTTTTCTCGATCTTTTTTTTCTGGGCACATTTAAAGTTGTGTTATTGCGCCTGAAATGTTGCACTGCATTGCATACCATAGTTTTTGAACAATTTAAATATCCTGCTATCCTTCGGTATGACCAACCACGCTCGACAAACTTCATGATAATTTTTCGTAGTGTTGCATCGCAACTTTTATTTTTGCCCATTGTTCTTCAAAATAACTCTCAAAACTTGAAATTACAAATCTAGATTGCCGCCAAAACTACCACAAAGAATAGGAGAAGAAAGAAAATAATAATTGAGATTCAGATTTTGAAACTAGAACGCAATATCTCAGTGTCCCTAATTAAATGGCCAGCCAGCATTCTTTGAACAAATAGCACTGTGATCATCTATCAGCTATACTGTAAAGAGGTTTAATGTTTAAGAAGTTGTTATTGTTTGTATAATTAGGCACATAAATGACTAATTATACTTACATGTAAAAGATGTGGAATATTGTTTAGACTCGTTGGAAAATAAAAAATAAATTCACAATTTGGATTAACTAGAGAGTGTCCCTAATTAGTTGACCACGACTGTATGTTCTTAGTAGGTTTATCAGCACTTTGGTTTCCTTAGTATCTACAAGTTCTGCTTAATTTGGGGTAGGACGATGTGTGAGTTGTCTGTAGTTTTTAATTATCTACATATTTAATACATATATAATGTAGACATATATTATATTATAACAGGTTATCGGTCCAAAAGGTCTTCTAAAGAACAAAACACGTGTATGGGTAACTCATAACATCTCTTATTTGGCGCAAACCGACCTAGTGCTGGTACTGCGCGATGGAGAAGTATCAGAATCTGGCTCTTACCAACAGCTTCTCGAAAAGAAAGGTGCTTTTTCTGATTTCTTACTGCATCATATGAGCGTCGCTGATCAAACAGCCTCGCGTAAAGGTATGTTTGTGCGAAACACTTCTATTTCCTTATGCTCTAATATAAGATTGTCCTAAATACCGTACCATATAACTCACTTTTATTGCTATCGAAATGTCTCCATATTTATGAATTATTTGACTTCAAAACAAAGTGATGAACTTTCAATTTTTTTTGTTACTTGTAAAGGCCGACAACGCGCTTGTGACTCTTGTCCATGCGTGGCAGTAGTCACTTACCATCGGGTGACCCGTCTGTTCGTTTGTTTGCCTCTTATACAATAAAACATACATACATATTTATTTATTATTCTATGTAAAGAGAATAAAAAGTTTTTCTTTTGTCTTTGCCCCAGACTATCTGCGTGGAATGTTGAACGTAGATTTTACCGGGATAAATATATGTATAATATATATTCATATCACCGTCTTGTAGCTGACAACCGCTAGCTGTTGGACACCTTTGCCGCGAACGGTGTCTCTTGCAAACTCCTTAAGATTGGAATAACTCACACATAATATATCAATTTTGATGTTTCAATATTCCAGATTTAGAAAACGTCAAACAAGATCTAGAGGGCAAACTGAGTACAGAATTTCATCGCAAAATACAATGGGCTCGCTCTTTGTCTTCTGGTGCTCGTTCTACTACGTCTGAAATAACCGGCGAAGGTAAAAGTCATTCAGTCATCAAAATTACAAATGTTGTAGCTCATAAGTCCGAAAAACACTAATGAAAGGGAGGAACTGAGCGGCAGTACCGTAATGTCGGACTTGCGATATAGTGGTCGCGGGTTCGAACCCAGTGCACTACTGTCGTGAAACCTCTCCTAAAACAAGCGTTAAACTAAGCTGGAGGGATTAACCAGAACTATAAATAGCGTCGTAAAGTAATGTCGTTAGATATAACGTAAAAAAAGATGATAAAAAAAATAGGCTTCGCTTTTTTATGACCAAAGTAAGAGAAACTGTATGTTGTATGTGTTTGTGCATGCATGTGTGTAAGATGATTTCAATATGAAAGATAGCCTTTGAATCGTCTTAGTACTGGGAGTGTACATAGGGTACGACATGTCCACATAGCGTCATTAAAGAGGACCGCAAGTTTAAAATGCAGTATTATGTTATATGTTTTATATATTTTGACACTTAAGAACAAACAAGAACATCTATTTTTGACTGGCCTGTTGGACTACTAGGTTAGTGATCCTGACTGGAGTTGTGGGTTAGATATGCTTCCATGTGAATTTGTTTGTGTCTGACTCTATTTAAAAATGTATATGTTTGTTTATCAGCAGTCTGGTTATCATAGTACAAGCTTCGTTTACTTTTTGATCAGACTTACTTCAAACTTATTATGTATTTATTTAATTTTATTGATACATGAATTTGAGACATTTGAAGGGATAGCCCATAATTAAGCTTATGCAAATAACATGTTATGATCATAACACCTAGCTTTTATCAGGTGACATAGATGTAAAATCAAGCAAAGTGTCCCTTGGAAGAAAAATGGAAGAAAACAATGTTGAAATTGAATTTGACCAACTTATTCACGCAGAGAAGGCGGAAACTGGTAGTGTAAGTATGTTTTTTGATATAAAGCTGTTAAGAAATGGTTCATTTTATGTATCGTTATAATGTAGTCCATATTTCTAGGTGAAATGGGCAGTTTACAAGCATTATTTATCCAAGGTTGGCGTATGCGCGTCTGTGGGAACTGTTTTAATTTATATATTGATGCAAACCCTTCAAATCGGTGCCAACTTTTGGCTTGCTCGTTGGTCTAACGACAAGAATATGGTACGTATATTTTTAGTTAGAGGGGTCGGACTTCCCAGCACCAGCCAGTTCGATTTATACGTGGGTCACACTGAAAGTTTTTAGAATAGGCCAGTAAGGAAATGAAGCCCATTTAAAATTTATTTAAATTTTGAATAAGGAACTCTGGGAATGGGTACATGTGTAACGAATTCATATGTCATTTATTTTTACAAATTGGCGGCAATTTAAAAAGTATCTATCGTGCATCGAAATAGATTTGACTGGAGAAATTGGAGAAAGAGACTTTCGTTGCGGTCTTATTCGGCAACAATGTTACGATAGACTAGACGATTGGCGTTTTACTACGAAGCCCAATCTCGTGCCACTTTTGAAAACTGGTTTAATGAGTTTAAACGTTGTCGAAGCATATCACTAATGGTTCTCGAAAAGGACGTCCTTCTACGGCGACTACTGTAGATAACTTGAGTACTGTGCGGCCAATGATAGAAGCTGATAGAAGGGTGACATATCAAGAGGTTGGGGCAGTTTTAGGCATTGGCATGATTCGAGCACAAAAAGTCTTTTATAAACATTTAGGACATAATTGACGGAAGATCTAAAACACCTTCGTTTGGATTGGTGCCACTCAATGCTTGATAAGTATGACGAAGGTGACTCTAATGCTGTATATGACATCGTCACAGATGATGAAAGCTGGATATATTGTTACGACCTGAAAGCAAAAGACAATCTGGACAAAATTGACATTTATTCGAACATTTGCGGATAAAAGTAAATAAGCAGAAGTCAAGATGATTGCCTCATTGATATTTCGCATTATTCATTCTAGAAGATAATAAGACTGTTACTGCAGATTGGTATGTCAGTCATTGTTTACCAGTTGTCTTGGAAAATGTTAGACAGCATCGCCCAAGAAACAGGATCCTCCTCCACCACGACAACGCTTCAGCTCACTCCGCCAGACGGACTATCGAATATTTGTCTATCGAAGGTGTGGATCCTTCTTACTTTTGTCTTTTATTTATTACCAAATATAAAAGATAAACTTAGATGAACTCGTTTTATGAACCCTGAAGATGCTGTGCCTGCGTTTGAAAAAGGCGAGGAATCCCTTAAAGAAGAGTGGGCTCACTGCTTCAATCAGTGGTTCTATCGCATGTTACAGTGCTTAGAACGGAACGGAGACTACTTCGAAAAGGAATAAAAACATTAACAGGCATCTATATCATTCCATTTTCTATTTTCTAAAAACTTTGAGTGTGACCTCCGTAGGTATGCGACCCTTTTTTTTTTTTTTTTCTCCGTGCGGAAATCCCCTCGGATACCACCTTCTGGTGGCATGTCGGACTCGAACCGACTAAAACCGCACGCCATCTTGGGTACTAGATGCCGGGGAACCAGGTACACCCTAGAAAGGAAAACCCTGGAACCCCGACGTACCTCGGGCCACCTACGGTTTGTAGACGGCCCCCTCCAGTGTGGGAACCCCAATGTTCCCGTAACTTCCCCCAAGGGCGCGCACGCTCCGCAGCGTCCGCGCCGCCACCCAAGCCTGCTTCTGCTAGGGTGACAGATGGCCTCATATGTCACCCCCAGGCCTGCGCTTATGGAGGACGGAGATCATTTTCCGATCTCCGGCGCCTGAGTCGCCTGTGGTACCTGGCCCGTTCCCGGGCCTGGCGGGCCGGAAGAGTTCTAAACCTCTCCCGATCCCGCTCCGCCGTCTCCTTGGCAAGCATAATTTGCTCGCAGAAAGAGACGGCGGAGTTCCACGCGTTCTCGCTCCGCAACATGGCCGCAATCATGTTACCGAGCGAGAGAACCACCACCCCGATGGCCGCCACGAGATCACGCCTCGGCTCCTCCCACGCCGGACATTCTGCCAGCGTGTGGAGCGCCGTGTCCACGGTCTGGCCATCGCAATGATGGCACTCAGGCGTTGGCTCCTTGCGGATCAGACACAGGTGATCTCCGAAACATCCCTTTCCAGTGATCACCTGCGTCAGCCGGTATGAGAGGGTCCCATGACGCCTCTCGAGCCAATCCTCCATAACGGGTCTTACCGCCGTAATAACAGCGTGCCCAGCGCTCGGTTGCCCAAGTCGTTCCCTCCATTCCTCCACGAGGACCTGGCGGAGTTGGGATTTCTGATCGTCGATTTCACGCGGTTCAGGACTTCTACCCAACTCCCGCGCCTCCTTGCGCCACTGGTAGAGAGCCGCAAGGGCTTTCGCCTCCAGGTCCCATGGTGGAGTTCCGGCCAGGAGACTCGCCGCCTCAAAGGAGATCGTGCGGTACCCCCTTATGATCCTGATAGCCAGCACTCGTTGCGGTCTTCGCAATAGCGCGATATTGCTGGCCTTCAGGATCTCTGCCCATACTGGGGCCCCATAAAGGGCCATGGATCGCACAACCCCCTCATATAGTCTCCTGCAGGAGTCATCGGGCCCCCTCATGTTTGGCAACAACCGTGCTAATGCACGCGCTGCGCCAACCAACTTGGGGACCAGGCTTCGGAAGTGATATCCGAAGTCCCATCGGCCGTCGAGTACGAGCCCCAAATACCTCATAGAGGGCTCGATGCCGATGCGAGTGCCTCCTACTATGAGGCTGAGTCCTTCAGGCGGCTTATTCCGAGGCCCGTGAAAGAACAACGCCTCGGATTTGTGCAGAGCCACCTCAAGACCCAACCGCCGGATTCTCTCAACGACTTGGGCAACCCCGGCCGTGGCCCTCAGGGTTGCCTCACGGTGCGTCCCGCCACATGCCGTCACAAGCGTGTCATCCGCATAGCACGTGACGGCGATACCATCTAAGAATGCACCGCGAAGCACCCAGTCGTAGCCAATGTTCCACAGGAGTGGCCCTAGGACCGACCCCTGCGGGACACCGCACGACATATCACGCCGACCGAGACCGGCCCTACTTGGGTAGATGACGGCTCTCTCCGACAGATAAGCCCCGACTATGCGGCAGAGGTAAGGAGGCACTCGATGATACACTAGTGCCTCCCTGATGCAACTCCAGGGCAAAGTGTTGAACGCGTTGGCGATGTCTAAAGACACCGCCAACACTACTTCACCCTGGGAAACTGCTTCCACTGCCAGGGCTCTCACGCGCATGATCGCATCTATGGTGGAGCGCCCCTGACGGAAACCGTACTGGTTGTCCGCCAGATCCGGCCCTACCCTGTAGAGATGCTTGACGAGGCGCCATGCAATCACTCTTTCAAAGAGCTTGCACACCTCGTCAAGCAACACTATGGGCCGGTAGGCGGATGGTGAGTCCGCCGGGCGCCCCTCCTTTCGGATGAGGACCAGTTTCCCCGTCTTCCACAATTTCGGAAACTGGCCCTGCTCGAGACATGCGCTGAACAACCCTCTCAGTCGGGGCTCGAGAGCCGGCGTCTCATCATCTAGAGCCAGGACCCACGCTCGGCCTGGAATGCCATCGGGACCTGGGGCGGTGCTTTTAGCTTTCAGCCGTTGCACCGCCAGCGCTAGTTCTGCCCGAGTGACCTCAGGCACGTCGTCATCATCCACGTTAGGCACCTCAGGTGTCGTAGGCGGAGCCATCGGTGGTGGGGTGTGTTCCACCAACCGTGATGGGAACAGGGCGCCGACGACCCCCTCAAGCAGGTCTGGCTGAAGACACCGGGTCAACGGCGGGGCCCACGGGCGCATCTTGCCTCTAACCATACGGTAAGGGCGCCCCCATGGATCCCGCTCCAGTGTCTCCAGCAACTCGCAGCGGGCCTCACTCTTGGCCCGCTTTATCGCTGCCTGAAGGGTTCTCTTGGCACCCCTGTATTCCACCAGCAGCTCCGCCTCTCGGGTGACCGCGTCCGCAGGACGGCGACGCCTCCTGCGGAACCGGGACCACCGGCGGCGTGCGGTCACGCAGGCCTGTCGCAGCCCTGCAATCTCCGGCGACCACCAGTAGACCCGGCGCCTCGCTGTATTGGGCTTAGCCCTAGGCATCGCCGCATCACAGACACGAGTCATAGCCTCCCGGAACCATTGTGCCTCGGCACCCACATCAACAGGCCCATCCGGCGCAGGGGCCCAGGCCTGTACGATGGCGGCTTCCAGGAGGAGCTCCCGATTTAAACGCTTGAGCGCCCAACGTGGCTCAGGTGGAGCCGGTATGGCCGGCACGCCATTCGTGGGAGCGGAGACTTCAAACCGAATGTATCGGTGGTCCGAACCAGTCTCCTCCCCCACCACGACGCGCCAGTCTTGAACACGGCGTGCCAGCGAAGGGCACGCGAACGAGATGTCCACGATTGAACTGCCCCTCGCCGTCACGAACGTGGGTACGGCCCTCTGATTTAGGAGAACTAGACCGAGTCTTTCGGCCCAGTTCTCCAGAGCTCTGCCCCTCTGGTTCGTGCGCCGAGAACCCCAAGCCTCTGACCAGGCGTTGAAGTCCCCGACCACAAGAACCGGGTGAGGACGACAGGCGTCGACGACGACGGCCAACTGAGCGAGCCATTGCTCATACTCAGTTATGTCTCGGTTCGGCGTGAAATAAACGGCCACGACCGATATATCCCCAACCACCGCCGCTATGCAACCCCGTTCTCTTGCAATCACGGCAAAAGGAGGGGTGCCGGCGGCGGTGCCGTGTACCAGTGCCGCCGAGCCATCCAAGTCGGTCTCCCAGGCTGGCCCGAGAAACCGGTGGGTGTATGGCTCGGCAACAGCGGCAATGTTAATGGACCACTGTGCCATACTCTGGAGCAGAAGATCCTGAGCGCCAGCACCGTGGCCCACGTTCGCCTGCAGGATGCGGAGATGGGAATCCATTATTGAATTTCCATCTCCCCGTTCCGCCGCGAACCTTGCCGCTCTAGAGCGGCATCATCCATCGCCGGTTTGGGGACAGAAGGCCGGCCTCCCGGCTTCGGTCTCGATCCGGCGCAGGTCTTACTGCCAACCCGGTGGTTGGCAGGCTTGCCCTCCGCTGTGCATCTGAAGCATTGCACCGAAGCATTGCAAGCCCCCGCCTTGTGACCGGGCTGGCCACAGCGGAAACAGAGGTCACCTATGGTGACCTCCGCCGTACACTGGACGCCTACATGCCCCACCGACAGGCACCGGAAGCACCTTGCCGGCCGAGCCTGCAGGAGTCGTGCCTGCGCCCTCAGAAAACCCCCAACCAGGAGGGTACATCCATCAGCGACCTTTTGGGCCGCTGCGATGGGGCAGCTGACAACCGCTGCCCCCTGTCCAAAGGGCCCGAAGCGTATAGCCCCGGCCTTCACGTTGTCCAGAGGGCAACCCCCGACCTCCATCACGGCGAGCCTGAGCTCATCTGCCGTGACAGAGTCGTCCAAGCCCGTGATGCGCAAATCAGCGCATTTTATGGGCCTGGACACTCGAACGTCAGCTGCGTCCAGTGAGTCCCTTATCTTGGCCGCTAGGGCGTCAGCTTTGGGGCCACTGGTAGCACCGGGGATTTCGAGGAGCCGGGCTCCCGTTCGGGTGTTTTTGCACCGAACGCCCGGTATCTCTAGGGCCTTGAGGTCGACTTTGGCCTTAACTTTCGCCAAAACCTCGGCGTACCCCAAGCCCCTCTCCGCCGCCTCTGCCGTCAGAGTGACTACGACTGCCGCTGAGCGAGGTGTGCGGAGTTTCCTCGGTGCTCCCGTCGCAGCGCCGGCTGCCTTTTTAGCCTTTTTGGCCGCTTTATTGGCGGCCTTCCGCTTCTTTTTCTTATCCCCGACTGCCGTCCAGCCCCCTTCTAAAGGGCGCTGTACGGTATCAGCCGGGGCTGGGGCTGAACTTAGATCTTGGGTTGGGTTTGCTTTCTCCTTTCCCTTACCCTGGGTGACCTTCCGAGGTGTTTTTGCCGCTGGTCCGACCACGCTAGCTGCTGGCTGGGCTGCTGAGCCCGCTTTAGCAGCGGCTGCGTACGTTGCTCTTGGCGGAGCCAGAGGTGGACGATAATGAGCGCTCTCTACTGCAGTGATGCGCTTCATTAATCGCTCCTCCATTTCCGCCATGAGCCGGACTATATCCGGCTCCACCCGGCAGGGCGATACCACTGGAGTCGACGACGCCAGTGTGGCGCCAGCGTTGGTTGGAGCGGAGCCCAGCGCCCTCTTTTTTGCTTCCGCGAGCTCTGCTTCGAGGCGGGCTTTCTCCCTTTCGTGGGCCCTACTTTCAGCCACTAGGAGTTTTCCCGCCTCGACAATGTTTCGCACAACCGTCAACAAGATGTTTTGTTCAGGACCCCCGAGTGTTGTACTTGTCTGAAGTAAGCAATCGGCTGCGCCGATTGCCTCCTCGATCTGCTCCACGGGGTTCCCCACTCTGATGCGTAGCTCTTCCAGCGTTGAGTCACCGCACCTCGTGTCAGAGGTGCTCGTCTTATCACACTCAACCTTTTCAAGGAGGGCCTTGAGCAAGAGCTCCTCCTTGGCCTTCTTTGCTGCCTTTGTCTTAGGAGGGCGGCCTACGCTACGAGTACGTCCCCCTCGACGATTTGTACCCCTCGTAGATTTCGTGCCCTCGTCACTTGAAGCAGTGCTTATGTCCACTGGGAGGGGCTGGGGCCTCTTTCGATTTTGCGAGCCTCGTTGATACCGATCTGCAGCTGACACTATCGGGTATGCGACCCTGACTTGCTCAAGTTAGCTCAGTTAGTAGTAGTTTGCTTACTCCCCAATCCATCTCAGACATCGATATTTAAATCCAGTTCGATATTTTCGTTTTTTTTTTGTTATTAATGTTAACTCTCAATAACTAAGGATCGTATGTTTTTCATTGTTTTTACCATGCCATAACCTGATGCTTCTACGTCTATTTTTAAATATGTATTTTTATTACAAATGTTTATTCTGGTTGAAACCTACGCTATGATCGTTTTTGTACAGCTGAATGTGTTTGCCCATGATTATTGTCTGCTTATTCTTGGCTTAACAAAATATAAACAACATTTAAATCACATTGATATTTATCATTTTAATAAATAAATATAAACAAAAATATATGTGTTAATGTATGTGTATAATATTTCTCAGCTGGTGAACGGCACAGTTGACACTCAATTACGAGATATGTATCTTGGAGTTTACGGCACCATTAGTCTAGCACAAGGTAACTGCATTCTTATTGTTATTAGCGGTGTTTAATAAAATTGTTTTAACTAAAATTGCCACTTTTGCACATTTTATTAAATTGCAACTCGATTAGTAGGTAATGGTTCAAAGTACTTCGGGAACTTCCATTGAGGTTACATCTGGGCCCCCTTTCGACGGCGTCGACTTGTGATTTCTGTCAGTTAGCCCCGGTGAAGTTACCCCGTAGTGGCTTCGACACAAAAAAAAAACTGTTTACTGAACTACATGTGAGATGGAAGTAATTACTTATATTTCAATATTTTTAGTTACTTAAAAGAAAAAAAAAATTGAATGATCAGTTCGTTCATACACGCCTGAGCATATGTATGCATACATGTACATATGTATGTATGTTGGGGTAGTTCTAACAGCAACAACAATTCAAAAGTTCTATATATAAATATAAATATTTATTCTTCTTATTGTTAGCTAATAGCCATCACCTACCCACACACACACTGTCTGTTATCTCTATAAATAAATCACTTCATCACTTTAAGAACAAAATAACACAATAGATTCCAGTATGCAACAGTCTCTGACTAGCCTAAAGAATATGTTCCATGGCCGATGACCAGTTTTGAAGCCAGGCTGTGAAGTGACACTTCACCAGGTGGAGCAGGTTTAGCTGCTGAATTTACTGCCTTTAAAACATTCACGGTGACTAGCTTGAATTTGCTTCAACGCTAAGTTGATGCATTGTCTCAAGAAGTAGACAACATAGAAATGCGTGGATGACGTAAAATGCTACTATTGCAAGGTGTTAAGGAGCAGGTTACTGAGTTTGAGGTTACTAACCTTGTTAAATGGCAAGTGCAACTGAAAACGTTTACTTCAGCTGATGTCCAGCGGTGCCATAGAATAGGACAACCTACAGCCATCTTGGTGAAATTTCAAAAATATTTGATGACATATTGTGATCGAGACATTATTTTGTTCTCAAAAACAAAACTCAAGGGCACCAGTGTTACTCTATCTGAATTTTTAACCAAGCCAAGACATGACACCTTTATGGTGGAACGAGCTAAATTTGGCATTATTAAATGTTGGTTCAGAGAAGGTTACATCCACGTATTTATTATAGAGTTAAAAGAAAGTAGTATATATACTATCTGATAATTATTATTATTTTTATTAGTTATTTATGGACTCTCTCTCGCGTGGATATTCAACGCAGAGATTCTGCCAATGTCAGGTATTTCTAGAGAAAAAACAATCTTTTTTTTTTATGCGATAGGGGGCAAACGAGCAGACGGTTCACCTGATGGTAAGTCACTACCGCCGCCCATGGACACCCGCAACCCAAGAGTCACAAGTGCGTTGCCGGCCTTTTAGGTAGGAGTACACTCTTTTCTTGAAGGTTTAAAGGTCGTATCAGTTCGGAAATACGGCAGGCGACAATTTGTTCCATAAGCTGGTTGTGCGAGGCGCACAGTGGTGGAGTGCCAATCGTCCAGGTGATGGGGATGGATATTTTGTCGCGTAGGACGATGGCGGAAACCTGCAACCGGTATAAGTCTGAACAATTCCTCTGAACACTCCACATGACGATAGAGGATGCAGAGTGAAGCTACATCTCTACGCAACGCCAAGATGTCAAGTCGATCAGAAATATCTTGGCAGTCGATGTTTCGAGTCGCTCTCCGTTGAATGCGGTCAAGAGGGAGAAGCTGGTACTGGGGTGCACCTGCATAGAGATGAGAACAGTACTCCATGTGCTGCTGAACCTGTGCCTTATAAAGTTGCAGGCGGTGGGCCGGAGTAAAATACTGTCTCGATCTGTTTAGCATACCAAGCTTCTTCGAGGCTAACATGGCCTTACTCTCTAAGTGACCGCGAAACTGGACTGTGCTTGATATATCGACGCCAAGGATTCCGATACTGGCTGTTGCAGTTAGGGAAGTGTTCTCAAATTGAGGTAATACGACCAATAGCATCTTTTTAGCGGTGAACGCGCAAACCTGTGTCTTCGTGGGGTTAAACTGGACTAGGTTAAGTCGACCCCAATCTGAAACTTTTGATAAAGAAGTTTCGATTTCAGATACTTGGATCGGCTTTCAATCTATAAAAATATGATCGCCATGTTGTTCGAAAACCAAAGTTCAAGTCGATGATTATTATTTATATAGGTATTTACATATATTATACATTTATGTCAATGTCAGATATTGATTCGACTTGACAGTGACACAAACACTTTTTTAGCAGCAAAGAGCTTGAATGATATTTTTCTAGTATACCATCACTTGCAAATGTACTTCCCTCGCAATTTTCTGATGTTCCCAGTAATTTTAATGTAGTCCACGTAAACGCTTAGAGAATTCAAGCCCATTTTCCGGAGATGCTGGCCAATTTTGCCTATAAGAACATTCATGAAATTCTTAATCAGAATCATGGCCAAAACCATGCCTACCTTCTATTTCCTACACCCTTTCAGATTTCCAATTAATAAGAAACTACCGTTCGGTTGGTGGGGGTGGCGGTGTTGTATTCCTTTTAACATTATTGCTGTGTCTGCACAGCCGCCGCCATTAAATACAGGTGCACATCTTCTTTACATAGTTTTGTTAGGCGTGTACTACTGTCCCTCTTCACGTATTAACTTTTTTTCTTCATTTGAACATCTCTTGAAGCAATTTAGCCCTTCTTATTGCCACACAATTATAATGGGAGACTTCAATACATGCCTTAATAAAAAAAGACACCCGTTCTGTCTTGTTATGCAACATAGTCAAATCCTGCAACCTTAATGTTCTCCCCTCAAATGCTACTCATAATTTTCCAAATTGTTCTCCTTCTCTTCTTGATTTAATCCTTATTTCGTCAGCTGAGCATGTTGCCAAACATGGCCAGTGTTGCGCTGATATCTTCTCCTACCACGATCTTATCTACCTTTCATATAAAATTCGAATTCCTAAGACTAAATCCAAGATTCTGATGCAGCGCAAGTTATGGACGTAAAGAAGCATTTTGAAGATGCTGCTAAAATTGATTGGGTTCCCATGTATAATTCGACTTCCGTTGACGAGAAGGTTAACGTTCTAAATAATAACCTTATTTCTCTTTATGATGTACATGCACCTGTGCGTGCAGTAAAGACAAAGGCATTTACTATCACCTTGGCTCACAGAAGATATTAAAGATTTATTAACAAAAAAAAAAAAGCAAGCGAGCTAAAACTAAGTACAAGTATCGTCTGATTCAATGTAATCTGGAGAATTACGTGGCAATTCGATATCTCTGGAATAAGGTGTCTACGAAAGCACAACCCCAACACACTGAAAAGTCTGTCGAAAAATCTTGGGAGTTGGAAAGTCAAAGCAAGAAGAAAATTTCAAAAATATTGATATCGACGCTTTAAACAGACAAAATTGAAGCTGGCGAGGAACGTCGCGCACGGTTCCCGTTAACACATTCCCATTTGTAGATCAAAGAAGTGCTAATGCCGCGTGGTACACCATCATTTGTTTACCCGCTGTTCTTTAAAAAGTGCGAGAAAGAACACCGAGAATCCGCATGCTTCTTCGCAAACAAAAACAATTTTTGGCCCCTGAATAAGTAGAGATCGTGACCCATCCAGCATAAAGTCTGGACCTTACACCCTGTAATATCTTTGTTTTCCTAAAATTAAAGATTTGATGAGCGGCTACACTTACAAGCTCCGAAGAGGCAACTAAGGCGTACAATCTGCACGATGAAAACTGCCAGCAAACCAATGGTCATATTGTTTTGAAAATTGGTTCGAACGTATGAAAAAATTTTTAAATTGTAATTGAGAATACTTCGAAAAACAATGAATATATTTATATACTTGTAACTTATTTAATTAATAAGTTACGCAAAACTTTTAGTGCGGCCTATGTATTAGACAAGCGCAAACTTTAGCATCTTTAAAAAATATGGTAAAGCAATACTATCTGTTAAAATAATCTAGCACATCAATCATATGTAAATTTTATAATTTATTATATATAAGTAATCTATGTAAATGTTTAAGTATATATGTATGTACATTTTGTTTATATATATATATGTATATATACGTTCTTTTGAATAGTAATACACCTAAATATACAAACGTATTAATATTTATGCAATCCATTCGCAGATTACACAAAAGCTAAAAATGAAGCTCCTCTTTATATTTTAACCCCAAAACCCACGTATATCATCACGCTCCTGTCCATCTTAAGGTTGCCTGGAACATATTGTGCCATCCTTCAGGATATGTCTCCGATAATTATTCGTCATAACAACTTCATCTGTAATTCACAGATAAACCCTTCAGTTTCTCCGAAGAGGTCATTGAAACGTAACCAAGACACAGATGATAATATATCTACATCAGACCCGTTTAAAAAACGTCCATGCAGCTCTTTGCTCTTCCATACCTCTCGATGGTCTGTAACATTAAAGTCCTGCAGGTTTGCGCCAGTTCTCTTTCCCTAGACCAAGCGGAGTAAGTCCGTTATCAACTGCCATTACATCCCGGTGTACCTCCACGTTAACAGAGAGAAAGTACTCTCTAAGACTGCATACCTCGCGATTATGGAGGGTCCTGGCATTTGAGAAACCATGACGTGGATGGTGCAATTGATGTGGGGTAAACAATGTACGGACTCTTCTATCCAGGGCGTCATTTCCGTCTGAGTCCATCTAAGTATGGAGTAGGTCAGGACTGGTATGACCCAACCTTTATAGGCACGCACCTTATTACCACCCGACAAAAGACTTCAGGCTGCCAAAGAAACGTTCCTTCAGCGATTCCTTCATAGTCAATTTATTTATACCCAACGCCTGTGTCATACCTAGATACTTGTACGTTTCATTTGCAGAAAGACGTCTAAGGTGAGTCGAATCTGAAAGTTCAATTCCTTCAGATTCCACAATCCTGACTTTGCTAACATACGTGACTGCACATTTATCTACACCAAATTCCATCTTGATACATTTACTAAAGGTTTCAGATTCCTCTAGTAATTTTATCAAATGAACATTGCAGCAGGCAAACAGTTTCAAATCATCCATGAAAAGGAAGTGGGATATAACTTGACCATTTCCCCACAAACGATAGCCTAGGCCCGAACCTAACATAGTGCTAAGAGGATTCCAAGCCAAGCAGAACCACAAGGGGCTCAAACTGTCAACCTGAAATATACCCCGTTCAATATTTATTAATTCGCCGTCACTCTGATTGCCGACATCCTGGATAGCAAAGAACTGTTCTCCATTGCTGCATACATGCCTCCAAGAAAGTGCATAAAGTTGTATCAATCTTATGCAACTCTATCACCCTTAGGAGCCACGTATGCGGCACTGAGTCGTAGGCTTTTTTATAATCTTTACAGTATGTCGCCAAATCCTTTCGGTTACGCTGAACTTGTTGGTTACTAGCCGCGTCTATAATAAGGAACTCTTTAGTGCCACGTGGCCCACTTTTACATTCATTCTGAGAGATAGCTATTATATTGCTCTCGGAGACATGTGTTGTTATCTTCACTCTCAGAATTGACGACGTGACGAAATAATTTATAAACTGTTGGCAGACAGGTAACGGGTATGTAGTTTTTGGGATCCGTGGCACTACCAGACGTGTAAAGTAGATGAGTTACATCAGTTGTCATAAAAGCGGGCAGCGAACCTGCTTCCAAGCATGATTGAAACAGATGCCAAACACACATGCGAGCTATGGAGCCACTTTAACCAAAAGTTATGCAGTCCGTCCTGTCCGGCTGGTTTCCAGTTTGGCAACGAACGAACCGCACAAGCTATATCTTTACTTGATATTGATACTGGCTCCATAGTATTAATTGACTCACATGAACGCTCAACATCTCGCATCCATTCACTGGCATCGACCAGATGTTACGCCAAAATGTGTTAGTTATTATTATTCTCTTTATTTAAATTAATACAAACATATAAATTACGTTTTTAAATATACCATATAATAACAAAATACAAAACGTGAGCCTCTGAAGGTGTTGGTCGAGGCTCTTAGCAATCAACCCATGTGCTGATATTACTATCGGTACGATGATTGCTGAATCCACATCCCACATATCGAAAACCTCATGGGCTAGATTCAAATATTTTAATTGTTTTTTCTTTTTCAGCTCTTATTATTATTATGTTATAATAAATTGATCGATGATGTCCGACCAGCTTTAAACGAACTTCCTTTATTTTATAGCTACTGCAGCTCACTATGCACTAGTAAACATTGCAAACTATTCACAGCGATAGCCAGATTATTTTCGGATTTACTACCGTTCCTGGCTTGTTGGAAAGCAGCAAAAATTCTACATGAAATATTATTGAACAATATACTGAGAACACCGCTCCGATTCTTCGAAGTGACACCTATTGGCAGAATCCTCTCAAGATTTTCAAAAGATGTTGATTCTGTGGATACTTCTCTTGCTGGGAAAATCTCCAGCGCATTTACCTATTTATTTGAGGTAAACTTACTGTTAAAGTTAAATAAACCTGACTCATTTTGTACTTTTCGTCAACTGCACTACATAAACAGTGTACCAGAATCAGTGACTCTGTTTTATGTTCTAACACAGAATACGACCTGTGATCCGTAACGATTACCAACCACGAATCTTTACTAAGACAATCATAGCAAAAATTGACAATTGTCTAATGTGGAGGAATTTTAGACGATTCTTTTGATACAAACAAATCGTACAACCGTACCGTCCAACGTACTGTCTCCACTCTAGGACCTGTTGTCTCCAACTTTTGCTTTGTAATAATTCTACGTAGTAGTAATTAAATCGTGAATCTCTTGCAACCAATTGAAAGCTAAAATAACGTAAACGTTTTTGATCCTTCGCATTTATTATTTGTTTATTTTATTTAAAACCTTTTGCACTACAACATTGCACAACGGCAGACGTAACGCCACAGGCATTCTCTACCAGTCTACCTTAGGGTTGTGTAAAGATAAGTCACTAGGTGCACTAGAAATAATAAAATAGAAATTGAAAGAAAAAGAAGGTTAACTGTGAAAAATCACATGAATATATAATATAAGTATAATGTATACATGTGTGTATGACAGACATACAAACATACTTACCATACATGCATATTAACATAATATACATATAATTAATTATTGTTGTGATGGTTCTGCCGACTTATGCACTATGTGAGCTCGTACTTTCGTTACTAATTTACTGTTCCATCATTACATATACTACAAAATAACTATTGCTTGTTCTGTTGTTTTTACTCAGTTCACTAGTTAAATGTTATTATTCATATACATATGTTGGTTATTATTTCATTTATAATTTTACTGTGACAGGTAATAGGAACCATATTCATAATAAGCTACTCAACACCAATGTTCATTGCTGTGATTGTACCAATTGGAGTACTTTACTACGCTGTACAACGGTTCTATGTGCCGACGTCACGGCAGCTGATGCGAATGAAGTCTGTAGCACGCTCGCCTATATTTTCACATTTCAACGAAAGCCTTTTGGGTACAACGAGTATTCGTGCCTTTGGTGTCAAAGACAGGTTAGTATCAGATTATTTCATATTTTTGTATAATTCTTCGCTACTTCAGGACTGCATTACACTTCTACACTATCAAGTTGAAGGGATCTAACCAAAAATGTCCAGATAGATTAGAGTTTGAATTCATGAATGCAAGTGCGTTCAGTTGCTTCTATAAAAATATCCCAAGCCGACTATATATATATATATATTGATCATAAGAATAATGCACTTCATAGCTATTTTCCTGTTTGAGATTATAAATTATAATTCACTTGCATTTTTAGAAATTATATTTTATATTTAATAAATATATTTTTGTTGTTGTTATAGATTTGTAAAAGAATCCCAGAAGAAAGTTGATCATTACCAGTCATTTGTCTACCTGATTACCATTGCGAATAGGTGGCTTGGCGTTCGTCTACAGGTCGTCGGTGGCCTTGTTATATTTTTTGCTGCATTATTCGTAGTGATCGGCCGTGAAACTGTTAGTCCAGGGCTCGCAGGGCTTTCAATCAGCTATACATTGAAAGTAAGTATTGCTTTGAGTGTCATTTTTATGTTTTAAATAAGAAGTTTCATAACTATTTTGGCTTTTAAGATTACAAATTCTTTGAGGTGGCTAGTTCAAATGGTATCAACAGTTGAAACTGATATCGTGGCAGTGGAACGCATGAAGGAATACTCAGAAACAGAACAAGTAAGTCGAAGTTGCGTTATGGTAGACTGATCACTGTTCTTTTATAACTACTTATTGATCACAACTATATATAGGAAGCAGTGTGGGTGAAACCGACGGGTCCTCGGCCTTCATGGCCAGAGACGGGTTCAATAGAGTTCGAAGGTCTAACTATGGCGTATAGAAGTGGAGCGGAGCCCGCACTGCGTGACGTCACGTGCACCGTGGCAGCGGGCGACAAGCTCGGGATTGTCGGCCGCACCGGCGCAGGCAAGTCCACGCTCACACTCGGACTTTTCAGGTACGTACACGGACACACGCACGCACTGAACGCGCTATGTTCACACGTCCGCTTAAGCCTCATATTTCTGCCTTAGGATCGTGGAGCCGGCAGGCGGACGCATCTTAATTGATGGCATTGATATAAGCAAGATAGGTCTACACCAGCTGCGGTCTCGTATTACCATCATTCCCCAGGATCCAGTGCTCTTCTCTGGTTCATTGCGAATGAACCTAGATCCATTTGAATCTTATTCTGATGACGACATCTGGCGAGCGCTGGAGCTATCGCATTTGAAACCTTTCGTGTTGGGTGCGTATAGAACAAAATTTAGCGAACGAATTGTAATATCGCATGAAAATATAAATACGCGATGTCTGTTTAACTCAACCTCCAGTCAAAGTAACATACATACATATTTTTTAATCGGTTTTATGTAGCTTGCCCTGTTTGTTTATTTATTTGTTTGGGTCAAATCTAGTAATTGAAATTTTACCCCCTTCCTGTTGACGGATTGATCTGAAATTCGTTACGCACCTTTAGTTCTGATGACAATATAATTTAATACATTCGTTGCCATTGTAAATTCAAAATGGCCGACCCTACCAAGCGGCGGATTACATATTTTTTTACTATTTCCTCAATATGGGTATCAAATGAAAGGGCTTGATTAGCAGAATAGAATTATCTATAAAAATAAAATGAAATCCAATATGGCGGCCAACAAAATGGCAGGTTCATTTTTCTTTTTACAACTCCTTTAATATGAATATCAAACAAAAGGACTCGACTAGTAGAATAGATAACACTATAAAAACATTAAAATCCGATATGGCCGCCACCAAAATGGCAGGTTTTTTTAATACCTTGATTTCATTTGAAAGGGCTCGAATAATAGAATACTGTAAGATGATTTGACAGATTTAAAATCTAAGATCACCGCCGGAAATGCCAGATTTCATGTTTGTTTCAAAATGGGAGATGAATATCAAATGAAAGGGCAAGTCGAAAGCTACATAGTGGACAGCAGAGTTTAGAGACAGTCAATACTTTAACACACGCCTAACGATTTTATTATTTTGTCTGATAATACCCTAGATTGATAAGGAGAGGGGAGAGATGTGTGATGACTGGTACCTAGGACTTACCGAATTATTTTTAAGCTTTTAGTACATTGTCTACTTCTCTACTCATTTTATTCTTTATTTTCAATAAAACCTTAATTTATTTTTTTACTTATTTTTATTCTAGGATAAAAAGTAGCCTATGTGCTATTCCAAACTATAATCTTTCTCTGTGACAAATTTCATCCATATCCGTTCAGACGTTTTGCCGTGATTGAGTAACAAACATCCATCCAGAGTTTTGCATTTATAATAATCTAGCTTTACTTTGCTGCATCGGCCTCCTGGTGCGTCAATAAAAAAGTAGGTTCACCTTCAGTGTAACTTTACCAAATTTCACAAAATATGCGGAATGCATATTTTGTGAAATTTAATGTGTTTACAAGGTCTTGCTAACAATGGACACAACCAAATTGACACGTTTAACTAATATAATTCTAACTAATATAATTGATCAAGTCTGGCTGATTCAAAAGAAAGCTAATCGACGCTCACGCTTATCGGCGAATATGTAAAAATTTAAATGTTGGTTCTTTGTGTCTACATTTGCCAATTTACCAATTTAATGGTCATATTTTTTGCTTCCTTTGAGTATTCGACAACTACAAAAAAAGAAAAACAGTTTTCAGCGCATATCAATAAATAATAACTAAATAAAACCATGTAACGAAACCATAACATATTTTAATTAAACCTAACAACGCAATCTAGTCAATTGATTCTAGTCTAGTTATAGTCTATCAATTGATTCAAAAACAAAATATAATATTGTACTACAATATATATGTTTGTGTTACAACTTATTGGTTTTGCGAATTGTCACGAATCTTATTAAATATACATACATAGAATACGATTTGTTAGATTAGGTACCAATTGTAGGACTACTTTTATAAATTATAGTTAGTTTATTTCTTTATACAGATTATGATAATTAATACAAGTTTTCCAAAGTAATTTAGAAATATTTTCATACTCATTTAATATTGTTATTAGGTTGGCAACTAATAAACCCGCCATCATTGTTTAATTTATTTAATTTTTAAGTATACAAAATCAAACTATTTCTCAACTATATAAGCACCGTCGTTTTCTATCACCTGTCGCCAACGCGCTGGCAGAAGCTTTTGCTCAAAAAAGGTGGTAAGGTCACTTTTAAGCTGGTCCTTATTTTTAAATTTTTTATCTGCTAAGTAGTGGGCTAGAGAACGAAATATATGATAATCTGAGGCATAGTCTGAAGAGTACAGTGGGTGAGGAAGGACAGCCCAGACAAGCAAAATTCAAAATCCATTGGTACGATTATAACTAAGTAGTTCCATGCACACGTTAGCTCTCTTCTGAGTTGAAACGGCGTCAACTCATGTGTATACCAAACTGAATATTTCTAGGACTTTTCTAAAGCGTGGAGTTGTTTTTCTACTGCAGTATGACAACACTGAAGCTGCTCTGCCCAACAACGTGAAGTGAGCCCTGGTATCCATTTCTATGAGTATTTTTAACTCATCCATATCTATTTTAGGAGGTCGTCCTGGATGAGGTTCATCAGATAGGTCATAATCCATTCTTCAATCTTCTGAACACATATATTGCGCACTGCTTCAGTCGCTTTTCGACCTAAGCGAAATATTCAAGATCCAGTTGTCAACTGATCTGACATACAACTCTTGACTACAAGAAATTCGAGATAGGTTTATAATCTGATCTGATGAGATTTAGAAACTGATCAAAAAAGTGGCGAGTTTATTAGTTGCCAACAATTATAAAAATCTTACAGAACAGACAACTCTTTTTGGTATTTGTACCATGGATGCAATAGTATTATTTTAAAGAGGCATCTTTTTTTACATCTTTAGTTGACTCATTTGTACTGTTTTATTTTTTTTGTTAAATTTACCTGACCTAGTTTCTAATTGTTTTGGGAGATAATGCAGAATGTATATATTAAATACGATATCATTAAAAATATAGATAACAATGTAGGTACATATAAAAAAAATATTTAAAAATGGTATACCAGTTTATCTACTAATATGTAAATAACCCTAAAATGGGGAAATTCTAAATTATAAAATTGTGTATATAATGTTCTGAAACAAAAATAAATGTCAAAATAAAAGTTTATATAAAATGTCAAATATTATTTACATTGTAGCACTATTGATTGTGTCGTATATTTTTGTTTGTAGGTTTACAATCAGGGTTGCTTTACGATGTGTCAGAAGGCGGTGAGAACCTGTCAGTGGGCCAACGACAACTCGTGTGCCTGGCGCGTGCGCTGCTGCGCAAGACACCACTGCTCGTGTTGGACGAGGCCACCGCCGCCATCGACCTGGAGACTGACGAGCTCATTCAGGTACGAGCGTATCTACCCAACTTTCTATCACAACTCGAGTGCTGGGCAGGGCTCAGTAATTTCTATCTTTTCCAACATAAATATACTCAAGCATTACCCCCTTATTATACAGAAAACCATACGGTCCGAGTTCGCAGCGTGCACCGTGCTAACTATCGCTCATCGGCTGAACACCATCATGGATTCCACCAAGGTCATGGTGCTAGACAAGGGACAGCTCGTCGAATTCGCCTCTCCAAAACAATTACTACAGGATAAGAACTCAATGTTCTATAATCTAGCTAAAGACGCAGGCCTGGTTAACTAAATCTGTTTCTTTTGTATAGAAAAAATATTTAGATACTTTCCTTTTCATTTTGAACTAGCTTATGATGCCTCTAACTATTGGTTATGAGAAGAACAAGAGGCTTCATAATTTATATTTTTTTGCCAGTATTATTTTGGTTTTTAAAAGAATATTTTTAAACCACTTCCGCGCTATGGGCACACAGCCAATAGGTTGGCTGTATAATTGATGTTTTCCCATAGTAAAAAAGACACACTGTTTTGACTTATTTTTGTAATATTGTTTATAAATTTTGAATTAGACCTTGTGACCTTCAAACCTTAAAAAAAGAGCGTACTCCTACCGTCCCTCCTACTCCTAAAAGGCCAGCAACGCATTTGTGACTCTTGAGTAGCGGGTGTCCATGGGCGGCGGTGCCCCCTATCGCAAAATAAAGGTAACAAAATGTTTAATCAGAAATGACCTTTTAATTGAGATAAATGACATTATTTCATTAATGTTCAGTCCAGTTCGGTATTAGACGACATTAGACTTTTAATAATTGGTTTAAAAATAAAAACTAACTTGCAAACTGTAGCAAATAGAGCATTTTACAGTCTTATGTCATATCTTTCTTCATGAGGACTATTAAATAATATATTTTAATCAAGATGTCTGTACTTTGATATTATACATACCTATATTATTAATCCTTTAACCGTAGAGCGGGAATATAATAGACGTCGTGATAGTTTCCGTTGCCTTCACACAAGAAAGAGACAAACTTATGGAAATTGGAAACCAGTTGTGACTAAAAGTTACAGAACTGCACTATTAGTTTCGTATCGCCTGCTGGTTTTTTTAAGATCAGCAAACTAGATTTCTAAACAAAATCTGAAAGCTAGTCGTTAACTGCTCGATGCTAAGTCAGTACCTACTGGTAAAGGCTATAATTGATATTTATGATATTTCAGTTGCACTCAATCAATAACAAGGGAAATATAACGAACTGTCATTTTAGAATAAAAACTTTCATGAATTAGATTTATATTTATTTAAATATACGGTTTTACTCATGTGTGTATTTCGGGGATGCCCGACTAGTTTCGGTCTCGACAGGAGGCCTTTTTCAAGGAGTAAGTCATCCAGCCGTGACGGTACCGGACGATGAACTGTAATTTGTAAATTTTTGCATCACCAATCAGGTAGTTATTGATTTGATCAAATACCTATGAATGAGGACATAATTATAATAAAAGCCAAGAATCTACTGTATTTTAATTTTTCACATTATCTTTCTTCATTATCGAGCCATCGTTCCCTATATCATCTCAATTTATCCCACACACGGTAACCCCAACAATACTCACGCTTGCTATTCGCCTATTGTTTTCTCTGTCTACGACTTTAACAGAATTCATTATAACGATATATATTATGAATTTACGAAAGTTCAAGCTTTGTCATTATTTTTGATTTAATAAGTAGAACTAATTTGGCTGTCAGTTGCGTTTAGTTGACTAGTTTTTTTTAACTCACTAACGCATTCTAGAATATTAAGGATAAGGTATACAATCAACATAACGTCTGATGGCATCCCGCACTGTAGTTCGAGGTACACCAAGCGTACGAGCGATGCGACGTTGGCTATACCCAGCGTCAGCTAAAGTCACTGCCCTAGCAGCACCAGTTGCATCCAGTGGCATTTTTTTCAGTCACAAACAATAATCGTACACTAAAAACTCAAATTAAACAATGTTCGTACACGATAGCAGACAAGAACAAGAAATGTAATCAATGTAACGTTACTGCAACAATGTCAAACAGAGACTAAATTCTAAAAAAGCTTCGGCGATACAAGTTTAAGGGTCGAAATAAGGGTTTTTAAGTGTTTAGTTTATTGCTAAAGTACCCACTTAACTAAAAACAAAACAGTAGATAAGCCACAGTTAACATAAACAACCAGGGTGACGAAAAATATAGGTGGTCGGTTAATTGTGCCTGTGAGTGTATATTAAGGAAGTAATGAAACCACCATTGTTTAAAAATATAGATAATTTTAATGCTATACCTGTGTCATACGGCCTTTTGAGTTCTGTCGTTTCCATATTTCCCGGCAATTTTGAATTTGTAACTGTTCTATATTCGAATGTGTTTAAATTTTGAATCTCAAAACAGTTAAAAGTATTAGGATTAATGCATATGTTTAGTCACAGCGTCGATTGGAATCTGTCATGTTACGTACGAAAATGAATCTTTTTAAGGAAAATGTTCGGCAATAATTTTCTACAACTTTAGAAGAGGCCTGACACGGCTTCAGTGTTTTGTAGAGCTAACATCTGTGTTCAGTGCTCGACGATCTGCTTTCCGACGATCACAAGGCGTCCCGCGTCAGATGGTGTAAGAAAACTATGCAAAGGTTTAACCGAGGAGAGTCAAGTCACGTCTACGACATTATCAGTGGTGACGAATCTTGGATCTATGCCTACGATCCTGATTCCAAACAACAGTCTACAATCTGGGTATTTCTGGGTCAATCTAGTTCCAGTCCGGTGAAGAAGCAGTCAACGCTTTCAAGTCAGCCATTTTGAACACCCCTACTTTAGAATGGAATCAATGTTATAATAACTGGTATGAGCGAATGGAAAAGTGTATTAAGCTACGTGGTGAATACTTTGAAAAACAATAAAAAGTACTATAAGGTTCTAGTTGTATTTTTTTTCTTCAAACGACAAAACTTAAAAGGCATGCCTCATACTCTTTAAATTGCCTGTAAATATTAAATCATATCTTAAATTCCTGTGCACGCCGCGACTTGCAAGTTCACTGAAAGTACATTCTGTCTACACAATACTTTTATGTCGCGCTATCTGTCGTAACGGTCATGTCTCTCTTAAGTAGCTTTTATTATAATAAAAGATGCTTTTCAAACTATTTACAAAAATGAAAACTTTTGTGGATTACATTCATTCATATTTAGGACACGGCTGCCGCGTCTGCGGTGCCGCTGTTGCCGTCGAGTGAGTCGTTCAAGGATGCACCGTTGTCCGCGGTGCATCCTTGAACGACTCACTCCTTGATAAAGGCTCCCCGTCGGCCCCACACGTGAGTATAACAGTATATTTTAATAAATAATTAAAAAGTTTAGTTATTTATTTGGTTAACAAAAATTTGTTTACACATATTACACATTCAAAGAACATAACAATAGTGTAACAAATACAGACAAGCACCACTTCCGAATATTATCTGTACCTACATATAGTAAAATTGTAACTTGTCGATGTCTGTTCATTATAGATATTGAAGAAAAAAAACTAATATGGGGGTTCCTTATTAGCGACAGAAGCTAAAACAACAGCTTTTAGAGATTTTGTCTGTAGGATTATACTCGCATCACGCAAAAACTACTTGCATGAAATTTAAGGCAGTTGTCACAGATTGCCAAAGGTCTGACGTAGAATATAGGTTCCAGTTTACCGCGTCTTTGCATAAATAAAAATATATATATTTGATTCTTAATTCCATATATAGCATAGTACTAAAACGACATTCGATACTTGCAAATGATCTTAAATGCTACGTAAATGTATATAACGATAATACATGAATCAATATATGCAAATAATTTAATGGCCATGAGCTGTGCGTAGAGGAATATCGCCGCTCATGGGCACGTATTCTTTATTGTTATTGCTGACTAGCTGGTAGCCGCGACTTCGTCCGCGGTATTTAACAAAAAAGTTATTGTTCAGTTCGCAGAGTTTACTATAACTTATTAATTCTATATTTAAGAAATACCTATACTAATTTTAATGAAATTCTTTTAATCGAATATTATAAAATTTTAATTGGTTTTTATTTTTCCTTAGGTCCTATTTTTTTTTTTCTAAATTAAAAGTAGCCTAAGTTACTCCTTGTTACATCAGCTATCTAGCAGTGAAAGTCCCGCCAAAATCGGTCCACCCATTTCAGAGATGACTAATCTTTGAAATGGGAACAAACAGACAGACAAAAATTTTAAAAAATGTTGTTTTGGTATATGTATCGTGTATACATCCACATACAATTAGTAAAAAACTGTTATTTTAATATTATAAACAGACACTCCAATTTTATTTATTTGTATAGATAAGTGCCCGATACAGGCTTGAATATTGCTGATCTGTTGTAGCGAGAGGCGGTTGGTACCTCTCTTATTAGATTGAGTGATTTACTGATTATTTAAATATTATTATATAAATATTCCATTCAAAAGAACTTCCATATCAATATATACTTACTGGGTTTATCTATTGGTGTTGGTAGGGTTGGGGTGACCGTCTGACGTGATAAGATACTGTAGCCTATAAACCCCTGAAGTGAGGTGGAGGGGGGAGAAGGGGTTATTGCAGGCACCAGCATATCTGCCAGCTAAGACCTCCAGCTAGCTATAATCCTCCGTACTTTTTTTATTCCAGTTCTCCGTGGAATGTCATGCAACTTAGTTTTTGCATATATTAACCGGTCGCAGGTCCTTTCCGGGTACGGCTGCTACGGAATTAAGTCCCGCCTGCCACCTCTGCCACGTCCGAGTGTCTGGTCGCCGCCTTATTGGTAGGTTACCCTTAGGTGGTGCCCGCATATTGTGGGCCGGTACTAGGAGGGGTCCGGATGTCTTAATAAATCTGTTCCTGGATTCCTCCTATTTTAAGTGCAGCATAGCACACCGTGTGGTTTTAGTCGGTTCTGTTCCTATACACCGTTACACCGAAAACCCCGGTGGAATGACGGCCCGAGGGGATTTCCACACGACAAGGGTCTTTGGGGGCGTCAGCCTATCGCATTATACCTACATATACACCTACACATCTCGTACCATTCCACCTCTTGAAAAGTACTGAACAAATATTAATTATAAATATAAAAATATAAATATTGTTTACAAAATGCGCCTCATGCAGCTCGACACAATGGCCTTGCCACTCGCAATATACAAACCAACGGATGCAACTGGACAAGGGTTCGCAACAGATTTTTAGATTCATAACAAAAATTGCCGTTAATCCTCGCGTTTATATTTTATGCTGCGCGCACGCTAGATTTAGATTTTTTTTTCTATTGTTCAAGAAATACATTATGTACTTTTTGCGGCATTAATTTCACCTTTGGATACCATTGCGAACCAGATATCTACTTGGCCATTAAAACCTTTGTCAAATCCACGATGGGACTAGAGTTGATGCGCTAATAGCTGTTGTTATCTTTAATATATATAACATTCACGATGCGTTAAACCCAATTTTTATCAATGAAAAGTACCACAGTGACACAAGAAACATGGCGAGTTCATTAATGGTAAAACTAATGACTTATAAATTATTTTAGCTGTAATATGGTATCACATTTTACAAAAAATAATACTGTAAGCAAGTATGTGTTATTTTTATATTGTATATTTAATTATGGTTTCGATTTATTAACAGAACAATCAATTTTGCAAAACTTTGAGAGAGGGGAGAGAGACCAAATAGGCACAATTTAAAATAAAAGTTAACTTATGAAAATAGATCGGACATCAACGGTCAAGATTTATTTCACTCGACGTACTAAATTATGTTTATGTAATGAATTTTATTTCCATAAAGACAGTCATATAATAATAGACGCTATACAATGCAAACAAAATAAATTTATTAAGTCTTCCGATTAGTTATGAGGGATTTTTGAAAAATGAAATACTCTTGTATTATGTATAAAAAAAGGTAATTTATATTTTAATCAAAATATGTCCATTACTAGCTACAACCTTTTGCCATTTTTCGGGCAATAAATGGATTGCATCATAAAAAAACTGATCATCTTTTGAAACGATCCATTCATCGATCCATTTCATAGATACATTCGTAAGATTGGAAGTGCTGATCTGCAAGGCTGTGTTGCATAGATCGAAATAGGTGGTAATCAGAAGGAGCACAATCTAGTGAATATGCGGGATGCGGTAACACTTCCCACTGAAGATCTGAAAGTGTATCTCTTACAGCTTTTGCGATGTGTGGGCGAGCATTGTCATGCAGTAAAATGACCTTTTGTGCAATTCTTGGACGTTTTTGGTTCAATGCATGACTCAATTCGATTAATTGATGTTGATAATGCTCAGCTGTGATAGTTTCATTTGGTTTTAACAATTCATAATAAATAACACCTTTCATGTCCCACCAAATGCATAACAATACCTCATTTACGTGAATGTTCCGCTTCGGAGTCGATGTGGACGGTTGACAAGCATCTACCCATGATTTCCTACGTTTTGGATTATCATAGTAGATCCATTTTTCATCGTCGACTTAGAGAGTAACACACGGAACCGTACAGTACGGAAGTCCGTCGCTAAGTTCGTAACGATTCGTAACTTGTCATTTATTTATAAAAGATAAATACATATGTATTGATTTCGCTATGTATTACTTTTCTAAACGTATGTACATACTAAAATATATTCATTCTAATAATTTAATATCCGTATATTGTTTCACCATCTTTACGTATATGTTAACACTTCTTGTGAAAGTAGCAGAATGCGAAAGGGCCTTTTCGAAAATGAAATTAATCGAGAACTAGGTTCTTACGATCAACCATGACCCAATAAAGGCATGTGTCAGATGTATCAAACCACATCTAAAATCTGATATCGTCCTAACATCAGCTGACATCGATTGGATGTTACGAGACTTCCGTTTTCATCACATCTAACAAAACTATCTAACATAGATTATAGTTATAGGTTTGACTGTCGAAAAATCTAACTTACACGTACTGCTCACAGCTGTACATCGGATATCGGTTCGAAATTCGCTCTCTCTCTAAAAGCACATCTGTGTGCTGTCCGTGTAAGTTACGAACGAACGTTTGGTTACCAGTTAACAATTTTAAACGGTTTTATTCCTCAAAATGTTTTCCAAAATAGCTATTATGTGAATGAGATAAGATCGCATTCAGTATAAGAAAGTAAGGACATTATTGTTTAAACTCTTATGTATTAATCAGATTTTGTCATTCACTTAATCTCATCTAATGTTTATATTGTTATTATGAATAGATTTTTTCACCATTTTTACACCATAACATTTATACATTTAAGTAAATATTTTTTTCTAAAAACTTAGTCATTTAATCACCAGCGCGACCACGGGATGCAGTTTAAAAAAAAAAAACAATTTACGTGCTGAGTGCTGATACAGCTAAACTTTTAAAGATTTTATTGTATGAGGCGAAATTTGTAAATTTAACGGCTCATTTGAAAAAAGTGAATTCTTCCAATTATTTGGCTCAATGTAATAAAATCTCCAATTATATACTCTTATACCTTGCCCAACAATCAGGTAACAACACCTTTACAGAACTTTCTCAGCCAGACAGAACTCGGTCGCTTGCGGTATTTCTGCACTGATTCAAGAAAAGAGTGTACTCCTACGTAAAAGGCCGGCAACGCACTCGTGACTCTTAAGTTGCGGGTGTCCATAAGCGGCGGTAGTCACTTACCATCAGATGACCAGCCAACGCGTTTGCCCCCTTAAAATAAACAAAAGCGCTTTGACGATTACAGTACAATGTAAAATATGTAAATAATAGTTAATAGTTTGTACTTGAAATCAATATAAATGTAGTTATTTTTAAATGCGCCCCAAATTTTTTAACTCAATAATCACCAATTAATTTATTTAACTTAAATATGTAAATAGAGAATATTTATGATCAAAATTCATGATTTTTTAGGTTGGCCCTAGCATAAGGTAAGCATAATACTAATTAGTATATTCAATATCCAAATCTAAAGTGTCAACCAAACAAACACAATCGTACATTTCTATTAGTTTCCTTAGCAGATTTTGGATGTCGTAGAAATCGTCATCTGAAATCAGATGTCAATATCGATGTGTAATCTAAATATCAGTTGGACAACAGATGTCACAAAACACCAATATCGCCCATGCCTACCCAATACCGATTGAATTTGATGTTAAAAAATGTACCTACCTAATGTAATTGTAGAGTAAGTATTGAATTAGCAAATAGAACACAAAAATTAAGTTTTTTTTGTTGGTTAGTTGGATTCACGCATGAGTTAAGATGGCCCAGTGGTTAGTGTTCCCACTTGCATAAATATATGTACGTAGGGGACGTCGCATTTCCTGGTAAAGGGGCTTTACGACTGCTGTTGCCGTCTGACGCGAATTAATCCACTCACTAATAGATTTTATTTTTTGTTTTATATTGGGTGACGAAAACACATATTAATTTTAGATTAACTAGCGCCATATATACAAAAAAAAAACTGTTTAAATAATAAATAATCTTCGCCAGGAAGGGCAGACTACGTTTAAATAGTGGATTCGTTTTTTTATGATAGGTTTTTTTGTTATAAAATAAGTAGGTACATATTTTCTCACTGTTTGCAACAATTATTTTAAACATCCTTTAATTCATTACAATATTCAGAATTCGAAATAATTATATTTTGCTGGTAAATATTTATTCATAAATTGTATATAATAATACATATATAAATATTGGCTCGAGATGAAACTCAATGTAAACTTACTCACTAGGTGCTCACTTTGTTATTCCTACCTAAAATAAACAACCTAATTTTATTTTATACATATTGCCTGCACTCCTAATTTAAAATATAATAAAATATTCATCACTGCGTAATAAAAGTTTACTACAACTGAAAGGACTGCAGCTACACACGAATACAGACGAAACGACTAGTGAGTACTGACCTTCGTACAAAAGCTGTCGTTTCTTGTGTTGTGTTGCAATGGTTAGAATCGATAGCAACACCGATATGAACAGACGTGTGTAATCGATACTTAACCGAGGGGGCCATGTTTGTTTCATCACTGAAGATAACATTGCCAGTGTAGAAATATTTCTAGTTAAAGTGTTCAGCATTCACGAGTTTTTAGCAGTATTGTTGTGTTTGTTCGCGCATGCGACGCTCACGCAGCTCAGTAAAATATTATGATATATTTGCGGTGCCAACTTGTGCGGTAAATCTGGCGATCGCTTGAGTGAATTTAGTGCTGAATAATTATAACTATATATATATATATATATCCAATGGATTACTTTTGTGGATCCACGTATTGGGTACGTATAATTTATAATTTTGTTTATTTTAAAACTTTTCAAGTCTTGCCTGGTAAAGTATGTGATGTAATTAAAGTAAGATATGATCATTGTGTGTGGAAAGTGTTTGTTCAAAAGAGGAGGTTAGGTAGATGTTTATATACAAGTATAGTGAAGTACTTACATACATGACTATACGAGTATTTCTTTAGTTAGTATCAATAGAAAGAGTTGTGAGAAGCTTAAAGTCACGAGCAGAGAAACAAAGTGGTTAAATTTAAATGCTATTTGTACTGAAGTAATATGTATTTTAATCATTATTTAGCAACAAGTTACAGTTTTTATCTTTAATAAAACTTATTTTCAGTCATGATTAGTTACTTCAGAACACATGTATAATAGTATGTATGTGTTCTGAAGTACATTTAATTTCAGATGTGTACCTAAAATAAAAATGTAGTAAATAGTATAGAAAATATTTAGTACCTATAATATATATTAGTAATATTAAATACGAGAAAAAAGCTGTTTTTGTTTAACTCTTTGTTAATTATTAAATCATTTATAATTTTGGTATAGCATGAATTAATTTGACTTCCTAGTATTGCCTTAGTTTCAGTGATTTTTGTAGGTATAATCGATCACAACGCGTATTACGGACCTCGAATAGCAAATTTTAGAATATAAAGCTTATTGAATTAATATTGATATGAAGTGTAGCTTAGCTTTGTATTTCTGACTGACTGATTACTGATTAAAGTTATTACTTAAGTAGATTACATTTACTATAAAATGACATTAAATTACATTTATTTAAAATTAAAAAAAAAATGCGAAAGTTTCTTGTATATCTATGTCTGTATTTTTTAGAGGCCAAACGTCTAAACCGACTTTGATTATATTTGGTATGCTATGTACGGGATACTTAACTCTCTGGAGAAGGACATAGGTTACTCTTGTACCGAAATACCACCCGGGGGAAGCCGTGGGCGGAAACTAGCTTATAATAGTAGTAAGATTCAAAAGTAGGTGCGAAATACAGGTACATTATTGAACACTAGTTTTGTATACATGAGGTACAAAACAAGTGAATAAACTTCAAAGTTTATGTAGCTCAGCAACACTTTCTAAGCTTATAAGAATCATTAATCGCGCAAACCCTGCTAAACTTCAGCTTTCGAGAATGCAATAAAACTGTTATTAGGTATTGTATTATAAAAATATAGCTTTGTATTAAAAACATCCTTGAACCGATTGTGTATCGTTGATTATGGTGTTTATTATCATTATTCATTATTAGTAAGACATGAGAATACAATAGTAGTCCTGACAAGATATAGTACGTATTGTTAAATATTATCGATGTACTCCTAAAAGTTTTTAGACACAAACGGAATGATATAGAAGCCTGTTAATATTTTTATTGCTCTTCGAAGTACATAGTATCCGTTCTTTTTTAAGCACTGTCGCATGCGATGGAACCATTGACTGAAGTAGTGAGCCTACTTTTCTTTAAGGATTTCTTCCACTCCCTTTTAAAACGCAGCCATCTTCAGATTTTCGACTAAATGGGCTATATAGAGCATGCCTCGAGCGAGGCCAGTTTCCGAAACTGTGGAAAACAGAGAAACTGCTCCTCATCCTGAAGAAGCTTACTTTCCGCCTACCGGCTGATCGTATTGCTAGACGGTGTGTACAATCGATGGGACCTGGCGGAATAAGATTGAATTCGTATATCGGAGTGAGGTGTTGCAAGCGATATCTCTAGACAGTGCTAACGTCTTCAACACATTAATTTTGTACCAACCCTGGAATTGCATTAAATACTCAATCGCGTTTCATAGAGTGCTTCTGTACCTCGCCTGCATAGTCGAGGCATCTTTTTCCAATAGAGCTGTAACCTACACGAATCGGGCTGCATACTGTAGGGCAGAGCTGTACATGACTGTCAGGGTCATACGAGGATATCGTACTATCTCATTTGAAGCGGAGAATGTCCTTGCTGGAACTCTGCCATAGGACCTGGAAGCGCTGACCTTTGCTTCCCTTTATCAAGGATGTAAAAAGGTATGAGATACGCGAGCAATAGCAAGTACCCATTTACATATATTAGAAATCATTTATGTGTTGAATGTTTAATTTTATTTAATATACCAGTATAAAAAAAACTGAGCACTGATTGTATAGTCAATCAATATGTATAAAACGAAAAAAATTGATAGGTTCTGCACTTTTTGTTTGTAGGTAGGTACGTACGTATCCATATTAAAAAAAAAAAAACTGATATTTTTTCATGTGTTGTTTTTATTGACACCTATCACTAAAATTCCAATTTCGAATATGTTTGTTGTAACATAATGAATATGTTGTTGTCGCAACATAATCTTACACTTCGGAATGCATTCAGATTCCATTCCAGCGTTGGCAAAGTTCAAGATTACTGTTGACTGTAGTTGCCCTTGAACGTTGTGAATTTTATTACAGCCAAATACGGTCACTTACCGCCAAGTTAAATAAACTGCGTACTTACACATCACAGGTCTAAATTACTTGTAATATATTAATTTACTAGCTGTTGCCCGCGACTTGGTATTTAACAAAAAAGTTATTGCTCAGTTCGCAGTTTTCATTTTTTTTTTTTTTATACTATAGGGGGACAGACGAACAGACGGGTCACCTGATGGTAAGTGACACCGCCGTCCATGGACACCTGCAACTCAAGAGTCGCAAATGCGCTGCCCGCCTTTGAGGGTGATGAGGGATGGGGGATGCAGGGAGCGGAAAGAAGAGAGGAGGGATGAGGAGATGGAAAAAAGGAGAAAGAAGATGGAAAAAAGGAGGAATTGGGCCTCCGGAAACCTCATTCAATTCGGGGAAATGCAACGCAAGCGTTACTTCACAACCGGTTTTCTGTGAGGCCGTGGTATCGCACCGGTCGAGCCGGCCCATTCGTGCCTAAGCATGGCTCTACCACTGAAAAATTTGGTTTTAATTGGTTGGGTGTTTTTTTTTATGAGGTCCTATTTTTTTTAAGTTTTAAGTTACTCTATCTGCCAGTGAAAATACCGTCAGAATCGGTGCAGCTATTTTAGAGATTTAGAGACCGGAACAAACAGACAGACAGACAGACAAAAATAAAAAAAAAAACGTTTTGGTATATGTACCGTGTATACGTCCATATGCACTTAGTAAAAAGCGGTTATTTTAATATTACAAACAGACACTCAAATATTATTTATTTGTATTAATGTACTGGCTCACTTTGATATATTATTATGTAAAGAATAGTTTTTCTTACAAGTTTCTAATAAGTGTCAAAACAGAAAAAATAGCACCTTGTCTTTGTTTTCGTGGTGTTAAAGCAAACTCATTTTTTATATTTTTCAACTATAGGTATACACTTTTGTTGTTTTATTTTACCAACAAACATACCTAACTGTCTACTTACTTCTTAATTACTAAGGTATGTGCATAATTTAATGAACCGGAACAAGTTAAAAAATAAAACGTCTATAAAAGGGAAAATTTTCAATTCCGAAATTCATGATAAATACAAAAAGGTTATTACAAATAGAGAATGTTGAAGTACAATATTTAAAAACGTTTTTTTTTATTGTAAAGGGTCAAACGAACGATATCTATATACTAGCCGATCACTTTAAGCTTCTTTTATGCTAACTGCTGCGCTCCTAAGGGTCATAGCGTGATATTGTATCAAAAAAGGTTCCTTAATAAATGCTATATGTAAAACAAGAAAATATGTTTTTCAAATCCGACTGGTACTCCCAGAGATTGATTGGCCAGTTTAAACAAACAAAACAATATTCCTATTTATTATTATTTTATTATGTAAGGTATCATATCGCAATAATAGGAATCATATTACTCATAAATAAATATTTTATATAAAAGTGTGATAATCTATTCTACATACATTCATAAAAATATAATTTAGTCCCATTTACGTTATAGGGGGCAAGCCTATTACCGTCAACCGAGCACTTCTGGGAACTAAACATACAAGGGGTGATAGAAAGGGAAGGACAGCAATATCGCTAATACAGATTAGGGAGTTCAAGCAATAGTTCAAGTAAGTCAGGGTCGCATGCCTACATACATATGACTCAAAATGACTGGTGCCGGGAAGTACGAGCTCTCTAACGATTTATCTTTTCTAATATCTATGAACTACTTTTATATAAGTCTAGTGTTAACATTATTTTTATAGGCCTATACATAGGTATATACTTTTATGATGAAAATAAACATACTTTAAACGAGTTAAATGATAAGAAAGAAACAAAATAATATTAAACACGTCTGTATTCTGTAGATATTATTAACTTTACTTGTTTTTCTTTCGAATATCAATCTCGAAATATTATATCCTTTGTCACTGCCACTATTATGACGATTTAATTAGCACCTCACATGTCGAAGTCCATCAAGTCGTACACTCAAAGGCGAAAGAAGCACAAAGGAACATCCTACATACATTTATATACCTATACACATAAATATATACACACACACACATACACTCGAAATATATTACCCGCCTTGTGTATTCGAGTAATAATTAAGGTATATAGTGTACTGCCTAAGAACTTAGTTTTTTAAACTTAGAATCAAAGGGTATTTATTGAATCTCTTCTAACGATTGAAGTATCAAATAAAATTGATTCATAATATGACTCTCGTGTGATGTTTATCTGGACACCTTAAATGTACATAAATCCTCATTGTTCTACTCGTGGCCGGACCAGAGTGAGAGGTACTGTCTAAGCGAGACAGACGCGGCGGTAGCAATAGGACAAAGCAAGTTGACCCACTAAGATAACATTGCCATTGCCACTACAATAAATAAAATATTAACAGAAAAACTTAAAATACTTTCGTTAAAATAAACAGAATGAGCTATTAATAGCAGTTTAGTAGTAGTTTTTATTATCCGATTTGCTCCAATATACATGTCACATTATCGTATTGTTATTCAAACCATATAAGTATTTTACAAACTTTTTTTAAACATATATGTGAGTATCTGCGTGTCAAATTTGGCACATTTGCACCCGCTTCTCGGTGTTCCAATTAAATACCTGAAATTTTGCATACATTATGATAAGCATGACTTTACCCCAAAATACTTTTTAAATGCTCTTATAAAACATTTTATCTCTATAAGATAAAATAAATTGAACAATTATTCTTTAAATTAACTTGTTTAACAATTTAAATTAATTAATTAAAAGATTATTTTTGAAGACATTTTAATGTTCGTATGAGTCATCACAAAAAAACATACTCGTCTACGTAATTCCGACTGTCAACTTTTTTTGAGTTAATTAGTTTGTTTGTATAGGTTAGAGATTCTACAAAAAACATGTAGTTTCTTATCACTCTTAACTCATAAAACAATAATTTTACAATGACTTTATTTTTAGTAATTTTATCATAAACGTGAAGTTCGAATAAAAGTTTCTAATAAAGCATGTTTATACTGTTTAGATTTTCGCCAGCATAGAACTAATTTTGTGTAACTTCTAGAATAGAAGGTTTTTTTTAGATTCGACGATGGAAATGGCTACTATGAGATGATAGATGTGATGAACTTATGGTAGTTAATAAAATCAGAATACTTCTTGTACTATAGTGTTCCGCAAAAACGTTCACTGCTTTTTAATGTATAAAATTACTATTGTTACGTATTTCTCGGAGGGTATTAAGGTTTATTCAACAATTCTTACATGACATGTTTATTCTTCTTAAGTCCACATTATTAGTGTTCAAAGTTGTTTGTTCCTCATCAACAAGACTCATTTTCCTTGTAATCATGTTATTCACATCATAAAAACCGCTTTCAGAAAAGCTAGTATTTTATTACCTACTCAACTCAATTATAATCTAGGCTCGTAGTGGTATCAGAATCATACAGTATCTCTTAACAATTTAATGAAGTTAAATAACTTTTGTATAGATTCGAGTTTTATCAGCTCCTTCCATATCAAATTTTAATTTAGCAGGATTTTACTCATCCTGGTTTATTGTCTTTTATCTTTAATTTTGAGAATTAAATACAGTTAGTGGTTCTAAGCTAAGCCGGTTGTTTTGGGTTTGATTCCTAAACAGGACAAAAAATTGTGTGATCTACAAATAGTTGTGCCAAGGCTACCCAGCCACCCAGTCCTGTGTCCGTTTTTGTGTATTTATCATGCTCTCAGTGATGCAGAAATCATTCGTAAATCAGGAGATGTGTTCATTTTGTGTGATAATGGGATCATTGATATTTATATAACAATTATTTTAACATATCTGTACAAAAACAATTACAACAATTATAGTACCTAACAAAATAATTCGAACATAATTAAGAACAATATTCCCAAAAAACATATTTTTAGTTAATAATTTATCTTACTTTGTAATTTTTCTTTTATAAACCTTTTGGAAAGACATTGCGAATATTACATATGTTATAATACATATAGTCTATTGCAATATTTGTAAGTTGTGCCTGGACGTTCTTAGCTCTCCAATTGCAGGACAGAATCTTTTAGATAGATTACGTCGAGTCAAACCACCTTGACTCGAAGATCCGTGACATCCGTAAAGGATCGGTATTTGATCCTTATTTGGTCTTGAAAGCTCGCCCTTCAAACATCGAAATATTTCGAAACTAACCGCGGGATATGGAAGCGAAAATACCAAAAGAGTACCGTTAACGTTCGGTTTCTTTAAAATCTTAAGTTTGTTAGATTGGTCTTTCTCTATTTTATATCAGTTGCGCTAGCTAAACACGCAGCAAGATAAAACGAACCGCGCTACAGCGCAATTCGACTGTTGGACATACAGACATGGCTGTCACTATATGTGTTCCAGAGGCTGTGAATCAAACTTGTCAAGAAACCACCTTTAGGAAACTACTTTAGCGGAATATGCTTTGTTGAGTTCCTTGACCTTGCTAAATAATATTCGGGCTGTTCCATTTCGACATTCACTTTACAGTCGCATTACGATGCATTATTATTAACAAACAGTAATCTTGGATAAGATATGACGGCACCATAAATAACATCAACATCAGAATTAAGTAACTATAAGGATTACTCACCCTACAGTATCGCTGTTTAAAGTATGCATTTAATTGTCCTATTGTATGTGTAATAAAGAGTCATGTATATAACAATATAATAATCCGAAACTCACGTGTTTGAAATAAATAACACTATAATGATTAAAAGAACGATTGTTTTTAAACTACTCTGAAAAATCTAACTGTTCAAAATTATGATTATTTTCGATGATCGGTCACCGACTGTCTTCACCTTCTACTTTTATTTGTAAGTAGATAAATTTTCCCATTTCATCATTAGCCACCCATAGCTTATAACAATTCACATTGTATAATCCTATAAATAGATTTAACGACTCAAACATTCAATGCTGTGTACTTAGTGACAGTATCCTTCCTTGCCTCCAAAAACGATTATTACGCGTTTGAAATAGGAGGCCGCGAAACATGTTATCAGTTTATATTTTACATATTGATTACGTCTTCGTCATCAATTATCTCGACATATTTACTGAAAGCACTTCTATCGTTGACGGTGGTCAACTAAAGTATGTGGAGTCACGCGGACGTCCTAAATGTAAGAGACTGTAACCAACCAGTATTATGAAGCATTACTATAAATGTTGTAGAGTTTGTAGACGAATAAACAAGAAATAAAGACGAAAATACATATGGGTATGTTTCGTTCGAACAGAGTAAGATTATGAGAGACCAGGCGGTTCTAAGTAATAAATTAATAGTAGCGCTTTCCTCTGTTAGAACAACATTAACATTACTTCTTTTGAAGAGTTTTAATAGTTTGGTTCGTTGAAAGGAATGTTTTTAATCGTGTAATAGAAAGTTATATCTACAGAATTTGTGACAGTTTATGGCTTCTGTTTCTTATAGATTTTTGAAGTGAAAACTTCTTTAGGAGCGTTGAGCACTTTTTGGGTTGAACGTTGAACACAAAAATCGTGGAACTCGCGTCATCGTCACCGAAAGCTTTCCATGAGCTATATGTATACTGTGTATAAATGTGTACTCTTTGTGTAAACAAAAAACGTGAAACTCGCGTCATCGTCCCCGCACATTTCTATGACCTACATACATATATGTATGCTGTGTGTAATCTAAAAGCTCGACGACACAATTCACAAGTTACTTAGTTTTCAAAGACTGCCTGTATATATTTTTTATTGTTAAAAAAAAAACAAAGTGCTGGACCAACTCAACCACATCCGATAAAGAGCTACTAAGAATATTAGAAGATGAGGTCTAATTGATTTTACCTAGAGTATATACTTATCAATTCTTAAGACTGAAAATAGTGCCAATGATTCTATTTAATTAATAGTGCCATTTACTATGCTCAAGTGCCAATGGTTGTACAAATCCGTAGATATAAGTATTTTTAAGTTTATAAAAATACAAACTATTACCCGAAAAAACAACTACAAATATTAACAAAATTGTTTATATTTGAGAATTAGTCACTTGCTAGTAAAAGTCGTTTATACTGCTAATCATTATACTGTTCACCGTTCAATATATATACATATATATATTTTTTTTTTATCACAGCGTAATTTTTTACATCTTATTCAGATTTTGAATTATATTTATTGGACAGGGCATACTTCAAATTGGTCTCATTTAAATTTTATAAAATAAATTCAGCACTATCATTATAAAAATAGGGGATGGATATTTGGTCACTCACTTTTCATCTGTGCCCCGATGCCCAATCAATTTTCATTTATAATTTGTTTTAACATTATAAATTTGAAAGTAAGCGGCAAAATATATAAACCTAAACCAGTAAAATATTTATTCTTTAGCGTACCTACTGTATATTTCTTTCATTTACGAAGTGCAGCATCAGTTAGGTACACGTCGCTTATTGTCACGTCACGATCCACTTTCTTAAGTCAAACCGTCTTTCAACCTATTAGTATTTATTTAAGTTGGCAACACTGCCTAACCTTTATTTCAAACGAGAATGATCTCACAACAGTGTAATAAAAAACTCTGTTACAAGTATTAGGTACATACATATAATTATGGACATCGAGCATTGTGTTTAAAATTCTATGAACGTGAATTATTTTTCATGGCCTCTGTCGCCATGTAGCTATGCTATATTAGCGCATTCGAATGAGCATATCCACTTGTAGCGAGTTTGATACCTGAACAGTGTGAATATTTGTATGCATGATGTATATTATCCGTTTACATTCTGGTCCGGGTGTGTTCTATGTATAATATGTATGTATTCACAAAAATGACCTTCTTTTCTCAGTAGAACCCATATGTAAGCATAATGTAACCCCTTTAAGCATATAGTTTGGGTGTAGAGAGCATTCTATGACAGTCATGTCCTAAAACGTTATTACTATTTAGTAAAGTTTAAAAAGAACGGGAATCTGGTTAACGTCTTTTATTTTTATTATTATTATTCTTTTTAATACTATAGGGGGACAGACGGGTCACCTGATGGTAAGTGACACCGCCGTCCATGGCCACTTGCAACTCAAGAGTCGCAAGTGCGCTGCCCGCCTTTGAGGGTGATGAGGGATGGGGGATGCAGGGAGCGGAAAGAAGAGAGGAGGGATGAGGAGATGGAAAAAGGAGAAAGGAGATGAGGGGAGAGAAAAGGGGGGAGGCGGAATTGGGCCTCCGGAAACCTCACTCAATTCGGGGAAATGCAACGCAAGCGTTACTTCACAACCGGTTTTCTGTGAGGCCGGTTCTGTGAGGTTTCGCACCGGTCGAGCCGGCCCATTCGTGCCTAAGCATGGCTCTACCACTGAAGAATATTTATGTACTACAGTATTTTTTTACGACAATGAAAGAAAAAAAGCCCCTTTAAACTACACGCTTCCAGCATCTACGTCATACCAACCTGTCGTGGGATGGAAAGTCAATTCATATTCATTCCGAATTTCTCAAAATTACAATACCATATCTCATAACAAAATCATCAATTATGGTTTTTCTTGAATTCATTAATCATCGTTTCATATGTTTTCATGGTATACATCTCATTTTTATTCATACAAAAACACAATACACATGATTATATGGTACAAGTGCGTGAACTGTAATTTCATTAGTCATAGCTATAACAACAGTATACAGATTTGTATCAGCGGTTTCAAGTTTGCATGCCAATGTTGATAATATAATCATCATGTGCCCGCCTTTTTATATTATATGTAAGTTAGTGTTAGTTTAGTGGCTATTCCTTTGTGCTAAAAAAATACATCTCTACATAGATAAGTAGTTTCAAGTCCAATAAAGTATATTATTTTACGTAATATAATATATATAAATAAAATTAAAAAAAGCAATTAAATTTACAAAAGTATAGTAACCTTAAAAAAGTATAAAACCGATTTTAATTCGTCTGTCACCAGTTTAAGCTGTACCTACTCTGCTTCATTTTATACCTCAGAATGTTTTCAACCAATTTGAACAGGAGCATTCTCCAGTACAATGTTATATTGTTTGTTATGGTTACATAGGTATACTCAACTTCGTCATTTGTTAACGTACATACATACACATGCCTGTATACCAGAAGGGGTAGGCGGAAGCGTAAATAATTCCCACGTTTTGCCGATTACAATTGAGTATCATTTACGTAATAGGGGAAATTCCATTGGCGTCATCCGGGCACTTTTGGGAAAAATATGAGAAAATTTGGTGTATATTGACGTGAAAGGGAAGCAACATGCTTATACATATCGATTGGGGAGTAGAGTAGTAAGTATATATTTTATTTCGAATGATATGTTCAATGTTTAGTTTTTCAAGTTAAGTTTTAACGTGGGAGAGCCTTGTTTCGGCACGTATGGGCTCGCTCCACCGGAGTATTACATCGGCCTCACAGAAAACCGACTGTTGAATAATGTGCGACCAAGTGAGTGAGGTTAGCGGAAGCCCAACCTCCTTTACCCTTTCCAATCCCCTCTTTCCTTTCTTTCCCCACTCCATTAGCCCATCAACTCTTTCCCCTCCTGTCGCCCCTACCCTAAAAGGCACTAACAGCACTCTTGTGACGCAGAAGTCACTAACCATCAGGTGACCCGTCACTCTTTAGTCCCCCTATACTATAAACAAAGTACTGCTTAAATTTAAAGAAATTATTCCGCTTGTAAGGTGGCTATTTAAGGGTTCATAAATTCTTGTTACGCTATCTTCATAATCTGTGAACCGCTTTCAATCATTCTTTTCTTTAATATAATTGGTAGTAATTACTTAAAATTGGTCAACTTTAGGATGATAAAAATATTCCGGTTCTAGGTCAAAAAAAGGGAGGAAAAATACAGCTTATTCTATTCATCACAAATTTGTGGGTACGGATGCCGCGAATTCAAATTCTATATCTTTATTTCATAAAATTGTTCAAAAATTATTTGATATTAAACACACACCGAAACTGAAGAAGAGAATAATAATAATAATAATGATTTTCGATATTGCTATTCCTCATGACGAGAATCTCGTGAAAGTTGAAAAAGATAAACAAATAAAATATTTGATATACCAGATAGGTATCAAGGGACTTCCGTAAAGGATAATTCTCCTCAACATGGCCCGTATTGTGATAAGGTTCCTGGTCCTTGGTCCCTTTACCCGATGTCGGGGGTCTACTATTATTTAAATACACTTTACATTACATTTTTTGTAAAGACGTATATTTAAAAAAGAAATTTTTACTTTATTTAATTTGAACAGGACACATGTCACACACGGCCGTCTGATCCCAAACTAAGCAGAGCTTGTACATGCTGGTAAACATACCTATATAATTCTAAATACATACATACATATAATAGATAGCACAAATGATCATGCTCATCACACAAATATTTGTCCTGGGTGAGAATCGAACCCAGAAGAGAAGGTATTAGAAAGTTGATAATAGAATACCGCATCTGAAATTCTCCTTTATATTTAATATTTTTAGTTTATCTACCTAAATTATATGATGTTATACCGTTCTTACACCCAGCCCCTTGATCTACAACATGTGCATAACCTCGCTATGAATCGGTTCAATGTAAACATGTACAGAGAATTCTTATCACTGCCGATGTAGTAACTTATGTAGTACGTTTATATGTACACAATAAACATTATGATGTAGGTATATTACAGGCATTATCTTATAGTACTACATATATAAATATACTATATAAAGCTTAACTATGTTTTTTTATTAATACAAGAATATTCAATAGTACGTTAACAAATAAATTGTGTGGACGTTCCGTGGGTGTCATATAAAGCGACTAAGGGATCGGTCTGCGATCTATTCGAGAGTACCTATATATATATATATCATAAACTGCTTGCATGACGGCAATAGATTTTCTTCCTGTTACGTTAGCGACTTCATTGTAGCTGTTAAAAAGAGGCCCTTGAATCGCCGTAATATAATAATAAATAATATAATAATAAATAATAGTAAAAACATTATATGCACAAGCATACAGCAATATCTATATATATATATATATATATATGTATATATATATATATATATATATATACATATCTCGAAAGTCTCGTCCAAATAGGATCAGTAGCTTTTGATGCACTACGTACCTACAAGACAAGTTTGGGGAACATATAGAGAAGCATATTATTTTTGTCATAATTGCATTTAAAGTGAAAAGGATCTCAGTAAGTGAGAGAGTGAGATAATAAGTAACCTGCCAGGTTTTCGATAAGAAAACAAGTACTGTATCATCTACATATGATACAGTTTCAACGTAGTAAAGATTTAAACGGCATAGATCATTTATACAAAGTAGAAATAAACTTGGCCGCAAGATGCTGCCTACAGGCACGTAGTAATTATGGAATTTCAGATAGTATAAGGACCGATTGTCGTTTTCCTGCTAAATAGTTCTGAAACCTGGGGTCTGAACTTATCTTATTCCCAATAATTCGAGCTCTTTTAAAAGAATAGAAGTTAGGCTGTGTAACGCCTTTGCTAGATCCAGGAACATTGCAACGCATTTCTCCTTAATATTAAGTTTTTTAACTACAAGGACTGGACTAATAGAGTGTGAACAGCATCATCAGTAAATCAATTCGTTCTTAAACCAAACTGTTATGTAGAAAATAGACAATAGGCTTTCAAATAATCAACAAGTGTAAAATATATAACTTTTTCGAATGAATTTGACACCACATTCAAAATGGATACAGATCTTAAATTTTTGATACAGTCTCAACCCCCTTACTTATAAATTGAATAAATAAGTGTTCTTTGAAAATAACTTTGCCTGTGTTGATTGCAAGGTTAGTTAGTTATGCAAATATAACAAAGTATGCAATAAATATTTTCGGCTTTAACTTTATAAGTGAGAGACGGGTTAGTTTTATACTTCTTTAGAAAACCAACGGAAATACCGTCACATCCAACTTTTTAAAGACATAATTATAGTTACAGCTTCTGTGTCATCCGCTTCGAGTATCAATAGTACCGTATCTAAAGTTATCAATGTTATCTACCCTCATTTCTTTATATTCGCGTACGACGTTTATCAGTAAACGAGATAGCTGTTAGCCCTAGTTACCTAACCCTTTTTTGCAGTTATCGTCAGTATTAATCGGGATCAGTAGGTTAAATATCAAGTTATTGTTCTTCGTACACTGGTGATATTTAATCGGCTGATACTTAATCACTATTGTAGAGTGTGTAAATAATAGCACGTTTCATCAGAATGAAAATGTGGAATTGCGTAATGGGATTAAAAATGATAGCTATTGATTTATCAAAGTAGGTTAGCTACCTAAAAGCATTTCACAATGAACCTCGCCACAATATAATATACATATGTATTACTCATGCCTCTACCTTCAACTGCTTCTTACGAGGTAGCACAAAGCTGAGCTAACGGCTATTTTTGACTCATACAGTGGTACTCGTTAGCACTAACGTCTGATGAATTTGTTATCCTTGCCTTGTATGAGTACAACATAAATATACTTTCTTTCTTTCTTTCTAACACAAAAAACGTGCAATGCCCACATTTTGCTCACCATAACTTAGTTCAACTAACAAGGAATAAGGGTTCAACTTGTTACCGTCGACCGAGAACTTATATTGGCGTAAAGTTCTGAGTTTATAGATATTGATTAGTGAGGCTCGGGCTTGCCGGCACCAGCCAGTTCGAGTTATAGGTATGCGACCCTGACTTGAGCTTTTGTTTATACTCCACAATCCATCTGTATAAGCAACATTTTTTTCCTACAATTTCTATGCTCTCTTTCATGTTTCCCAAAGTGTCCGGATGATGGCAGTAGGCTTGCCCCTTATGATGTAAATCGGGCAAAATTTTAGTGTGGGCAAAATGTTGTGTTAATAAGGGCTGTGCCGACCTTTCGGAGGTACAGCCATGTATTGAAAAGGTAAGGTAAATAAGAAGGGTACTTAATGACACTTACTTCAGGTTATGAATTAAACTTTAAATAACATAAACTTCAATGTATTAAAAGATCGTAAGACTAATAGGTGGGAATAGTACTTAAACATTTCTATTATAAATATTGTTTTCAACTGCTTATAAAGAGATTGTATAAAAACACACTGTTGGGTGTTATTACACTTCATTAGGGAATACGCTGTTATGGATCAATTAATTAATGAGTGCAGCGCGCAGCGCTCGACATGAAACTTTCACTGCTATGAGGGTCCCTAAACGGAATTCCCTAAAATACACACGCGAATAAAAATGTTCCTTTATATCTTTTTTTTATCTGCCATCGACGAATTCTTATTCAGATGGTGTGGCTTTTTATTTTTATTTATGTAAATTATCTCCCTCAGGCATCACATAATGGTGTCTGGTCCTGTCTTTTAGCTTCTCTATTCAAACTGTAGTATCTGCCATCTTGTTAGTCCTGTTCGCTCTTGTTTGTGTCAAATAGATGTCTAACAGGTTGGTGTGTGTGTATTAGGAACCTGTTATATTTTACCAGCCTAGTATGATACTAGAATGGGGCCACCCCATCACCTCCTGTGGGTGTTGGAATGTTATCTATCCGATAGTAATTCACACTTTATAGAGTGCCGGTTGATGGCAAAGGCTAGTCCTGATTACGGTATTACGTAGAAGGGGCTGAATTATTATGATTGCAGAATGTGAATGTTTTAGGCGCTTTCCCATTGGTGGATTTAGGCGTGAATGTAATTACCTATTCGATGTTGGCTTTTAAAAATATAAATATTTCTTTTTAACCGACTTCAAATAAGGAGGAGGTTCTCAATTCTCAATTCTCAATTCCACTGTATTTTTTTATGATTGTTACCTTAACTAACTAACTTTCGACTGGGTGATTCGATTATAATTTTTTTTTTATTTGAAAGCAATTTGGTCCAGTTCTGAAAATCTGAGAAACCTTATAAGTTTGTCTTAAATTTGCATTAAAAAGTGTACCTGCACCGTACCACTGAATCTAAATCAGAATTTGATCATGGGGCATGGGATATATCATGATAATTACGAATAAGTGTATGTTTTTACGATTTAAAGTATTGAGCAAACTAATTGCAAAGGCGCATTGAAGGCGGTTATCAACTTTGTTGTGATAAAATTGATAAAATAATAATTGACTTTTAACAATTATTATTTTATCAGTTTTATCACAACATATGTATTATAAAACAAATTTCCACATCCGCGTCTCTCTGGCTGGAGACAATAACTTAAATACCTAAAGGTAAAAGTAGTATAAACTATTTAATGAAAGTAGGTATCCTCACCCCCCCTCTCTTTTTCCCCTTCGGCGGTTGTCACTGACCATCAGGTGACCCGTCTGTTCGTCTGGGACAGACTAACAGACCTAAAGTATATAAAAAAAATATTTTACCCTTATTTCCTTATGTGATTAAAGAATTGAGTACGTTTTTTAGTGGTTTGCATGTGTGTGTAATGCCTGTTATTAACATGTTGAAACAATAAAATTTAGTGTAAATATGGCGCTAAAATCAGAGACAAAGTAAAGATGTAATTAATGAAAACAAAGACCTCGGCCTGCCTTTGCCATCATAGGTGAATAATTAAATTTCACACAAAGAAATAACACAAAGACAATTTATTAGTCACCATCATGTGAGAAACGAACTTCCTAAATATTTTTTTCTAATATTATTTACATTTTATCTGTATAAATGTAGGTGTGTGTGTATGTCTATGGTAATCTCAAATTACAAAAATATTGAATGAATGTACTGCAATAAACTGAATACTCAAACGTTTTTAAAAAATAAATGTATATTAAAGTAAGCCAGTCAGTGTAATTAAAACACCCGAAAAAAGCATTTATTTTCATTAAAATTTATCAGAAACTAATTCTGCATAGTGTTGAGACAAAACCAAAGTAACCTAACCAAAACCGAAATGTTATATTGAAATCGATATTTTATTTGACAACATTTAAAAGATGCAATTAATAAATTACCTCAAATTTGAGAAATAACATAAACATAAATATTCCGTTTTACTATAAATAGTTTAATCGTATATGTATATTTAAGAAAGATATCTAAAAAAAAAGCACTTAATAGTAAAAAATATATATATTGTAAATATTGAGCAACGAAAACCTTTAATTTAATAATAAAATTTAAGAAAATATGCAAAAACGCTGTTCGACGTAACTCGAATATAGTTTATAATCCGTGATATACCTGTTGGCAATCGATTTGTAAACAAGCATTTGCATACATATTTACCTACGATTAAACTCTCATATCTATTTAAATAAGTCCTAGAGCAATGTAAATGTCATTAAATAGATAACTTAATTAGTATTATTATTTTCCCATTAAGACTTAGTTTTCAAATATGACATAATAACTCTCAAAAACTTTTATAAAACTAAATTACAATTTATTATCGCACTCAAACGTCATAATAGTAATGCAATCCTTTTCGCCGTCATTATTATTATTAAATTTATAAATTATAAATGTTGAATATCTTTCAAACTATGAAACCAAAATAATGGAATCGATTATGAGTGCATAGTTTTTAATCGAGTCATTGTGGAAATCGGTTACTTAGGTTAAACGCATAATATTGTCATACGTCTTATGTCACTATGAACTCATGTGTCAAAAACAGACCTTTTCATTTGCATTGCCATCAAGTTAAGATTTGATAATGGGATCTTAGGGGAATCGATGGGACACTCTCGAATTATATAGGCACTTACATTTTTTTTTAAAGCTATTTGCGTCTTATGTTGTTGAGCTGATAGTGAAAGCTAGACCGGGTAGAAGTTAATGATTCCTTAAATTAGCTTACGTCACGAGTGAATATGGTCTATAAAGTAAAACATATTTATTATTAAATGTAATGAAAGAATATTGCAGCAAATATTAGTACAGTTATCAGCAGTTTGTTAATAACTATATGAGTTCACAGGATACACAACTGCAATGTAAAATCGAGTTACAAATACAAAGTTACGCACTTCACTTCATCGTTCCAAGATAAATCGGAAACATTCTATAATACTATTATAACACAAGACAGCAATAAAAGTACTATAATTTATAACCACCCTCGCAAAAAGAGATGTGTTGTAAGTTTGACCGCTATGTATATATGTGTCTGTCTGACTCTCTGTTTGCCTGCCACCGAAACGGATGAACCAATTTTTTGGAAGTGTTTTTTTTATTTTATTTGAAAGCAGGTTTTCTGGGGATGGTTTTTAGACATGTTTTATTAAAATCCATCCTTATCGTTGGATGTGCTGAAAAAGGTATGCCTCCGATAGTGTTTCGTCATAAGAACTTCATCTGTAATTTCACAGATAATCCAATATAATATCGCCGAAACGTAGCCAAGCAAAGATGATGACAAAGATTTACATAGTTCCCGTTTAAGGCCCGATAAAAACATACATGCTGCTCTTTGCTCTTCCATATCTCCCTAAGATCTGTAAGATTAAGTACTGCAGGTTTGCGCCAGTTCTTTTTCCCTAGTCCGTTAGCAATAGCCCACACCCCGGTGTAGCTCCCGAGTTAACAGAGAAAAATAATCTCTAAGTGATTATTATAATTATAATTTTACTTGTTAAAATATCGTTTCATTTACTTTAGAACTTGTATGTTCCGTGATATAATAATGTTAAATTAAGGGCACTAACACGATCACGTAATATGTGTCACTGGCCGTGGAAACAGGTTAACGTCCGGGTCGTCCATTTCAATTGTATGTCATACCTATTACGTGGTCTTTAACATAATTTTATGCAAATTTATCCTTTTGAAACCACTATTGTTGTACTAAGTAAATAAACTTAATCATAATATTTTTTTTCAGAATGCAAATTTGACATGGAATACAGACGATCCAGACTTCACGCCATGCTTCCAAAAGACTGTTCTAGTATGGATCCCGTGTATGTACCTGTGGCTAGCTGCCCTCCTTGAAATATACCAAATGCTTATCAGTAAAGAAGCCAACATATCATGGAACAAACTCAACGTTATCAAGATGATATCGACTTTACTATTGATACTGCTGCAAATAATTGACATCAGTCGAACCCTTGTGCTGTCAAAAGAGGACAATAGAGTTTTTGATGCAGATTATTATGGTCCAGTTATAAAATTTCTGTCTTTTGTAAGTATTACATTTGTAGAGTCATTACAAATCGTCTTTTGCAAAAGATACGTCACATCCTACATAATTCTGTTTGCTCTAAGAATTAAGATCTAAAAATTTGGTTTGTTAGTGAATGCTTTGTGCTGGTTACGTCAGTTCCACCGTTACACAGTTAATTTTCTGAAAATATGTGTATGCCTAGGATGATTATTCAGCAGCTTAGTTTGCAATTAGAAACACAAATAACTAAATCATGCAATTACATTTTCATTGCACATTAATTGCACTGTGAATGGCGATCTTTGACCTGAAATGAAGAGAGGTACAAAATGTTAATAATAGCTTACAGCTTCATGACTTAGTTGTCGTGAATTATTTTAGAACACAGATTATCGGTGTGGCATATAAATAGTCATTTATGTCTGTCTATTTTGTTTTCTTTATTTATAGCTAAATAGCTAAAAATAACTTATAAAGCACTGAGAATTGATGCACAGCATAATATACTTCAATGCCATCTAGTAAAGGCAAGTTAAAACATAAGCGCGTTGACAGAGACAGGCAGGCCCTAGTTGCCTCCCTAGAAATCAAATGCGGATAAACCGAAAACGGAGAGTCAGGTGCATCTATTTTATCAGCTTTGAATACAGATTGGAATACTGTATCATGGGAAGGAGCATATCAGTTTCATTGCACGGCAAAAAAAATCATTAGCATTAGCATTATATGAGTTGAACTGATAAGCAAATAATGAGGCGTCTTGAAACCTATTGATAGTGAGTTATAATCGATGACTATAGATATAGTTTTTGCCGTTAATGATAAATAAGTCATAATTACTGTGATAAAAGATCATCGATTAGAACTGATTTACTGATTTAAGTTCTGCGCACGATAGCCGATTATCATTTCTGATTTACATTATATCAATTTCATATATTTTATACAAAATTACATTTAAAGTATTTTTTTTATCATACCTTAGTTGCTCTATTTTAATGGTAATACATTTAAAAATTTCGATATTTAACGTTTAAAAACAATGTTTTTTTAATTTTCTTTTTAACCGACTGAAACTTTTTATTCAAACCTTGTCCTGAACTCTCGAGAATAACGACCACAACAAAAACACGTACATTCATTTCGGCAATCCAATTTTATTTATACTAATAGAGATGTCACTCGATTATCTTATTGGAGAATGTGAAGATGTTCGTTTAATCTATTGTAACTATGTAACCGTATATTCTAATTTTATGAAAATATATTTGTTCTTATTTCATTAAAATCGAGTTTGTAGTTTGGACATTATGATAATCACAATTTTCACTTTTTCAAATCCACGTGAGACCACACTTTAAATACTCGCTGTTCTAGCTGTAATGTTTCTCTCATTCATGGTTAACGAAGATCCTTATGTTTAAACAAAATATCGTTGCCAGTTTGTGACATTTATATTTTAACCCATTTTTACCAAAAATTCATATGCAAGACAAGAGTGGGTGTGCTCTTGACACCGTTGGAAAGTGACGTAGCGGCAGCGGGCATTGCAAGTCTTTCTAAAAAATAGAATATCTCCAAAAGAATATTACGTAATAATAAGATGTTGAACACTTTTTTTTTTTTTGTTTTTAATAGAGTTTTGCTGCAAAAGTTTCCAAAAAGATATCTCACCTTTCATTAACACTGTGGGCTACGCCTATGGCCCTTTGTGGGCTACGTCACATGATGTGTGAAAGCGTTAAATAAACAATTAAACCTTAATAAATTATGATTAATCTTTTTACATTTCAATGCTTTTTTTCAGGTATTAACTGCAACGCTTATATTCTACAACAAAAAATGTGGCATGAGAACGTCAGGAGTCCTTTTCATATTCTGGTTGCTCCTTAGCTTGGCTGGGCTCCCTCAACTGAGGACTGAGATAAGAAACTATGCAGATGATCCAAACAACCTATACAATCTTTCAAGTTACATCGTATATTACTTCCTGGTTCTACTTATGTTTATATTGAGCTGTTTTGCCGACTTACCACCAGTTGATACACCTTACGTTTATGACAAGGTAATTCAATTTTTATTACGCGTGTACAGTGTAAAAGTAAAAATGGCAAAGAAATTAGGAAGTTAGAGCAGATATCTGCATGTATATTAGTACCTTCTACCAACTGACTGCAGACACCGAGGTGAAACATTACAATAGTTGTTGATGTGTATAGGATGTAAAGCTCCGACACTGTTTGTGATATTATTTTTGATATACTCGTATTTACTACTTATGCTGTATAATGTGGATGGGTTCAATTTTTAGAGACAATTGCCGGAAGACTCATCTAGCTTCCCCAGCCGCCTCACATTTGCCTGGTTCGACCCTATAGCTATAACAGGGTATCGAAGGACTTTATTGGAAAGTGATTTGTATTCTTTAAGCCCTAAATTAAATTCTAAGGAGTCTCTGGCAGAGTTTGAAAAGAAATGGAAACGAGCACTGAAGAAGCAGGGGCCGTAAGTTTTAAAATGTTTTTCTGTGTACTTCACTAATATTAGTTAGTTTTATAATATGTTACTACATAAATAAACTCACGCCTGTATTTCCAGGTGTATTAAAAGCCTACATTTTTCCGAATATATTTAAGTAATGGGAGCAAGAAGAAGGGAAGGGACACTGTTTATACGGGTGGATAGGGGAGTGTAATAGTTCAAGCAGGTCAGATTCTCGGGGTTTCACGGTTTATTAGGGACCATAAATCGCTTATACGGACTTAATTGTTTTTAGAGTGTTTGGGAATTCCTAAGTAACACCTAATTCTTAAATATACATACGCTAATAACAATGTAATATCATCACTGACAGCCAGTATTTGTTTTAGTGTTGCTAGCCTCGTTTGTTATCTTGGAAGTTATTTGAAATCAGTTGTAATATACTGCTTGTTAAACTTACATACCATCTATTATACTATTACTTACGATTATAATTCGTTTACTTCAAGCAAACCTAACAATAATATACAAAATTAGTTTTTATTTTATTTTATAAGATTATGATTGGATCGGCAATTATTATTAGTATATTAATCGAAATTTGAGATAATAAAACGGTGCTAATCGATTAAAGCAATCAGCAGAGGCAAGCAAAATTATTTTTTCTTTGCTTCTTCTTTGAGATATGTACCTACTTTAAAAAACTTAGTAGAACGAATTTGATATGTCTAAAATTATTTTAGATAAGAAAAACAGTTGGTCAGAACGTGTTTATATTTTGTTTCTATACTAAACTATAACCGTGTGCTATCTCATAAACCGTTGTATGATGCTCGTACCTCCTGGAAGCGCTACAAGTAGGCGACTATGCGGATATAATTTTATGACACATGTTTATAAACAGTCCCTATTTTTATTTTATTCATTTTTTTTATTTTATTTACGAATAAATTTAAATATTTATGTACTTATAACAATATTAAATAATAAAACAATAAACATATCATATAAACACTGTACATTCCTTGTATGATACTTCTAAAATTCACAGTCTATATATTAGTACTGAGTCAATAAAGAATATGCTTCTATAAAATTTATTTTCCCTAACGATAAACGTTACATATTTGTGCGGCTCACATTGTTCTAAGCTCTTTTAAAACCAAATAAGCCTGTATACTTTTCAACTAAAATTAAATTGATTTAGAGATAAAAGAATATTCGCTTAGAGAGCTCAAACTTCCCGGAATCAGGCAGTTTGAGTTAAATAATATGTGACCTTGGTCTGTTGGGCTGTTGAGCTATTGCAATAATTTTCTTTTTTTCTATCCTCCCTTTCTCTTCAATGCAATCTGTATTTTCCCAATTATTTCAAATGTGGGTATTTAATAATACGCCTCACCTATCCCTTCGTGATTACGAGCGTGTGTCTATATGTATGTGAGGGTAGAAATTTGTACTTTATAAATCTATATTGATGTCGCTGGCGCAACTGACCGTTTAATTTTTGAAAGGTTTCTTATGCCCATGACACTCTTTGTAAGCGACTCGCGTTTTGCGTATACTACTTCCTTACTTATTAAGGTAAGTAGCCATCACATATTACAAATTTGGTATTGCGCACACGACATGAGTATTATGTACCACGACGATGATTACAGGGTCCATGTAATTTTTATGTATGTATGTTTGTATGTATGATATTGTTGGGATCCTTACGTCATCCCGATGATATTGGTTTTTGTTTTTTTAAATCAATATGGCTGCTGTATGGTACGTAATTTTGTTGTTTCGGCAGAGTTTTTTTTTTAATATTTTTAAATAGTAACTATTAAATGTAAATGTTATGTTTAGTAGCATTCAGTCTTAAACTATCATTGTATAGTTTCTGTTTCTGACAAGTCAAATGGACATCAGGATTCGTAAAAATGGATCCAAACAACCTTTCGCACATTTCACAATACACATACCTATACATGTGCAAAAGTCTCTTAAGAGGTTTTTGGTGCAAGGAATTCTCTAACTTATTCATTAGATATATATGTATATCATATAGATATTATATATTTTATTAACTCATAGATAGTAGATAAGTAAAAATACGATAAAATCAATGTTGTCTGGCGTAATTCGTACATGCCTATTTGTCTATAGACATATCACTTAACCTAAATTTATGCTTTTGTATCTAATTTAAAGTTATTGGGGTCGAGGCAACATAATCAAGGAGGCAACGATGTGGGCACGCTGTCATAGCGGCGGTAAGACCCGTCCTACGAGAGTGGCTCGAGAGGAAACACAGAGTCCTCACCTTCCGGATGACGCAGATGCTTTCCGGACACGGTTGTTTCGGCAAATACCTGTGTCGGATCGGTTGGAAGCCGAAGTCACGGTGAAATGCCCAGCTTGGGCCAGTGTCGTGATCTTGTCGCGGCAGTTGGTTCTGCGGGTAGTCTCTCGCTTCCAACCTTGTTTTTGTCCATGGTTCGGAGCGAGAGCGCATGGAGCGCCGTCGCTTCCTTCTGCGAGGAGGTGATATCCTCAAAGGAAGCGGGGGGAGAGAAAACACATGGCACGTACAGCTCTCTCTGCGCGCAGAAGGGGCACCGGGCGCCGGAGAGCATTCGTCGATCTCCGGCCACCCTAGAAAGTGGCCCGCGGGCGACGATTTTGGGGAATTCGTCGTCAGATCAGTTACAGGCCTAAGACGCAAGATGCTTCTTGGAGGACTGCGACCGATAGGCTGATACGACCCGTCTTGGGTGAGCCGGGTCAATGACTGGGGGTGGCGGAAGAATACAATTTTTCAATTTAATTCTCGGCCCCCCCCCCCCCATTATTGGCAAGAAGAGGAACACCGGGGTGGGTTTTAGTAGTCCGACAGACCCCTTCCCCAATGGGCGAAGGACATCCATGAGGATCCTGAGGAACAAAAAAAAATAAAGGAGGCAATGATGTAGATTCTTAATAGTATTGGCGAACGACAAATCTAAAGAGCTTTGATGTAAACATTATAATTGTCTCTAATCATCTACCTATAACGGACGTTAAGAAGGGTTTTGTTTGTACAGAAGTCCGATCAATCTAACTACATTGTGAAAATATGTTTTTTTTTTTTACCCTGCCCTAGTGTTATCGTCTGTCCTTCACTGTCCTGTCGTTTTCTTGAGCATTTCCTCAGTAAGGTAATAATATATGTATGTGTATAGGTATGTTTCTACGTATATATGATGTTTCTATGTCACCCGCTAGAACCTAGACGTCTTGATGAACTTTGGCACGGTATATAAAATTAAAAAAAAAACTTACTTATCCTTTATTTAGTTACAGGAAACCAAACGAATTAGAATATTCTGAGACGTCGTCGCTTAAAGGTCATAAGAAAGAAAAGCAAATGATCTCGGTAGTTGCTATTCTGTTTAAAGCTTTCGGCGTGCAGTTCTTAATAGCTATGGTTTTAAAGTTCATTAACGATATACTTTTATTCGCGTCACCACAGTTACTTAAGTAAGTACCTACGACTACTTTTTTTATTAAATCTCGAATATTATTAACTTGGAGTAAGGCGTCCATTACACGCTCATGCAAGAGCCACTTAAACCCCAAAACCATGATTGATAGTTGAATGAAGTAAGGAGCAACTATGTAATGCCAACTTTAATCTATGTCTTAGCTGATAGGTCACAGTCTTGACTGTGATGACACTGATAGCAAAACCTAATTTGTAAACGACGCCTTATATTGGTCTTCTACTATACATTTCGCTAGCTGGTCATAACGTTTTGAAAAGAAAATGCATTAGACGGGTTAGTAAAGTAACAAAAAACCACTTGGATTAGTACGTCTCAGTCATTCATAAATAAGTTGTAACACCTCAGAGTGTTCAGATAATCAGAAAGCAAACTAAATGGAAAGACTTTCAGAGATGACTTATAAAAACTACGCTTCTTTTTTCCGATATAAAAGGATTTTTCGAAAGTAGCAATAGTGCTAAAACTTATTTTCTTCGAAATTTTGGATTAGATTCACAATTTTTAATTGAAATTTAATTGAACAAAGTGTAATACGCGACTTTCAAGTAACTTCATGACGCTTGAGAGGACAAGGCTTCATAATGTTTTAATCACTTTTAAATAAACCTTCACTCTTTCAGATTACTCGTAGGTTTTGTCGGTAGTGACGAACCTGTATGGCAGGGCTACCTATATGCAGTTGCTATGTTATTATGCGCTACTGTACAGACTATGTTTTTGGGACAGTATTTTATTAAAATATCCAAAGTAGGTGTGAAAATCAGCTGTGCATTAAGTAGCATGGTGTATAAAAAAGCTTTGAGCTTGTCTAATGAAGCCAGGAAGACCTGCACAGTGGGAGAAATCATGAACTTGATGTCTACAGATGTAAGCAGGTAAATAATACAACTCAAATAGCGTTATTTTGAATAATTTATGTACTAAGTGCTTCCTACGTTAAGATAGAGTATTAAGCGATTTTTAAATATCTAACGAAATATTAAACAACTATTTCTACGAAGGTCGCATTGGCCTGGCCAGTGCCTAATCACCGGCTGCACTACTTATCTACGTCCATATCCTATAATTTGAGTTTATGTTTATTTACTGTGTCCGCAGTTTTGGTCGCATTTATATATTTATAATTTTTGTTTTAACCTCAATTATTTTGGAATTTTTGTATATTCTTTTACATTAACTACTCTAATTACCACAAACTATTCACACGACTATTCTAGATCTTGGGGTCTTCTGAAACCTGAGATTCTAATAAAATAGACAATTCTTTGTCTGTACGAGCGGTGCGGTTATGGAATGCCCTACCGGGCATCAATAAAACGTACCCAGCCACTGAGTGCTTTGAAGAAATTAGTGAAGAATAGTTACTTGCACTATTAAATAATTTTGATGTCCCTTAATTTCCTATATGCAGAGTTTTAGGTCAATATGGTTGTTAATATACATATGTATAATAAATTAACATCCATATTGTATATTATTTATTTATTTCCTATTCCCATTTATATTTAACTCGTGTATTAAAAAGTGTATGTTATCTGTATGTATATTATATTTTAATTACGTAGGATATATTGTAGTACATTCCACTAATGAGTATACACCGTACTGCCTTATTATTATGGCTGACTGTAAGAGCTTGCGAATATTGCATTACTTTTACTCTCGTGTAATGTTTTAGGTGGTATTAAAGAGATTTATTATTTTTAAGTATTAATATAAACGATTATCCTAAGTTATTATCTTACTATTATAATAAAAATGAAATGTTGCACACAGGCGGGCAGCGCACTTAAGACTCTTGAGTTGCAGGGGTCCATGGACGGCGGTTGTCATTTACCATCAGGTGACCCGTCTGTTCGCCTGTCCAACTATAGTATAAAAAAAAACACTAATGAAGCTGCGCGCAAAAACTAGAAATATTTAAAATGCGAAAGTTGGTTGTTTGTCAAACAGTTACCAATCCAACGGTGACTTATTAAAATAAAAAGTCTATCTAAAAACTGCTATGCATAGTTTACTGATAATACAGTTATAGCAAGCAGGATCATCAGAACTCTTCTAACTTGTAGTGTATGATAGTAACATGGCTTTCAAAGTCTGAAAACACTTTTTTTTTCTATTACAGATTTAACGACCTGACACTTATAAACATGTTATGGTCCGGACCAATGCAAGTGGCACTGACCATGTACTTCTTATGGGGTGTGTTGGGTACGGCCGTTCTGGCCGGTCTCGGTGTGATCATTGTACTTATGCCTGTCAACGCATTCTTTGCGGGCGTTCAGAAGAAATATCAAACCAAGCTAATGCGTTACAAAGATGAAAGAATTAAGCTCATGACTGAAATACTTAATGGCATGAAAGTAAGATTATTAATATAATAATATATGTAACTATCATTTTAAACTTAAATATAAAACTATGACTTTGTCGTAGGTTCTTAAAATTTATGCATGGGAGACAAGTTTTCAAGAGTATGTTCTTAAGATAAGAAATAAAGAATTAAGAATAATGAGGATTATGATATATTACGGAGCTATATCTGCGTTTGTATGGTTTTGTTCAACCATCACAGTAAGTATGGATACTCATACGACATTATATTTTATAGAAATTCAATGTTTCAAATATAATTAAATGAAAACAAATATTTCCAGGTATCGCTCATGTCATTTGCATGCTTTGTTTTGATAAATGACACTGAGGTTCTCGATGCAAAAAGAGCATTTGTAGCGTTGTCTCTGTTTAATGTACTTCGTTGGCCGATGACTGTTTTACCAAACGTAATATCTAACGCGATTCAGGTTAGTGGCATGCCTTGTACTCGTACTGTCTGTTCATTTGTAAAAACCAATGACTATAATAGGCGTGAAACTCAAATGAAGGTCCACTTCTTTTGCCAATAACCTTTATTACATCAGAATTAACCCGTCGATCAACACATTTCATTATAGTTTCTTTTTGAGCAAGCAATTATTATTAAAAAAATTAAAAAAGGGTTCAAGATTTAAAATCTTTATTCTCAATAAGAGTTTTTACAAATGATTGACTCACTTATGAAAAATATAATATAATAATACACAGAAATAAAGAATTATGAACACGAAGGAATTATGAACTTACTTATACCGGCTGCTGGTTTCCGCCATCGTCCTACGCGACAAAATATCCATCCCCATCACCTGGACGATTGGCACTCCACCACTGTGCGCTTCTCCAGAAGCTTTTTGCCTCGCACAACCAGCTTATGGAACAAATTGTCGCCTGCCGTATTTCCGAACCGATACGACCTTCAAACCTTCAAGAAGAGAGCGTACCTCTACCTAAAAGGCCGGCAACGCACTTGTGACTCTTGAGTTGCGGGTGTCCATGGGCGGCGGTAGTCACTTACCATCAGGTGACCCGTCTACTCGTTTGCCCCCTATCACATAAAAAAAAAAAAAAATGAAATAAAATGGTAAATTAGAATATTATAAAAGTCGAAGTACGATAGCAAGTGTGAAGCAAATAGGAAACATTAAACTTTGTAACTTGCATTTTCAGATTACGAGTCGTTTGTATTGCTTGTTTTGCTTGACTATGACGTCACTTGCGTTTAAAGTGTCCGTATCGGTTGGCTATTTATAATTTTTATTTTTTTTATTACTTATTGTATAATAGTTCAATATTTGTTTTTACTATTATAAACCTACATGGTTCATAATAACCATCATATATACTAACTATCTAATAATTAAAAAATCATGGATATTTTATATTGATCATATAATAATATGTGTAACTATCTCCATTCTACATATCTTTCACAGACTTATGTGAGCCTCAAGAGATTAAATAAATTCTTGAATTCTGAAGAATTAGACGTTCGTATGATCGAGCACAATCCTAATGAACGTAAGTTTATATTATATACTCAAATATTCTTCGGCATTTGCTTTACACGATTGTTCAAGAAGGAGGGTTATGGTTTCCGAATGTATTTGCTGTGAATGTAAGTATATATGATGTGTCTTTGTCACGACCTAAAAGGTCTACCAAAAGTACTAAAGGGACTTCAACATATGAGGTGTCATTTTAATCGTTCTCACAGGAGTTAAATATATCACGGACGTCAGTACTGACGTCATTTTAAAGTCTACCCTTTAGAATGACGTCCAAGTTGGCGAAATTGTGGTCGTGAAATTGAAATACGTTGTCATACGTACGATTACGTGCATATACGATTATATATTTATAGTTTTTTTTTTCTTTCGAAAGACTCGACATTGGCGGAATCTCTGCGTTGAATCTACACTCGAGAGAGAGCCCATAAACAACTAAGAGTAGTAAAGATTTAATACCAGTAAATATTATTTCAGCGGATCAGATAGTCGCAGAAAATGGATACTTTTCATGGGATGGAGTAGATTCGGAGCCGTCATTGACAAATATAAATCTGCGTATTCCGCCGGGTTCGCTTGTAGCTGTGGTGGGCGCCGTCGGCTCGGGCAAGAGCTCGCTGCTCTCTGCATTACTTGGTGAAATGGACAAAGTCTCTGGCCGCGTCAATATTAAAGGTAATCATTTAACTTTGTGGAGGAACGGGTATTATATACCTCTCGTAATTGGTATGCAGGTAGCTGTCACCCTGGCGCACGTAGTTTCATAATGAACGATTGAGTAGTTTAGGAGTGATAGCTAACAAACAAACATATGTACACATACGTTCTTGTCTGTATCCCCTAAGGGGTAGGTAGAGCTGTTATCCGAAAATATGTCGATTAAAATTTAGTCCCATTTACGTTTTTAGGGGACAAGCCTATTTTTGCCAACTCAGTCCCCGGGTGACAAAGTTGGCAAAAATTAAAATTTATTAACAGGAAAAGAAGGAAAGAAAGGAAATCGATATTGCTTATCGCGATGGACTGGGGAGCTTAAGTAACAGCTTAAGCACGTCAGGTTCGCATTCCTATTATAACTCGAACAAGCTAGTGAAGGGAAGTCAAAGCCCTACTACTACTCACAACTACACATATTACATATCATAACTACAAAGAAACAAACTCACATATTACGTAGCAGATAAAAAGGTAACAGGTAAAAGAAATCAACCTGCAACATGTGGCATGTTAATCAAACACGATAAGTGATATTTTTACACGCTTTATATTAGCTTCACTTGTATGTGTGTTTGTAACTGACTCCTTAGGGCGCGATTTTGACCCACTTTAAACGGCCAGATTTCATTCAAACTATGTAGATTTCGTGGACCGATGACAATACACTAATTTGATAAGATTATTCCATTATTTAATTTGCAAAATAAGATTTTGTCAATTTATATAATATTTATCTGTAGCCGATAAGGCAGGATGGATGTTAAAAGAGATACATACATGACCTATTCATTGAGGCAAGCATATGACTACACGTCAGAAAAATCAGGTAGTTTCATACGGTTCACTTCTGAGACTTCTATGTTTACTCGCCGTCCAGAATCTGGTAGATATCGAGTCACGTCTTAGAAGATGACCGGTATATTGCATTAGTTTCTCTTAGAAATCGTCACTTAAACTCAATTCAACTGCAGCAGCGGCTCCATGAGGTCCGAGTATTGACTGTGAGCGATTCTACTATTAGAAGATGATTATATCGGAGCGTGGCCTGAAACCTCATAGACCAGTTAATATGCCAAAATTCACAGGAGACCAAAAAGCGCGCCTCAACTTTGCAAGTGAGCACTTAAATTGGTCATACCTCAATGGAGCAAGGTTCTCTTTTCTGATGAAAGTCATGCTGTATGGTAATGACGGAAGAAACAAGATATATCAAAGAGAGGGAGAGCGTTGTGCAAGTTGCTGCTTTGAAGAAAGAGTCAGTTACGGTGGCGGTTCATTGACGATTTCGGGCGGCATGTAAATGTAAAATGTATTTAAATGTTAAACCGAACTTGCTCTTGTATCTGGACCTCGCTTAGAGTCATTAAATGGGTCACGTTACATGGAAGAGTGTCTGTAGCCGCATGGGTACCCTACACATTTTACTGGCGAAGAGTTCGTTTTTATGCAGGACAATGCCAGAGCTCTTACCACAGACATTGTAAATTAATACCTGAGCGAAGTCGGTATTACAATTATGGGCTGGCCAGTAAGAAGCCCGAAAATTAATCCCATAGAACACTAATGGGATGTTTTGAGAGACTAGTCAGAGTGAGAGATCCGGAGACGCTTGGCCAGCTCAATACAACCATAGAAGAAGAGTGGTACTACAGCCCACATCACAAGATTGTGACTCTCATCCGTTCTATGAGGAACCACATGGAAGATGTCATTAGGGCCCGGGGAGAAAATACGAGATACTGAATAAACCTTTTTTTTTCTTTTAAAGTGTAAACGATGTTCTTGTTTTTAACAGTTTTTAATTCTTCTTAAAGGGTAAAAATGTACTGTTGTGTTGAACAAAACACGACAGCTAAATCAATTTAATATTAATTTGAAACATTAATATTCGGTGAAAGATACCTTATAATATCCGTGGCATTATTATATTTTATTTGTTTAATGTAAAAAATAAATAAAACTTACAAAACCAAACTACAGTAATGTGTAGATTTTTTTGATGAGAAGTGTAAGTATATTAGATGTCTTTTACTCCAGTAACTACTACTACTAAGTTGTCGTTAAACAAAAATATAATTAAAATACTTACCATACCGCTTGTACATACACAAGTGTTCCCACTATTTTGTAATCTGTTTGACTTTTAGAAGATTAAAACCTTGTGTAGTAGGTTCAGTAAAAAATAATGGTCAGGCGTCAATGCGAGCAATGTATTTAATATTGCTAGGGGCCAGTTTTTTTTTTCGTTTTTTTAAACACGTAGGTAGGGTTAGTAATTATGTTCCACAATATAATTGTTAGATGTGCGTTAGCATACATGCGTACATACAGTTACGCCCGCATCTCCGAAGGGGTACACAGAGGCGAAGTTAAGGTGTCTTAGAGGCATGGGCTTCCCGATAACAGCCAATTTGATGTATCAGCAATGACTCTTCCTTATCATAGAAATTAAAGCCTACTTACTCTACTTTAATTTTATCTCAATATACTCCCAAGTTTCCCATCTTTAATTTCCTAAGTGCCCATGTTAACGGCAATTGCCTGTACCCTTTTTTTAAACAATCCTTTAGAATTATAATCAGGTCAAGTTAATTATAAAGATCCAATTTAATAGGAACTGAAGGTGTATGCATAATATCAGCTCTATCGCACTCCGGAAAGCAGTTAACATTTGACGTGGAAGATTTGACCCGCTTAAACACACTTTGTTCAAAGTACATACATAGAAGTTGAATAAAAACTTATAAAATGTATGCATTTACTGCCTCGTGGGTCTAGCAGTTAGCATATGCGACTGCCGATCGAGGGGCCTCGGATTTGCTTCCCGGGTCCCCCAAAAAGTGCTACTGGGTTTTGCTAATAGGACATTTTCAGAACAGCCCGGAGAATGCAGTGTGGTGTTACACCCCCGTGGCTCGGAGAGTACGTTAAGCCGTCGGTCTCGGTTGTCATGATTACCTATGGCAGTCGATATTAGGAAGTCAGTGCCTTCAACTAGTCTAAATAGAGCCTAGACATGGGAATAATAAGGCTGGAAAGAAGAGAATGTAGACATTTAATAAGCCTGAGTGTATGAATGTATGTATCTATATATACGCATTCAATTCAACCAAACGAGAATAACCACAGAATACAAAGTTTTGATTTCTGCGAAAATAACACAGCAAACTGTGTTTAATCAACTCATAATCATTATTTCTTTATTTAAGGAAATCTAGGGATAAATATCGAAATCACTTAGAAATATCAGATCACAACGATAAACAATAATGAGTACTTAGTATCTTGTGATAAAGGGAAGTGGAAGGCCTAATTGAAGTTATCGTAGGAAATTATAAGTATGTCATCATAACACATATTAAAATATTAAGAAAGAACAATTTGTGTGACTTTAAATACAAGAGTTCGCCTAATTGTCATAATTCGATCCTATAATATCTAGTATTATTATTTGTTGATAACACTTACCCTCACTGAAATCTACATAACCAAACCAACATGAAGTTTGCTGACATGCAGACCAGAGAAAGGTATCGACGGAACTATTTTGGGTTCACCTATTTCAAGATTGTTTATTCTTAGTCCAAAAAAGTTTCCACACCATACTAATATTAGTAGCTCTTATTACTTTTATTAGCTCTTATTACTTTTATTAGCTCTTATTACTTTTATTAGCTCTTATTACTTTTATTAGCTCTTATTACTTTTATTAGCTCTTATTACTTTTATTAATTTTATACCCTAATTAAAATCTAGTTCTTAAATCAGTATCAGTTTTCATAAGTTTACAAAGGAGATCTATTTATAAATTAAAAAATTGTCTTTAGTAAATCCACAGCAGTAAATGCGTTAAGATAAGTTTTAATTCGTGTTCTTTAATATTTAACGTTTGTGGATCTATTGTTGTCAAAGTCACTTAAAATAACCTATGTGTTTTTTAATCTTCCAGGTACAACAGCATACGTCACCCAGCAAGCCTGGATACAAAACGCAACAGTGCAGAACAATATTTTATTCGGCAAGCCACTTATTAAAACTAAATATAATCAAATACTCCAAGCGTGTGCATTAAAGACTGATTTGGCTATCCTTCCTGGAGGTGACCAGACGGAAATTGGTGAAAAAGGTATGGAAGTCTATACATATATATATATATACGGTAAATTCTAACTGTCTGTCTGTCTGTGTCCAACATAATTCGACTTTATACCGAGGTGTTAATGTTTCTAGGTATAAACTTGTCGGGTGGTCAGAAGCAGCGCGTGTCTATCGCGCGTGCGGTCTACTTTGACGCTGACAACTACTTCTTGGATGATCCACTCAGTGCCGTGGACTCACATGTGGGGAAACATCTTTTTGACGAAGTAAGAATAGCAATATTTAGCGAGTATCATCTCAAAAATCATAACCAATTTTTAATTTACTGTTCTTACAATTTTTAAATATAATTTTCTGTCAGGATATGTTCTCAACGATAGATAACAGTTATTCTTGTTTACATACAGGTAATAGGTCCGAATGGTGTACTTAAAAACAAAACTCGAGTGTGGGTTACACATAACGTGTCGTACTTAGCGCAGACTGACCTGGTGTTAGTTCTGCAAGGCGGCCAGGTGCGGGAGGCTGGCAAATACCAAGAACTACTTGATCAAAAGGGTGCTTTTGCTGATTTCTTGCTGCAACACTTAAACAACCCTGAACAAACTGCTGAGGGTAAGTTACGCAATATGTAAAAGAACTAATTGAAAAGTAAACAAATCTTCTGAATGTGTAATGTTTGACTACGACATACATTTTGCTAGGAAACTTTTTATAGCCAAAAAAAAAATTAGACTAGTCGTTCCCCGCAGTTTCATCTGCGTTTATACTCACTGCTCCGCTCCTACAGGTCAAACCGTGATGTTTTATACCCTAACCTAACCTTCTCACCTTCCTCAATAAATCAGCTAATGCAAAAATATTTTTCACATGGAATTAATAGTCCTGAGATTAGCGCTTTCAAATAACCAAATAAACTCTGCCTCTCTATAATATAGGTATAGATAAAATACGAATGACCTCCTTTTTAAGGATTATAAATAGCTCCCACATGTCAAGTCCCCTGCGGTGACTCATTCTGAACAGTCGATGAGCCGCGCAAACGTGGTGCTGAATAAACTGATTATTCTTTTGTTTGAAGCATATTGCTATTTTAGAAAACAGGCCTATATCATTAAATAATGAGAATTATTGCCTACCTTAAATAATTTAAATAGTTATTTTATCGATATCGTTAATTAGCTATGATTGTGAAGGATTTTAAGATACTTTGTATTTTTTTTAATTCTCAGATGAAGACGTCCCGAAGGAACAACATAAATTGGTATCTGAAGCACTTCCTGTGTCTGAAAATAATGGTAATGAAGCGTATACTAGACCTGGTTCTATTTCTTTATTCTTTCTTCTGTCTGTTGTGGTCGCTGAAACTGTAGTGACTCTCGTTGCATAAGCATATTAAAATTAGTCTATACTTTTCATCTTTTCAGTTAATCACGACTTGAAATCAAACAAAGTCCAAGAAGATGCAAATGAGGAAGACAAAGAATATGACCAACTTATTGCAGCAGAAAAAGCAGAAACTGGCACAGTGAGTATAGAGTATATAGAGTGAGTGAGTATACATCCAAAATGTAGGTAGTAAGGTAGGTACAACTACTCAAAATTACTTAAAAATTCAACAAGTTCATCATTCACTGTACCCATGTTACGATAGCTCATATCATTAAAGTTTAACAACCGAATATTTTGAAATCGAGTTTTACTCAAACATTTCAACCGAACATAGTAATCTAATCAGAATAATTAGAATTAATTAGAAAATTTGTACGAAATATCTGTTCAAGTATATAAAAGCACAGCGTAACTAATTACTTTAACTGTATTGGATTTTAAAGGTAACATAACTTTATATACGTTGAGGCCAGCATCAACGTTTAAAGAACTGTAGTATTCAAAAAAAAAATTGAAGTCATTTTGAATGACCTTCATATATTTTTAATGTTTTGATATAAATCTATAAATTAACACACATTACTCCAATAAATGTTTTATACAATAGAAAAAAAAATCGTTGTAATAATATTTATGGCAAGACTAGGTATATTCAAAAAATCTAAATCATTTATTTCAATTTAACCATAGTTTTAACCATAGTTTTAGATAAGTGGATGAGTTACTATAATGTAAGTAAGAATGTCTTAGTGATTGAGTCATAGAGACGACCATATAAATGACGAAGCCTTTGAAACTCTAGAACATATAGGCTATTAACATTTTAACAATTATCATTTCTAATTAGGGACTTACAACAATTGGTAACTTGCTTAATTATAATATTCTTCGTTTTATACACAATATTTTCTTTTTATTTATAGGTCAAATGGGCGGTTTACAAGCATTACTTTTTGAATGTCGGCGTTATGGCATCGGTAATAAGTATCATGACATACGGTTTGGTGCATTGTCTGCAAATTATTGCTAACTTCTGGCTCGTTCGCTGGTCCAATGACAAGAATATGGTCAGTTTTTAATTTATGCTATGGGAAAATACTGCCCCAAATAATCATAATAAACATTTAGTGCAAAGAAACAGTCTACAGACTCATTACATATTTTAGATCTACATACACTAATGTGAGACTTATTTTTTCAGCTTGTTAACGGCACAGTTGACAAAAATTTACGTGACTATTATCTTGGAGTGTACGGTGGCATCGGTTTGACTCACGGTATTGTCGCTTTTTACACCTTAATCCTGTTTCAGTAGTGCCAATACTCGTGTGAGTTTAGATCAAAGACAAAGAACATAGATGGAAACATTATATAGGAACGGGTGTTCCCTCCCTCCAATACAAAGGCCGAAGCGATCATGCCTGGCCGATCGCAGCCTAACTATTGACGTTGACAGTTTTGTACTTATATACTAATCGGCGCTATAACTTTTACATTGAAAAACAATTTGTAACTGGAAACATGGCAACCATATTTTTATAGACTGTTTTTTTTTCTCTACAAATACTTGACACTGGCAGAATCTCTGAGTTGAATATACACGTGAGAGAGAGTCCATAAATAACTAATAATAACTTTTACATTGCGATCCAAGATCAACAATGACTCTGTAGTTCATCTCGGCTTCGCTAGATTATGCCACAATATATATGAATAAATTAGTTAAACAAACTAGTTAATTACATTAGTTAGTAAGTTAAATGCTGATTAAGTCTTACGTGTAGATAGAATTAAGTTGAAGTAAGTCGACTTTGATACAATAATTAAAAGAATCACATATACAACATTCTTCCAAAAGCAAGATTCAACGGTAATATTAATAACTTATAAATGAGATCAGTTCGTATAAATACAGATCGCAAGAAGTTACGAGTTCAGTGTTATGAATTTGTTGCATTGCTTTCGTGATAATTGGCATGAACTTTTTTCATATACATAATATTCTTTCAAACAATATCCAAGATAGTCTGACTTTATATTTTAGTAGAAATTACCACAAATAAGAAATCACCATACTTTCAACTTCCAAAAATAGAAACATTGTATGTACCTTCCACTTCTATTTCTTTTCACACAGGATTATAACTTGACGATTTCATTTACTTAATTTTATTACAGTAACAATATCAATCGTGGTTGATCTATTACCATTCTTGGCCTGCTGGAAGGCTGCGAAAATTCTCCATGAAACGTTATTAAATAATATATTGAGGGCTCCGTTGAATTTCTTCGAAGTAACTCCAGTTGGTAGAATAATATCGAGGTTTTCGAAAGACGTGGATGCCGTGGATACTGCTATACCTTGGCAACTGTCTGGAGTCATCAGCTGTACCTTCGAGGTAAGTACTTTCATAGTCGCCTTCTTTAGTACCTATTAGATAATTCATTGACATGTTACACTACAAGACAGACAACAGGTTTTACTTGGATATTGTTTCTTAGTGCTATAGAAATAAATAGCCTTACACGTCGCACTTGAACTTATCATTATTTGTGCTGCAGATTCTAGAACACGGCTAAACATTATAGAACACGCATTAAGCTTAAACATTATTTGCCAGTGTACTTCGCCTTTGTACAGTATGTACATGAAGTTCTAATAAATAAAAATACCACACTAATACAAATAAATTAAGATTATTAAGTAAAGTTTATATATATACATATATCACCGAAAGAAAACTACATTCTTACCGAGTGCTATAATTCATTTAAATCCTATTTAGTCCTACCTGCTTATTAACGCAAACCTAAATCTAAAATCTAGTTATAAACTAATATAATCTAAATATGTACTTGCATAATATTGAAACAAAAAAAAAATGTATTTTGTTTTTAAAAACTTTGATAAAACAGGCTTGAGTTGTGAAACATTATACTATACACATAAATAAGATACTGTGTGTCCATAGAATAAGACGAAAAATTAAACTCTATTTTACACCAAAAAGCAAATACGTGAGTCGTAATCCCACTTACGGAACAGAGGTCGTAACTCGAATTATGGTAGGCAAAATGTGGACTTAAAATGTATACATTTTGCAGAGTTAACAACCGACACTAAAAATATATTATGAAAGTATTATAAGCATAAATAACATTGCGTTTTATAACTCTTCCTCATTTGGAGAGATACCATTTATTTGTAGATTATTCTCTCATTCTGATAAGCAAAACTTCAAAGCGATTAATATGATATCTGAACTGTCAACAGTTAGATTGTTTGTTTTATGTTCGTGAATAGTGTTACAATGTTGATGGTTATATGGTGACTTAATACTAATAGATAATACATATAATGCTTATGACAAGGACTTCAAAGTCTTAATAAATAATTACAATTGCTCATTGTTAGTCTAGTATGCCGCTAAAACTAAGCATTCTAAACTACCTCAATTGCAAGAATTCGTTTTATCTCTTATTTTTTTGTCGGAAATAGTTTATGTTGTTTATCGTTTGATTTTGTTGTAAGTTTGGGTAAAAACAAATGGCATCTTTAATTAGTATTTTAGTATATTCGCTGAACAAGTCGCATTCGTTCATATTTATATTTGGACTCTTAATCCAATTTTTTTCAAAATTAAAATGGCAATATAAAATGGTTATTATATCTGTTATAAACGACTGCCGTTGCTCGAGGCTGTTCATTTCCAGATTGCTATTACTTTTTTAATTTGCACGGCTGTAAATGTAACCAGAAATTTGTAAAAAAATAAATTTTGAAAAATGGTGCCCTTAGATTTTCTGTTTTAAACGCAACAACGACGAAAGAAAAGAGGAAGGCAATAAAATAATCAAGATGTTGCATATACGGATGAAACAGAGGAAAACGTATAAGTAATAGCTCTAGCAGGTCAGGGTCGAATTGACAATATAATCTAGGTCTATTAAAGGACAGATTCCGTGTGCGGCGGCTGAAATTGGCGTATTATCTTAAATACCGCAATTTTTAACAATTTATTTGTAAGATTTAAATGTCACTATTAAGCTACGTTTATGTACAGTCAAATTAATAATGTCATAATTGGAACTAAATAACCACAACTTCTGTGATTGTCGATTGATGTGTGATGTGATTGTGTTCTTTTGATGATGTGATTCTTTTGTTTGGCACAAGGTCGAAGCCTCGAGGCGAGAACTGGTATTGTTCGCTGTGGAAGCATAGAACAAAACACTTAATCATCTGTTATTATTATAATAACCTTAAGTTGTTGCACTGTACAAACTCAGCGTTATCAATTTAAGGAAATGAGAGCAAAATGAGAGCGATAGGAAGTTTAAATAAAGGCAATAGTAGTCATTTATTTGTATTTCCTTTCGTGAAATATTAAATACTATGATCTCGCAGCAGCCCTGAGGGGGCGGGGTTTATTGCAATGGCATAGTGCCCTCTACTGGTGCAATCTCTCTATAATAAAGGATTAAAAAATAATAATTAAACTCTAAGATATACCTATTTCCATATTTTTTGTATCTTTTCCATAAAATACCTATTACTGAAATGTGTGTTAGTTTATACATTAATATAACAGCTTTAAATATATATGAAGGTCATACAAAATTATCTCCATTGGCTTCAATACAGTCCTTTAAACGTCGAACACAGTTATCAATGTGAAAGTTTGGATGGATGGATGTTTGTACTCTATCAGGCCAGAAAGCCTTAACGGATCGTATAAAATAGAACATAATAGCACACAGGCTAAACTTCTGTATCCCGGTAAATGTACACTTCACAAGCAGCCCGGGAACGGAATCGCGGACGACGGTTAGTTTGATACTATTTTCACACACATTAAATGCCGTGACCCAGATGTTATAGTCTAGTGCTGTAATGCAGCTCGTAGTCAGAAAATTGTGTTCTTATATACTTTAACAACCATACTAAATTTATAAATTACTATCAGGACACAGGCTTGAGTTTATGAATATATCATTAAAAGCATTTTTACAATAATATTGAGAAGCTATGTCTGTACAATTTGCCCATGTTTGTTAACATACCAACTACGACAAATGGTTGAGCCTTATGAAAAAACTCACTCGCAACTCTGGAAATAAGTGCCCGTATGCCGACCCTCTAGACTAAATTTTAACATATGGGTGTTTAATACGCCACTGCCTGCCTCTTATACAGACAGGACGAGGAGCTATACAGACTCGAGTGTATGTGAACCTACTTATTATTAATAACACATTATTTTTAATGTTTCAGGTGTTGGGGACGATATTCGTGATCAGTTACTCAACGCCAATATTTCTGTCGGTAGTAGTGCCTATAGCGGTAGTATACTTGGCTATACAAAGGTTTTACGTACCGACATCTCGACAGCTGATGAGAATTATGTCTGTGGCTCGCTCGCCAATTTTCTCACACTTTAATGAAAGCATTTTGGGTGCCTCCAGCATTCGTGCTTTTGGAGTAAAGGATAGGTGAGCATTGATTATAGTTAATTAGTAAGTGTGTCCATCGAGTAAAATTGAGAATATCAAACTCATTTAAATTTAAAATTGGATAATGTGTAGTATACATATATGAATGTTTTTGCTAAGTTACGCATGTTTTCATATTTGTAAGTCAAACGGTCTGTGGTTTCTATTTTTCCTCTCTTATTAATCAATACCACCTATAATGTGATCTAAATGAATTCCTATTTTTTTGCAGATTTATAACAGAATCTCAGGAAAGAGTTGATCACTACCAGGCGATCTCATACTTGAGGTCCGTTGCTGATAGATGGCTCGGAGTCCGCCTTCAGATTGTTGGAAGTCTAATCATATTCTTCGCTGCATTATTTGCAGTCATTGGCCGAGATACCATCAGTCCAGGTCTTGCAGGTCTTTCTGTCAGCTACACGTTAGAGGTACATTCTCTGTTTAAATTCTTAAAACATATTTGTTTGTTTTAAAAATAAAGGAACTAGGATTAATTCCAATGTCGCGCCCAAAGAACACTCACACCCAGGGCGACTATTTGTGAATAACACGTATGTTTGTGCCATGTGGGAACCAAACCCACGATCTCCGAGGATTAGCTCGCGGGGTTACTAATCACTAGCTAGACAGACAAACCAGTCAATTTATTCTTAAGTTATTTTGGACTAATGATATTTTTTTTCAAATTACAGATCACGCAAATATTATTTTATTTAGTCTTGGGGATCTCCATAGTTGAAACTGATATTGTAGCTATAGAACGGATGAAAGAGTACGCTGAAACGGAGCAAGTAAGTGAATGCTATATATATGTGCTCTTTTATACCGTCTGATGACAGTAATATAATTTGAACATTCCTAGGAAGCTGACTGGGTCGTACCCAATGGACCTCGCTCTTCATGGCCAGAGAAGGGGTCAGTAGAGTTTGAAGGGCTTACTATGGCGTATAAAAGTGGAGCGGAGCCCGCACTTCGTGATGTCACGTGCACCGTTGCAGCGGGAGATAAGATTGGAATCGTTGGGCGCACCGGCGCGGGCAAGTCTACGCTCACGCTCGCACTTTTCCGGTACGTAGGCAGCTTCTAGCTCAACACCTGTTTGTGCAATTTAGGATTAACACATCTAACGTTTATCCTACAGAATCGTGGAACCATTGGCAGGCCGCATTTTCATCGATGGATTGGACATCTCTAAAATAGGTCTACATCAACTACGTTCGCGTATAACCATCATACCACAGGACCCGGTGCTGTTCGCAGGAACACTGCGGATGAACCTAGATCCGTTCTCAACGCATTCAGACAATGAAATTTGGCATGCGCTCGAGCTTGCACATCTTAAGCCGTTTGTTCTTGGTGAGTAACGACCTCATAGAGTATATACCCTAATGACGTCTGGGATGGGTAAAGTGGGACCGCCGACTAATCGCAATCGTTTTAATAGATATTCCGCAGATGATTGAGCTATATAGAAGCGCTTGCGTTTCCTGGCTCTATTTAAAAGCATATCAAGCCTATCTGTATGTCGCCTTGATTAATGTCCCCTTTGAATGTGAATGTTACTGAAACTTGCACCAGTCTGGGTAGTAGCGCCTTAAAAGGTGATAATGTTTTTTTTTTCCTTTAATAAATGTTGTATGTGTTTGCAGGACTGCCAGCAGGACTGCGACATGAAGTGTTAGAAAGTGGCGAAAATTTGTCAGTGGGACAACGTCAACTTGTTTGCCTGGCGCGGGCGCTTCTGCGGAAGACTTCTTTGCTCGTATTAGACGAGGCTACCGCCGCTGTTGACCTGGAAACGGATGATTTGATCCAGGTATGAGCGTGTCTGACCTGATTACTGCTAAATTCAACTTGTGTAAAGATGTTATTAAGCCCCTCATGTCATATGTTACAGAAAACCATTCGCACCGAGTTTGCATCGTGTACGGTTATTACCATCGCTCATCGACTCAACACCATCTTGGATTCCACAAAGGTTATGGTGCTAGATAAGGGTCGGCTCGTTGAATACGCTTCTCCGAGTCAGCTACTACAGGATAGGAATTCCATGTTTTACAGTCTAGCCAAAGATGCTCATCTAGTTAGTTAATTTTTCTGTGTCAATGATATGACTACAAATAAGCATTAAGGTCAAGTGTATTTCTAATTTTAATTTGAATAAAAATAATGTTCCAATTTTAATGAGATTTATTTTGACAAAAATTGTTGTAAATCAACCACTATGTTATTTAAAAAATATATATATTATTAATTTTAGTATATCGATAGCATCCGTTCTAATCTATGTGTGAACGTACAATGTGTGTATGTTTATTTATTTCTTTATTTTATTTTATTTATATTTGTAACACTCATTGGCATATATACTTTTTAATGCATCTTCTGCAGTCATCTCTACACCAGCCTAGGGTAGACTGGCAGATAATGCCCTTGGCGTTAAGTATAAGTCCGCATGTGTGCATATTGTGCAAATAATAAAATAAAATAAAAAGCCTTTATTGTTGTTTCTAACATTCTAAAGTACATAGCTTATTGCCTAGAAATGTAATATAAATAAATAAAATAAAAAAAACTACTTTATTTTATTGAATGTTGGCAAACTTTTATTTCGGTACAACTTGTCTTCCGACAAAGGCCTCGTCTAAAGATCTCTATTCATTTCTGTTCCAAGCTGTCTGGTCCATGTTGGACCCGCTGATCTTCTTATGTCATCTTGCCATCTCTTGATCTGTCTACATCTGCTTCTTTTATTGTCTATTGGGCACCATTCCGTTAAGATTCTTGTCCATTTTTCTGTATTCTCCTTACTCATATGCCCTGCCCATCTCCACTTCAGTAGTTTATAAGTTGTGTATATGTATATGTGTAAGATTTTGTCGGTCTTTTCTTTTAACTCCTAGTGTACTTTTTTCTATTCCATTTTGACAAATCTGTATTTTGTTTGACAGTTCGTCTGTCAATGCCCAAGTTTGACATCTATATAGTAAACATGGTAGGATACACATATTATAAACCTTCCTTTTATCTTCATCGGAACTTCTTAATTCTTCATTATTTCGCTGAGTGACCAATATCGTTTCCATGTGTAAGTTATTCTCCTGCCTATTTCTTTTTTCATGCAGTCTTTAGTAGATATAATTGGCCCAAATAAATGTATTCGTGCACGAACTCTATTTGCTCATTATTAACCTTAATAGTATCTGATTCTGAAGAGTTTGATATAATTTTTGTTTTGGACAAATTCATGGATAATCTTTAATTTCTTAATATTTCACCGTTTATGTTTAACCCTTTTTCCATCCAATCAAGTTTCCTGAAAATCATTTCTAAAATTAGTGCATAAAGTATTAAATAAATCTGATCTATAGATCTCTAATAAATACCTAACAGTGTGAATATACTAAAAATTATTTTTTATCTAATCAATAAACAACTGAAACAAGGTAGGTACAGAACAGAATATTCCGAACATAAACTTTTGACATAGTTAGTCTAGACAGAAAACATCTTTATGTAAACTCATTAATTTAAAAAGGTAATAAACCTGTATGGTAAAAATACAATTATAAGTAAAACTATTGAGTGTTTTTAACGTAGCGGGAGAGAGCTTGGTTTAAAGGCAGGTAATCAACCATCAGGTGACCCGTCCGCTCGTTTAGAGTCTTCTTAGTTTCTCAGAGTCCTAATAAGCCCAGTGTTAAGTTTGAACTTGAAAGAAAGTCCGCAATTGCGTAATGCAAGTAGGACCGCTACGACCTCCCTATACTCATAAGTAAATCCAATGCTGTGTTCGATGGGCTGTGGGATTATTTCACCTATGTATGAACTTAATAAGTAATATTATTGTTATGCTAGTATGCATATTGCACTCTTTGGTACCTACACTTAAAAGTAAATAGATACAATACAATACAAAATTATTACATCATTGGACTTTCCGTATATCTCTAACGAATAACACCCTTGTTCGATAAACAACAAATAGGCAAAACAGGAAAATGTACCTTTAATCGAGATTTATAAGGCTAGGGATTGATACGATAGATAAGACTTTTGCTACGAATCCTCAAGTGCTTTTTCCGTAAGCAGGAACACTGCTGACCCTGGTTACAGAAACAGTCAAAGCCGAAGCCTTCACAGCGTATGCATGCCAAATAGCTATAACAAAACCAAACAATTGTACCAGATTGAATTTTTCTAAAATAGACGGATGAATGGCTTAATGGATTTGTATGAAGTTTGGTACAGGGAGATATTGTAGTCCAGAATAGCATATAGGCTTTTGTACGTACGGAGTAGTGTCGGGTTCTCTAATGCCGTATAAATCTACATTTCAAAATGTTGACGTTCACAAGTGCCAGCCAATAACTACAAGATAGAAAAATAAGTACTATATTGTATTCTACTACCGTTATATGCTGTCAGATATTAGGCTTGACGAAAGTCAAAAACAGGTAAGACAACACAAGCCCTCGAAGCTTAGTATAGGAAGGAACTATAAGGGCCTGGACGACTCCGTTACAGTCGATGATGTCCGTGTTGCAATTCGGGAAAAGACGGGGTGCAATGCGGACAACATTAGGGTTGGCACCATCCGACCCGGTCCAGGCGGTCTTGGCGCGGTGTGGATCAGCTGTCCCGTAGCGTCGGCCAAAATTTTGGGTGACGCCGGCAGGATCCTCATCGGTTTCGTTAGCGCCAGAGTTACAGTTCTGGCGGCGAGACCGATGAGGTGTTACAAATGCCTGGTTGCGGGACACACCCGCATCAAATGTGACAGCTGCTTCGACTGCAGCGGATTATGTTTCCGCTGCGGTCGACCGGGGCACAAGGCGGCAGAGTGCTCTGCCGCCCCTCACTGCCCTATGTGTGCGGCGGGCAATAAGCCCGCCAATCACCAGATGGGGCAGGGGGGCTGCAAGCCTTCCCGCGCTTCTCGGCAGACGTCGGGGACTAGCCTAGCGGCCCAGGCTGCCTCCGACGTTGTCCGTCTGTCCACATCGACGTCCATGGAGGTTGTAGAGACGATCCAGTAATGGACCACGTCTCCAACCTCCTTGTCCAGACGAACCTAAACCACTGCGCCGCGGCGCAGGATCTCTTCCTGCAAACCATGGCGCAGTGGTCGATCGGTGTTGCCGTAGTCGCGGAGCCCTACTTCGTTCCTCCCCGTCCAAACTGGATTAGTGACTGGGACGGCTCCGTGGCAGTCGTCGGTTCCGCGGCGGCTCATTCCCCGCCCTTGTCGCTTAGAGACAAGGGCTCTGGATATGTTGCCGCCGAGTGGGGGGGGATCACCGTTTACGGTGTATACTTCTCCCCCAACCGGAGTTTGAGCGACTTCGAGGTCTTCCTTAACAGCTTGGAGACATCGATGCGGCGATTAGCGTCTGGGCACGTCCTCGTGCTGGGGGACTTCAACGCAAAATCCATTGCATGGGGGTCCCCCAGGACGGACGCCAAGGGCGAGGCCGTCGAGGAGTGGGCGGCTTCGGTGGGCCTCTGTTTACTAAACAGAGGCTCCACCAACACGTGCGTGCGACAGCAGGGTGGGTCGATAGTGGACCTTTCGTTCGCTACCCCTGCTGTTGCCGCACGAGTAAGGAACTGGCGTGTCCTGGAAGAGGTTGAGACGCTCTCGGATCACCTGTATATCCGATTTGAGCTCTCCCGGTCCCAGGGCCCCAGTAGGGGTCACGCGGCGCGGCGTAATTCCCGTTTTAGGCGGTGGGCTGTTGCCAAGCTGGACAGGGACCTACTAGAGGAGGCGGCCATTATTCACTCTTGGCTGTCTCCGCAGGCCCCGACCGAGGAGGTCGATGCGGGGTCTGGCCGCTTTCGCGATGCGATTACGCAGGTTTGCGATGCGGCCATGCCCCGTATCCGGGGTCGTTGGCCTCCAAGGAAGGAGGTCTACTGGTGGTCCCAGGAGTTGGCGGACCTCCGTGCGGCTTGTACTCGTGCCCGGAGGTCCTACACTCACAGCCGGCGGCGTCACCGCGGAGACGGTGAGGAGGACCAGCTTCACGAGGAGTACCGCGAAGCGCGGAAAACTCTGAAGCTGGCCATTTGCCGCGCCAAGGACGCAAAGAGAAAGGAGATGCTGGAGAGTCTCGACCGTGACCCCTGGGGTCGCCCATACCGTGCGGTGCGTCAGAAGCTCCGCACGTCGGGCCCCCCCCTTACCGAGACTCTCCAGCCCAGCTTCCTGCAGGAAGTGGTTGAGGGCCTTTTCCCGCAGCGGGCGGAGCACACACCCCCGTCGATGGCCTACGCGGTCGGAGACGACGGGGGTAGAGAGGACGATGTGCCGCCCGTTAGGGAATCGGAGGTTGGGGCGGCTGTTCTACGGATCCGTTCCAAGAACACCGCCCCCGGGCCGGACGGGGTACCAGCCCGAGTGATGGCCCGAGCCCTCGACCATATGTCGGACCGCCTCAGGGAAGACCGCGTCCGGACGCTTCCTAGAGTGCTGGAAATGCGGGAAGCTGGTCCTGTTGAGGAAGCCGGGACGGCCTGCCGATTTGGTCGCGGCCTATAGGCCCATCGTGTTGCTGGACGAGGCGGGTAAACTTTTTGAGAGGATACTCTCTGCCCGCATCGTCCGGCACCTCAGCGAGGTGGGCCCCGACCTGTCGGACGCCCAATTCGGGTTCCGGGAGGGGCGTTCGACGGTCGATGCCGTGATGCGCCTTAGGTCCGTGACCGGAGAGGCAGTGAGCTGTGGCGGCGTGCTGTTGGCGGTGTCTCTGGACATCGCCAACGCATTCAATAGTCTGCCATTCAGCTGCATCAGGGAAGCACTCCAATACCACGGGGTGCCAGAGTACCTGAGGCGGCTGGTAGCAGACTATTTAGAGGAGCGTACCGTCGTGTACGAGGACCGAGAGGTCGTCTTGAGACGGCGACCCATGGCGTGCGGCGTTCCGCAGGGGTCTGTCCTTGGACCACTCCTGTGGAACGTGGGGTACGACTGGGTCCTACGAGGTCGCCTCCCCCCCGGGCTGGGCGTAATTTGCTACGCTGATGACACATTGGTCACAGCCCGGGGGGCGAACTTCCAAGAGGCGGCGCGCCTGGCCACCAGGGGTGTTTCTTTGGTGGTCGGGCGCATCGAGGCACTGGGCTTACGGGTGGCCCTGGATAAGACGGAGGCCCTTTTGTTCCATGGGCCCCGTCGTGGTCCACCCGCCGGTGCCTCCATCGAGGTCAACTCGGTCCTCGTCCCGGTTCGGGCCCAGATGAGGTAGCTGGGCCTGATACTCGACGGTAGGTGGCTCTTCGACGAGCACTTCCGACAGCTTGGTCCGAAGCTGGTCGACGCTGCCTCTGCCCTTGGGCGACTTTTGCCCAATTAACTATTTATGCAAATGACTAATTTAAACGACATAACTGATGTTATCGAATCATGTTTCTAAGGTTGTATAATTGGAAATGACGATTCTGCACTGCCTTTAGCTAAAATACGGAATGTTATAAAGTCAAAAAACATATTATTCAATTTTATGGATCGAGAAAGTTTTACACAGTAGTTTCAGTGAAATGAGTGAAAACAAATGAGTGTTTTCACAAATTGGCACTTAAAAAAAGTGTCTGTCGTGAATCGAAGTGAATTTGACTAAAGAAAATTGTGGTCAATGATTTATTACAACTTTCGTTGCGATCTTACTCAACAACAATCTTACGATAGACTTCGATTTGCGTTTTATTACAAGGCCCCATTTTGTTTAGAACTGTTTAATGAGTTTAAACGGTGTCGAAGCAAACTCGCTGATGATTTTCGAAAAGGACGTCTTTCTACGGCGACTACTGAAGATAACGCGATTCGGACTTTAGGACAGCTGTAGGCATTGGCATGAGGCAAATACAAAAAGTCCTACATGAATATTTAGGCATCAGAAAGCTTTGTAATAAATGGATAAATTTGTTTAGATTATTTCTACAGATCGGTATGTAAGTCATTGTTTACCACTTGTCTTGGAAAATGTTACACAGCAGCGCAAGAAGCAGGATGCTCCTTCACCTCGACAACGCTTTAGCCAAATATTAGTAATAGTCCGTCTGGCGGAGTGACCGCCAGACGGACTATTACTAATATTTGTCTATCGAAGCCGGTGAGGTATTGAGTCATCTTCCTTACAGGCCCGACCTGGCACCTTTTGACTTTTATTTATTCCCAAAAATAAATGATAAACTTAAAGGAACTCCGTTTATAAACCCTGAAGATGCCGTGTCTGCGTTTGAAAAAGGCGTGGAAGAGATCCCTAAAGAAGAGGGGGCCTACTGATTCATTCAATAGTTCTATCGCATGTGAAAGTCCTTAGAAAGGAATGGATAGTACTTCGAAAAGCAAAAAAAAAATTAACAGGCTTCTATATCATTAATTTTTTTATTTTCTAAAAACTATCAGTGTGACCCCCGTATTACATGTTTATACGTATGTGTATGTGTATATATGTATATGTATGTACATATACATAAACGATGATTCTTTGTCAAGGCCTAGAAACCGAAACGGTTTGACAGATTACGACATGTAAGGGGTCATTTGAATCATCTTAATAGTGATAGTGACACAGGGTATAAGATATCGAGATGGCGTCCGCGAAAAGAACATAGAGAGTCAATTAATATAATAGAGTTGGGTTACAATTAACTTTTAACAGACTTCAAAAGGAGAATGTTCTCATTTAGACTGATTTTTAGAGGGGAAAGAAGAGGGTATACAAAGGGAGAGGGGATTTGGGCTCCAATACATTTAATCGGCAATACAATGTAAGCATTGTTTACTCTAGTCAGACCAGCCTATATATATATATAACAAGGAAATAAATACATAGACAAAAGCAAACTTTTATCCAAGTAACATTCTAATATATCCATATTTCTTTTTGCACTCGAAACGTCTATATTTTCCTTTACCATATCTAGCGACCGTGGATATTTAAGTTTGATATGAATTCAATAAATCGATCTATCGATCCATCGATAAATCGATATAAATGTCGATGCTTTTATAAACTCGATCAGCTCCAAGCGCCATACAGTAGTATTAGAGTACACAGAAATTTATTATCCAGCAGTATTACATTCTCTGTGACAGCGCTCACAGTGCTCAGACTGCTCGCGGTCTTCACTTGAAACATTTCAGGCGCGATGCAAGTTTGCGCGGTAAATCTTAATGTATTTGATGTCGTTGTATAATTTTATAAACAGTACATAATCTAGTACCCGTCATTATGACACTTAATAGTTCAATGGATTCTTTTTGTGGATCTACTTACTGGGTATGTATTTTTTTGGTTTTTCTTTAAAAAGTAATCAAACACTGTAAATATTCTTAATAAATCTGATTACAAAACGCTTGTATTTCAGACTGTATTTGATTGAAGTTCTGGAGTTAGTTTAAAAAATGTAATTTTTATAAAAGTATAGACCAGTGAAGAGATTATTATTTTATTTATACTTATACTACACTATTTTCTTCCTATAAAAACTTGTAGTGCGGGTTAGTTCTCTGATATTATTTCCACAGACGGACGGTTCCAATTCTACTAAGATATCAGACTTGCGTCCTACTAAAAACATATTATAGTTAAATGTAGTTTTAGTTAATATTAATTACTAATATATAATATTCAGATCGATGTTAATAAGCGCTTCTGATGCATATACGAGTATGTACCAATCGTGTTTTGTGTCAAGAGATGCTAGATTATTTCAATTTTGTATCAGTATGGAACAAATTTCGATACCGAGATAGGAAAAACATATAATCCATTTTTTATTTTATAATATAATAATATGCAGTGAACGCCAAAATATACTAATTCATACAATTTTATTTTGTAACCATCACACCATCACGTAACAAAAACCAATAAAATTATAATTTTCTCTTCTGAATCTATCAACTCGTCCCATTTAAATGTATAGCAGCTATAATCCTCTATAAACAACAGAACTTTGATCAATCTTTAATGATCCAATAGTATGACTGCACGGGTGGCACAGTTTACGTGGTCGCCTCGCCACTACGAGTGTAGTGGTTTTGATCCCCACATGAGACAACTCTTTGTGTAACCCTGAAAGTGTTGTTCTGTGAGTCTAGGTGTTCTATGTGTCTGTTATTAGAATGTTTGAAGTCCCTTGCTATACAGGAATTAATTGTTTATTCTTATATAAATATTAAAGTTCTGGAAAAGTTAAAAATTTAAACAACAAAAACACTACTCTTAAAGTGCTCTTTGTAAGACTCATTGTTTCACTTTTTGGATCTTGAAAATGAATCTTGAAAAAATTTTGTTTTTAGTGTATGACATACTTTTTTCTCATCGTTCTCTTCAGCAACTTTAAAGCAAGGCCTCTCACGCGCAAAACTATGTTTATAGGTTTATAATAGACGAGACAAGTATTTTTTAGATATCCTAATCTTCATTAAATAAAAAAAGTTATATAATGCGGAGATAACGTAATTTATGGTCATTCATTGTTAGCTATTGGTTGCCCACGACACGCATCACCGATCACCAAGTTGATAAGCACGGGGCTAATGTCATACTGCAAACATGAATACCGGTAACAGTTGATTAACAGTGCGTATTTGGTTTCCATCTCAAAATAAATTGGTAGACGAATCCAATGAATAAAACGTGCCATGACGTCATTAAAGCCTGTATCATGAGACGCGAAATTGTTAGCAAATATGCCTAAATTTGTTCTCAATCGCAATAACATTTTGTTGATTTTTTATTTATATTTCTTTGATGTTTGCACCGTGATCGTGATCACGGGTGTCCTTTGGAAAAAGAACCATGTGAATATAATCGCGATTAAGCCCCGATTACATAATTTAATATGTTTTACTAACATGAGTTGGAAAATTACCTTTTAAATGATTACCAATAAATCTTAAAGAATGTTAATAAGTAATTCAAGGCAGCTACAGAATATTTATAGCTATGGAACAATTATAATTTACATTAGAATAATAAATAGGTATGATGGCACTGCTCTTATTACTGCTCCTTAATGCCAAGGTATCACGTGTTATCTAATTTTATTTTACTTTGAGCCCTAATATTTGCTAACTTAATCTACTAGTATACCAAAGATGAAAAGATTTTGTGTTTATTTCTCTATTTAAAAGGGGTAACTTAACCATCTTAATAAGTTTCTCAACTTGAAACAGTCCGATTGCAGACAGACCATTAGGTACGCACCTGAAAACACTAAAAACACCCGGAATGTGAAGCCTATGCTAAGAAGTTAGAGGAACTTATGTAATCACAAGCATTTAAAATAAAGTGTGAAATCGTTCTATCCTATTCAACAGGGTTTCTTATTCATTATCGATCACTTTTTTCTATTGATCTGTTTTCCATAACAATGACATACAATTGCATATGGCCTTCAAATTATATTTACCCGCTATATGACGCAGTTGTTCCAATTTCATGGTCAAAAGCGGTGGGTATAGTATATGTATGTATAATATAGCACATCTTAGACGAATATGGTACTATTATCTAAAAAACAGTACATATACTTGTATTTTTTTTTTTGAAGACGCGTGAACGTGTCGCGGGGGACTTTACAAACATTCAAACAACGGATACAAAGAAAACCCAGACTCGGAACAACAATTTGAGGATTACACAAAGTGTTGATCCCTTGCGGGGATCGAACCCACAACACCAAGCGCGGCAGCGTGGTGACTACTTCAACCGCTTCGCAATCCGTGCAGTCGAATATCTTTATATATATAATTCTACTGTACGTGTGTATGTCACTGAACTCCTCCTAAACGGCTGGACCGATTTGAATGAATTTGTTTTGTATGCGTGTGGGTGGCGCCCTGGATGGTTTAGATTCACATATCACCCCGGCAGATGGCGCTGCAGTCGGTATCTAGGTTATTATATAATTTATAATATCCAAATCGCTTGAAATATCATGCAGGACAACGTCTGTCGGGTTCGCTAGTATTATATATATTTATTACTATTGTATTCATACATACACACACATATATAATGCCCTGTTATTGTCGGTGTTGTGGAATTGAGCAACCCCATATTTTCCCGAGGGTGTCATAAAAGTTGATTATAGGATCGGACTGTTATCTATCATACAGTATGTATACAGACATATAGTGCCTCTCTGTTACGTTAGCGGGACTGGATTGTTAGTAGCAAAAGTGGATGTTTTATATACCTCTGCCTACCCCTTACACACATACATACATTTACATCTGCATCCCCAAAGGGGTGTGTCAAATGCTAACTAATGCCAACTAAAATGTAGTATTACTTATCTACGTAATACAGTCAAACCATTAACCGGGCACTGGTCATTAACTGGGGCACGGTCTAATAGCTAGAGACCGGACAAAAAATAAAATGTATATACATTTTATTTTTATAAATAAAATTGCATATTCAGCCCATTCTCAGCGGATGTTTATTAATATTATAATAATATCTATATTTTATTTTAGCTATATTTATTATATTTCCGGTAGTTTAACCTATTGATGGGTGTAAAAATAAACACTAAAACCACAATTTCAACATATACGTACACAATTTTCATGTATCAAAATATTTTGATTGATTGGAACATTAGAACACCTACCTACCTGATTGCTTCCGTTTACAAACATGTTAAATAATATTTCGTTTTAGTTCATTCGTCTACAAAGTTGTTATATTTTGGTATTGATAATTTATGATGGAATAATTCACTAATATTATGCTGATTGAAGTGAAGTCTAAATTTTGAAGCGGGACATCGGTGATTCCAGTCTCACATATGAAGAAATGTCCACGCTTCTCAGTCAAGTGGAGGCGTGTTTAAACTCGAGACCCGTGAGTGTGATTAATGTTACCGATCCAAGTGAGCCATTGCCATTGCCATTGTCTAGGGGTTAATCCCTAGACATTTCCTAATTGGAGAACCTTTAGTTACTGTAACAGACGACAGATATGATGAGTCACGAACCGGTTGGTATCGACCCATCTTTGACTCAGTATTTATTAGCGCGGTGGCTAAATAAAACTAGCCTTGGCTTGGGGATCTTTTCGGTAGACAAGCACGAAACTATTGGAGTAGAACTAGTTGAAGCACTAGTACGATCCATAACCGGCTTTGTCGATGTGGTTAGATCTCTCTTCTCGGGCTCTCGATTTAAATGCAGCAGTGAATGATGGCGCTTCTGGCAGACTCTACAGATGGTAAACTTTTTACAATCATATGCCGTGTGGTTACCGCCCAAACAGTTAAAGCACGCACGCACGCACTCGCACATGCGATGTTTCGCGACAAATTCACGCCTATGTTCAATTGGCTGCTAAGTGAATTTCTTACTAAAACAAAGCTAGTGCGATTCTAAGCAGTATTCACAATGTCATTTGTCATTGAATTCGTGGCCACCATTACTCTTGGCGTATGAGCATGTGAAGTATTATTGTTACTAACCCGATGAAGAACTAATGATAATGATGATGAACTAAGGCAACCGCCTTAGATGGTGCTAAACTCTCTAGAGCGCGAAAACGATTTTCTATAAAAACCTTGAATTGTTGAAATGTTGGTAAGTCATTAGTGGAATCAGTATTGTTGAAACTTAAGTCCCATTGTTTTATTGTTTCCTTATTTAATTGGAATGTTACTATATGTATGATGATAACATCAAATGTATTCACATTTTACACCTAAATTACTCAGTGCATTTAAACAATCGCAAGTTGTATTGAGTAATTCTTTCAATAATGTAGCGCACTCCACATGCATTCGCTTTTGACCAAACAATCTTTTTAAGATACAATCAGTGAGATATATTTTGTTACTGTAGCGTTTTTCTAACTGGGCCCAACATTGACTATAATTAGCATCAGTTATATGACGTATCAATTGCTCAGCTTCCCCAGAAAGGTGACTTTTTAAATAATGAAGCTTCTGTACGTTATCAAGTGAATCTTTTTTGTGTACTAAAGATGTAAAAAGATCATGAAATGTAGTTCATTCCTCATATTTACCCGAAAATGTTGGAATGGCAATCTTGGGTAAGTTTACCAAAGAATTTTTTACCCTAGAAACACCATCACCTGTTTGCTCAACACTTTTAACTGCCTTAATTTTGTTTAAAGTAGTCTTTATAAGGCTTTGTAAATTATGTAAGTGTCCTCTGTTGTATCATAAATATCAACTACCTTTTTTGCCATTATATCCTCTATCCTAAACTTCTCATACAATTGAGCATTATTAAATTTAAACGATAACCAATCATTTTCTAATAGTTCTTGTTTTGTTTCTGTGTATTCTAATGTTAATCTATCTTTATCGCACTTCTTAAACTTAGTCAAGCCGTTGGTTATGACGCTTTGTAAATCCTTCAAAACATTTATCAATCCGTCCATTTTAATATTGTTTTTGTATTAAATAAAGTACAAACTGATTAACTTGTTATGAAAAATCATTTGTTTAAAAGTAAAAGGTATCACAAAAATATATAAACAACTCACAAGAAGATAACGTATTTATCAAAATCTTCTAATCTCAAAGATAAAATGTGTAAATAAAAAATGTTCTAAAATTACTTAACTGTGTTCTAAAAATTCTTAGTCTCAAACAGTTGCTTAAAATTTTAAAAGTGTTTGGGTCACAGAAATCTGGCGGAGTTCGGACATAGATCGTGAAATCTATGTCTGAACTCCACTCCACTCCGCCAGATTTCTGTTTCCCCCGTTTTCTATAAATTATTCTAGGTCTTAAAACTAACATGCACAAATAAACAAAGTTAACAAGTTCTTAACAATATAGTAGAAATTTTCAAAATTTAAAATAAGTGTAAAATTTTCCGATCTTCAAATTATTTTTCAAGTCTTCAACGTTAAATCCTGATCGGAATTTCGTTTCTATTCTTTCCACGTTATAAATAAAATTGTACTCACAATATGCACATCCTACTAACACAATAGTATGATGTGATTGATGACCTGTATGTAGGTGTCGCCCTCTATGGTGATTCCTTTTCAAATATTTGAAAAAGAGTGTCCTTGGAGTTCCTTGCTTGTTCTTCTCCATAGGTTGTTCCTCTCTCTACGTATTGGAACAGACAACTAGCTTCATGTCTGATTTAGTCTGACCGACTTCCTCTCTTGAAGTTTCAAAAATACCTATGATTGGTTCAGTTGAAATAAACGATTTTGATTTGACATATATCGTGTATTTTGTGGATTTACACGCTTATCTAATAAAATAGTTGTTTCCCGAAGTCTTATCAGAGTTTACGCTCAGAGCTCCGCTCCTAAGGATCGCAAATTGAAGTTTGTGTAATAGACTGTATTATTTTTTAATAAACACTCTATCTGTCTATATATAAAAGGAATCATTCAAAGATTAAAACCTCTTTCTATCTGTCGTCCTATTTCCTCGATAACGAATTGAATGCTTGCAAAAGTAAAAAATACGTAGGATTTGCAATCTTTGACTTTACACATTCGACCTGCATTTATGAGAAACGGTGTTGATCATAAATGGAAATAAAAAAGGTCATAACTTTTACACGGGTTGTTTTTTTTTACAATGTTTGAAGTGAAAACTTGCACTTTTTGGGTGAACTAAAATCATGGAACTCGCGTTATTGTCACCGAACGCTTCCCATGAGATATATGTATACTGTATATAATTTAATAGCTCGACGATACAATTCACAAGTTACTTAGTTTTCACTTCTATCGGCAGTCCCATAAGACTGCCCCGCATGTTTTTTGGTTTTTGCAACCGCAAGCTAGAGATGTATCTTTTCTGATGTTAAAATAAGTGTTACATTTTCTGGATCACGCTGTATATTAAGGCGATTACCGAAATAGTTATATTTTATTTTCTTACTATAACGAATATATAATTTAAATATGAGTATTTTATGTCACCACAACTTAATAAATGGACAGTCCGATCCCTTGTCGCCTTTTACACCTATGTTCAGAGAGCTGCTGGCTGTACAGAGAATTACAGGTGGTCACTATCTGAGGTTATTTGTAAACTAAAGCAAGCGTTATGTCCGCACGAATGGTGCAATAGTTCAAGTGGCAACCTCCCTACTACGCTGCCACGCCCAGTGTTGTGGGTTCCATCATCGGAATTAATCCGTGCGTGAGTTGTCTCTTAAAAAGAGAAAAAATAAATAAAGAATACAGGAACCCTCTCATATTATTATGAAGCTCAAGCAAGATAAATCGTAGCGGTCGTTCAATTTATCTTACTTTTTATTAAGCTTATTGAAAAAATTTAGTTTAAAAAATTTAAAACCCGACACCATTACTAACTTCCTTTTAATATGTTTGTTGCTAACAAGTACCACATTTCAATTCAATCACACTATTAGGACGATTCAACAGACACATGTCGAAATCCATCAAGCCGCCTGCTTTATAACGCTGAATTTACGTAGTACTACAATAACATAAGTACTAACTGTAATAAAATATGATAATAACAGTTTTTTGAGTGTTTTAATATCGACCTGTTCAACGTTTTATCAGACAGACAGACAATATCAGTCCCAGCCTCGAAGCTTCGACCTTGCGCAAAACAAAAGAATCACACAAATCGCTCGAAAAACTTGTGATTACTTGGTTCCTATCACGACATTGTCGGACGTCCCAAACGTGATTGATGAAAAAATTATTTGCACAGGATTTTCATTGCCAGCTAGCTGATGTTAGAAGTAAGAAAGGTAGAAGAAAAAGTAAATAAAGACATGTTTATTTCGGAAATATAATGAGATGTCTGGAGTGGCTCAGTGAGTTTGCTATCATATTAATTTATGCTGTAGTTTTTTTTTTAACTCTCCAATTAAACGCTTAGTGGCCAGTACTAAGTGGTTAATAAAAATGAAAACATAGTATCAATTCTTGCAAATAAGGCGTCAGGCACAATTCTGAATGTTTCTTGTAGTATTAGATGAACAATGTAAGACTGAAGTTCTTATTCATTATGTATCTGTAATGTCTCATAGTATTAGATCATCATCATCATCACCAAAACATACAAGCTTATCGTAGTAAGTAGAAATTGTATATTTTCAAATTAGGAAGGGTATCTCTAACAATAAAACACAATCTTCCTTATGGTTATGACACTGACAATAATTATCGCTTTTATAGACTTGCATAAAACGATTTCAATTATCATCAGAGCTACTTTGTTAAAATAATGACCTAGATATGTACAAGCACCTTTGCTTGTATGTGCCTAAATGTGATGGCCAACGCAGTCGCTTATAAAACCAAAAAATCAATTATTTAACTTTATTACACACATTAGTGTACAACATGGTAGAAATTCGACCGTAATTTAAAACAATTTTAATTTAGAAATTTCATTCCTATCAATTTTTTCATATTACTAAATCTATATTTATATAACGGCTGATTATCTTACTATTTTATAGTACGACAATCAGCGGTATTATCTCACGGATATACACATATGCCACACAACCTTAATACCGATATTTTTACATATTATTCAATGAAAAATGTTATATTAAATTAAATAATATAGGTTTCAAGTGCGTACTTAATATAGGTTACAGGCAGTTCGAGTTACTGGTTGCGACCACGATGACGTTGAGCTGATGCTTCCGCTTCCCTTTCCCTTTCCCTTACAATAAATTCCCAATTTCCCCTTTTTTAATTCCTATAGATTTTTTTTATAATATAAGGACAAACGAATGTACGGATATCCTGATGGTAAGTGCCGTCCATGGACACCTGAAACTGATGCGGGGTGGGGGGTTGCGGAGATGGGAAAGAGGAGAGAGGGGATAAAGAGAGGGGGAGTTGGGCCTTCGGAAACCTCAATAATTTAACAAATAATATTATTAGACGCAATCGTTGCATTTCGCAGAAATTTATATGAGGCTGTTTAAGAGCAGGCCCCCTAAACTTTATGTTAGTTTACATTAATATTCTGCAACAGTCACACACACACAATCAAAATGGTACTTTAGTGTATCATTTATTAGTTCTTTTTCTATACATTTAGAAGATAGTTACGTAATTGTAACATTATCGCTCGATTCATTTTTTATTCCATAATCCTGTCTGAAGATTTCATTTCATTTCTGAAGATTAATGAAAATTACTGGGATTTTGTGTCTAAAATAAGTATTCACAGTAAGAAAATACAGTTTATTATACAGTCACAAGATATTTTCTCTCTAAATCAATTATTACTTTAGTTATAATCAAAATAAGATTTGAGACTTTAGTTTCGTGATCGAACATGATCAAAGAGTGCACACGATATTCAACTTAATTGACGAAATTTTAACATTTAATACAATGGCCTGAACGGTTTTTGATAACATTCTGTCCGCCGATCTGAGAGGGTCTGTTTTACTATCGCGCACGTTCAATGGGTACTTTATTTAGGAGTTATTTTCAATAAAATTCATATTATTACGTATTTTCATACAATGGGAAACAAAGACAATATTTTTTTTTATAAATTATTAAGCGTGGCTTCAAGGTCAGCCTTTTACAGTAATTATAAGGCGAACAGAAGAAGCTATGGCGGCGATTTGATTATGACCTATAAATGAAAATTGTATAATAATATAAGTATTTAGTATATCAGTTGTAACACCACTCCCGTCCATCCAAAGATTGAAGGGAAGATATTGCTGTTAGGGATAAGGCCGCCCATTGTGCATTTTCTTAATTATGTACACTTGTTCTTATATTTTTTTATTTGCATAGTAAAGAGCATTCGTTATTATTATTCTATATTATTATTAGTGCAAGATAGCTTAGAAACTGCAAATATATCTGATGCACCAGAAAGAAAGTCAAGGAAGCCAGATTTTCATAAATTTTGAGTTGAGAAATCGTATTTGTTTTTATTTTATCTATTTAGTTTAAATATCGATACCAATCACATCTGTACTACTGCTTACACAAATAAAAAAAAAAACAATCTGATATTTCGAGTATACTTCGGTTGATGATCTTAAATAAAACAAATTACGTAATTATTTTTTTCTTAATCATGTTTGGAAAAACATTGATACCCATCACGTCTGCGGAGTGAAATCTTAAACTCCGAAAGTTCTTCAACGACGTTCTTCATCGAAATTGCTTTGAAATTTCGACTTATCGTTGTATTAGAATAAGAAAAGATTTAATTTCGGATTACGGATTAATGTAGGTACATATTTATTTTTTAATCTTCAAAAAAAATTAGTAAATAAAATTATAAAACACCAATTTGCACCTAGTTTCTAAAAACAGTTTGCCTGTATCTTCCATAGTTTTAGATTTATTGCTCTAGTAAGAAAAACTATACATATATATATATATATATACATATATATATAATGTGTATATGTAGTAACTAGCTGTATATAAAAAAATAATATAATATATAAAGGAGCCTCTATTCCATCTAAGTTCGCTTTTCTAAAATCAAAATACATAAAGTTATAATTTTTGCGTGGACGCTCGGGGTGGTCGCGGGACATGAAGCGCGGAGTAGCGGGTGCATCGGGGCGGAGCTTGCGTGGAAAAGATTTTAGAGTGCCTGCTCTTAAGTGAGGTTTATCTGAGGCTGTGGTGTCGCACCTGGCCTGCACATGGCTCTCGCACGATAAACGTTGCCAATTGTAGGCAATAGGCTTGCCCCTATTACGTTAGTGCGACCAAATTGCAATTGGCAAAATGTGGGTGCTTAATACACCTTTATCTACTTCTTGAGGGAATTAGGCGTGAGCGTTTTTATATGCCTAATATAATTTTAAAAAGATTCAAAGTGTTTTTTGTGAGATTGTTTTATTTTTTTCTGTGAGTGACATACGTACAAATGCAAATTAAAGTAACATTTCTATTTATTTTGTTGTTTAGACAGTCAATCGTGGATAACTTTACACAACACACATTAGATGGCATCAATTAACTCTGCTATATTACTTAGTCACTTTTTTAAGCATACTGTAAGTGTTTCTTTTTATTCAAATTTCAAATTATAGATTATTGATTTCAATTCTTGACAAGTATGTAATTTGTGGAGATGAAATTAATATTTTTATTATTAATTATTATTAAACCAAATTACAGGTAGTTTTGAATTGTCGGGAGTAGCAGTCAGTCACACTAAGTCAGTTGGGAAGCTACTTGCCCTTTTCTATAAGTGGATTCTATGGAACTGAACGTTTAAATGACTCTTCGTTCACTACAACTAAAAGTTACATGCAGTAAAGTTACGTATGCATATACATCACGTTATGTGAAAAATTCTGAACAATGCAATGACACAGACGGACGCGAGCAATTATTTAATGAGTTTAACGATAATTTATTTTATCTTTACTTGTAAACACAGGAACACTTAATTTTAAAGTAAACTTTACTTTTTGCATTAAAATTCATATACAATATATTTTTTTAAGTTTAAAAAATTATTATTGCATACGAAAATTAGTATTTTCAATCTAGGTATATAATAGTAAATACAATGGGGGTCTTATATCAATCAGCGATCGCTTTCGGATACATTAAGATCGGCAGTCTTTCAGATTATTGTATGTTTGTATGTCACATAGAATAACAGAATTTATTTGTAGGTTAGCAGCTAGGCACATTTGTTCACTTTAATTTATTGTTGGCTGCTATAAAAAAGTCGAATAAAACAAAAACACATAAATACATAATTTAGGTAAATTACTGCAAACTTGTTGTAAATACTTTACTTTATCATTGTTTCTTGTTGTTGACTGGTTTTATATAGTTAAGTTTGTAATTAAGAGATTCTTTGCAACATTTTAAATGAACATATGTTTATTTTCTTTAACTTTATATCTATTACACTGAGTCATATTATAGTTATTACGTAGTGCTTTTATTATTCTGACTCTATTTATAATATAAGAAGAAAACAATTAACTCTGCTATATTCTATGGATACTCTTTATTAGATTCAAGTGCCTTTTACTAAAAAAAAAACCTTTTTGGTGTTCTGTACCATATAAGCACCAAGGGGATCATTATAGAAATACTTCGTTGTCCGACTGTCTGTCTATGCTTTTATCTTCTTGTGAATCCCTCTCTCTCGGGTGACGTAGAGGTATCAAGGTTCTCTGCAGTTCCTTGAAACTGTAATAAACTCAAGCTTCTATGTCAATACAATCAAAAGATACAGCTATGTAATCGTTATGTTTTGTTACTTTATTACAGTTTAAGATTGTAGATATATGTATGTACTCAGATATAGATATACAAACGTAGCATAGCACAGGAAAGTGCAAGTGTGTATCACTGTTATTTCTACAAAGAAAGATCAGCGTCTTTATTGCTAACCGATTCAAAAAATTAAAAGAGTGTTTTTGTTTATATTTTACGTTTAACTCGGTCATTTAATAACCGATTTAGATAATTGTTCTTTTATGTGTAAGCTTGCTCCTATTTTAATTATACATATATATTCATATTCATGTTAAGCTATATCTCCATCATATTTGAACCGACTCAAATAATTGTTTTTTTTAATGTAAATGGAATGAGTTGGGTTAGTTTAAATTTGAAAAATCCGCATGTCTTAATAAAGCTGTTCCCTGATTCCTCCGGTTTTAAGCGCAACATGTCACACCGTGTGGTTTTAGTCGGTTCGATTCCGACACACTGTCCTACCGAAAACCCCGGTGGTATGATGGACCGAGGGGGTTTCCACACGAAAAAAAAGCTAAAAAAGTTTACTGACAAATCATACACAGTTGAAGTAGCACGGCTCTGGAATGCCTTACCTTTATCTATAAGACGAGTTCAATCATTAGGATCCTACAAAAAATGTTAAAAGACTACTATTTGCAAGGTAATGTCTAAGATAACTATAGGTATATATTTACTTGTATGTTTAGGTATATGTATATATGTTCATATATATGTGTATTTATATCCATGTACTTATATTAGGTATTTATATATATTCGTTTAAACTAGCACACATTACATAACTGAACACCACAGCCACCCATACGAGATTATTAAAATCCTCTCATTCCAAAGGTTGTCTGTAAGATATTGCTTGTTGTGATAAGGCCGCCCATTGTACATTTTATGTGAAAATATCCTCGCAGAAGGTTGCCATCACTGTAAAATTCATGTCGCTACCAGCCATGGAGCCTATGACGAGCGACAAATCCTCTCCGATAAAGACTTACGTACCTGGACCAAGGTATTTGTTAAACAAAACTTGTATCATGGGGAAGGTTCAGAGGAATTTTTCGGACTTATACCGACAGCAGGTTTCCGCCATTGTCCTACGCGACAAAATATCCATCCCCACCACCTGGACGATTGGCACTCCACCACTGTGAGCTTCTACAGAAGCTTTTTGCCTCGCACAACCAGCCTATGGAACAAATTGTCGCCTGCCGTATTTTCGAACCGATACGACCTTCAAACCTTCAAGAAAAGAGCGTACTCATGCCTAAAAGGCCGGCAACGCACTTGTGACTCTTGAGTTACGGGTGTCTATGGCCGGCGGTAGTCACTTACCATCAGGTGACTCGTCTGCTCGTTTGCCCCCTACCGCATAAAAAAAAACTAATTTAAAATACATTTTTAAACATTCGCAAAAGAGAAGATAATGATATCATAGTTAATTTCTTGAAATCGTAATAAATTAGGAACGATCAGTACTCAGTATTTATAACTGAGACTTATATCAGTCTCAAAAATCTTATGAAGTAACTGCTTACTTATCCTCATTATTCTACGGACATCAAGTATTTAGTACAATAACGTAATGACAAATTTACGGAACTTACAAATATGTTATATAAATAATTTAAGTCATCCTAATGCTGTAGCTACATTGTTTGACTGACAAGGCCGTCATAAAATGACCTTGGTAACATTTTTTTTTTTTTTTTTTATACTATAGGGGTACAGACGAACAGACGGGTCACCTGATGGTAAGTGACACCGCCGTCCATGGACACTTGCAACTCAAGAGTCGCAAGTGCGCTGCCAGCCTTTGAGGGTGATGAGGGATGGGGGATGCAGGGAGCGGAAAGAAGAGAGGAGGGATGAGGAGATGGAAAAAAAGGAGAAAGGAGACGAGGGGAGAGAAAAGGGGGGAGGGGGAATTGGGCCTCCGGAGACCTCACTCATTTCGGGGAAATGCAACGCATGCGTTACTTCACAACCGGTTTTCTGTGAGGCCGTGGTATCGCACCGGTCGAGCCGGCCCATTCGTGCCTAAGCATGGCTCTACCACTGTGTATGTATTATTACATTGCGACATTTTGAGTAAATCTGTTAATAACACAATACAAGGTTTGAGACGAAATCTAATACATATAAGTATACATATCTATATTATTATAAATGCGGAAGTAACTTCAAATATCTGTGTGTTAATTTTTCAAGGTTAAATAGCTGAACCAGTTTTAATGTAATTTAGTACGGATCGTTGGGTACAAAGGCTAGGTTATAGATTACTTTTTATAAACATACTCGGAAGCTGCGGAAGGCAGCTAGTAACAGAATATTTATTTAAATGATGGCACATCAATGATACTTATGCCGAAATGTTACTTTAATCTACAATTGTAGGTACTTTAAATTTTTATGACTTGTCTTCCAACTATCACCTAATCGGAAAACATTAAAGGTAACATGTCTAACCACATTCTTTAAGATATCATAATCATATCATTTTGTATGAGGTATAACATGTCTATATTATGATGTAGACATATATTATAGATAAGATATATGATATATTTGATATAATATATCATTTATATTATTTAGCGATTTACTGTTAAGTATCTGAACAGTTTATGCTAAAAGATTGCGGAGGATAGAAAGACTAACGTGTGTTTAAACGGCTCTTAACCTACAGGTCACTACAAGACCTTAACGATTCAAATACATACCTCATCGTTTATAGTATATTTTGTTTTTTTACATATTACTAACTTTCAAAATATGTATTTGGTATAGGGTTCGGGCCTCGGTTTCTCTTTCAATATACTCACATTTTTACCATCTTTATTTCTTGATTTCCCTATTGACGACAATAGGCCTGATCCCTATTACGTTAGTGGGACCAAAAACGTAAGTGTTTGATACACCTCTGCCTACCCCTTCGGGGATGTGGTCGTGCGTGTATGTATGTATGTAAAATTATTGCAGCATCAACATTCTTTACTAAAAGACGTTTGAGGCTTATTTCTCCTGTCCTGTGTGGGCTCCTGATGTTGCTATACGCCTATAAAACCGATTAGCACAGTAGAATTGATAATATATTTTACAAAGAAACGAAACAAAGAAACAAAATCAATATTAAATATTTTTATTTATGAATTAAAACGGGGTGAAGCAATAAAAGTACAGTAAGGTTACTGTGTAGGTTCACAGTCAGTAGTTACAAAGCATGCGTCCCTTACTACTGATTAATTTGATTATTAGAAATATGAATTAAGTATCCACACAAATCAAGGCATAATAATCGCATCGGCACAACGGTAATTTGAAGGAAGGACGTCACTTGAAGAGGACAATTTAATGGCATATGAAATATTTCTTTTTATATTATATGTTAATATTTTTTTTTCGTTGTAAATCAATAACGGTATCTGATTTAGGTGATCAGATACCGTTTTTGATTTACATAAATAAATAATTTACATAAATTGACCACGCGAGAAATAGCCTCCCAAATGAAACTTTTTAACAAAATTAAACGAAGTAAGGAGAAAAGACCTGCAGAGTTAAAAATAATAAATAAAAGAACTCGTTAATATAAATAAACTCATAACTCAATGTAAATATCTAAAAACAATTTTATGTCGTTGCTGTTCTTTTATAAAATATCTAACAAATTACCGAAATCAGTTCATCATACATAAAAAAATATAAGACTTACTCTGACATTTGTTGTACACTAACGTTAAATCGTTCTGACGTATTTACGCTCGATTTTTTTCGTATTTTTTTAATTTTTTTTCTAGCTTAAAAAATGTAATTTATCAAATATAGGGAAACTATGATGTAACAAAAAGTATACAAAACAAAATTACTCCTATTTAAATCATATGATAAAAGAGTTTGTTTTAATATATTATCATCGGGAAACTGAATTTCATAATATATCTATGTATGTATATTAATATGTAAAATTAATCAAGGTTAATGATAGCAAGGTTGAACATACTTTCATACTAAGAATATATTCGTTAAGGTTCTTCGGTATCCTGTCACGCCATGTAAACATAAAACCAACTACCTACGTTTTTTTACATAGAAACGCCTTTTTGATATTAAATCAGTCAGCACTCATTCAGATCAGTCCTTGGGTCAGTCATTGATTGCGACCAGCAGCTATTGTATGTCTCTCAGCTGGCAGCTATATTAGTAAGAATCGAATAGCTTCTCAAAAGTCTTCAAGGCCATGTTCTAGACTACGGCTTACCGAAGGCAAACCCCTTTTTCTTTCCCTTCCTTCACCTCCACCCTAAAAGGCGAATAGCACTCTTGAGTTGCAAGTGTTCATGAGCGTCGGAAGTCACTTACTATCAGTTGACCCGTCGGTAAACATATTATGTATATTTTCATTATCTATTATTTTAATATATTTTTTTATACATTATATTATTAACTAGCTGCCTATAATACTACTAGGACATCACTATCATCTTCCTTGTCTCGGCTGAGGAAAGGAACTGAGACCTCAATAGCTCGCATGAGCCTGGTTCGCATACTGTGTCTGACGTGTCTGTGTACGCTGCCGCGGCGAGTGCTGTGGGTTCAATCCTCACATGGGACAACCCTTTGTGTAGTCCATCGACATGCTGTTCTGACTCTGGATGTTCTTTGTGTCCGTTATTTGAATGTTTGTTAAGTCCCCACGATACAAGAATTAATGCTAGGGTAGCTGTCTTAAAAACAAAGAGATTAAAACGAATCACACGAAGAAATAGCGTTTCACTTCGTTCACTCTGAGCGATGAATGTTCAGGTTTACACTTTTGTAACCTAAACAATGTTCAAGTTACTACATTGGTTGTCTGATAACAACGAAAGAACTGTAACTTACAATGCAAAGTAGCTACTTATACGCATTGGTCTAATTCCTTTGTATTTGTTAAAACATATCAAACTAATCGTGCCATTTGCAACTCCCGACAAAACACGGAGGGGTGTATATTATGTATGTCAGTTTGTGGCTCTAGTACTGGCATTACAAATACTTGTGCAAGATAAAACTAAAACCATCTACCTACTCCTAAATATACTTAATAAAGGGTTTTTCAACAAAATAAAACAAAGAATTTAGATGAAGATGATTCAAATTTTTATTGTATCACATAGGTTTGGCATTTAGTAATGAAAAATGATACCTGGCAAATGTCGAACATGACCACGTTGGCAGATGTCGATTCTTACACAAAGTTTAATCACTTTTTGACAAAATCGCGGGTCTATTTCGTTAATCGTGTCACGGATTTTAAGTTTTAAAGCTGCAATCGATTCGATTGCCTCCGTATACACTCTGTGCTTAACATGCCCCACAAAAAATAATCCAGTGGTGTTAAATCAAACGATCTGGCTGGCTACTTAACAGCTGAATTTCATGAAATTATGCGATCGGGAAATTTGGTTTGCAATAAATTGATCGTTTCGGTGGCTGTCTGATATGTGCACATCAAACGCTGCCTTCTTATAATTAATATTATAAAGAGGCAGAGTTTGTTGTGTTTGAACTTCTTAATCTCTCAATGAAAATTAATATTTAATCTGTTAAATAAGTATGAAATATTAGTATGGTAAATACAGTACATAAACACATACATATACTCACGCCTATACGCCACGCCCCGAGGAGGTAAGCAGAGGCGCCTCAAACGCAGATTTTGAAAAGCCTAATATAATTTATTCCTGGCTAGCCTAGTACCGTCAGCTCTGACAGGTTAGGTACTGTGTAAACTATATACATACTGACGGATAGATAACATTCCGATCCCTGAGTTACCTTTAACGACACGAAAACGGAAGATATAGGCTCTCTGTAGAGTAGAATATGTATATTGACCATTGGGGCTCAGAATAACGTTGAAATTACGGTATTAATTATTATTTTCTTACTCTAAATTAGATCCTACAGTAATTAACTGATTAAATAACTACTTGTTTTAGAATACGACCCTGGCGTGGAACATAGACTCTCCAGACTTCACGCCATGCTTCCAAAAGACTTTCCTTGTGTGGACTCCGTGTGTATACCTATGGGTGGCAGCCCTGTTCGAAGTATACCAAATGATTACAAATAAAGAAACCAATATACCATGGAACATGTTCAATATCTCAAAACTGGTTGTGACGTCATTATTGATACTGCAGCAGATAATAAACGTTTCTGTAATAGCTTACTCGTCCACAAAAGAAGAAAACAAAGTTTTTGATGCAGATTATTATGATCCAGTTGTTAAAATGATAACTTTTGTAAGTATGCTATTGTGTATCCTAAATATGTTGTTCCGTGGAAGAGTCATGTTTAGGGACTAATGTGCCGGCTCGACCGCAGTAATACCACAGCCACACAGAAAACTGGTAGACAAACATTGCTTGCATTGTACTGCCGAGTGAGTGAGTGTGCCGCAGGCCTAGCTCTAACTCTCCTATTTAACCTCCCCTCGTCACTTACGATTCTTGAATTGCATTGGTCATTGGGCTGCGGTTATTATTTACCAGCAGGTGAGCCGTTTGTTCGTCTGTCTGCCTATATAATAAAAAAGGTGTGGTCAAATTTTAGGAGCGTTATGGATTTTGTTGAATAGGTGATATATCTTGTTATAAATTAAACTTGTTTTTTTTTAATTGTTAAGTGCAATTTTTGGTTCACATTTCTAAACAACTTTTATGATGTTTATTTCTTTTGATTATTATTTATACCTTTATAAAAAATCATGCAAAATGTATTAAATACCTATGATTTTATTAATGCCACACTTTTCTATTATGAAATGTTAGCGCTATGCATCATATATTTAAAACGATTTCTCCTAAAAAAAATACCGCTTTACGTTACTCACGGGATCTACTATACGACTCCAAAACAATACCATACTTCTTTGAAACGCTCTCTATACAAAGGACCAAACATAAAGAGCACTTAATTGCACTTGGCAAGATACAAAAAATAAAAAAAATCCAGTTACCTATTACAGTTAGCAATTATTTCAAAGCAAATGGCTAAATGGTCACACTTAAGAATTCGCTTCTTTTAATTTAAAGAATGATGAGACCTCAGATTAATTAAATGGAGGTCCGTTTCAGGTAAAAATTACAGCTTAACTGGAGACACAAAAAGGCGACATATAGATATTTTGAATGCCTTAGTTCATCTTATTTTGTGCGACGTAAGTTTACAAAGTGAATATTAATTTAAAATTTTACTTTGATTTACAAACCACATTTTTTGTTTTACAAACCACATTTACGCCTTTCTGTACAACGGTTAGAATGAAAAACACGTAGTACTGTGAAATAGCTACTCAGTGACTGTCATACATATGTCATTCATTCGTAGAGTATCCGCTGGAATAAGACATAAACTTGATTTATAAATTATAACAGAAGTATTTAATTCAACTTGCGATATACTTCGTTACATTGTTTTGTTTACCATGTAGCTTTTTTTTTCAGATTTTATCAGCAACACTTTTATTTTACAACAGAAAGTGCGGGATCAGGACTTCGGGAGTACTCTTTATATTTTGGTTACTCCTCATTTTAGCAGGGTTACCGCAACTGAGAAGTGAAATAAGGAACTACAAAATATCGAACGACTCGAACAGCCGATTTAGTTTTGGAAGTTATATAGTCTACTACTTACTTATTTTAGTAATGTTTCTGTTGAATTGTTTCGCTGATTTACCGCCTAAAGATACACCATATCAATATAATAAGGTATGTACTAAATTTGAGTGTCTTATTAGTATTTACAAAATATTTTAGAAATTGTACAATTAGTTACCATTGCCAGTTATACAAATACTTTTCATAAGTACAGTGATGTCATAGTTCTGTTACATATAATATCGAAGAATATCCGCCATTGATTTGGTTTCTCGCATTTATCGCTTCTTTTCAAGACCTAATATGTCACAAATAAAAATGTAATAAGAATACACCTGGTAACACTACTAATAAACTTTCAAATCTCGTATTAACCAGTAGAAAGTGTTTTACTTCGTATATATACGAGTATGTCATGTATTAATTATGAAAACACAGTTCTGGATTAAGAGGTAGTTTAAGGTGATTGATGGATATCCTTTTTGTAACAGACGCCATTATCGGTACGCTGTCGGTAATAAGATGTTGATGAAAAATATGGAGAACTAATAACGCTTTAAAAGTATACTAAGATTATATATATAACATATATACATACATGTCTATGTCTCCGAAGGGGCTGGTAGAGGCGTAATTAAAGTAAATATTTTCCGTTTGACGTAAAGGAGGGCAAGGATTCAATTCCATTATTACTTTATTACTTTTAACTTGAAGCATCGACTCAGGTAATGATTACAACCCATTAAAACTCTTGAAAGTCCACATATTGGCCAAAACTTTTGACTAAACATAATATTTGCCGTGGTGGATTCAGTAGGGCCTCCCCATCTTTTCCTGCTGGTGTCGTAAAAGATGACTTAAGGATGCGACTGTTATTTACCAGATAAGATATATTTGGTCCTACAGTGTTCTAGTGACAGCAATAAGCCAATATTAAGTAAGTCCCATTTACGTCAATTAATGTGGGCATAAAATTAGTTTTTGATGCACCATTCGCCTCATTCACTCTTCGGGGGTAGACGTGTAATGCATGTATGTATTGAGTAATAACTAAAATTTTATATCAATCAACAGAAACGGAGCCCAGAGGATTCATCAGGATTCCCGAGCCGTATGACTTTTAGCTGGTTCGATCCAATAGCTGTGACAGGATACCGAAGAACCTTAACAGAAAATGACTTATTTTCTCTCAGTCCTAATCTAATGTCTCAAGCAGCTGTTCCACGATTTGAAAAATACTGGAAGCGTGCGATGAAAGAACGTGGATCGTAAGTGGATAATTAGTTTACTGTGGGAATTCTACTTAGAATATAGTATCCCTTATTTTATGCCGAATCGATTGCGAAGTGTGTATGGTTCGCTAGTGTGTTTTTAGGATAACTTAAATAAACTATTCGATTTATTATCATTCGCATTTGTAAGCATACAATCATTAGTTATATATATTTATTATCTCCAATCTATATTATCTTCCACAAGGGATTGAGGATCACACAAAATAATGTCCCGTGTGGGGATTGAACCCACAACACTCGGTGTTCCAGCGTAGTGAGGTGAGGTGAGGTTGGTGAGGGAGGTCACAACTTAAACCACTGCGCCATCTGTGCCGTCAAAGTCATATATGTTGCTGATCTTATATAATGATTGCTTTTATTTATTTAAAAAAATGTTATTATAAAGACAACCGCGTAAGGTATGAGTCATATGTCCCGGGCGCTTCAAAAACTCGGAGCTATAACTATTTCAGGATCACACAATTTTTATCTCGTAATGGAATTTGAATACGGTCAAGACTACACTCTCAAACACTACCTCTGGTTTGGCATTAAATGTCACTCGCTACCTGTCAACCACTATATTGACAGGCCAGTTAAAACATCAGTTAATCGGTCATTTGTTAATTTCTTTGAAACCAGCCTTCATAATATAACTTAATGCTTGCTATGTGACTTGATCAAGTTAATGCCTATCTTTTTCACACATTTTGCAGTAGCCATGGATTACAAACGTGACATTAATTACAAAAAAAAAAAACAAATTATGTATAATTTGTGGTTATTAGAATGTACGTTATTTTTATTTCATTTCACAATTTATGTTAACATATTGTTGTAGAGAGCTTGTTTAATAGGGGTCCCAGACATCAATATCATTTAGTATAATAGTTTAAAAAAAATAAAAGACACACTTCGTCACAAGAATGAATCCTGTCTGTTGTCTTTTTAAGTACAAAAAAAACAAACAAAACAAGCCCAAAGATCTCTCCATGCCTTGCAGGGTTATCGTTCAATGGCAACCAAACATTATCAGTCGCAGAATGATGGCTTTCTCGTTTACACAAGAATCTCACCTGAGTGCTCGTCTTCTGCACCTATTTTATAATCGTTTAGATAACTCAGTTCGAACTTTGAATCGTTTTACTAACATAGCTGTGATCAGTGATATAAATATAGACATAAAACTTGGTAACAATGATCGTCATTCAGATAACTGTCTAACTCTTTGTGCCTCATTAGGACCTTTTTTTTATTTTCTACCTTTTTTTATTTATTATACGAACGGGGCAGGCGAGGGCAGACGAACAGACGTTCACTGTTGGAAAATGACAAACGATCGTCGTAAGTGCGCTGCCCGCCTTTCAGAGTGATGAGGGATGGGGGAAGCGGGGAGCGAAAAGAGGAGAGGGGGTGAGGGGAGGGGAAAGAGAAATCTAAAATATTCATTTAGGAACTATTTGCAGAAGTTGTCATATGATAACTGAAATTGAAAAATTTCTTGTGGTCTTTTCATAACATAACCATTTATTTGCAAAAAAATATTTCATTTCTTGACATTCACTGTAGCTGTGCATATCCTATAAGTATTCTATAAAGTTGTATTAATTTGTTATCCAGAAATTACACGGTTCCTAAGATACAGGTTCCCTGGTACCTAATTTAGGAGTCCGATGTAACCGACCGACATTTGCGATGAAATGACAACTTGTTAGACTCTTGTTATTCTATAATAACAAGAGTCTAACATGTACATAATGGGCTATGCTTTAAGCGATGTGTAATTGTAAGAATAGTTAGAATTGGGAAAAATATATACAAAAAATAATATGAAAATAAAATGTAATAAGTATGATACACACAAAACCCTCCTTAATAACAAGTATTTTATTTATATTTATATTACTTGCTTAGCATTCTCATGTAGGTATGTGTGCATTGTCTTAATGAGAAGTAATTTTTTAACTGATTCTGTCTAGCGAATTCCTAATACTTTTTGTGTTATATATTCTCGTATTTTAATTATTTCGCGATGCTGCAAACTCTTGAAAAATGATATCATAATATTGGTTTTTAATATTTTTAAAATTTTCCTGTTAGGCCGAATACATGTTGTTTAATAATAATAATTCTCACTTCGCCGTGTGGTTCTCACTAGAGTACATTAAAGCCACCCCATCTACTAACAATAAGGGATCGGACTGTCATCTATAAGAGAGTATGTATACAGTCATATAGTACCCGATTGACGGCAATAGGCTTGCCCCCTATTAAGTTAGTGGGACCAAACTCTAATGGGCCAAATGTGGGTGTTTAGTACAACTCTGCCTGTATATAATAATAATAAAAACTTCACTAGTCTTACACAAGATCGTCTGATCGCATACTAAACAGAGCCTATAATATGGTAACCAAGCTTTCGATAATTATAATTATGTATTTCTTAATACATTAAAATCATATTCGTATTCAACGGAGAGCGACTCGCATCATCGATTGCCAGGATATTTCTGATCATCTTGACACCTTGGCGGTGCGTAGAGATGTAGCTCTGCATTCGCTATCGCTTGTATCATGGGGAGTGTTCAGAGGAATTGTTCGGACTTATACCGGGTCGGTCGGCTCAGGTAACCGCCATCGTCCTACGCAACAAAATTTCCATCCCCATCACCTGGATGATTAGCACTCCACTACTGTGTGCTTCTCCAGAAGCTTTTAGCCTCGCACAACCAGCCTTTGGAACAAATTGTCGCCTACTCAAGCGTACTCCTACCTAGCCTACCTTAAAGGCCGCAAGGCCGACGGCACTTGTGACGCTTGAGTTGCTAGTACTTTTTTTTTTCAAGTCGTATAATTCATTAATTCTTAAACTCAAACCTTGTGTACCTAAACAAAACATCATAAGTTATTATCTTTCATCCCATATTTTAATTGCTTACCTTTGTGTCACTTTTGATTTGTCAAATGAAAAAGTACTAACATTAACAATTAATGAACAATAATGTTAATAGACATAACAAACATTTAACATTAGAACTCGAAAATAAATAAATTTTATTTTCAACCGACGTCAAAAAAGGAGGAGGTTCTCAACTTGATTGTATTTTTTTTTCTTTTTTTTATGTTTGTTACCTCAGATCTTTCGACTGCGTGAACCGATTTCGACAATTTTTTTTATTTGGAAGCTGGTGCTTCTCGTGTGGTCCCATTTTAATTTGGTCCAGTTCTGACGATGGCATCCATGAGAAATCCATAAGAGTCTTAAATTTGCATTAAGCATATACAAATAGACGAATAACTCAATATCACAGGAACCGATTTCGATGATCCTTTTTTTATTGGAAAGGATCTACTTGAAGGGTAGTTAGATGAGAGTTTAGTCTAGTTGTGACAATGGCGTCCATCAGAAAACAATATAAGTCTTAATTTTATGATAGACGCATTGAAGTCGGTGGTCTACTTTTTAAAGTGAATTATTATATTTCTTCACTTTACTCTGCAATTGACGTTTCACTAGATACTTTATGTTGTTGCCTTAACAAGATACAAAAGTAAACTAGTCACATGACCGTTGTACGTTTGTTTGTCGATGGAGTAAACTGACAAACTAACCTGTCGGTCCAGCGGTTAGTGGCCCCGACTGCCAAGCCATAGGTTCGATTCCCAACAAACACCAATATTTGTGTAATGAACATGATGATATGTTCTGTGTCTGTGTATACTTTATCTAATGTATGTTTTAGAAGCATAGAAGTATGTTTTTTTTATGAAAGTTTATTACAACTGTTAAACCTTATTCTTATATTTATATAAGAGAGGTCCACAAAATTGTTTTAAACTATTTTTCTTTTGACTCAGTCTCTATATATATATATATAACATTATAAATGTCATGCCGATATAATTATATGTATCTACATATATGAATAACACGATATATACATATATGTGCGGGAGTTGTCTTATTCAAATATATGTCTATTTTAATATAATAATATATTTTAAATATATATACATATATATATATATATATATATATATATATATATATATATATATATATATATACATATATATACAGTCGTGGTCAACTAATTAGGGACACTCTCTAGTTAATCCAAATTGTGAATTTATTTTTTATTTTCCAACGAGTCTAAACAATATTCCACATCTTTTACATGTAAGTATAATTAGTCATTTATGTGCCTAATTATACAAACAATAACAACTTCTTAAACATTAAACCTCTTTACAGTATAGCTGATAGATGATCACAGTGCTATTTGTTCAAAGAATGCTGGCTGGCCATTTAATTAGGGACACTGAGATATTGCGTTCTAGTTTCAAAATCTGAATCTCAATTATTATTTTCTTTCTTCTCCTATTCTTTGTGGTAGTTTTGGCGGCAATCTAGATTTGTAATTTCAAGTTTTGAGAGTTATTTTGAAGAACAATGGGCAAAAATAAAAGTTGCGATGCAACACTACGAAAAATTATCATGAAGTTTGTCGAGCGTGGTTGGTCATACCGAAGGATAGCAGGATATTTAAATTGTTCAAAAACTATTTTATGCAATGCAGTGCAACATTTGAGGCGCAATAACACAACTTTAAATGTGCCCAGAAAAAAAAGATCGAGAAAAACAACTCCGCAAGAAGATAGAATGATAACCAGGTTAGCTAAGAAAGATCCGTTTCTAGGCTCTATTTTAATTAAACATGAAGTGTTTGGGGCAGACGAAAGAGTCAGTGTATCAGCGAGGACAGTTCGACGACGTCTGGTAGAAGCAGGGTTGTTCGGAAGAGTGGCTCGCAAAGTACCGTTGTTAAAGAAAGAGCATAGAAATGCACGTTTGGCGTTTGCACGTAAATATGGACATTGGACCTACGACCAATGGCAACATGTATTATTCTCTGACGAGACCAAGGTTAATTTGATTTCTTCAGATGGAAGGCAATACGTACGGCGTCCTGTAAAAGCGGAAATGAATCCAAGATTCACAAAAAAGCAGGTGAAACATGGCGGAGGAAACATTAAAATGTGGGGATCATTTTCTGGACGTGGAGTGGGACCTGTGAGGAAAGTTCAGGGTAACTTAGACCAACATCAATACAAGGCAATATTAGAAGAAACTATGCTTCCCTATGCTGAGGAACATCTTCCTATTATATGGACTTTTCAGCATGATAACGACCCAAAACATACAGCCCGTTCAGTCAAGTCGTTTCTTAACAGACAGTCGGTATCAGTGCTAGATTGGCCAGCAAATAGCCCCGACCTCAACCCAATCGAGCACCTTTGGCACGAAATTAAGAAAAAAGTTGCCATTTATCGTACCACAACTTTAGATGAACTTAATGAAGCTTTTTGTGAGGCATGGGCAAACATTCCTGTTGAAATATGTCAGAAACTGATAATGTCTATGCCACATCGGTGTCAAGCGGTAATTACTAACAAAGGTTTTGCTACTGGGTACTGATTTTACCCGTAATAAAATGAAGTTGTTAAAGAAATTAAAATACTGCAGATTATTAGTTCTGTTTAACTCTATTTTTCATTTTACTTTACTGTTCTTAATTAAATGTCCAGCTACAGAATTGTACCTTAAATTGAATACATGGTTAACCTTTGATATTAAACACTTTTTTATATTTATTTAATCTTTTATTTACAGCCATTTATAGTATAATAATCGGATCAAATTATGCAAATAATAGTTACTGAGAAATCAACAGGGTTTTATATTTATATGTACATAGCCGGTTATTGCTGTCCACTATCTTGAATGTCCTTAATTAGTTGACCACGACTGTATATATACACTACCGTCCAAAAGTTTGGAAGCACACAAGTGTTTTGTGCTTCCAAACTTTTGGACGGTAGTGTATATATATATATACATATATATATAAAAGACAACCATATAAGTCTTAAATATGTTTCAAATATGTGTGTACCAATAACTCAATATCACGCCAACCAAATTCGATGATTATTTTTTATTGGAAAGGATGTACTGCAATGGTAGTTAGATGAGAGTTTGGTTAGGTTCTGACAATGGCATCCATGAGAATACCATATAAGTCTTAAATTTTATGATCGACTTTTTAAAAGTGAATTCTGTATATATAAGCATTAAATGTTAAACCATAGCAAGCGGGAGCATAATCCATAATAAGCTCAACCAATTCTTTGTCTAAACATTTTCATATGGTGCTAATAGTAATATTCTAAATTTGTCACAAATGTAATCAACATCAAGTGACTAGGAAAAACTCATCGACCTCCATTCCTAGGTAAATAACACTTAATAAGATTATTGTGGTGACATGAAAACCATGAGTAATAATTTTATCAAGCCTCAAGCCTCTGCCTACCCCTTCGGAAATATAAGCGTGAGTATATGTATGTAGGTGTGTATGTATTTTGGTACTATGAGGTATTTCTTTACACTTAACACTACCTGACGTAATATAAAACTCATTTACTCTTTAGAAATCTGCCAGAATGATGTATAAAAAACTTACGTGGACTTAAAAACTATGTATAAGAAATCACTGTTTTTGATCGACGAATACGAACTGTTAAGGACTTGATGTTGGTGATCTTATAAAAAGCAGACTGTAATTAACGCTGGTATACATTGTTGCAAGTAGGTACAACTATTTAAGGCGGTGTACCCGATCGAGTCGGTAAAGTTAGTGTCCGGTAGGCATGGGCGATATCGGTTTTTTGTGACATCTGTTGTCCAACTGATATTTAGATTACACATCGATATTGACATCTGATTTCAGACGCCGATTCCTACGGCATCCAAAATCTGCTAAGGAAACTAATAGAATTGTACGATTACGTTTTTTTGGTTGGCGCTTTAGATTTGGATATTGGATATACTATTCGTTAAAATTACATTGTTATAAGACTATAGTATTTTTCTTCATGCTTACCATAGGCTTAGGACTAGCCCAAAAATGTTGATCATAAATATTCTCTATTTACATATTTAAGTTAAATAAATTAGTTGGTGATGTTTGAATTAAAAAATTTGGGGCGCATTTAAAAATTACTATATTTATATTGTACAAACTAATAACTATTATTTATTATATGTATAGTTTTGAACACTTCCTAATCATTTTAAATATTTACAAAGATGATGGCTAAAAGGATGACATCGTTATTTACATTATTATATATTAATATAAGTCACTTTGTAAGCGTAATTTAGTAATACTAATGCAATGAACGAATTATTATATACTATAAATGGCGAAAAGATATATTCATAATAACAATATGAACATTAGATGAGATCAATAAAGAGATTAATACATAAGAGTCCTTACTTTCTTATACTAAATGCGATCTTATCTCATTCACATAATAGCTATTTTAGAAAAAATGACGTACCGATATCCGATGTACAGCTGTGAGCAGTACGTGTGAGTTAGATTTTTCGACAGTCAAACCTATAACTATAATCTAAGTTAGATAGTTTTTTTAGATGTGATGAAAACGGATGTCTCGTAACATCCAATCGATGTCATCTGATGTTAGAACAACAACAGATTTTAGATGTGGTTTGATACATCTGACACATGTCTAGTGTACGTTCCGTGTCACGGTCGGTGGTCGTATTATAAGGAGTGGGAGCTTTTGCGCACGCGCCCGCGTCCCTCCTTGTCTCTCGGTCACCTGCTCTGCGCCGCTCGTTGGTTGCTCAGCCGTTACAAAAGGCCGGTCCACCGCGATGTCGAGGATCCACATTTGATTCTCGACGCAAAGTAAGGTTTTTTTATCCAAAAAAAAAACAAAATCAGAACAATGTTGCATAAGTCGTAAAATGATCCAACCAATTCCTAATTAATTACTGTTACAAGTTATATTTAAAATTATTCACTTTGTAGTAGCGTATTTCGGGAAACTTGGAGAAGCACAAATTATACTATATATACTATACTATTCTTTTCTTACAAAGAAGAACCAACTCCTAAATCCTCTATAATTAGACTTTCGTGCCGCACAGAATTTCGTGTGCTTTGAAGAGTCTTTTTCTTCCTGGCGTAATACGTCTACTGGCGTACCGCAAAGTGGCGTTTTTTTTCCTTTACTTTTCACAGTTTTTCACACTATCTCAAAGTCGAAGCCTCATCCTACCTTTATGCAAACGACTTTCAAATTTACACACAGCATCGACACATATATTGACAATAGCCTTCTTAACTATAAGTACTGATATGGCGCGCGTGTCTAAGTGGAGTAAACAATATGGACTGATTTTAAAGCCTTCTAAGACGCAACTTATTGTAGTGGGTTGTCCTAAGATGTTAGTGTACATCATCACAACATACAATTCTATATTGTTACCAACACTCTTCTAAAAATTTAGTTTAATGGCCATGTTTAGTCACAAATGGGGCTCATCGAACGGAGTAATGGTAATGGTAAAGGGCTCCGTTTCCGCATTTAGACTCATGTTCGGTCCATTATGCGTCCAGGAGGCTGACTAGTTGAGCCAGCCTAGCTCCTTCCAGAAGCGCAGAAGCCTCCTGGGGCGTTCACAGGCTTCTAGGAGCGTCCTCGCGCCTGCAAGGATTTCTGCCCGTTGTGCAGCCACGCCCTCGCATTCCAGGATAACGTGGGCGGCCGTTTCCTCCGCGCTCAGACAACCCCTGCACTGGGGGCTATCGGTCGCGTTAATGACGAATAGGTGTCGGTTCAGAGCCAAATGGCCTGTAATGCTTCCGACCACTATTCGGATGTCCGTTCTATGAAGACTGATGAGTCTACGCGATAAACGTGGTGATATTTCTGTTAATACCAGTTTGGATTGCCTACAGCCAGGTGTGTCAATCCATCTGCTATTGTGTACTTCTCGAGTCCTTTGCCTTACCCAGGAGCGATATAAGTTGAAGGGTAGTGGCAGGAGTGTGGTAGGGCCTGCCACTGGTGTTGTAGATCCCTTCCTTGCTAGCTCGTCGGCGGCATCGTTACCGAGTGAGTTGCTGTGCCCCCTGATCCATTGAAGAGTTCCCCATTCGCCGAGGCCAAGCGTTCTAGCGACTGGTGGCATTCGTAGATGAGACCGGAGTTCATGGTGTTGCCCATTAGGGCCCTTAGCACCGCCATACTATCTGACAGTATGCGGATGTTATATTGCTTGATGCCTCTAGACATAGCCGCTAGGGCTGCGTATGTTAGCGCAACACATTCGCATTGAAAAATCGAACTGTGCTTGCCTAGTGCCAGCGATATTTTTATGTTTAGGTCTAGTGAGTACACCCCGGCTCCAGTACCTGACCCCATCTTGGAGCCGTCCGTGTATATTCGGACTTCATTTATGCCGGAATGATCACTATCGTTCTCCTGTAGTTCTATACAATACCTTCTTTCGAAGATGTGTTGTTTTGGAATCCTGTCACATGGGGCAGCTATCAGAGGTTGGTAGTCCACTAGTTGATTCCAGATATTGGAGTGTGGACCCTCTTGGTTATTCCACAGACTCAGGTGTTTTAGTCTGATTGTTGCCATAGCTGCCTCCTGTTGTATGTACAGGTCTAGTGGTGCTAGATCGAGAGCCACCTCAAGGGCGGCAGTAGGGGTTGTTCGCATGCATCCAGTGACGGCCGTACAAACGAGTCTCTGGAATTGCTGCAACTTGTTTCTAACCGTTCTAAGCTCAGTTCTCTGCCACCAAGCAATAGCACCGTACGTGATTATCGGCCTTATTACCGCTTTATAAAGCCATAGAGTGATTTTCGGTGATAGACCCCAGGTTTTGCCGAGGAGCCGCTTGCATTGGTAAAAGATAATGCAGGCTTTATTAAGTTTTGCGTCTAGGTGTCTATTCCATAGGAGTTTGCTGTCAAGTATGACTCCTAGATACTTGACCTCTGTGGTAAGAACCAGACTAGTGCCGAATAGTTTTGGCAGCCTTAGGTCACCTAAACTACGTTTGTTTGTGAACATTATCAACTCCGTTTTTGTTGGGTTCACTGATAGATTGTGTTTTACGCACCACTTTTCGACGACCTTTAAAGCAGACCTCATTTGGTCGCAAATTGTGCTTTCAAATGGGCCACTAATAAGAATGGTCAGGTCGTCTGCATAGCCCACTGTGAGGAACTTGCGGTCGTTGAGTTGAGTAATCAGCTCATCTACCACGATGTTCCAGAGGAGTGGTGAAAGAACTCCGCCTTGTGGGCACCCTCTCGCCACTATTCCTCTTGTTGTGTTGTTAACAGTGAATTGTATAGCTCTGCCTCTAAGCATACTGTCGATCCACCCTGTAATGGTGGAGTTGACTCCGTGTCTAGACAGAGCCTGGCTTATGCTGTTGAAGTTTGTTTTATCGAAGGCACCTTCGATATCGATGAAGGTTCCTAGAGTTGATTTTTTATATTTGAGGTTGCCCTGTATGTATGAGACTACACGATGCAGAGCGGATTCTGTTGATTTACCCATCGAATAAGCATGTTGGTGTGGGTTCAGGGGTTGCTTCTTTAGCGCCGTGCTCCTGATTTCTCTATCTATTAGCCTCTCTAGAACCTTTAGCATGAAGGATGAAGCATCGAACGGAGTAATACCATGGCCTCACAGAAAACCAGTTGTTAGGCAATGCTTGCATTGTCTTTCCAAGTGAATGATGGCACCATTTTGGCTTCCCTCATCTCTAGGAGTATGTGGAGGTTGTAGTTGCCCACGGGCGGCGATTGTCACATCGTTTGACCCCCAATACATAACACACATATAATAAATAAAGTTAATGGTAGCTCGACTCATACATAAATTAAATTATTATAAAAAAAAAATACTTTACACAACTTTTTACCTCATCTTAAAATAAATAATTCATATTCTGCAAATCGACAAATTTATTATATTTATTTCTCCCCACAAACGGCCCTGCTCAGTTACACTCAGAGTTTTGTTAAGTGGCCATATTTATATAAAAATAGAAAATTGTCAGATTGTAGGTATTCTATGATTGTATGATATATTTTATGTAGAAATTATCGAAAAAATAATCGAACTGTGTAAAACATGTTTAGATTTATTTTGTATGTCGCCTGGCAGTTCTAACTATATGATGCTCGCCTAAAAAAACCAGCCTATGGTGGCGTATGTGTCAGGACGTTCGGCTCCCTTTAATATTTTTGAGATGGACGTTGGCTGGTGCGTGCTTCATGCTCATGAACGAGTGCCGTTGACCGACCGGCAGTGGTCATCTCCCGAGTACTATTATTTCAAATATAGCTGTAGTAACTATTAGAATTTATATTTTAGAGTTATGTATTGCATTTTCCTCACATTTTATTTAACACTTATAAACTGTAACAAGAAAATTGTATAAAATATTTGAAAAAGAGTGTCCTTGGAGTTTCTTGCTTGTTCTTGTCGTATACGTATTGGAACAGTCAGCTAGCTTATGACTGACTTAGTCTGACCGTCTTCTTCTTTTAGCAATGCAAAAATACCTATTGGTTATTTAATTGAAATAAATGGTTTTTATTTGATTTGTCACGACAATCAAAATTGTAGGATATATTTTTATTTCAGGCAAACAGTTGAGTCGGATAGTTCAGAAACTACTTCACTCAAAGGCCAAAAAAAAGAGAAAAAGCTTTTATCTATACTACCTATCTTATTTAAGTCATTTGGAGTGCAGTTCCTAATATCTGCACTTTTGAAATTTTGCAACGATGTACTCATATTTGCCTCACCAGAATTACTCAGGTTAGTACGTTCACCTTTAAACTTGAGTTGACGAATGGTGACTTTAAACTCAACAATTATTCATATTTAGCTAGTCTATGGGCAGACATTAGGTCTAGCTTTACTTTTGTTGATTTTTCCCCCTACACACACTACGCAATATAGTGGGGTCACTTTGCTCAACTGGCGGTAAGGTCTGGCAGTGTACACAGGGACTAGGAAGAGGTTCCAGAGGTCTTGGAAAGCTTTAGTCGGTTCGAGTCTGACACCTCACAATTTGCCCCGGTGAGGGGACGACCCCTGGGGGATTTTACACAAAAATAAAAGGTTTTTGCAACAGACACATTGTTTGTACCTCCAAAAGGCATCAATGTCACAAAACCCACACAGAGTAAATTGGACAATGCTATCCTTTATAAGTATGTATGTCTAAACATGTTATATGTATAACTTTTTCAATAAAAAAGCACTAAATATTTTTGTTAGACATTAAATTACAATCGACTATTGAGTTTTCGTGTTATTATTTTTTTAACTAAGATTGTAATTAATATGTGCCTGTGTAAATTTTGTAAGCAATGTATGTTTTTCAGATTACTCGTAGGTTTTGTCGAGGGCAATGAACCGGTATGGAGGGGCTACATGTACGCCGTTGGCATGTTGATATGTGCTTGTTTACAAACTGTGTTCTTGGGACAATACTTTTTGAAGTCATCCAAAGTCGGTGTAAAAATCAATTGTGCTTTGAGTAGCATACTGTATAAAAAAGCTCTGAGTTTGACTAATGATGCTAGGAAAACCTCCACGGTCGGAGAGATCATGAACTTGATGTCTACAGATGTGAGCAGGTAAATTTTAATTATAATATTATCAATTCGAAGAGAAGCTAGTTGGTTTGTTACACTTTCAAACCTCAACTACAAAACCGATCATCATGTTCACACGTCAAGAGTACAAAAAAAGTTATACAATTCTAGAAATACTACAATAACGCGAATTACGCCGTAGGGATCTTGAAACAATATGAGTTGTAAGAATACGTACTTCACCGTTCAACTCCACCGTTTCGATATATTATGACATATAGACTCTATATCTAATATCTGATATCCATATTATGTGTTTCGAATACATTTTATATACATTATATACGTACATTTTATGGAACAACAAACAGCCCAAAAAATTAAGAAACTGTAACCAATAAGGAGCTAGTATTTTTTAAGTAAGAATAGTGACTGCATGACTGTGGCGAACATGAAGTTACCGCAACAAATGACGGTGGGCTTGCATAAAAAAAATAATAACAGAAGACACCCGGAAAAACCATTTTGAAATATTTAGATTGTCTCAAGGCTAGATTACCATATGACGCCTAAAATATCGTTTTACTTCCCAGACCGTACCGAACCGTATTTATCTTATCATCTAAACGACTGCGACTGATGATATCAAATAAAGCGTTGTATGCTGGTTTAATACCATATAATCTCGTACTTATTTCTTATCGACCCAGTTAGAATATTTATTTATCTATTTCAATTAAAGTTTTTCAAAGATGAATTACTAATAGATCCTTAGGGTATGCGTGTTTTTTTTTAATATTTTTTAATTTTAACACATGTACAAAAGTTATTATATATGTACCTATATAATAAATTGTTTTGTTCGTAACATTTAATTGCTGTCTGCCTGAGCTAGGGTCAACCCGTGTTTAGGGCGAGTTAGCACGATGCCGACCTCGAACATATCCCTTTCCTTTCATAACCGTAATTAGTTCTTACTATCTCTTTCAATGTACTCAAAATTTTCCATGTGGCCGGAGGTGAATACTATAATAATAATATAGTGTGTGCAGTTCGCTCGTTGCTGAACTGGAAATCACGAGACCGGAGAGACTGCATAAGTTTTAGTTAAAGAGGCTCCATAGCTCACATGTATGTTTGGCATTTCAATTTTAATCATGCTTGGAATCAGGCTTGCTGCCAGCCATTTATGACGACAGCTGTAACTCATCCACTCTACAAGTCCCGTAGTGCCATAGGTCCCGAAAACAGGTTATAAATTATTTACGTCCATTTTGAGAGTGAAAATAACAAATCATATTCTTATAAACAATCTAATGGCTTTCTCTCGGAATGGATGTCAAAGTGGGGCACGTGGCACTAAAGAGTTCATTATTATTGATTATTACTTATTGCAAAGAGCCTCGACCAATATCTGCAAAGCCTCACGTTACACAGCTGGGTTAAGGGCCTGATGCAGAAAGTTTTTAGACAAAACTCTTTATGAATCCTTCTCGTATGTTGAAGAATCGATATTGTATTTTTAATTCAAGTGTAGGATATTTATACACAAATTGTATACTGGTTTAATTGATGTCGTTTCAATTTCTTTCTCAGGACATTTGTTAGTAAATACGTGTATCGTTAAAATTCCATTTAAAAATCACCTAATGGTTCTCTCTCTATTCCAGGTTTAATGACTTAAACCTCATACATTTAGTATGGTCTGCGCCATTGCAGGTAGCATTGGCAATGTACTTCTTATGGGGAGTTTTGGGGGCAGCGGTACTGGCCGGTTTAGCTGTAATTATATTACTTATGCCAATCAACGCATTATTTGCTGGTGTACAAGAAAAACTCCAAACAAAGTTGATGAATTGTAAAGATGAAAGAATTAAACTTATGAGCGAAGTACTTAATGGCATGAAAGTAAGATAAACCAAAATAAGTCTGATTCTCTTTATTTTTTAAGTACAATTTTTAAAAACAATATAATTTTTATTTTGTGCTAGGTTCTTAAAATATACGCGTGGGAGCTAAGCTTTCAAGAGTATATTCTTAAAATAAGAAACAGAGAATTGGGTATTTTGAAGAAAATCGTTTATTTTGCATCTATTTCTGCGTTTGTATGGTTTTCTACCCCATTTTTGGTAAGTTCGAGATCGCTTAGTTTAATACATTTGGTTTTTATTGACTCTGGCTTAAAAATAAGAATGTTTTTATTACAGGTATCGCTAATGTCATTTGGATGTTTTGTCTTGTTACACGACACTGAAGTTCTAGATTCAAAAAGAGCGTTTGTAGCCCTAGCACTTTTTAATGTGCTTCGGTACCCTATGACAATGTTACCTAATGTCATATCTAACGCAATACAGGTTGGTTACATCTTAATTATCTACTTGCCCATTTTCAAAATTTATATGGTAATGAAGTCGTCACAATGTTTTTTCTTCTTCCATTCTTCTTTATCATTGTTCATACATATGTATATTCTACCTTTTTAGCCATATCTTCTTTCTCGCAATCCATTAATCTTTTCTTTGGTTGTCTTTATCCTTCTGTCTCCGTCACCACTCATACATAAAATTCTCTTCACTACGGTTGGTTCATCCCCCAGCATCACTGTTCTATATCAGTCATTATGTACAATTATTATCGGTTAAATTATTCATTTTTTTTTATTTTGTTGCTAATCTAATTTTTACCTTTGACAGACTTATGTAAGTATCAGGAGGTTGAATAGATTTTTGAATTCTGAAGAGTTAGATACACGTATGATAGAACACAACCCGAATGAACGTGAGTACTATTAATCCTAAAAATATGTTTACTTACCTGACTGCTCTCAAAGTAGGGTTATGTTTTTAGAGTGTATGTAGGTATGTATAATATTTCTAGAGCCTTAACCGCTTGATATCGGCACATAAGGTGTCATTTGAATCGATTAAAAAATGAAAATTTCGACATAACGTCAGCAGAAAAATAAAAGTTTATATAATACAGTGGTATTTTATATTTTAATTATTTGACTTGTTCATATTAAACTTAGTTTATCGAGGTAGAGCTATGGTTGGGCACGACTGGACCAGCTCGACCGGTGCGATACCACGGCCTCACCCCTCCGCTGCGCCTCTCCCCTCTTTCCCATCTCCTCTTTTACCTCCCCCTACCCCTCATCACCCTCAAAAGCTGGCGGCGCACTTACGACTCTTGATTTGAAGGTGTCCATGCTCGGACACCATTAGGGTGTCCGAGCATGGACACCTGCAAAGGTGTCGGGGTGCTAGGTGTCACATACCATTAGGTGACCCGTCTGTTCGTCTGTCCCTCTGTATCATAAAAAAAAATAGGTAACCCGTATCATAGGGTATTTCAGACACTGCAGTTCTCTTAATAGTTGTTTTACGGATTTTAACTATGAACAATGTTGATCACGTGTCTACTTGTCTTTGTGTGTGTACTATCAAAACTATAACTTTTGGATATAATTTTAGGTGACCAAATTGTTGTTGAAAATGGTCACTTTTCTTGGGGTGATGATGATGCAGAACCCGTATTAAGCAATATTAACATTCGTGTTCCTCGTGGAATGCTCGTGGCGGTCGTTGGCGCCGTCGGCTCAGGCAAGAGCTCTCTAATCTCTGCGCTGCTCGGAGACATGGACAAACTATCCGGCCGCGTTAACATTAAAGGTACAAAGTTTTGTCTCTTCCATCTCTTATTTTATTCTTTTGTTTACAGCCTTCTGTGTTAATTGCATATGTTTATGATAATATATATATATTAAATGATCATGATATCATACATAGAGATATATCATATCATAGATACCTACAGTAACAGTGACAAAAGAATCACCTATAAACGTGTGGGTGTGGCGTGAACTCATCCACGCATTTTTTTACTTGCATAGAGCTGTTCTCAGTCTTACAAAAAAAAATAAAGAAATGCTTTGATTATATATAGCAATCACTTCAATTGCAAATATCTCTATATGGTTTTTTGTTTTAATAATAATAATAATGAGCATTTATTTCGGGTATTCCATATTGTGTTAAGTTTTTAAAGTTTTTTTGAAGAGGAAAATAACAGACCCATTATAGGATCACTCGGTGTTCCGTCTCTCTCTTTCTATCAAGACCACGGAGTAAAGTCAAGATCCATTGAGTTTAAATAAACTTGAAATACGTATATCTTCTGCCCTTGATGCTGCAAATAAAACAAGCTTCTTAGTCAATGCTATCAAAAGAAACGGTCATTAAAGCATTCAATTTCAACTAAAATTTCTTCAATTCGTGGGTGTTTCAAAACCAGGATACTTCCGATTTCCTTAGAGTCATGAAATTAAGCCAAAAGCAAGGTTCCGCGTTACACGTTATGGAAAAATCTAAAAATTATTAATTTGTTAATTAATCAAATAAAAAAATACTTTTCACGATTACAAACGACGTCAATTTATGGGAGAAAAATGCATAGTTGGGTTTGTCTTTCGGAAATAATTCGGCAGATGTGGCCAGCCCATTGCCACTTCAGCGTGAATTGCCACTTCAACAAAAACTTGTGAGATCCACAAGTAGTCTGGGTGACCTATGTGTGTTTTTAAGGAAAAGAGATAAATATTATTCAATTAATACATGCTACTATATTGATACTAATACAATAAAGCTAAATAGTTTTTTTTTAACTTACTAATCTCTGCAACTACCTATGAATAAAAAAAAATGTTTTGTTTTGTACAGTAATTGTTGAAAAACAATGTGAAACTGCTGAAACAAAAGAATCTATGACCTTTAGGAGGAAAATCATTGACCATAAACGCAGATGAAGCTACAAAAAGTTCCCGTTCTTAGACAAATTAACAAACAGCTATTAAATACGATCACATATATGGACTATAAATTTTACCAGCATCATAATCTTCCAGGTACGACAGCATACGTAACCCAACAGGCTTGGATTCAAAACGCCACTGTGCAAAACAATATTTTATTCGGCAAGACACTTAATAAATCTAAATATAATAAAATTCTCGAAGCATGTGCGTTAAAGACTGATTTAACTATTCTTGCCGGTGGCGATCAGACAGAAATTGGTGAGAAAGGTAAGATAAATTAAAAATACATATATATATATATGCTCTCTATCCCATTAGCTAACTACATTTATCATACTCCGTGCATTTACACAGGTATAAACTTGTCGGGTGGTCAGAAGCAGCGCGTATCTATCGCGCGTGCGGTCTACTTTGACGCTGACAACTACTTCTTGGATGATCCACTCAGTGCCGTGGACTCACATGTGGGGAAACATCTTTTTGACGAAGTAAGAATAGCAATATTTACCAAGAATCGTCTCAAATATGGAAACTAATATCATAAACTGAATGAAATCATAGACTGATCGAATAAATGTTTTCTTGTTTGCTTGCAGGTTATAGGCCCAAATGGTGTACTAAAGAACAAAACTCGCGTGTGGGTTACACATAACGTATCCTTCCTCGCTCAGACAGACCTGATACTAGTACTGCGTGATGGTCAGATTTCGGAAGTTGGCAAATACAACGAGCTGCTCGATAAAAAGGGTGCTTTTGCTGATTTTCTACTGCACCACTTAACTGATGCTGAGCAAGCAGAAGGAGAAAATGGTGAGTTAATGGTTAATTCTTGTATAGTAATTATGCATGTATTTATATAATAACTTCTCTATAGACATTTTGTTGCTGCATATCCAAATGAACGTCAATAAGTCTAGTGCTTTACTTGGAACTACATACTTACCTTGTTTTTTTTTTCTTATGCAAGTCTGTTACTTCTTTGGTAGATGCTTTAGCTGTAACCTTTAAGAGTTCTAAGCTAATTACTCTTGCTACCTTTCGGTTATATAATGATAGTTGTATGGATCCCCTAAGCTCTAAGAAAAAATACTTGAGAAATTAAAAATAAGGTCGATTTTCTTATTTTATTATGAGTGAAATGACGCTGATGATGATGATGGTGATGAAAAAGACTGTTAGTCTGGCCTTTTGGTCTAGTGATTAATGTCCCTGACAGCTCAGCTGGAGGTTGCAGGATCGATTCCCACATGGGACAAAAAAAATTGTAATCCACAAGTTCCGGGTGTAGGTGTTATTTGTGTCCGTTGTATGAATATTTGTGAAGTCTCCCGCGATAAAGGAATTATACCTAATGTAGGAGTTTCTTTTAACAAAAAATAAGTATATAGAGAAGTAAATGATTATATATTCGATTACAGATTTGGAAGATGTCAAACACGATTTAGAGAGCAAACTCGGTTCGACGTTTGAAGACAGATTCCAAAGAGCTAGATCTTTGTCATCTGGCACGCATTCTGTATCTGAAACAATAACTGCAGGTAACAGACGAAAACCCTAGTTCGTGCTACAATATATACGATATACAGGAAAAGAAAATTATATGTTATTAAACTACAACAATTGTTTTAAGTACGCATTGTCGGGAAGAGTTTTACATTGTGTTTTTAGAGTTTGTGTATTTTTAGATGAGCGTGCAAAGTCAAAAGAACATTTGGAAGAAAAAGAGGTGGAAAATGAGTTCGATCAACTTATTGAAGCAGAAAAAGCAGAAACCGGAAAAGTAAGATTATTGAATGTAATAATATCTAATTTGTGAAATTATCTCAAGACCATGAGAGTTGTAAATGATTTTCTTATTTTCAAGGAACTAACGGATGTAGCATCTTTATATCTTATATATCTTATTTGAAACAAAAAGCAGTAAAGAATATCCAATTTAGTTTTTAACATATCACAATACTTTTTTCAGTATACCATAACTTAATATTTTTTTATTTTATTCATCATTAAATGCTCAGTGGCATTCTGTCCGATTTCTTAACATTTACGATTACTGCTAGGCTTGGGTAGCAGCATGATAATATTTAGCATATAGCTTTCAAGATTTATTCTAATCATATCAGTAGTTCCTGAGATCATCTCATTTAAGCAATATAATCACATCCTCTTTATAATGCCGGCTCGACCGGTGCGATATCACGGCCTCACAGAAAACCGGTTATGAAGTAACGCTTACGTTGCATTTCCCCGAAACGAGTGATGTTTCCGGAGGCCCAACTTCCCCTCTCCTCTTTTCCCTCCCCTCACCCCCCTCTCCTCTTTCCCAGCTCCTCATCCACCTCTCTTCTTTCCTCTCCCCGCATCCCTCATAATCCTCAAAGGCGGGCAGCGCACTAACGACTCTTCAATTGCAAGTGTACATGGACGGAGGTTGTCACTTACCATCAGGTGACCCGTCTGTTCATCTGTTCCCCTGGTATTAAAAAATATATATATTAGTAAACAGAATGAGCTAAACAAACAGGATTAGGAGACGGGCAGCATGGGATAAGAAATAGGAGAAGAGGTTTTGTCCTCTGGTAACCCTTGCAAGCCTTGCTTAAGGAGCGGGTTTAGTGAAGATGTGGTATTAAATGAAATGTAATTGCCAGCTTAGTATTTTTTTTTTGCCCGCTTGGCATTATATTATGTATTTGTAAGTTGATTTTATAATAATACGTTTTATCCACAGGTAAAATGGGACGTTTACAAACATTACCTGATGAATGTCGGCGTGTTAGCAGCTATAGGAACCGCTTTAATATACAGCGCGATACACTGTTTGCAAATTGGGGGCAACTTTTGGCTAGTTCGTTGGTCTAATGATAAAAATATGGTAGGTCTTGAATTCTTATCTTTCATTTATTCGCAAGTATTACACACATCTGCCGTGAAGTCGATCCCCACGCAGGAAAAATGATTGTGCTTTGAACATGATATGAATGGTTTGTGTGTTTGTGTCTGAATGTAATTTATATATAATATAATAGATAAATAGAGAACAACTTATTTGAACACCACTATTACAGGAGTAGTAACATACAAATACTCAGTTTGATAATATAGAAAGGGCGGCCTTATCGCTTAATACAATCTCTTTCAGGCAACCTTAGCATGGATCAAAATTATTAGAGAGACAGTGGTAGTTGGAAGTGTATACCAAATATAAGGAAATCTATAATTAAATACTACATTACTACTACATTTGACCGTCTTATATTATACTAATGCTTATAATGTATGTGTATGTATGTAACACAATATGTATGTATTTAGCAAATATATACTTTTGTTTATCAGCTTTCAATTACCTTGCACAAGCTCTGTTAGTTTGGAATCAGATGACCGTGTAAGATATGTAAAAACTCGCTTTTACTCGCATCCTTAAGTATAAATAGCGATAAAAAACAAAAATGAAGGATGATTTACAACTATACTTACGGAGAACTCTAATATATTAAAAGATATACATTTCTAGTAAAAGACATTTTTAGTAATTTATTTTGTATTGTTTTAGCTGGTAAACGGAACGGTGGACAAAAAATTACGAGACATGTATCTAGGAGTATACGGCGGCATCGGAATGATTCATGGTAACATCTTAAATTAAATATTATTAACAATAATTATAAGGCTACGGCTAGTCAGAGGACTCTGACTTCCCGGCACCAGCCAGATCGAGTTATAGGTATGCGACCCTGACTTGCTTAAGCTATTACTCATACTCCTCAATCCATCTGAATAAGCATGATCCCTTTTCTTCCCTGTATATCCTTCCTTTTTGGTCTACATACTCCAAATTTTCGAATCCAATTCCCCAAGGTGGCTGGATGACGGCAATAAGCTTTCCCTATAAATGGCTAAACTACCCATGCCTTTTCATTTCGGGGATACAACGATAAGGTAAGGTGGTTTTCTGTTATCGGACTCTATATTTAACAAAACTACAAATTGGAAATCGCTCTAAAGCATACGTATTCTGTTACAAAGTAAAGCAAATTACTCTAAAACTCCTGCAAATTACTTTGAAGCTATGTTATTATACAACGTTGTTTCCTGAACCAAGGTTGTATAATGACATAGTTACATAGTAATCATACTTGATTGCTATAGATAGTTACTAGTTTAGATGGCGGTCAGTGTAGTTGCGGTTTCAAGAACACGTGATTTAAAATAATCTAAGAAATTTATTACTAAACATGGCATTGTTGCCACCAGCCTGCTGCTGTTGTGTAATTCCCTTTTTTTCAGCACTATTTTTGACGGAAAGTAGTTGCCGGTAATATTTTACTTTACTACTTTTCTGTTCCCACATTAGTAGTACTGTTCTTAACTACTCTGGCTACTCTCAGTGCTTGCTAGTTGGGGTTCAAGCCTGCAAATACTTGATCGTAAAGTCGGGCGTCTTAAAATTAGTGGCGAGGTGACAGCTTAAACCGCTACGCCATTCGTGCATTCATTATTTTGTTTATTTCAAGTCAAAGATTTCAAACAGGTTTTAAGCATAACTAATAAGTAAATTCATTACAGTGACAGTATCAATATTTGCCGATCTTTTGCCCTTCTTGGCTGGTTGGCGGGCCGCAAAAGTTCTACATGAAATATTATTGAAGAATTTATTCAGAGCGCCTTTGCAATTCTTTGAAGTGACTCCTGTTGGCCGAATAATCTCTAGGTTTTCTAAAGATGTAGATTCCGTGGATACTGCTATCCCTTGGCACCTTGCTGGCGTCATCAACGCTTCATTTGAGGTGACTATATACTTTACGAGTATAATAAATGCGAAACGTTTGATGTGTGTTTGTTACTCAATCTCGTAAAAATGTACCATTCAAAATTCACAGTATCGTAATATTACAAATGTGAAAGTTATTTTGCTAGTTTGTTTCGCTTTCATGCCTTTGCGTGTGAACGATCATCATGACATTTTGCATGCAAAGCGTTCCAAAGGCATCAGGCCCTGTTGATTACAATTAGAACTTTTAACGAATGCAGTGAATTGTCGTACTCATATTGTGCAGTAAGACTTTTTTATTTGCAGGTCTTAGGAACCTTACTCGTGATAAGTTACTCAACTCCTTTATTTATGGCTGTGATAATACCTATAGGACTTTTATATTATGCCATTCAACGGTTCTACGTGCCAACGTCCAGACAACTTATGAGGATTATGTCTGTATCTCGTTCTCCAATATTCTCACACTTCAACGAAAGCGTTTTGGGTGCTACAAGTATTCGTGCTTTTGGCGTTAAGGACAGGTAAGAAAATAATTGACTTTTAAAAAGCGTTTTTGTGAATGTGATTCAGATGAAATTTCTTTTTATGTTTTCTTTTTTTTATATAAATACAACTCCCGCACTAGGATTAACTCCTGTGTCACGGGGGACTTTACAAATATTCAAACAACGGACAAAAATAGCACCCAGACTCAGAAAAACAATTTGTGAATTACGCATGGTGTTGTTCCGTGCGGGTATCAAACCCACAACACAATTTCTACATATCATTACTTCTTCAGTTGTCCGAAATCTCATTTTATGATATTCTTGCTATTCAAATCCGCCCCATTAATTTCCAATATTTATGAACACTCTCATTTTAAATTATATAAATTATTTACGTAAATATGTTCCTGTATTACGTATATTATTAAATTTAAATTATTTTTTTATATTTTTAAACTTTTATATTAATAAATAATTGTCTTTTTTAAAGAAGTAGACAACCACCTTCAATCGCTATACTTTCAATCGTAAAAACGTGCAATTTAAAAACTTTTTCGTAATTTTCTTGATTGCTATGATCAAATCGAATAAAAAAAACAAGCTTATAAATCTCTTCCTTTTTGAATACGGTTAAAAATAAACCAACTCGTAGTGACACATATATAACTCGAACGGCCTGTAGCCGGGGGAGGTCCGAGATCTCTAAAATCTTTTATATTCACAAACTCGAAAAATAAGATTTAATGCTGTAACTGCGAGGACCGTGACTGACATTTTTTATACAAAAGTTAACATCAATGTTAGTTTTATTTATTATGTAATTACTAATTCTATAATTTTCAGATTTATCAAGGAATCTCAGGAGAGAGTTGATTGCTACCAGTCATTTACTTACTTAAGGTCCGTGGCGGATAGATGGCTCAGTGTTCGACTTCAGGTGGTGGGCAGTCTCATATTATTCTTTGCCGCATTATTCGCTGTAATCAGTCGAGACAGTATTAATCCTGGCCTCGCCGGGCTTTCCATCAGCTATACGTTGGAGGTATTTTTACAACTCTCTCAGATTGAAGCACCTTCTTGAAATGGGACTTCCTAATTTTTTTTATCTGTTTCTTAGATCACTCAAACATTAGGATCCCTAGTTCAATCCACTTCAGTTGTGGAAACTGACATTGTAGCAGTGGAACGTATGAAGGAATACGCTGAAGTAGAACCAGTGAGTTATTGGTACATGTGAATATTATGTAAGTAGACAGCACTGAATGAATGAAAGACACATGATGATAATTACAGGAAGCAGAATGGACTACGTCTCCAGGCCCAAAATCTTCCTGGCCAGAGTCAGGAGCGGTAGAATTTGAGGGACTAACTATGGCTTATCGCAATGGAGCGGAGCCTGCTCTGCGTAACGTCACATGTTCCATCGCGCCGGGCGATAAAGTTGGTATTGTTGGCCGCACCGGAGCTGGCAAGTCTACCCTCACACTTGGTTTGTTCAGGTAGGTTAACAGCATCCTTATTATCGTAATCGTAATCCTTATCCTAGCTTATACTACTTATTATCTATGCTAATATTATGTATGTAATAGTAACCCTGTCTGCTTATTTATTACTTTTTCATGGCAAAACGGTTGAACCGTTTTTGATTAAATTTGCTATGGGGATATGTCGGGGCCTGGGGAAAGATATAGGCTACTATGTCAACATATCACGCTGGCGAAGCCTCGGGCGGAAGCTACATTACAAATGCGAAAGTTTATAGAAGTTTTTTGTGCTTTCCCACCTCAGAAACTGAACCGATAATCCTGTAATTTTTCATACAATTTAACAATAGAGTACAGAAAAAGACATAGGCTGCTGTTATTTGTTTTTCTCGTCTTTACGTGGTAGAGCCATGCTTAGGCACGAATGGGCCGGCTCTACTGGTGCGATACCACGGCCTCCCAGAAAACCGGTAGTGAAGCAACACTTGCGTTGCATTTCCCCGAAATTAGTGAGGTTTCCGGAGGCCCAACTCCCCTCTTCTCAGTCCTCTCCCTGACCTCCCGCCCCTTTCCCCATCTCCTCACCCCCACCCTTTTCCCCTCCCCGCATACCCACATCCCTCTTCAATCTAAAAGGCGGGCAGCGCACTTACGACTTTCCAGTTGCAGGTGTCCATGGATAGCGGTTGTCACATACCATCTGTCTGTTCTGTTCGTCTACACTTCTATAATATAAAAATATGATGTACAATAAATTCTCAATTTTTAATTCTTTTTAAACATTAAATAACGTATAACTTATATTTTCTATCAATACTTTATCAGGCATATTAGCAACAATGATCCTGTCAGTAATACATTGTGGCTAGATAATCTTTCGAGAACTGGGTCGCGCACATACATCCTGCAATATAGCACCTCTAAATTCACAAGATTGTATTTAAGAAAAATTGGTGATGTACTATCCTGGCCACTTGATTGTGTCTGAGCAAATACGAGATTAGAGAGACGAGATTAGATTATAGGATATTACTGTTTACGAAGTACTGAAAAAAAAACCTTAAAAGCTTGACCTAAAAACCTGTGACTTAACTGTTCACAGGATTGTGGAGGCCACAGCTGGCCGTATCCTGATCGACGGGCTGGACATCGCTAAAATAGGTCTACACCAGCTGCGTTCGCGAATCACTATCATCCCCCAAGACCCCGTATTGTTCTCAGGTTCATTACGTATGAACCTGGATCCTTTTTCCTCACACTCAGATGAGGAGATCTGGCGTGCTCTAGAACATGCTCACCTTAAGCCATATGTACTTGGTGAGTATTAAATGTATCTCGTGGTGTTATTGAAGAATTATGTGTTATTAATAAGTTGTTGTATTGTAGGACTACCAGCAGGGCTGCGACACGAGATCTTGGAAGGCGGTGAAAACCTGTCAGTGGGTCAACGACAACTTATTTGCTTAGCAAGGGCTTTACTACGTAAGACTCTTCTGCTTGTGCTGGACGAGGCTACTGCTGCGATCGACCTTGAAACTGACGAGCTCATTCAGGTACATACATAGTTGAATGCCTAAATCCTATCAGAAACTTTTGGCATGAAGCTCATCTCATGTTTTTATGTCACAGAAAACTATACGCTCCGAGTTCGCGGCATGCACTGTGATAACCATTGCTCATCGGCTTAACACTATTCTGGATTCCACGAAGGTTATGGTACTAGACAAGGGTCAACTCATCGAATATGCGCCTCCGGAACAACTACTGCAGGATAAAAACTCTATGTTCTACAGCTTAGCCAAAGACGGTGGTCTAGTGAGCTAAATCTTTCTATTTATTGTGTTAGTAAACAGTTTACAGTGATAAAACCTTACCCCCTCCCCCCCTACCCCACTATGGCTAAGGCACGAAAGACGATGACCAATAAGGTATCTAGGGGTTTTAAGTGGTTATGGTATGATATGCCATAAATCGACTATGAATACCACCCTCCTCAGTAAGAAGTTTCTTGACAGTGAAAAGTCGCTAAAAAATAACAAGGTATAAAATAGTAGAAAATAAATTAGTAAATTTTTATCGTTAAATGTTCCTCATTATTATTAATAAATTATGAACACAGATGAGTGTCTTATTTAAGGATGTCAATTCTGAATGTGTTTTTTCTAACTTTCATCGATTAAGTTAATTATTTAAAGGCGCATTAAATTTACAATACAATACTCTTTATTGTATACCATTAAGGATAGTTCACAGTATTTCAAACAAACATAATGGTACAAACGGCGGTCTTTTCGCTAGTTGCGTATCTCTTATAGGCAACCTTTAAATTGACAGATGCAATGGATTCGTAGATTGGGCAGTTAATAGGTTTCCTTAGAAGTTTGGATTAACTTCTAAGGAAGTTTGGATTAGAAACAGTTTATAATAAAAATTTAAAATAAAAAAAGTTTTGAAATTTATAATAAAAAAGAAATACATACGTCGACGCAAAAGTGTCAATAGGTTTCTTATTTTAGTTTTTAAGTTAGAATTGTAAATGGCTAGCTTACAATAGTAACTGATTTTAAATAAAATATTTAGCTTTAATTGAATCCTAAGCCAATGTATTATAAAAACAGTTTGATTACATTGATATCAAGTTCCTGTAGAACATCGAACATTCAAAAAGTTTACTGTAAATAGGTCACTTAAGTTCAAAATTTATTATAATTCAAATCTTTAATTTACATACAACTTTTGTATTTTAATCATCCATATTTCTAAAAGTTGATTTAAATAAATTTGTATTGATAAATTTATTTTCACTTAATTTTATAAACTAATTTCTCGAATCTAAACACTTAAATAATATTTTAAAATGATTAATTGAATTACTGCATTAAAACATTGGGATTAAAGCGATGTATTCCGATTCATTGTAAAGAAGCAAAATGGTGGGAGACCACCGTCTCATTTGTAACTTTTAGAGATACAGTGCTGTCTTTATTAGGTATGAGTGAGTGAGGCTGCAAAACTTCCAGGTAGAAGAGAAGAGGTTAATGTGGTTCAGTATCTTAGGGTTAATGGCTAATTCACGGTGATATCGCTTACATAAATATTAATGGTGTGATGTTATAGATACGCGTAGAGCGATAGTGTTTTATGTAGTGTCAGACTATGAAATGAATGCAGACCTTTTAATCGGCATTAACCTCGTGGATTGCACAAAACTTAGTGTCCTCTTAGGGTTTTAAATTGGTACATCAACCGATGGTCTATCACATGCGATCGCAAAGTGAAAAATTTGACAATTTCGATTGTAATTTAATTTTCTTTAAAGTTTTTTTATCTTTCTTTATTTTCTTTCATTTCTTCTTCTTTTTCTTTTAATCTAATTTAAAGATACTCCTAATAAGTACGAGCATATATTTACCAGAGTTAATACAGTCTCTTGAAATAAGACTTAAACATAATAACAAGTATGTAGAGCGAAGACCACATATTAGAGAGTAAATCGCCATTCATTCTAGTTAAAAAGAAAAACGACAAGGATATCATGTGCGTTGACTATCGCGAAATCATTAAAAATACCCTGAGGGACCGCTATCAGCTGCCGATTATTTCCGACCAAATCGATCACTTTGAATACACAAAATGAATACTATTGTCAGAATTACTTTAACTTTTTTATATACCTAGTTATAATAAAAACATTACATTAATCATACTTATTTAGAGGACAGCCGTAATCAGTTTACTTAATTTTAAATTATTATTTTTTTATAGTCACAGGTAAATGACAACACTTCCTATTCACCCAACTTGTTGGCGAATAGAGGGGATGCGCGGGATGGGTCTACTTCGGTATACTAGGTTGTAGTTTAATAATAAACTAAACGTACTTTTCTACATCGACTTTGTCTTGAAGACATAAATACATGTTTCACTTGATCGTATATACTATCGACAAGGAAATCTTAAAAATGCGAAGTAGTATACCGGCACAACGCCATCTATCAATGAAGCCCATAAAATTTTACTCTCTGATATATGAACATATTTATAATACACTTTTATACATCATCCCCTATTAAGGGAAAAGGTTTTTGACCTTAATAACAAAACAAAAACAATAACAACATTTTAAACAAACTTTTAATAGAGACCACCCGAGTGAATCCGTCACTACCAGGATGTAACATTTTTATTAAGCCATAAATTTTTCGGTACATCTTCGTTTTGTCTGACTAGAAGCAGATTACAAATAACCTCCATCACATCACCAAGTGTTTTGAATCCGGTTGTATGGTTGGTCCAACTAACGGATGATCATTTAAAGATCGGTCATTTTGATACTTTGCGGAAGCATCGAATACTATTCGCACTTTTGTTGTCTTTATCGTATCTTACAGCCATTATGAGGATTACGTAAGCAGCATTTTTAAATTTCATGTTCGATTCTGAAATTTCAACTGCATGACCCAACTAAATATAGTCTTCAATAATTTCTTTATATTTTTGTTTCAAATTTTCTTCCATCCTTCTCAGTTAAGTTTAAATGTATTGTGTAGAATTGGTGGGTGATTTGACGAGTCAGTTAGTTCGCGGCGAGGTATACGCAAGACGCAGAATATTTATTCGGATAATGGGACGTGTTTTGTAGGCGCGTATAATGGTTTATCCAAATTTCTTAAAACCACTTGCAATTGGCAGATTTTGTGGCTAATGAAGGAATAAACTTTCATTTTATCCCTGTATATGCACCTCATTTTCCCGGACTCCGGGAAACAGGTGTCAAATCGACAAAATATAATTTAGTTCGAGTGCTGGGAAATTGGCTGGCACCTCACATACGAGGAACTTAATATGGCTTTAGCTCAGATTGAAGCTATTGTAAATTTGCGCCTGCTCACTACAATTTCCCTTAAGACTTGAAGCCTATCACCCCGGCCACTTTCTGATCAGAAGACCGCTCACCGCGTTGCCAGACAAAAGCTACGAAGACTGCTCATACAATCATCTCAGACGCTTTCAACGCATTCAGCAGCTTCGTGAACACTTTTGGAAACGTTGAATCAAAGAGTGTGTGGTGGAATCACAGCAACTGACTAAGTTGCGGACAAGTACCGAACCCCTTAAATTAAATTCTCTCGTCATCGTAAAGACGTCAAATGGTCTTCATTTGCCTCTGTTGAAATGGCGGTTGGGTCGTATTGTTGCCGTTCATCCTGGTTCGGACGGGATCAACCGGGTTGCTGATGTCAAAACGAGTAGCGGAATTGTGCGAAGAGCCTTCAGCAGCATTTGGCGGCCACCTGTTCCAGATGGCGCTATGTAGGGTTGGAAGGGAAGCTTCCAATGCCCGGGGGTCTATTAAGAAGCGCCTGTAATTAAATTTACCTTAAGTGAGCGGTGTAAATATTATTACCTTCGGTTCAAATTCACATGTCATTTGTTGTTATTAAGGGGTTACTGTCTGCTTACCGACATAACTGAAACATATATTTACACGTATTATTGAAATGCAAGATGATGTACTCAAACAATTTTGTAATCAAAATGAGAATAACAATTTAGAATGTGTTTTTGAAGCGTCATGGGGATTTGATGGTAGTTCGGGACAAGCCCTTTACAAACAAAACTTTTTTGGTGATGGCGGTGACGAAAGCAACATATTGTATATTTGCAACAACACTTTTACCGTTGAGAACTTTTAGCGTCAAGCCTACAACGTCTTTAAATGCAGAAACACTATGGATGAATACTACTCCACAATCATATCGTTTTTGTCGACCATTACGAGTTATATACGAAAAAGAGTCAAAACAACTGATATTGGAGGAAAGACAGAGAGTAGAAGAAGAAATACGCAAAATGACTCCCTTTGAGAGCGTTATATCAACCGGTCAAACTATCAAGGCTAATTGTGTCCTTTATTTGACTGCCATTGATGGTAAAGTGCTCAATGTGCTCCTCGATTGACCATCACAAATTCGTTGTCCATATTGCGGTCTCATGGCTACCAAATTTAACGACTTGGATGTAGCTTTTTCAAAAGAATTAGATGTTCAAGACTTAAAGCATGGCCTCAGTCCACTTCATGCATGGATAAGAGTACTAGATTTTTTACTTAAACTAGACTATAAAAACGAAGTTAAAAAATGGTGAATACCACATCATTCTGGAGAAGACATACTCGTAAATGACCGCAAAAACAAAATTATTCAAGATATTCGTGATAAACTTGGTGTTTTAGTGGACGTCCACTATAACACTACTACTAATGACGGCAATACAGAACGTACGAACGAATAACAGAAGATACATAATAAATACAATCTAAATGTTATTCAATATTAAATGGGGTTCTGGTACGAATAAATAAATATTTGGGATATCTAACACACAACGCCGTCTAGTCTCAAGCTAAGCAAAGCTTGTGTTATGGGTACTAGACAACTGATATAAATACATATATATATGTTTTGTAAATACATATTATACATGGAAAACACTCAAACTCCGAAACAAATATTTGCAGATTATACAAACATTTGGTCCGACCTGGGAATCCAACCAGAGACCTCAAGCACAGCAGTCGCTCACACTACCACTTGCACTATCGAGGCAGTCACGAACCTCAAAAAAGTACCTTTATGTATGATTATTGTGTGTATTTTAATTATTTATATTGCTTTTTTGTCTTATAATATTTATAAAAAATAACCATAACTCTGTGTAAATTTTAAATCGTATTCGCAATTTTTCTGATACGCAACGTGACAACCCTAACATAAAACAAAAATTGAACATAATTTCAATAGTCCATGGAATTAGGCTACGGTAATTTTAGGGTTAATAGTAAACATCCCAAGCAATCACTTGGTGAAATATCGCGTCCTAATACGGCGGACTCTACGAGTAAAAAAATAATAACTGAAAATCAATAAAATGACTAACTTTTTAAAAATAATGTTAAATGTTGCAACATTGCTTTAAAATACGCGCCATTGATCTTTGCATATAACAGTTAAGTTGATATCATAATTATTTTAATATTTAGTAAATTATATTTTTTTAAAGAATATTATCCGAAAAAAAGTCGATTTTCAAAAATTTATTTCTCAGCAACTACGAATATTTCACACACGGGTGTTCTGCTCTCATATTTGTATTGGTTCAAACTAACGAAATCTTGAATAAAACAGGGATGTCACTTTTTCGGGCTCGAAAAAATACTGTGCGCTTGTAAAATGAAACTCAACTGGATTGTGTACCTACGATAAATAGTGTTATTGTAAAAATGTATTGTTATTTCAACAACCCTGACTATCCGTCGGTCATATCCATTAATTTATTGTTTTCAAAGAACATGACGTGGTATCCTAATATTATTTAACATAGGCAAACCACTAAGAATATGTGACCAGAGTGCACTAACTTCCGGTGATAACTGACTATCCCAAGATAATTTCTCTAACCTAACTCTAACCTTTGCAAAAAGATTTACATGCGTATGATACACGGTGCCAACAGACCAAGGGGATCAAATATTTGAGCCATCACTCGAAAAATTCAAAGCGCGATATACTGTCAAGTATTGCTATACGCGATATAATGTCAAGTGCTGAATTTTTAGCAGCGATAGCATTGCCTATTTTGAAACAACTGATCCGATGCTGTTAACCAACCGAGACCTAAAATTTTACTCGGTTCAGCAGTTCCCATATTAAGATCAAATGACGGTTCTGTGCACCCGTTTGCTAACTTGGGATCATTTGATTCCACTTCCTTAAGGACATGCCAGCAGCCGCAAGAGAGCTAGTTGCCTTTTCACGAATGTATAACACTTTATTCATGTCGGTGAGTACTCACTCTCTCACCAATTTAAGGGTCTATGCACTCTAAGCCTTCTTAATTTAGACACCTAGTCGCAAGAAACGGAGCGCTTGCGGTTCCATACATTACATTGTTACGCTGAAATGCCCTTAATTGGTCTCTAGAATTAAAGCGCCATAGTATATTTTGTAAACAACGATCATCAGGATGTACCATTATCTGACGATACATTTTCTACACAGCAGCTGTCAATACGTATCTATGTTGCCGGTAACGAATGAGAATGGATAATAAATCACTCTGCACTTGAGGTCCCACAATCTGAATATTATTCAGTAAAATACCTGAGGTGGTGGGATTTCTGGCATGGAAGACAGCTCGTAGCTTTGTGGTTTTATTACTTTCACGTAGAAAGTATCGGCGGCAAACTTAATATCTTAAACACATTTTTTAATATCTTAAACATAGAGTCGGTAATCAAACACGACGTACTACCACTATCCAACACAGCGTGTGCAATATACTCTCAATTATATATAGCATATAGTTTAATTAGCGTCGTTGATAGCAGAACTTCGCAACGCGCACTGGGGGTGACAGAGGCGTCTGCGCTGCGGTCGGGCTGCGTGCGATCTACACTCGCAGACAACGTCAGGTCACAGAACACATATACTCCTGCGTCAGCTTGAGTTGAGATGACTCTTTGAAGCGGTGCTAATATTATTATCAGAAAAAATGTGAATATCATTTCTTAGTGTCGGCTCGCTACTGTCAGCCTTATTTGGTTTAGACGCCATATTAGAAACGTGAATAATAGTGTTATGTTTTCGTTTGCATAACTACAACCTTGCCTTTTGCAACGGTTCGCGAAGTGTCCACTGATAAAACAATTAAAACATTCTTTGAACTCATTGTTTAAAGATAAAAATTGTAAGCAAGAACTAAGGCTACAAGCGAGGCTTTACACATAGGACATTTTTTAACCGTTGGATGTGAATTGTTTTGTGCAGAAACCATAGGTTTAAGTTTTTGCAGTTAATTTATTTGGCAAATATCTGTGGCTCTGATTTTAGCTTAGCGATAATTCTATGGTATCAATAAAATCAGCACGATTCCTAAGAAATTAGTTAAAACATTCAAACGTGATGATTTTATCTTTATAAAACCGATCCTTATGCTCCTCCCACTCGCAAACGGATCGTGAATCCAACTTCTTTGAGATTATATAAATCAGAGTGCCCCAGTGTTTGCTAGATTCTCCTAGGGATTCTGAGACTATTAATTTTTTATTTAAGTTGTCAATAAGTCGTTTCAAACTAACCAACGATTCTTTAGAAAATGGTTCAATGTTAAACAATGACTAAACATGAATATGTATGAGTAACCGCTTACTGTCAAACCTGTCGCATAATAATTTCCATGCAGCCTCATAATTCTTTGCACAGAATTGTAAAGATTGTATAACTACTGCAGACTAGCCCTGTAGTGAGTTTCTTAAATACTGGAATTTATTTATGTCCATTATTTCAGTGTTGGTATGTATAAGACTAGAAAACGTGTCGTTAAACTCCAACCAATTCTCATACGATCCGCTAAACGTCGGCAACTGAATGTAATAAATTACCTATAATTTGACGAGTTTATGCGTATTAAAAGCACTACTTATACTTTTCATTTTGTTAACAGCAGAATAAATATCCACAATGTCTTGCAACCTTGCAAGCAACCTATAATACGATGACTCAAACTCGTTTCTTTCGGCAATATGATCTAAATTATCACTTAGGCATTCGATTCTTACTTGTACTTTCATCGCACAACTCAAAGATAGTTTTAATTTTACCAATACGAATCTGCAAATCAGAAACGTCAGTGGAGGTTAATGAGGAAATATCTAACCCGTTTAGAAATGTAGAAAATGCTGTTACACGTCCCTTGTAACTGCCTCGTTTTTTAATTAATTATTTTTCTTTGGACATTCTGGGAATGCAGGTGCTGTATCAACCTTTGAACAAATTGGATACACTATTGATCTGTATATAATCTGAGTACTGGGTGTAAACAAGGGCACATAATTACAGTTTTACGCTAACACTTCGGATAAATGTCCTTGATATGATCCATATGACCCCTACACAAACAGTGCAGATGTGTACAACTCCTTATTTTCCACAGTAAATCCCTTTTTTGCTCTTGATAGCAGCAAATCTTCTTGGTTCTAAAATATCCTGCTCGTTTGGACCATGTTCAGGGATCTCAGGTATAAATTAAAAAATACAAAAAGGCCAATAAGGTGTTGTAATGTCGGTAAGCACCCAGTAACCCCTTAATAACAATAAATGGTTTGTGAATTTGAACCGAAGGCAATAATATTTACAACGCACCCTTGCGTTCAATTTAATCACAGGCGCTTCTTGACACTGTTCATTATCCAAACTGATTATTATGTATAAGTGAAGTGAACAAATCTCTAAAAGTAAACCAATCTGTGTACTGAAATACGGGAATTATTATTTTTGGTAGTTTTACCTAATACTGTTTTGGGTTGCTGCCCGCAAGTTTGGGCTTTTCCTCTTTGAAGACTGTAGGACAGTTTCAAGTTCCAATTTGTATTCGGTGTACACTTGTTCTGCTAACTAATATTTATTTTTCTTAACGTAATCACTTGCTTTTATTACTCCTGGCGTATGATCAAACAATTTTGCTATGACCGTCCAACAACTAACCCCACATTTGTTCTAATGTCTCCAATCTTACTTTAATATAGGGTCATGTCATTCTATCTTTTGGGGATTTTTTAAAGTTAGCATATGCTTTCTTTATTTTATTTAAAGTATCTTCTTGTTTCAAAGCTACCGATTCCATTTTTTATATAGGCTATAAATGTTTCAAACTATCAAAAAGTTAAACTCGAAAATTTGCAAGTAGATTTTCCTAAGTCCCCAAATTTAAAATATTATACAAATGCACTAAAATCAACAAAATCTCTTAACTTACTATTTACAAGGTAAGGTAAGCGTAACAGCTACAAATGTTTCAATTATTTCTGTAGGCAAATAGGCAAAGCTTCCCCGTAACAAGCAAATTTGAAACAACACAACTTTTAACTAAGATTTTCTAACTTCTAATATAGCAAACACGAAGTGTATTACAGATAGTTTAATCGAGGGGAAATTGGGCATAGGTTCTCCTTCTTAACCAAATTTCAGAAGTTTCTAAGTCTAAAACTAATATTAAATTTAAAGCCCACAAATTTTACACGAAGTCTTCAAGATAATGAAGATATTACGATAAAGTTCACTTTTGTTTGAATTTCTTCACATTTTGCAAAACTTTAATTAAAATATAAATGTGCAACTCACAGATCAAGTCCCAGTAACTTCAATACCTTTGATCGTTCACTAGAATACGTCCTGTTCCTTTGACTTTATGAGCCATCAGCTGATGTTGCTCCTCCAAGATATTCAGTTGCTGCTGCTCCTCCAAGTTATACAGGTCTGTTCTGCTCTGCTCAGATCTGCCTACCTTCAGCACGCGGATCCTCCCGTGACCGCAACACTTCTTAAGATCCTTCAGTATCTACAGTACAGAGGTACCAGGTACTGAAGGATCTGCTTCTCAGCAGAGTGCTGAGAGCAGCGCTCTGCTGAAAAGCTGTTCTGAACATCGATACACTGTCCAGTAATGGTTGGAGTTCCACACGGGGTGTGCTGCCAGCCGCCACCAATACCGTATAACGCCGAATCCGACTCTAAGGACCAATTTACAACACTATGCATCTGTCCAGAGCGTGTGGGATCAAGAACTGAAGGGAATTATAATAATAATACCGACAACCGTTCTGACGACTGGTTTATTGGCTAGCAAAAAAAACAATTGGTTTACAGTTTAATCTAATATGGCTAATACTGATCTTAATATACCGATTAAGAATTATGCACAACGCCATCTAGTTTCAATTTTCAAAACTAAATATTATACAACATACCGAATATACTGAACTTTAAATCACATTTATGCTTTACCTAAACAACACCTTACACATTGTTTCTCTTCTGAAGTCCGCTTTTGAGCACCTGTCAAATCATTGTCTTTTTCTAATTCCCAAAAACCTCTTTAGTAGATCCTCTTATTTGGCAATGTAATGTCAATACACCTTCAGGTTGTACACCCCTGATGAACCTACTACTCTAGATACTATCCGACCTAGGTTAGTAGATTGCTCTATAATAGAAACATTAGGACTGCGTAATAATCCTTGTTTAATGATCTGACTATACACATTCGCGATCACGCGAACAGTAGAAGATCAACTTTACTAAGTTGATAGTATTTAGGATCCGCGAGTTCTAAATCTCCAACTTTAGGCCATTTCCATACATCTACTTTCCTCACAGGAAGGAAAGTATTGGTGGAGGTCAGAACATTAGCCTTTACGACAAGTTTAAATTGTGATTGGTGTTATCTAATATAATTATATTATACTATATTATATTATATTATACTATTTTATTCCACTTGCAGATTCTAAACTTATATTCTTTTGACTCAATCCAACAACAATCACAATCCAATAATCCAATCCCTTCAATATGTAATGGGATATATATTTTTTTTTTATTTTTTTTTATACTATAGGGGGTGGTAAGTGACACCGCCGTCCATGGACACTTGCAACTCAAGAGTCGCAAGTGCGCTGCCCGCCTTTGAGGGTGATGAGGGATGGGGGATGCAGGGAGCGGAAAGAAGAGAGGAGGGGGATGAGGAGATGGAAAAAAGGATAAAGGAGATGAGGGGAGGGAAAAGGGGGGAGGGGGAATTGGGCCTCCGGAAACCTCACTCAATTCGGGGAAATGCAACGCAAGCGTTACTTCACAACCGGTTTTCTGTGAGGCCGTGGTATCGCACCGATCGAGCCGGCCCATTCGTGCCTAAGCATGGCTCTACCACTAAAGAAACCGAATACCTTTTATTATCGTACCTAGGTGTTACTAATGTCCAACAGCGCTCATAGTTAGCATTTGATATTGGTATTTCCCTGAGAAACTGTTCAGCTTCTCCTGTCAAGGAACATTTTAAGTAATGCATACGTTGTATGTTACATAATTGTGTATACTAATGATTTTAATAAGTCTCGGAAGTTTACCCATTCAGTCCTGAAAATTTAGGAATAACTTTTTTTTATGCGATAGGGAGCAAACGAGCAGACGGGTCACCTGATGGTAAGTGACTACCGCCGCCCATGGACAACCGCAACTCAAGAGTCACAGGTGCGTTGCCGGCCTTTTAGGTAGGAGTACGCTCTTTTCTTGAAGGTTTGAAGGTTGTATCGGTCCGGAAATATGGTAGGCGACAATTTTTTCCATAGGCTGGTTGTTCGAGGCAAAAAGCTTCTGGAGAAGCGCACAGTATTGGAGTGCCAATCGTCCAGGTGATAGGGATGGATATTTTGTCGCGTACTACGTATGCGGTTAAGTGGGAGAAGCTGGTAATGGGGTGCACCTGCATAGAGATGAGAACAGTATTCCATGTGCGGTCGAACCTGCGCCTTATAAAGTTGCAGGTGATGGGCCGGAGCGAAATACTGTCTCGATCTGTTTAGCACACCAAGCTTTTTCGAGGCTAATATGGCCTTACCCTCTAAGTGACCGCAGAACTGTACTTCGCTTGATATATCGGCGCCAAGGATTCCGATACTAGCTGATGCAGTTAGGGAAGTTCTCTCAAATTGAGGGGATACGACCAATGGCATCTTTTTAGCGGGGAACGAGCTAACCTGTGTCTTCGTGGAGTTAAACTGGACTGGGTTAAGTTGACCCCAATCTGAAACTTTTGATGAAGAAGTTTCGATTTCAGACACAAGTTTGGATCGGCTTTCCATAACGTTTACCCGAGAAATATTAGCGCGGAAGGTTTAAAGGGCATCACTCGGGCTATCGTCCGCATAGCAATGGATGCTGCTAATCTGCAGCATGTCATTGATATGTACAAGAAACAGCATGGGTGAGAAGAAACAGATTTGGAGTCGGAGCATGCACCGTCAACAACAACCTTGATGCTTCTGTCTGTAAGAAAACTGGTGAGCCAATTGCACAGTTTCTCGGGAAGCCCACTATTTTTGGTAAATCTATCTTGGAATTATATGAAGATGTATCTTGTTTATCTGTGTGATCTTTCTTACTATCGCTTTCGTCTAAAATTGTTTTTAACTCTGACTTATTCGTATAATCTATATAATTATGTTTCTTCCGCCTGATCATACAAATCTTCTTTTATATAGGGTGAATCGATCAGTTTTTTCCCAGGTTGTTCTATTAATACCTTTTAAGTGGAGCTGTACTTTTAACCACATATTTTATAAAACATCCACCTTACTTTTACATACACTACAGTTAGCCTAGATTTGATTTGTTAGCCCAGATTGGACATTTTTTAAGTTTTTATTAGCTTTAAAAATGTTATTGAATGTGTCTGATTGCAGTGACAATTTAGTGTCAATTTTAGAGGCTAAACTATTTTAACACACTACACAATAATGAGTTTACAAAAATACATGTATTTTTAATCTCCGAACTCTAATATTATTTAAGTCAATAACCTATTTTTAAATTTTTTCCAAGTCTTTGGGAATAATTTTAATGAAAACAGTTTTCTTATAGCTATAATTATTGTAAGATAAAATATTACTACTAACATATTACATGTGTAACAAATTTAAAGATGTGTGAAGTGTCTTTAAATTTACTGCACAACCATAAACTTGTATTTTTTTAAAGTTCACGAACTTGAAAAGTTACTTCGATTTTTAAAGGTAATAAGTTGAATAATGAGTCATTCAACTTATTATCTTTTTGTATATTTGCACTTATTTTACTTACTTTTCCGCAAATTATGGTTATTTTATTTTATTTTTAATAAAATACGATAATATCTGTACATTTTTATTTATCAATTAACTCTGAAATATTTCAGTCATCACATTTATCCTCGAAATTCATATTGCCATTAATGACAATTAACCAAAGTTACAAAAAATAATATTTTATCTACCTACTCTACTTTATTTACTTTTATCCTATGTAAACCATTGTACAATAATTTATTTTTATAATTTTCGCGTTCTATTTATTTAACGCGAAATATATGTGTACACACAGCCACAGTCACACCCTGTGACTACAGCCCGTGTCACCTGGTCGATGTGACAGACAGACAACAACAAACAAAGACAGGTATGTAATAAGTAGAAACCGGATTAGACGCATTTGCATATTTTGTGAAAAATCTAAAAAATATACAAAATTGACTCAAAGGAGTACGTACACTTAAAATGAATGAAGTTATCCAATAACCCAGGCGATGATTCTGTAGGTCAAATTGATACTTTAATTAATGGGACGACGACAAAAGTTTTGCCACAAGCTGTAAGATCTAACATTGTAAGTGCACCCATTCGGTTGTCGATATTGTTGTTTTTGAAGTGAAAACTTATTTTAGCGCGGTACGCATATTTTTAGATGAGATAAAATCTAGGGACTCGCGACACCGTTACGAGACGCATATGTCCAATCAACGCAATATTAGTTGATGCGGTATTCACGAGATATTTAAATAACTTCGAATTAAAAAAAATTATTTCCTATTTTAGTTGCCACCTATAGTTTCTATTTAGATTGTAATAATTTTAATGATAATCGTGATAATACAAGAGTTGTCGAAATTGTTAACGATGATTCATTAAAGAATATTAAATGTATTTTAAAGTTTCTAATAATTAATAAAATACAAATCATAAATAAAATACAATTCATTACCCAATAACCCAACTCCCGGAGTGCATTTTTTTTTATTTCACATTAAGTACTAAAGTTTCATTAGCTTATTTAATAGACATAAAATTTGTAATGATGTATTGTTCTCAATATCTTAAATTATTAAGTGATTTGAAATATTGTTCTTAAAAACGTGTTAATTTGGGCTAAATGATCTTTACTTAAAAAAAAACATACATACGTATAAAATGTTCAGTTTCTAGATAAATCTCTACGTTAAAGACTTATCTAGAAACTTGTATAGATCTAAGAACTATCCTATAAACTATAATTATTTTAAAACTCTGTCAAACTTGCGAGTATGTACCTAGCTACATGTAATGTAATTAAACTGTTATTGTGTTCATGACATGCAAAAATGACGTGCGGTGATTGGTCTAACTCGCCTTTTTGTTTATCTTCAACATTCAATCAACTAGTGCAATAGGAATACATTAAACTACACCAGCCCAGCATCCTTAGCTAAACTATAAAACATTGAGTTCTTATCCTGTAGTAGTTGCTCCGGAGGGGCGTACTCGATAAGGTGACCTTTGTCCAGAACCATGACCTTCGTGGAATCCAAGATGGTGTTGAGCCGATGAGCGACAGTAATGACGGTGCAAGATGCAAATTCAGTTCGAATGGTTTTCTGTAACAAATGATATGTAATGTAAAAGCTTTACAAGCCTTTTCTTAGTTTCAAGACTGGAGTGAATAGGTTTTCATTGGATACGCGTGTACGTGTAACATGTGAGTTGGAAGACAAACACCAATTCCAATCAAACCAATAAAAAACGTCCCTACGTATAGAACACGCCTATAGAAATCCCCTACGTATAGAACACAATTGACAAAAGAAAAAAGAAGTTTTATGTATGGGTCGAATGGGTGGATCTCATCGGGGCTAACAGTGTTGTCATATGTCGCCATCGACTGAAACCATACCATGTTGGTGTTCCCCATTACAAGGGACCCGGGCAGACCCTGAGAAGGAAGCTTACGGGAAGAGGAAGCTTCTTTCGTAGATTATAATCTTACCCACTATTTACTCTACATCATTTCACGCTATTATTTAAAAAAAATTTTTAAGAGTACAGACCTCAGACATAAGAAAACTAGAATTTAGGTATAAAATACGTAATTCTTCTTTCAAATAAGTTTTTAAAACTTGAACTCTAATATGTTTTCTAGAATTTTAGGTAATAATAATAATCATTCAAGCCGATATTAATACCTGGATGAGCTCATCCGTCTCCAGGTCGACGGCAGCGGTTGCCTCATCTAACACGAGCAGAGGAGTTTTACGTAGAAGTGCTCGCGCCAGGCAAACGAGTTGTCGTTGGCCCAACGACAAGTTAGATCCACCCTCCAACACCTCATACAGCAGCCCAGCGGGCAAACCTGCAAGAATGCACATACATACACAATGAATTCACGAGGCATATAGTCTTTCTACTACGCTAAAATTCTCTTTTTGGTATTTTACGTATCAACAAATTCGCCTAATGCAGTGCACTGCTGGACACAGGCCTTACAATGTGTCGGTCTCGGTCCTCTTCCTTCCACAGTCTATCCCAGCTACCTTCTTTAGTTCATCCCTCCATCTGCTATTTTAAGTTAGTATACACGAAATAACAGATACTGCGTTTCTTAAAGTCAGGGGAATGAAAGTTAGAATATACTGTAAAAAGTAATAGTGTACGTATATTTTTTTTTGTAATGCATAAGAGCCTAGAACGCTTGTTGGATTTCGATATTTGAGATATCATTTGAGTCGTATTGATAAATGGGAGTATCATAGTGTGTCGCCTCCTCCTTCTGCGAGGAGATGTTATCCTCACAGGAAGCGGCGAAATGGGAGAGAGAACGCATGGCACGCAAAGCTCTCTCTGCCCGCAGAAGGGCTTTCGTTGATCTCCGGCCAACTTAGGAAGTGGCCTGCGGGCGACAATTTTGGGGAATTCGTCCTCCGAACAGTTACAGGCCTAACATACAGCACGCAGCGTTCCGTGCGTGCTTCTTGGAGGACTGCGACGGTCGCACCGGGTGACGAGACCCGTTTTGGGGTTAGACGGGTCAATGCCTGTCTTGGTTGGCGGAAGAATACAATTGTGATTCTCGCCTCCCCGCCCATTATTAGCAAGAAGAGGAACACCGGGTTACTTTTTAGTCGGTAAGAGTCCTACAGACCTCTTTGCCCTCGCCAGTGGGCGGAGGACATCCATGAGGATTTTTCACCTCGTAAACAAAAAAAAGAGTGTAGCATACCGAGGTAAGGTCAGGGAAAAAAATATAAAGTTATTAAGCTATTTTATTTAAACTCTTAACAAAAACAAGATTCAGATTAAATTACCAAATCCAGATACCAAACCGAACTTTTGTATTGTAAAGTACAATTTCACAGTGCGTGAGTGATAACAAAGATTAAGTAATGCTAAAATGGGACCGACTCTGAAGATTACTTTAAAAAAGAATCATCGAAATCGGACTACCCCGTAACAAATTATGCCTGGACGAAAAATGGGTTGTAGAACCTCCAAACTTTTCGTCGGTTAAAATACGTTTTGTCAAGTAATCCTACAGCAATCATAAGATGCCTTGTCACATATAAAATTAATTTTTAAAATATTCGATGGTTAATTACCTGCCTATGTTCATCTACAACCGCCCGTTTCCATATGATGGAATGGAGCCTTATATCATAAAATGTATTAAAACAGTTTGCTATTACAAAAAAAAAATAACAACGTATATAAGTAATTAAGGAAAAACAGAAAAATCAGAACCGAAAAATTAATACATGTTGGCTCAAATGACATTTCGATTGTATTAGAAATAGCCCGTAATTCTAAAAGAATTCAATCCCAAGCGTCGTGTACATAAACTTCTACTGCGTGTCTCCCTTTTGTGTTTTAAAATACTTTATAATGTCTTATACTCTCACCAATGTCTGTCAATAAAATATTTGAAATTGTGAAACTGCATGTTCAACAAACAGTAGTAACATAGATATCACATGTATTTATATACATGTGATATCTCACTGCAAAACCCTTGTGATATTTCGTATTTTTTTCACGTGATTATTGAGGGACTCCTTACTGCCTCTGACCTCAAATTAATTGGGCTGTTGACTGCCATATCAGATCAGTTTCTCTCTGTTATTTATTGTGTAATAAGCAGTAGATATGAAAAATGGACGTAACTGCAAATAACTATTATTGAAAATTACTTTAAAAAAGTTTTAAGAAATTCGCTATTGCGACGCAATATATTAAACGAACTTCGAATATTTTGGTTAATTAAAAATTAAAACAATATGTACAGATTTCTTTGTAGGGAGTGATTTATCTATTACGAAGTAACTATTCAGTTATCTCTGACATAATATTTATACTATAGGGGAACAGACGAACAGACGGGTCACCTGATGGTAAGTGACACCGCCGTCCATGGACACTTGCAACTCAAAAGTCGCAAGTGCTCTGCCCGCCTTTGAGGGTGATAAGGGATAGGGCATGCAGGGAGCGGAAAGAATAGAGGAGGGATGAGGAGATGGAAAATAGGAGAAAGGAGATATGGGAGAGAAAAGAGGGGAGGAGGAATTGGGCCTCCGGAAACCTCACATTCGGGGAAATGCAACGCAAGCGTTACTTCACAACCGGTTTTCTGTGAGGCCGTGGTATCGCACCGGTCGAGCCGACCCATTCGTGCCTAAGCATGGCTCTACCACTGATAAAATATTGCAACTGTATCTTTCATATCTAGATCAAAGTTGACAACATCATCACGATTTAATTACCAACAGTGTACACCATTGTGTAATTAAAATAAATAGCCGCATGGAACGCAAGATATCGTTATTCACAATGTAGAATATATTTTGCAATCCTGCTTGAATAATGAAAGGCGCTGGTGTGTGTTCAAAATATAAACATAAAAGTATCATGCAAAAGTAAAATATACGTTTTGAAAGAGCTCCAGTCGGTCTTTGGTCTAACTACTAACGTAACAGGACTTTGCTTTAAACTCCTAATATTCCATCGCTTAATTACTATTGATGGCAACAGGCTTGCCCCTTTTACGTTTTTGGGACCTAATTCTAAACGGCAAAATGTCTCTGGGATAGCTGCCTACCCCTTCAGGGATATATATGTATGTATGTTAAATATACTTCCAATTGAATCTTTTAAAATTATAATTTCTAATGATTAAATCTTTTAACGCACAAAATACAGAAAGTTTAAGTTGGTATGATGTTGCGAGGAATTTAGGCATCAACACAGTTGTATTATTACAACTGAATAAAATCCGAATCAGCATTCCATGCCTGATGCCCTCAATCGCCTAGAGAATAGTATCACTTTAGAACTTATAAATGCCGTATTGCTACTCACTCTTAACGTATGATTTGAGATGTGCATGCTCCAGAATGCTCCATATTTCAGTATCCGAATAACTCTCAAAGGGATCAAGGTTCATACGCAATGAGCCTGAGAATAGCACCGGGTCTTGTGGAATGATACTGATCCGCGAACGTAATTGGTGAAGACCCATTTCGGCAATGTCAAGTCCGTCAATTAGGATCCGCCCTGCTACTGCCTCCATGATTCTGTAGAAAAGAAAGTTTAGACACTTGACAAATAGTAGTTTTTAAACGAAAGACCCATGCTTCAGCTTAATTACATATGGGCAGGCTCGGAAAAATACCACGCCCGCAGGAAAAAGCCGTAGTGAAAAAAATATTGCGTTGGGTTTAACGAGTGAGGTTACCGGAGGGCTTGAGTTACAGGTGTATATGGGCGGTGGTAGTCCTTGATCATCAGGTGATCTGTCTGCTTGTTTGCCATACAAAACGTACCATAAAAAAGTTAAACAAAATCCGTCTTATATACCTGAACAGGGCGAGTGTAAGCGTCGACTTGCCAGCGCCGGTCCGGCCGACCACGCCAATCTTATCACCCGGCCCCACCGAGCATGTAACGTTGTGTAGAACTGGCTCCGCACCATTGCGATATGCCATAGTTAAACCCTGGAATTCTATCGCTCCTTTCTCTGGCCAGGAAGGTCGTGGACCTTTGGACTTTAACCATTCAGCTTCCTATAGAGTAGGTACATACATCATTACTCTCTCACAGATTAAAAGACCTAAATAGATTGTTCGACTAAAATATATCAGTGACTTACTTGTTCCGTTTCAGCATATTCCTTCATCCGCTCTACTGCTACAATTTCAGTTTCTACTATCGAAGCAGCGTTCACTACATATCCTAAGGTCTGAGTGATCTATAACGTGAAATATTTATAAGTAAAACGCATATAACGTACTTAGTAGATAAAATTGAAGACTATTGAGGCAAAACAAAATACCTCCAGTGTGTAACTGATAGATAGCCCTGCGAGTCCTGGACTGATACCGTCCCGATTTATAACTACGAATAATGCAGCGAAGAATATTATAAGGCTGCCGACAACTTGAAGGCGTACTCCTAGCCACCTATCCGCAACGAATCTCAAGTAGGAGAATGATTGGAAATAGTCTACCTTTTCCTGAGATTCTTCTATGAATCTGAAACATAGATAGCATATTGATCATATAACTTAAGGCTTAACATAACTATACATCTGACTGTATGTACATATATGTACGTCAACTACATTTTTTTTATCAGAGACGTTAAATAAATGAGCGATCATTGCAGTAACAATCTAATAAAAGCGTCGGTATTATGCACCTCCACTTTTTCAATAAAAATACCTGAATACTGTGTTTTAAACAACGTTTTTATTATTCACGTGTAGGATTTTTCATAATGTTTATTTGTACTAAATTATAGTCTCCTATATATACTTATTTATTATCCTTCTTGTTTTCGTGTACCCTCAACTATAATAGTTGTTTGGGTATACTGGTCGTATTTATTCTTTTAATTTATTGTTACGCTTTTATTCGTAATTTATTCATTAAATTGTATCGAAAAATCGTTTACAAAAAGTTTCACATGGTAATTAATATTTTATGTACTTACATCACTACTCATCTAACGCAACCTCTGCTTCTTGTAAAAGATTAAGTAGGCTAATTGGCATAATATGTTCTTATTTTACAAGTAATATTCTGAATTTGAGATGATGATGATGATGATGATTATAATGATGATGATAATTCCTGGTCATCATCATGGTGTTATGTTCTCTGCAATATCTAACTCTCTCTATAAGCCCTCTAACTCTCTGTAATATCTTTCCTGTGTTTCTTCTCCAGGCATACCAATTGGCAACAAAATATTGTCGATGATATAATTGCTGTTTATGGACTTATGACTAATGGACTGTTGGTGTCATAGGATATCAACATTATAATTCATTCAAAAAAAAAACTCTTAAATTACATGAATCCGTGTGATCATCATGATTGCTTTACTGAGATTTGAATATTACCTGTCCTTAACTCCAAAAGCACGAATACTGGTACATCCCAAAATGCTTTCATTAAAATGTGAAAAGATCGGTGAGCGAGCTACAGCCATAATTCTCATGAGCTGCCGTGACGTCGGCACATAGAACCTTTGTATACAATAGTACAATAACCCAATTGGTATTATCACAGCAATGAACATTGGTGTTGAATAACATATCACGAGTAAAACTCCTAAAACCTTAAAAAAAATAAAAGACAAATATAATCAATTCTACAAAGAGCAGGTTACTTGATGGCTTTACTTTATTTACCTTCGACTCTAGATTTACAAGTGGTAAGGTCTAATTTAATTAAAAATGTACGTATTTCCAATTAATGTATAGAAGTAGAAGTTTGGAAGATACTGATAGAAGACGGATACGCGTGGCTGACTTTCCTTCTTTCATCCATCCTAGGATGGAAAAGATGAGAAATGAGGATATGAAAGGGAGCCTGCAAGGAGCCTCAGTGGATGAAAAGTTGAAGAGCAATATATTATCGTGGTATGGACATGTGATGCGAAGGGATGAACAAAATGTCATTCAGATGGATAATGGAATTTATGTATGGAAGTTGACGGATACTAGAGTAAGGGACCACCAAAAAAAGGCGGATGGACTGCGTGAAAGAGGATATGGGTAGAAAGGGAATAAGCAGAGAAATTACGAATGCTGTAGTGGAATGGAAGAAGAGAACACATTGCTAGGACCCCGAATAAAATTGGGATGAGGTAAAAAAATTGTGGAATTAGTATAAAGTTTTTGACATTATTATCGTAGTAATTTTATTAGGTGAAAAAGAGAAAAAAAGATATTCAAATTGCAAAACAAACGTTACCTCAAACGAAAAGTTTATTGCGTTGGCAATTTGTAAAGGAATAGTGCTATCTACGGAATCCACATCTTTAGAGAATCTTGTAATAATTCTCCCAACCGGAGTTACTTCGAAGAAATTCAATGGTGCCCTCAGCAAGTTTTTCAATAAGGTTTCATGGAGAACCTTCGCTGCCCTCCAACAGGCCAAGTATGGCAATAAATCAGCAAATATTGAAACGGTCACTGTAATAAATGTATTGTAATTTTCGTAAAGTAATATGAACCTGGTAATAAACTTGTGTAATTTATTTTTACTTTATACACAGTATTAGGGAAACGCCCCCGAAAAAGAAGACTTATGATAGTAGTAAGAATACCATCGATATCGGTATCGTTTTTGGGTCAGAAAAAAGTCGATCCGGATGAAAACAAGATCATATTTTTACAGCTTTTTATTGGCATTAATCATGCTCCATTAAGTTAATGTAGCTAACTGAAACGATAATTTCATAAAAAATACATCACATTACTAAAAAAAATAGCCAGTAGTGAAATGAAACAGTTGACGGTATGTTAGGGCCAAAGGATAGGGTACGATCGATATCGCTAGTTCAGTACACGCGCGGTACTGAACTAGCGACCGTACCAATATATTATAATAGCTATTGTCACAGATGCACAGCGCGATGCGGCACCGTGTCGCTTATCTCGCACGTGTGTTAAAGGGATGCGTAGAGTGCGCGTGCTATGACCCTAGCTTTAGCTGTTACGTTTACATTTCGTGAAAATAATACATACCATGTACTAGACCAATACCGCCGTAGACTCCCAAATACATGTTTCGTAAATCTGTGTCCACTGTGCCATTCACTAACTGTGAAAAAAAAATACGTCCGACTTACAACAAAGATGACTTATGCTGACGAGGTTTTCTTTAAAACTACCTTAATGTATGTTAATTTTTTTATTCTTTCTTTATACATTACAAGATGTAATTAGTGAAGTATTCTCTCCAATCCGTTCAGATCCCTTCATCAAATCCTGACTTGGTTACAATGGGACCATCGCAGGAACGATTTCGAAATGGTTCTACAGTTGATGAGACAACAATTAACATACATATAAAAAAGATACATATATACACAGTATATATTCTAATATAGAACCTCCTCCTTTTTGAAGTCAGTTAAAAAGATTAGATAATAGGAAATTAAAAACCAACCATATTTTTATCATTGGACCAACGAACAAGCCAGAAGTTTGAACCAATTTGTAAACTGTGTATTAGGCCGTATGTTAAAGGAGTCCCGATAACTGCTAACATGCCAACATTCAACAAGTAATGCTTGTAGACTGCCCACTTGACCTAAGAAAAAAAAAATATGATAGTAAAAACCGTTTATAGTATAAAAATCTTTGAAGATAGCTTGTTTGAAAATCATCAGTTTATATTTAGTTATAGAATTTACTCTACTCGGGTGCACATCTCGCAGTTACGCCACAAAAAAAGTAGTGTGATTATTATCATCGTCATTCAGCCTATCGCAGTCCTTTGCTGGAGATAGCCCTCTCACATGTTTCAATGCATCCGGTCCACCACCTTTCGCATTTGGGCTATCCCATCTACCTTCCTGCCTAGAAAAATTTCGTTACAGTAGAAAAAAACCTCTCTTTTAGTGTACATAGAATGCAGCTTTCATACAAAGATGAATGCTTAAGTTTTTTTTCCATTTTGGCCTTCTACATTTAAAATTTTAACATCCAAGCTAACAAATACCTAGACGCTTTTAATTTTATTAAATTATATCTTATATTAATACCATGCCATTTTCCTTGTGTCATACACAGTATTATAAATATATTATGCATGACTGGACTCAAAAGCTTCTACTTTTGAGTCCAGTCATGCATAATATATTTTATCACTCGAGTGTAAAACTTACTATGTATCATAAAACAAACAACGTTTTAATTCAAATGTACTTACACTCCCGGACTCCGCTTTCTCTGCTTCAATAAGTTGATCATATTCGTTTTGAAGGTCGTTTTCCTCCACATATTCCTTCTTTAACTTTAGTTCATTAACACCTGATAAAATAACCAGTTTATAATTTTACGTTCGTGTACATAAATGAAAATTAATAGTTAGCTATCTTGTGAAATAATTGTCACCCACTTTCTTACGTCTCATTTATTTTAAACTAGATCTTAATTGAAATTAAATAATTTGATGATTTCTAGGACAATTTTTTTTACAATGAAATACTCTTAATCAACAACACATTTATTTCGATAAAGATTAATATTATTATGTTGATAAAACTCTTTGGCAAATAACTCATTATTACGTACCAATTTTTTGCGTTTTTATACTCGTGATGATTACTAAACGAAATGTCCGATTGGAATAAAACAAAAAGTATTTTACTTCTACAGAAATAACCTTGCTAACATAATGCTTAATTTGCATAAGGATTAATATTACGATACACATTTAACGTAGTTTCTTTCTTCAGACGATTTAATATTTTTTATGAACATAAAAGCGGTTATTGTGACTAAACTATGATAGTTAGATATGTGCTCTCCCGGACTTTTTTGTAGATCTTAATAAGATCTACAACCCGTAGTACATTATTTTGTTGACGTAATACGTCATTTTGTGCAACAATAGTTTTTGCAGCGCACGCATAAATAGGTTTTCGATTTTACACCTTGAGTTACAAAATCGCAATTTTCTTACGGATCCCTAATTTTTTGAAAATAAAATATAGCTTATAACCTTCCTCGATAAATGGACTATCCAACACTGAAAGATTTTTTGAAATCGGACCAGTAGTTCCTGAAATTAGCGCGTTCAAACAAACAAACAAACTCTGCAGCTTTATAATATTAGTATAGATTATGATTATGGTTTAATTATTTTCTAAGGAGACTTCGAAGGATCGGAATCTGTCTATTACAAAACAAGTTCTGTTATATATTTGTTTTTCTTTCTGTTGTATATTCGTTTTCTTTTATTTATATGTTTATAGCATATATTAGTATTATTATTGTACTACTTACCTGAACCAGTTCTTTGTAATTTAAGGTCTCCAGATGATAAGGTGTGAGTCATTTGTTTTTCACTTAGCAGTTGTGAAGCGAGTTCAAAATCTACAAAATACCAATTAATTAATTACAATAATTGATTAACGAAGACATAATTATCAAAAATGGGAGGTATTTAATCTTCTAAACAAATACTAACCATTTTATTCTTTTTCATATTATAAATAAAGAATTTCCTTTATACAGTGTATTATTTTTTTAATTAACAACAAAATGCAAACAAAAGGAACCTAAATAATAAAATTGTTTTTGTTCAACTAGCCTGTTTGTCTAGTGGATAGTGACCATTATTGCCGAACCTGAGGTCGTGTGTTCGATCAAACACGGACGAAACTTTGTGTAGTCTATAAATAGTTGTCTCGAGTCTGGGTGTTGTATGTCCTTTGTTAGTAGGTATGTTGTCTATGACTTTTAAAATTAAAGTAAATAAAAAAATTAGCTCTAGGTCACACTAAAGTATGTACCTAAAGCTAATTTCGGTGCAACATGCACAGTTTCTTTCATAATAATACTTTGTTACATAAAAAGCAATTCGGTTTTAAAAGGGGTCGCTCCACAACTGATGCCGTTGTGGAGCTTGTAAAACTAATATTTCATGCCTGGAAGGATTCTCACGGGGCGCTATTTATTTTTTGCGATTTATCCAAAGTTTTTGATGAGACAGCTCTGGATCATCTTACCTTATCTAAGTAATAAAATTCAGAAAGTTGAAATTAATGGTAAGCTATTTCCTGGTTCTGTGGTTAACATGGGAGGGTCCACAGGGTTTTATACTAGAACCTTTTTTATTCTTAATTTATAGTGAGATAGTCTTGTTTGCAGATGATACTTTACTTTTATTTAAACTGAAACATAAGACTACAAACTTTAACGTAATATATTTGGTGATTTAAAAGAGCGACTATGAGTATGTTTGCCCGATTTCATTTCATATGGCTCAACCATTTGGAAAAAGGCGGTTATAGATCAGCACAGGTAGGTATTTAATTATTTATTTATCTTTTTAACATTAATTTCCCATCTGACAAGGCAACCTATAGTTGCGGTGACGCTATGTGTATCGATCTATACTTTTTTAAATAAGACGAATTTCAAAAATTACTCAACAATTGTTGAGTAATTTTTTGCAAGGAAGAAAATAATTAATTTAATATTATTTCTTTTTTATATGGTTCCGAAAAGGCCTTAAGGCCCTCAAATAGGGTTGTACTAAAAAGCTTATATACTCTACTCACTTTCATGTATATCGTCACCATTGTTCATGTGATGCAATAAGAAATCGGCGAAGGCACCTTTTCTCTCCAACAATTCATGATATTTCCCAGCTTCGCATATTTGTCCGTCATTGATTACCAAAACCAGGTCTGTCTGCGCCAGGTATGAGAGGTGATGTGTGACCCACACACGAGTTTTGTTCTTTAATACGCCATTTGGTCCAATTACCTGACGTCACATAAATGTACAATATTAACGCATGATATTAATTAATACCGAATGGTTCGCGGTGACTGTGGTGGCCAGTCTAACAAGACAATGTGTGTGTGGTTTTTCTCTAAACCAGCGAATCGTAGTCGCTGATTGATGTCAAGGCGCATTGTCTTGTTGGCTATTCATGAATTCACAAATAAACATTTCACCGACTCCATCAGCAGCCATGCAACCCCAAATCATAATGCTGCCGGCTCCGTGTTTAACGGTAAGTACCACGCAATCAGGATGATATTTCTCGCCTCTAGGCCTCCTCACGTAAGATACACAATCTTTCAGCAATTCTTCTTGTTATTGTCTGAGAGCTAAGGCTTTTTTCTGGCTTTGAATCCTTTCAAACTAACTTCTGCTAGTCGTCGTCTTGTCGTTCGAGCACTGGGTTATCAGATTGCTCAGACAGACTCGCAGCGATTTTATGAGTTTTCTGTCCTGGAGTTTACTAGTCACACGTTTTTTGCTTATTTTCATGAGAACCAGTCCCCGTAAACAGTTGGATATTTCATAAATGCAGCAGAATGTACTGCTGTAAGATAACTTGATATTTCATAAATACAAAATATAAACAAAGTTTAACACAATAGATTATATTATATATATATTATTATATGATACAAAGGGTTTATTATTCGAAGTTGTTTAGAGACTCTCTCTCGCGTGTAAATTCAACACGGGGATTCCGACGATGTCTAGTATTTCTAGAGAAAAACAGTTATAAAAATATAATCGCCATGTCGGTCGAGAAATAAAAACCACTCTTTTTTTATTTTATAAACGGTTTACACAGACAAACAAACTAACTGACAGACTCATTTGTCATATATGATGTCTGAGTTAAGTTTAGGAACGAGTAATGTGCGAACGTATCGGTATGCGCAGTACCGTCTCGAATTAAACTACATTTACATTAAAAAAACAAATAAAAAAATTTAAACGTAGTGCTTAATAACTTATTTAATTATTTATAGTGTTTGCTATTCTGTAATATGTTTTTTTGTAAATGCTAGACGAAACTATGAAATTTATTTAGTATGGAACGTAACTAAAAAATTTGTATATTCTGAATATCTGAAACGTCAGTAATATTACAAATTAATTAATTAAGGTTATTGTTGTCGTTCGAGTTTGCAAGTACAATTATGTATATAAATTCAAAATTATTGTAGTACCTGTTTTGACTCGAGCGCGCTCCGTCCCTTCAGGGAACTAGTGAGCGGTCATAGCATTAAAGTAGGCACTTGACGAGGCTACTACTATTCGAATAGGGGTTCAACAAGTAAAAGATCGCACTGGAATATTCCAGGGGTTCCTCGTAACTCCTAGAGCTGCTGATTCCCTTGCATCTAAGAAGGAACACTAGGACAGGAAACCTAACATTGTTATTGTCAGGATAGTATTACATGATTGCGCACAACTATGTTTAACGATTTTTCAAACGATTTTACGGTTTATACTCGTTAATGCCATCTTGTCTCACAATGTATGATAGATAACAGTCCAATCAATTAGTCGCCTAATACGACACCCACGAGAAGAGATGGCCCTAATCTACTCCACCGGCAACCAGACGATAGCAAATTCTTTTATATTTATTATAGTATTCACTATTGGTATTGGTATGGGGCTCTATTGCCACATTTAGACTCCTAACTGACCCATTATCCGTACAGACAGGCTGACAAACTAACTGAGCCAGCCGAGCTCCTTCCAGAAGCTCAGAAGCCTCCTGGGGCATTCACAGGCTTCAAGAAGCGTCCTCGCACCCACGAGGATACTAGCCCGTTGTGTAGCCACTTCCTCGAACTCCAGGATTACTTCTGCTGTTTCTTCAGGATTGAGCCACCCCCTCACATAGGGCTGTCTGACACGTTGATGGTGAAAAGATGTCGATTCAGGGACAATGATCCGTAATCGTTCCTACTAATATTCACTTTCGACAATTTTAATAATTTCGATATGTTTACTTAAGTCTTACCTCTTCAAAAAGATGTTTCCCCACATGTGAGTCGACGGCGCTGAGTGGATCATCCAGCAAGTAGTTGTCGGCGTCAAAATAGACCGCACGTGCTAGTGACATACGTTGCTTCTGACCACCCGACAAATTTATACCTGAACAATTTACATTGCATTTTAAAATATCGTGATTCCAATTGCTCGAAAAAATTACAAAACTTTAGGAACATCCTTACCCTTTTCACCAATTTCAGTCTGATCACCACCAGGAAGGATAGCCAAATCAGTCTTTAATGCACACGCTTCAAGTATTTTATTATATTTCGATTTATTCAGCGGCTTGTGAAACAGAATATTATTTTGCACAGTTGCGTTTTGGATCCAAGCTTCTTGAGAAACATATGCTGTTTCACCTAGAAGTATTTAAATAATATTTTAAAGACATAATTTCTAATCTTTTGTTATAAATATAAGTATATTAAATATATTTATCTGATTACTCTTTGGCATACATTATTCTTAACAAATGTTAGTTAACAAAATCTCGATAAGATGATTATGATGCACGCTAAAGTGAGAGGCGATGGCGTTGAAAAAGTATAAGTTACCTTTAACGTTAACGCGCCCGGAAACTTTATCCATCTCTCCAAGTATTGCGCAAAGGAGGGAGCTTTTTCCGGAACCAACAGGACCGACCACGGCTACAAGTAATCCTTGTGGTATATTTATATTCAAATTCTTCAATACTGGACTCTCACCCGGTCCCCAAGAAAAGTTGCCGTTTTCCACCACAATCTGATCTTCTGTAAATTAAAGTATAGACTATTTCCTTATCTTCTACGAGGTTATTTAAAATGGGTTTTGTATATATTCATATATGTTCACTTACGTTCGTTTGGATTATGTTCTATCATGGTTTTATCTAATTCTTCAGAATTCAAAAATTTATTTAGCCTCTTCACGCTTACACAAAGCTGTAATTAAATAAATGAAATTATCTGTCCTATGTACTAAAACACTCATAACATTATCAAAATGTAAGTCTTGAAACCCACTTGTATAGCATTCGATAAGACGTTGGGTAATATCGTCATAGGATAACGAAGTATATTGAAAAGTGACAAAGCTACAAATGCTTTCTTGGAGTCAAGAACTTCTGTATCGTTTATCAATACATAACAGCCAAATGTCATCAAAGATACCTGTCGAACAGTCAAACATTATTTATTTTCTCTTTTAGAATAGCCCTTAAAAAGCTGCGAATTCAATACCTTACCATAAATGGAGTAGAAAACCACAAAAATGCTGTAATAGAATTGAAATAGACCAACTTTTTTAAAATACTCAATTCTTTATTTCTTATTTTAAGTAGGTGTTCCTGAAAACTTGTTTCCCATGCGTACATTTTGAGTACCTAGCAAACAGAAAGGTTTTATTTCAAACGGCATCGTTCATAAAACAATCATAAAATGATATGCCTAAACAAATATCAACCCAATTGTCTCACCTTCATACCATTGAGTACTTCAGTCATAAGCCTAATTCTTTCGTCTTTGTGATACATAATCTTAGCCTGGAATTTTTCTTGAATACCAGCAAAAAATCCGTTGACTGGTGTAAGGCAGATAATTACTGCAAGGCCAGCGAGGACTGATGGCCCCAACACATTCCATAGGAAAAACATGGCCAAAATCACTTGCAAAGGTGCTGACCATATTAAATGCATAAGGGTTAAATCAGTAAACCTGTAAAAGAAGGCAATGACTTAACTTGCAACATATGTTACCATAAATATGGCCCTAATGATGTTAGCTTTAAATCAATCATGTGTTTTTTTTTTTATGCGATAGGGGGCAAACGAGCAGACGGGTCATCTGATGGTAAATGACTACCGTCGCCCATGGACACCCGCAACTCAAGAGTCACAAGTGCGTTGCCGGCCTTTTAGGTAGGAGTGCGCTCTTTTCTTGAAGGTTTGAAGGTCGTATCGGTTCGGAAATACGGCAGGCGACAATTTGTTCCATAAGCTGGTTGTTTGAGGCAAAAAGCTTCTGGAGAAGCGCACAGTGGTGGAGTGCCAATCGTCCAGGTGATGGGGATGGATATTTTGTCGCGTAGGAAGAGGGCGGAAACCAGCAGCCGGTATAAGCCCGAACAATTCCTCTGAACACTCCCCATGATACAAGCGATAGAGGATGCAGAGTGAAGCTACATATCTACGCAACGCCAAGGTGTCAAGTCGATCAGAAATATCTTGGCAGTCGATGATGCGAGTCGCTCTCCGTTAAATGCGGTCAAGAGGGAGAAGTTGGTACTGGGGTGCACCTGCATAGAGATGAGAACAGCATCCAGAGTAAAATATTGTCTCGATCTGTTTAGCACACCAAACTTCTTCGAGGCTAATATGGCCTTACTCTATAAGTGACCGCGAAACTGGACTTCGCTTGATATGTCGAAGCCAAGGATTCCGATACTGGCTGATGCAGTTAGGGAAGTGCTCTCAAATTGAGGTGATACGACCAATGGCATCTTTTTAGCGGTGAACGCGCAAACCTGTGTCTTCATGGGGTTAAACTGGACTAGGTTAAGTCGACCCCAAACTGAAACTTTTGATAAAGAAGTTTCGATTTCAGACACAAGTTTGGATCGGCTTTCGATGACGTTTACCCGAGAAATGTTAGCGCAGCCGGTGTAAAGGGCATCACTCGTGCTATCGTCTGCATAGCAATGGATGCTGCTAATCTGCAGCATGTAATTGATATGCAGAAGAAACAGCGTGGGTGATAGCACAGAGCCTTGTGGGACACCAGAACTAACAGACTTGGAGTCGGAGCATGCACCGTCAACAACGACCTTGATGCTTCTGTCTGTTAGAAAACTGGTGAGCCAATTGCACAGTTTCTCGGGAAGCCCATAGGAAGGAAGCTTCGCAAGGAGCGCTTTGTGCCAGACCCGATCGAAGGCCTTCGCCACGTCCCAACTAACGGCCAACGAGTCCTTACCTTCAAGATTGCCGAGGCGGCGAGAAGTGATATCATCTCTAACGTACACGGATACACCAACCTTAGGAACAAAGGCTTTGCTGTCTCAAGGTGGTGGTGGACAGTGTCGAGGTTAGAATGTAAGCCCCTGATGTTACAAAAATCCACGGTAAACGTGACAGGGGGTGCCATAGTATGCCTTCTCTTGCCCCGAGCAGGGGGTATTCTCCAACGCTAGCGCTAGTATCCCCCTGGGTTATCCTTTTTGTTAACAGCGCTATCATTAGGGGGGGTGGGGGATTTTGGGCCTCCGGAGACCTCACTCATTTCGGGGAAATGCAACGCAAGCGTTACTTCACAACCGGTTTTCTGTGAGGCCGTGGTATCGCACCGGTCGAGCCGGCCCATTCGTGCCTAAGCATGGCTCTACCACGTAAAATGTGTTCGTCTTAATCGCGTCTAAGGCCGCCCAAAAATAAGAACGTTACCAGTTCGTATCGATTGCGTCACTTCATCGACGATTAATCCCGTTCCCGATACCGTCCCGTCATTGTATTGCCGAGTCAATAGGGAAACCGAGGACAACTCTCCCACCCCTCTAAACCTTATCCGACACGACTCTCGAGTTGCAAGTGTCTTCATTATCTTAATTTTTTATATTATTTTTTATGGGATAGTGGGAAAACGAGCACTCGAGCGTCAACTCAGGGTAAGCGTCTTCCGCCGCCCATGGATACTTGCAATTCATGCGGTGCCAACCTTAAAGGTACGCTCTTTGTTGAAAGTTGATTTTGTTGTTCCAGTCATTAATTGATTGCAGTTAAAGTCGAAATACAGACACTTCTCAACAAAGTCTAATGTTTGAACCTAGTATTATATTACTTATTTTTACCGGACTGCGCAAAAAGTAGGGTTATCTTTTACTGCGTGTATGTATGTACATAAGTAATAATACTTATTTTCATAAGAAAATATGAATGTATGATGTCTCCTTGTCACGGACTAGAGCTTGGAAGACTGGATGAATTTCAAGATGTGAGATATTATTTTAATCGTCTAAAAGTAGGTGGGTGGTACGTAGGGTATTTCGAGATAATGTCAACAAAAACAAGTTAATAGTGCAATTGGGTCTTATAAATATGTATATACTTTTTAATCTAACTAGCTACAAGTCACACAAAATAAAAAGATAAAATGTGACGGCTTTTGTCATCGTCGAATTAAAATACATAATACGAGCGCAAATGTCACGTTGCAAAGTGACTAGTTATCAGCCATAATAATAGACTACTTAGTGGACCGGTTTTTTTATTAAGTGTCTAAAATAACGTTATCTTAAATAAACATTAGCTAACGAAACATTTGTTAAATTAAATGGAACGACCGTGGAACAAATAATTTAACAAATAATTCATCATATATTTCTACACATATCACCAAAGAAAGTAATTACGTCTGTAATATCTACTTAACGACAGCCTGCACCTTGTATAATTTTTCTTTTATGGCATAAGGGGCAAACAAGCCGACGGGTTACCTGATGGTAACTGTCAACTTCCACCCATGGCACCTCCAACTTAAGATTTGTAAGTGTATGATGAGGAGGTAGGGGTTATGTGAGGGGAAAGAGAAGTATTACTACCAACAACCGGTTTACTGTAAGGCAGTGGTATTACTCCGGTTGAGCCGGCCCATTCGTGTGTAAGGGGCAGCAGCAGCAGGCTCTCCCTTGATTCGGTTTGTTTGCTTTACGAACTGTTTCATATTATACGTATACATTAGTAGACTTAACATATGTATATTATATTATTTAGTAGGAATACCTTTTATTGTAGTTCTTACCTGGTCACGTCTGTAGACATTAAATTCATAATTTCTCCAACTGTGTGTTTCTTCCTAGATATGTTGGTCAAGTTTAAGGCTTTTTTATACAAAATGCTGCTTAAAGCACAGTTGATTTTCACGCCAGCTTTGGATGTAATTATCATACTTTGACCCAAAAATATAGTCTGTAGAGAAGCACAAACCAGCATACCGACGGCATAAAGATAGCCTCTCCACACTGGCTCATTACCCTCAATAAAGCCTACGAGTAATCTAAAATAGTAAAGAATTAATATTACACAGCTTATTTGTTTCCTTAAAATAATGTCTAATATTTTCATGTCGGGATTTGACAATTAAGAGCTTGAGTGCTTCCAAATGATCACAAGCCAAAAATGGATTTAAAATTTAAAAATAAATGAATTACACTAGTTCATTGGTAATGCATTGCACTGCCACGCCGTGAGACGCAGAGTTGGTGGTGTTGAGTGCAAATATTTACATACGTACATTACACACACTCATGCCTGTATCCCCAAAGAAATAGGCAGATGAGTAATAAACACCCACATTACTAAATTTAGTTAAAAAGTGACAAGCCTATTGCTGTCAACCGGGCGCTTTGAGAAGAAGATAGGACAATTCGTATTGGACATCAATTTTAGAAAAGGCTTATAACTCAAACTGGATTTTGCCGGCAAGACCGGCCATGTAACGAAATATTTTAATAAAATTAATGAATATATCTATTTGCATCACTCATCTATAATAAATATATATTTACAATAACAGTCACAGGATAACATTTTTAAAATATTTCAAGGCCATATCTAGTCTAACTATAACACATATTAGACGTGGGTAAAGGGCTCAGAGCTACAGCCGGATATTTAATTAAAGATATGCGACCCCGAAGATTTCGATTTACTTTAACTTCGCAACATAAAAGTATAAGAAATATTTTCTTTCTTTGTAATGAAAAAACTTTTCTATCTTTAATTGCTAAAGTGCCCGGTGGACGATAGCGTTAGGTGTACTAAATTCTGAATGACAACATGTGGGTGCTTTCCTACCTCTTCAGAGATACAAAAAAATCAACATAAATGAGTTTGAAATCAATTTGACGATTTACAATCCGCTTTGATTACTTTATAATTCGTTCAACAGTGGACAGATTTAAGATTATATTATAATATTTTCGACCGACTGCAAATTGAGACGTTAAAGATGTATTACAAACGTACGAACGTACCGAAGTAACACTGGTGCCGCGAATAAAAGTAAATCGTTAAATAACTTTAAAATCATGGCAACTAAAAGTTGTCCCCCAAAAGCTCGGATCAGAACAGGCAATGCTGATACTGTTCTTTTCTCCTCTTTTCCTCCTGTTAACGATGATGTTGCTGAAGACGATGATTCTTTCGTTCTCCTAAAATTAAACAAAAGTTTTTCAATTTATAAATATGTTAAAGTTAAGTTATAAAAAGAGGATTGATACAAAAGCTTGCAATTGACTATTTCAAGCTTTTGTATCAATCCTCTTTTTATCATCACTCCTATCGCGTCTAGTTGGCAATTATGAAGCGTTTGTGGGATGCTAAACTACTACCAATAAATAAAAAAAAACCAGACATTTGATAAATATACTTATATACTTGTAATACTTACATATAATAGATAAATTACACCCAGACACAGAACAAATGATCGTGCTCATCAGACAAATATTTGTCCAGGCTGGGAATTGAACCCACGACCTCGGCTTAGCAGTCAGGATCGCTAACCGCTAGACCAACAGGACAGCCAACACTACACTAGTAATTACCAGTTAAGTACATATTTTATTTTGACGATTGATATGTTTGTTGCAGACACTTACCATCCTCGTTTTTTTAACGCACGTTTCCAATATTTCTCAAATTGTGGAACAGTCTCCTTAGAAACTAATTCAGGGCTTAAAGAATACAGATCATTTTCAGTTAGCGCTCTTCGGTATCCTGTTATAGCTATTGGATCAAACCAACTAAATGTTAGGCGACTAGGGACCCCGGATGCGTCTTCAGGGGATTTCCTCTGTCGATCAATAAAATAATTAGTTATAAGATTCATTAAAAAAGTTTATATTTCTTTTTTTTCTCTTTTATACTGTAGGAGGACAGACGAACAGACGGTCACGCCTTTGAAGGCGATGAGGGGTGGGTTGTGGGGAGGGGGAAAAAGAGAGAAGAGAAGGAGTTGAGCCTCCGTAAACCTCACTAATTTCGGGGAAATGCAACCCTTTTCTGTGAGGCCGTGGTATCGCACCGGCCCATTCGTGCCTAAGCATGGCTCTTCCACGTAAGATGTAGATTAAATATATTATTCTCGCTATATATATTTACCTTCTCATAAGCGTAATGTGTATCTGTCGGCGGCAAATCAGCAAAACAATTCATGACAAACATTAGAATCACTAGGACGTAGTACACGATATAACTTCCAAAATTATATAGGTCATGACTGTGTAACGCTGCTTTGTAATTTGCTATCTCAGTTCTCAGTTGAGCTAACCCGGCCAAAATGAGGAGTAACCAGAATACAAATAGTACTCCTGATGTCCTCATACCACATTTTTTGTTGTAAATCAAAATTGTTGCTGATAGCACCTGCAATAGACTCGCACATTACAAAAAAAAAATATCCTTAAATATTAACATAAAAGCCACCAACCAATTAAAATGACAGCCGATCCATCACTAGTAAAAAATATTAAAATGTAACGTAGGTAAAGGTATACTAAATCAGAGAATTCTGAAGAAATTTCAATTTTATTAATAGCTCACACTTAAGTATATAATAATTTTTTGAGTTTATTTTTTTTTAAATATTCTTAAAAAAATTAAACTCAAAAAAGGCACTAACTTTTAACACTTTTCATACTTACAAAAGTTAGTAATTTTACAATTGGCCCGTAATAATCTGCATCAAAAACAACATCTTGCTCTCTTGAGGATGTATATATTTCTTGCCCAACGTCTATTAATTGCAGTAAGACTAAAAGTAAGGTTATGACCAGCTTGACAACATTAAATTTACTCCAGGGTATGTGTGCTTCTTTGCTGATGATCATTTGATATATCTCAAGTAAGGCAGCAAGCCACAGGTATCCACAAGGAATCCACACAAGGACTGTCTTTTGAAAGCATGGCGTGAAATTAGGATTATCCGTATCCCATACGTAGCTGGTATTCTACAAAAAATGAAATGATGACTTCTAAAACATCCTTAATTACTTACTTTGGCTCTTTAGAATGCGTAAATTGTTTGATGACTTGGCTGAAATAAGTTTAGGTTATAAGGTCTATACTTCACAGCAATAGCTAGTTCGAGTTACAGATATGACTGCTGGAATTTTTACATATATACCCTCGTGCTTTTCTCTCTAAATATTAATTTGTTTCCATTGCCTTAACTTTTTCCATTTTCTTTCTGTCACGTTCAAAATATCTACTTTTGTTTTTATTTGTAAGCCTACCATAATTACTCCACTTTGCCTCATGGTAAGCAATAAGTGGAGTCCAAAAGTGGTGGTCACCATCCTCATTGCATTTCTAGTCAATGTAGCATGGTGACCCACACTATGGCGGCCTGGCGAGATGCTTTTTCAGGCCCCCTTAAAAGACCCGGGATCATGCGCTGGTAGTGAATTGCAGTCTTTCACCGATCGGCACAGGAAAGAAGAGCCAAATCGTGTAGTTCGGGATCGCATATTTTCTACTCTCAAACGTGACTCCTTAGGCCAGCTCATGTAGTCCTGTAGAGGAAGGGAGAAAGTGGGACCAATTGAAAGAGCTCATCAAAACCTCTCCGTGATGTAGGCAACTGCAGAGGCTTAAGAGACTGGGTGATCTCAGGATAGTCGATGCCACTGCAACCGATCGATAGCATAAAGCAAATAGCCGTCCCAAAGATAAGAGCAGTACTCCAAGCAGGAGCGAACCTGGGTCTTGTATAAAAGACACAGATACTCAGGCGAGAAGAACCGTCTCACCTTGTTCAGTACACCGAGCTTCCGCGAGGCCGCCTTAGTGACGCTCTCGATGTACGCAAAAAACAGATCTACAAAAAAATAATCCTAAGATAACTTACCACACATATATCTATAAATATTCTTATTTATAGATATTTATTTATTGGATTTAGCCAATGTCAAGTATTTCGAAAGAAAAAAGCCGTCTATGAAAATATAGTATTGCTATGTCGGTCTAAATCCGGCAGTTATCATAATAAACTTGTTTTTTATTATGCCTATATCTATAAATACAATACCTACACAATCTGCCTTCTGAGGTACAGGCTACCTATACCATAGATAGATAGATAAGTATTTAGACGGTCATGTAGGTTTACTTTTTTCTATAGGCACTTCACATCTGGACATTCTCTGCTGAGAGCTTATAAAGTTGTAAGACCTCTAAAAACACCCGTTATTTTAAATGAACTTTACCGGGGATTTTTTGTTCTAATTTTGTTAACAAAAACAAAACTTTTGAATTAAACTATAAAATAAACATACATTCTCTTTTGTTGACCAATAAAAAAATGCGTCCTTGTTCAAAATCGATGAAATGAAAACACTGATGGTAAAAAAAAAAACTTCTTATACTACGAAAACCTACTTATTGGACATCAAATGATCGATGAATAAATATGCTATCGATATTCTATATCAATCTAGATATACATCTTGTAGAACAAAATGAATTACAGCCCTATATCAAAACGGTCTCTTAGCAAAAAATTTTTAAAGAATTGTCTATAGCCAGATCTACGCTGTTACTGCTACGTGTTGTTGTGTTCTATTATATGAGAACAGCGTGGATTTCTAAAACGTAGGAAAACTTTGTCTAGCCTATTATTAGTATTTCATAGTTTTCAACTTCACACAATTTTTTTATGGAGTAAGGGGCCAACGAGCAGACTTGCACCTAATGGTCAGTTACTGCCGCCGCACATGGACACCCGCAACCCAAGAGTCACAAGTGCGTTGCCAGTCTTTTAGGTAGATGTACGCTTTATTCTTGAAGGTTTGAAGGTCGTATCATTCCGGAAATACAGTAGGCGACAATTTGTTTCACAGACTAGTTGTGCGAGGCAAAAAGCTTCTTTAGAAGCGCACACGTGGACACTGGAGGTCAAGTACATAGTGTATTTACTTATTTCAGCAAGGCATTTCATCGGTTTGATCATTTGTTACTCCTGCAGAAGTGGTGTGGAGGAACGGGTGTTATGTCCCTCCAACACAAAAGGAGGATTCTTTAACCAAGCGAGGTGATCGTGCACTTGCGATCTTTAAACATGCAGGTTTTCTTTATTATGCAAACGAGCCAAAAATATTCATGGCCGTTAAGACCCTCTGAATTCAAGCTGCTCAATAATGGTCTAAATAATTTTGTAGAATATTATAACTAGAATAAAAATGAACACCGATAAATATTGTGTATGTGTAATAACACTAATAAACTGATTTGAATTTTTGTAGAAACTGCTTTTTTCCGTTCCATACTGAACCTGTTTTTTAATTTATTGAAATTGGTTAAATGATAATTTGTAAATGATGTTCTTGAAATAGTTTATATCATTGTGCTATTTATTTTATTTTTTATATTTAGTTTTTATTTTAAGTATTACATTTAGTTCATGAAACCAATGGTGATAAGATTTTAACTTTGAGCAATAGAATTTATTGTACTTGATTTGTTTAATTGAAATTAAATCTGTGGCAATTGATTATTTCTTATTTTAACTTTATTTATTTTTAATTGTTTATAGTTTGTTTATTTATTGAACAGTTGAACGTAGGTTTTCGTACAATTTAGGAATCCCTTTCGAACAGTAAATTTTACGGAATTAAAGTTTCAATATATCTATGTCTGTAACCCTGAGTTCTAAAGGGTGACTTAGGGATTATACTATTATTTATCGGGCAGTTCATACGTATGTATATAGTTAACGATTGACGGCAATACGTTTACGTTTACATAAGTGGAACTAAATTTTGTCAAAATGCAGGCATTTAATACACAGTCTCCAGTCACTCAAGGATATTGAAGTAGCTATAGATATGCATGTAAGTGTAGATTACTGCCTGTCTATTAGAGGGCTCGGCATCCTCGGTAATAGCTATAATTATTGATCGACTTCGAAAAAGGAGGAGGTTCTCAATTCGACTGGATTTTTTTTTATGTTAGTTACGTCAGAACTTTCGACTGGATGAACCGATTTTTATGATTTTTTATAATTTAGAAGCTGGTGCTTCCCGTTTGATCCCATTTCAATTTGGTTCAGTTTTGAGAATGGCGTCCATGAGAAAACTTCGGTTGTCTACTTATTTTAGAGTGAATTATACTACAAGTTACAGATATGTGATTAGACTTGTTTGATATACACATTACATCAATATTTGCAATATACGTTTATCCAATTCCTCACTGAAAGGGAAATGCGTGTTTTGAATACTCTAATCATGCATATAAATTTTACATACATTTAAATTAAATTTACATACTTCCATACTTAACATTGTAAATGCGAATATAACTCTGTCTATCCATTACGCTGTCACGGCCAGTCCACTAAAGAAATTTGAATACATTTTACTACATACATAAATAAGACCTTGGAAATGATCATCATCAATGATCATTTCTGTAATAAAAATAATCATAAAAAGTGGCAAAAGAAGCGATTGAAATTTTGATGGGAAACCATTCCTTTAACATATCCTTTGTAGCGCAATGCCTACCACGCGAAGAGTTGTGCGAGATGGGCAGTTGTTACGGGGATTTAACATCCCCCAGAAGAAAAGTACGTCAAAATGTTGTCTCATGTTATTGTGAATCATAAAATATGTTTATGTATTTTGTATCTAAATACTTGCAAATTATATCTTTAGTGTGATAAATCGTATCTTGTTCACTATACAACAAATGAGTAGCTGGAGCAGGAAACTATTTCAAGTCTACAGTTTGAATGATTTATCAATGGAAATAATAAGTAAACATAGAATGATGAGACTTCATAAGACCAACAAAAGCAAAACATATTTTTTTATTGCTGAAGGTCTTTCCAAAATCTGGTGTATGTTTCATCTTAGATTGCACCGAGTTAGCCGAGAAGGTTGGTTACATAAAAAATATGAGACCTAATGTTTCTGTTCAATTACATTATTTAGAAAAAAATATTGTGATTATTTCTAATGATAAGCATCTAACCAATTTATTAAATATTTTAATGTGTTTTTGTCCGTTTGGTTAAGCACCCGTAAGTATTATAAATGAACAAAACAAACAGAAACCTTTTCTTCACATAATTTGGTGTTACATTCAGTTTTGTTCCTTCGACATTCGACATTGTTTTATTCGTACCTGAAAGAACGAAGAAAGAAAGAAACTGTGATGTAATCGGGACCGTGATTTAATTTGAAACATTTATGTTCAAAGAATATAAATGTTTCAAATTAAAAATATAATTTACTTAGGTATCGCGTTTTGTTCTGTAGGTATGTCTTTATTCTTTAAAAAGAATTTGTTATATATTACAAACAAGGTCGTAAAACAAAAAAAATGTTTTATCCAGTATCTCGTATTTCCTCCACGGGCCCTAATGACTGCTTCTATGCGGTTCCTCATGAAACGATTGAGAGTCACAATCTTGTGTTGTGGGATGTTAAGTAAGCTGGCCAACTGTCTCCGGACCAGGATCTCTCAATCTAATGTCTCTTCAACTAATCCTGTTGGTGTTCTATGGTATTCATATCATATCCGGGCTTCTTGTTGGCCAGCCTACCACCGTAATACCGACTCCGCTCAGATATTCATATGCAATACCCGGCGGTATGAGCCTGGCATTGTCCTGCATCAAAATGAACTCGAAGCCAATAAAATGTACGTAGGGTACGACATGCGGCACCAGGCACTCTTCAATTTAACGTGACCCATTTCATGAAACGTTTATGCAAAACGTTCTCCCTCTCCTCGATACACCTTCTTTCTTCCGTCGTTACCATACAGCATGATCTTACTCTCATCAGAAAAGAGAACTTTGTTCCATTGAAGGTATGACCAACTCAAGTGCTCACGTGCAAAGTTAAGGCTCCCTCTTCGGTGGTCTATCGTCAATTTTAAGGCAATTAGCTGGTTTATGACGTTTCAGGCCACGCTTCGCTAATACGCTTCTAATAGTAGAATCACTTACAATCAATTCTCGGACCTGACGGAGCCCTTGCTGCAGTTAAATAGAGTTGAAGTGACAATTACTTAGAAAAACTCACGCAATATACCGGTCATCTTGCTCTGACGTGACTCGATATCTGCCAGATCCTGGACTGGCAGTTTCCAGATAACTCTGATACACTCTATTGACAGCAGTGGGGCTAGAGAGGCTAAGATCCAATCGAGCAGCCAGAACACGCTAACTATACCCTAAAGCAGGCAAAACTATTTTTATTTCATTTGTAATTATTTGTCCTTTTCTACTACTCATCAGAACAGTAAATATAAGCAGTAAAAATAACAATGTAATACGAAAGACGAATGTAGGTTAACACGTATATGAGATAAACAAACTATTGAGTAGCAGCACGACAATAAACATGAACAATTTTAATTTGAAAGGAATACACGTAAGTACAAAAAAACAAAAATTACTTAACATACATTTTGTCGAATACTGTAGAACTTTAAAAGAGTTCTGATACTCGTAATGTATATTTAGTAATATGTCATCGATATAGTAGAATACCTTTTGCTAAAATAAAGGCATAAACTATTTTTAAATTGAAATACATATTAATTAAAGAGATTGATGTTCCATGACCAAGTAACGTAATAACCAAAAAAGGTAACTATAAACTGTACTGCAATTAGTACTAAATGAATATCCTACAAAGTTTAAGATGAGTTGGGAAATCTGTTTGTTTTTATATGCTCACGAACTATTTTTTAACTTCCGTCAAGTCAAGAGAAGTTGTCGTAGAGCAAGACAAATACCTATATATGTACATTGAAACGTTTTCCACATAGTATCACTATTTTATTTGTGGTAGTCTATTATATTACTTAATATACCTAATGATATTGATGTTTGTTTTTTTAAGTACATACATACATCTATACACTCATATCTGTATCCCCGAAGCGGTAGACAAAAGCGTATAAAACACCTACATCGCCAACCCAACAAATTCCGTCCCACTCATGTAATAGGGGCAGGCCTGTCGTCCACCGGGCACCAACTGTATACATACCTTTTACAGCACCTACGGGCAGACTTGGAGTGGCCCTAATCTATTGGTCTATTCCTTGCTGATCGGTGGTCAAACTCGAAAATAATAGTAATAAGCTTGAGATCAGATTGTGTGATGTAACAGGTGTTTTTAGCTGGACATGCCGGCTTTTAACAGTCAGTTCATTTAGTCAAACATACACCTTTTTTGTTTTAGTATAAACAACTTCCACATTATGACTAAATAATGATAACAAATGATGACCAATTAGGAAGTCGTAACCCTGACTGCTGAGTCGGAGGTCTCTGGACATAAACACACGGGACAAAAATCTGTGTGATCTACAAATAGTAGCCTCAAGCCTGGTTGTTTTTCAGACCGTTGTTTATCGATGTTAATACTTGGGAAGTTATCAAGAAAAAGAGAAAAGAAAGACGACCAGATTGTTCAATTCTAAGGAGTAACAAAAAATTTTAATAAGTAAACATGGAATGTAATTTATAATCTCTACACTCCGCATCTGCCCGTCTATCGCGTTCAGACACGCTACAAAATGGAATATGTAGGTATATCTTTGTAAGTATGTATAATATTATATTACGCACTGCTTAGACTGACCTGTAGGTCTAGCGGTTAGGGATCCAGACTGCTAAGCCGAGGTCGTGCCATTCACCACAAAGAACACCCAGACACGGGACAACTGTATGTAGATCACACAATCTTTATCCCGTGCAGTAATCGAATCCACGACTTCCGGTTTAGTCAGGTTCCCTAACCCCTAATCCCCCCTAGCCTTGCGTAATCGGATAATCGGGTTAAAAGTAACTTCACACCCCGTTAAGTCCTAATTTCACTAAAACTTCTCCTCATATTTACCTGTTCTGTATTTATCAACACTGTAATGCTGATTGAGTTTGTAGGTCAAACCTTCCACCTTCGTTATTTTTTTCGAGCCATTTTAATCTTATTTGAAGCCAACTGAATTAATAGAGCCAGAATTTAGGTACAATTTTGTATTAGTTCGATTATATTTTTTTGAGAAAATTTGCCATTTTTCTCGCAATATTTGAATAATTTTATTTATTCTTTAAGAACTGTATCTATTTTAGATGGGACGACCCTATTTCGCTTTTATACCCCTGGTAAGTTAGTTACGGCGCGAATACGCGAGAAACCCACTAACTTTCGCATTTAAAATATTTAACTTACAGCTGTTCCAGGCACAACTTAAGTAACAGTAGAAAAGAAGGTCATTAATAAGTTTTTGCATTAAGTTGAGAAATTATAATATTGGAAGTTGATAGTATGTTAGACAACGTTTGCTGATCGCTGTGATTAATAAATATCTACGATATTTCGTGTATACACATCCCTTAAAGAAAGCATCGCTCATTTCATTATTCCTTCGAATTTGTAATGTTTCTTATATGGCTAGTGTTAAATAAATCATCTGGATAGTTAGTGTTATTTTATTATTGAGTAAGATCAGGATTTTCATCTTCATATGAGGCGGATAGCGTCATGATAAGTACCTAACAGATGGAAAATAAAATTGTTGTGGTATAGGATTGTGTAAAATGGTGTGGTGGAACAAATTTTTAATCTACTTTTATGACCTACAATTAAGATAACATTATTTTGTAGTTAATATTGTTATCGTTTAATATAAAAAACATAGTTCCTACATAATACCCGTATATGTATAATAAACATCAAAAATTATCTAAATTGTTTTTTTTTATTTATACGGTTGTTATTTTATAATAAAAAGTTTTTTATTTAGAACATTTAATTAATGACTACAATTTCAGAAAGCAGTTATCTATTAATATTACTTTTTTATCGGTGTATTTAAAATATATATATATATATATATATTTAGGGGTTCTAAACGTCAGGAAAAATAAATAAAAACATAACATATTCAATTTTTGAAATACATTCAAAGAAAAATATTAAATGCGTACCCATAGCGGCGATCCACAAAAAAAATCCATTTGGCTCTCGGTACTAATATTATTGACTGACACTGAAAGCACTTAAGAGAGCAGACATGCGACGCGCTTGAGATATTGTATTCAATTGAAGATAAATAAAATTAATATAATGTGTAGCTATACATATAGGTACTGCTTTAAGTAATCACCTTGGAATACTGATAAAAGACATTGTAAACCAGTACAAATATTTCAGTTCTGTAACACAAGAATATGGGACCATCAATAAAAACCAGCCAAGTGCGAAACTCGCGCGTGAAGGGTTCCGTACCATTATCTAAAAAAATCTCATTATCTATCTGGGAATATTTTTGCGTCACCTGTTGCCGGTATCAATATCGAGCAAAAACGACCAAAAAATCACGTTTTTATTTTATTCTGTTTTTTAGAATTTGTTGTTATAGCGGCAACAGAAATATATCATCTGTGAACTTCAACAACACAACATTTCAACTCTCTAACTATCACGGTTCATGAGATACAGCCTGGTGACAGACGGACACACAGACAGACAGACAGGAGGATAGACGGACTGCGGAGTCTTTGGGTACGGAACCCTAAAAGTAGTAAAATGTTCTGCCTAAAAACATATTTACTCTCACATTCACCACTATATCCGAGAAGTGGCAGGCAGAGACGTAAAGGCCCAAACATTAAACGGGTTTTGGCTCCATTTTTTTAGCGCATAGTAGGCAAACGAGCAGGTGGATCATCTGAACACCTCTGACACCTGCAACTCAACAGTCACAAGTTAGTCACCTTTTAGGTGGGAGATCAATACGCTCTTTTCTTAAAGGTCATATCGATTCGGAAATACAGCATGCCGTAATGTGCACAGTGGAGGAGTGCAAATCGTAAAGAATGGGGATGGAAGCTTTCTCAAGATGGCCGATGGATGAACCTGCGGCTGGTATAAGTCCGAACAGTTACTCTGAGCGCTCCCCATGATACAAGCGATAAATATTGCAGAGTTAAGATACATCTCTCCGTAACACCAAGTCTATCTGCTATGGCCAGCCTCCTGGCCGAATTCGGCGGAATTGAGGTACATACTAAAAAAAAATGTTATAAAAATATACATATATTATACCCGACTGCATATTGTTATTCATATCCCTGTATGAATTACCCCATATCTTACCCGCTATGAAGATGATACAAATGATTCGGTACATGTCAAAATCTATCCCCCCGTCTAGGCTCTAGGGCGTGGCGTGGGCAAGTTAGTCAAGTGGGGGAGAGCTTATTGTCGACATTCGGTCACTTTTGGAAATAAGAATGGACATTTTTGAGTTTATTGACAGTAAAGACTTGGACTTGGAAAGAATTTAAACTTTTCACTTTAGCAATATATTATACCGAAAAGTTTTCGTTTTCATTTCGAAATGTGTTTTTGCAACATGCATACAAGAAGTAGTTCAATATTGCTTTCGTAAAAGGAGCAGAGTTGAATTCGTCATCTTATGATAAAACACCATCGCCGCCCAAGGAAACCTTCAACTAAAGAGTAATAAGTGCGCTGCTAGCATTTGGCGGTAATGCAGGGAGGTGAAACAGGAGAGAACGAGTAGGGCCTACGGAACCCTCACTCATTCGTCAATACAAGGTAAGCATGGTTTGTCTACCGGTTTTCTGTGAATCCGTGACCGGTGGATCCGGTCCATTCGTGCCTAATTTAGATCTCCCGCGGTAAGTTATTCTGAAATAGCCAACTAATCAACTAATAAAATATTAAATATAGAAAAGAGTATTAAAGTATTGAAATCTCAGTAAAAATATTAGTCTTAATATACCACTATACTGTTGAAGATACTTGATAAAAAAATGTTATTGGTAGGTTTAACACGCCGCGACATTTAAAAAAGGTTAGATAGATAGGAATTGTCAACACTTTTAAGACTTTGAACAAATAAAAACATAAATGATTATCTTAGAACTAGATGCAAGGTCTTACAAGGTTACGTTAGAAGTGGTTATCTAAAAGTTATATACATAAACGCTTGCTCGATTTTACCAAGGTGGTAGGCAGCAGATAGATGGGGACTGCGATAAGCTGATGATCCTTGCGCCCTAAGCCTTAGCCTTATCAACGTATGGGTAAATCAGGTCCTATCTAGAGTAGATCGGATACTAGAGCCACTACAAGAAATTATTCAAAAAAAAATTATAACAGATTCGGAATATCTATATAGATTTTGTATTTCTGATTGTTGAAGTATGATGTAGAAGATCCATAAAATTAGAAATGCGTATTTAAAGTGGTAGTGACATGACTCTTCATTGGGTGGGTAGCTAACTGTTACTAAGATGAACAGGCGGGTTGGGAAAGAGTTTTATTTCAAGTTTTCCTTGTCTGATAGTAATAATATTTTTTTGATTTATTTCTTGTCTCTTGGTTCTTGGTTTGTCTTTAATCTGTCTTTTTCTTTGTCTCTGTCTTTAATCTGCTTAAAATCACCTCCTCCTCCTCAACCTCCTCTTCTGTCTTGAGTGGTAGTGGTAGAGCCGAGCTTAGGCATGAATGGGTCGCCTCAACCGGTGCGATGCGACGGTTTCACAGAAACCTCTTTCTTTTTCATTTATTTTGGCACAAACAGTCATTTACAAAAAAAAATACAAAATAGATATACAATAGAGTGATAGACAACGAATGCCGAAACTAATTACTGAAATAATTTTAGGAAATGTGTTGACTTACAAAACTGCATGAGTCACACATATTATGGAGTTAAGTTCGGGTTAAGGTTAAGTAAGACTAGGTCGGTACTAAGACTACTAAGACTAAGTAGGTAGGTTATATTGTGATATTCTAGCATGACAATACTAAGGTTTCCATACATATAATTATCATATACATTTATATCCTGCGTGTATATACAAGTAGTACAATTAATAACTCGAACAAACATCAATTATTACAGTACGGTCTGAAATTAATACTAAAGAAGTAATGGTTCAAGTAAATTATTAGATTTCATAGTACATTGAGGTTTAAACATATTAAAATGAGTTGGACAGTAAATCTACATGATATTGAAGCAATGACAGAAAATAACATAGTGTCTACATTATTATGACAATTGTGTCATGGAATACAGTTTAAGCTACGTAATAGGTAATTAGTTTATACATTTATAAATATAAGTTATTTATTTATTGGCACAGATTTTCAAACGCAATTTGCTTAATATTTCGTAATGAGTTACAAAGCTCTTATTGTAATTAGTGAGGCACCTTGCGAAAAAAATATTTTGACAGTAATTTTTACGAGAACGAAGTGGTGTAAATATCTTACCAAGGCGTGAGGGGCGTACAGGAAGTCGGAGTTTATTGATAAAGTTAATTTTGAAGAGAATAATATTTGAGTCAATATAATTATTTATAATTTTATATAGAAAAGTTATGTCAAACTGTGTGCGCCGATCCCGGAGGCTAAGTAGTTTATATCGAGCTAAAGATTCCTCATATGAGCGATAGTCAAAAATTCTAATGAATTTTCTTTGGAATTTTTCTAACTGATCTATATGGACCTTGTAAAAAGGGTTCCAAATAATGCTTCCAAAGTCTAAGATAGATCTGACAAAACTAAAAAAAAGAAGTTTGACTGTAGCACTATAAGGCACTAGAAGGTTTAGTGAGTCTGTTGATAAATCCTAAGTTTCTAAGGGCTCGTTGAGTTATAGAATCGTAATGAGACTTAAATGTCAGCTGACTATTCATTACAATACCTAAATCTCTAATATTACTAACCAAGAGTTTCATTATTTAATTCGTAATCATAAATATATTATTCGTAATCATATATATGGGAGATTTTTTACATGTGTAGGTAATAATATGTCATTTATTGGAATTAATAAATAATTGGTTTTCATGACAGTATTTAAGTAAGGAGTCTAAATCCTCCTGTAATTTACGACAATCGACAGAACTAGTAACCATTCGAAATATCTTGGTATCATCTGCGTACAAAAGCTGACTCGTATTGTATAAAGCTTTACCGATATCATTTATATATAAAGAGAATAGGACAGGTCCAAGATGGCCGTGACTGAAGAGGCGGTGAGCTGTGGCGGCGTGCCATTCAGCTGCATCAGGGAAGCGCTCCGCTATCACGGGGTGCCACAGTACCTGAGGCGGCTAGTGGCAGACTATTTAGAGGAGCGTACCGTCATCTACGAGGACCGAGAGGGAAATCTGGGACGTCGGCCCATGTCGTTCGGTGTTCCACAGGGGTCTGTTCTTGGACCCCTCCTGTGGAACATGGGATATGACTGGGTCCTCCGAGATGACTTCCCCCCCGGGCTGGGCGTAATTTGTTACGCTGATGACACTTTGGTCACGGCTCGGGGGGTGAACTTTCAAGAGGCTGTGCGCCTGGCCACCAGAGGAGCCTCACTGGTGGTCAGGCGCATCGAGGCGCTGGGCTTACGGGTGGCCCTGGACAAGACGGAGGCCCTTTTATTTCATGGGCCCCGTCGTGGTCCGCCCCCTGGCACCTCAATCATGGTCAACTCGGTCCTTGTACCGGTTCGGGCCCACATTAAATATCTGGGCCTGATCCTTGACGGGAGGTGGCTCTTCGACGAGCACTTTCGGCAGCTTTCTCCAAAGCTGGTCGGCGCTGCGTCCGCTCTTGGGCGCCTTTTACCCAACTTGGGTGGACCCAGCGTCGCTACAAGACGGCTGTACACGGGGGTTGTCCGGTCAATGGCACAGTACGGTGCACCGGTGTGGGCGGGGGCTCTAACCACCCAGAATAGGGCACGCCTTTGGCGCCCTCAGAGGGTTATGGTGGTTAGAGCCATACGTGGTTATCGCACCGTGTCAACGGAGGCGGCGTGCGCGTTGGCCGGAACTCCCCCGTGGGATTTGGAGGCGGAAGTGCTCGCCGAAGTTTATCGGCGGACGGCTGAGTTCCGGGCGGATAGCGGCAGACGGCCCCCGCCCGAAGAGGTACGCGAGTGGCGTGAAGCCGCTCGTCGAGCCACGATGGCTCACTGGTCGTCCCGGCTGGAGGCTCCACGTGCTGGCTTTGCCGCTGTGGAAGCGCTCCAGCCGGTCATCGTCGAATGGGCAGAGCGGCAGCACGGGACTCTTTCTTTCCGCCTAACGCAGGTTCTTTCCGGGCACGGCTGCTTCGGAAAGTACCTGCACTCGGTCGCTAGGAGAGAATTATGTCCCGCCTGCCACCACATGCACGAGGACTCGGCTCAACATACGCTCGCAGACTGCCCCGCTTGGGCGGCGCAGCGTCGGGTCCTCACTGCAGTCATCGGAGAGGATCTCTCGCTACCGGCCGTCATACGCTCCATGGCCGGTAGCGACAGGAATTTCACCGCGGTCGCAATCTTCTGTGAGGAGGTTATCTTGCAGAAGGAGGCGGCGGAGCGGGCCCGGGAGGACGATCTCCACTCGGACCCAACTGGTCGCCGGCGAACCGGGTGGCGTAGGCGCGCTTACCAGCGCCTCATGCCGCCCTGAGTGTGGCCGCGGGTGGTCGGGACGGGTTTTCCCCTCCATCCGCCATATGGCCAGCCGCGAGGAGGCGACGTCCTGGTGTGTCTGGACGTTGCCTAATTGAGACTTACCAGAAGGTGGTGACCGCACTGTTGCGGGCAACAGGCGCTAGGAGAGGTCCGGATGTCTTACCAAAGCTGTTCCCGGATTCCTCCTATTTTAGGCGCAGGATGGCACACCGTGTGGTTTTAGTCGGTCCGATTCCGACACACCGTTCCACCGAAAACCCCGGTGGGATGACGGCCCGAGGGGGTTCCACACGATAAAAAAGAAATGAAAAAAAAAAAAAAAGTCCAAGATGAGAGCCTTGGGGAAAAAAGTCCAAGATGAGAGCCTTGCCTGAAGCAATAGGTAAGTACGTGGAACAATGACCCTTCAGACAAACGGCTTGACTACGGTTTCGAATGTATGAGTCTATCCACCTTAGAAGGTTGCCGTGTATACCGATTCTCCGAAGTTTCACAACTAATGAATCATAAATTAATTTTATCAAATGCCTTGAAAAAATCGGTGTACACGACATCTACTTGCATATTTTTATCCATAGAATTAAGTAGTTGTTTCAACACTGCGACGTTTAAGAAATCCATGCTGATCTGGCGATATTACATTTTTCATCGCGTAAGAGAGTTGAGATGTAACTTAATGTTTTCGAATATTTTTCCAAACATACAAAGTTTTGATATAGGTCTATAATTAGATACCAACTCGCGACTATTATTTTTGGGTATTGGTGTAATAAAAGCTTTCTTCCAAATATTTGGAAATTGGCCACGCTCCATAGATAAACGGAAGATTAGATATATAGGTTTAAGTAAGGCTACAGCACACTTAGCGATAAAAATTGGCGGCATGCCATCGGGTCCCGCACCTTTCTGTAGATTAACATTTACGAGTTCTTTAAGTATTATTTGTTTATCTAAGTTAATAGAGCTAATTTTAGCTGAAGTATATTCAGTGTGGTCAGCATCACAAGAAGTACAATTATTTACATTATTTTCTGAGACAAAAACTGACTGGAAGTATCATTAAAAGCAGTACAAATAGATGTACCAGTCCTAAGAGGAGTTCCACTATAATACATAATGTGCGGAATATCACCTAATTGCCTTTTAGATTTCACATAAGACCAAAAGTAATTCGGGTGTTTGTGAATACGATCTTCAGAGAAAGACACGTATTTTTCACGGACGGAGCTTACGGAGCCTTTTTTTTTAATAGAGAGAATGTATCGTAATCTGTTCTATTACCATAAGTTTTCCATTTTCTATGATACCTTCTTTTCTCATTATTTAATTTAACTAAAACTTTCGTATACCAAGGATGGAGAGAGAGAGATGGAGGAGGATATTTATGATTAACAATAAAAGACATAGTGGTAGGGACATATTTGTCTATTAGAGAAGATAGAATATTAGAAAAATATGTAACTACAGAGTCAACATCCTTTAACAAAGAAAAGGCTGAGTCCCAATTAATTTTGTTGAGTTCCTCATTAATGGAATCGAAGTCTGATTTATAATATAATTTCTTTGGAATGCGTTTATTCTTAAAAACCGCAGGTGTGCAAGTTGTTAGACAAATATTCAGAGCTTTGTGGTGTAAATCCTCCGTTACTAAAAGATAATGGACTGAAGTGACTGTACATAATTCATCACAGAAAACCAAATCCAGAAGTCTATTATTTAAGTTATATTCACGGTTGAGTTGATATAGCAAAGAAATATTCATAAAATCACAGGTAAGAGTACTTAATGCATTGTTATTTTTTTGTAAGATCATGCTACTCGTTTCGTTATCAAAAAACCAATTTGCGTTAGTTAAGTTGAAATCACCCAGTACGAGAAAGACATCATGAGGATATGAATGTGTTAAATTACTTACACGGTCGTAGAATTATTCTATATGAGTAGCGTGTTGTGGTCCGTGGGGAATATATGTACATACTATGTATAAATGCACTGGGTCATTCGGCACGGCGGCGGCGCGAGGCTGGGCGTGGCCGCGCAGTGGGGTGCTCAGCCACAGCTCATCGGCACGCGGCGCGGGCGCCGCGTCGCGCCAGACTCGGTGCTCCACGGCGCTCAATTCGCGACGCACCGCCACAGCCACGCAAGCAACCTTTGTCAGTGGCGTCGCGGTCACATCGATACACTTCATAACGCGGGTAAAGTATAATTTAATTTATAACCGGGCTTCGGTGACACAGATAATATCATAATTATTGTTTAAAACTTCAGAGAAAAACATATTTGATTTAGTCCGCAAACCTCTCACGTTCTGGTAGTATATAGAAATGAAATTATTAGTAGGCATCATTTATCACACTAAGTCTCTACTTGTATGAAACGATATACACCACTGTCCTCGAATGATATATCACATATATACACACAGCTTGGTATGTAAAAGAACGTCGATATTACTTATGATTATAAACACGAATGCCTTAAAAATTGACAGTATGTAGATAATTATTGATACTGAATTTGCAACATAAATTAGAAATTTAATGTTATTGACACAATCATTGTAACAATATAACCTAATTATAATGTTCCATATGCTGAACATTTTATATGTTAACAAGCTAAAATGTGATTGCAACAGAGTCTCTGAATGAGACATGTGTAAACAAAAAGTTCATTCTGTTTGTCCAACATATCTTGAAACATTGTTGTTAATTCTTCTCGGAATCTTGACAAGGACGTGGTTATGTCTTTCTTTATATCTATAACCGTTCTACCAAATGATTCATTAATCTCATCTTTAAACTCAACTAATTCATACGGATTTTTACGTTTTCTGACGGCTACTCGGTTGAAGGGGTCATCCTCTTCAAACTCAGAAAGATTGGATTGTGACCCCGCAAGAGGTTTGGGGGCAGTATGTTGAGCGCTAATTTTCAGTTTAATTAAATGTTATTTGCAACAAAATATATCTAAAGACACTGAGATCCATATAATTTTAAGAGTCACGTCGGTAGTTGCAATAAGCGCGCGAGAAAAGGTACAATTTTTTTATAATTGTCTCTTTCACTTGCGTTTGTGAGGAGCCGTTACCGCAAACAGAAATAATTATGTTAAGCGACCGGTTGCTAGGGAAAAACCACAATCATTCATTCATATCACAATGCATTTTTGATGATCTTTGATTAACAATCGTATCGCGGATTTTTAGCTATGCTGATACAGGTCCGTTCGTCAACACGACTTACTTCGTGAAGTTCTAATTTCTCGTTCTAATTTCCCCGAAATTAGTGAGTTTTCCGAAGGCCCCACTCTTCCTCTCCTCATTCGAAACTCTACATCCCACCTGCCTTCTTGCCATGATCGGCGGTTGTTACTTACCATCAGTTGACAATACAATATACAAAAAATGATGACTTTGACATATGTTTATGTGACATGACATATTTTACCGATTTTTTTAGCGAGTGTCCTGCTGATAGTAAATTAAAACATAGCTGGTTGTGTGTCACATACATATATATACTGCTCAGTTGTATTAATTCTAGTAAATTCCTTACAAAGGCATATCGTGTGATTGTCCATAAATTACACAAATTCTCATTTTTTTACTGTCAGGTTTTGTTAAAACCTGGCCTATATATATTATTTTGGTCTTAATGGTTTATCTCGTACAGGTAGGTCAATCAGTTCTAGGGATCTCCGAATTTTCTATCGACACTTTACAAGATCTTTAAATTACTAAAAATTACCTACGTAGTTGGTCTAATTATCTTTGTACCCAAACTCTTCTACCTCTCGGTGCCAGTCTGGATCTAATTTCTCCACAATCTTGAATATGATTAGTGGATCCCAAGAATCTATTGACAAAATAATTTTAATTTGTGTAAATATATTTTGCAAAAGAGATTTCACTATAACCCTTACTACCAAAGTTAAAACCGTTACTTTAACAAATCCCTAGTTTGATCATAATTATTTTCTATTTTTTTTGTTTGTATGTTTGAGTTACTGTTTCAATTAGTGCAATTTCTAAACCATGGCAACGTAACAATGTAAACAAGTCGAAGTCGACTGAATGTCATTCAATCTTCATAAACACCCGAAAAATAGACAACTGAATTTTAGGCACCTTCACGTTACCTTCAAACATGTTATATTTAATATTTTATTACAATCGGAAAACAAATAGTTTTAACAAAATAATAATAAAAACAAATAATATTACGAGTTACCAATTACACGTTTTAGCATTTAAATAACAATGAAGAGCTTGTTTGTTTAAGAACAAAGGTTTCAATAATGGTGTATCTATACCACAGGTCTCTAAACTGCAGCCCGCGGACCAAATCCAGCCTGCCAGACTTATCAATCCTGCCCGCAACACCTAATGGCTGATTTTTAATATTATTGATGTAATATGCTAAATAAAAAAACGCACATTGATATTAAAGGGACGTTAAGAAGGAGGACAAGTATCCTAACAGATCTAGGAGGGATCAGATTAACTGAAACTTGGAGAGAAGTTGTAGTGTCTATGTAAGATTGTGCTAACTGAACGAGAAAATAGATATCCGATATACTCCTTGTCTTGTATATACTCTTGTAAAAACTACCTTTTATAGCTCGATTCATAATTATGGTAGCGGGTTTTCACTGGATAGATATATATACATATATATGTATATATATATATACAGTCGTGGTCAACTAATTAGGGACACTCTCTAGTTAATCCAAATTGTGAATTTATTTTTTATTTTCCAACGAGTCTAAACAATATTCCACATCTTTTACATGTAAGTATAATTAGTCATTTATGTGCCTAATTATACAAACAATAACAACTTCTTAAACATTAAACCTCTTTACAGTATAGCTGATAGATGATCACAGTGCTATTTGTTCAAAGAATGCTGGCTGGCCATTTAATTAGGGACACTGAGATATTGCGTTCTAGTTTCAAAATCTGAATCTCAATTATTATTTTCTTTCTTCTCCTATTCTTTGTGGTAGTTTTGGCGGCAATCTAGATTTGTAATTTCAAGTTTTGAGAGTTATTTTGAAGAACAATGGGCAAAAATAAATGTTGCGATGCAACACTACGAAAAATTATCATGAAGTTTGTCGAGCGTGGTTGGTCATACCGAAGGATAGCAGGATATTTAAATTGTTCAAAAACTATGGTATGCAATGCAGTGCAACATTTCAGGCGCAATAACACAACTTTAAATGTGCCCAGAAAAAAAAAGATCGAGAAAAACAACTCCGCAAGAAGATAGAATGATAACCAGGTTAGCTAAGAAAGATCCGTTTCTAGGCTCTATTTTAATTAAACATGAAGTGTTTGGGGCAGACGAAAGAGTCAGTGTATCAGCGAGGACAGTTCGACGACGTCTGGTAGAAGCAGGGTTGTTCGGAAGAGTGGCTCGCAAAGTACCGTTGTTAAAGAAAGAGCATAGAAATGCACGTTTGGCGTTTGCACGTAAATATGGACATTGGACCTACGACCAATGGCAACATGTATTATTCTCTGACGAGACCAAGGTTAATTTGATTTCTTCAGATGGAAGGCAATACGTACGGCGTCCTGTAAAAGCGGAAATGAATCCAAGATTCACAAAAAGCAGGTGAAACATGGCGGAGGAAACATTAAAATGTGCGGATCATTTTCTGGACGTGGAGTGGGACCTGTGAGGAAAGTTCAGGGTAACTTAGACCAACATCAATACAAGGCAATATTAGAAGAAACTATGCTTCCCTATGCTGAGGAACATCTTCCTATTATATGGACTTTTCAGCAAGATAACGACCCAAAACATACAGCCCGTTCAGTCAAGTCGTTTCTTAACAGACAGTCGGTATCAGTGCTAGATTGGCCAGCAAATAGCCCCGACCTCAACCCAATCGAGCACCTTTGGCACGAAATTAAGAAAAAAGTTGCCATTTATCGTACCACAACTTTAGATGAACTTAATGAAGCTTTTTGTGAGGCATGGGCAAACATTCCTGTTGAAATATGTCAGAAACTGATAATGTCTATGCCACATCGGTGTCAAGCGGTAATTACTAACAAAGGTTTTGTTACTGGGTACTGATTTTACCCGTAATAAAATGAAGTTGTTAAAGAAATTAAAATACTGCAGATTATTAGTTCTGTTTAACTCTATTTTTCATTTTACTTTACTGTTCTTAATTAAATGTCCAGCTACAGAATTGTACCTTAAATTGAATACATGGTTAACCTTTGATATTAAACACTTTTTTATATTTATTTAATCTTTTATTTACAGCCATTTACAGTATAATAATCGGATCAAATTATGAAAATAATAGTTACTGAGAAATCAACAGGGTTTTATATTTATATGTACATAGCCGGTTATTGCTGTCCACTATCTTGAATGTCCTTAATTAGTTGACCACGACTGTATATATATACATATATATTTAATAAAGGATGACAGACGAACAGACGGGTCATCTAATGGTAAGTGACGGACACCTGCAACTCAAAAGTCGCAAGTGCGCTGCCCGCCTTTGAGTTTTGCCTCCGGAAATCTCTTTAGCTTTTACATCGCCCACATTTTTTTAATTGTGGGTAATGCGACGCAAGCATTGTTTTACACCGAATTTTTGTGAGGTCGTGTATGGCACCGGTGAAGGCGGCTCATTCGTGCCTAAGCATCTACCACTGTTAAAAAAATCCAATCTTGAAATATAAACGTCTTACATTGGATTCCAAACTTGCGAAGAGTATTCAAGGTAGCTAGGGGACAAAAGCACAGAACAATATTTTGATTATTTTGACCGTGAACTGGGAGATCTTTTTAATAACTCCCTCCCACCCCTCCCTTTTTAAAATCTTCTATAAAATTATATTATTGTCAATACGGTCGAAACATTTGCTGTAAAAATACAGTCCGCCAGACCGTCATCGTCCATACAGGATGTAGTGTAGCGGACAAATTAAATTAGGTAATTGGTGGTCGATAGGTTTTTAAGGAAGCCGCGCTGTTCGGGAATGAATGTTGAAAAAAAAGGTGCTGTATACTTGCGTGTAAGTTAGACGTTCAAGTAGTAGTTTTCCAAACAGATATAACTGGATTACCAAATTTATCTGTACCATTACATTCTTGTAACATTATTGATATAATTTTATTTATTTTTAGATTTCCACTTTTGTGTACCGGTGTTATTTATGCAAACTTTCGTATAGAAGGCACAATTTCCTACTTATCAGAACAAATAGAAATCACAAACAATGTATTATGGCGGTATGCTGTCAGAACCCGCCCTCGCCTTTGGTGAGACTAAAGATTCCAGGAGCGTAAGCACGTTGTTGGGATTTATTTCAATCTTAGCTAGATTTAGTGCAGAATCAGTATGGGGAACATTTATTAGGTTTGAAGTATTTGAATTTCGATCTGAATTTGAGAGAATATTCGACTGGAAGTACGTTGCAAAAGCATCGCTAATTACTGCATTTGTACTGTAGGATCGACCTTCTAAAGACATAGTGGAGGGGAGAGTGTTATAGACCTTTTTGTTTGCTTTAATGAAAGACCAGAACATTTCCGGGTTTTTTATAATAGACATATCTTTATATATACATAGACTGATCTTCAGTTTTTGTAATGTACGTATTATAAGATTGTTCTTCAAATGCGTTGGCTATGTTGCGAATTAGTATGAAAGAGTCGTAATCCGATGTGTTGCCGTAGATGTGGTATTTACGTTTTTATTTATATTTTTCTTTCAGGATTTATTTGAAACTAGATTATACCATGGTGGTCATATGTAAATCATTGAAATTTGAGGTATGTAATTATTAATTACATTATTAAGATAGTTATAAAAAATATTAACAGCGGTGTTTGATGAATTGCTAAGCAGGTAGTCTGAAAGAGATCGCAACTTGCGATAAGACCGCCGTTTGTATAATGATATGTTTGTTTGAAATACTGTGAACTATCCTTAATGGTGTACAATAAAGATTATTGCATTGTATTGTATTGTAGTCTACCCGTAATCGTTCAAAAAATTATTAATACTTTCTCCAGCTAATATACCTCCAGAAATGCTCCTTAAAAAACTCAGGGGGCGAAATCTTTGTAAGCTGTTGATGATGACAGTCTTCTTTGAATTAAACAGCATCACTAGAGACCGACCAATTGTGCAAGGGGCTGGAAGTGGAGTGTAAGGTCTTGTAACATGTCTAATTCAAATAGAAACTTTCTCAAGAAAGCTTCTATTTGAATTAGACATGTTACTATTTCGTCAAAGGCCAAGTTTGTCAAACTAACAATATGTTGTTTCCCAAGGTTACCAAAAATAGGTTGTACAGTTCTAGCCCTAATTCCACAACACATATATGTATATATATATATTCCATAGCCCATGTTCCACAGGAGTGGCCCAAGGATAGACCCCTGCGGAACACCGCACGACATGGGCCGACGACTCAAGTTTCCCTCTCGATCCTGTTACACGACGGTACGCTCCTCTAAATAGTCTGCCACCAACCGCCTCAGGTACTGTGGCACCCCATGATAATGGAGCGCTTCCCTGATGCAGCTGAATGGCAGACTATTAAATGCGTTGGCGCTGTCCAAAGACACCGCCAATAATACGCCGCCACAGCTCACTGCCTCTTCGGTCACGGCCCTCAGGCGCATTACAGCATCGATCGTTGAACGCCCAGCTCGAAAACCGAATTGGGCGTCCGACAAATCGGGGCCGACCTCGCTTAGGTGCCGGACGATGCGGGCAGAGAGGACCCTCTCAAACAGTTTACCCGCCTCGTCCAGCAGTACGATGGGCCTGTAGGCCGCGACCGAGTCCGTAGGCCGTCCCGGCTTCTTCAAAAGAACCCGCTCTTCCAGCAGTCAGGAAAGCGTCCAGACGCCAAACATGCGTCGAGCACCCCCCTAAGGCGGTCCGCCACGTGATTGAGGGCTAGGGCCAATATTCGGGCAGGGATTCCATCCAGTCCAGGAGCGGTGTTCTTAGAACGGATTGGAAGGACAGCCGCCCCTATCTCTGCCTCTGTGATGGGTGGAACATCTTCCTCCTCGAACTCCCCGTCGTCTCCGGCCAAGGGGGCCATCGACGGGGGTGAGTGCTCCACCCGTTGCGGGAATAGGCCCTCAACCACTTCCTGCAGGAAGCTGGGTTGGAGAGTCTCAGTAAGGGGGGGGCCCAGCGTGCGGAGTTTTTGTTGCGCCGCACGATATGGGCGACCCCAGGGGTCACGATCGAGACCCTCCAGCATCTCCTTTCTCTTCTCCTCTTTGGCGCGGCAAATGGCCAGCTTCAGAGTTTTCCGTGCCTCTCGGTACTCCTCATAAAGACGGTCCTCTTCCCCATGTTCGCGGTGACGCCGACGGCTGCGGGTGTAGGACCTCCGGGCTCGAATGCAGGCCACGCGGAGATCCGCCAACTCCTGGGACCACCAGTAGACCTCCTTCCTTGGAGGCCGACTACCTCGAATACGGAGCATGGCCGCATCGCAGATATGCGTTACCAAATCGCAAAAGCGGCCCGCCCCCATGTCTACCTCCTCAGTCGGAGGTTGCGGAGACAGCCAAGAATAAATGATGGCGGCCTCCTCTAGTAGGTCCCTATCTAATTTTGAAACAGCCCACCGCGGAAAGCGGGATGATCGCCGCGCCGTGTGACCCCTTCTGGCGTCCTGGGTCCGGGAGAGCTCAAATCGAATATAGAGATGATCCGAGAGCGTCTCAACCTCTTCCAGGACACGCCAGTTCCTTACTCGTGCGGCAACAGCAGGGGTAGCGAACGAGAGTTCCACTATCGACCCCCCCTGCTGTCGCACACAGGTGTTGGTGGAGCCTCTGTTTAGGAGACAGAGGCCCACCGATGTCGCCCACTCTTCAACTGCGTCGCCTCGTGCATCCGTCCTGGGAGAACCCCACGCCACGGATTTGGCGTTAAAGTCCCCCAACACTAGGACGTGCCCAGACGCTAGTCGCCGTATCGAGGTCTCCAGGTTGTTAAGGAAAACATCGAAATCACTCAGACTCCGGTTGGGGGAGAAGTAAACACCGTATATGGTGATGCCCCCCCATTCGGCAGCAACATATCCAGTACCCTTGTCTCTTAACGACAAGGGCGGAGAATTAGCCGCCGTGGAGCCAATGACTGCTACAGAGCCGTCCCGGTCACCCAGCCAGTTTGGCCGGGGAGGAACATAATATGGTTCTGCAGCTACGGCTACACCTATCGACCACTCCGCCATGGTTTGCAGGAAAAGGTCCTGCGCACCGGCACAGTGGTTCAAGTTCGTCTGGACAAGGAGGCTGGAGACTTGGTCCATTATTGGATAGTCTCTACAGCCTCCTCCATGGGCGACGGCGACGACACACGAACGATATTAGAGGCAGCCTGGGTCGATAGGCTTGCCCTCGATGTTGCCTGAGAAATTCGGGGAGGCTTGCAGCCCCCCTGCCCCATCTGATGATTGGCGGGCAGATTACCCGCCGCACACACAGGGCAGTGAGGGGGGGCGGAACATTCCGCCGCTTTGTGCCCCGGTCATCCGCAGCGGAAACAAAGCCCGCTGCTATCAAAACAGCTTCCGCATTTGGTGCGGGTGTGGCCTGTCACTAAACATTTGAAGCACCTTATCGGTCTCGCAGCCAGAATTGTGACTTTGGCATTTACGAAACCGACAAGGATCCTTCCCGCGTCACCTAGAATTTTGGCGACTGCCACGGGGCAGCTTACCCACACCGCACCAAGACCTCCTTGACCTGATCCTGCTTAGTCTGGAGTCTCCCCCTGGGCCAATCCGGTATGAGTGGCTCTACCGGCACAGCCCCAGGGATTATTGACCCGCGCAAGCCCCCCCACGACGACAACGTAAGGATATAGTTGGGGGGGGTAATTCCACAACACCTTACACAACCTTCCAAGCCAGGTTCCTGCCACCAAAATCGTAAAAGTGGTTATTAATCGAACCATCCGGCTCGAAGGACCAATATAAGTGCGTCAGTTCAATAAGTAGGCAGTGGACTGTATACTGTTTAATTTGCAATTAATATAATAATACTTTGTAAGTACGAAAACTTAATGAACAATATAAGGATAATTTGGAGACGGCCCTTTTTTTTCTTTCTTATGTGGGGAAATCCTCATGGACTATCCTCCACCGGGGGCATCAGCGGAGGGGTGTGCCGGACTCCACTAAAACCACCACGGTGTTCCTTCCTTGCACCTACTGCCGAGGGCCGCGGGAACACGACATTCTTCCGCGGCGAGCACACCCCCACCATCACTCCCTCAGCTAGGCCTGCAACCTTGGGCCCGCTAAACTATTGGGGCGGTAAACTATACCGCACGTACACCGCCCTTGGGTCCAGTTACGGAGGCCGGAATTAGGCATTGTGGGCCCGCTTCAGACGTCCGGTGCGTCGTCTGCGGATAGTAAGGGTAGTCATGTTTTCCCTCTCCATTTTCCCAGCCACCTTCTGACCATGGTTTGCACAAGCGCTGTGAGCGAGAGTTCAGTGCCTATCTCGTTAACTAAGGCACAGCGAGGCTCTTCCCAAGCAGTACACTCTTGTGCCACTACCGTGTGCCACGCCGTATCTACCTCGCAATTGACGCAGTGGTGGCTCCCTGCGAATGTCCCGCAGGTACTTCCCGAAACATCCGTTACCGGTAAACACCTGCGTCACCCTATATGACAGGGAGCCGTGCCTCCGTTTAATGCGAGACGGCCCATGTTTACGTCGAGCTCTGGCTGCCCCCACATCGATGTTGAGAGGTCTCAAGATCAAAATTTTTAATAATCGAATAAATAATCTTATACTCCTACTAGAAAGTCTTCGTTTGTCATTGTTATTAGTTTTTATTTACTCTATGTACAAATTGAAATATCTAAAACGCCCTAACGCCTTCTTCTCATTCATGGGGCCAAAGATAATAGCCCGCCACTTGCTTCTTTTACGAGGCAATAATCTACTCAAATCTCGTACAATCACGTTGCGCGTTCTCAGCAGTTGACGACGATCCATGATATTATCATCATTATTTTAAATTCCAATTCAAATTTATGATTTTTTTTTTTTCGTGTGGAATCTCCTCGGGCCTTCATCCCACCGGGGTTTTCAGTGGAACGGTGTGTTTGAATCGAACCGGAATCCGGGAACACTTTTGTTAACATCCGGACCCCTCCTAGCGCCTGCCCGCACTAAGCGGGCACCACCTAAGGGTAACCTATCAATAGATGGCATCCTGATACACGTGGTCGTCGTCCCCTCGCGGCTGGCCATATGGCGGATGGAGGGGAAAACCCGTCCCGACCACCCGCGGCCACACTCAGGGCGGCATGAGGCGCTGGTAAGCGCGCCTACACCGCCCGGACCCGCTCCACCGCCTCCTTCCGTAAGATGACCTCCTCACAGAAAGTTGCGACCGCGGTGAAATTCCTGGCACTACCGGCCATGGAGCGTATGACGGCCGGTAGCAAGAGACCGTCTCCGATTACTGCAGTAATGACCCGGCGCTGCGCCGCCCAAGCGGGATAATCCACGAACGTGTGTTGAGCCGCGTCCTCACTGCAGTCGCAGTGGTGGCAGGCGGAACTCAATTCCCTCCTAGCGACCGAGCGCAGGTTCTTTCCGAAGCAGCCGTGCCCGGAAAGGACCTGCGTTAGTCGGAAAGAAAAAGTCCCGTGCTGCCGCTCTGCCCATTCGACGATGACCGGCTGGAACGCCTCCACAGCGGCAAAGCCAGCACGTGGAGCCTCCAGCCAGGACGACCAACGAGCCGTCATGGCTCGACGAGCGGCCTCACGCCACTCGCGTACCTCTTCGGGCTGGGGCCGTCCGTTGCTACCCACCCGGAACTCAGCCGTCCGCCGATAAACTTCGGTGAGGCCCCGAGTTCCGGCCAACGCGCATGCCACCTCCGTTGATATTATTGGATCGTCTCTACAGCCTCCTCCATGGGCGACGGCGATGAGGCTCGATTGGCATCGGAGGCGAGGCGACGCCGGAGGCCGAGGCGCCTGGGCCGAATGGCTAGCCACCGATGTTTGCAGAGAAGTGCGGGGAGGCTTGCAGCCCCGCTGTCCCATCTATTGATTGGCGGGCAAATTACCCGCCGCCGACGCTGAACATTCCGCCGCTTTGTGCCCCGGTCGACCACAGCGGAAGCAGAGTCCGCTGCAGTCAAAGCAACTACTACACTTGACGCGGGTATGTCCCGAGCCCGATTGAAACACCTCATCGGTCTCGCAGCCAGGACTGTGACTCTGGCGTTTACAAAACCGATGAAGACCTTGCCGGCGTCGCCAAAAATTTTCGCTGACTTTACGGGACAACTGGCCCACACCGCGCCAAGACCACCTTTACCGGGGCGGATGGTGCCCACCCTAAAGGTGTCCGTGTGGCATCCTGTCTTTTCACGGATGGCAACACGGACATCCTCCTCTGTCGCAGAGTCGTCCAAGCCCGAAATACGCAACTCAGCGCACTTGGTGGGCCTAGCGACCTTGACACCATTCTACGCTGCAAATACCCCCCAACTTCTGTGCAACGACGTCCGCCATCTTGGCACCTTCAGAACCGGGGAACTCGAGAACTCCAGACCCCGTCTGAGCTAGGCGCAACCTCACACCGGAGGCCCCGAATTCAGTGCCTAGGCCATCCCGGACCTTTTTGAAAACGGCAACGTAGGATAGCCCACCTTTCACCGCCTTCGGTGACACAATTACCACTACTGCCGCTGTTTTAGGTGCGTGTAATTTCTGTATTTTCTTGGAAGCCGTTGCTGCCACCAACGATGCCTGTGTGAACTTAATTCTGTAGGAAGGCATTTTACATAATGTTACAATTGCGAACTTAATTCTGTAGGAAGTTGCGCAGAGTTGAGTGCATAGGTGCACTAATTAAATTTAAGTAAAATAAGATTATCTTTTTTTTTAACATGCGGAAACCCCACGGGTCATCACCTTACCGGGACCGGTGGGGCGGTATTACGGACTCACACCGACTAAAACCACAGGGTGTTCCGTCACATAGTCTTATTGCCAGGTTCTCAGGTGTACCCTTAAAAGGAAATCCCGGTGCACCCCTGCAGCCCTGGCAGCCTATTGAACAACTGGCGACCACGCTAAAGTAAGAATATCTATTTATTGATAAATAATAAAAAATAATTAATTCCGATATCTATCCATCAAATATCCAATATTACGAATAGAGGGATTTTTAGATGCTTTTTTTAAGGTTCATAACCTTTTCTATAGGGTATAATAATATCATAAAACCCAATTATAAGCAAATCAAATATATTATTATTCATTGTCACTAATAGCCAAATACCAAGTTCAATTGCCAAATAACTAACCTTCATTTCGCAGGCGTTTCTGTTACCTGTTTTTTTTTTTTTTAATTTAATAACATACTAGTTGGTATAATTGAAATTGGAAAATGAAAGATTATTGAAAGTGAACAAATAGATATAGATAAGGTATCAAATTATATTTTTAATACAGCCTACAGAACATTAAATATTATTAAATTATTAAATATTAGTAGTTTGAACGACTCTTTGTTCAATTGATTACACCGATGGCGTAGCGCTTTAAGTGCTTACCTCGTCACAACGCTGGCGCGCCGAGTGTTGTGGGTTCGATCCCCGCACGTTACGACACTTTGTGGAAGGTGCTTTGAACTTAATCTTAACATTCTTTTCTAGTTATTATTTTTTTAGGTTATAAAACTAATAGATTTTAATTACTGTAGCACGCTTGTCATAATAATTGATATCTCTTAACACAGTTTACCTAAACGGAGCTCATTTTGAAAATTACAATAATAAAAACCGATTTCTTTGCTTTTGAAATATTAGATAGGTACTTACCTTAGACAAAAACTATTCATCAAACCGACATAGTTTATCGGGCTCGGCTCTACACGTATGTTTGAATGCTTGTGCCAATATTGGAAAGTTAATCGTAAATCGTAAGACGTCAACACGTTCGCAATTGCACTACTAATTCTGTACCGTCAGGGCAAAGTGAAAATGTCGGGTACTGTAACTGTAAATGCTCTAATCACAGTACTAAGCACATGTAATTTAAAATGAGTTCCATATTTAAGAATGAGTTTGGTAGAGTTTTAAAAACTTTATAACTTATTTTTTGCCCATGGAACGAAAACGCAAATATTATAATATAATACTAGTAGCAACGTATGTACATATTCGATGCAGGTTGCAACCTGCAACAAGACCAGTGAAGTACATGTTCAAGCGCCTAAATAATTTGCCACCGCAACGTGACACAAACGTATAGAATTAAGTTAGTTAGAAGTACCTTACCATTAGACGAGTTCTACACTTGACATGGAATCATCCAGTTGTTTTTCTCAAAGTTTCCTAATTATTCCGCACAGTACAATTTCAGTCAACGGTTCCTGGAAGGCTAATTAAAATAATTGTAAGTAATATCGAACTGGTAGGTACACTTAATTTAGGCGTATAATACGTATGTAGTTTAGTCAGTCGATATTACAAGTTCGTTACTGTATTTATGAATCGCTTAAAACAAAAAGTGATTGGTATAAGTAATTTTTATCTGATTTTAACTGATATAATTTTTTTTACAGATTATTAAAGAAATATAATGTTGCAATTATTTTTATAATATATTAAGATTTTTATATTGAACTATCAAATTACACTTCTGTGTTAACTTAAAAAAAAAGGTGCTTTAAATCAGAGCTCACCAAACAGTTGTTTCGTCTCGTAGATTACTTGCTATGGGTCTTGGAAGTTTCGTTCCTGGGGTATACCTTTACAATAGGCCCACTTGTGGCCGAACACCGTATGGTTTTAGTACGTTAGATTCCGACATATCACCTCATCGTTAGAGTTGATCCACCACGAAAAAAAAGACTTCTAGCCATGTTTTTGATGATGGATAGACCCCCATGCATACTACTTTATTTAGCTAAGGTAGAGCAAATGCAAAACGCAGGAGACATTTACTAAAAAATATTGTAACTACCCAAAACTTCTCACTTTTTACATTTACTTATGAAGTGAATTATTTTTGATATTATAAGTGAGAGTAAAGGTTTTAAACCTTAAACTTCAGTATTTAGTCTCCAAATAGTTTCAACAATTTACTAGTTAAATTTTAAATCTTAACTGAAGACATTTTTTCTCTCAATACAATCTTATTTTAATTAGAAGTAACAAGAATTAACACGATTTTAATATTTCCCGGACTTTTTTAATCGTGATTATGTCCCTCTCTTTATGTCTCTTTGACCTCCAATTATTTTATAGCATTAACATAGACGTCATTAAGTAGGTCCGGAAATCCAAATATGTTCTTTTAAGTGTCACTTATAAATCTTTATTTTTGTGCCAAGAGTGGCAAGCACTTGGCTCAATTCAAATTTTATAAATAAAATTGTATAAAATTTGTCAGACGAAATTTGATTTGGCAAATCGAAGTATACAGATTAAAGTTAATAATTAATTGTGTTGGAGAATTGATTGCAGTGGATTGTGTAGAATGGTTCACGAATTTATATTTAGTAACGATTTATAACACTGAAAACCCAATCAGGCATGTACTAATTATTTATTATTTATTCATCCTCATACAATACATAAACATATTGTGTTTTTTATTATTGTGTATTTTTTAATAGTATACATATAATAGTGTACCATAAAAGTAAGAATGACTATAGATCCAAAGTGTGAATGAATCGCGATCGCGAGCTTAGGCGTAGATAGTGATTGAGTTAAAATACCCCGACTGTCCAACTACTAACACATCCAACGATTACAATAATATTTGTCACTATCACTTTCACTTTCTATAACTTCATATCAGTTTAACTGATTTTCTTGTAATTAAAAATACATACATATTCATGTAAAGTGCACATCGTGCCCTTTCAATGAAAAAGTTTCCATTGTTTTATTGAAAAAATGGATAAAATATCTGAAGAAATGAGAAAGTTATGGGACTTTAAAGTTGCGCTTGCAAGAATAATTTTGTTCGTGTGATGTCATTTGACCAACACGAGGCGGCACGTATTCGCCGAGTACGTACGAATGTACTGTTGTGCAGGTGCTTACGATGTTCGATTCGCATTTTGTTTATTACCCGATGGCAAAAGTTAAAAAATATGCCTACAAATATTGTATTGTTCCTATGTGTCAAAGCACAACAGGTAAAAATCCCAATATTATTTTTTTCGTGTACCAAATAATATAAAATCGAGAAAAAAAAGTGGTGCAAACTAATGAAGCGTGATATAATTGGCCCTAAAACACTAAATATGTGTGTGAAGATCATTTGTAAGTGTAAGTAACTATTAATAATACTCGTACCTGTCTATTTCTGACTGATATATCTTTTGAGTCGTGAGTAAGGTTCGGAATAACTTATTCAGTAAAAAAAGCAATATATTTTATGTAAATGTATTTGTTAATTACTTTTTATGTATGTAAGTACTGTAAAAATCGAATTTATTTACACGTTGAAAATGACAAAGAAAATGTAGTCAAACATCAACTGGTTAAGAAACATTAAAGTTAAAACGCAACATATGTCCTCACAAATTTGATTTTCAAAAGGCGGTGAAATCTCAAAAAGAACGAGGAGCATATGAAAAAAGACGTTGAATTGAATTTTATTAAAATCTATTAACAAAAGAAGTACCGCCGACTAAAGTCAATCCCTTTCGTTTCAACTTATTGAAATGATTGATGATGAATCAGATAATTATCCAAAGAAAAAGAGAAACAAAGGAGTTCAAGTAAATATCAAAACTTCACAGAAATAACAAGCATTGCAAACAATCATAAGAAGGAACAGTGCGAAAGATACAGGAAATAAGTGCTCCCAAGTGGTTTATGAATCTCCTCAGCGCTCTCCATCGACAATATCGATATCTTCACTAAGCAGTTCTCATTCAAAAGCATCAATATAAACTATACAACCTAAATATATCAATATATACTCATAAATAAAAATAAACAAACGACTGTACGTAAATAAACACGAACGAAGCATGAGCCCTAGCGCGAATCTGGAAACTAATATTTGAATTATTCGTGGTGCGGTGATATCGAATAGGTCAAATGACGTCACAGGTTAATCAGAAACCACAGACGTTCCGTACTAAAATACGTAAACTTCAATTATCTATTAGATTATTTTTATAAAAAATCTTTCAGTAATCGATTACTTTTAATCTATATTTTAATAACATTACGTTGAATATAATATTAATAACATCATGAAACTTCTCCTTTGTTACACCGCTTAGAATTATTTCAAAAGATTGGATTGTTAATCCCTTCCTTTATTCCCCCCAAACTTTGATAATGACTGAACCGATTCTGATCAAATATAACTAAAAACACTCTCGATTGAATTACCTTTGAAACAATAAAATGCATCATTATGGTTTAGCCGTTTGAGTGACACACAAACAGACATGTCAAAACTCATACATAACGCCCCTCTTTTGCGTCAGAGGGTTAATAAAACCGAAACCCGATGTCTATTTACCAATACCCGCAAATATGTATCTGGAACCAACGTGTTGAGGCGGCCAAAGACAATCACAGCAAGTTGTCACCTCCTGTAGTCTTTGGCGTGATAGTAGTCGATGGTTATATTCTAATCTTTCATTATTCTGTGGTGTGGGCTGTGGTGCGCTGTGTGGTGTAGTGTGATGTGGTGTGTTATGTCGAAATATTTCTCGAAAAGATATTTAGTGTTCCTTTCGCAACTAAAGTCTTACAATTAGATGTACCTTTTTTACTCTTATCTCAATTTAAAAGTATAATAAAGTAGTATTTTCTTCCTACAGTGTCAGTTTGGTGGAATATTTATGGCAGTTACAATAACTTTATAACCAAAAATTGTGACAATGTCTTACAATTCCACGCTTGATAGCTTCTGTGGATCAACATTTTGGGTAAGTAGGTCTATTTTGTCATGTTAGAGCTCAGTCATTTAACAAAAAAAAGTTGAATGTAAAACCTCGAAATGAGAATACTGAGTCTAATAAATTAACCAGTTTTGGAGCGTCTAAATACGATAGAGCTAGAGGTGAAAGGTCAATTTGTCATGAGAACATGCAAACAGTGTTGTTCAGTATGATTAAAGAACCTAAATAAGTATTTCATATAAAATTCAATAATTTGACCTGTATTTAAAATGGACTTAACAGTATGTTTCTGTTTTGTCAGTAGTATTATGTTCAAATTCGTACAATATAATATTATTATTTAAACCCGTACTTCAATGTTATTTAAAACCCCAGCTTCTTAAACCTAATTCTCATAATAGCTCAATAAAATTAATTTAAACAGAGCTAAATGAATAAAGGTATTCAAATCTATAATTTTTTGATAAGTCAGAGCCTACATATCTATTGAAGAGTCCTCTAATTATTACAATATTATCCTCTAATTATTAAATATTACTTCCTACCTACACCATTTTAAAAGTAAAATCCAAATGAAATGTCTATTCCTTTACTAAATATTTAGATCTACTAAGACATACTAAAGTAGACAACTCAAAAAGACAAGTTGCATTGCTTAATAGATTCTTAATTTTCAAACAACTTTACTTTATTTTTCATTCCCAGTGTGGTCATAAAAAAATAAACTCCAAGGCTCTCAAGTTCTTTTTTATATTATAAGTATTTAAATCATTTTAGTTTATGAGACCACTTTGGACCCTTGGCAAGAAAAGAGCCTATTCCAATTAAAGATTTTTACTTCAATTAAAATTCTTAAAGGAATGTTTCTGGTATTGATACAATTGTTTCACACAGAAAAGGATAAAGTAAATGAACATAATAGATGTTTGTGACTAAACTACACACATGTGTATTGTGTATATATTATTGTGTAGTAGTTTATTAAATTTTCTGATATCAAGGCATGTAAAATAGGCAGTAATTAAAGAAAAAAAATGCCACAATACATAAATATTTGTAAATTTGAAATGGAACTTTGTCTGTTATAGTGTTGAGTTTGATGACATCATTATAGATGAAATGAAATGCTTTAACCTAAGACCTCTTTTATAATAACTAATAAGGGATTCATAATTCAAACCTGTTTTGTGATACACAAAAAGAATGCTAAACATATAATCATTGCTTAAAACTTGGCTAGATTAGTCATAGTTATGATGAATGTAATTAAATAATTCAAAGTTTAAATTTTATAACCTTGTACATTGAACAACTATTGTGAAATCTTTTTAATAGTAGTAAAACATTTTTAAAAGTTGCCAATAATATGAAGACAAGTTTTTTATAAATAAGGTCCTAGTTGTTTGAAATAAGTGACACTAAAGTTGAATTTAAATAAAGAGTAATTTATTATTTTACTTTTAACATGACATAATAAAATAATAACCTGAAACCAGTGAGCTTATATGAAAGGTGTAAAAATAATAGAAGAATCCTGTTAACTATTTAAGGTAGGAGCAAAATCGCTATGTAAGTGTGGTCAGCTGTTATCTCTATCTGCCAGGAAGGGAAAAGGTGTAAGTTTATGTATGTATATATAAATAATAAAAAAATCTAGTCATTTGACATTGTGGTACACTTCAACATTGCAAATATTGCACAACTTGAAAACAGTATATTCATATCATAAGTCTCAAACAGACACTCTAAAATCCTGTGTGTTCATCGCTATTCAAACATGTTTAAATTACTTAAGATAGTGTATCTCTTTCCAACACAAACACAGCAGTTTAATTACTTGTATTTGATAGTACTACTTTACAAATAAAACATATCTAAATTAATGAAGTTGTTTATTTTAATAGAAAATGTCTAAAGTGGTCTAAAGTAACCATAGCTTCTGTGAGAAATTGGAATCTGTTTATCAACCACGTTTCTCAACCCTCTCTCCCTGTGAACAGATTGGCCCCATTTCTAAGCATACAATCCATCAATCTGGCAGCTCCTGTAGATAGTGGAGGTGATCTATATAAATCTTATCACAAATCTTAACAGACCTACAAAATATCACCCAGTCCTGCAGATTCGAATGGAAGGAAACTGTTGATACTACTACTACTACCATCTTTTTTTTATTTACGATTTTATGGGCGGGAGCCTGTCTCGTTCGTCTGTTGTTCTCTCTTATCTTCCAATGCATCCTTGTCGCTTGTTTTACGTCATCTTGGAAAATGAAATGTCATTTACTAAGATTTTTAATCTGTTTTAATATTTGCATGATCCATTAGGTTTTTATAAGAAGCCAAAGTGTATAAGCAGTTTTTTTTTATGCGATAGGGGCAAACGAGCAGACGGGTCACCTGATGGTAAGTGACTACCGCCGCCCATGGACACCCGCAACTCAAGGGTCACAAGTGCGTTGCCGGCCTTTTAGGTAGGAGTACGCTCTTTTCTTGAAGGTTTGAAGGTCGTATCGGTTCGGAAATACGGCAGGCGACAATTTGTTCCATAAGCCGGTTGTGCGAGGCAAAAAGCTTCTGGAGAAGCGCACAGTGGTGGAGTGCCAATCGTCCAGGTGATGGGGATGGATATTTTGTCGCGTAGGACGATGGCGGAAACCAGCAGCCGGTATAAGTCCGAACAATTCCTCTGAACACTCCTCATGATACAAGCGATAGAGGATGCAGAGTGAAGCTACATCTCTACGCAACGCCAAGGTGTCAATCAGAAATATCTTGGCAGTCGATGATGCGAGTCGCTCTCCGTTGAATGCGGTCAAGAGGAAGAAGTTGGTGCTGGGGTGCACCTGCATAGAGATGAGAACAGTATTCCATGTGCGGCCGAACCTGCGCCTTATATATTGCAGGCGGTAGGCCGGGGTAAAATACTGTCTCGATCTGTTTAGCCCACCAAGCTTCTTCGAGGCTAATATGGCCTTAATCTCTAAGTGACCGCGAAACTGGACTTCGCTTGTTGTTATAACGACCTCTTTTGTCATCAGTCATATGATGTATACTTCTTAGGAAGACCTTAATTGATCTTATTGTTACCCCTGTTTCTAATTAGAAAATTGTTAAACATTGCCAGACAGCAGAGGTTTATAAACCTGAAAACCTAAAAACCTCAGCTATGATACCTGAAAACCTCGGAAATAATAACTTAGTAAAATAAATTCTGTTACCAGGTTAATTAACTTCAACAAGTTTTCGTCTTCCAGTCCAGTGCTCGAGGGTTACTTCCTACTCTGAAAGTCCAGCAATTATAAATTTCGTTAGAGCGATGAATGTAAGCGAATCGATTTGACTATAAAAGTCTACTCACATGCCATTGTATCGTGATCCTTCGGCCTTGGCCACATGGCCTTGACCACAAGTCATGTCGTCATGATGCTCAAGAGGCTATTTTAACCCATCAACATCTCATTTGTGGTTTTGTCGTAAACTACAAAAACTCATCAAGTGTAAGCAAACATAGGCAGATTTTACCTTCCTCAGAAGACATTAATTTTACGAAATCTTTTATGTAATTCACTGTAAAATCATACGCCATACGCAAACGCCACTAGGAATCTGTAAATATTATAATAGAAAAAGCAAAAAAAAAAAACTTCAAGTAACACAATTGTTACTTGAAGTTTTTTTTTTTTGCTAACTCAATAGTTATCTCAATTTCTATCATTGGTGTTTTTTTTTCCAATAAATACCTGTTCACATTAATACAAAATTTTATGCATGTATTTGGTAGGATTAAAAACTTATGACTGGGTGTGTTTTAGAGTTAAAAATATTTATTGCCGTCGTGTTACTTACCTGAGTTTAAACCGTCTGTTGAAAGAAACGTCATCGATTGCTTAACACCTATAATCCAATCCTCTACCAGACACTCTTCAACTTTAATAGTTGAAATTATAATTACGTTACATTATCAGAGGTAGAATTTTATATACATATGTTACGAAGTTAAATATTACACTATCCAGGTTCTAAGGAAACCTCATTGGATTGATAGTAGCGGCACTTTTATTATTACATTACATTACCCAGCATTACAGAGTTGAAAGTCAACTATGTATATAAATATGCCCTCATCGTGTTGGTTCGGATTTATCAGATATCTTTATCTAAACATTATTTGTCACTAAAATAATTTCCATTGTATTGGAATCATTGTCATATACGTAAGAAATCGTTTCAAAAACCTCGACCTATTGCGAGGAGTTAAATGCGTTTTCTACATCGAAAGCTGGGAAACTTTTAATTTACACCCTTTATTAAAAAATTCTCTAAATACGAACAACATTTCTAGTTTTACTATCAAAACTCTCCTAGCCCAATATAGATGAATAAACACCATTCCCGGTTCTATGCAGTGACACATATCAGAACGCTGCTGGTTTGTCAACTAACATTCAGTACTTATAGAGTTCTTCTACGTTCGTGCCGCCGTATTTATTGACCACTGCTTTGAACATAAATGGATGAATGATGAATTTGACTTTACGATTAGATTTAAATCTATGTTTCATAGAACTTGGATATCAATCACAAGACCATCTGTCGGCCTCTTTTCAGCATGCAGATAAGCATATTTTCTTTACTTCGTTAATTTTGCCGAATTACTACAATTACGTAATTAATTAAAAAGTAGTTTTCATACAGATACTGATTACAAAAATATGTTAAATCATTGGACAGTGATAACTCGAGATTAACCATGGCCCGATCTTTGTTATATCTATTATGATAATATGACTCGAAGTGTTACCTCCATTTCGAAATGGATTTTTACCTCAGATTTTCGCGATATAAAGGGAGTGTAATGCCCGTTAATACTAGTGAGGTTTTAAACTGATTCATACTGTACTTATCTATATAGTGTTGTGACATATTATGCAATAAATAGTAAGCCGGCTTAAATAGTCAAGCCGGCTTACTATTTATTGCATAATATGTCTTGTAAATTGGTAGTAATACATATAGATGCATTATTACCAATTTACAAGAGTGCTCAATGGAAAGCTTATGACTAGCACTAATCGCATCAGCCCTCGCAGCTATGGTTAACCTTCAACTTTGTCTGTCAAGATGTTGAACGGTCGATACTGTCTGGCTACAAAAGGCCAGCACACAACTGACGAATGACGATAAAGATGATAATAAAAACTACATGGACCTGTTGGTCCAGTGGTTAGTGACTCTGACTGCTGTTCGTTGTTTCAATTCCCGAGTGGGACAAAAAAAAAATTATGTCGCGCAACTCACGTCCGCTGCTCTTGTCGTAGGTTCTATCTTTCATTACTACAGTACTGCCTAAAGAATCTTAAAATTAATAAATGTTTCACCGATACCACGATAGTTAAAAAAAATCGACATCAGGTGTGGCAACTTAACTCGTTCAAAAAAAAAATTGTCAATATCAATTTCGCAACCAACGAGATTCGATCAATATATCAAAAACAAATGTATGATCACATGAGTAAGATAAGTTGTATGTATTACACGTACGTCTTTATAAACGTATCCTTCTATTTGTATTTCTGTGAAACGAACATATTTGTTCCTTTACTACAAATTTCCTATATGGATTGTGTTCTTACAGGGTTGAAGCCGGTTTGAAAAAACTAATTTGTTGTAATAAAAAGGTTAAAGTTAAATTAGTTTGAATAAAATCGTCCATGCAGCTCTTTCATATTCTATATCTTCTACGATCTGTATTATTAAATACTGCAGGTTTGCGCCAGTTCTCTTTACCTAGAACAAGCGGAGTGCGTCCGCTAACAACTACCGCCACTTCCCGATGTACCTCCACGTTAACATAGAGAAAATAAATTCTAAGATTGTATACCCCACCATTATGGAGGTTCCTGGCATTTAATAAACAAATAATGATTCCTGAAACTGATGAATGTGGATGGTGCATTAGATACGCGGTTAACAGTATACGGACTCTTCTGTCCAGGGCATCTAATTCCATCTAGGTAGGTAGTAGTAGTGGTAGGTTAGGACCGGTGTGACCCAACCGTTATAGGCTTTTTTTTAGGCGGCCAAAAAAGCATTCCTGTAGCGATTACAATCAATTCATTTATACCCAACGCCTGTGACATACCTAGATACTTGTACGTTCCATTTGCGGAAAGACGTCTAAGTTGTGTGGAATCTGAAAGTTCTATCCCTTCAGATTCTACAATCCTCCCTTTTTTCACATGCATGACTGCACACTGCACATGTATCTACTCCAAATTCCATCCTGATATTTACCAAAGGTATCAGTTTCCTCTAGCAATCTTATCAATTGCAAATTGCTGCAGGCAAACAGTTTAAATCATACGTGAAAACGTGGTATCTCAATCATAACATTCCTGCTACTGGTTTGTAAAAGAACAATGTGTGCAATATTGTATAATTATTATGTTTATTTATATTTATTAAATGTTGACGGTGTTGCGAGTAAGCTAGCTATCGTTTATATTATGGACCATTATAATTAAATTTCCTACCTACTTTGATGTGGTGATAGCCTATTGAATACTGTTAGTTTTAATGTAATGTTGATATGCAGATATGTACAATCAAAGTAATATAAAAGGGTGCCATTACTTCTTGCATATCGTTCGTATATGCCAAGTGATATGAAAATGTCCGACGGTCTAAGAAGCTATCGTTTATTTATCTCAATGAATTACATAATTATTTATTAAAGACGCGCTTTTGCTAATTTTTTTTTCTAGAATAGCAGTCTCACATGGTACACAGAAAACCCGGAGCTAACGCCATGCTTTCAAAAAACAGTTTTAGTGTGGACTCCATGCTTATACTTATGGGTAGCGGCGTTTCTTGATGTATACTATATACTTAATAGCAAAGAAAGAAATATACCATGGCACATATTAAATATAAGCAAGTTGGTAATAACTTGTTTACTGATTGTGTTAAAGTTTGTGGACCTTGGCGTAACTGTGCATACAGCGTCAAAAGAAGACATGGAAGTGTTCAGCGCCGATTATTATAGCCCTATCATAAAGATTTTGACGTTTGTAAGTATAACTTTATTTATCAACATACTAGTATCAAAACACTCACATTCAATGAACCGATTTGTTGATGACTTTTCAGGAAGCATACAACATTGTAATAACATAGACGATACACTCTTGTCATCATCCGACTTCAAAAAGGAGGAGGTTCTCAATTCCACTGTATTTTTTTTTTATGTTTTACACCTCAGAACTTTCGACTGCGTGAACCGATTTCTACGATTTTTATTTAAAAGCTAGTGCTTTCCGTGTGCTCCCATTTAAATTTGGTCCAGTTCTGACAATGGCATCCATGAGAAAACCATAAAGTCTTAAATTTGCATTGAGCATGTGCGCGACATATGGACGAATAACTCAATATCACGCAAACCAATTTCGATGATTCTTTTTTTATTAGAAAGGATGTATTTAAGGATGCATTCGTGAGAAAACCATATTAGTCTTAAATTTTGTGATAAGACGCCTTGGAGTCGGTTGTCTACTTTTTTAAAAGTCCGATTATTTATCAGATGTTATGCTGATGTAACTATTATTATTGTTTAATTATAACTCGAATTACTTAACAACATAGGACCACGACATTGTAACTAAGGGCTCTTTCATAAACAATCGTAAATAATAAATAACCCTGAACAAATTACTAAATGACACACGCTATCAAAAAAAAAACACCCATGAACTATTAAAGTAAACGCCTCGAATGGTCACTACACTCATTATATGGCTCAGAGCACAGTTACCAACAATCGGATCTTCTAACGATTGGCCTTGACTGTACGATAATCACTACAGTATTAAATCTTTATAAAAACTTGCATACAGCGTATAATGGACTTCGGACGGTTATATACGATACGACAAAATGGTCGTGCAATACAAACACATTCCCGTAAAGTCAGATTATTTTTGAGTTACTTTAATTTCCGCTTCACAAGGAAAATTGTTATAATTTTATTCTCCTTTAATTGTTATTTGAATTGCTTAACACAGGTATATCTAAATGAAACAATAGTTCATTTTCTCAGAAATATTTGAAGTCATTATTGAACCAAAAAACGGCAACGGCTCGTATTTTCCTCCATTTAAAATTGAACCACAAATCTATAACCAACCTTTGCTTGTATCCAGTGGCAAACATCTTGTCTTAAATAAAAAATAATTTTAACGTACTTTTTTATGTCTACAGGCCTTATCAGCGACGCTGTTATACTACAATAGAAAATATGGCATGAGAGCCTCTGGGGTGCTTTTCTTCTTTTGGTTACTTTTAGTTTTTGCCGGCTTACCTCAGCTTAGGACACAGATTGTTACACACTACGATAGCGATGAAAATGAAAATGTCAAATATAATTTCGTTAGTTACATGGTGTATTATACTTTAGTTCTGATAATGTTTGTATTGAACTGTTTCGCTGACTTGCCGCCCAAATATTCGCCGTACAAGTTCGATAAGGTGAGTTATTTAATAAAAAAATTAATCACTAATTTTCAATCACAAAAGGAATCTTTTTATCTCCGTAACGTAATTTTACAGCCATTGTTAGTTGCTGCACAAACTTTAAACTAATATTATCTCATAATATTACTCCTTTAATAGTCGTCAATTTTATACGTATAAGGTCAAATGAGAAGAAAACGTAAACGACTAGAATATGAAACTTACGATAATCAGGTTTACGCCTACACTTTAACATCAAGTTCGATGCCAAGCAACTATTGTGATACAGTAATTTATCTCATTGTGTGTATTGTATAGAACCAATGTCCAGAGAAGGCATCAGGATTCCCCAGTCGTCTCACGTTCAGTTGGTTCGATCCTCTCGCCTTGACAGGCTTCAAAAAGAGTTTAACCGAAGACGATCTCTGGGCCTTGAATCCTCCAGATTCTTCTACAGAAGTGGTACCCAAGTTCGACAAGTATTGGGAAAAGTCTTTAAAAAAACGTGAAATGTGAGTAAATTAAGGATCTTTGCGGTTTAAGTAACTAACAGATAATGTATAAATTTTAATAAATGATGTACATACTATATTTGATATTTTTTGTGATAGCTTGAACGGTACAAAGGCTACGTACCGCATAACATCGGCCAGCGTAAACTTCAAACCAGAGTCTGAAAAGAAACCGGCGTCCATACTGCCAGCGTTATGCTTAGCATTTGGAGGCCAGTTTATGTTCGGATCTCTTCTCAAACTTTTCAACGATGTATTAATGTTCTTGTCACCACAGCTACTCAAGTAAGTTTCATTAAATTCGCTCAGTCGTATTGAATGATTACATTAGTGAGATAAGCTGTTGTTCTCTTATAGTACAAATACAAATATTACACAGCAATTTTTTTTATTATAGGGGGACAGACGAACAGGCTGTTCACTTGATGGCAACGAGTGACAACCAACGTCCATGAACACCTGTAACTGTAGAGTCGTAAGTGCGCTGCCCGCCTCTGAATGGGATGAGGGTATGCGGGGAGGGGAAATAGGAGGCGATTGGAATAGGGTCGGGGGGTCAGGGGAAAGGAAAAAGAGTTGGGCCTCTGGAAACCTCACTAGTTTCGGGGAAATGCAACGCAAGGGTTGCTTTACAACCGGTTTTCTATGAGGCCGTGGTATCGCACCGATCGAACTGGCCCATTCATGCCTAAGCATGGCTCTACAACGTAAAGCTAGTAATATTTTAGTCATTGCGTGTAGGCTTTACTGTAGTGTATGCTGATTCATTACTCCTTTGGTTGTTTTTAGACTTCTCATCAACTTTGTACGTACTGACGAGCCGATATGGAAGGGTTATTTGTATGCTGTTGCGCTTTTCGTTTGCGCTTCAGTGCAAACTATGCTTTTAGCGCACTATTTCACTCGAATGTATCTGGTGGGCATGAGGATAAGAACAGCATTGACCAGTTCAATCTATAGGAAATCGCTGCGAATGTCGAATTCAGCAAGAAAAGAGTCCACCGTTGGAGAAATTGTTAATCTCATGTCTGTCGATGCACAAAGGTAATTCAATTTTAAAATAAGAGATCATTTTTATAAAATATTCCTATCTACTCTATACAAACATTTAAAATATGATAAGATGTAGCTATCGCTATGTTTCATAAATCAATATTTCTGTATTTTCATGTATGTTTGCTTTGGTTTTAAATGGCATATATTTTTATCAAAACGTCTTAGTAGGTAATGATTCCGTATCACAACTAGTTTTGTGTATTCGCTCGTTTCTTATCTTGTCAAATAAAAATGTTATCTTGAACATCATCAGTAGTAATACTACACTAAGCTTACTTAGTTCCTGCTTTATCAATATGAAAGTCATATAATAATTGAATACGATAATTGTAATATGCATAATAAAAAAAATTGCATTCGTTCAGCGATTCCCTGTAGTTTCACATGCGTTTATACTCACTGCTCTTCTTCTAATGGTTGAAGCGTGATGTTTTTTAGCTTTACGTATATAAAATGAAATGCTGTTCGTTAGTGCCATTAAACTCATTAACGGCGTGATCAATTTCAATAATTCTGTAATGGTCTTCTTCGCGCTATGTATTAAATGTGATGGTTTAAACGCAAAAAAATAAAACTTTAAAAAACAAATCACGTGCGGGCAAAAGTTAGTCCTATATATAAAAAAGAAATGCTGTTTGTTAATTTCAGTAAAACTCATTAACTTCATGATCGAATAATTATTTTGTCGTATTCGCTTTTGTCGTATACAGGCATGGTTAAAAAAAAAATCTCATGTGAGCGATTCCTAAATTCTTTATCCAGTACAATAAGAATCAATTTAATCTGACTAATACTTTCAGAGATTAACGTGTTTAAACAAACTACGCTAAGCTTTATTAATAAAGATTGATAACACAATGAAGTGACTTTAAAAGTTGATATCTGGAGTGCATTTCACTCCGGCAATTCTATTACTCATCCAGTAATTAACTGAGTCAGTAACACATCAAATACACAATTTAGGACCACTTCAAAAGCGTCTAGTATATAAAATCAAAATAATATTCACCGTCCTAGTAACGGTGTAGTAGATACCTACTCAGGGAAATATTATTTCTTGCGGCATTTTATTACAAACGTGTTTGTATCTCGAAAACCAGTTATTTTGTTTTTCACTGCTCTGCCACCAACAGAGCACCATATACTGATTACGTAACTATACAGTTTGACTATGGTTTTACGGCTGACTCTGATGTTTGATAGGAAATTTATCTTAAAAACACATTAAATTACATAGTTTTAAATCGTAAAAATGTGTTTTATAATTGGGTAAATGACAGTGCATTTACTGATTACTTTACAAATGCGTACAATAAAACAACTTCAAAAGGTATGAACATTTTAGTTTGCATTAATTTTGATCTCTTTAATTTATTTTATAATTTTCAACTTAATATTAAAAGAAAAATGACGCTTTTCGCCTGGTCATTTTATACAAAGATATTACAAGCTGATGTTATGATATTCCGTTAATTTGGCCGACCCGTTAACTTCTAGTCCATACCCCACTTGTCAACATTGTTTACAAATTTATTTATTATTATTTTATTTTATTTTAACCTATACAACTAATAAATCTACTTTCCAACTTGACGATGGCAAAATCATCGATAAACGATGGAGCCATTGTTATAAAAAAAAGATGATTTGACTTGACGGTCATCTAGCCTATTCTATTGTTACTCACATTAAGAGATAAATTTAGTATACTGTAGCATAATGGACGAACACTGTCCAGAGCGTAGCCAAATTTGAAATGTGTTTCTGAGAATTACGTAATGTCTTAGTGACTTTTAGTAGGAACATTGACGTCACCCATAAATCGACATTACTAATATCAATAGGAATTAGTACTGTTATTATTGCTACGTAATATTTAATTATTTAAATGACAAATGAAATTAATAAAATTAATATATATATTTTTTAAAGGAGACTATTGTAGACTTTTTATTTATTCTGTCTCTTTCTTACATACAGAATTTTCTGTAAGGCGAGCTATCTCACTCGCACACTTTGTTCGTCTAGTCGTGTTTACTCACTGTTCTTATTGCACGTAAGAACAGCGACTGTTTTAAAATTTGAAATGTGTCCCAAAGAAAAGTCATTTACATTTTCGTAGATATTGATCGTTTCCTTGAACACTTACCGCACCTTAAATTATTATCTTATCGTATACTTAGCCGTGAATATGGTGAGGACAATATCTTGCTTCCTTTATACAAAATAGATATCTGGTTTGATAATAATCACCTCAAATTCCTTATTATTATCCTTAAAATACATTTGTGCATATCACATTATTATGACCAGGTACATTAAGAATCCTGTACAAATAACCTGTATAATAGAGCTGAAGAGATTTTTTTATTTTTTTAAAGTGGCTCTTTTGAAGTACCAGTCGCATTCGTAAAATTCTTTTTGTGGTAGATAGAGTTTATTGAGGAATAATATAAGGTTACAAAAATGCGTGGAACGGCTAGAAAATAATAATTGGCATAATAATAATCATGTAATTCTATGAAAGATTGACAGCACTATGAAGTCCCAACCAGCTTGCATAATTTTTATTTTAGAATGTGGGTTCTGAAATATATGCACATTTATAAACCTTACATACTGTAATGAGACATACATATGTCAAAGACATATATTCAGATAAACAAATATTCAAAACGTGAAGCAGAGACAAACTCCCAAATCTAGAATGAACCTACTACAGACCACTGCTGGACATACATTACGTTTACCAATACTCAACTGGAAAATAGCTCTGTAACATAGCACACACATATATTTTACTTATAAAATGGAAAGTATGTTTGTTTACCGCAGTCGTGCACATATTTTTTTAAGATAGCTTCTGCATTAGGGATAATTCCTGAATGGCTCCGCGATACGCTTCACAAACATTCAAATAACGGACACAAAGAACACACAGACTCAGAGCAACAATTTATGGATTACACAAAGTGTTGTCTCTTGTGTCGATCAAAACCCACAACACTCGGCGCGCCAGCGTAGTGCCAACTTTCTTGTATATATCTATACATTACTTTGATATCGATAGAAGTAATCACATAATATTTTAATCAAATTTTACAGGTTTATTGAACTAACAGCTTATTTGAATATGATATGGTCGGCACCGCTACAAATTAGTCTTGCCCTATATTTCCTGTGGGAGATACTCGGCCCGTCAGTACTGGCCGGCTTAGCGGTGATGATAATATTAATACCAATAAATGGACTCATCGCGAATAGAGTAAAGACGCTACAGATCAAACAAATGAAATACAAAGACGAACGAGTCAAGCTTATGAATGAAGTACTTAACGGAATTAAAGTAAGTTTTAAAATATTTTTTTATTTTATACTATAGGGGAACATACGAAGAGCCGTGGTATCGCACCGGTCAAGCCGGCCCATTCGTGCCTAAGCATGGCTCTACCACTTTTAATCTGGGTCAATCATTAGTAATGGTTATATTACATATTAATTATCATCTCTCTAGAGATTACTTTTTTATTACACACTTTTATTAATTGTGTTGTGGGATGATATCAAATATTCGAATATACAAATAAATATACTCTATATTTATTTATTTCCAGGCAATCTTAAAAGTGTTGTTCTTACACAACAAGATGTATAATTGTTTACTTAACTATTTTTTTATGCACAGTATTTGATGTCAACTAATAAAGTGTCATATCATGTAAAATCAGATTAAATCGAAACTCATAACTTTAGAAGGTCGATATCATATCTCTGTCAATGAACGCTTCGGTAAGAGAGTAGTGCGCTTTCTGATAGTGATTTTATGCACTATGCGAATACTATCTAGCAAATATCTATACTTTGTGTTTCACATAGAGTAGTAGATAACAACAAGAGTATAATTCGTTTTATTTATTAATAGATCTAATACATACAAACATACACACAAAAGTTATACCTCAAATTATTAATTGTTTGAGATTGACAGAGGCGTAATTAACGCCTACATTTTTACCCGATTACAATTTTCCCGTATTACGTATATACGTAATAAGGGGCATCTAGTGCCGTCATACGGGCCATAGGCATCCCAGTTGGGGAATTAGATGGGAAAAATTGGAGTTAATTGACAAGAGAGGGGGATAAACAGGAAAGGATCATGATGATAGATGATTGGAGAGTATAAGCAATAGTATGGTTATATGGTTAATGGTATGGTACCTTGACTGCTAAGCCAGAGATCGTGGATTTGATTCCCACCCAGGACAAAAAAATGGGATGAGCAAGAGTATTTGTTCTGTGTCTGGTTTTAATTTATCTATAATATGTATGTATTTAAAAAGATATAACTATGATTATTAGAAATCTGGTTTTAATAGTACAAGCCCTGCTTTGCCTGGGGTCAGACCGCCGTGTGTTGAGATGTTTGAAGTTATTACTATTTTTATTAGCTGATTCAAGTCAGGGTCGCATACCTATAACTCGAACTGGCGGGTGCCGGGCAATTCGAGCCGACTAACTTTTTTTAGAAATAATAGTATAAATTACTGTACTTTAATAATTATTTTTTGATCATAATTTTTTTTTATTATTTACTATTCAATATGGCGGTTTGACAGTAATCTTCATATTCGAAACGTATAGTGTAAATATTTGATAACTAAATAACACATATCATTGTAGTAATAGCAAGTGTAACTTTTATGCTTTGTTACGTTGCTTATCTAAAATGTACTTCTTTAATCATTATGTACACGTCCCTGTGGCGTTAAATAAATACCATTTCTGCAATGTATATATATATACATATGAGTATTGAGAGTATACAAAATTGTTTGCCTCGGTATGTCGGTCTCTTCGAGATAAGATGTTTAAATAATACTCTTACAATATTAAGAAAATGTAAATAGTATTCAATAGGTTTTAATACGTTAAACATACGCTTTTTTAGAAAAGAATACTAGCAACGTGGGTCACACATTACTAGTTTTCTTGTTAATCAGCTAACATAAACATATATTATCTCTATCTATCTATCTCTATATTTTTCTGTCTCTGCGTTAAATTTTCCATGTAGCTGAAGTAGTGTATCTGTTGGGTGTGTCTCGTTGAACGAAGTACAAGATGAGATAGAAAATAATAATAATTAAATTAATCAATGTGACACAATGGTTTTGATTATGGTCTATGCGGGCTAAAATCCGCAACTCGACGTCGTCTGTGCACCTGTTTTGCGTGACGGGGTGAATGGCTGGTATTGCCATCCCCACGCCTCAAGATAATTTAGCAAACCTCTGGTGTCGCCGATGACTTCGGGCCAATGTGACACATACAATCAACATGCTAACCAATATTCCTTTTACGTTGTAGGTCTTAAAAATGTATGCTTGGGAGCCGAGTTTCGAAGCGCAAATACTTCAAATAAGGAACAAGGAAATGGGGGTGTTGAAACAAGCCGCTTATCTTAACTCTGCGACGTCATTTATTTGGTCGTGTGCGCCTTTCTTGGTAAGTGTTCTTTAAATATCTAGATACAAATAAAAAATGCGAACTCACATTACGTTATAATATTCTGCGATGACATTTGAGCTTTCATTGGAATATAATTACCAAATGAAGATTTAAAGACGTGCTCATCCTCTTTAAATTGATTCGTCTTTTTTATTTTTACCCATTTATGTCTGATTTATATATAAAACATACAATTTTTTAATAATATTTTGAACGATACATTGTCAGTCAAACAGCTTCTACTTTTCGTATGTTTAATTTATTATAATAATATCTATATACAGATGTATGTAGAGCAATGAGACTTGATTATTGAGACTTAATTTTGACCATGTGGTGCAATTAAACAAATTTCAATGTTTGATATTTGGTACAAAATATATTTCAAATCACATTCTTGTGTAAACTTGTACAAGTTGTATCAACCTTCGAAATCTGATTTTTACCTACTTAAATTAAAAGAAAAAGGAAAAATAAGAAAAAAAGGGTTAGAAAACACTTACAACATTTATCGGTTTACCTTTTATTTATAATGCCTGAAGAACGAAAAGAAGAAGACTTTACTAATTGTTGTATGTTGTGTTTAAAACGTCTGAAAATGGACATCTACAGAGAAAGATAGCCGGTTTTAAGGATTTACAACTATTAAACTTGTGATTGTCAATAATAATATAGATTATGTGGTTAAGTACATGTGATTACATGTAATCCACTTTTCTTTTATTATCAGTAAGTATCGTAGAAGTCATTGTATTCTGTTTATAATTCCAATAAAACTGATAATTGGGTTTATCATATAAATTTAAATTGTTTAAACAGCTCTGTGATTGACTGATTATTGCTTATCTGTTTTGATATCAATTATGAGTAAATATATTAGACTTTGATTATATTTGGAACATAGTTAAATTATTAATAAAGGATTTTTAAGTCTTAAGTACACATACATTTCCTTTATGAGTTGTCAAAACCTGTCTTCAGTGATAAATACCTAGATACCAATAGCTACCAATAATGCACAGAAGTTTTGCTTTTCTTTAAAATACATAATCTTTATCGTATCTGATTGAACAGAAAACAAATGTTACACATTATGTTTAAATGTCTTATACTGAAAACTACAGAAGAACCCTGTGTTTAGCTGTTCTACATTTGTGTTGTAAAACAGGCAGTTATTATTACTATGACTATGTTCAATGACAATTCAATGGTATTCTAACAAAATATAAAAATGTATGTATTTATAAAAACAGTTGAAATTCAAAACACACACACACACAAAATAAAACATTTTTATTTATTTCAAGGTGACCTTCCTAACATTCTTCACATTTCTGATAAGCGACCCCGAGAAAAACATCCTGACAGCTGAAAACATATTCGTCTCGATGTCTCTGTTTTACACAATGCATTTGCCCTTAGGTTTACTGCCACTCATCATTGTTGCCGTGATCGAGGTAGTGCCACAGCACATTTACTCCCTAATATATCTACATAAGAGGCTATGGTTCTCTTCAAAAAGACTCACTAACCTACATGTCACGACATTTTAATACTTGATACGGTTAAGTGTCTATACCACTCCTTCATAATTATGTTTACCTTGTGTCTTGGCTGAAGATACGCACTACAAAACATTTGAGCACTCATTCACGTATCATGTTGTGTCTAAAAATCAATACTCAATTAAATCACTTAGTCGTGGACACAATGTAAACGTAGAAAGCTCAAAGTCCAGCTACATCTGCATGGTTTCATCTAATAATATAACTACTGGAATGGTCTCGTAGGTATCGCTGATGTCGTTCGGGTGCTTTGTGTTGGTAAACACCACAGAAGTGCTGGACTCTGAAAGAGCTTTCGTAGCGTTGTCTCTTTTCAACATTCTACGTTTTCCACTCTCAATGCTGCCTAATGTTATATCAAATGTTGTACAAGTAAGTTAACTATTTTTTTTAGTTTTGAGCTTTATTTTAAAACAATTATATAAAAAATGTGTATGATTAAACTCCAACAAAATTAACCTACCTTACAGGTGCTTACATGTAATAAACTTTTTGTAAGGTATTCCCCTAAGCCCATAAACCCATTCGTAATTTAAATCTATTCTAACATTCCTGTTTTAAGTAACTAATGGAAGTGCACGCTTTTATTTTATTTAGTTTAAGGTTCTTAAGGCTTAAGGCTTTTCTTAAGGCAATGCAAATGGCTAAATGAGACAAAATAATGGCATGAAAACTATGCTAAATTGAAGAAAATACAGCTAAAATAAAAGGAAAAATAAAAGTGGATCGGATTTACGGGGAAAAATGGGGTAAACTTTTACGGGGAACATGGGTTTTCACGATTTCTCTTAAAAGGCGACTTTCGAAAAAGTCAAATATAACAGTTGTTAACAATATAAAAAAAAAACTTTTTATGTTATATTTTTCCATTTAATGCAGTTTTTATGTTATTATAATGTTGCCTTCACTATAAACAATATTTAAAATGGTCTATTGTTTTGGTGAGGAACATAATAAATTAATTGCTAATTTAACTGGGACAAACTATTTTCTTTTCAGAGTACGTCGTTGAATAGCTAAATATATCAGTGAACAAACATTTACTCGTAATCACATAACTAATATTTTTTTCTATTTGTAGACTTCTGTCGGTATAAAGAGATTGAATAAATTTATGAATTGCGACGAATTGGATGACTCTTCCGTGCAACATGACCCTAAAGAACGTGAGTACAATTTTGATATTGTTAGCCAGACTGTTATCGCAAATGACATAACAATAAATCTATTGTAATTGACTCTTGCTGATTAGCATAAGTGAACTAGTTCAAATTTATCTTACTTTATGTGGAAACGTGTATGTAGAATCGCAAGTAATGGGATGTCGCTATTACTGCACAGAAATTAAATAAAGAAATTATTTTATGGATCAAGTGGCATGTGATGAATAGGATACGATGAAAAATAAATAAGCATACAACTTGATCGATACAAGTCAAAACTATATTTAATTTTCGTTGGAGGCAACATTTTTGCTTTTTGAAGAATTCTATTACTTTCTGAACCGACTTCAAAAGAGGAGGATGAGGTTCTCAATTCAGTTTTTTTTTTATTACCGCATAACTCCGTCATTCATTAACCGATTAAGGAAATGATTAAGCAACTCTTATTTTTAAAAGTAAAGAATAGATGATAAGCTATATCTTTGTAATTTGTGAACCGATTTCAAAAAAATATATTTATTAAAAGAATTGAAAGAAATATATATATGTTTATATTTGGTTGTTTTTAAAATCAATTATATAGATATATATAATATCATCAATAAAATGTAACATACATTAGTAAATTGGCCTTTTAATTATTGTTTTAGCAAATCCAATCGTAATTGAAAACGGCCACTTCACATGGGGAGACCAGAATTCCGAGCCGACACTGGTCAACATAAACTTGCAAATACCACGCGGCTCTCTCGTGGCCGTGGTGGGCGCCGTCGGCTCGGGCAAGAGCTCGCTGCTCGCCGCGCTGCTCGGCGAGATGAACAAAATTTCTGGACGCGTTAACACTACTGGTATAATTGAATTCATGGAATATATATTTTTAATTTACATGTTTTGCAGTCCGTTCGGGTTACAGTTATGTGACTCAAAAACTGACAGACTGACTAACCGACATCCTCGAGCTATCTGCACTCCCAAATCACTTTGCTTTCATTGCCTTCCCTTGTTCTCATCTTTCAATATACTCCCCAATATACCACATTACCCTAAATTCAATTTCAATAGTGCTCGGTTGACTACAATGTTGGCTAAAATGAGTGAGTGTTTAATGGTCCTCTGCCTACTCCTTCAGGGATATATCCTAGAGCTTATATATGTGCGGATGGAATTCTAAGACAGTCGCATCATAATATCTTCGTATTATTGTTGTTTTGGACCATTTAAACTATCAAAAGCGCATTTCAGTGTTTCATACACATACACAGTCTTTTGACGAAACATTGCATTGCTACTGTGGGCCTAAGATATGCAATACAACCATGTCGTATCAAGTTCATGATTGCATTGCCGTATACACGATTAACAATGCAATGCATATGATACCCGCGTATGGGTATTTACTATGCGTTTTATGTAAGGGGGTAACTGACAAACTGCCGTATTGCTTAGCAATTAGTATACAGCTTCACTTAGTAGCGTACGCCCTCCGAGAAATGAATTGATGAAGGAATATAAATTATATTATTGATTATAAATCTCAAATATAAAACATATTGGTATTAGATTTGTTGCTTATACTTATAAGATGTCATAATTTGCACATTTTTGACAAATTTAAATTTGAGATTATCTTTAAATTTGAAAGGCATAGACAACGGAATAGTGAGTTTACCGGAGGTCCAGACAGCACTTGTGACTCCTGAGTTTCATGTAATTGAAATATAAGCTACATATTACGTTCTTTAACGTACGTAACGTAAACTTGTCGTTACTTAAATACAGAAACCGGACAATAATTACAAACACACATTTTACTGCCAAATATAAGATTTCAAGTTAGAACCAGTAAACAATAAACAACATATACACAGCAATTAATTGAGTAGGTGGCTATAGGTATATATTGCACAATAATGTATATGATATATGTATCTGAAGCTATGCATATTATATTGATTGCATAACTGGCCACCAGTGATGGTGGTGGTGTTTCGTGTTGTCAATAAAATGCAGATCTGCCTGTCTGTATCATATGTACTATTGTAGTCTTTGCACCATTATAAAACATTCGAAACTTTCTGTAACACAATTACGAGAGTCAAATGACACACTCAATAATTATCAGAACTGCAAGTACATTTTGCACCGTCTATATATAAAATTTAAATTGTGTGAGGAAATGGGTTTTAAAGTTTGACATTTTATTTTTTCATATATAACTTATATATGAAAAAATAAAATGTCAAACTTTAAAACTTAAAAAAAAATCATAAAAATAAGAGAAGTGTCGACTTTGGTCAATTTTGAAAATATACATTTGTACTTTATTTAGTATACTATTAGAATGAATAAAATCCTACCTATTATTTTAACTAAATGTAATCAAATCATTTTGATGATAGCATAGTACTTGGAAATGTTGCAGTCGATTTCGCACGTTGATCAAAAAATGAACGATGGTGATGTTTCTGTTATCATCATAACAGAAACATCACCATCGGCCCGATCGCCGGCTTGGCATCATTATATAGTCGGCGATTGGGCTCCAGCTTTCCCAGATGAAGTTATTTCGGTTGATGTTCAAAAGGCGAAAACAATTTTGAGTGAAATTTCCAGCGTGAATACATTTCACACGATCATCAACTCAAGCAATTTTATTTTACTTTTACTACGTAAAGGAAACTGACATAGATTAATTGTAAGACTGCGATAGTATTTAGAAGCTTTTATTTAATTTGCTATGTATGTTAGTTCGGATCCAATCTTACACGATAAATTTAACCCACTTCCCGGTGACCAATTGAGATCAAATTTCGCATTCACCTTTAGTTTTGATGACTGACTTTATGATATGCATTGGTCCTACTTATTAAAAAAGCTTTTTTTTTACAGACCAACTTGTTAATATGAAGTGTAGTAATTATATGCAGATCTTTATATTGATCCTATCTACATCTACGTACATTGTTGTATACAATTTGCAGGAACCATAGCATATGTGCCCCAACAAGCGTGGATTCAAAACGCAACACTCCAAGATAACATTTTATTCGGCAAACCCCTGGACAAACAAAAGTATAATGACGTAATAAACGTGTGCGCCCTTAAACCCGACTTTGAAGTCTTACCTGGAGGCGACCAAACTGAAATAGGAGAAAAAGGTAATTACTAATATAATGCCTAATATTGCTTTAATCAGAGTTACATTAATTATAAGATTTCGAAATAACCTAAGCAAAAAATATTTTAAAAAAAATTGCTAAATTAAGCGTGCTAATCATTCGATGCTACTATTACCCTTTAGAGTGATGCAGTGATATAGATCTTAGCTAAACGCAGGTGAAACTGCGGGGAAGCGCTAACTATCAATAAACTTTCCAAACTTAATAGTCCGTATAGGTTACAAATGCACTTTTAAATGCCATACATTTAAGTGTGAGTTAAAACCAATCGATCTATTGTGATTATTTCTTTTACCTGACTGACAAAGGAGTCAGGGGGTGTGTGTTTCGAGTGTATGAATGTATGATTTTTTTTGTCACGCCCTAAAGTCTAAACGGCTTGATGGATTTGGACATAAGAGGTATCATTTAATTCGAACTAACAATAGGAGTGACACAAGGCCTGGCCTGGGGGTAACGGGCCCCCGTATTCCATGGTGGCACCTCCACCATCGAATATGTGTCAAGTATAATAATAATATTGACCAAGGTCTGCAGGGTTCCCGGAAGCATCCTTCCTAGGGTATACCCAGGTCCTTTGCAATAGACCCACTTGTGACACTGTATGGTTTAGACGATTCGAGTCCAACATACCACTTCACCTGGTTCACCCGGTGAACGGTCACCCGGGGGGGGGATGGGACAAAAGAGTGATATTGTTTACGTTTCGAGGTTACGTAAACAAATAAAAAATATTTTACTTGTAGTAGAACAGCTTTAAACAATTATTTTTGTTTGATTTAGGTATAAATCTGTCAGGCGGTCAAAAGCAGCGAGTGTCCCTGGCGCGTGCCGTGTACTGTAACGCTGATAACTACTTCCTAGATGATCCGCTCAGCGCTGTCGACTCGCATGTCGGGAAACATATCTTCGATAAGGTATACACCAAATATACCATATAATTATAAAAATAACAAAAATATTTATAATATTATCATGAGAAGCAATATATGTTCTGCTATGTTATTAATAATAATTTTCAGACAGTTAAATGATTAAAAAAAATGAACTTGTCACTGTCAAAATTTGCGTATATTGTCGTCATTACGTAACATTGTATGTTCATGTACAGGTGATAGGACCGACGGGGTTGCTAAAGAACACGACACGTGTGTGGGTGACCCACAACGTGTCGTACTTGGCGCACACGGACCTGGTGCTGGTGCTGCGCGACGGACACGTGTCAGAGGCTGGCACGTACCAGCAGCTGTTGGAAAAGAAGGGCGCCTTCGCCGAGTTCCTGCTGCACCATTTAAGCGACGCTGAGCGGACGTCACCGGAAGGTATTTTACTATCTCAATTCCATTTTTCATCGACTTCAAAATGGAGAAGGTTGTCAATAATTAATCGACTGCATTTTTTTAATCTTAATTATTTTAAAATCTTCTTAATTCTTAATAAAATATATCAAGATTGTAGTTGGCGATACATTTTTTTAAAGTAACTTATTCTTTGAGAATAGCTTCGTGGGTCGCACTAATAGTTTTTTAGTTAACCCCTATATTTAAAAGGAGTAACATTTTATAAAGAAAATGTATAATATTTCAATGTTACAAGGGAGAAATGAACATAGATATTTCTAATGTTCCATGTAAACCACCAACAACAAAATTCTCCGTTTTATATTGTAAATTTACATACAAATAAGTATATATTAAACCTGTTTCAGAATTGGACGAAATCAAACAGGACTTGGAAAGTAAACTTGGTTCTGAATTCCAAAACAAATTACAAAGAGCGCGTTCTCTATCTGAAAGTACTTCTGAATCGGAACAACCTGCTGCAGGTACTAAATGAGTCATTTTACCACTTTAATTTTGAACAAAGCAACTAAATAATCAATATAATAAGATGGTTATATTTTCACACGTATATAAACTATACTCTGGTTTATAGATCCATTAAAATTATTTTTATATAATATGTAATTTCGTGGATTGTCACATTATCGTAATGTACTAGTATTGTATCTCGAATGATCGAGTTTAGTTGGTTCATTAGTATGAATTTGCGTTGATCAGTAGCATGAGAAGCGTCGTGGGCTTATAGTTGTAGGTTACCTATTTAAATATCTCATCCCCCCATGCTCTACGATGTGGGTCGCCTTCTAATGAGGTGGCCAAGGTCTGCAAGGGTTCCTGGAGGCCCCTACCCTATTGAGGGTATCCCCTGCAATAGACTCTTTTGTGGACGGATCATAGTGTAGTATTAGTCGGTTCGAGTCCGACATACCATTTCACCGTCAGCACCGGTGAGGTGACGACCCGTAGTGGTTTCCCCACGTAAATAAAGGGGCATAGAAATAATTTGAACATAGCCACTCTTGAATTTTGGCTTTACACTATGCCATATTATAAGTTTGTTACCTTACCTTAGAGGTAAGTGGCCAAACGATATTGAACCTTTTCTGGAAGAAGATTGTAAATATATACATATATATACTATTTGTACTATTTACAAAAAATGTTTTTTTTTTCCTTATTAAAAACTATTTATAATGTGCATAATGCATGCTGACTGGCTCATGAGTGCTTATTAACTACTCGAGCCAATCAGCAGTTATAAAATGTTAAGGAAGATTTTATGAAGAATATTTATTATTACAAATCGTTTTATATGAACAGCTCTAATAGATAAATAGTCAATAAATCAACTAAGTCCATTAAATAAATAAAGGTCTATTTCAGCTGTCATTTTAGTCGATTTCATTATAATTATATATCTAAATATATGTATACAAAATCATTAGATCAAAATCTGACTATATCTGACTATACTCAAAATGGCAGTCATATCGTATCATTGAGTGTAGTTCTTCTTATTTTTTTTTACATCTTGCTATGTGACAAATCACTCCCGAGTCGTGACTCCAGCTTCCCTTGACTTATAATTCCGCCTTCACCTAAAATACAAACCTACGCAAAAAAAGACATTAGAATCATATATATAATATGGATCTAGAAGCCAGATATTGAAATAATCGGTATACTTAATAACTTAATGTTACTTAAATTAAATATTGAATAATAAATGTTCTCATAGGGGACCGCGCCGGCAGTGTAAAAAGAAAAACTCCAGATAGTATGAGTCCAAAGGAACTGAAAGAGAAAAATAAACTTATCGAAACCGAAAAAACAGAGACTGGAAGTGTAAGTTATATGCTATGTTAGTTTTTGTTGTGTTGGTATATAATTAATCTCGCCATATACATATGGTAGGGTTTCTATGGTAAAGTTCATTTTTTCTATGCCTTTTAAATAAGAATATAAGCAGCATCTTCATTTAAAACTAGTCAAAGTACTAATTATTAATATAAACAAAAAATCTTATACCTCAAAATTGTTGTTTATGTTAGATATTTAAAATTAACCATATATTACATGGTATTTTTTTAACAATACTACTGTTTGTCAGATATCTCTTTATTTGCAACGCATACTACTTGCCGAATCGCTGTTTCAACAATATTATCGCTTGCCAATTGTTATACTTAATTATTTGTCACATGTTTTTTACATTGTAGAAAATTCATTAATAAAATTTCAGGTGAAATGGACTGTATACAAACACTATATAATGAGTGTGGGTATACTGTCTTCAGTGGTAACAGTGGTAATGAATCTAATTCTACAAGTATTTCAAGTTGGCTCCAACTACTGGCTCACCGCATGGTCCAATGACGGCAAAATGGTAAATATCATGGTATTTCATACTACAGCACTTTGTCTACAGTCAGGATCTAGGTAGATTATAAATGTGGTAGATTCAAAGATCTAGATCTAGAATACGCTACTGCTTATGCAGTAGCCAAAAATCTTGAGTTGATACGTATGTAGTATATACATATATAAGTCCAGAGAAATGATTATTATTTCCCTGGAAGATACTAAAGATAATAAACTAAGAAGAGATATGAAGTTCTTTTATTTTTTGTGATAACATTAAATAAATTATTTAAATTATATGCAGGATTTGCTTGTCTAATAAGTTCTTGTTCTTCATTTTCAAAAGTGATGTTGTTGAAAGTGACTTTTGGCTTATTCAGTTAAATCTTTCCACTTTGCTCAGTTCTTAACTTAGCGAAAGACCAGTTAGAGCAGTCACTTGATGAATTACCTTTATAATTATTACCTATTAAATTCTAGTTGACACTAATCATAGCATAGAATCATAATTTAATATATAGTTACTTGAATGATGTCAGTTGGTGAACGGCACAGTAGACACCGCGCGTCGGGACATGTATCTCGGCGTGTACGGCGGGCTCGGCATTGGACAAGGTAAACTATTCTCTGTTTCATTATGTTACGCTACTTACATCGATCATTTGATTACTAAAAATGTTTATACATCATTGGGGAGGGACTAAAAATCTATTATATCTGTGCTAATATTCTAAATGTGAAAGTAACGCCAACTATCTATCGGTCGAATAACTTTTCACGGCTAAACGGCTGAACTGATTTTTGTTAAATTTGATAGGTGGATACTTCAAACCCTTTGAAAGTACATGACTACTTTATGTCGACATACTAAGCTAGTAATCAAGTAATTCACTTTCGAGCAGTTGTTACATAAACGTGATGGCTACTTATTGGTGATAGTAGATGTGAAATATTTTTTGTCAATATTACACATTAGTACAGTCTACTAAACAAAACCCGAATAAGATAGAGAGTGAAAGAAAATTAATAACGGTATAGTAAAATGGTTGTGTGTCGGTTAAGTAGATATACTGAATAATAGGTAAATTTTGGGCTTAATTAAAGAACTAGTCGGGAAGTTTTATGAATGAGATTCTGACACTTTTCTACATCTGAAATGTCTATTGAAATTTATAGTTTTATCATATTTTACTACTTTTTATATCCCTTTTTATTTTTGGATTTAAAAATATCACACGTAAAATAAGCATAACCGACACATGTAAAATAAGCACAACCTATTAATTATAATCAATTATAAATTAAATAGAGTATACTTGAAAAATATATTGGATTCTATATTACATGGTTATTTGAAACAAATATTTCTAGGCAGTTTGGTTGATGATGTATCTAAAAATCGATTTTTTTGCATAGATGAGGCTTTCAATTAATATGAATATATTTATAGGGTAGCATAAGAAAAGTCGCTAAATACAAAAGTACAAAAAAAAATATAAGCTACTTGAGAATTCTAGTTTTGAGTTGTCTGTTAAGAAAATATTTGTGCTGATAAATAGGAAAAGGTTTAAGGTAACAGAAATCTGGTCTCAGTTATCATGAAAAATATATATTTTTTTACAAGAGCACATCATAGTTCTACGAATATTTTTTATAAATGCGAACATTTCATTAACATAATAACCGAAAATATAGTTTAATTCAAGTCAGCACTCTTTAAACAATACTAGCTTTATCAGAAAACAAGAATAATAAATTCAGTGTATCAGGCATCTCAGCGCTTTACATCAATTACTGGTTCTATTTTAGGACACTAAAATCTGACTGCACTTATAATTATGCAACACCTTGTATGAAGTAAAGTAGTGCACTATCTACTTATAATAATGAATACATTTTTTACTTATGGAATTAATTTAATACTTTGGTCTAAACATTTATATGTACATTCATTTTGCTAACACAATAATATTCCTGTTTGCATGGTTTTCGATATATTAAAAATAAACTTACAGTATGCATGAAATTTATTAATTTAGTTGATTAATTACATCAGTCACAACAAGACATCTAATATTCAACTCTACAAAATTTTTAACATTCGTTAAAATCAATTCATTTTTTAAATTCCCTTCATATAACTTTTACTTTACAAGAATTGTGTAGACTTTTAATGGTGCTGTAGAGAAAGTTTTCATGAGGGACAATCATATCACACCTTGAATATATTTTACTATGTAAGAGAGACTAATTTAAAAAAAATAGACATAAAGCAGATATTCATTTGACAAAGAAATGCCAATTATTATCGTTCGTCAAATATTTTTCATGTTCAGTTCAGTTCAACTACATGATGTAACGGTACCCTCTAAACGCAAAGCTAGAGTTGTCCTTGAATGATTTAAAGTATAAAAAAATCTGAGTTTATTAAAACGAGCTTTATATGCAACATTGTCGTAATTGTGACTTTTGTATTTTAAATCTTTTTTCATGTGCCTACTATTCTCAATTCTTAAAAAAATGCATGTTTTTATTATAAAATGCATATCAATATGGTAAGCTTAAAATGCTAGCTTACCCAATTTATTTTAAAACTTAAGAATCCTAGCATTATGTAGAAATTTATGTATATCCATACATTAGTATCAGTCGTGTTACAAGTACGCCAGTAAAGTAACATATTTCGGTTCTACGAGTTTTGTTAAATGTAAAGTGAAATAAATATGTGAAACGGCTCGCTGGTGGACCGCCCCGCGGCAGTCCGGCCAGCGAGCCGGGGCAGTAGCGAGTAGTGTGAGTGTGGTGCGCAGTGGTGTCGGTGTCGGTGTCGTCGCTGGCGCTGTACCTGGGCACGCTGGCGGCGGCGCGCGCGCTGCACGCGGCGCTGCTGGGCGGCGTGCTGCACGCGCCCTCCATCGGCTTCTTCGACTGCACGCCCGTCGGCCGCGTGCTCAACCGCTTCAGCAAGGACGTCGACGTGCTCGACAACGTCCTGCCCATGACGCTCAGGGGCTGGACCTCCTGCTTCTTCGCGGTACATCCTTAGCACGCGGTGCTTTTTATTAATGTGTATAATGTAACGCGGCTCCTTTTATTTCCTTCAGTTGACATTTATTATTTATTTGATTTTAATAGAAATGATGACATCTATCGTTTTTAATTGGGCTTTACATTATACACAGTTTTCAGTTTAAATTGTATCTTTTTTTGATGTTTCATTTACAAATATGCTATTTACTACCTACCTACCTATATGAAAATTTCATTATTCGTAATAAAGATCTTCCTTGTGCCTAAATCACTGACGTTTATTACACTGCGCTACGTTAACAGTTACGGTTACAGTTCGCAGTTCGCAGGTTACAGTTCGCGTATTATACAGAAGCAGTCGGTATCGGTAGTAGGTTGAAATATACATATCTATATTGAAGTCGCGCAACCTATACGTCTCGACAATTTTAGAATGAAAAACAGTGTCTTTAAGCCAGGACTTTGCTGCCGAGATCAATTGGAAACATACTAAAATACTAATATGTTGAAAAAAAGCTACGTAACAGAAGTAATAAACTAACTAGTTCTGTCGATTCCTACAAGACGTGTGTGCCCTCGAACATCTTGAATTCATTCCGTGAATTAATCTACCTATCTAAAAATATCTATAAGCTCAAAAACAGTTAGGTAATATATTTAAAAAATCATTGTTCAATATGGTATTCTACTGGTTGAAAAAGTACTTCAAAATGTTGATTTTCTTAATAAAATCCACAAAAAAATATATTTCGTCAAAATAAACACACGTTCTTGCCATAAAATTTAATTAAATTTTAAACCTTTTTTATTCCTGTGAAAACACTGTCAGCCATTTAGGTGACTTAATATTGGGAAAAACAACAGTCGTGTATGTACGACCGGCACTCATTCAATGTTGACAGCTATAAATATTTGGTGTTTTTTGGGAAAATTATGAATTAGAATCGCTATTGTTGGTGTGTAGTGTTTAGTTGTACAAATACTAGCATTAAAACTCCAGAAAAGTTGTTTATCAAAGTGCCAGATGATATTTAAATGTGTGGTTGGAAAAAAAAAATAAAGTGTGGTTGGAACTCGCAAAACGAGATCCTAAGTCATTATCAACTAAAAGTAGATAGTATTTATGTGAGGATCATTTCAAAGTAAGAAAACCCCCCCTAATTAAAATCTAATAATAGTTTGCAAACATTTACATGAAGAACTTACAACCATCATTGAATCTACTTTTATTTTTGCAGATTTGTACTATCTGCTTTTACAAAATCGGTTTGCATTTTAATTAATAAATAGGTACAAATAAAATGCACTAACGAAAATACACAATTATGACTCCTTGAAGTTAAAGTTGGTAGATATATATGTACCTAGCTGTTTATTATGAACTGACAGTTTTTGCCTATATGACGTCACAACATGCCACTACCGAAAGTACCCTATTTCAAGATTACATGGCATGGCAAACAAACCCTGATCTTTTTCATTTGAGTACATAAACATACTATCTTTTTTTGTTCATATGATGGCTCAAATAACCTTCACTCTAACATTTGTTAATCGTCTGATTTATCTATCAATGTATTGTACCCACAATGATGTCACTAAAATAACGTTTTGTCAAATGGAGTACCTTTAAAACTGTTCAAATGACAAATACTTTAGTAATTTTAATGGAGACTTGTATCATTCATATTTATTAAGGAACGTATTAAAGTTTTACTTATTCATGAGCTAACATGAGTAAAACTATATTTTTCATAATAAAGTGTTGTCTCGTTTTAACGTACAGCTATTGCCATAATTAATTTAATAAATACCAAAGAATACTTGAAACTCTTTATAGTACTATTATATTATATTATAGTACTTTATATTTATAAGATAATTAATTGACAACATACGGGATCAGTTTGTAAAGTAACAGCAGCGTTACTCTTTTATTAAAAACTTTTTTTAAGTTTGGCTGTCACAGGCCTATTTGAACTTAAAAGGAGGTAATGAATGAACATTGAATGTGTTGCATGCCACTAGTCTTACATGCCCTTAGCTTTCGTAGACACCATAGCTTTTTTTATTCTGTTATTTATACCCTAGACTTATTCCTGATGATCACCAATATGGATTCTGTTGCCTCGTAGCTGTATGGACATCGTAAACAATGTATTCATTATTATTATTATCCGTAAGTATCAATAAGTTGTATTGCCGACTCAATACAACTAACTACTACTAAAATCCGTATCCGTGGTACGTTGTTACAGCAATAGGATCGTTTTTTGCTGATTTAATGCCTTACCTGGCATGTTGGCGAGCAGCGAGATATCTCCACCAGCTATTATTGGACCATGTGTTAAAGGCACCTTTGCAATTCTTCGAAGTAACGCCAGTGGGCAGAATACTCTCTAGATTTTCTAAAGACGTCGATATTCTGGACACGTCTCTACCTTCGCAGATTTCTGACTTGATGTGGTGCTTATTTGAGGTAATCTCGCTACAGGAGTTCTTAGTCATGGTTAAATTTTGTCTAGAGTTGCTTGTATTGGTGGGTATTTAATTTTTTAAGTTAATATTTTTACTGTTGTTTTTTGCAGTATTTATTATCGTTTTTTTTAACTATTCTAGAAGTAAATATGCATATATAATAGTTTATGGGGAATGTAGCGAACCTATTTCCAGAATGTTCAAAGTACTATTACGGTTAACTGTTAGTAATATCTCTATTTTTACTTGATCTAAGGGAAGATTTGAGCTCACTTGAGAGTAGATTCAGGTGGAACTAATTTTTAATTTGTTATAATCCGTAACAGATTGTAGATAAATGAAGGCTACTGTTTAATAATAATAACGATTATAAGCATACTTCCTTCAGTTTGTTGTTGTTTTTGTTTGTGTCGTGTTCTTTATGTCAACCGTTTAATTAACGTTTTATAATTATTTATTTATTTAGTTACAAACACTTAACTGCTTTGGTTATTTGTGAAATTGCGTTATTTTATGAACTGATCCCAAATATTATTTATAACTGTATGGTAATGTAATACGTCTAACACGTATATAAAACTGGAAAAAGACTATACGGACGAGGTATTGATTGATAACATAATATGTATTTAAAAAAAAACATTTTTTATGTTTAAAAGTATGTATGTGCCTATTGTACCTACTAATTAAGTATTTAATATCCCTTAGGTATTGGGTACGTTATTCGTGATAAGTTTCTCAACGCCCATATTCTTGGCTGTGGTTATACCAATCGGCGTCATCTACTACGTTATTCAACGGTTCTACGTGGCGACGTCACGACAGCTAAAACGTCTCGAGTCTGTGTCGCGGTCACCCATCTATTCGCACTTCGGAGAGAGTATCACCGGCTCCTCAACTATTCGAGCTTACGGTGTCTCGGAAAGGTAACAACATGAATCTAATAAGTTATTCTACTAGCTTGGCCTTGGTTTCGTTCGCGTGGTATGCCATGGGATTCGAATTCACATACAAAATTTTATTGAAATGAATTCAGATGTTAAAAGTTACACCCAAATAAATAGATGATATAACTTTAGCATTTATATTAGTATATAAGTATACATATAATTGTATTATAATAATGCTTAAGGGAGGTATGGACTACAATTAACACAAAAACATTATTAGCTGTATCTTAAAAATTATTCAACATCTAGTCTTGTTTGGTTAAATGCTGCTTTAATTATTTAGTTATCGTTTTATTATCTTAAATAAAACAACAGCAATGATGTCTAAAATAAAACATTTTTCTCAATAAAGTCAGCTAATAATTTTTACCCCATGTTAAGGGCTAGAATTGACAATGGTGAGGTAAGTATTAACAGAAAGGGTAACAATTATATTTACCTATACCATTTTCAAATTAATAAATGTATCCTTAATACTATTAACAAGAGATATGTTTATGCATAATAAACATATCATTGTATCGAAGACGAAAGAAGACAAACAGGTTATAAAGTTGATTCTTTCAGCAGATGTCAGAGCACTCACCTGCTTTCAGCAACAATGTTCTTTTTTACGTTTATACCTCTTATAAATAAATTGAAAAATATGTACGAATTGTATAAAACTGCAGGCTAGATAAGTACCAGTTTCATTAACGTTTTTGGTTCCATAAACGATTGGAAGCAGGTTCCTTGCAATAGACCCTGTGACGGAGTACCATATAATATTAGCCGGTTCGAGACCACTTCACCGTCCAGCTCCGGTGAGGTGATACGTATGGGGAAAACGAACGACGATAAAAAAACGACTGAATGTTGTATCTTTCTAACACTAATTTTACTATAATAATAATTACCCTTTTCCCTTCGGGGCATATACCAAGGTTGTTATGGATATAAAATTTCGGATCTGAATACAGATATGGAAATATATATGGTTATGGTACGGTTATGAAAAATGTGTTAAAGTAAAATATTTTTCTTGTAATTAATTAATCCTTTCATAAAATATATCATTAGGCTTTATTATAAGATATATGTGACTTATAGAGATAAATAAAAAAAGTTTTACTTAAATAATGATAATTATTTACAGATTTATAAAAGAATCCGAACGTGGTGTGGATCACAACCAGTGCTGTTATTACCCAAGCTGCATCGCGAACAGATGGCTGGCAGTTAGGCTCGAGATGATGGGCAATTTGATCATATTTTTCTCGGCAATGTTCGCAGTATACAGTAGAGAGACTATTAGCCCTGGGCTAGTAGGTCTATCGGTCAGCTATGCATTGCAGGTACACTTTTTAAATTAAATAAATCCCTGTCTTCACACTATAGCTAATGCTACACGCTTCTGTAATCGCAAACCTATTACATTTTCAGATTACGCAAACATTGAACTGGTTGGTCCGCATGACGTCAGAAGTTGAAACTAATATCGTAGCCGTTGAAAGAATAAAAGAATATGCAGAAACCGATCAGGTGAGATCAGGAAACATATTTTTTTTATAATAATTACTATTTTGTACTATATACATAAGATACACTCTCTTATGATGTGTACGTATGACAGATTACCAGTCTCTCCGTTTTCGGACCAGGTGGAATTTCCGTGTCTTTTAAGTAGTTAGTATGTGGTAGTGATGACATTAATTGTATCGTAGGAGGCTCCGTGGGTGAAACCGTCTGGCCCCGGCGCTACGTGGCCGGAGACCGGCGCGCTGCAGCTGGAGCAGCTCACGCTGTCCTACCGCAGCGGCGGCGAGCCCGCCCTGCGCGACATCACCTGCACCGTGGCGCCCCGCGACAAGCTCGGCATCGTCGGCCGCACCGGCGCGGGCAAGTCCACGCTCACGCTCGGACTGTTCAGGTACGTACACGGCGCAGCCCACGCTGTCTCGTCTAGATCATACCGCAGAAGCCCCCCCCCCCCCCCCCAATACAAAATATTCTCTTTACTCCTACCTACCTGAGATCGGTATGTTTAAGAACTTCACGCACTTGCAGCGACGTGCTGCGTACGCTTGATCGTACTTCAACTCCCATTACTGACAGAAATTCACTCTCCTACAGAATCGTGGAGGCGGTTTCGGGCCGCATTCTTATTGACGGGCTGGATATCGCTACGATTGGCCTACATCAACTACGCTCGCGCATCACCATAATCCCGCAGGACCCTGTTCTGTTCTCGGGCACACTAAGAATGAACCTCGATCCCTTCGGGACGTACTCGGACGACGACTTATGGCGCGCACTCGACCACGCGCATCTCAAGCCGTTTGTACTTGGTGAGGACTGATTTATTTTCCTTTAACTATGATTTTTGTTCGTCTAATATACCATCTATCCTTTTATTTTCTGGACAAAAAGTTTAATATGTCCTTGTACCCGTGAACGTTCATATAAAATCTCATAATAATTAGTTGTGTAGTAAGAGGTGAAGGCGTATCAAAGAAACATACTCGTGACAAAGTCAATCATGTCCATAGGGCTACAAGCGGGTCTAGGACACGAGGTGTCGGAGGGTGGTGAGAACCTGTCAGTGGGCCAGCGACAACTCGTGTGCCTGGCGCGTGCGCTGCTGCGCAAGACGCCACTGCTCGTGCTGGACGAGGCCACTGCCGCCGTCGACCTGGAGACTGACGAGCTTATCCAGGTACAGCATGTCTGAGAACTTCTCTGAACATCCCGTGATATTTGTAATACCTGTTTACTTACTTAGATCGTGTCTCGTTTTATAGAAAACCATTCGCTCAGAGTTTGCGGCTTGCACCGTACTCACCATCGCTCATCGGCTGAACACTATCATGGACTCCACAAAGGTGATGGTGCTAGACAAGGGTCAGCTCGTGGAGTACGCACCTCCAGAGCAGTTGCTACAGGATAAAAACTCCATATTTTACAGTATGGCGAAAGACGCCGGACTGGTTAACTGAATAGTGTTCGTATGCTTCACAATTCACTTACTGTTTAGGGAGTTGAAAATTGTATTATAGATAATCTCAGCTAAGCTGGTTCATAACGGTTCATCTGTAACGTAAACATTAGCTTATTACTGTGCTATAATGTACGTGTTAATGTTCTTTATAAACACAATTTAATCAGATTTGTTATGACGCCTATGTATAATAACAAAAAGTGTATATCTCCTATAATTTGTAAATACCGATGGTATTCTGTAAGTATTATTTACATGTTATCCGAATATTATTTATAAGAGAAAACATTTGTTTGAGTGTGAACATGGCGGTTCTCATTTTACAATATTAAAACAATAAATGTCTCAGCCAACATCTAGACAATCATCACTGGTTTGTGAAAGTAGTTTCTAAATCTAGCAATGATATATGGAAGCATTTACGAATCATCACAGTTAAGAATTAATAAGTGTTGTAAAATATCTTAATATATAGTACTTAAGATTTGTGACAGGGTGAGATTTCTATGAGTTTCAGTGATAAGTATATTAGATTAAGTTAGCTCAACTAATGTCGTAATATTGTTACCGATTGACAACCATCATTTTAAATTCGCATGTTATCTTTATACTCTTTAAAAACTCCATTACATTGTTTATAGATATGAACACATTTAAATACAAATTATTATGTAATCAATTTAAAGTGATGGTGCATCAATGCACTACGCATTTACACCTGAGAACTTACGTTGTTAGCATTTATTTGTACCACATTATTATAATTCACGACATTAAGGACCTCAAATTTGAAATTCCAATTACATAAGGTACTTAATAAATACAGCCCTTACCCGTTACCAAAACTAGTAGGCTACCAGCGCTACCCTATAGTACAAGTAGTATCCTAGAAAAGCAATGCCCCATTATTGTCACATTGCATTTAACTCATTTGTAAATTGGACCCAAATACTATTTGAACCATAATGATAATCCACTTCCGGATTTCGCATTTGTATCTGAACCTCAATCTACTATATCACAAAGGATAGTTTCTTTCATGTATGTTACTATACGTTTTATATACATATCTATTCTGATTTCTACGAATTTAATATAAAAATATATATAATATGAGGTCCCTGCAAGTTTTTCTGGTTAAATGCAACAAAAATAAAAACAATTTAATAGATCTCTTGCTTAAAAATTAAATACTCTTCAGTTAATTAGTTTTATTAATCAATTCACAGTAATGCATATTTAATAAAAGTATTTTTATTTAATTTTGTATTTAAGATATCAGATCTATTGTAAAGCACTCGACGAGATCGTGTAAGCGTTCAAATACTTAATTTTATTTATTTAATGTAAATTTAGACATAATGTTAATTTAATACAAGCCACTTAATTTACACGTAATGTAATTATCGGTCGGTTTATATCGGTTTATACGATTAATGATGTCACTAAGTTAACTATGAATGCCACTCAAAAATTAATGTTAAGAGTGCACAGGTTACTTTTAATTTTATGTTTGAGACACTTTTCTTTATAAACGTTTAGTTATGATATGTACTGTTTAATAAGTTATTTGTTAGCGTAAAAAAGAACGATTGTTGGTATTCAAACAGATTCGCGTTGATCAAATTAAAACTATCTTTGGTGAACAGATCTAATCAACCTGTAAGAGAGTGCATCTCGCAAAAGATAGCTTATTTAGGCTTTTGAAACACTACATATACCTGTTATTTTATTTTAAAGCTAGCTTTTTGACTATTAATTGCAGTGAGCCATCAGTTTTTACCGTCTACATAAAACTAACTCTGCTTTCTACTTTCCTACAACTTTATTGATTTCTTCTCATGTTTTATTTCCGCGGTGCGTGGAAAAAAAGTTTCAGCTTTAGAAAGATAGTTTTGCGAAAATTGCCTGTTGTGCACTACACGATTTGTTGGGTAGCATTCTAAATAATGAGTAACACTGTGTTTAAACTACTGCCAAATAGAACGTTAATAGGATATGTTTTCTGTTTATACGTTATTTTTTATGGTTATGAAAACTATGAATAACTGCGATTGTTGTATGTGTGTCTGTGAATATAACGTATAGATACATAAACATTGAAGTGTACAATTTGTAAACTAACAACTTTGCTCTGTTTCGGTAAGCCACAATATAGGGGATAAGTAGTTAAGTCTTCACTTTTGTGCCTATTGAGAATGTTTTTTAATATTACAAATTAAAAGTTTTACCAGTATGATGAAAGATGGTTTTATTAACTTATACTCTGCTCAAATAGAAATCAATGATTATTTATTTATTTTTATATATTTATAGGCGACAAACGAACCTACACGGAACCTGATGGTAAGTGACGATCTTCGCCAACGGACACCTCCAACTAGTTATTTAAGGGGGATGAGGGTAGGGAAAAAGGAGAATGGTGTTTGGGCATCCAGTGTCCGAGTGAGGGTACTCGGTAAATACAACATGAGAATTGTTTGACACCGGGTTTTCTGCGAGGCTGTGTATTTATTTTATTGGTATTGTTAATTAGACATTCTATTTCAAAGAAGGTAGTATCTATAGGCAGATCGTTTACTTAAATCCTCGCTTACAGGGGCGGAGGAAAGGACGAGAACGGGGACCGGGAGAGGTAAGGATAGCACTTGACAGTTGCGGATGCTTTGTGAGAGTTATACATAAGATTACATTCTCAAGAGGAGTCGAAATATCTTCGGACATAAAATTAATAGTCAGTGCAAGCATTTGCTTTAACACTTTGAACTTAGACGAATTTTATAAAACTCCGATAACTGAATGCTAATAGGGTATATTTAAAACGATTATTACATGATCTAGAATTTAGAGTTAAGAAATGAAGATATAAAAGGCAATTCCTTATCGAACATGCAAATATAACATCGTGGAGCTGGAAATACTTAAATACTATTAAAAAATATCGTAGAGAATAAAGACATATTATATCTTGACGAAACTTGTGTCAATGCGTCTCATGTTTCAAATACTGGCAATCAAAGGATAAACACGGCGTGATGTCATATCGGTAAAGGAGACCGTTTGATCATCGTACATGCATTGAGGCCAAACTAGATTTGTAGACGGAGCACTTGTGACATTTAAATCCAAATGTAAAACAGGTGATTTTCACGATTCTATGAATTTCGATGATTGATGATTCTATAAATGGATAAATGAAAAACTTATGACTAATATACCACCAAGTACAGTATAGTAGTAGTACCAAGTACAGTCACAGTAACGGATAACGTAGCATAGGTATCATTCGGTTCAAAAATAGATAAAGCCGACTATGGCGAACTCTACCAAGCCAGTTACATAAGATTGGCTACGACGGCATAAAGTGTCTTTTGATGATAAATTTAAAAAGGATGACTTAATCAAATTAATTAAAAGCCATTTCACAGAAGATATTTACAAAATTGAAGAGTTATTGAAAAGACACGGATATGAAGTTACCGTTATTTGCCTTTTTATCACCCAGACCTCAACCAAATTGAGTCAGTCTGGGGCATATTAGTGAACAGTTAGCACATATAACTATTGCCTCTAATTTGGACCAAATAAAAAGTATGTTGGAGGGAATATTTGCTGGATATTCCGTAGAGAAGTGGGAGCATTGTGATAACCATGTAATTAATGTGGAGGATGAATAAGTACTGCAAATACACAGTTCTGGGTGATGTTGGTGATTATATTATTAATGTGCAGGACGATTCTGATGATGGCCGCTTTGAAGGTGAGGAATCAAGTTCCAGTGATATTGACATGGACGTAAGTAATTGATTTATAATTTTGATAAATCTTGCATGTATTGTATTTTGAAACCCACACATTCAAATATTATTGTCATTAATATTGCAATAAAAAATTACCACCAATTCACCATTAACCACTGTGATGACACATATCTCTGCCCCTTGTCTATCAAGCTACGACCACTCGCATCTCTCCCGGTCCCCATTTTAGTCCTACCCCCGCGCCCCTGTACCCCGCAGGCGAGGACCTAATTAAGCGGTCTACCTACAGTTTTAATTATTGAATTTGAAATATTCTTTTTTAGTAAGAAGGAATATATTACAGAATCATTGAGCAGTTTTGAGTCAAAGAGTGTTCTGACGAGCTCTTCCAATTGGTCCCACCTTCTCCTTTCCTCTACACGACTACACGCTGGCCTGAGGAGTCACCGTTTGAGAGTCGAAAATATACGATATCTAACTAAACGGTTTGGCTCTTCTTTCCTGTGCCGATCGGTGAAAGCCTGGAAGTGTTTCCTTCCCACTATGATCCCGGGTCTTTTAAGCGGGGCGTTAAAAAGCATCTCACCAGGCCGCCATATTGTGGGTCACCATACTGCATTGACTAGCCTCCTTGTCTTTTTCTAACATAATAAATAAAAATGATTCCTTTAGCGTCCCAGAACAACTTTGCCTGCGGAAGGAACCACATTAAAATTTTGCAAGGGGTGAACAGGGTCATTTCCCAGCTATACTTTAATATGGCTGCGATATTTACTATATTTTTGGAAATCTCTACTCGATCTTCCTTCTGCACCTCCATTCATGGAACCCAACGTGCGGAGATGTTTCTGAAGTTTCAGTAGTCAGAAAGTATTAACTTGTACAAATTCTGATTTAAGAATATGTAACTACAATATTGTAATGTCTTTTATTTGGACAATAAAGAGTTTATCTATTTATGTAACTGAACACTCCCAAAAGAAATCTTTCGACTCTCAACTATGTAACGAATGGTTACATAATTGAGAGGAAGTCTTTTTTAACATTTTCTACGATAACACATGTAAATGGTCTTCCAGAACGACCTTCATTTTTGCAGCTTGTTCTTCCACTTTTGAGTTCAATGGAAAATGACGAAGCATTTTCTTCTAAAATACTTTTAAAAAGTACTTGAAATGTCTTCAGTTGACATTTTTTTCATATATATAAAATTCAATTCAATTAAATTTTATCACATAATAGATTTTTCAATTTTGGCTTTATAAGCTAAGTAATTCCAATGTTAAGTAACCATAAAGATTAAAGTCTTTATGATGACAATTTAGTAGTTGTCATCATAAAGACTTTATGGTTACTTAGCTTACTTATGGTTACTTAAGACAGTACAAATAATATAAAAAAATAAATTAACGTCAATTAACAATTTCAAATATCGAATACCGGCAACTTTTTGATCGTAATGTATACCTATGTAATTTTATACTCCTCTTTCTTTTCTTTTAATATCATTTTCTATCTATGATGTCTGGTGTATACGGTAAAATGTCAAAAACGGCTATTGTATTCTCTATTAACGGATAGCTCATAGACTATGTTTATAATTTGGATAGCTATTCTACTTCGTTGTGTTGTATGAATTAGTTAGTGTCACGTATAAAAAAAAATTGTGTGTAGCCATTTATCGAGAAAGGATATTTTTTAATATTATTGAATCTACACGCGAGAGAGCCATAAACAACTAATAATAAAACATCGTAGTATTACTTTACTCTTTGGTTTACATGCATGAAAATCCGAGTTATATATTTAAAGAACAACAATCTACATTACACAGGCGGAAGTCGAAATGGATATTGTCTTTCAGTTGGAAACCCCTGAAAATTTTCAGAAAGTAAGTCTGATCTAACTGATCCACTGCGGCTATTAAATATTGTTAGAATAAATGAATTTACTCAGTCCACTTTTGTCAACACAGTATTATCAAAAGTGGTGCAGTGAAGACTTTCTTTTCTATACTGCATAGAATTAACATCAAAATTATTTTCTATAATTTAACCAGATCCAGTTTACTAAGGAGTTCACACCTACTGTTACCTTTGATAGTTTAAGATTAACTTTTAGTTTTAAGTTCTAACTTCATTAATAAAAAGACTGCTACTTTTTTGAAGTTTTGTTCCCTGCTTATTTTCCACTTTCCTTAATTTGATATTCATTTCAGGCATTACAAGAAATATTATCAAGCTTGTACTATACAAGAAATGAAACCAATACACACCTAGATCCAAATCATTATGAAAGAGCAAAACATGAGCTAAAGACAATTATTTCAGAATGTGATTTTAACATCCAAAAAGTAATCAAATATTGTAACAACAAGTGGGATCATAAAAAGGTTATCTACTTTGCTTCTCTAATAGAAAAACATTGGTCTGATCTTATTGGTGCCGCCTTAAATCATTATAGTAGTAATTATGGTGAAACTGTAATCAATTTTGATTGGCTAGTCAAATTTATTTTAGGAACAAGCAAAATGAAAACATTAAAATATCCATTATTGCAATTACTTGTAACTACAATAAACAAAACTGGGCAACATAATAGGTTTAATTATGATATTAATAAAGACATGTTACTGAAAATGATAGATGTTTTAGAAAATATAAGTTAGGTCCCGGATATATATTATTTCTATGCATAGATATAATTAATGACAATATTTTACACTTTGCAACTTGGTCCAACTTAAAAAAATACTACCTATTAACTCCTATATAAACCTAACTAAAACCAGGAATGTCTTGTGTGTGATTACTGTTCAGTTGACTACTGGACCACTTAGTGTAAGTCAGAACTATCTACAGCTGTGTATGTCTATTACTGTAAATAAAGTGTATTCTTTTTTATTAGTTTTTGTTTATTAATAGTACCAGTACCTGGGTAGAAGATGGAATTAAAAGGATCTTATGACTGAAGATAGAGGTTCTCATTCTCTTAGCTAGTTGAAGTTACATAGTATGTGCCTCTGACCTGCTTGAGCTATTGTATACACTCCCCTATCCATCCATATAGGCAATAATAATATATTCTTTATTGTACACCAAACAATTACACAGAAACAGAATAAGAAATGCACAATGGGCGGCCTTATCGCTAAAAAGCAATATCTTCCAGGCAACCTTAGTATGGACAGGATTGTGATGATAGACATGGGTTTTGGTGTTAAAATATAAAGTGGAGCTACATTTTTAGCATTTGTGCAATTTGTAAATAGATTGCATATATATAATAACGTTTGTATATTTAGGTGTATTGCAATGCAAAAGTACTTATACATACACATACACACCGGGTCACTTGATTACTCTCACTTAAAAAACTTTTCTTACTTAGTAAAGACGCATATTTATAATAATAGGATAAAATAAAAAAGCACATCAATGAAATACTCTTTATGTCATTTATTCCTAGTTTTAGAAAAATAATCAACTAAAAATTCTTCTTCATATTAAATAGAGAAGGTCACTTGATTACTCTCATCGAAGAAAAACTGAAAGCTAAACCACAGTAATATATTTTAATAATGTGTATAGCCTCCTTTATTTAATATCACTTCATAGATTCGTTGTGGGATAGATTCATATAAACTAATTATATACTTTTGCGGTAACTTTGACCAAGCGAACTTAATCGAAGAAATCAATGATTTTCTATCGTTATATTGCATTCCATCAGCATATATTTGATTTGAAAGCCACCCCCAAATATTTTCTATTATATTTAGGTCACTTGAATGGGCTAGCCATTGAAGAACATCAATTTTATTCTTGTCAAACCAGCTCTGAACAACCCTATCAGTGTGAATGCTGGCATTGTCCTGTTGGAATATCCATGTCTGACCATTAAATAATTTATTAATTTCACTAAATTTGCACTGAAGCATTTGTTTATAATTTTCAGCAGTCTGTCTTCCCGATAAAATCTCTAAATTTACCGCCCCATGCACAGAAACGGCACCCCAAATCATTACAGATCCAACGCTACTATGTCGCCTCTATAAAAGTTTTTAATTTTTTCTTAAATCATGAAAGTAATAAGCAAATCCGTCTGGTCCGTCCAAGTTAAACTTTTTTTCATCAGAAAAGACCACATTCTTCCACTCATATTTCCACGTCATATGAATTCGAGCAAATTCCAATCGGGTAACACGATGTTGATTAGTTAAGTGTGGCTTCTTTTTTAATTTTTTCCGCTGTAAATGAGTCGCTTTGGCGATCACTCGCCTTATAGTTCTAATACTTACTGAAGTACCAACTCTTGACGCAATTTGTCTTGTTGTACTAGCCGAATTCGATGCTTCTCTTAATATACGACGACGTTCGCGAGGTGTCGTAGCTAGTTTTGTACGTCCTTTGCGGTTTGTTCCGTAATTTTCTGGGTCTCGCAGATAATTGTTTACAACCCAAGTACTCCGATAAATCATTCCAGCAATTTTTCTATTTGAATATCCTTCTGATTTAAGAGTACAAATTTTAGGACTCTCTTCTATGCTCAAGGTCTTTCCTCTACCCATTGTGCGCAACGTATTTAAAACGTTTAGCTATAACACGAAAATGTTTCAAATAGACACAGTATAATGATTCACGCAAAAAAAAGTCACACGTCTAACGTCAACGATTGCTTCAAAACAACTAATTAACGTCCAGTAAACAAGTGTCCATCTCATTATATAGGCCTGGCATACTATTCTAGCAATTTCCAGTTCAAAATAGAAATAATCGAAAGGGTTTTCCAGAATATCGTGTAATACTGTTAAAGGTACATTTTAACGAGAAGTCTCCGCCAAGCTCTAGAATGCTCTATATAAAAATATATTTTTTTGTGTGAGAGTAATCAAGTGACCCGGTGTGTATATATATAAACAAGATATTTATACCTACATACTTAAACATTTACATAGATTACTTAATTATATATATAATAAATTAAAAATTTATATATGATTGATGTGCTAGATTATTTTAACAGATAGTATATTTACCATTTTTTTGAATGATGCTAAAGTTTGCGCTTGTCTAATAGATAGTGGCAGTGCATTGCAAAGGCGTGCGGCTTCAAAAGTAAAGGATTTGTCAGCGAACTTTGTAGAATGCACTGGAATTTGCAGTTGCGAATTTTCAGATGACCTCAAGAACCTTGAATGTGTGTCACAGAGGAACCTAAAACGTTCTTTGATGTAAAAGGGAGTGAGGGGATTGAATAGTATATTATAAAGTAGAGACAGGATGTGAGTATTCCGCCGAATGCAAATCGGGAGCCACTTGATCGAATTGAGATATTCTGAAATATGATCATATTTGCGTAAACCAAATATGAACCTTATGCAAAAGTTTTGAAGCCGTTCAAGCTTATTGAGTTGCTCCTCAGTGAGATCGAGGTAACTGGCAACAGCATAGTCGAGTATTGGAAGTAAGAGTGACTGTGCAAGCTAAATCTTTGTAGCGATTGGAAGAAAGTTCCGTAGTCTTCGTAAGGACCCAGCTGCAGCAAACAATTTGCGACCAACCTCTTGTAGTTGTGGGCCCCAGGATAAAGTTCTATCAATTAATATACCCAGATTTTTTACACTATCACTAATACACAGCGGCGTATCATTGAAAATTGTTTGAGGCAATTGAGGGAAAACGATTTGAGAAATCATCCTGGAACTGCCTACCATGATGACCTGAGTTTTAGCAGGGTTCAACTGGAGACCATAGTTAACACTCCATTCACAAATACGTTCCAAATCACAATTTACAACAGAAAAGGCTTCATGTATTCTATTAATTGGCGCGCGAGTATAAAATTAAAGATCGTCTACGTAAAGGTGGTAGGATGAAACTATTCTTTTAGATATTGTGTTAATAAATATAGCGAAGAGAGAAGATTGATATAACGCCACCCTGCGGTACACCGACCGAGATATCACAGTATTTTACTCCGGCCCACCGCCTGCAACTTTATAAGGCGCAAGTTCGGCCGCACATGGAATACTGTTCTCATCTCTATGCAGGTGCACCCCAGTACCAACTTCTGCCTCTTGACCGCATTCAACAGAGAGCGACTCGCATCATCGATTGCCAAGATATTTCTGATCGACTTGACACCTTGGCGTTGCGTAGAGATGTAGCTTCACTCTGCATCCTCTATCGCTTGTATCATGGGGAGTGTTGAGAGGAATTGTTCGGACTTATACCGGCTGCTGGTTTCCGCCATCGTCCTACGCGACAAAATATCCATCCCCATCACCTGGACGATTGGCACTCCACCACTGTGCGCTTCTCCAGAAGCTTTTTGCCTCGCACAACAATACGACCTTCAAACCTTCAAGAAGAGAGCGTACCTCTACCTAAAAGGCCGGCAACGCACTTGTGACTCTTGAGTTGCGGGTGTCCATGGGCGGCGGTAGTCACTTACCACACCAAGAAGAAACTGAATTTTCAGTGCGAATCCGTTGTCGGCGACCAGACAGGTAACTTTGAAACCAATCAATCACTGTTGGAGATATGTTAATCCAGCGTTGTATACCAGGTAGGATATAGGAATCAACTGTATTGAAAGCATTGCTAAAATCCAGAAGTGTAAGTAAGGTCAGATTACCATTTTCCATGGCCATCCTAATGTCATAGTTGATCTTGATTAGAACCGTCACAGTACTATGCCCGTGTCGGAAACCAGATTGAAATGAATTTAAAAGGTTGTGTTTAGAGAGAAAGGAGTTAAGTTGAAAATACACTGCGTTTTAAAACTTTTGACTAAAACGGTAACATAGAAATAGGACGGTATTGGGTGAAAGATGAAGGCCTAGGCTTCTTAGGTAGAGGTGTAATTTGAGCTTCTTTCCGTATAGATGTAAATTTGGTGCAAGACAATGAATGGTTTAGGATGTCACATATGACTGGTAGAATTAGGTCGAGAATGGGAAGGATCGTTTTCCGACTAATACAGTCATTCAGTTCACTCAATATACTCTTTTTAACATCACAATCAGTGACTTGATTAAATACAAAAGCTGGAGCAATATTGTTCCTTTTCTATATTTATTTTACTAAGGCGCCTTGATGACAGCAATAGGCAATAGTCAACGCAACTGAAAGTATGATAGTGGCAAAATGAATACGGGGCTGCCTACCTCTTCGGGGATACAGGCCTGAGTGTGTATATAATGTCTTATGGCTAAAGTGATGGTGAAAAACAATTTTAGCTTTACATACATACACGCTCAAGTCTATATCCCCTAAGGGGTAGGCAGAGGTGTATAAAGCACCAACATTTTGCAAATTAGAATTTGATCCCACTTGAACTTAATAGGGGTATTATTATTATTTTTTAAATTACTGTTACTGTTTGAGTTCGAGTTGTATATAAACCCTGGCGCAGGGTCACATCGTCGCGTCGTGTCCTGTTATTCAACTACAACGGGCGACCGACGCTCAGATTACAGTGCTGGACCAGTTCAGAGACTTTTGGAAATTCGTAAATATAATATAAATAAATAGCGCTTGAAATCGCTCGTGTTCGACAGTACCTGTACAATGGTTGATATCGATCTTATTATAATTGCTCTTATATCTGAAACTAAAGAGGAAGAAAGTACAATTATATCAGGCTCTGAAGAAGGAAAAAGATAACGAAAATTTTGGGTTCACGAGTTATGAAAGAAAAGACGTATACTTGGCGAATTCAAAACACTTTGGAAAAACGATTTAAAACGGGACACAAAATTTTCATTCAATTTTTCGTTTGCATCTATAGTCTCGCACTTGTCTAGTCGTCGTTCGGCACTGTGACTGTGCTACGTCTGATGTAGTCGGCACTTATACCCCGGTCTAACGCGTAACGCACGGCGATTGCATATTTACTTAACACAAATTTGTACTTTAACAATGGGAAATTAGAAGTGAATGTGCTATAGGACAAAACCATGGCGCGTCGCGACGCTGACTTTGCGCCAGTTTGAGTTGATTACGTAATGTTTCATTGATGGATTAATGTGTATAAAGAAATATTCGCTGTATAAAATAGAACCAGATGGGAAAAAATTAAAACCATTAGCAGCCACTTAAAGTTGGTTAATGGTTGTCATAATTAGATAAAGGCTGCATTTTTGAGTGAAAATATATTTTCGTTTTGAATACCTAGTTAACGGTAATCGGTGCTTGCTAGTTTTTCGTATTAAGTTACTTTTCCTCATTTCGCATAGGTATATGCGAAATGAGGAAAAAACATTATAGAACTATCTCGAATTTCTTGGAGTAGTATATAAATAAAGCAAGAGTTGTCAGATCCGTTGACAACTGGATCTCTAATAGTAAAACTACAGTAAATTATGGATATTTCTCGTATAGAACTTCGGCTGCTTTTACTTCACAAATTTCGCTTAGGTCGAAAAGCGACGAAAAAGTGTGCAATGTATGTGCAACGATGGGCGAAGGCGTGCTCTCTTACGATACCACCAAACATTGGTTCAGAAGATTTAAGGATGGAAATTATGACCATTTGATGACTTCATCCAGGACGACCTCCTACAGTAGATGTAGATGAGTTAAAAAGACTCATAGAAATGGATTCCAGGTTCACTTCACGTTATCTGGCAGAGCAGCTTCAGTGTTCTCATACTGCAGTAGAAAAACCACTCCACGCTTTAGAAAAGACCTGTAAATATTCAGTTGGGTTGCAACATGAGTTGACGCCGTTTCGACTTCAGAAGAGAGCTAACGTGTGCATGGAACTACTTAGTTATCATCGTACCAATGAGTGGCCGAGGGATGAAAAGTGGGTTCCGAACATGAATTTTTGGCGTAAACGCCAGTGGCTTGGACCTGGGGACGCAGGAGTATCGACATTAAAATCTGACACAAGTAAAAAAGTTCTTTCAAGTGTGTGGTAGGGAATAAACGGAATTATATACTGGGAGCTGTTGCCATCTCTAACACTACAATCACGGCCAATATTTATTGTGACCAACTGGATAAAGTAGCGAGATCGAAAAATCAAAATAAAGCATACTTTTTGCAAGATAATGCTGCACCACATGTAGCAAAAGTTACTTTCGCTTGACTGGGCTGTCCTTCCTTACCCACCTTACTCTCCAGATAATGATAATGCCCTCAGATTATCATCTATTTTGTTCTCTAGCCCACTACTTAGCAGATAAATAAGTTTAAAAATGAAGACCAGCTTAAAAGTGACCTTACCACCTTTTTTGATCAAAAGCCTAAAAACTTCTAAGAGGAATTCATTATGTCAGGTCAAGTCAGGTGATAGAAAAAGACGGTGCTTAATTTAATTTTGTATACTTAAAAAAATAAATAAATTTGTGTACAAAGATGGCGGGTTAATTAGTTGCCAATCTAATAAAATAAAAATCCCGGCTTTCTTACAGCTGTAGGTTGTGGTTTAGTGGTAGTGAATAATCAAATACAAAAAAAAAATATCCATATATTTTTAAAATTTATTGATTAGAGACATTCACACATCAACATTACGTTTCAATAATTGGAATAACATAATTACCTATTATAATTATCATACAAATTCCACATTGCATAATGAGCAAATAAGTTTATTTCCTCGAATTATATGAAACTCAGTCAATTACAGGTTACCATTCCGATAACAACTAGATAAGATGTATTAAAGGTTACACATATCGACTATTGAGCGTAACATTAAAGGATTCACAAATTGGTATGAAGAACTTACTCTACACATAACATAAATCCCTTTAATATCTCTATCTAAAATGAATTTGTGTAAAGTTAACAAATGGTAACCCATTACAAAATACAGTATTAGTTTTTAATAGAGTTGAACTCAGTTCACATAGTTTCAACACATACAATACGAACAAGGGTACAAGAGTTATGTAATAATTTTCTAATTTTGCTCTAATGAACTACTAATATGCACTTGGCGATCAACATCTATGAGATCGTATATCACCTTAAATAGGATTAGTGGGTATATATATATATATATATATATATATATATATTATATGGCATAGTTTTAGACGGTAGTTTGAACTTGATATGGAATGTCTCACTCACATTTACTGTTTATATATTGGAATATTTTCCCCAAACGCGCTGTGTCACATTAAATTTTATAAAAATTGTATAAAATTACAAAAATGATCTGGAAATCATACTGCACATGAGATGTTTTTGTAGATAATTACCTTAAAATTGTATAGTAATATCAAACCTTAAATTCGTCTAATTGTATCATATGAATGAGGTGGAAAACAATATACTAATGGCAGCAGATAATAACCATGCTACCTTCACTAACTTGTTACACATTACTACATTCTAAATAGTATAATATTGTTCGTATAAGTTTATAAATTGTATAGTATAATCACAAACTTGGCCACTGAATATCAATTTCAAATATATAATCGAATTCATCCTCATCTATTAATTTAGGTTCAACAACCACACACTAAAAATGCCTAAATGTTTAACCTTACTGCAAATTTCACTTGACAGGGGGAGCAACTTTCCAATACTATTTAAATTTCATCGGTTTGCATTACAGAGAGCTGCTGACACACTAAATTTATACAACTTAATATAACGACTACTAGTAAAACATAGTGAATATTATAAAGAATACACTAATGAGATAATCAAGAAATCCGTATTCCCTCATACTTAACAATTTACAAAGTAATTTTAAACTTCAATTTGACAATTAACATATTAGGCAGGTATACGAGTAAATAAAACCTGTACGTCATGTCATATATACATAATAAAATGATTTAAATTATATTTATTACAAGCGTTGATACTACACATCGTTAATGTCGCAACTTTGACAAAAACTGTAATATATACTCTCGAATAGAAAATGCATATTTATTTCTTTAACACATTTTTAACTGAATCATTTAACACTAACGTCATTTCATTGAACGACTCGAATTTTTTTATGATCTAATGACAGCTAAATAACTTGAGTTGGTACTGAATTAAAAACATTATGAATAATATGATAGTGTAAAGAAAGCGGCTCATTAAAGGCTTAATATGAAAAAAAATGTAAAACAATTTATTTTACAATGTTCCAATTACTACTAATTTAATAATGTGTTATTGCAAAATAGCGACTTGGAGAGTAAATTTAGGAGCGAGCGACACGTGACAACGTCAAACTAATACCCCTGTAATAATGGCACCAACTTATCGCACCGTATACTGTCTATATAACTTTGTTAATGTAATATAATTATAAAAACTCGATTCTAGCGAATAAATGTATAAAATCTTAATTTTATAGAAGCAAAGCACGCTAAACTTATAGTATAATCATTCTATATGAACGTCACATTACAAACTGAAACAGCATTTTTGTTAATGCAAATATTGATCGAACTTAGTTCGACAATACACCACAGTACTAAATCCAAATAAATTAAAGGCTCATTTTAGACACAGTCCGTGTCGTGGACGATGGGTTGCGGTAATATGTGATGTGGTGTTTTAGTTGGCCACTCCTGCATCGACGCTCGTCGCATCCTGCAACGATGTTTAGAACATAATAATACAATAAATGTTTTATATAAACAACAACGACTTAGGTCTAAAGGGATGGAAGACGTACGAGCTTACAACTTGCGGACTTCAAGTACGCTGCTTAGATGGTGGACGTCGACGACACAACAAGCTAAGTCGGTCAATGTCGAACACCGAGGAGCGTATTTTACAAGCGGAAAGTTCGTCGAGCATTAGATACGCGCATTTACTCGTGCGTCTAACACCCCTATATTTCCTTGAATAGTTAATTTGTGCACAATTGGGTCAAACATACCGTTTCTGTTTTCAATGCTGGCACTTCTGGAACCTCAGGTATCAAGTCCGCCAATTTGTCACTGAGAGGCTCCTGGAAAATACGTATCAATGTGGTAAATCATTGTAAATTGATAAATATCTAAGTCATGTATATCTCGCATAATATGTCAGGTTCTAAATTTATGTAAGAAAATAGACTATTGATATAATAAATAGAAATTATAAACACTTTGATAGTCTTAACTTTTTTAATAATATTAATGCAAACAGGATTCGTGAAATCAATAATTAGTTATTTATTTTACGAATGCTGTTAGCAACTAGTAAGTGAACTAATTATAATTTATTTTTTAATTCCACTGTCAATTTACTTTTAACTTTTATTAATTAAAATCTTACGGACAAAATACTTTTTGTTTCGTTTTGTACAAAAAGAAAAAAAGTAATTTGTCTTGTGCTTTCAACAAAAAAAATAAGGAATCGAAATCTAGTATCGTGGGAATAAGCAGACACAGGCATTAAAGAGATGCAGAATCATGTCAATGCTTTTAAGAGAAATTTAGATAAACCGAATGAATACACAACATTTATGAGTGCAATTTCAATTTGATTTCAAATATTAAAAAAAGGTTTTTTTTTTATTATTTTTGGCAATCAATTATGTTACGAGCAGAGTTTCACACTTAAAATTCAGAATTTTCTACATAAAACAAAAGAATAAATAATTTGTAACAATATTACTTTCTAATTAAACATACCTTTCAAGAATATCTATACAATCATCATTAATAAAGAAATAAGTTACTAAAAAAACTATAAACTTGATTATGGATAAATTGATATATACATAACTATTTAAAACATTAATATATGAATGTATGACTATGTCAGTATGTGTTAGCTCCAAAGCATATTAATGAATCATCATGCTAGCAATATCAATAATTATCTATAGTGTTTCAAGCCGAGGAAGGGAAAGGGTAGGAATCAGCAGCCAGCTGTTTTCTATTTTTTTTTTACTCTATAGTATTGATCACACTTATGACCTCTTCTGGTTATTGACGGTCCACACATGCTGGTAAAGAAATGCACATGAATCTAAATACGAGAACTGTTAACAGGGTATATTAAACGCTTCGGAAATTACAGTACTAATTCCACTACAAGAGCAAGATTTGCCGGACGGTATTCACCTGTGGGGGGGCGTGGTCGGGTGAAAGGTCGGACGACCCATCGGGCTCGCACAGCTCGCTGGGCGGCAGCGGCAGAGGCAACGACTCGTCATTGTCGCCCGCCGCGCTATTCTCCAAAGGCGACGCGGGCATCCTCCACTCGTCGGGGCTCGTCACCGTTCTGTCGGATTCTGCGTTCGCAATATCTTTAGAGTTTGCTGTGGGTGCTAATTCAGCGGGTTCCTTGGCGGAGTTTTGCAACACTACTTCAGCGGGCTCAATTTCACTGCTGCCGTTGCACTCGATTATCTCACTTAAATTTCCGTCCAATAGAGAATCTGTTGACTTTTTTATTGAATTTTTATCAAGGTTTTCGGTGTCATTTTCGTATTCTTCACGTTTGTTATCAGTTTCTTTGGTATTAGGTATGTTATCAGAATTATCGGAAACTTTAGTTATATTTGGGGTCAAATCACTTTTCTCTGACACACTATTAGTTACCAAAATATGAACAGAATCATCGTTTAATGGTGGTGGAGGATCCGGTAAGTTTTCTACAGTATTTTTTCTGTCAGCATCGGCAGTCTCTACAAAAACAAGCGATGGAGGAGCGGGCATATCTAATTCAGAATCCTCCAGTTTTTTTTTAATTGTACTCTCTGTAACTGAAGTATTCGCTACTTCAGCTTTTTCGATTTCTCTACCTTCAATTAACTCTGCTTTTGGAGACGGAAGTTCCAGCTCGTTATGTTCTAATGGTTTTTCTTTGGAGAGGAGTTCCTTTTCTATGACCGATTCCTCAATTAATCCCAGTGGAGGTGTTTTCATTTCTGCCTGTAATTTAGTGGAAACCTCTTCTGTATCAATTAATGATTCTTTAATTAATTTAGAAGGAGAAGAAATAGCAGCCTCACTTATTTCCGATGGAGAAGAATACATCTCCGGTCCCGCTGATACTTTCGCCTTTTCAACAAGAGTTATTTCAATTGTATCATTTTCAGCTTCAACATTGTGTACAGTAAGCTTATTATATTCTATAGGAACAGTGGTGAGAATAACGGTTTCTTTAATAGCATATTCTACTCTATTTTCAGGAACAGGAAGTGAAGTTACCTCACTTACTTTGTTTATGGGAGAGGAAAGTTTATTCCTAACTGTTTGGACTTCTGTTAAATTGCCTTCGGGTTTGGAGGCACTTTCATTTACTTCGTCTTTTACAAAAGTGTCAGTGGGGGGGGATGGTGGTGGCAGAGTTGCGTTATCAGCAGTGTTAGCTAGCGAAGCGTCTGATAATTCTGGTGCCATAGTGGTGGCGGCAAAGGACGCCACAGAAGAAGGAGGAGGATTTGCGGGGAGTGGTGGAGGCGTGGAATCTATCAAAGGCATTTGTTCAACACAAACCTCTTTTTTGACGGGTATATCAGGTACGGTTTCTGTTGTTTCAGCGATGGGTTCTTCTTTGCTGTCCTCATTTTTCACAACCTCAGTTGTTTCCTCAGTAGGCTCTTCTATGGAAAGTCCATTTACAGGTAACTGCTCAGGCTCTACTTCCGTTTTAGATTCTGGCCTTCCAATAACAGGACTCGGAGCGGCAGGTTCTTCTACGACAGGTGTCTCAACTTTAGTCGAGTCTGGGGTAGAACTTCCGTTGGTGATCGGTTCTGTAACTGGGGTTTCTGGTGTTTTATCTTCTTTAATTTCGGTTGGAGTTTTTGCTTCTTCAGCGGTTTCGGTAACGACTGGCTCTTCAGAAGCGACATCTGCCGTCTATAAAAAAAAAAACTATTTTAGAACTTCTATTCACAACGTTATTTAGCGCATTGGTATAAACAGGCTTTTATCTCTAGTAACATTTGTTAGTCTGTAATAGTACCTTGTCATCCGCCATGTTTGTTACGACTGCGATATCTGATCTAAGAAATCTGATCGGAGACTGAAGGGAGATTAAAATACGCACCGTATTTTATAGAGATGTTTATTTTTTGTAACGGAACGTTGGTCCTCGTTTCTATTTAATTTACCCTTCAATGCTCATATATCGATATTAAGTTGCATTAGGACTAGGGTTGGCACATTGTTATGGAATGTTGTCAAAACAAATGGTTTTAAGTCCGCTTTAATATTTAGAGCAATACAGGAGTATAATAATTCACACTACTTTTATACATAGTACTTTATAAGAAGGCAGAGGAATTAGATCAAATAAATAAAATGCTGTAATCCTGTATTTTTAACAAATTAAAAAATCAGCAGTTTTTCATTTATTTTTGATATTTTATATTAGAGAAATAATCAGAAAGGACTTTAAATTAAACCAACCTTTTCTAAAGTACAGCAAATAATTTTCATTATTAAATTAAAAACCCTTCTGATTATTTCTCACGTAACATAAAATATCAAAAAGAAATGAAAAGCTCACGATTTTTTGAGTTTGTTTAAACTACAGGACCATGTTTATTTTGTAATGTCCACTAGATCCAACATACACATAGAGGTAAAATTACTCTTCAAGTCTAAAATTTAATCCTCATTTGATTTCTTCAACCAGAAATTGCAATCTTTTTTTTTCAATATTTTTTTTTCGTATAAACTTCCGACTAGCACTTATTAATCATAATTAAAATATATTTTATTTCAAGGGTAGAGATATTCAACCGCAGCTTTGTAGCTAATAATAAAATGATACTAGTACGCAAGGACGTGTTTGTTTACTGATGTAGAAAGATTATACATATACCTAAAGGTAAGGTAAGGCAACAGATCAGATTTATTCATATTCATTAGTCATTTGGCAGTCCTCTGTTGTAGGGCAATTACGCTTGTATATTTGTTAATACAAAATCCGTTTTTATATATTAAAAGGTACAGTTATTTAATTATAAAATCAAAATATTGTACTCTACGCTGTCTCATGCCGTATGAACGTTTATTGTTTAAAAAACTGTACTATGTAGATAATCGTGTACAGTTGTGTTATTTTAGGTGTGATCTTACAGGAATTAATTTATATTCGTTACATTTTTATTTATTGACAATCTCAATTAACATGTCCTAAAATGTCTGCATAAAAATAACTTTGAAATTGGATTTTGTCATAATAGGTTGTTTAGAAAAGTGTACCAACACCATGGAATTATTGCAATTTTTTTTAAAATTCAGCATCCATTTTTTTAACCTAATACAACTATTTGACGGCTACAGATAAAGCTCCCGGCCTCTGTCCCAACATCTCATGTACCTACGGGTAATTACGTAAAGCAATCGAGCCGGCTCTCTATATTAATACATCTAACTACGCTGTTTGTTTATGATATAATTATAAAGCGATTGTTAGGAACAAGGTGCAATGACCGGAGACCTCGAACGCCAATTGTTTTGTGATATCTACTTAAAAATGTTGTTATTAAAAGCAGATATGTAATAATTACATATCAATTATATATATTATAAATTGCACATATTATTTATATATATATACAATATCAAGAAGTCCAATATAAGACTTATTATGCCTACTCATTATTTAGCCACCACCTCAAGCTCTGTAGTAGGGGTCTAATATTTCTTTTAATACTAACTCTGTCCATGTAGCTCTGCCTGTCAGTCTGTTACTGATCGCTGATCCGCGAAACAAACAATGGATTATTCTACTGTTAGGGCCCCGGGAAGCTAACGGTTCATATTCAACAGGATCGAATTAATTATTATCACCATTACAATTATATACCATTATAAATAATTACTCTATCAATAAATAGCCTTGTGTGTTTACACTACAATTTTTGTTAAATAGAAACGGCAAGACAGATCGATTGGTCTCCAAACTCGCATTCTGCTGAGCCAAAATAACTTAATAAATATGTGATTTGGATTATGCTCGGCTGATTTAGATGACGTAGTACATACAGATAATACATAGGGTCGAAAATGTCTAGGGATAGCTAAGAATAGCAAAGCAGTTTCCGGATTCCTCCTATGTCCGGTGGGATAACGGTCCGAGGGGGTTTCCACACGTTAAAAAAAAGCTAAGGATAGCAGGGTGGAAAACCATGTGAGGGAGGCTTTTGCCCGAAGGGGGTCCATGGAAATATAAAAATTATTCAAATAAATTTAATATACATAATTAAATACTTAAATATAAGTTATTATAATTTAAAACAACGTAATATTCGTTGTTTTAAATTATATATTGTTTTATAATTATATAATATTGATCTTAATCAATATTGTTGTTAATGTTAATTTAATTGAATATTTTTAATAATTTTGTGTACCGAATGTATCTTTTGTAAAGAACCAATTAAAGCTTTATTATTATAACAGTATATATAAAAATAAACAAATTACCACAGCCGTCTCTAGCAACTGTCTAATACTGAGACAAAAAGCCAAAAACGTTAACAACATTTTTTTATTCTGACAGTCTAGTTCGAGAAGCAATCAAAGACAGGGAGCTACCATTGCTTACAATAATTAAATAGTAACGTAATTACCACGTAGTAATTTTACAAACGTTTCGAAAGTTCGATCTGTATGCATATCTCATAATATCGTAGTTAAAGTAAGTAAGGTAGAGGAGAGTATTTCTATGTATAAATGTTTATTTTCTTAAAATGCTCTCCGTGTAAATAGAAATTTCTAAACAAATTAAATTATTATTTTTCCTGTTCATTTCAATATTTTCAAATAAATCTGGATATTCCACAAACATCTTTTGCATTAAGTACCCAGTTTTATACATGTGAACTTTCAAGGTTCAATTGGTCTCAGTTCTGCCAAAATGTTACAACTGAAGGTAATTAATTTCTACTAAATGACGTTTTAAGTTTGAGTTGTAATTAAGTAATTAAGTCTAAGTATCTGTGTGTATTTATTTTTTAATTGTCTGTGTATTAAAGTTGTATTAATGCCAAAATTCAGATTAATGGCGACTTTTGGTTCAAGCTTGGATATATGTATGTATGTTTATGTTTAAAATTGTATGTTTTGGCTTATTTGTCAAGTAATACTAAATTTTTTTGTAATGAAATGCTTTTGCCGAGTAGTAATTTATCATATTCTGATCTAATAATGATATCAATAACAATTCTTTGTTGGTTGGTATATTTTGGCATAAATAGGTCCAATTATTGTATCCAAAATAAGTTTTCTAAAGGATTTCTGATTATTTTTGTTTATAGAGAGTGGCATTTAGATGATCTGCAGACTTTAACAATAAAAAATATCTACGATCTGTTCAGACTTTTTGAGGTAATAGTGGGAATAAGTTACATAGATACAGACAACAGTCATACATATATGATGGACCCTGAAGTTACACTATATTTTAAGACTGCTCTCTTTTGTATTATACAAAACTTAACCATTTATGTACTACAGCAATGTGAAATCAGATCTTCCTAAGAAGTGTGTAATACACGTATGTATGCTCGATGTGACGTAGGTAGGCGAACACAACAATGAAAGAGGTATATACAATTTTGGTTTAATATCAACATGAAAAGCATAAGTTACTACATAGCGATCTGCTGGGTAAAAATAATCAATTAATGATTGCTTTAATTAAATATTTTACCTCCATCGATATCTTGAAGACATGTCCTTATGTAAAGAATTAATGACCCCTCACCACATTATAATATACAGTTCGACCTATAATTTTAAGTGATTTTTCAAACAACGGTAATATGCGACGACAGACGTGACTCACTAAACTCTACACAATACCACGGATGTCTGACTATGGTAATGATTTTCCGCTCTAAAACATTGCTGGTGTCAACGCTTGTTTAAAAATTCTTTGAAATATGTATACAGCATTGAATGTACTTTAAAAAAATACAGTATAAATGGCATTGGAGCACCAAATACAGACAGATAATATATCGTGTTTATTATACTACGCACAAAATATCGTGTTATGTTCTAAGAGATCTCAAGAGTATTAGGCATCGTGTGACCGGCAAACGGTTGCAATTTGCGTTGGATATTAGCCGAAGAAAGAGATAGTATAGTACATAGCACAGTAAGTACACATATGTAGATCCAGTAATGCCGTAACATAACTCATGATACGTAGTTGCTATCAGAGGTTGAATGTCCTGTCTAGGGGTCGATTGTTGTACTGAAGTATAAAGTAGTATGATTTGCTTTCTGGAGTGTCACATTAAAGTAATGTGCGTATGCATGAAAGAAACTAAAAACAATATCTGCACCACCTTATCATTACAATTTTTATTCACACAATAGCGTGTCAATAGTGGAAACTGAGCCCTTGTTATGTCAATGCACTATTGAGCCGTCACCGCGTCGTGTTATGAAAATACAACGGATGGCGAGTGGTGGACAACTCGCTGCCACCTCCACTAACGTCATTCAATAAACATGCAATCTGAGCTTTGTGTTCATCGTGTTTCCTTTAGCAGTAGCCAGTTTAGTTACCCACACGTATGCCATCCAGAGTACGATGTATTGTTCTTGCGGTGTAGCATCACGTAGCGCAATTTAATAACAACATAAACATGAAAATCACTACTAATATGTACCTACATCATAACAAATATTTTATATTTTAAATGTCAATCTTGCTATCTGTATTCTTTATTTATATATATTAATATATTATTCTTTCTTCAATATATTACTAATAACTATAGTTTTAACAGCGGACAAGCAGCGAGGTTGTTGAAAGAAAAGCGGTTTGCCAACCTCCTACGTTACAGTCTCGTAACCCGTCCGGACTCTGGACCTACCCGCCCACGAGTAGCTTCGCAAACCTGCCAAGGACTGCTAATTTTATTTTGCACTCACAAACTAGTTTCCTAATGCCAGCTGTTATTGCGCGCCACAGCTTCGCCAAGGCTTTTGAGGCCATGAATACATCTTATCCAATTATTTTAACAAAATCAACATTTTTAGCTGTTAAGTTTCGCCGTATTATCAGAAATTGGCTTTAAATTACGAATTGCACCTTAATTGTACACGTACTCGACGGACCATAACGAATTAACACGCTACTAGAAAAATACCTTAAGTAAGTAATATTCCATCCCATATTTAAAATAAAGCTTGCTTCTTTTATACATTTATTTGTTTGCATTGGCCTAGTTTGCCAACATAAGCAGAGCTATTTTAAATCACTATATTTATTTATGACTATTATATTATGTACATAACAAGCGATGCATCAGAGAAAGCAGCGAAAATTATATGTCTCCGGTGTCTTTTAACCTTTTTTTAATATGAACTTACTTTTTTCGTAGTACTTATTCAGTATTAAAACCAACCGATGGTAAAATAATATTAAAACAAAACACGTCGTCTTATTACAACTAGGTGTTATCCATTTCGATTTCTAATAACCTGGCGCACCCATCCGAAGCAATGTGAAGTATTTATTCTATTTATTGTAATTGATTAGTAAAAATACTGCCTCATGGAGGGGTAAGTCAGAAGTAGTACTTAATTAAATGCGACTCATACTTCGTACTACCGAGCTCAATGCTTGTAAGTTACTTTTTTGTACGTTACTTTCGTTGTGGGAGGTTGGTAAGATGCCAATGACCCCGCACATCAACGAAATACGAGAATCATAAAGGATTAGAGTAGTTGCTTACCTACTTACATATATACATAATGAATATTACTTTAATTATAATATTTGTTTTGACAAACAAGGTCAAGATCACAACCAGTTGGCATAGCATATAACAGTGTAAGTAATTACCTACTTTTATTAATAAATTGAATACAGAATTTGAAAACCATATTTAATTCAGTAGCTACCAGATAGATAATAACTATTCTATATTCGAAACAGCGAAATTAATCAACTTTAACGAATTATGATAGTGTCACGCATCGGACAATCAGCAAATTAAGGTCTAACTTAAGTCATCAATATCGTCAACAACAATGGCGGCTGACGTTTGGTTAGCACGGATATAGCACCACTCTGAATTATAATGCGCATTGTTCCTCGCACTGCGCTGGTTTGGGTGCAATGCACTACGTCGCAATACTTGTCATAGAAATCGTAGGGTTCTATCTAGTATACTATATCTAACGCCAAGGTCATCAAAATAATTACAATGTTAGTTAAAGCAATTTATTGAACCATTTCTGTTGCAAAGATATCATACAAGATTTTGCTGATTTCATTCATTAGTTATGTTTAATGAACATCTACCGGTTACGATATTTAAAAGAGGATGTAGTTATTAACTTAATATGATAAATTAATTGAATCCTAGTGAAATTAAGTATGAAAATATAAATATTTAAGTATTAAAACGAGTGTTTATAATAATTAAATATTTATAACAATCCTTTTCACGCCAAGTCACACACACAAAAAGTCTAGATAATGCAAATCAGTCCATCCGTTTAGGAGTTATAATGCCAATGATAAACACTATTTCATTTAAATTTCTACAGAACGTGCTGTTTTAACGTTCAAGAAAGAAGCACTGATTTGACTTGAGAGTCAGCAACAGTATCCTGCCTAACTTTTAAGTTCAAAACAGCATTTAGTACATCAATAACAATACATGCGCATATAAAAAGTTATTGTTCAAATTATGGCCGTTTCGTTATTTATAACTTCTCAAAAGCACTATGAGTGTTTGGAGACACAAACTCGAACCGCCCCATAACAGTTTTTACCACACATGTGCCCGATTTCACATGTTAAACTTTTCACACAACAGAGGGCAACGATCTTAATATGCCCAAAATAAAAATGTTTATAACTATGGTCGAAACATCAACCAATGACTATAAAATGTTAAAGGGTAATTTAAGTTTGTGTTACACCACATTTATGTTTTAAAGGATTTTTTTTACTTGTTTCTTGATTCCTCCTACTGTGGGTGCAGTAAGTCTAACGGTGTGCTTTTAATCGGTACAGTTCCGACAGACCGTTCCCCCTTAAACCTCAGTAGGATAAAAGCCTGAGAGGGGTTTAATGGCCAAATATGGGTGTTTTATACGCTATGGATTCCTTTCATTCAAAAGTTGCATTAAAAGCAGCGGTTCTACAAGATTTAAGTTAGATTCATATTAATTCAGAACTAACCTCCTCAGGTACCTTCTCTGGTTCGCCATTTATTTTGGGTTCTTCATCTTTGGATTTCTTCTCCTGTTTGGGTTTGTCTTTTCTGCTAAAACTGATTGACCTGAGCGACCATTTCTTCTTGACCTGCCGAAGACATGCTTGTGTTAATATTGTTAATAACAATTCACAACGCGTTACTTAACATGCTACGACTTAGAATTGTTTATGTATTTTATATGTACTAACCTTCTCTTTTTTAGGTTTCTTTCCGTCTTCTGGTGTGGGAGTAGATTCTCCATTCTCCACTTTTGGTTCACTTTCTCCATTTGTTAAAGGAGCTCCTTCCTTATCCTCCTCTTGCTGTTTTGTCTCTTTCTCAGTTGTAGCATCTTTTTCATTTTCTGGAGTGCCACTATCAACATCTTTTTGTTTCTCCTCCTACATAAATAAAAAAACCTTTAATCTAGATTTAACGAGGCGTGAAATATCAATATGTGTATATTGAGAGTAATTAGAATAAATAGTTAGTAATGGGGTAAATAGAATTTCAAATAATGTGTCCACCACAATCTAATGAAGAACGTGTTTTCCAAGAATGGTATGTTTACATTTATTTTCCCCATCACGTCTCCAGACTTTGCATGTTGTGGAAAAATCAATAACGGCTTAGTCATACCCTTATATTAAGTTACATGAGTTGGAACAAGGTGAGTAATAAGTGTTGTGTATAATGTAAGTACTTTTCATATCTTAGGGTTTAATTAGATATTAATTGTAATGAGTATAGTAGACACATTAAAACAATTATTGTTGTAGATTTTTGTACACACATTAAATCATCATTATTATAACATCAAATGACTTTTGTAGTAATATGAGTGATAATGCAAAAGATAGTCAAAAACTTCGAAGTATCAAGATTGATTATGTTTGAGATCAATCGAGATCGAGATTTTAGTGTGTTACCGTTTCGATTTTAAGAACAACATTACTAGTTTAGTAGTTTTTAATATGTTAACATGAATGTATAATACGGTACCTTTATACCTATCAGGAATATTACCGCTTATTTCAGATTTCTGTGAATTTAAGTAACTGAAATTATTTCCTTTGAACATCAGGTTATACAGAAATATTTGTTTTGTATAAGAATTAATATGACTTACATTCCTATGTCAAGACTCAAATAGAGTCATAGCACATAGTCTGCTTAGTCAGTCTTTGTTTTTAAATACATATATATACGTTCTGTTAAATATATGTATATTACCGTGTCATGTATGTGAGCATCGCCGTTAAGCTGTGGTTTCAATGCGTCGGCATCGGCCAGTGGCTCCAAGCGGCCCTCGCCACCCGCGATCGACGCCGCCACCTCGCCTGCACTCTCAGCCTCCTTGCCGCTTATGTCAATGGAGCGTTTGCTCTGCTTAGCACCCATGCTTTACTTTGGCCTGTATAATTTTGCAAAAATTAGTTGAAGAAAAAAAGTAAATAATTTAAAATTAAAGAAAATGGAACAACTGCATATTAAGAAATGCTGTCACAATAACTAAATTTTAAAAAGTATAACAGACTTCAATGCGCCTATCATAATAAATTGTAATAAGCTGTATTCTTCATAGCTATATTCCAACCTCATGTAATAACCCTTTAAAAAATAATTATTAATATCGGTTTACAAACGGAAAAGATACTCCTGAACATACACCATTAAAAAACAATTAGTCGAATTGAAAATCTACTATTTGTTGAAATCGGACCACTATAAAATTTACAGCATATAGCCTACCACGGTAGCAGCCATTTAAAATTCTACAAATACAAACTATACACGTAATGAATGGATAACCATTTCCGTCCGTGCGTCTCTATTGGTCTATCAATTTTAGAATACCGTACGTGACACAATATACAAACTGTCTATTATTGTATAGTTATGACTGGGAGACTTTTTTATTTGATTTCTAATAATTTTAACACTTTTATTAGCTTCACTTGTGTGTGCAAGTGTCAATTACTCGGAAGTTTATTTTCTTATTATTGTCGTATCGACTTTGCAATATATTGGTTTAGACGACAAAACTGTAATTTGGCATCTTTGAGCCGATCTGATGCTGGAACCAGGAGGTAGATAGTAAATTCTTCACTGGCTACTCTTGGTCTTATAATTTGTTTTGAAGAGTCCAACACCTGAGTCACACTGATAGTTGGAAGATGAAGGTGGATAGTGAAACTATTCATTAGGTACGAGTTACCTCGTGTTTGAGTTCAGAAGCATGTTTTTGAAGATGCACTTTGCATGACCTTTATGATCCAAGAGGTGAAATATACAAAGATCCAATAATAGTTCAGTAAATATTTTAGCAGCATTGACTGGCATGTTGGTCTAGTGGTTGGTGACCCTGACTGCTAAGCCAGAGGTCGTGGGTTCGATTCCCAGCCAGGACAAATATTTGTGTGATTAGCATGATCATTTGTTGTTTCTGGGTATAATTTATCTGTTATATGTAAGTATTACAAGTATATAAGTATATTTATCGGCTGTCTTGTACCATAGCACAAGCTCTGCTTAGTTTGGGGATCAGACGGCCGTGTGTGAGAGTTGTCAAGTTATTAGTATTATTATTTTGTAATTAGTGAAAACTTATTTATTTTAATTTCGATTATGATATTTAATTAGGAGCTTTAAGCTGTATGCATTACCGAAGTAAGCATTTCACTTTGCCAGTGTCATGGTAGCAACCAGTAACTTCCGTGTTCATTCTTACTTTGCGTAGATTGTGACAAGAACTATGGCAAGAATTCTCCCTCAAAAAAAATATTTAAAAAAATGTTGTTTAAGTGATTATTAGAAACTAGATTACTGTCGAACAATTGGGTGAACTCATCAATCAGTGAACCTTAACACTTCTTACCACGCTTTAGTACTTTGGGAGTATTACGCCTAGGTATATTAGGTATAATACTTACAAACCAGCACACCTACAAAGGGAACGTAAGTAAGTATTTATGTTAATTATAAAACTAATTTTATACAAATAAAAATATTCTAGCATTAACATATATAAAACACCAGTTGAAAATAAATAATTAGGAAGGTCCAGAATTGGAACACAAAGCTCGTCAGTAGGTCACGGTGCTGGGAACTCGCTCGAAATAAATGTTAACTGCCGCCCAAAATAGTATCTCGACGAAAGTGCAACGAGATGCACCACTAGTGTTTTTAGTTACGAGGCGTTGACTCATATCGTTAACACAAATTACGCGGTATATAAAATACTGCTTATTTCCTGTATTGTATGAATAATAAAAGTTCAAAACAACAATGATTCACTGAAACCTATTCACCACAACTACTCTGTAATAGTATTATATATATAGGAATGTTAACTTAGTACAAAGATGAACTGCTTAATGAGTAAATGACTACTTAACACATTTCACTACCTATTTTTATTTGTAGCATAAAATAAAATTAATGTACAATACTCACAGAGAACAGGAAACGGACAACTATTACGACGTTTAAAATGAAACTGAGAGTGAACAAACCGAGTATGGTTATTGTTCACATTCACGATTAGCAGTGGACTGAATTCCAGCGCTTCGTTGACTTTATCGTTCATTATCCCACTCATTATTCTCAACAAATATAAATAGTCCCCACATTAGTCACACAGGACTCTCTTTATCTTTGGCGCAAACAGTCACAGCAAGACCAAAATAATAATAGTACTGTACAATTCGCATTACATTCTTATCTATGGTATTATTACTGATAGTAAAGTTTAAGTTACCTTCCGTGTGTGGTATTTGAGAGTACGAATTTCGTACCGTATAGACCGTTAAAATACATTAACCGAAGAAATAGTTTAATTATTTGTCTCTGTCAATACTATCTATATAATTGCGTTTTATAAATACAGGACCAATTAAATATATCAGTTGTATTTCTTTTGTGTAGTTTGTTTCATTCTACAGAGAACATTGCGACGGAGAGCGTTCATCATGTCATGGGGAGTTATTTGAAATTGGTTTACGCGTTGAGGTCATTGACATACGTTTAGTCCCCGGCTACGTGAGTTTTTTTAGGCTCCACCAGTCAACCCAAACTGATTATTGTCATTCACACAATAGGAGGCATTTTTAAGTAGGGCTGGTTCGCTTTTGAAGAGCTGAGGTGTATCGGTGACCTTGACTTGCTTCCGCTCTAAAACGACTGTTCGCTGACTGACACTGACGCGGGAGGTATATCTAATGTAAATTCGAAAACGTGTCAGTCAGAAGTTTGTATACTTGTGTACTAGACGAATACTGTGTAAGTAGCATTACACAAAACCTAAGTGTGAGATAGAGGAAACCGGACCGAGAAACCGGTTTGAATAAAATATAGTCTCCTATCTCCTGTCAAAATAGGATCACGTTATAATGTCGTATTATTTTCATTATAAATCTAATGTATTCGTATAAATAAGAATCGCGAGGTTTTCTGGGTTAGATTGCGATGTCACATGCATCAATAATCCTAATAAACGCGGTTATAACTATTTTAATATGTTTTTTACGGGTTACTTGAAATATGGCTGAACCGATTTAAAATATATTTTTTTTGTATGAAAAAGAAAAAATATCGCAAAAACATCTGATGATGAGATCCTAGAGGAAATCGAGTAACTCTTTAAATATTGCAGGCCCACATATAGTGATTGGTGAAGTTGAACTGATGGGGAACACCACAGATGGCTACCGGAACTACTATTTCACAGCTTCGATTCGATTACCTTAATGCGGTGACTAAGAAATGTATGATTTTTAAAGCGTTTTTTTAGTTTTTTGATGAACTATTATGATTGCCGATTTACATTAACGGCTTTGTTACGTTAACGCGTTAACTCAAATCGTACATAAAACAAAATCTTTAAGGTCGGTAAAGCGCAAATTAAATGTTCAGGCTAAATAACATTGATGCAAAATTTACAATATAGCTGCTAAAAGTTGTTTTGATAGATCAACACAGAAACCTAATCTATTTAGATCCTATTTAATAGGATTTTATTTATAATGCAATTATCAAACAGTGGTGCCCACAACCTAGCGTTATGTACCATGCCTCAGGACACGTGCACCATGAGTGGAAAATCGATAACATCGGCCCGTTGCGGATTTAAACCGCAAAGTAACACAGTACTCCTGATGTATTACAGAATACCTAAAAGGATTTTATAGTCGTATGAGCGAGGAGAATTGTATGATATTACGTACATTCATTTTTATTTGCGACTAATATTAAAAAAAAGGTCTAAAATTTATAAAACTGATTTTTTATAGCAGATGCAACAAAAAATAACTCAATAATAAGAAAATGAAAGCTATTGCTTCTATAATTTTAGAAAATAAATAAATGATTCATGCATATCCATTGCATGCTTTACATTAAAGTTATAAGCTTTTTTTTTAATGAATAATGAATAATGAATTTTTAATGAATAATGAATTACTGTATATTTTATAACACATTTACGATACAATTTAAAAACTATATATGTTCTAATTTTTTATAATAATTAACATGTTCGAATAATCAACAACAGTTCAGGTAACAGTCCAATCTCTTTTTTTATAATATAGGGGATAGGCGAACAGACGGGTCAGCTGATGTTAAGTGACAACCTCCGTCCATGGTTACCTGGAACTTAGAGTCGTAAATGCGCTGCCCACCGTTAAAGAGTGATGAGGGGAAAGATGAGAGTTGGGATGAGGATAGGGAAAAGAGGGAAAGGGGAGTTGGGCCTCCAGGAACCTCACTAATTTTGGGCGAAATGCAACGCAAGCGTGTGCTTCACAACCGGCTTATTCTGCGAGTTCAGAAATTATACAAGGAGAAAGAACTACGCTGTTTGTTTTTCAGAAGAAACGTGGCCTAACATGTTTCTTCTGATAATTTATTAAATTAAAGTATAATAAAGAAACATGTCAGTATTGTATAATAATCAAGTTACATGGTCATCAAAAATAAATTCTTTTATTGTCCAATTGACCACCACTTAGGCTTACGATTTGTTCCCATAAGAATAATTCATTGTTAATCATTTATTAGGGTCACATAGTTCACACGATAGATTGTAACTGAGATGAAACACACCCTGCTTTATCAATTTTAATTATAATATGAATTAAAGAATCAAATTGGTGATGTTTTACAGAAACGACAGAACAGACGGAAGTACCTGAAACCGATGGGCTTGTATGAAAGGTTTTATGACAATAAAGGAAGCCCCGTGAGGTATGTAAGAATAGAAGCAAGTGGCAATCTGTTGTAGCTGCCTACCCCGATGGGAGAAAGGCGTGAAAAAAAAAAGAATAAAATGTTTAAGAAATAAATATATTTTCGTATTTTATAATTTATACTTTTACCAATATCTGTCAACAAAATATTTACAACAACTGATATATAGGACCCCACGCTTTGTACGATAGTGTTTTTTTCTTAATCCCTATTCATTTTTGAATTTATAGAAAATGATTTTCTACTTTTTAGTTCGGCTAGCTACAAAATTGTGTATTTTAGGTTTTTTAAACTATTGATGTATTCACTTTTTTTTAAATTTATCAATCGTTAAGCTTTCCTTTTAATTTTTTTTTGTTGCGAAATATATGAAACTTCTTAGTTGATACTGCCAGTAGTGATATGCTTATGTTAAAGATTAAATCACGTGTGACACGTTACCGCGTTTTAAGATATGGAAAAATCGTTAATGCTGATCAGGAAAATTAGACAAACTTATTAAATTATTGTATTATCATCGGTCCTTGATAAGTGTGAGAAGTTTAAATTCATTCCGAGTTTTGATGTAGGTGAAAATCACGTTCAAAGATTCCGGTCCATCCGATACAGATCAGACAGCGCGATAGAATAAACTATGATTCCGCCTTCTGCAGTTCTGTTATATGTATGTATGATATATTTTAGGTGCATAAAAGAAAAAACTATTGCAGCCATCCGGGGTCATTCGGATTTAAGGATTAGAAAGCGAGACTATATTCAAAGTAAAAATAAATAAAAAGGAAGAATATGAAAGGAGAGCGATATTCTTTTAGAGATGGATTGGGGAGCAATCGAGGAGGTCAGGGTCGCATACCTGTGTGGCCTTAAAGTCTGAATGCTCCTTTCTAATAAATTTATATCGTGTTCCTAAGAAACGTTTCACCTCACTTATTGAAAAAAAAAAAAAACTAATTCTATTGAGTAGAGCGATACAACTCATCACAATTTACTAGTTAGCTATAAAAATCCTTTTCTGTTTCAACAATCCCCTCTTACACTTCTGTTTACTGTAAGCAGTGTCTATGGCAGAGGATTAAATTAGTCTATTAGGCAAACAAACCGGATATTTGGAGCCACGAACTTTGTGCATTACAAAAATTTGCTTGTAGAAAGATTCAATAAAACCGCACTGAATGTTGAAGCAGTCCGACTTACGGCCACGACGGACGACGGAGATAGAAACGACGTACACATAAGGCTTGTTTGTGAACTCATTAATACCATAAATAAAACGACAATGATATTGTTTGTAACAAAGTGGAATACAGTCTGGTTATATAAAATTTAAAAGACGCGCAACAAAAACCTGTACCTAACGACTTTTGGGGTCAAGGAACTTAAAAACATTTTGATACCTAGGACGTACTGAAAACTTCGATCACAGTTTTTAACGCGTTTTATTAGCTTAACTTGTTACTAACTTACTATGTAAACAAATCTTGAAGTCAACTGAAATCTACTTCTAATTGTCGTATCTTAATAAAACTTATTTATAGAGGAAGTAAGTAGGGAATGAAAGAAAAAAAAACACATTCATAATATTAAGCTCATAACGTCTGTCTTTTGGGATCCAAATCACTCTCGGTTCCCAAAATCGTAGCCGGTTTCTCGAAATGCACAAAGAAAAGCTCATATTGTTTATAGTTTCTTGAATACTTATAGGTTCCCATGCATAATAGATTTAAAGGATTCATAATTGTTACCAACCCCAACTATCAAAATCGAAGCCCGATTATGTATGTATGTTTCACTACACTGCATATTCAAGACACAAACGGTGTGTAACATAACAGTCAACTTGTCACTTGGACTAAGTAGTTTGTAAACAAGAACTTGTATAAAGCTTCAAATTTAAGAGCTATGATTATAATATCTTCTTCGTTAAGTTTATATATATACACATGCATCATATACATAATATAAAAAATAAAGCAGATGCCAAAATTAAATACTTTAAAAGGACATATGTATATATATGAAACTTACGTATTTATGATTGCAATAGTTTTTTTTTTAATAAAGCTTAATTAAAATATTTGCTTTTCATTTAATTTATATTAGAGTCATGACATACCTAGATGCAATAACAGCTAAGTTCCAAAATCGTAAATGAAAAGAGAATTCTGGGCGTGCCATAAACAAATTAAAAGCGACAACACTAACCAAGATGCACATTCATATATATTACGGCTCTCGAATTTAGACTAGGTGCATCAGAAAATGAACTATCAGTTTTCAATAAACAATAATTACAATACGTACAATGCATAAATTCGTACAATAACTTAATGATAATTAAAGTACATCTTTTAAAAATGTTTCTTTCACAACATTAAATACCAAGGCATGTCAATGGATTTGATTGTTTAACCAGTAGGTTACGCCTGTTTCACTAGCCAACAAGGGTTTTAATCTATGGCCTAAAAGAATGAGTTACACTAAGATTAGTAACGTGAACTTGTTGTAAATTGAATATCCACATTTATACGTACATACCTAGGCCACCCTTGCTCTGCAGATTACTGTCTCCCCCAGCTACTCACAACGATGATTCATCGTTCCGTTGTTAATCACAAAGAACTTTACAGAATAAGGTTTTAGGTAATAACTTATCTACTTTTAGAAAATATACCACAGCACGTGTTGCAACAATACTTTAAAAGTTCTAGTGCACTTAGGTACAACACAATAAATTTACTTCATTTTATGAATGTAGTAGATCCTGTACGCCCGAATTGTACCTACATTTTAAATTAATGTAACATTTTCAGTGTTTTTTTTTTTCTAGACAAAAGTTACATTAAGACTAACTCAACACAAATTCTAGTTAAGTACAGTTATCAATTAATGAAAGTTTCATTTCGAAAGCTGTAGGTGCCCCGTACGTGCTTACCGCTGCTGGAATAATTTGTGCAGCCGGCTTGTAAAGTTGTCTCGGTGTAAATATAATATAGTGAAGGTAGTTATGACAAAAACTAATGCTAAATTACTGCTTACCTTAACGCTTTTCAGTCCGTAAAATAATCGTTAAAGAATTTACACAGAAATAAGTAAAATATTCACTTTCAGCACTCACAGCTCAACACAATATGGCGGCACAGGACGAAATCCCCACCTAGAAAATAATTCAAAATTTTACTTGCTTATGATTGGACATTCTAACCGCGACGCTTCAATGCTACCAATCTTGTAAAAGCTACCAACATGACTGAGTAATAATTAAGAAAATATTCTCGATAGATTTCATAAGAGGGGTTTTTTTAACATACATGAGATTCTGCGCCTATAGAAAAAAGAGCAAGGTTTGGGAGTAATAATGAAAAGCAAATGATAATATAAATCTAAAAAACAGTAAAATTAATAATTGCTTTGGATTACGCCTTTTGAGTAACTTGTTCTGATCTTCGAAAAATAAGCGACAGCATACACAAACATTTTGCTAGTTATAATTCATCCGGGCACTTATGGGAATTATATGGGAAACTTTGGAGTGAATTGATAGGAAAGAGAAAGATTAAAAAAGGGATATTGCTATACAGTTGATTTGGAGAGTATAATATGGTCAAAAAGTTCACTGCGTATTCGTTTGAGAGGGATGAATTGTGGAGAATTTCAGTGCTTGCATGAACGGCACCTACACTGATTGGTTAAAGATTGAGAAAGGTCTTAGACAGGGATGTATACCTTCACCATCTCTATTTAACTTATTCATTGATGATTGTCTGAAGCAAATGAAAGGGAAAGAATGTGGCTTGAGAATGAATGGGTTACTCGTCGTTGAATGTCTCCTATATGCGGATGACCAAGTAATACTTGCGTCATCAGCTGAGGAGTTACAGGAGATGGTAACAAGCTTGCATGGGGCATTAGAAAGAAGGGGTATGAAAATTAATGTAAGCAAGACAAAAACTATGGTTTTTGAAAGAGATAAAAATAGAACGCGTTGTGAAACTATGATAGGTGGTAAAAAGTGGAATAAATGGATATGTATATGAAGGGTAATTCATATATCTGGAATCAAAGTTTACTAGGGACGGAAAATGTGATAGTGATATAGAACGAAGAGTGCGGGTAACACGTTCAATGGCGCATTGCGTACTTTTATGACCACAACAGAGTCTCAATGAAGGCTAGCGTAGAGGTGTATTGGTGCCAACACTCATATATGGTAGCGAAAGTTGGGAATGGCAGAAGAAGCACGAAAGTAAAATCAATGCGGCAGAAATGAAAGCATTATAGAGAAAAGCTGATGTGAAATTGAGTGTCAGAGTGAGGAATAGTGTGATAAGGCAGCAGTGGTGTGAAAGAGGATGTAGTGACTAAAATAGAAAAAAATATGCTGTATTTGTTCAGTCAAATAGAAAGGATGAATGAAAGAAGATTGACAAAAGGTATTTCTATGGCAGGCATTTAACTATCATTATTACAATGAAATACTCACGTATTTGTTTGTTGTTTTGTTTTGTTTTTCCATATGCTCACGTCTTCCTCTCATCGGCATAGGCAGATACAACAATAACGATAACGAGCTTCTTCAATTGTCAATAAAACTTTAATTCAAGCACGTCGATTTCGTTTACTTCTGACCTGTCCTTTCTTTAGAACATCACCAATTTGATCGGTGTTTTTCCATACTTAGGCTACTCTATATGGAAAAACACAGTTCTAGTAGAATTTTTGTCTCTGTTTATCATCTCCGCGGTCCTGCTCCGCATTTAAATATATGAATTTTAAAACTAGACTTCAAATTTCTGCAAACTGAAGAGGAGAGGAGTTTTATGCAATTCGATAGGTTAATTTTGACAGCCGCAGGCTTCCGGGGAAGGTGACGATAGAGTTTTATTTAATATTCAAGTAATAATGTTAAAAAAAATTATGTCCATCCCTATATATATTTTAATGTTCAATATTCAGTTCCAATCAAAAGTCAATTTTAAGTTACCAAAATTATTCTTATTGACCGCAGAGCAAAACAAAAAACAGTTGTCTATGATCATTCACATATTTCAATAACTCAAAAAAATCTATATCTATGGTGTAGTAAGCATAAGCATTGATGTCGCGTTGCCCTTGACTCCATCTGTATAATTACTGTTTTTAAAAGTTATTTAACGAAATTTTACTGAAATAGTTAGTCTTGACTTTGCGTAGTTCATTATTAATGCTATAAACCGTGTGTTCAGTGCTTGTCGAACTGGAGTGTTCTTTATTTAGTGTAGCGTCACCTGACTGAGTTCATTGTCATTTCCCGCCATTGTGGCCTGTGGATTTATCATTACAGCGATTTTAAGTGTGTATTCCTCCAAATTTAGATGAGGAATAAATATTAAGTGTTCATAAGTGATGTCATTACACGGTAATGACGTTTGTTTGCTAGAAGTAGAAGATTACAACTTGTACGAAGAGGAGGCATCTGATCACGCTCTAAGCAGGTATGTATAACCGGCGTGGTCACCGAATCCACGTCTATTTGCGCTTAATGATGTGTTTTACTTCTATAAACAATTACATTTTTATTGGATTGATGTTACTTTTCTGACTTTTCAATAAATTGATGTTTGCGCGGGCCATATGATGACGCTCACGCCCCGTGCCGGTTCATAGTCAGCTGTTGGTCCGCCATGTTTGGTCAAATCGAATAGACGTAGTAGGCGCCCCTACATATCGCAAATGTACTATCAGACATATGTACGCTCTAGCGTAAATAAAGCCATTCATGTTTTATATTTGAAAGTACACTGGAAATATTTCTTCAAAACTTGTGATCAATTTATTTATTTTTTTACCTCATTAGAAAACAGATAATATGGTATTATACATTTCTTGCCAATATTAATGATTATCTTGTAATGCAAGTTTTTATGAAAAATATGAATTAAACACTTGTTAGAAATATCTCAGTTATGTAAAATCCCAGTCTTAACACCATAGTAGTGACAAACATATAATTTCCTGAAATTTTTATCAATCCTCAGTGAAAAGCATTCAAACTCTGGGAGTAAAACAATGGAGGCAGAAAAGAGGATTCGAAGAGAAATTGCAAACAGCAATGAGAGAAGACGTATGCAGAGCATTAATGCTGGCTTTCAAGCTTTACGTACTTTGTTACCACGCCATGAAGGAGAAAAACTCAGCAAAGTATGTTTATTTTAGAAGATAACTACCTCTGCTTTTAATAAATAACATATTAATATAGTGATAATTCACACATAAACCTATTCCCCTTTACTGCTATTAATTTTTTGGTAAAACAATGAGTTAAAGAATACTTTTTTATTAAATTTAATGTATTGTGTACATTACTTAGTGTTGATACACAATATGTTTTGTATAAATTTTTTAATTTATGAGTATCAAAATAATGTTTATTTTTGGTTAAAGACATAGTTAATATAAATGGGTTTGCCAATAACTGATAGTTCCTGTCAGAAATGATCACAAAACCTTTTGTGAGTTTATAACACAAGAATTTTGAATGAAATTGTGATGTACTTGTGTACATTGGTAGTTTTATGAGACAATTCTTCTTATAACTTTCACAGCTTTCTGGATAATTTAACTTCCAATGTAAAGTATAGTAGTATTTCGTCAAAATATTTTTTAAGGATTCCAAATAAATTCCCCTTTTAATATGCTTTTGTTAGCTGCATGTATAACTAAATAACTAAGTAAATAAATTTAACCAACTTCTAATGTGGGAAATGCATGTGATTCAAATAAAAAATGCTTTTATATAAACTAACTAGCAGACCTTGCCACGCATTGCTGTGGCTAAGGTATCACAATAAAATAATATTGTGATTATAAATTGAGATGTAAGCTATCCTATCTCTCAAGTTGGATCAAACTGCATACGGTGTGCAAATTTGATTTGAACCGGTTGAGTATTTTATGAGTCCATCCTGGACAAACATAATTTATGTAACTTGTAAGAACTAATGTAGCATAAAAGTATGTGACAACAAATGTTAAAGTCAAATAGAAAATACTGAATTTTTTATCCTTACCTTCCAGTTTATACTTGTTTATTTGTTTTAATAGACTATCACATCACACATATTAAATTCCTTTTTGATTAGAATTTTGAAGTATTTTTAAATACTAATAAATATTTATTTTTTATTTATCCAATAAATATATTAATAAAACTTTACATCTTTGCAATACTATTAACAAAATTTGCAGTTCTATTGATGTGATCTGATAAGTAATCAGAAGGGGGATAGTTATTTTCAATAGTATTTATATGTTTTTTAAATATTTACAGGCTGCCATATTACAACAGACAGCTGAATATATATATAACTTGGAGCAAGAAAAAACCAGACTACTCTCTCAAAACTGTCAATTAAAAAGATTACTTAACCAACATGAAGGTGGAGAAATTCCTTTGAAGAAAAGGAAAGGTGAAATTGTAACTCATATACCTGCAATTATTCCTGACTCTACAGAAGATACAATGACTAATTCACGATCACCTGAGCCTGTCCCTGTGATATCTGTTACTAGTGCACCACAGAAAAAAGACTCAGAGAGTAATGAATTGCGTGTCCAGCTGGATCGAGAACGGCGACTGCGTCGCCACTTGGAAGAGCGCCTACATACTCTGGAAGCACAAATCTATCCTAGTAATGGACATGAGATAACTCGTCCAGTGATACATTTTGAACAGACAGATATTGCTGAATGTAAACTTGAGAGTGAGGAAGTTGAGGCACCACCTGTAGAAGCTGCACCTCCTGTGATAGCTGCTCCCTTATTGGAAGCAGCCATCAAAGCTGAACCCCGTGTAGAGGTTGAAGTACTGCCAGATGCGTCACATGACGCGCCATCGCGCTTGTATCTAGCAAGCACAAGTCGACAGAACCTGGAAACCATTGTGGAGGCTATCCGCCACCTAGAGGGTGATCATCTATTTCGTGAAGAAGTGGGCGACGCTCCCTTGGCACTTACTAAGAAGGCAGATCAAGTGCCGCCACCAAGACCTGGTGTTATCGTGGTAAAGCACTCGTGATCGCGTTAAACGCAATTTTGAACTCTAGGCTCGTAAATTTGCTTCTGCTTAGCGAGCACTCCTGACCCTCCTCGAATATAGTTTTAAATTTTAGTTGTTTAGTTATCTTTTCCAAAGTGACGAATCGATAAGTCTGCGTCTTTGTTTTTTTTTTTTACGCATTGATTTCGAATCGATAAGTGATAGAATTAGCTGGGTGCGATGGCGCGTTCGGCGCTGTGCTTAGTTTAGTCTCAAATGTAATTATATTAATAATTTTACGTTTATTTAGCCTTTTGCAGAAATCTTTGTCGATGGAAGAGGAATGACTGACTTACGTAAGATAATACAATGAAGAATGGACAGTTAAATGCATGCCGTGTGCCAATTTAATTTTATATCAATAATACAACCAGAATACAAGCAGTAAATGTGGTGATTACTAATACCAATGAAGGCAATAATTTTTATGATATTAATAAAAAAGAATTGTGTAGAAAATTATTCATTTAAAGGAGTATATGGTGTAAGTAGTAAATTAACCCTGTATTCAACAACTTTAGGACTAACTTATACTTATAACCTTATTTGGCTTGTCTGGCTTATAGTAGAATGCAGGGTATATAGGCATGCGGCTATAAGACATGTGTGACTTACTCTATTTTCAATTAATTCTAAAACTCTGGACCTTACCACATAATTTGGTCTATGAGTAATTTAAAATAAATTCCATTTGATAGGTGGATAATTAAATATTGACGTATCAGATTAGTCACTAAATTTCTGTCACCAATGTGTTTGGTGTGCCATTTACCCAAAATATTCTTTGAGATATTCAGTTTGTAAGTATGGTGACAATTCGCTAATAAATTAATTTAGAGGTTGATAAAGAATCTATAGTATAATCTATGAAATAATGTTAATCCAGTGTTGCTGCTTTTTTGTTCAGATTAAGATACCCAGTGTAATTACATATTTTATATGTGACCTTAGTAAATTATTATAGGCACTTTACGCCTTCCCTAAATTATAGACACAGAAAGTTTCCAGCATTCCATGTTATAGAATTCTCCGGAAGAGAGTTATTCTGTGTATGTGACATAGTTGATTCAGTTATAAGTTAATAATGTATTGTATTGAATTTAACTGATTAGTGTAATTATGTATTGCTTCATATAAGCATTCTTTAATTCAAACTTCTACTTTAGGTCTTAATCATTTAGGATTTAAATAGGTAGTGTAGTTGGCAACATATGGGGTGTATCTTGAAAACCATTATAAGAAAACTATTAATTTATCACAATTTTAATTCAAACCTATTCGTACACATGTCACAAGAGTGGATGATATGAGTTCGAGTTGAAAGCACTACTCAGATATATGTAAAACACAATATTGATTAAAAAGTAACTTTTTAACACTACCAATTAAATGAACAATTAAAATGATAAGACCACTGAATGTCAGATTGAATCAACATTTGGAATCTTAACAGTGAACAATCATGTTTCATGATTTTATTTTCTAAGCATTAAGACACAGTTTGTATGTTCACTGTGACTTAGGTAATGTAATTCTATACAGTGATTAAACTAATGTTTGCTTTAATATGCTGACATTTTTGTTATAAAATATGTAACATGCTGTGCTCTTTTGTTAATATTTTTTTGTAAGTTTTGAATGTATTTTTAGTTTGACTCAGCAACAGAGTGGATCAAAAAGTACAATGCATTGCAGACATGATGCTGTGGTCCTGTTGATAAGACCATATGAATTTTAAAGACTGATCATTTATTCATTTTAAGTTACGCTAGTTCAAGTCACCATATTAATAGAATAATGTGTATGTGTCCGTCTGTGTGTGTGTGTGTGGTCGTTATGTTTATGTAGCTATTTATATGTATGTATGTTGTGATAATATAGTCCAAAATTTTGTTATTTGACCTGACAGTCTTATAAAGATCCATACTCTGTTAACATAGCAATAATTATGTCAATCATACTTTACTGTACTTATGGCTAGTAAAATTTTATGTATAGACAAGTTCCATTAAAAGAATTAAATTATACTTATATGCTATAGATCTCTCTAATTCTGTTGGGTAATTAGTGTAGTTGTGTGATGCAAGTTTTTCTGTACATGTGCATAATGGAACTTTGTCAATTTGACAATACTGAACACAGTGCTCGTTACATGAAATGTCCATTGACATTGCTGCTGATTGATTGTTGATCAACTTCAGTTACTCCTTCTCAAAGACTATTTTAAATAACAATAGTAAATTTTTTAATATAATCAATGTTAATATCAATTATAATGAAATTATTTTTATTCCTATAAAGTGTCAGCATATTTCATGTAAAGTAGCCCTGAATTCAAGTCATATTATCTAACCTCGATACTTATTTCGCACTCTGTTTCTGAGTCCGTAGTGATAAGAAGTTGTCTGCCTACCGCCTTTACATTATGTCAGTATAGCATAATTAACAATGTAACATAACGGACTTGGTTATACTATTAGTGTAGTCAAAAATAGTAATAAGAGATTTTAAGTCAAAGAAGCAAGTTAAATTGTTTAAAATGTGTTATTATTTATGTCTTAAAGTATTAAAATGGTTATTTCTTATTAATTAGTTTGTAAATGATGATCGCCTCTATATTTAATCGACTTTTCGTTGTAAATAGCTAAAAACCAATAAAACATACAATTATTTGTTTTGAGATTAAAATATGAATATAGAATAAAAAATACTATAAGTTCACAATATTCTTAAGTAAAATATGTATATAAATATTATCAAATAGAATTTAAATTTTCTCATAGTTTTTAAATTTAATTTTTTTACCTGATAGACCTTTATGATTTGCTTTCATGTTAAATTAATAACAATGTTGATTTGTTTTGGAGTTTTGTCTCCAGTCACAACTGTGACATCAAAATTAAATCCAAACTTCATCTTGACAATGGTCTATCTGCTAAAAGCTACATTTACACTTAACCAAATTATGTGCCATGTTTTATTGGTTTTAAGCTCATTCAATATATATATTTCCATTTTCTACACTCTATCGCATTTATATCCAGAGCTTGATTATAATTAATCTGAAAAAATTTACACAAAAAAAATCGTCTAATTAATATGTTTAAACATTTACATCTGGAATAAAAAAAAATTTCCTTATGACTTCAGTTTGTATTGCATTTATATTAAGCATTTTCAGAGCTTTTGGATCATATTTTAGTGACGGGGTGAAATCATCTTCATTTCTTTGTCATTTAAATGGATAGTATGTAAACATTAATATATGAATAAAATACTGTACATTGTTTTTTTTATTATGTACTTTAATTTCGTATATTGTTGCAGTTTGTCTTATCGAGTACCAGATTCACCCTCTCACTGACATTGACCTATCTCATGTTCCTATGCAAGTAATATGGCAGAACATTTCTTACAATATATACTTGATAAAGTGTAGAAAATAATGCATGGATGTTTCCATTTTGATATGAAATTGATAAACATATTTCCTCTGATTTTAAATGTACCACATTTGACCTATATTTACCAACATTTATAAAAGATTGATATTATGGCGTTTCATTTACCTTTTGATACCTTACGTAAAGCTCGTCCCAATCCTTTTTAGCACAATTCACACGAAGGAATACTCTATCACTATCGCTGAAAAAAAAACAGATGATTGTTTTTTTCAAAGTAATCTTAATGTAGACAGCGTACCATTAGCTTCGCATGGGCTTGGTGGCCTTGGGGGCTCCTAAATTGTTATAGTAAAGCCACCTTTATCCCTCTGAGCTCAAAATAGCGTATATTCATGGCAGTGAGTCAAATTTAACAATATTTTATTATAGACAGACATTGGACCAGTTTAAATAAACGAGTTTAGGCGAAGATGATAGGTACTGATTCTCTATGTCCCCAAAGTAATTTGAACTTCTTTTTGTAAAAGTAAAATTTAAGTAGGTACCCACTGAACTACTATACTGTATATCTGTTGAATGAATCTAAGTCTTATAACAACTAGTAAAGTATCATTAAGAAAACTAGGAAACGTGCTAGTCTGACTCGCTTACCAAGGGTTGCATAAGCAAACGACATATAAACACCACTATAAAGCTAATAGGTACTACACGTTCTATTTTCATGTCGAGGGAAACCGCTCCTGATACAATTTAATATGATAGTTTTATGCTGCATACTACATTGCGCGGTTCACGAGTGACTCTACCTAAATACGGTAGTTATGTGACGTGCCAATACGTTTTAATTAATATGTTATTTAAAATTATACGCGTCTGTACGTACATATGTAAATGTCAAAAAAAAGTCGTATTTTGGTATTAACTTTAACCTCGCCATGATTAAGTTTTCAGTTCTGTCATGTGGTCTTATTTATTTTATTTAGTGAATGATCATCATCAATGAAGTATTGATTAACAAACGAATCTACTGCAATGCCACTAGATCGGCCTCCAACTGCCTGGACTTCATAAAAAATTTCCATATCACATTAAATCGTTTTTTTTTTTGCTTTTTAGTATAGTGGCACAAACGAGCAGACGGGTCACCTGATGATAAGTGACTTCCGCCGCCCATGAACACTTGCAACTCAAGAGTCACAAAAGTGCTGTCCGGCGCAGTGCTGCTTTTATTAATGTTCATAGCACTCGGTGCTTGACTGAAAAATTCGCCACTGGTGCTGATAATACACATTGCACATTCCACAAAGTTGTAGACAGTTAATGATTATAAATTTTCTCAGGCGTTATAATGTTTCGTAAAGAAAATGGTCTCATTTCATTTTTCGAAGGCAGCCACTTACAGGAGGTTTTCCTATATTGTTAGGAAAATGAGCTGGCTCTAATAAAGCTAAATCTAACTGAGAACATTTCAACTTTTGCCCGAAATTTTAACTTTTGGAGATAGAGGAGTCACTTTCTCGACCTGGAGCACTTCCATCAACAATAATCTGCATCCACTTCTGCCAATAAAATAATCAAATGATAGTCTTCGTAATAAGGTACCTATATTTTAGATCCAGCTTTCGGAGGCAAATAACTCTAATATGATTGTCATCAATCGCGCCAACACAATTGGGAAGTTCGCTCCTTTATGGAATTTCTCAGTTATAGTTATCCACTGTTCCGTTTTTGGTTTTGGATTTCTAAAGATCCCAAATCTTACCAATTGTTTTACAATAAATTGTATGTTTTTTTGAGAAATAAGAAATCTCTTTCCATATCAGCGAATGTTGCTCTCGAATGTAATATCAAAAAAAAAAATAGTTGCGACATTAATATTTTTTTCTTTTTTACAGTAAAAGATCTGATGAAGAAGTGGAAGAATATCAGATATAGTTATATGAAAGAACTAAAATCAGAAACTAGCACAATTTCAGGGCAATCATCACCCAAAAAAAAGATAATTATATTTATTTTGAATTGTTATCCTTTTTACGCCCCAACGTGAGTACTTCAGATAAACGTAGATTTAATATATCTCCTGTACCTTCAACTTAAACACAAAGTCAGGATTATAAAGAAAATATTTCGATAAGAAAACCTCGATAAAACCAAGTTCCTAGTTAAAATAAAAACAAACGGAAATACCTAAATGCCTCAAATAAAGAAACAATTATGCAGTATTTTGTAGTATTTGCCGAAAGACAAATTAAAACAAATTACAACAAGTTTCTAGCTGTATTTAATTAATACAAAGTTCCTTAACTTTGCCGCTGATACGTTAAATAATCATGTATTCTCAGAGAAACAGACACAGAAAGCTTTAAATATTGAACACGATTCGTTTTTAATTTAAAATTTTACTACCTTAAGTAACTTTGCACTTCTGATGTTAATTTTTAAAATTCTCGAACTAGTATTCATTACTGTAGCGCAGGAGACTTTACAAACATTCAAAGGACACCCAGACTCAGAACAGCAATTTGTGCGTTACACAAAGTGCTGTCCCGTGTAATGATCGAACCCACAACGTTCAAGCGGCAGCGACGCAACTACTGCGCTATCAGTATAGTCAAATTTTAAAGTTAGTTTTGCAATTAATACAATTTTTCGTCTTAACACTGCTTAAAAAAATTCAAATATTTTATTTCTTAAAATTGGTTCACAATTACTTGAAATAGTGTCTTAATTAGTATTAAAGATTGTATAGATCAACACACGATGATACAGTCTGCTTCTCAAAAGAAAAGTTAACAGTTTAAAGAACCCAGAACAAAGGTCGCGAAGTTGTGACGAGACGACCACAATCATTTCGCCATCCTTGCAGTGTCAGTTAAATCACGAAAGATTTTTCTTTTTCAACATTATTTTATTATCTATAAATAAGATTCCATCACAAATAAAACGAATAAAATGCAAGTCTCGCACCGCAGCACTATTAACTTATCAGTTATTTCTGTCGTGGTAAAAGTTTTGACAGTTCAAAAATCTTGCTAGATCCAGTTGTACCCAACTAAATATATTGTGTTAGTAGGCTCCTACCTTCTTAATTTAGCGGAAATTAGGTTTTTAGGGTTTTATCATTAACACCAGCCTTGCGTAGGTACTCCAAGCTCTCCTAACAATAAGGTACTTATTAGTAAAAAATAAAAATATATATAACATGACAGAAATCTTAATATGGACTGAATATTCTGCCCCAAATAAATTAACTGTAACTATGAACTTTTGAATTCTGTAATTATATGAACTACGAGTATAAAATGACCTTAAGCAGTGACGGCTCTGACAGACCTTTGTTTGGCATCGCTTAACAGTAATGTGATTCACATAACTTTTGTTCAATCCCGTTCACAACGCTGGCTAGCTAGTCTAGCTACTCACTACTCGGTGAAGGTTAGTAACTGAGACACAGAGAGTACCTTGATATAACCGAGAGTTCCGATCTGTCGAACAGACGTGTTTATGTGAATAGTGTTCCTGTCAAATAGATTGCGTCAGTAAACATAAATGAAATTGTGAAGTAAGTACATTAGTCTTAACTTTAAATCAACTTTACTAATGATCTACATCTAATATAGATGTTATATGTTTTTATATTAGTATATACTAATAACCGCTGCTTGAAATACATAAAAGTATTTAATTCACAAAAAGAATTAAAAAAGCATTGAATAAACATCGCATGTCTATCATGTCAAGATTCGTTTCACAATTAACTATTTACCAAAACAAAGTTCATATGTTTTATTTATAATCTAATTATTGTTTAATTTTAATTATTCCAAATAAATAATTTGTCAAAAACTATTTAAATTTTTGAATGACAACTTTGATGATTTTTTTATGCATCGATAACCTGACATTGAACACGACCTTCTTCAGACCCGATAAGCATTTAATTTAATAAAGCCAAACCAAAACAAACTGACCGAGAACATAATTTTGGTAAAATCTTTATTATCGCCATACTCTTGAAACGTTTAGCTCAAATAATTATGACCCATAAAACTCGTTAATTGTCCTAAGCTCTGTATTCTTTTGCAACTGTATTACTACCATTTGCGCATATTTCGATGTTTAGAAAGTTTAGTGCTCATTATGTCTATCAAACCGTTACACTATCATTCTGAACACGTTTACTGATGCTGAGTTCAACATCACATTATTATGTTCATAAGTATGTAATTACGTCTTAATAAAAACATTATTTAATACCAAAATATCATGCCTACTTAAGTATAGAAATCGTTTCATATCTACATAAGCAAGTATATAACAAAGACTAGTATTAAAACAGAAAAATAATAAGTGTGTATTATAAAATTGAATAAAACATAGCACACACATCTATGTAAAAGAAAACACTGCCAAACTTATTGTGATTTATGTTTTGAAATGGAGATATATGATAAATGAATTTTGTGTCAGAGTCTACACTTTGTTAATGTATTGTGTTTGCGAGTATTGTACATATTTATGCACAAGGCTGGTCAGAATAATATATGTAAGGTTAAACGGTGTAAACACTTACTTAGGCACACTCATGTTCACGAGTGGTTGTATTGTATATGAAGTTATAGCGGCCCAAGCGGAATTTGTTTACTCGGGAGTTAATTCTGCCACGAAAACTCAAGGCCTGAAGCACTGAGCCTTTAAATTTATATTTTTTTTTAATTGGAGGATAAGCAACAGGCGAATCTCACCCCTGCTTCAGAATCATCGATAGTCTCGTCACCGATTGACGCTTGGAGCTTTATTTAACAAAAGGTATTTACAACGCAAGTATTAAGTGAAATATTTGGATAGTGAAATAAATAAAATAATAAATAAAAGTATTTACTTAAAGTATATGCACTGAACGATATGTAATTATTTAGTAAGTATTTCAAACTCGACGCTCAACCTCCTGATTCATGTTTTCAGAAAATGAAGTTCAAGCTGTTGGTTTTTTATGTTGTCACTACCTTATGTGTCCAGTTTTCTGGCCAGGAGGAAATAAGTACGTCAGTGCCCAGGTGGGTAGTAAAGTATAGGTGCTTACTTAATTTTAAATATGTTTCTCTTAGCTAAAAGTATTTTCTATTTCAGTGACACAACTAAAACCGTCCTTCCGATACCAGTTTTTGAACAAAGAAATGACAGTATAGCAATAGCTATTAATAAATTTGGTTACAAACTATTACTAAAGATGATGAATGAGAAGAAAAATGATAATATAGTGATATCACCAACCGGTGTAGCAGGTAAATTACGTAATTGAACTTGTTCGACATAATTACTTTCATTGCAGCATAGGTCTATTTAAAGGCAATTATTTTAATCCTTGATTTCTTACTCAATTCCATTGGATTTATAAAGAAACACGTTCTTAAAATTACTTCCTTAATGAAGTATCTTCTTACCTATGAAACATAAGATACGAGTATCGTTATCAAGGACACCATACGGATACAAATTTAGCCGAAATGGCAAGACGCCATCTAGACGCACTACATTTTCTAGAAAATGTACACCATTGATACCCAAAGTGGTCTATAGCGACCCTCAGGCCTCAGGGGGCTACAACGACCTACAAGGGGTTTATGTAAATAAAAAAAATACTGCTGCTTTTAATGGAAACTATAGTCTCCAGCTAAATGTAAATATTCCATGTGTCACCTGTTTCGCAATCACTAAAATGCTTAAAAATGGATGATGGTTATAGTTTTTTGAAAACAATATTTATCCAGATCAAAGTCTGACTATAAAACAACCCAGTAGTTTGTCACATAGAATAGATAATTACAAAAAGAAACCAGACAAGTGCGAGTCGTAACGCCCACCGAGGGTTCCTTAAGCAAAAAAACCTCTATTTTTACCTTAATTTTCCGTCTGTTTGTCAAGGCCCCTTTTCCCCGGAACGGGTTTTTCGAGTGTGTACGTATGTAACGTATGTATGTGATTATTTGTAAGCCCCTATAGCCTTAACTCGATGTCTGAGCCTTGGTGGATTTCGACACTTTAATAGTTGCAGAGACATAGGGCGAGATAGTAAGATTTCTTTTTATCTTGTAATGCAGTCGGGGATTATATTTTCTTAAACAAATTTACTTGTTATTAGATATATAGAAGTTCGTTTGTTAATGGAATCCTCGGTCGGACGGAAAAACAAACGGAACGGAACCCTAAAAACAATAAATAATATAGCATAATTCAGTAGGTAGGTAAAACAATATGTAATTATTGTTTACAAAACGACTAGACTGTTTTAAAGCTATAAAAAAAAAATATATCCGATGAAGGAACTGGTTTTTTGAAAAGCGTGCACATCCCTACAACAATCAATAGAAGAATCCAAAACACCTTTTTATTTTGATTATTCTTACAAAACAGAAATTATAATAGCTACCTGGAAGCATCCACAAGATTTCAAACATTGTTTTTTATCTATATTGAAAAGAAATTCTATAAGATTATATATAGTACGTGCATTCCTTTACGAACCGTATTAATTCTGCGTTAACTACGTTCAAGAGAAAATATTTCTATGTTTCAGGCTTGTTAGCTATGGCTCTTTTGGGTAGCGTAGGAAGAACATATGACGAGATCGCTGAGGCACTCGGTTTTTCCCAAGGTAAGTTCTCGTGTGTTAAGGTCACAGCACATTGCTCAGGTCACATGTGTAGGTATATGTTGCTAAAGTGTGTAGTCATAAGATGTCATCGCTACAGTTAATTAAATGGTAAGTAGGTATTTGCCTCCAACACAAAAATAAAGAGGATATGATTATCGACGCAGAAATGACAGAATTAATTTTAAAAGTGTTTATAGATGCTCACGACCCACGCGACCCACCGATTCGAAAGGGATTACGAGTTATCCCTTTCCAACCGGTGGGTAAGTTTATAAAAACAACAGGTACCTAATCAAAAGCACGAAGAAATCAGTGATCCGTCTACCTACTAAATTGACGGATCTAGTTTGACTGAAGATTAAGCAACTAGCTGGATTGTTGTTTGTAAAATATTCGTAGTAGGTAGTTATTGTTATTATATGTGGATGTTTAATACACCTCTGCTTACTCCTTAGCGTGGAGGCGTATCTAAGTGTGTATGTAGTTAATTATTTAATAGGTCACTTACTCTTTATTTTTAAGGAAAGGTCAGACGGATTAAATAACTTTTTTCTACTACTGTACTATTGGTTAGCGCTTTACATTGCGTAATAATGCGCTAATAAGTGAACCGACCGTCAGCTGCTCAAGTCGCGGTGGGTGCGGTTGTGGGAGGCTGCGAAAGAGGTACAAAAAAAACAATTTAAGTGATAGTACGCCGGCTGAAACTTTTTCCATAAATAGTTGTTATCATACTGAGCTAAATAAAAAATCGTCAGCTGCATCGTGGAGGGGGGAATATGCGTCAACTGCTCACATGAACTTGTAAAAAAAAAAAGGCTGCTCTGTATTTTGGCGGTAAAGCGGTGAACTGTCGATAACACTTCGCATGGCATTTTTGAAAATATTGCAATTACAAATGCACTTTAGCGTTTTTCATAGAGATTATTTTTCTGATGAATCTACAATATAGGAGTACATCGGTTCGGCTGTTCCTTTCTGTGCCGATCGGTTAAAGTCTGGAACTCACTACCAGCGCATGTTTCCCTCTCACTTTGATCCCGGGTCTTTGAGGCGGGGCGTGAAAAAGCATATCACCAGACCGCCATATTGTGGGTCACCATGCTACATTGACTACACTTGCAATGAGGATGCTGACCACCACTCTTAGACTCCATTTGTTGCTTTCCATCAGGCAGAGTGGAGTCATTATGGTAGGCCAATATAAAAAAAAACATTTTTAATCGTTTTGTCAGAAAATAATATTAATTTTTCTTTTTTTTTATATTATATACTTGCGTCCGTTCCATTGATGAGGAGAACCGAAACTGATTGTGTTCGACAAAGATCCACACGGACACGCAGATTTTTCTTTGAAATAATGGGGAAGAGATAGCCCGAAGGTCGTGTTATGGGTTCGAGCAAGGCCAGAATCTATCTCGAAATATGTGTTTAAAAGGAAGCAGCATAATAGCAATGCTCCAATAATTTAAATCTTCACTTCGTCATCTGAAGGTCTTTCCACCACTATAAAAACAGCTGATTATTCTTTTCGTACTCTTAATTGAAGAATCACGTAGTTAAATTTCATTCGGCGTAATACGAGTATAACTTTATTTTACGTTTTTTTTACAAGTTCATGTGAGCAGCTGACGCATATAATTTATGGAAAAAGTTTCAGCCGGCGTACTATCACAATTTTTTTTTGACCACTTCCGCAACCTCCCAATTCCACACCCACCGCGGGTGCGCCAGCTGACACTTGGTTCAGTTGTAAGGCATTCATTCAGACAGTCATTCATAAAATGGCTGCCCAAAATGCAAAGCTACCTCTCGGACTAGTAGTCTGAACTTGCTTTTACCGCAAAATAACTACAGTCATATCATTATACAAAGGTATACATACAATGCACACCTTTATGTTGTACTTGAATATTTATTTTACGTTGTAACAGCAGTAAAATCTTCACAGATATATTTACAAACCGCAGAAACCACGAACAACTGGGTGAACTACTAAAATCTATAAACACAAACGTGTTCTCGAAAACCGTTTACGCAGATGCCATATTTGTCGACGCGCAGACGCCTTTACGTCAATTGTATCGCGACTATATCCGCGGCGTGTATAGCGGGGAAATCCTTAACACAAACTTTAAACAAAGCGAAGATGCGAAACACGTCATAAACGAGTAAGTCACACATTATAGGTACTTACACATTTCTTTTAAAAACGTTTGTCTCGATTTGGCTTGTTTTGTGTTTCATATATTAAGTTTACCAACGGTAAACACAGTACATTATGCTGTGTGTTCTCGGTAAAATAGAATAAGGCGTCGTAAAAGGTGATTCAGGGATCGGACTGTATCTGATAGTATACATATTATATTATACAGTCATACAGTACCCGGTTGGTGGCAATAGGCTTGCCTCCTATTACGTTAAGGGACTTTGACAATGTGGGCGTTTCAGACACCGCTGCCTACCCCTTCGTTGATCGTAAAGCTAGTTGCTTGTTCCTATACGTAGATTCTATGGAGAAGAACAAGCTAGAAACTCCAAGGACACTATATCCTTTTTTTTATAAACAATGTAGGTAAGTAACAGTGTCCGTTCTTCTCCATAGGATATAAGAAATGAAACAGACATTCACGACTAACTTCTCATGATAATTGAATAATACCCATAATTGGCTTAATATAAATAAACGATTTTGATTTGTATATACACCTACTTATATAAATTTATATTGTGTAGGTATCTCGGAAATTGCTTCACGTTTTAGTTTTGTTTGATTGGTCTTGTTTTGCTTTTTAACTTTTCTATTTACCTACATGTTGAATAGTGCTGGCAAAGAAGTTATCTGGAGTTTGGTGCAGTGTTCTATCTGCGTCCCGAAGTAATTGTCACCAAGTGACAGGAGTTCGAAAATAATAAACAATTCCTGAAAAATGTGCGCTATTTTAACACTAAGCTATTAATCATGAAAACTTTAAAACAGTATCTTTCTAGATGGGTGAAAAACCACACGGAAGGCCAAATAGAAAACTTCCTGAAGCGCTCTCTACCAACGTCTACAAAAGTGGCATTATTAAGTGCGCTCTACTTCAGCGGTCAGTGGGAAAAGCCCTTCCTACCTGAATACACTACTAAGTAAGTTTTAACAGAAAACATTTAAGACGATTTAATCAACACCTTTATTCAACTATTTCATTCGTATCAAATTTCTGTCCTCAGCTTTATGCATAATGATGTCTGATATTGTTAGGTATAAGCGAGGACAAAAGCGATATGAAAAATGAAATTAAACTCATTCAGTGTATCGGTAATTCATTCGAAAAGGTTGATTTTTAAGACTTATAACCTACTTTAAGAAATGATTTTCCTAAGAGACTATGTATCTTCATCTTCATCAATATTATTTTCTTTATTTCAATTAAACAACGTATAAATTAACTTTTTAAATACATATATAAAAAACAAATATAATGTATGTACAAATAGGATCTCTCAGGGCCTCAAGTGAAACACAAACTGCTCTGTACCACTGAATTTATTACTCTAAGATTGGCATACAAAACAGCAAGAAAACGTGTAAAAAAAACTAACTATAGCCGTCTTTATATACATCGGCTCGTAACATGCCATACCGCGATTTAGCCCGCGGGCACAACGCCACCTATCGAGCTATGGTGTAAACATTAAAAAAAAAATTAAATTGAATTAAAAAGTGTTTAGGATTACAGTTACAACTATTGCAATGACATAAAATCGGACATAGGTTCCCCTTGGGCCGCCCAAACCCTTTTAACTGAAACAATTATAAGTCCTGTCAAGTATGGTGACTTTCTAAAATATTACAAGTGCATAGAGAGAGAGAGAATATACAAGTATTTAGAACTTGGAAAACTAGGCAGTTTAAATTAATGTACAGACGATTTATAAAAATATTGTCTTTGAATAGTTTCAATATTTGGAAAATTTGGGCATAGGTTCCCCGTTGGACCAACTTTAGCTTAAAATAATTACAAGTTTTAATTTACACTACTATTGCAATAAACCTAACTACAATTAGTATAAAAATTACTTAAAAGTTCCAAATACTTTAATATTTTCACAACGTAAAAGTTTGTTACTCACAGTTTTCTGTGTGCTTTACCTTGCTGATGTCCACTTGATGGCACTAGTATCCCTGGTCTGGCTGGCTTGTCTACGTGTGTTTTCCAATGTTCCAAACGTGCATAGTTCTCCTAACAGCTTCATTCAGTAGTAGTGCCCTTTGCTGTTCGCTCGCGGTACTAGGCATCCAAGTGGCGCCAGTATCGTGACAACTCGAGATGTCAAAGTTAACCGTGATGTGTTTTGCCTTGATTTCTGCTTCAATTCTCCTATGAGCACCCTCTTTCTTTAGACCGTATCACTAATTCACTGCTTAACAATACACTCACGACGTCACTGCAGGCCGATGATAACACTACTTTCCACACGCTCGCGGGCAGTAAGCACTTCAGGGCGACCAATCTCTGGTTTAGGAAAGACGATGTACAAATTGGATCTCTCCGGTCCTCAAGTGAAACACAAACTGCACTGAATTTATTACTCCAAGATTGACACAGTAAACAGCAAGAAAACAAAAACAAACTAACTATAGCCGTCCTTATATACCTCGACTCGTAACATACCATATCGCGATTCAGCCCGCGGGCACAACGCCACCTATCGAGCTAATTGAATTTGAACAATGTATTTAAAATATTAAAAATATTGTCAAAGAGAGGGGCAGTATTATGATACATAATTAAAATACAAATACGTATTTGTACTATATTTGGTATTTGTATTTCAATTGCCTCCTAAAATGTAATTTGTATTTTAAATACCGTACACTAAGATATTTTGTAGTTAGTATTTCAAATAATGGCTTCAAAATACATTTTAACATAAATACATTTAGCGATCTTATTAATGGGTTCTTTCTTCAGAATAAAGCGTTCAATAGTCTTTAGAGTTGGTTGGTCAAATATCTTTTCAGTTAAGAAAATTTTTTTACTACTATTTTTTCTTAGCTATTCTCATTGTTATTTTAAAACCCTTTCATTTGATACCCATATTATGACTATGAGTACTTAAAAGTGACGCCATCTTGGGCAGCCGCCATGTTGGATTTAAAGTAAAGTTATTTCATTATAATATACTAGTTGCAAACCCTTTTATTTGATATTTATATAATGGGAGTGCACTAAAATAACTAGTCCGCCATCTTAGGCCGTCCGAAATATTGGATTCAGAATGACGTCACTTGGACAACTATGCATTTTCATCTGAACTAAACGTGTATGCAAAATTTTATCTCAATTAGTTGAGAATAACCACTTTATAATTCAGTTGTATGATTTAACGCAGACATACTTGCATAATAATACTTACATACAAACATTGCAAGCTAAAGAAAAGCTTGTAATAAAAAAGATGAAGTATTTAACATCAATATACTAGCGCACCCTGATTTAAAACATAGATATTACAATAAAGTGAAGTAACTACTTATTATTACAGGTTGCCATTTAAAAAAGGCGAAATTAAAATTATGACCGATCTTATGTTAAACATCGGGAATTTCAACTACACGGTTTCTGAAAACAAAGGTAAGTATATTCCTAGCATCTATATTATAAGGCGGCGGTGACGTTCGCCTGGTGCCAAGTTGGAGATTTTAATGCGAAGGTTGGAGTGACGTGTGACGGATACGCAAGTGTACAGGGTAAGGGTGGTGATGAAAGAGTAAATGAAAATGGAGAGTGTCTGTTAAATATATGTGTAGAGATTAACCTTGTGGTGACAAACACATAGTGAGGATATTAGAAGCATGAATGATTTCGCAATTGTGGACGGTCCTTTGAAAAGCAAGGTGACGGTGCGTAGGGACATACGACTGCTTAGTCGTAAGTCGCATCAGTGTTTGTTTAAGGGTTGGAAGCATCGGCCCAGAGCATCTGAGCATCACTGAGTTAGAACAACAGAAAAATTAATGCCGTGGAAGTGCGTTCATTGAGAAGTACATATGATCAATGTTAGATTGATTGATAGCATCGAGGAATGATCAGAAAGAGGCTGTAGTGACACGAGAAGACGTAGAGAAAGGAATGTTGAATGAGGAGGACTGATGAATGTGGAATGATAGTGGCATCACTGCCTACCCTGGTCAGGAATAAGGTAGGTCGTTGTACATCTCTCAAATTTAATACAGACAGTAACTGTAGGTTCGTACAAGGAGAGCTCAAAAAGTAACATATAACCATGGTTCTAGAATTTTGTGTATCGGATGCGTTCTTTGAAATTAGGGTATAAGTAGAAATCGCAGGGAGCGAGGTCTGGAGAATATGGTGAGTGTTCTATCAATTAAAAAACTGCATTCTTAATGGCAGCGAAGAACACATGGCGAAGAGGGTTATTTCCAAGCCGTACTTTAATATGGCTACGATGCTTACTATATTTTTGGAAATCTCTACTCGCTCTCTCTTCTGCACTTCTATCTATTCGTGGAACCCACGAGCGGAGACCTTTCTGAAATTTAAATAGTCGTAAAAGTATTAACTGAACACTCCCAAAAGAAATCCTTAGACTCTTTAACTACGCAAGCTCCGCCCTCATGCACCTGCCAGTCCGCGCTTCATGTCCCACATATTGCTTTCCATCAGGCAAAGTAAAGTCACTATGCACTATGTAGGCTAACATATTAAAAAAAAAACATTTAAGCGAGCGACCGTTATGTATTTTGATTTTAGAATAGCGAACATAGATGGAATACAGGCTCCTATATTTATTATATGAAATAGTTTTTTTAATAAAAATATGAGTTTTCATGTAAGTAGTTAGCGTTATATAAAAACTAGCTGTATACATACATTACACAGATTACATACTATATACACAGACTTTTATGTCTAAAATAAGTATTCACAGTAAGAAAATATAGTTTATTATCCAGTAACAAGATATTTTTTTCTCTAAATAAATTATTACTTTAGTTATAAGCAAAATAAGATTTGAGACTTAGGCCATTTAGTTTCGTGATCGAACATGATCAAAGAGTGCACACGTTATTCAACTTAATTGCCGACATTTTAACGTTTAGTACAAAACGGCCTGAACGGGTTTTAATAACGCGCTGTGCGCCGATGTCAGAGGGTCTGTTTTGCTCGCGTGCACATTCAATAGGTACTTTATTTAGGACTTACATATTTTAAATAAAATACATTTTAAGATCAGCCTTTTACAGTAATTATAAGGAGAACGGAGGAAGCTATGGAGGCTATTTGATTATTACCTATAAATAAAAATTGTATAATAATATGTATTATAAGTAGGTAGTAAACACCACTCCTGTTCATCCAAAGGTTGCCGGGAAGATATTGCTGTTAGCGATAAGGCCGCCCACGCTCCACTATTTAAATTTCAGAAAGGTCTCCGCTCGTGGGTTCCACGAATAGATAGAAGTGCAGAAGAAAGAGCGAGTAGATTTCCAAAAATATAGTAAGCATCGTAGCCATATTAAAGTACGGCTTGGAAATAACCCTCTTCAATATGTGTTCTTCGCTGCCATTAAGAATGCAGTTTTTTAATTGATAGAACACTCACCATATTCTCCAGACCTCGCTCCCTGCGATTTCTACTTATACCCTAATTTCAAAGAACACATCCGATACACAAAATTCTAGAACCATGGTGAGGTCATAACTGCGGTGGAGGTGTCTTTGAGACTCAAGAACACGACTTTTCTTATATTGTATTGTATACATATACAGCTCAAAAGTAACATACAATACTTCAATACACATGTATTGAAGTATTGTACATATGTTACTTTTGAGCTCTCCTTGTACGAACCTACAGTTACTGTCTGTATTAAAATTGAGAGATGTACAACAACCTAACGCCTTATTCCCGACCAGGGTAGGCAGTGATGCCACTTTCATTTCACATTCATCAGTCCTCCTCATTCAACATTCCTTTCTCTACATCTTCTCGTGTCACTACAGCCTCTTTCTGATCATTCCTCGATGCTGTCCAAATGACATAAAAAAAATATAATAACGTGAAATAAAAATATCAAATATAGATTACCGGAAACTTTTTAAACGTTTCCGGTATTGTATCTAACAATTTTACGTATACTACTAAGTTTACGCCTTTGAAACTAACTAATCGAATGAAGAACCTTACTAGTGTTTTTATTGCAGATTTCATTATGATAGCGTTACCATATAATGATAGTGAAACAAATATGTATGCTTTAAAGCCTCGTTTACCCCATAGACTTAATCTTTTGGAAATGATGAATAAAATTGACTACGATCATATTGATAAGGCAATCAATGAAATGACAATGACAAAATGCGTTCTTCGTTTTCCTAAAATGGAACTGAAAAGTAGCCTGAACTTAGATAATTCATTAAAATCGATGGGCATACACGATATGTTTACGCCAGGTTCAGCGAATTTTGCACTAATGGTAAATGGAAATGCTATTTTTAACAAGACGGAAGAGGAATTAATAACACGAAATAACGCGGAAGAAGAGGAGGAGTCAAGAATTGTAAAAGACATGTTAGACGGTCTACCTAATCCAGGGATACATGTAGACTCTGTAACGCACGATGTGAAATTGACTATAAATGGTACTCTTCTTATATTGAATTACTTTTTTTCCCATAATTCAGGTAAAATAAAATAAATCTTAATTGCCAGAGAAAATCCACAGGATAATTAGTCGGATCCTGGTGGTGATTAGGTAATTCTAGTTGTCTCAAAAAGTATGTCCGTTTGTGTATTACTAGATAACATTCCACCAAAAGGAGTTTCATTTTTTTTTTATGCGATAGGGGGCAAACGAGCAGACGGGTCACCTGATGGTAAGTGACTACCGCCGCTCATGGACACCCCCCGCAACTCAAGAGTCACAAGTGCGTTGCCGGCCTTAAAATAATGCCTTCATGGGCAGCGAATTGAAATAAGAATTCTTTCAAGTCTCTCTGGGCCTCTGCTTGTTATTGGATAAACTACAACAGCGATGAACTACTCAAACCTAAATTAAAATTGCGTGTGATGGCCGATTTGTCGTCTCATTAATCGTTGTGATGCATATGGCATATCGTATTATAATCGTTTTTTTTGTGTTATGTGAATTTAAGCACAAAAAAATGATAAATTCAAATAAATTTTACCGTGGTCTCCCACGCTTAGGATGGTCCGGCTTGACCGAAGTAACGCCATGGCCTCACAAAAAACAGATAGACAAACAATGAGTGACAGTACCGGGGATCCAACTGCTCCTCTCCTGTTATTCATCACCTTCGAAGGCGAGCAGCGCACTTATGACTCTTGAGTGGCAGATGTCCATGCCCGTTATGAAAACTAAGTTAATGTAACTCATATGAAACCTAAAATCTCGATTTATTTTGTGCTAAATAAACATATTTTTTTTAGAATATGGAACTGAAGCAGTGGCCGCTACAAGTGCAATACTTGCGCGTTCAGCGGAACTATTTTACGCCGATTCCCCATTTTATATTTTCATAAGAAATGAAAAAACTCACCTTGTAACTTTCAGTGCTGTTATATTTGACCCGACCATTGAATAATAGATCCATTCATTGAAAGATATGTACTTATAAAAAACACAGAAACTATTGGACACCAAAGATGTTACCAGTTCGTCTAGGACAAAAAGCAGAAAACAGAGAAATTTTGTTTGTGCTACAAATATATTTCAATCTATTTGATATAATAAGACTTTATATTATACTAATAAGTCGCAACATTGCAAGACCATAATTATAAGCTTTTTTTTAAGATTAAACAATTACATAAGTGTTAACATTATCTTATCTATTATTTTTTAATTTATCTATCCTGTCTTTAAGAGTCTGTTTCCATTGTTCTTCATTTATGCTTTGAGCCCACTCTGGTATTGAATCCTGTGGTAGTGCAAAATTTGCCATTGCTCTCATAACCTAAAAAAAAAATATTAATTGATAAGTAACTTTATTCATTTTTGAGTAGAAATTGAAAGATTGTTTTTAATGAATAAGCCAATGGCCAGAGGAGGGTGTTGTAAAGAAATAATCTTTGACAGTAGTGTCGGGCTCTGTTGCCGCATTAAGACTCACGTACGGTCCGTTAAGGCTTACTAGTTGAACCAGCTTAGTACGTTCCAAAAGCGCGGAAGCCTCCTAAGGCATTCACAGGCTTCTAGGTGCGACCTGGCATTCACAGGCTTCTAGGAAAGGCCAGGCATTCACAGGCTTCTAGGAGCGACCTGGCATTCACAGTCTAGCAATCTAGCAGTCTTGATAATATTTAAGGTTGTGTTCTCGCTTTCTCAAACTCAGGGATAATGTCTAGATACATATAATTTACTTTTACAATAGTAAAAAACAAAGAAATACCAACTAAATAAATTTTTTTTTAGAAGTTTTATCCAAGTTAATAAGGCTATGTAAATTAAGTATGGTTTGGTCAAGCTGTCTGTGCACAACAACTTAGTAAAGAACACAAACAAAGACTGAATATGCTTTGATCCAAAATCTATTTTTCTTAAATGTGTTTGTTTGCATGCCTTAACTACTCAAGTTACTACGTTTAACAGGTAGTAGAGCCACGCTGATTTATGCAGCAGGAATGGGCCGGCTCGACCGGGGCAGTACTACCCTCTTACAGAAAACCAGCCTAAAGTGACAACATTCGTGGTGTCTTTCGCTGGTGAGTGAGAGACCGGAGGCCCATCGATGCAGGGGTGACAGTTATCGTGGTATGTGTGTGAGCTGTGGAGTGCTGTAGAGTCATTGTGAGGGTGGCGTGGATCGAACCGTCGGCCAGGGAGACCCGTAGAAACGGTGGTGCCGCTGGCCGCCCGCGGCATAGAGAGGGGCCCAACCACGGCTAACCACCCTGGGAGGCTGCCCCGTCAGGTCGCGCATAATCCACGAAGTGGCTCGTCGTGCCGGTTGGTGACCGGATGGTGGGACCCGGCGACCACTTCCGGGAGGGTACAGGGGCCCTTCCGTCCGGCGGTTCGGTCACCGTCATGCTTCACCGATACATGATGACACAGCATTTTTAGTCTCAGTTTACATTGCCACGATGACTGTCATGTCTTTTACGCCCCCTTCCTCTTCTATCATGGCAGCACAAAAAAAGAAAAGTGGTCTTACAGCGGCATCCTCCTCTCCCACCAACCCGCTTTTTGAGGTGGAGTTCACTAACATACGTGGACTCCATGCAAACCTCAGCGCCGTACACCAACACCTCGAGACGGCTCGGCCGGCCATGCTCTTTCTTACGGAGACACAAATACGCCGCCCTGCCGACACGGCATATCTCCACTATCCCGGCTACGTGCTCGAGGAGTGCTTCCTCGCAAGGGCTGGAGTGTGCCTTTTCATCAGGGCGGATGTTTGTTGTCGCCGTCTGCACTGCCTAGAAGACACATCCTTCTCCATCCTTTGGCTCCACGTGGATTTTGGCTCTACGAGCCGGATTTACGTGTGCCTCTATCGCTCCCATTCCGGAGACTCCGAGACAACTCGACTCTTTGACCACCTGAGTCAAGCAGCGGATAAAGCGCAGGAGCAGTTTCCGACCGCCGAACTGGTGTTTTTGGGAGATTTTAACGCCCACCATGAGTCCTGGCAGGGATCTTCCAAAACTGACCACGCTGGTCGAACTGCCCACGCATTTGCTCTCACGCATGACCTTACCCAACTGGTACTCCAGCCCACCAGGATACCAGACATAACGGGTCAAGCGCCCTCTTTGCTGGACCTACTGCTGACGAATCACCCAGCGCAGTACAGCGTATCGGTTCTCGCCCCTCTGGGATCCTCCGACCACTGCCTGGTGTCGACCTCAGTAACTCTTGTTACGCCTCCACGACCTGTGGTAACAAGGCGCCGGTTATGGCACTACTCGTCAGCAGACTGGGATGGAATGCGGGAATATTTTGCATCCATCCCGTGGGCTCAACGCTGCTTTAAAGATAGGGATCTGTCGCAAAGTGTGTCTGCCGTGACTGACGAAATCACTGTCGGTATGGAGTATTATATCCCCTACAGTGAAGTCGCCAGCACGAAGACCCGTCCCTGGTTCAATCGCGAGTGCATCCGGGCCGTTGCTCAAAAGCAGTCGGCCTACCGCGCATGGATCAGGGCCCGCGCACATTGTGACCCAGACATTGATCGCCTAAAAGCAGCACTAAACAGAGCCACTAGGGAATGCAAGAGGGCTTACATCAGAGCAGATGCCCAGCGCATTGCACGGTTTGGTCAAGAACTCGTCGCGTACCCTACGGGTAGCCGTAAGTTTTGGCGATTGGCCAAAGCCGTGCAGTCCAACTATTGCCAACCTTCGCTGCCGCCGTTGAACTACCCTGACGGATCACTGACCCACGAGCCGCAAGAGAAAGCGAATCTACTAGCTGACCTCTTTGCGGCTAACTCCCGAATCGATGACCGTTGCGCGCACACGCCCACCATTGCGTCCTGCGACTCTGCAATGCGGGATATTCGCATCCGGCAGAGGGATGTCCGTGCGGAGCTTCGGTCACTCGATGTCCGGAAAGCCAGTGGACCCGATGGTATTCCGGCGGTGGTTCTTAAGAACTGTGCACCTGAGTTGTCTCCCGTACTAACGCGCTTGTATCGCCTGTCCTATTCCTCAGGAATTGTTCCGGAGGCCTGGAGAGAAGCGAATGTTCAACCCATTCCCAAAAAAGGCGACCGCTCCGATCCAGCCAATTACCGACCTATAGCCGTCACTTCCATACTCTGTAAGGTGTTCGAGCGGATCATCAACACCCAACTAATCCGCCACCTAGAGGATCACTCCTTGTTAAATGATCGGCAATATGGTTTTCGGCCGAACCGATCCACGGGTGATCTTCTAGCGTACGTCACACACCTTTGGGGTGAGGCTATGGATAGGCATGGAGAGTCCTTGGCCATCAGCCTCGACATTGCCAAGGCCTTCGATAGGGTGTGGCACCGCTCGCTTCTCTCCAAACTTCCTGCATTTGGTCTGCCACCTAAACTCTGCAACTGGGTTGCTGCCTTCCTCGAAAAGCGCCGCATTAAGGTTCTCTGCGACGGCGCGGCCTCAGACTTCCACGAGGTAAGCGCTGGTGTACCTCAGGGCTCCGTCCTATCGCCTACGCTGTTTCTTCTGCATATCAATGACATGTTAACCCTTGGCAATATACATTGTTATGCAGACGACAGTACAGTGCACGGGCGATATTTCGGGCATCCTACTGCCAAGCTGGCAGACGTTGAGGAAAAACGACAGGAGCTTGTCGCTGAGCTCGACCGGGTCTTGAGCCGCATTTCCCAATGGGGCTGTGAGAATCTGGTCGAGTTCAGCGCCAAGAAAACACAAGCGTGTGTGTTCTCTAACAAAAAGTCTCCATTCCTTCCCCTTCCTACTCTTCAGAGCACTCAACTGCCACTGCAGGATAGGCTTAGTATTCTGGGTATGGATATTTGCCGGGATCTCAATCCTCGCGATTACATCGAGAGTGTCACTAAAGCGGCCTCGCGTAAGCTCGGCGTTTTGAACAAGGTGAGACGGTTCTTCTCGCCCGAGCAACTGTGTCTTTTGTACAAGACCCAGGTTCGCTCCTGCGTGGAGTACTGCTCTCATCTCTGGGACGGCTATGCGCAGTATTTGCTTGACGCTCTCGATCGGTTGGAGCGGCGCGCAGTCCGCATTATCGACTGTCCTGAGATCACCCAGTCTCTTGAGCCTCTGCAGTTGCGAAGAGATGTCGCCTCTATGGCAGTCCTCTATCGCCTACATCACGGGGAGTGTTCTGATGAGCTCTTCCAATTGGTCCCACCTTCTCCCTTCCTCTACAGGACTACACGTGCTGGCCTGAGGAGTCACCGTTTGTGCGTCGAAAATATACGTACCCGAACTAAACGGTTTGGCTCTTCTTTCTTGTGCCGATCGGTAAAAGCCTGGAATTCTCTACCAGCGCACGTGTTTCCTTCCCACTATGATCCCGGGTCTTTTAAGCGGGGCGTGAAAAAGCATCTCACCAGGCCGCCATAGTGTGGGTCACCATGCTGCATTGACTAGACATGCAATGAGGATGGTGACCACCACTCTTTGAGTCCACCTATTGCTTTCCATCAGGCAAAGTGGAGTCACTATGGTAGGCTAATATAAAAAAAAAAAAAAAAAAAAAAATGCATACACTCAAGCCCATATATCTAAAAGCTAAGACAGAAGCGTCTCAAATGCCCACTTTTGAGAACCAAATTTAGTCCACCTTATGTAATATAGGCAAGCCTATTGCTGAAATCTGGTTACTGTATGGCTGTATATGAAAGGGAATGAAATTTCCTACCTTCTACATTAACAAAGAGATAAGTCTGTTTTCAACCAGCCTTCTTATAATAATATATAATTAACTAGAAGTAGCCATAAATATGAGTCTCCTGCCAATACTTTTGTTTGCAGCAATGTAAACATCCCATGTTTATAAATTACTTAACATGTCTCAAAGTATTTCAGTAGTAGTTATTACTTGTTTTATTTGAATACAGACAACACACTGGACAGCATAACTCTTGCATTATTAAATACAATGTAAGTAACAACTAAACCTCTTCTTAACTATTAAGAATATATTATATTTCTAGGCAGTAGTTTCTTATCTTTTTAATAATATTTATAGATCTTAAGATAAATTAGATTTGAGTACTTTAAACTTAGTACAAACATGTTACTATTATATTTTTTTTACATGGTGTATTACCATGGCATATGGGGATCATGGAAATTAAATAATTGAAAATGTATGTAAGGCATGAATTCTATAATAATAATATTGTAGGGAGATTCGTGTCTTTGGAGCCCTTACCATCATTAGCTTGGTCTCTGTACTCGATCTCTACTTTTAATATTTAAGCTTTTCCACCGTTATATTGATTTTTTGGAATTTATGGCACCCCTTTGGGCCAGCTGGTGCCCAGACTGCTTTCTTCACTCAAATAGGCCAATGCTAACCACAGAGGGTGACTCCCACTTTGGAAGCCTACATTAATTTTATAATTAAAATTAAACACTGTCAGTTTTTAATTTAAATGTGACAAACATTATTATTTATTAATTATAATATAGTCTCATTTACGAAATATTGCCATCATCGTCATTGTCATATCCTCAGCATGACAGGAAAGGGAGAATAGACAGGGAAAGAAAGGAAAATTGCCTATATAGATGGATTGGTGTAAGTCAGGGTTGCATGCCTATTACTCAAACAGACTGGTGCCAGGAAGTCCAAGCACCTATCTAATTTGTTTTTAATAAGGAGGAAAGAGTATACAAACTTGCTGTGCTCTTTCACTATCCATTTGTATAGGATCAGCAGTACGTGGCATATTCCAAACTTCTCTAGTTAAAACATTTTCCATTGTCTCTATACTTGGTACATTATGTGTTGGTGAAGTGTCAACATCCTGTAAAAACATAAACTTCATTAGTAAACTATTCAACATCTAACTAAAATTAAACTAAACTCTGGTCTTTGCATTTGGTGCTTACTCTGACTTAATATACAACTTACTTGTGTCTTTTGATTTAATATAAAATTTTAAATTCTAAGTATATTTGTATGCTTACAATACAAAAATACTTAAATTTAAGTCTGAAATTAAGCACCAATTGCAAATTAATTTTATTTTTACTTAATTGTATTTTAATACTACTGGTTGATAACCAGTACCAGGCATACAGTCGTGGTCAACTAATTAAGGACATTCAAGATAGTGGACAGCAATAACCGGCTATGTACATATAAATATAAAACCCTGTTGATTTCTCAGTAACTATTATTTGCATAATTTGATCCGATTATTATACTATAAATGGCTGTAAATAAAAGATTAAATAAATATAAAAAAGTGTTTAATATCAAAGGTTAACCATGTATTCAATTTAAGGTACAATTCTGTAGCTGGACATTTAATTAAGAACAGTAAAGTAAAATGAAAAATAGAGTTAAACAGAACTAATAATCTGCAGTATTTTAATTTCTTTAACAACTTCATTTTATTACGGGTAAAATCAGTACCCAGTAGCAAAACCTTTGTTAGTAATTACCGCTTGACACCGATGTGGCATAGACATTATCAGTTTCTGACATATTTCAACAGGAATGTTTGCCCATGCCTCACAAAAAGCTTCATTAAGTTCATCTAAAGTTGTGGTACGATAAATGGCAACTTTTTTCTTAATTTCGTGCCAAAGGTGCTCGATTGGGTTGAGGTCGGGGCTATTTGCTGGCCAATCTAGCACTGATACCGACTGTCTGTTAAGAAACGACTTGACTGAACGGGCTGTATGTTTTGGGTCGTTATCATGCTGAAAAGTCCATATAATAGGAAGATGTTCCTCAGCATAGGGAAGCATAGTTTCTTCTAATATTGCCTTGTATTGATGTTGGTCTAAGTTACCCTGAACTTTCCTCACAGGTCCCACTCCACGTCCAGAAAATGATCCCCACATTTTAATGTTTCCTCCGCCATGTTTCACCTGCTTTTTTGTGAATCTTGGATTCATTTCCGCTTTTACAGGACGCCGTACGTATTGCCTTCCATCTGAAGAAATCAAATTAACCTTGGTCTCGTCAGAGAATAATACATGTTGCCATTGGTCGTAGGTCCAATGTCCATATTTACGTGCAAACGCCAAACGTGCATTTCTATGCTCTTTCTTTAACAACGGTACTTTGCGAGCCACTCTTCCGAACAACCCTGCTTCTACCAGACGTCGTCGAACTGTCCTCGCTGATACACTGACTCTTTCGTCTGCCCCAAACACTTCATGTTTAATTAAAATAGAGCCTAGAAACGGATCTTTCTTAGCTAACCTGGTTATCATTCTATCTTCTTGCGGAGTTGTTTTTCTCGATCTTTTTTTTCTGGGCACATTTAAAGTTGTGTTATTGCGCCTGAAATGTTGCACTGCATTGCATACCATAGTTTTTGAACAATTTAAATATCCTGCTATCCTTCGGTATGACCAACCGCGCTGGACAAACTTCATGATAATTTTTCGTAGTGTTGCATCGCAACTTTTATTTTTGCCCATTGTTCTTCAAAATAACTCTCAAAACTTGAAATTACAAATCTAGATTGCCGCCAAAACTACCACAAAGAATAGGAGAAGAAAGAAAATAATAATTGAGATTCAGATTTTGAAACTAGAACGCAATATCTCAGTGTCCCTAATTAAATGGCCAGCCAGCATTCTTTGAACAAATAGCACTGTGATCATCTATCAGCTATACTGTAAAGAGTTTGTATAATTAGGCACATAAATGACTAATTATACTTACATGTAAAAGATGTGGAATATTGTTTAGACTCCTTGGAAAATAAAAAATAAATTCACAATTTGGATTAACTAGAGAGTGTCCCTAATTAGTTGACCACGACTGTATATGTCTAAATGCTGTATGAGAGCCTATTCCATTGGCATGTGAGATACCATTTTTCATAGGGTGGATCTCCATAGTTTTATTAATACCAAGTTATTAACTTTTTACTATTTCTTATGTGTGCACAAATAAATTTTATTCTTTCCTAAGAGTGTCATATAATAATATGTAAGTTGACAAGTTGTCAACATATGCCTCTACAAGCTGCTCCATTTTATTAATAAGTAACAAGTATTTAACAGTATATACTTTAACTATTTGTGAAGTAGTAAACACTAAAATAACACCAAGAATATTGACAAAACTGTAATTATTTTGATATGCAATTTACAAAGTGCTTGCTGCACACAGCATTAAAACCTAATTATCATATTCATATGTAGTGGCAATTATATAAAATACGTATGTCATGTACTTAATAATATGCCATGTAGTTTAATCGGATTATTTAGTGACAATAAAAATCTAAATGATTATTATACTGAGACCGATTAAAAAGCCTTGGCATATTGTTGGCTATCAGAGCGGATTACAAAATTGATTCTGGAAGCGTACCTCTATGTCTTCATCGCTCTCGTGATTTGAATGCACCACCTCAGGTCCTTGAGCCAGGGGCTCATATCCAAAATATTCATGTTCTTCATCACTTTCATCACCATTTCCGTTCATTATCAATTCATGTCTAGGCGGTGGAACAAGCTCTTGTGGGTTATTTTCAGGGGGATCCGGACCATCGCACACCATATTGTAATATTGAGTATCGTCATGTAAATAAATCGGACAAAGTAAACCAAACCACCTATCAATAAATAGAAGTAGTATCCTACTTCTGTTCTACAAAATAAATAAATAATATAACAACTTGGTGTTGCCAGAAATGTTAGCATAGTATAGAGTAGTTAAAGGTAAGTGGCAGTCGCAGACAGTGCATAGTATGTGTATATAAAGAGACTGGCTTACGTCTGGCTAATGAAAACTGATCCCCGATTTATTAAGTTGCAACACCGTTGTAATGTGATTGCGCTATTATCGTAGTACAACGTTGTTGTATGTTGAATGCGTTTTTCGAGATTTCTAAGAGAATCATGAACAAAACGATTAGAAGTAATGTGAGGGAGCTCCTTTTTACCATGATAAGTAAACATGAAATAAAAACAAGAGGAGAAACGAGACTTATTAAACAAGAAATCCGAGTGTTTAGACATCATCACGACATTTGTAGGTTAGTTGAACTTGGTGATTTTGACACTTTTAATTTACCTCAAATATTAACGTGATTTAGGTGCGTTATCGCTAAATATTCTCTTCAGTATTAGCTATTAACTACTTACATTGTTAGTTATTGTATGTCGTAGCAAAATACTAATCCCACATAGGATATCTGGGCCTGATCCTCGACGAATGATAGCGTGGACCCAGCGTCGACAGAAGACGACTGTACACGGGGATTGTCCGGTCATATGGCACTATACGGTGCACCGGTGTGGGTGCAGGCTCAGACCGTCCAGAATGCGGCATGCCTCTGGCGCCCTCAAGGGGTCATGGTGGTTAGAGCCATAGGTGGTTACCGCACCGTGTCGACGGAGGCGGTGTGCACGTTGGCCGGAACTTCCCCGTGGGACTAGGAGGCGGAAGTGCTCGCCGAAGTCTATCGGTGGATGAATGATTTCCGGGCGGGTAGTGGCAATCGGCCCCGCCAGAAGTAGTACGCGAGTGGCGTGAGGCCGCTCGCCGAGCCATTATAGTTCATTGGTCGTCCTGCCTGGAGGCTCCACGTGCTGGCTTTGCCACCGGGGAGGCGCTCCAGCCTGTCATCATCGAGTGGGCAGGGCGACAGCACGGGACCCTTACCTTCCGACTGACTCAGGTTCTGCTGCTTCGGAAAGTACCTGCACTCGGTAGCTAGGAGGGAATTGAGTACGATCTGCCACCACTGCATTGGAGAGGATCTGTCGGCCAGCCGTTATACGCTCCATGGCGTTCATGGATAGTGATAGGAATTTACACAGGAATTACCACGGTTGCAACCTTCTGCGAGGAGGTCATCTCGCAGAAAGAGGCGGCGGAGTGGGCCCGGCAGGACGACCTCCATGGAGTCAATTCGCCGCTTGTGAACCGGGCGGTGGAGGCGCGCTTACCAGCACCTCATGCCGCCCTGAGTGTGGCTGCGTGTTGTCGAGACAAGTTTTCCCCTCTACCCGCTATTGTGGCCAACCGTGAGGAGGCGACGTCCTGGTGTGCCTGGACGTTATCTAATTGAGAGTTACCCGAAAGTAACAGCGCTTTTGCAGACAACAAGTGCTAGGAGGGTTCCGGATGTCCTACTGAAGAAGTGCCCGGATTTTTCCTATTTTGAGCGCAGCATGGCACACGTCATCGTAATGAATTATTACCTTACATTGTATAGAAAATTTGTTCTGCCCCTGCGTGTACTTAATACCTAGTCCTTAATTCATCATCATAAATAAATACCAATGCAGTCAACTAACTTCTAGCTTATAGGATAATGAATGCTGTTTACTTTACTTTTTAAGCAGCTTCTTGGTAATTTTGAGGTTATAATAAAAAAAATAAACAAATCTCAGAAACTAACTACTACTCTTTTCTTACTACTCGTTTCCTTACAATTGGTAATTTTAATCCTGATGGATTATCTTAAACTGAGCATAATCTGTATAATAATAAATTAAAACCTTTCTGTTTCTACTCAAGCAGGTGTTACCTTCTCATTGTTTTTTAAATTTGCCGCGCTTTGCAAAGTTCAACTTTCGTTGTGTAGACTATTATTAGATCAATGAAAAGGTAAAACAATGGGAAACAATAGTTTGTTTTATGTTTGTAAACGTATACCTTTTTTTTTTTCTTTTTGTGTGGTAACCCCCACGGGTCATCACCTCACCGGAGCTGACGGTGAAGTTGTATGTCGGACTTGAACCGACTAAAACCACACGGTGTTCCGGCAAAAGTGGGTCTATTGCACGGGACCTGGGTATACCCTAGGAGGGATTCTTCCAGGAACCCTGCAGACCTTGGCCACCTCTTTTGCCAGAGGCACCACCGCCATTGAATACGAGGGGCCTAGCCTCCCACCAGTTTGAGAGGAGAGCGTGGAACACGTCGCACCACCGTCTCAGGCCTGCTTCTGCTAGGGTTAGGACAGCCCTCCCGTTACCCCCAGGCCAGCGCTCATGGAGGCCGGAGATCTTTTTGTGCTCTCCGGCGCCTGTTGCGTGTTCTACGGGATGACGATGAGAGTACTTGCCCTCTCCCGTATCCTCTCCGCCGCCTCTTTAGCCAACATGACCTCTTCGCAAAATAAGGCGGCGGAATCCCACGCGCTCTCGCTTTGGACCATGGACAGAACCATGGTCTCTAGCGAGAGACTTCCTGAACCAATAGCCGTCGCGAGGTTGAGGCTCTGGTGCGCCCACGCTGTGCACTCCACCAAAGTGTGAAGCGCAGTGTCCTCGTGACAGCTTCCGCAGTGATGGCATGCAGATGTTGGCTCCCGGCCTATACGACACAGATACTTACCGAAGCAACCGTGCCCGGTGAGTATCTGCGTCAACTGGTAGGAGAGGCTGCCATGTAGCCTCTCTAGCCAATCCTCCATGACGTGCCTTACCGCCGCAACTGTGGCGTGCCCTGCGCTCGGTCGCTCAAGACGTTCTTTCCAACTGACCAAAAGGACCTGGTGGAGCTGGGACCGTTGTGCATCGACTTCACAAGCCATAGGTCGCAGCCCTCTCTACAGCGCTTCCTTGCGCCAGTTATATAGCGACGCAAGGACTTTCGCTTCCAGGTCCCTTGGTGCAGATCAAGCTAGGAGACTCGCCGCTTCGAAGGACACCGTGCGGTACCCTCTTATAATCCTAACGGCCATCACCCGCTGAGGGCGCAGTAATATAGCGGCATTGAGGGCCGTTAGTTTTTCCGCCCATATAGGAGCCCCGTAAAGGGCCATTAACCGCACGATTCCGATGTAGTCTCCTACAGGAGGTGTCGGGCCCTCTTATGTAGCAGCCGCGACAGAGCAGCCGCAGTTCGTAAACGTATACCTGTAAAATGCTTTTTTATAGACCAATAATATTCTTAAATTTAAAACAAGTTACTTCGAGTTAGCACTAATTATAATTTTGTAATATAACATAATTTTTTAAATTAATACGAATGTATCTTTTTTACGTATCATACATAATGTGAAGTACTAATTGACCAAGAAGATTAAAAAATACAAGAGAGCAGTTACCATATCGTGATTGGCCTTGTATGACACAATATATCTTGCTTGGGACCGGTGTCTATTTTGCTCGTGTAGCCAGAATATAGAGTTGACCACAGCATGATCAAATATCGACCAATAACAATATTTCGCTGCACATTTAATTGCTGTTTGCACATTATTATTTGCTAACAAAAAATATTATCAGCCGGCATAATGCATCATAAAATCAAAACGAAGAATCATACCGTAAAATAATTACATTATCCACTGTTAGAGGCGTTGATCCTCTAACAGTGTAATATGATCAGATTGATCACTAACAATAATCTGTGATCACTTACGTTTGATATCATGATGTAGTAATGTGTTTAGCTTTCCATGTCATTAAGCGCAAAACTATTTAATGATCTGGTCTGATCATATCATAATTTCACCAATCATTTCATGAAATGGTTGGTCACACCATGAAGTCATACATTCTATGATATGGCCAAGACAACTATTCTGTATATATATAACTATTTTAATACATTTTTGTAGACATACAAGAGTAATTCAGTGATTTTATTTATACTTCAATCAATATAAGCACAGTTTTTGGAGGGTTTTGACACAGTGACATTTATTTAATCGGGATGATTTTAGAAAAAGCAAGTAAGTGTTCTTTATATTTATTGCTAAAAATATCATCTTTCTATTGTACTTCTAACGACTTGACAGTGTTTTTTTTACAAAAAACTAAAGTTTAAAATATTTGGTACTGTTCGAAACATAATTTAAATGTAGGTAATGTTAATTCACAGAAATAATAATATAATTACAAATTCTAATTTTTGTTTTGAATGTATTAGATTAGACACAATGGAAAAAACAATACGAAACCTTCTTTCAGCACACTGTGTTGACAAGAAATTAACAACTTGATTATTATTTCGTAAATTGGTTGAGGCTTTCGCGGCCGATTGATGACTCGTTGGCTTTATTCGGGTCTAAAGGCCGTCGTATGTTGGAATTGCTTCCTGACGTTTCGCTAGCACGAGTGGCAAGCCAACGAGTCGTATTATTTCGTAGCCAATATTTTTAAGATAACTGCTATTATTGAACCAAATTTCTTAACCGCTATTCTATTATTTAAAACTGCTATCCCTGAATAGTCGGATCGCACCACCAAACCTTGGGTATTATTATTTTGTGAAACGCGCTTTTGTCTGAAATTTCCAAAGAGTGACAAACACTATGAGAGGGTTATGTTTAGTCTTTGTGATATAGAACATAAGTATTACGGAGATACGACATAATATACAATTACTTATTACAAATACATGTAGATGTACTAAACTGGCAACATAGGTCACGTCACATCATGAAGTCAGTGACCAGTGTGACCAAATTTAGCAGAATTCTGGGATTTTAGCAGAATTAGACACCCAATTTACAGCTTAGCAGACTGTGTCGCTAATTTGAAAAGATTGCAGTTTTTGGCAAAATCTAATAACATCTCAGCAGAAAATTAGCTTAAGTAACCATTCACAAATTATATGAGTTCCTGCTGTATGTGTAGTTTTGAGAGGAATTATTAGATTATTGTACATTTTTTAAATTGTGTACTAATTTTGCTTACAGTATTAACCCTTAAATAAATTTAAGGGAAATTAGAGCAAAAAGGGTTACAAGGATATTTTCTTAGTTCATCAGTAGTGCTACCTGACTTATTTTCTCTTACTTTATCTACATGAAAGTTTTGTTGAAAATAGCTGGTAGGTATTTAGCGCCCACAAGTAAATAGAGCTAGTCTTACTACGATACGTCCGAACTTTAACATAGTAGTAGTTCAAATATAAGTATTCATTAGCAGATATTTGGCATTTAAAAGAAAAGCAAATAGGAGACTTTAGTAGATTTTTGCGAAGCAACTAGCATATCATTCATTTTAAATCTGGTCACACTGTTAGTGACTGTGATGTGAAAGTAATCTTTGGAAGGGAACAGAAACAGCTGTCAGAAATAAGAACAAGAGAAAATAAAGAAAAACGTTTAATTGTTACATTATTAGAGAGAATTAAAAAAATTGGTGATTCATGGCTTAATTTTTCCTTAGGTTTAATAAGCATCGCTATTATAGTAATGGCTTGGAGGAGTCATGGAGTAAATAATGCAGATTTGGTTAACAATTTACGAAGTAAGATTTTAATATTTTTTTCTGTTTCTAAAATTTATTTATTTTTGAATATATATACACATACATACGCTTGCGCCTGTATCCCTTAAGGGATAGGCAGAAATGTTTTAAAGAATCACATTTTTCAATTATAATTTGGTCTTAATAACATAATAGGTGGCAATTTTACTGCGATAGCCTGGGCACTGTATGACTATAAATACTGTCTGGTATATAAAAGCCCGAATACCATACAATTACTAATTTAAGCATAAATAAGTTTTTTTTCATTATCCTGATTATGATCAACCTTATTAATAAAACATATTCAGTATGATGGAATTATATTTGTTGAATGCATAATACCGACTTGTTATATTTTTTGTTAACAGAAAATGGAATCATTAAAACTGAAAGTGTTGCAAAAGCTATGTTAGCTGTTGACAGAAAAAATTACTGCCCTTACGCTCCCTATCATGATTCACCCCAATCCATTGGATTTTCTGCTACTATCAGCGCACCACACATGGTAACCACATTTGCAACAATTTGCATTACTATTTAAAAAAAATCAATTAACTTATTAGTATGTTAAGAATAGATATATTATTTGAAAGCCTTTGTTAAGTTTCCGAGCAGTTAAATAATGATATGTTGTTAGTTTTAATGTATATTCAATTATTTACTGATAGCAAGGTATGACATGACACAAATTTCTCCCTTCTACTAACACAGGTTGTCCACATTCTCGAAAGTCAGGGATAGTTTAATGTTTGATTTAATGATGGTCAGAATACTTTTTAGAAACAGTATAAAAAAAATATATAAAACAATCCATGTTGTCTGTGCATTTGATATGATTTTAGTATATTACCAAAGTATATATTCATATTATTTCCATGCCTACTGAGGTTATACTGAAAAAAGAGTTTAATTAAAGATAAAGTTCCACTAGGTCCTGTGAGGGACTGTTTGTGTCCCAAAATTACCATGATTTTAAAATTAGGGTCAGGATAGATGTTCTTGTCTGACTTATAATCCTAACTATTGAACCATTTTAACATTAGCGGCCATCCGTAAATTACGTCACACGTTAAGGGGTCGGGAGGGGGTCGACGAAGTGTGACATTGTGTAGCAAGAGGCAGAGGGGTTTTGTTGGCAAATTTGCACTCGCTATACTAACTAATGCCACGCCTTTGATAAATGCCGCCATACTGCTCCTGGCCATGATTTCTTTATTTCTATTTAATCGATAATCAAGTAAACAACGTCTTTTTCTTAGATTGGATATTACAAAATTACTGGATTATCACATTTTGTAGTTGCTGAAAAGCATAAACTTATTCCCTCTGTTTATGCAGGTATTGTTATAAAGTAAAAGTTTTATAAAACCTGTATTTATTTTTACTTGCGATGGTAGTCCCGACTTAAATCTACGATACGAGCGAGTTATAGTTTCAACTTTAAGTCCAGTAAGAAGTAATTTTAACAGGGTGGAAATTGTACCTCTGACTTTGAGAGTGCAGGCATTATGTTGGCTAATATTTGAAGCAAAATGGTGATTTATGATTTTAATGTTGTTGCCGAATTCATTGCACCAACAGATACTAGACTGGATATCGAACAGGGTAAGGTATTGTAAAATGATGCGATTTGGTAGCACATCATGTACATGAATCACAATATTTATTACAAATAGTAAAATGCGAGGATGTTCTATGTAGTGGTGTGCGACGATCTAGCCTTTGGCGACTATTACGAGAGGGGTTTTTACCACCACCTGTTTTGATGAATCAGACGTCTTACCCGTATGTAACCATAGAAAAAGATGATTGCGAAGGAAAATTCGCTCCACTGTTACTTCAGCTATCTTTGGATCTCCGAGCTTCATCATATTTAAAGGAAGTTCCGTATGATAGCGATTGCTCCAGTGTCAAGACATACTTATTTAAGCGTTTATGTGGCATCTGTGGTCTATATTTTGCATCATACAAGGCCTACAAAAGAAATCACATAAAACGCAAGAAGTATTGCCCATCGCGAAGATTCGGCCTCAAATAATTGCTGCTAGACGTGCCAGGAAAATTCTTTGTTTTAATGATGACAATGATGCCTTATGGTTAGATGAAAAAGATGTTGACACAATTAATGTTTCTCATGTTAACTGTCCAAATTAGAAGGATGTGACTACTATGCCAGTTATAAATGATGAAAGGGTTCGAAGTCCATGGACTCAAGATGATTAAGTTGTTATCTTTCATTCATATAATATTACTTTATTTCTTTTTTGTTTTGATAATTTTCATTTCTGTTTGATTGTATTGAAAAAGAAATTCAAATGGAAATGAAAATAATTTCGGAACGCTACTGTTTTAATGTCTAAAATTCTAAATGTAAAATTGAAAAATATGTGACATCACACTAGGCAGGGGGTCTCACAAATGTGACCAGCTGTGACAAGGACGGGGGTCTAAAAATCATGAAATTCGTGTGACGTAATTTATGAAATTGTTTTTGGACAAAATTATAGTACTCCTTTTTGTAATAATAACTTTTTACAAATTAAAATTATATTTGGTTAAATATTATTTGGTCTAAAACTAAATTGCAAAAAATACTGTAAAATTTAAAAGCATGTTTTAAAAATATAATAAAAAAGTAGATAAGCACTTTCAATGCGCTTTTTACATTCCTTAGTTTAACTCCTTTAAATCACAAAAACATGCTATTTAAACACTCATTCTAACATAACCTAGGTAATTTCAAGCATTATCCTCTAACTCTACTGTTAAGTTGTATCTTCCACCATCAGTTCAGCAACATGAGATGCAATATATCTTAATAGCATTAGAAATTATAGGAAATAACCTTGTTAATGCCTATGAATTTGAAGGTTTAACATAGAAACTCCACCCTTTATAAAGTGGGCTAAAATATATCACATTAGGAAAATTTGAACAAATGGCCATCAAAAGTCAGGGGAATTTTATGGATATTAGCAGTGGACTCCCTGTAACACTATAATGACCCAATTATTTTGCAGAGTATGCAGAATTTGAATATTAATGAATCTTATGTTTCTTTTAGCATGCACTTGCACTAGAAAGGTTAAAGAAACAGCTAGTTCCTGGTGAGAAAGCTTTAGATGTTGGCTCTGGTTCTGGCTATCTGACAGCATGTATGGCTATAATGGTGGGTGAAACTGGACGAGTGGTTGGCATTGAACATATTCCAGAACTTGTAACACTAGCCCAAAAAAATTTGGAAAATGATAATAAATCATTACTGACATCTGAAAGAATCAAACTGATAGGTGAGTTTATTGCAACAGTTTAAATGATTTTATTAAAATTATAAAAGGTTTTAATTTTTGAAAATCAATCAATCAATTCAAATTATCAATTATGTGTGCATACATACAAACAAAACTTCAAATTAATCATAAACCAAGAAAAAAGTCAAAGAACTTGCAAGTTGCTTTTTTATTTTTTTTAAAATTACTATATTTTGAGGTGAGAAATTATAAAAAAATATTATTTTTATTAATTTCATTCTTTTCAATTTTAATTTTATTCTTGAAAACAAAAGTTAAAATAACCCAAAATTCGATAATTTACATAAATTAAATGCAGTTAATAACAAATACTTTACTATTTGTAGATCAGCTAGGCCAAAACATAAGCTCCTGTATCTGTGCATTTTATCATAACTATAGAAGAAGAAAGAATGATAAAATGCTGTGCCCTTTATATTTAAATAAGTTAATGTTAATTATAGTTAATTTATTTAAGATTTTTATGTTATTACAATCTTAGTTGGCGATGGTCGCCTTGGATACCCATCAGAAGCTCCATATAGTGCAATTCATGTTGGAGCGGCTGCCCCAACATTGCCCCAAGCAGTAAGTGTCATGTAAATTACTGAACATCACCCTGTCGCCCATTTTCTTAGCAACATTGATCAAACAGATCTATTTAGATTCTTTTCTAATCAAACAGATTTCAGATTCTTTTATAATTTATCTAGAACACCTCACGGTGTTCTAGATAAATTATATTATTAAGAATCTCACTAGACCGGTTTCCGAACAATAGTTAATACAGGATTATTTTTTTCTGGCTCCTTGGCTCTGCATATCTATCAATTCCAGTATACCAGTGTATTTAAGGATCAACTTGCAGGGTTATTTTTTAATGAATAAGTCATATTTATTCTTAATAGTTTAATTGATTATATTAACAGCTAGTGGAACAACTTAAGCCTGGAGGAAGACTTATTGTACCTGTGGGACCTGAAGGTGGAGAACAACATTTAACCCAGGTATCACATCGCACTACATTTAACACACACAAACAAACAATTGATAACAATGCTTGATTTCAATTGTTTTAGATCTTACACATTTTTGCAGTTTCCTTAAAATTGTTATTTGTTACATGTATTCTGTTATCTATCTACCTGATGCCCTTAGATACTTTAACTAACTATAAAGTAACATTGCAATTTAGATATTTCATGTTGTAAAATACTAGCCAAGTTATAAAAATATTGATTTAAACATTGTGCTTTTTATACACAACCCAAGGAGGAATTTAGTTCATATTTCTGTATGCTTGACCCATATTTTGCTAATTTAAAATGTTTGTAAACAAAGCAGATTTCTAAACCTATTTTATGTTTTAATATGTAGGTCGATAAGGCTGAAGATGGCACAACCACTGTCAAGAAGTTAATGAGTGTAATCTATGTACCACTCACTGACAAGGATCACCAATACCGTGAGTGATGTGATTACACCGATATCCTACTTACACCCAGTCATCTTACATTCTAGCAACACATACTAACCTCATTGACTTGTATTTATAAACAACCATCCTTCAGTTATTATTATAGTGTTGCCCATAGCGTCCCTAATTAACTATTTGATAAGAATAAATATGTAAATATTAAGAATAGTATGTTGTTTTACTCATATAAATGCATCTCCTGCTAAGTAATGAGTTTAGGTATCAATGTGTATAGACATTGCTGAAAAAGAAGTAGGTACCAATAGTTCTTCGCTGTTGATGCTTTTTAACAATAAAATAAAGTGGAAATGCGTAAAGACAATTTTGACCTCCCATGCTTGATTGTCAAACTATGTACATGTGGCTACTACAAATTAAATTTTACGGTAGCAGTATAAGAAAACATCGTGACTACATAGTAAGTTAAGTTAGTAAACCCATCGAAAGTTTGTCTTTTTTTAAACCTATTGTTACGCGTATGCGTAATCTATGTTAGAAATGTTGTATTGGTGTACAATAAAGTTTATTTCCATTCTATTCAAATATCAGCCAAAGTGAGGTTTCCAGGCAAAATTATTATTAAATTCAATTTAAAGCACGTAGGAAAAAATGCTGCTACAAATCTAGTATTAACTCCGTTGATGGACGATATTGTTTTTTAACGAGAAATTGTAAACAGCAAATCAATTGAAAGAATGTTAAAATATTTAATAATATTTTAACATTCTTTCAACTGATTTGCTGTTTATATTTAATAATAAAACTGTATATAAAAAGAAATTCTGTTTCAAAGGGGTTAAATAGTTCCTCCTGTATTTCCGATAGGTCAGGGACTTCCTTTCTAGGGTGCACCTGAGGCCCCGGCCATAAGACCCGTTGACGGAACACTGTGTGGTTTTAGTCGGTTCGAGTCCGACATACCACCTTACCCCTTAGCCCCGGTAAGGTGAGGACCCGTGGGGGTTTCCACACAAAAAAAAAAGGTCAGGGACTTGTATTCAAGTAGTCGTAATGGGGATGTCGCTATACAAAATAGATAGATGCACATTATATTATGATAACGCGAACCAAAGTTCCCACAACAAATAAAGAGAAGCCTCGGGCAATATTAAAGTTAAGGAAGTGGGACATTTACACTATATATTATGAAATATTTAAAATAGGTACCTAAATAAAAAAATACACCATAGTTCGCAAATGAATTCCAGTCACAAATAAAAACAGTATCATCATCAACCTATGGCTGTCCACTGATGGACGAAGGCCTCCCCTAAGGTGTCCCCTATCTCAGTCTTGGGCAGCCAGCACCCATGTGAGAAAAAGGGAAAGTTATGCATGTGTATATTTTCTAATACATTTTTAGCAATAAGAAAATGAGCTGTCCTTTACAGGTAAATGCTGCATAGTTTGACTAAACAAAGTATCAGAAAGTTAAATCGGTTGTGGATGCAGCTATTCTAAGATACGTCACTCCGCTGTTTAATTCAAATTCAACTACAGTTTATGGTTTTGTTTTAGGTACTTTGCGTTAAAGTTTTTTATATGACGATTTTATAACTGTTCATAAATATCCTCTCGCTTGGTTAAATATTACTGATAGCTGTCTTAATACAGTATTTTCATCAAGATGTTGTTCTAAGAGTACCATAATACTGATAAATAAAAGATCTTGTTTTTTTTAAATTGTATTATAAATTAAATTTTTGCTAAAACAGTGTTATTTTTTACTTCGAAATAGTTTTCCCGTCAATTTCTTTTTGCCGAACTGTTTTTCATCTTTATTAGCATCAATCGGTTGGGGCTTAGTGTGTAATATTGAATATAAAGTATCAGCTTCATTTTTATTTTCCATCATTGTTTGTAGTTCTTCCTGTAGAAATATATATATATACATAATTATAGTCAAATATCGTAGAGTTTAGTGTTAATTTATTAACAGACAAAATTAGTTTTGGAACATACCTGTGTTAGCGTTATTAAATGGTCTAAAGAAATGCCTCTATTCATGATCCTTGCAAGATTCTTGGTGGTAACTCCAGGTAGTTTCTGTACAAAGTCATGTACCAATATATTGTAGCGCTCGTAATTCATATCATCTGCAGTGTTATCGCCACTTAGTGCCAGAGCTTCTTGCACGTTAGGGTTTTTTCGACCTTGCTGTGAATAAAGTTTATTCAAAATATGTATTACATAATAAAAAAACTAAATTATACATCAATAATCATTTTTATAGGGACATTTATATACCTACAAAAAACCGGGTGCGAGTCTGATTGTAGGATAGTTAAAACGAAATAACCGTGTACAGGCTTGCTTTTCAATTAAACAAGCTTGCAAAACTACAAACTTTGTCCTTAGAGATGAATGAATGATAAAGTTAATAGGTTTTTTACGTCTTTTGGCCCAGATCTTGCTAACCAGACTAATAATAAATTTAAGTTTTGAGAATGGCATTTTTCCGAATATATGTATTTAAATTCGCTATTGTTTGTCCCATTTTTAAAACGGGAGATAAGACCCTAGTAACTAATTTTCGACCAATTTCTCTTTTAAGTACCCTTTCTAAAGTCATTGAAAAAATTATGAACAAACGAATATCTAATTATCTGGAAAGCAATAAGATTCTTGATGACAATCAACATGTTTTCGTTCCAATCTCTCCACTGACGATGCTGTTCTGCAACTTACTTCTAAAATTACAGCACACCTTGATCAAAATAACAAATGCGTAGGAGTATTCCTAGACCTTCAAAAGGCATTCGACATTTTCCAATCCTACTTACTCGTCTGGAGAACATTGGAATCAGGGGGAATGTACTTTTGTGGTTTAAGGACTACCTTACCGAAAGTAAACAATGTGTCAGGGTTGAAAAACACGTCAGTAACTACAATTATATGGTGTCCTATGGGGTGCCGCAAGCAGTGTCCCCGGTCCAACACTATTTATGGCATATATTAATGATTTATGTAAATACCAAATCAAGGGGGCAGATATACAAATGTTTGCTGATGACACTGTCATACTTTTCTGTGGTGACTCATGGGACAATATAAGACAATTAGCTGAGAAAGGTATGTCTGCTATTACCGCGTGTCTAGAGGATAGCTTATTATTACTAAACACCACTAAAACTAAATTCCTCTGCTTTAGCAAGAATAAAGCAGCTTCACCAAGTAATTTCAAGTTGCGGGTTCATTGTCATCCATGTAACCGATCTAACGTTGGAGTAAAGCATTGTTGTTGTCCGTCTTTATCAAAAAACAACAGAAATCAAATATTTAGGGGTAAACATAGATGACAAGTTAAATTGGAAGAAACACAACTATGGTTAGAAATAGATTAAGAAAACTTATACACTCACAGGCCCAATTAACCGCCCACCTATATTTTTCGTCACCCTGTTTGTTTATGTTAACTGTGGCTTATCTACTGTTTTGTTTTTAGTTAAGTGGGTACTATTTCGACCCTTAAACTTGTATCGCCGAAGCGTTTTTAGAATTTAGTCTCTGTTTGACATTGTTGCAGTAACGTTACATTGATTACATTTCTTGTTCTTGTCTGCTATCGTGTACGAACATTGTTTAATTTGAGTTTTTAGTGTACGATTATTGTTTGTGACTGAAAAAAATGCCACTCGATGCAACTGGTGCTGCTAGGGCAGTGACTTTAGCTGACCCTGGGTATAGCCAACGTCGCATCGCTCGTACGCTTGGTGTACCTCGAACTACAGTGCGGGATGCCATCAGACGCTTTCGGGAGACTGGTTCATACACGAGAAGGCCAGGTCAAGGCCAACATCGGTGCACCTCGGCTCTGGATGACCGCTTTGTTGTCAGTAACGTGCTAAGAAATCGCTTTAGCACCGCTACTGAAGCGCGCACACGTCTGTTTGAGGTGAGAAATGTCACTGTAAGTGAACGTACGATAAGAAGAAGACTGGCTGAAAGGAATCTGAGAGCTTTACGTCCAGCTCGCGGTCCACAGCTGCTTGCACAGCATCGTAGAGCAAGACTTGCCTTTGCACGAGAATATGCTGACTGGACTACGGAACAATGGAAGAACGTACTGTTCTCAGATGAGAGCAGAATAGCCTTAAGGGGTCCAGATGGACGTCAGCGTGTTTATAGGCGCCAAAAATGAACGGTTTGCTCCATGTGCAATAATCGAAACCGTGGGTTATCAGGGAGGATCCATAATGGTTTGGGGAGGTATCTCTTACGAGGCTCGTACCGATCTAGTGGTGTTTGATAGAGGCAGTGTGACTGCTCAAAGATACGTGGAGGAAGTCTTACAAGACCACGTCATACCTTTCGCACCATTTATTGGTGAAAACTTTAAATTAATGCACGACAATGCTCGATCCCATACCGCAAGATCCGTCACTCAATACCTTGATGAGGTCGGGATTCAAGTTTTGCCATGGCCGTCACGCAGTCCCGATCTTAACCCAAGCACATTTGGGACAACCTAATAAGACGTATTCGAGCAAGAATATCAGCCCCTGCGGCCTTACAAGAGCTCAAGACGGCTGCGATAGAGGAGTGGCATAATATCCCTCAGTCGGATATTCAAGACCTCGTAGATGGATTGCCAAACCGACTACAAGAAGTCATCAGGGCCCGAGGTAATAATACTCATTATTAAAATTTAAATATAAAGAAAGCGGACGATTTTTTTTTAAATTAAAGTCATCACATTTTCATGCAAATTTTTTGTAAAATCGATTTTTGGCATATTTTTTTTATTAAAGACTTTTGTGATTTTATTTATCCTTAATGGCTGCTTTTAACATAACTTCCATCAAATGTGGTCAAAATTTTCCGACTACTGAAAATTGAAAGAAATACAAGGTGGGCGGTTAATTGTGCCTGTGAGTGTATATATTTTTAGAGACTTGGGATTGATACCAGACACCAAACTTATGATACGAACATACAGAGCTCTGGCAGAATGTATAATCACCTATTATGTATATGTTCATGGGGTTCAGCCGCCAAAACTCACTTGCTTGAACTTGAAAGGGCCCAGTGGGCTGTACTCAAAGTTCTTCTTCACCTGCCGTTTCTATACCCTACTCATTTAGTTTATGAAAGAGCTGATCTTCTAACTGTGCGCAAACTATTTGTTTACCAAAGTAAACGAAAATATCATAAAACTTTTGTACCCTTGTTGAAACCTTCTGGTAAAAGAATAGATAGATGTCCAGTGCCAAGAGTTAAAAGTAAATTTTCCCAACAGCACTTTACTAATATTGCACCAAGACTGTATAATAAATTTAATTTAATTTATAAAACGAAAAACCTATCCAACTATAACATTAAAAATACATATTATTAAATTATGGATTAAAGACTTAGAATACGATGTTGAAAACCTACTACAAATTGTAATCTGATAGCAGGTTGCTTTGGACACACAGACACATGCTCACAAATACACGCACACACGCTACACACACATGCACACACACGCACATACTCACACATTCATATAGGCTATTAATATGACTGTATCTAACAAAATAGAATATACATATATCTAATAATCAAATTGTGAATATTCGATTCCACTTGTTTTTGGGAAGGAACTGACTCTCAACATACAGCTCACGCTAGTTTGGGAATCAGGGCTGTACAGTTAGTAATCACTTCTTGTTGCAATAAGAATTATTATTATTATAGATAGGAGATAGTCATTTTAATTTGTCAAGAAAATAATAGAATAGAACTCCGAGTATAATGTTAAAAATATTTGCTTAACAATTGAAATTCGACAACTAGTAGGTATACTGAGTATGGCCGCGGAAGAATGTCGTTCCCGTGGCCCGTGGAGGAATTGGAGCGTTATGTGAAGACAGATAGTTGATTTAGCGTGCGCGTCTTGAGTCAATTTTGATATTGTTCTAAAAATGTTGTTTGTTGTTGTTTTTTCTAGTATGGGCGCATATTTCTAAATAAAAGATTACTGTGGATGTTCTTGTAAATATCTGAATATCCATACATTCCACCACTATTCTTGGTATTAAATATAGTTTTATTCATATCAGCCCTGTCGCTTACGAAACACGTAATAAGGTTCATTGATTATTTATTTTGTTTTTGTGTAAAAAAGACAACTCCTGCATTCGTTTCATGCAAAAACAAACTATTTATCTAATAGTTCGTCTATTTTGGAAATCGATCATTTTTTGAGGAAGATGTTTGATCGTTTTTTTCCGAAAAACAAACTTACCTTTGCAGTTCTCTTCAATACATTGACGACCAGAATAGCAAGTTTTCATAATTATCACAACAAATTAACTTTTTCCTGTAAATGCTACTTTTCTTTTGAAGAAATCCTTTCCTCACAATAAAAAGATATATCTTATAAAATATCCTAGCGTCATCGTAGATGGCCTATCTTAATTATTTCATGCGCCTGTATCACCAAAGGATACTTCTGAAGCAAAATAAACTTCAATCCGATTTAACAATGTTTCACAAAGATCTTAGATATTTTTTTGAATTTTAATGAATACTAACTTTGAGTTCATAGAAAAGTTCAGCAGTAGCATAAGGGCTGGGCGACCAAACCAATTTTAACCTAGGGAAGTGTATCGTGAGAAGTTGCAGTTTTTGTTGTATGTCCGCTCCTGATATGTCGGTGGAAACAACGAAGTGCCCCTGCAAGTAAGTACACGTAACTTTATTATCTACAATAGATACAGGTACTTAGATTAACTAAAGCGGTTTTTTTTTTCATTTATTTTAAACCAGTGCAGTAAGAATATTTTGTCATTATTGACTTGGGACAATGGACCTTAAAGACGTGTTTTTTTTTAAATATTAATATTGTTTATGTGTTATGCTTTCATTTCTTAACTGTAACCGATCTATAAATTCTTGCATACCCGTTATCATGGGTATAGAAAAGTATGTAGGGTGGGATACCTTTCATCGAGAAAAAGTACTAATTCTAAAGAATGGCAAAGTAACTAATATGGTGAGTTTGTTTCTTAGACATTGATAGAAAAGCACAAAGGTATCGACATTACTTCTATAATTCTTACCTGTAAATTAAATGGTTTGTTCTGGTCGAATTCAATCAAAAGTATAGGTCGACTATAATTTCGACACATCTGAGTGCATTGTGTATATAAACGGCCAGAATTAAGTGATCCAATCAGATCTGATATCGACTTTCTTTCTACACATATTTCAGAGGTGAGAATATAATCGCCAATCTGAAAATGAACTTGGTAAGTATTATAACAATATAATCAACTGGCTTAACATTAAGAGAAACGTTATAAAATTTTAATAAATAATATAATTTTTCTCTGGTTTTTTTTATTATATAGGGGGACAAACGAACAGACGGGTCACCTTGTGACAACCGCTCTGTCCACTGACACCTGCAACTTAAGAGTTGTAAGTGCACTGCCTGTCTTAAGGGATGGGGATACGGGAATGGAAAAGGAGAGAGGGGGGATTGGGGAGAGGGAGTTGCGCCTTCGTAAACCACACTAATTTCGGGGAGATGCAACGCAAGCATTCCTTCACAACCGGTTTACTGTGAGACCGTGGTATCGCACCGTACGAGCCGGCTTACTCGTGCCTCAGCATGGCTTTACCACTGTTATATATAAATCATTTAACGTGAACGAAAGAGGGGATTCCTTTGCCCTGCTATTTAAAAACAACTGACGTGGAAGAACCATGCTACGTACGAGCTGTCCCGCCCGACCGGTGTATTACCACGGTCTCGCAATTGGGTTGTATTTCATACTCTCCTCAAAGGCGGGCAGTTCATTTACGACTCTTCAGGTGTGCATGGGCGGCTGTAGTTATATTTCTCTCAAGTACATCATATTTACAATAGATAACACATATTGACAGCATAGACCAAAACCTTTATAAGAGCTGGGGTCCGGACTAGGTCCGAGACCTATATGAAGGATCTCCAAGCTCCTGAGTCGGTACATAAACACTAGCTGGTCAATACGTAGTAATTACACCAAACATTAAACCAAACCTGTGTAGTTTAGTCTCCTTTTACGACACCAGAGGGATGGGATGGGGATTAATTTCATATCTTTATATTTATCTTTATAAATGCAAAAGTGTGTTCGTTTGTTTCTTTGTTACGCTTACACGTCTAACTACTAAACCGATCATCGGCTATTGACTTTTTGAATAATCATTGCCATTAATTTTAATCGAAAAAGTAGGTAATGTTTCGGAGATAGACAAATAAATTTTAAGGGAGCTATATTAATAAAAGATTTTATTAAAAAATAATGGTTTAAATTGCCTCCAAGCCCTGAATCCCGGGCTAGGTTTGAACCTTTGTCCCGAAAAAGATGAAAGATAAAATAAAATGTATTCTGAGAAGTTAGTTCATTAGCTGCAGAATTTTGACAATTTCATTTTCTGTTTTGCAGACGTTCGTAATTGTTCATTTGTAGCCTAATGGGTTAATCCCATGTTTATCTGTAGGGACAAACACTCACAGCTATAGTAACAGGTTCAATATTGATGCCTTTTTTGTGCAGCAGTGCAGGCAGGTCTGAACGGAACTCTCTCATGTCAACGATAACGACGGGCTTCTCTTTTTGTTGATTTTGTCCTCCTGCAGGTTACATTATAAGATATATTCATTAATGATCATTCAAGACATTGTGAGCACAGATACATGGCGTTTATATTTTTTACTTTTAGTGACGTAATCTTGTGGCTTATGATTTTTTAAACTTTATAAACTGCAAACTCCAACCTTCGTCTCCCTGTACTAAATAAACGATACAGAAAGTAGATCGAGAGATATCGTTTCCTATCATCGCTAACTACCCTGTCCAACCATTTATTATACTTTTGACAGGCTTGAGAACGTAACTGTTCGATCATTCTTAAAAGTAAACTTTGAAATGAGCTGTAAAAGAAATATATAAACTGCCTAGTCATATTTATCTACCCTATTTATAATCTATTAAATACACCAAATTGCTTTAAGTGTCTCGTTAAAATAAAATACCTATATGATAATTCACTCGCGTAATAAAAACAGTTACATTCTACATCTAGTATTGGAATCGAATGTATTCGCTGCAAATGAATAAATCGTTAGTAATCGTTTATACTTATTTGCATTTACGTCAGCTATTATAATAGCCTTAAGTTTAGAGTAATGGATTCTTGTACCTACTTTTAATGGACAACATCAAAATATATTGACTAAAATATGTCATTATATAATATATTAATAAAATATATTTTATTATTCTGAATCGTCGCATTCTTCTCTATATGAACTCGAATCATAACTTGAATCCTCGGTAACATTAATAATAAGTTTTTATATGTTTTGCGATAAGGACTATTATGTTCCATGCCACTGCTCCTGTAAGCTTCTTTAGTTATTTTCGCCTCCGTTGGAGCACTATTATCTAGCTGCTGCAGTCGAACTGAACACAAACAGTGGTAAATAATGGACATCATTCGGACTTATACATTTTAGCCTCGAAGAAGCTTGGTGTGCTAAACAGATCAAGACAGTATTTTACTCCGGCCCACCGCCTGCAACTTTATAAGGCGCAGGTTCGGCCGCACATGGAATACTGTTCTCATCTCTATGCAGGTGCACCCCAGTACCAGCTTCTCCCTCTTGACCGCATTCAACGGAGAGCGACTCGCATCATCGACTGCCAAGATATTTCTGATCGGCTTGACACCTTGGCGTTGCGTAGAGATGTAGCTTCACTCTGCATCCTCTATCGCTTGTATCATGGGGAGTGTTCACAGGAATTGTTCGGATTCATACCGGCTGCTGGTTTTCGCCATATCAATCCCCATCACCTGGACGATTGGCACTCCACCCCTGTGCGCTTCTCCAGAAGCTTTTTGCCTCGCACAACCAGCTTATGGAACAAATTGTTGCCTGCCGTATTTCCGAACCGATACGACCTTCAAACCTTCAAGAAAAGAGCGTACCTAAAAGGCCGTCAACGCACATGTGACTTTTGAGTTGCGGGTGTCCATGGGCCGCGGTAGTCACTTACCATCAGGTGACCCGTCTGCTCGTTTGCCCCCTATCAACGGAGAGCGACTCGCATCATCGACTGCCAAGATATTTCTTATCGGTTTGACACCTTGGCGTTGCGTAAAGATGTAGCTTCATTCTGCATCCTCTATCGCTTGTATCATGGGGAGTGTTCAGAGGAATTGTTCGGACAAATTTAAATTTCTTTTACAAATTGGAGGCGATTTAAATTTGTCTGTCGTGCATCGAAATGGATTTGTCTAGAAAAAATTGTCGCTCAATAATTTATTACAAATTTCATTGCGTTGTCTTACTCAACAACAATGTTACGATAGACTTCGATTGGCATTTCATTACGAAGCTCCATCTTGTTGTCATTGTTTACAACTGGTATAATGAGTTTAAACGTGATCGAAGCTGAAGATGCCGTCGCTACGTTTGAAAAACTGGTAAAATAGATGTCTTAAGAAGAGTGGGTTCACTGCTTCAGTTAATATTTCCATCGCAGTCGCATGCGATCGGTTAAATCGGTTTAAAGAAGGTCGGAAACTACTTAAAGCAATAAAAATATAAGCAGTTCTATATCATTCCGTTTTTAATTTTCTAAAAACATTCTGCGTTTTATTTTTATATGAATGATATCAAAACCTGCTTCCATAATAGCATATTTCTTCTATACGCTGATGATCTCAAAGTTCATAAACACGTCTTCAACAAGAGCTGGATAGACTAACAATATAGAGCAACAATAACAAATTGTAGAATGGGTTTTATTAATATCGTAAGAGTTAATGCATTAGCAGCCAAGTCCTTACCCCTTGGTTACTGATAATATACATATAATTCTAAATGTTTACCTGCTTTCCGAGTATCAACGGAGTCATCATCGTGTTCTACGTTTAAATTGAAATACTCTTCCGACTTTCCATCCTGATATGATGGCACCACCATTACCTGGAATTGTTCTTTAACTTTCTAATAGATATTAACAAACAAAACCTCGTTTCTACTACGGTTTTAATTAGCTTATTCTGATATTTATTATGCTACTGTTGGTTACTATGCTATTGTTGATTTAAACACTAAGCTCTGGAACTACCAGTCAGATTTGAATGCTCTTGAGGAATAATATAGGCTATAAAACATCACCCCGCGACACTTAGGAGCGTTGCAGTGAGCATAAACACAGGCGAAACTGCGGGGAAACGGCTAGCAGTTTATATAAAGGGGTACTTACACTTTTTGTTTGAATCAATAACTCAAATGCTAGTTTTTCCCTTTTCAGTGACGTCAGATAAGCTTGTTCTTCAACAGTTTTATCATAAATCAAAAAATATACTTTTGTTACAGTTTCCTCAGGTTTTTTCCGACACTCGAACAGTTCGATCTGTCTAACTGCAGCTATGTCAGCATGATATAAAATTACATACTCCGGACGCAACGCTTCTAATGTTTTCTCTAGCGAAAAGTTACAGCCGTTTTCTTTAAAAGTTTGAATACAAATAACAGGTTTCTCCATTTCCAATTGAGTGAAGTCTAAATTGTCTATCTGGAAATGAAGTTAATAAATTGAGGCAGTTAGAAAAAATGTTTGAATGATATCATATACTATCACGAATCATATATAATGCATTTTGTTCGAGTTTGGACATCAAGGATGTTTCTATCCTAACTAGTTCTTAATTAGTTAGGATAGAAACCAATGAGGACCCTTTCAATCATCACCCAAATACATATGAAAGTAAAAACGTATATTTTTAATAAATATGAAATGTGTCGCAAATCGTGTGTCAATAAGTAGCCAATGTGTTTTCCAGGGTTCAAAGAATCACACACTCAAACTCAAAATCTCTTTTTTTTTTAGTTTAGTCGTAAAAAGATTACAGATAAAAAAATTATATCACTCACGATTTTTTTTAAATATAAAAATACTCAAAGATCATTATTTACAAACAATGGAGAATGTGAATATGTTTGTTTAATCTATTGAAACTCCGTAACCGTGTAGTCTAATTGTCTAGAAATATGTTTGGTAATCTCAATTTTCATTTTTTCTAATCCATGTGTGACGTCACTTAAGAACATTCGCCGCTCTCACAGTCATGTTTGATTCATTCATTGTTAACGAATATTTCCTATGACACAATATTGTTTCCAGTTTATAGCATTAATATTTTAACTTAATTTTGACTAAAAGTTCATACACCCTAGCTAAGAGTGCGTGCTGAGACGGTGGCGTGACGTGTTCCACGCACGCCTCTCAAACTGGAGGGGGGGTTAGGCCCCACATATTCCCATGGTGTGGCCGCCCTGGAAAAGAGGCGGCCAAGGTCTGCAGGGGTTCCTGGAAGCATCCCTTCTTGGGTATACCCAGGTCCCTTGCAATAGACCCACTTATGACGGAACACCGTGTGGTTTTAGTCGGTTCGAGTCCGACATACCACTTCACCGTCAGCTCCGGTGAGTGAAGACCCGTGGGGGTTTCCACACGTAAAAAAAAAAAGCTAAGATTGCGTGCACGCTCTTAGAAACCGTTAGAAAGTGACGTCACAGCAGTATAATATCTCCGAAAGTATATAACGTATCAAAAAATTAGAATTAAACTATTTTTCAGTTTTTAATAGTGTACCGTGAGTGTACTTTGAAGTTAAATCAAAGTTAATTTCTATCTAAAATTGGTAAGATTCTCCATTATCATTTATAATATACATATATATAATATTTCTGCTAAGCGACTACCGAGGCAAGGAGCGTTGCTGTTTGAAAATATGACCGATGAAAAACTACACCGTGACGTAGTTCGTTGAGCAATGTAGTTTTGGGTTAAGTCACTTAATCGGACCTGGAAACGAATACTGACTGTAGTGTACCAAGTCCATACACCTACCCTCAGAGTAACTTACTCACATAAATTAATTTCTAGCTCCGTTTTTAGTACGATATTATTCTCCTAAATATACGCTCACTCAACAAATAAATTTACTTTTTAGCTTTTGTTTTGTTACCCGATTAATAAGCCGAAATATTTGAATTAAATCTTACCTGTGAAATAGGCTCAAATATGCTTTCATCTTGATTGTTTTTTACTGTTTTATCGTTCTGTGTAGCTACTTGTGTTAAAGTTAAAACATAATTGGATTTAGTTTCATCTAAATTTAATTCTCCCTCTTCATTGGTTTCACCATCATTGTGTTCGCTGACCGTTTGTTTCTCTTTATCTTTTTTAAGGTTGTCTGTTGGCATTGTTTTCTTCAATTTAGTGTATTTGGATGATACTGCGTTTATAGTAATATCTCTCTTAAATGCTGTGTAAAATAAATATTTATTTGCTCCCATTGTTAGATAATGATTTAATTGTGAACATGTTCTACTATCTTGGCAAAGTATTAATATTTTGCTATTGTTGATATTGCCACCTTTCTTCTTTATTTCATCTGGTATTTCTATCAGTAGTAAATCGCTAAGACATTTCCATTTAGGGCATGGTTCGGGGTCGAATTCTGAAATTAATACAAAATAATTGTACATTCCCAATTATAAATTTTGTCTCCTAAAACACATTTTCACATGTTATGTAATTTATTTTTAACTTTCTAGTTAAAATATATTTTAAAAATATTGAAGGGACTTAACAGTGTTCTGAAATGATGATGATGATAGATATCAGCACCTATTTGACCATTTTCTAAATTTATTTCTGATCAGTACAATCTGTTTTCTTCTCTATAGATAGTTAAATAGTTGACTAACCTTGTTTATGACTAAATACACGGCCACGTGCTAATCGGAACAATTGCTCCGCGGAGTCCAACAGTATCCATCCTGAATTAATTTTAGCATATTCTGGAGTCCTATATTTACTTACTAAAGAATAAAATGAAACTGAATCATTGTGGATTAAATTGCTGAAAAGAAACATTACCAGAGACATATATAACCTTTTTTAGGCAAAAAAGCCGGGGTTCTAGACAATTCTTAAAGGAATCCTATGATTGCTTGTTAGCTCATAAATGTGCTTTAATAATAGTGATCTATCTTCTATTTCATTAATTAAATAGAGATATCTTCAAAATAGTTCTTAGGCCTTTTAGACTTTCTTTGTTTCTATAAAAAGTTCAGAAAAGTCTAAAACCAGAACCGAATTCTACTTACTTGGTTAGTGCAGCGTGTACTTTTTAAATTAGCTATCAATTAAATGGCTTCAGTATTTGTATGGAATTAGTACTTGCCTATAAAATATCTGTCCAATTATTCATTCAGTAAAATCGCAAATTTGACAATCGAAGTACTTAGTCGATTGAACATTTGTAGAATGATATATTATCATTTGGAATATACAAAATAAAACATTTGCGAAAACTGTATTTTGTCAAATGATTATTTATAATGTTTGTCAAAGTGTTTGTCAAACATTAGTAAACCCAGGTAGTTATAGTGTCACGGACACGGATGCTTCTTTAAATGCCATAGGCATAGTCGCATAGGCCGGGAGCCAACGCGGTTGAATCAGGCTTGCCATAGAAGCGGCGGAAAGGGAACGGGAGAGATTTAGTACCCTTTGGTTCCGCAGAAGGCGCACAAGGCGTCGTAGAGTGCAAAATGACCTCCAGCCTCTGCAGGGACAAAACAGGGACTTCATTTCTAGGGTACACCTGAGGCCCATACCATAAGTCCCGGTGACCGAACTATGTGTGGTTTATTCAGATAGAATCTGACATACCGCCTTACCCATTAGCCACGGTAAGGGTCTCCACATAAAAAAAGGTAATTCTAGTGTTAACACTAGAATTACCTTTGTTTGTTAATACTTACACAGTCATACTTCTGAGCACTTTAAGGTCTTGAATGTACTCTTTAGTTCTTGTACTCAACTGGTGCCAAACACTATCCAACTGTGACTGAAGGATTTTATGAAACTTCTTTGTTATACAATTTTCTGTGGTGATTTCCTGCAATCAATTATGATATTATCATAATCTGATATCAGTTCAGATCCGAGTTGCGTTAATAGCTATAAAATGAAATAAAATTATACTTAATAATGTTTCTAGGGTACAAAAATATTGGATCTTTATAGGCGGCTGGTAACTATTTTTTATACCGGTCTCTTGTCAATGCTTATTCAGTAGCTTAGCTTAGTAACATAAATTCTCTCTCAGAATACCCCCCTTATATAACTGTAGCCATTATATTATTTAAAAAAGACAATTGTCAAAATGTGGGTGTTAAATACACATCTGCCTGTCTACTCTTTGAGGGTACAGGCTGGATGTACATGTGTGTGTGTATATATGAAAAATTATGTCTAAGATATTGACGTACCTGCATATCTATAGCCCTATTAGTGCTCTTAAGTTGCTTTACAGTGTAATTGATGATATCAAGCAAGCAAGTCTGAATATAGCTCATATTTGTCGTAAGAGGCACATGGAGTTCTTCAACTTGAGCTTGTCTGCTTTTGAGGCTTTGAATAACTGCACCATGGAACCTAGAATATGGTGAAAAAGTATGACATACAATGAGTATTGTACATTTTTTTGTTACAAATAAGCATTTTACACCATATTCTTTATAAAGGTAAATATACACTCTGTTTTCATAGTTATCAACACCATTTATAACGCAAAACACATGTTTACTATTTAAAGTCAAAGACCTTGCCGAGTTACGGTAGCGGGTCAACAGAATTGCCACTCTTACGAAACACAACAACAAAAAATATAAAATAAAACAAGTAACAATTTCAAATACAAAATAACACAAGTAACAATTACTTCAATGCACAAAAACACTGGCGTACAAAAATAAGATTACAAGTAACAATTCTAAATACAAAATAACCTAAGTAAGGATTTCTGCAAAACAAATAAAATAATAGTGCCAAAAGTATAAGGACAAGGGTCAATCGCGAATGTCTTTTTTGTGTCGGCAAGTCAAAGTACCTAATTAGACTGAGGTGGACGTTCATTGCTCGTTTTTGATCCCGACGACATTATTATATAGTTATTAAAATGCATTGTTTTATTTATGTGGTAAATACCTTTCCCTTTATGTTAACCGATACATATTAGCCAGCATAATCTGATATGTCATTTATTGCATTCACCTTTTTTGCCAGACTGATATTTCCATCCCACTGAGTCATACATTGCTTCGGCCCGTAATCGGTTTTTGGTATATAATATAATTGCCTGTAACTTAATGTGAGAAATATTGTCAAGGAGTAGGTAGGTAATATTGTAACTTAGTGAACCATTTTTTGTTTTGCGTAAAATCTGGTTGTTTAACAATTTTTTTTACCTAGTATGTAATGCTGTGTATCCCAACAATAATATTTGATGATCTAGCTATACCTATATATATTATTAAGCCCAGAATGTTGTGCTGCACTCTGCCACTATTCATTTGGAACGCTATAGGCTATTTAACATCACAGTTTTTTATATAAGGGGGCAAACGAGCGAATGACGAGTTGGACTGAGCGACCAGGATGTTTTTGGACCTAAATGTGCTAATCTCCGAAACTATCAGACGGATTTTAATGATTATTTTTGTAGTGGATAAATTATTTCTAGTGGAATAATAAAGGTTATTTAACATCACGCTGCGACCCTTAGGAGCGGTACAGTGACCATAAACACAGGTGACAGTGAGGAAGGCCCCTCGTATTCAATGGTGGTGGAGCCTCTTGCAAAAGAGGTGGGCGAGGTCTGCAGGGTTCCTGGAAGCATCCCTCCTAGGGTATACCCAGGTCCCTTGCAATAGACCCACTTGTGACGGAACACCGTGTGGTTCGAGTCCGACATACCACTTCACCGTGAGGTGAGCAAAGGTAGCTCCGGTGTTGTGATTATTATAGACCCGTGGGGGTTTCCACACACAAAAAAGAAAAAAGGTGACAGTGAGGAGAATGGCTATTGATATTTAATTTCATATTACACATTTGTACCGTATCCTCAAAAAATGTGTCTGGAGCATGTAGAAACAAGGGGTCTCAGAAGTTACACTTACTGAGAATACAGTACCATGTACAGTGTGAAAAATCCAAGTCAAACTGTTATACAAAGTGTAACATACCTTGGCCATAAAAATAATTCTGTCACAAATAGAGCTCGCATTACTTTTTCTACTTGATAAAATCCAAATGTGAAAGATATAGGAGAATTTGAAAACGCCTTTATAAATCCAGTCTGTAACAAAGTTTGTCAAATAATGAAGCATTTATTTACACAATAAACTCAGTTGTTATTTTTCATGCTAATAACCTTATTTGTGACGATTGAAACATATCTTATATCTAATATATGTATGTTTCAATCAAATTAATTAATAATAAGAACTAATAAATAAATAAATAAAATAAAATAATTTTTATGATGTAGAGATCTCTGCAAGCTATCAAGTTTAAACTTTGATCATTCCTTTTCATTCTAGTTGAACAACTCTACATATTACAAAGGTTCTCTGTAGGAAATCATTGTGAATGAGACTAGCTGTAGGTAACATATTGGTATTACATTTTCCTGTACTGGGATACAATAAAGTTTATATATTATACTATATTTATATACATTTATACTATAGGGTAGCAGATGAACAGACGGGTCACCTGATGGTAAGTGACACCGCCGTCCATGGAGACTTGCAACTCAAGAGTCGCAAGTGCGCTGCCCGCCTTTGAGGGTGATGAGGGATGAGTGATGCAGGGAGCAGAAAGAAGAGAGGAGGGATGAGGAGATGGAAAAAAGGAGAAAGGTGATGAGTGGAGAGAAAAGGGGGAGGGGGAATTGGGCCTCCGGAAACCTCACTCAATTCGGGGAAATGCAACGCAAGCGTTACTCACAACCGGTTTTCTGTGAGGCCGTGGTATCGCACCGGTCGAGCCGGCCCATTCGTAATATAAACTAGTAAATAAAATAAAATGTACACAAATACATAAGAACAGATGGCAAAGATTGTTTTTTTATAATATAGGGGATATAGGAGAAGATGGGGGGAGTTGAGCCTTTGGAAACCTTTAAAAACGTATTTGGGGAAACAACCGGTTGAGCGGCTCATTCGTAACTAAGCATGGCTTTACCACTAAAATTCATTGGGTCCTACAATTGATTTTTTTAATGCTATTGTTTTTAATTACAAATAAGTTCCTACTATTTTTATTATTATGTTATACTTAATCAATACCTTATTATTTTGTCTGTACAACCTTAATGCAAATGCTTCTTGACAAGATTCCAAAACAGTGTGAGCTCTTAAAACAATAATGCCAGTTATATGAGATATTGGTACCCTGTTCTTCAAGAGATCCACAACTAATATACGAGTAGACACAAAGTGGACACCCCCTTCTAAATATGACTTTTCCCTGAAATAAGACAAGGAATTATAGTTCATTTAGTTAAAGCATGCATCCATAAAATCTAATGAGTTGAGTATAGTAACTGTCTGTTTAAGTCACAATTTCTTTTATACTATATTTAAAGACAGAAATGAGAAAAGAATATAATAATAATTTAAGCTTTAATTCTGAAATTTTGGGTATACATGACAAAATGTGTAGTTTTCATTATTAAATGTCATGCAGCTCAGCATGCCTAAGCCACCTCCAACATCTACCACTAAGTTCTACTCATCTCCTATAATTTCTAGGCACAAATTTTAGGACTTCCCTTTAAAACTGTATATTAAATTAACTAGCAAGAGGTGGATAGCAGAGTATTAATATATGTTACTGTCTACTTAAAAGTCCATCACTTACCTATCTGCCCCTAAATTTGGTAATGGTGTTAAATTAAACCTTTCTGTAAAGTATTTTTCTTCATGATCACCGCTATTAATAACAAGAACCAAGTTACTAGGGTCCTTATATATCCATAATAAATTAGATATTATATTATTGTAATTAATTCCTCTGAAAATGTTAAAAAAAAAATTAATGTTTCTACTATAAATTTACCGCCTAAACAAAGACCCATTAATATGACATACATACTTGGCCATTATAATAAGTGCTTCTTTTTCAAAAGCATCAATAAATATCTGTTTCTCAAAAGATAACAAGGGGTACTTCATATCAGTAAGGACTTGTGCTTCTCCATCATCACAAGCAATCGGATCTTTGGTTACCGGTTCCAAGTTATTTGCCATTTAAAAAAACAATATTATTAAAATGTTTTAATACAATTGTTGTTCTTGCCTCAAGTGAGATTAAATCACACTCAACAATAAAATAACATCCAGCAGCCTACATCCACACACAAATAATGCTTTCTGCTAGAGGTGAAGCGTATATACTGGTACAGGTATTAAAACCAAGTATGTGCTTTCCAATACGCAGTAAGGGTACGGAGCGAAATACTGGGTACATACCTTTAATTTATTACGTTACACATCCAGTACGATACGAGCCGCGATCACAAACCATACGCTTTTAGTTACCCGACAGCTCACGGACGAACCCTACTAACTAAGTGTAGCCTACTGTACTGTAGGGTCCCTTTCGGATAGTCATATGGTAGGTATGTCTTAGGACTTCCCAATTAGACGATCTAATTCAATCACAAAATTTTAATACCCAAAGTACACCTTTATGTATTTTACAGTTACAAAATATTATTATGTCTAGGTATGAAAGTTTTTATAATTTAAGCTGTTTTGTTTACCACTTAGGTTGACAATGTTTGATTATTAACGTCAGTTGTGATTCCAAATTGGCGCATTTCACCCATTTATATTTTCATACAAAACAGTATAATAAAACTAATAGAGGGCTTATGTATGTATGTGTATACATAGCTGTGGAGTGTAAATTGTTAATATCGCAATGTGGCAGTCGAAAAGTGCAACAACTGCTATTTCTGCAACACAATAAAAAAGTCTAAGATTGCTAAAAAATCGTATAAAACTAAATTGAGATTTAGACTAATTAGAAATAAATTACGAATGTAAGTAAGGTGATTTGAAATCTTTTAACTGTGCCAATACTGCGTAAATACTAAAAACTGCGTAATAGAACTTAAGATTATCAGTGGTAGAGCCATGCTTAGGCACGAATGGGCCGGCTCGACCGGTGTGACGGTCTTACAGAAAACCGGTTGTGAAGCAACGCTCGCGTTGCATTTCCCCGAAATGAGTGAGGTCTCCAGAGGTCCAACACCCTCTCCTTATTCCTCTCCCCTATCACCCGTCTTCTCTTTCCCATCTTCTAATGCCCCGTCTCTTCTATCTCCAACCCGCATCACCCTATCCCTCATCTCCCTGAAAGGAGGACAGCGCACTTACCACTCTTGATTTGCAGGTGTCCATGGACGGCGTTTATCACTTACCAGCAGGTGACCCGTCTGTTCGTCTGTCCCCCTATAGTGTAAAAAAAAATGACAATACTTAGATACCCCTAAGCCTGGTAAAGTTGAAAGGAAAGATTTCATATGTCTTAACACATTTGTGTACTGGAAGCGTCGTATTAGAGGCATACTTGAAGTGTACATTTACTTATGACAGATGAAAGTATCTACCTGTATACTTAGAAGTATATCGAAACCTGGTTTCTGTACCGGGTATTTGACAATCCCCATACTTTGAAGGCCAGGTACACAGATTTGTTAGTATGTCTCATCCCTACTTTCTGCCTAACTGCCTACTGTAAACCACAGATACATAGGAAAATGTTAACATACTCTAAGGCGTTTTGAAAATCACAATGTTCTCCTGAACGATGACTCAATTTTACAGTAATGCACTTTAGTATCTGTAGTCTGTGCCCTAATGTATCCCATAAATTATACACAAATAATGTGTTCTATAAATATATATGTAGTACTGTAGTGTTTTGGCCCCTTAGATGTATAATGAATATATTCTACATCTATGGTTTGCCCTAATGTTAGAGGTTCGAGTGAACAGAAATAACCACAGATTATATTATCTTATAATAATGACTTCTTGAAAATATGTCAAAACCTAGATGAAATTGTATTTTTTATTCGATTCACAGATATTGTAATTGAATATATTTTAAACTGATACAACGACATATACACAACAAAAAATCAACATCGAAAATCGTATCAAAAGGATTACTTTGTGTCAAATTTGATTTATTAACAAAATATTTAGTAGAATTCAAACCGTGAAAGCACGAAACGCAAAAAAAACTCTGAGGTATATGACTAGTATGTTTTTGTGTTGCGTGTATGTGTGTGTATTCGGTGTCTATCATATATCACTCAACACTCATTTTCACATGTGAAGTGAGTTCTGTTTCGTTCGTTGTGTGGTAGTGAGTCTGGTAACTTAATAACCTCAATCTAAATTGTTTGCTGTTTCTAATTCAGAATGCAAATTTGACAGTTAATCGATATTTTTATTAGATATATATTTATCGAGGTCGATATTGATATTTCAACAAATATCGATACACCGATAAATCAGTATTTTTTTTTCATTATCGACTTCATATACTATGATGATATGAAATGTATTACAGCTTAGATAAATGAAAGAGAGAGGAAGGAAAGGTAATAAATACAGACACCTGACTTAAGGTAAATGTTTTTTTTTAAATTGCAACTTATCCTACACCTAATAAGATTGAACTGATTTATCGATGATACCCAAATCGACAGATAATAATAATAAAATAATTATAATTCATTGTCTTCTTTCAAAATCTATACAGCAATAACATCCTCACTTACGACTCGCTTATTTTAAAGTACTCTTACTTATGACAACAGATTTAAAGCGTTACTCAAATTTTAACACTAAACTCCACACGTCATTTACTCTCCGTTCTTCGCTCTCGCGGGATTATGGCTAAGCCAAGCCTCATTATGTTTGAGGCGACTAATGACGATTGCTGTATGAGTCAGTCAACTATTACAAAAGTAGTCATAAAAAAATATATCAATGAGAGTGTGAGTCAAGGTTTTGCAAATGAATAAATTAATATTTCATTGAATTTATTTTATGACTTATACATAACTAAATAATGGCGATGTCTATTTAAACTAGCTGTTCCTCATGACAGAATAATAGAACATGCCATGGAGTATGCATGTGATGTCGAAACAGGTATAGTAAATCACTATAGTAAACTACTAGTAACAGTATAGTAAACTATGTAATTATGTAAGCAGAATAACTAAATATCAAAAAAAAAATGCCTAAACTTCTACTAAAATTCAAGAGAAGAACATATATGTATATGGTCGCTAACATGAGTAAGACGAACATTTTGCTATAAGTATAACATAATTTGATGGAAGAAAGGAAAGATGGAATGGAAGGGAATAGGAATAGCGACTAAGGAAATTACACCATGCAAATATTATAATCATTGCATTGAAAGAAACGTCATTTCTTTTGTAACTCCCTTTTTCGACTAGAAATACGACTAGAAATTGTTGTTGTAGTAGTCCCTACCTTCGAGCTAAATTTTCACTAGTACCCGAAATCAAATAGCATACAAACTTTTGTTATCAACAGGGATAGCGATAGAGAAACACTGAAATATTATTATAGTTCTTTCAGAGAAACTACTCCATAATTTTATAGATAACAGTATTTACACTGTATTTAAATTACTAATTTATTATTATTATCTCGATATCTTCATGAAGTGTAGGTTTCAAACCCCTACATAAGAAACAAGCAATTTAAAAACCCCATGCCACTGTCAGCATATGGTGAACAGAGATTATATTGTAATTATAGATGATAATGCTGTGACAGGATTGGCTTGATTTTATTGATTGTTTTTATTATGAAAACTGTGAATATGGCACTAAATGATCTGATTGATTGATTAATTTCAAAGGGACATAGGGGAAGAAAGTAAAATTCTGTTAACATGTGCATGTTGTATAATAATCGATTTTTATAAATATAAACATTTACCCATGTGCTTCACTAATATTTAGTAGGTATTGAAGGATGAAATCGTAGCTTGGCATCGAGACACACGCTTTTGCTTTTTTCAAGTGGCGGTCAAAAGGTTAATTAAATTATTATGTAGTGCAGTGAATCATTAGATAATATGTCATGTGGTTCTCAGTAAAGTACAGTACAAGTATAGTTTGTACAGTTATAGGGTTATACATAAAAGCGGGCACGGGGCTATAGGGTTGCTAAGATGGTTGCGCTTGATGAGCCCCTATCTAACTTTTCGGGGATAGGGGCTTGAGTATATAGACAACGAAATCATACTAACCATTTTTATCACAGGTCAATTTTGCCACAAATAGCCATTCTTCAACTCTACTTAGTCCTGATTAAACCTTACAGTACAAAAGTTTTGTTAGATTTTACCGACAAATTAAATATTTTATTTGGTATGGTTATATACCAAACATTTCCATAAAACTACAGATATTAGAAAATAATTATTGTCTATACAGTTCAAGTTGCCGGGATATTAGGAGATAAAATAGGCACTGAAAATAATACGGTTTAAAAGAATGAAGAAATAAACGGCGAAAAACAAAGAAAGGAGGTGACGTGAGTACAGGCAAAAATAATTAGGTGCACATTAATATAGTCCCAAATCATTAATGTATTCGTGTTAATATGTAATAATAAGTATTATATGCACCAATGTTTATATTTTTATGTTCTCGTTTCATACATATATTTGATATTTTTTATGGTAGATTTACCAAATTGGGAGGACTTTATTTCGTAACAAGTCACACAGATTACAATCGGAAGTGCCGCCATATTGCTTGCGCCATCATCTCATTCATTGCATTTTTGAGGTCACGGTGCTGAGACGTGTCGTCTAGTGATATTGTGAAGTGCGTTTAATAGATTATAACTTTTGTGTCTGTTCAGGTAAAGAGTATTAAATTTCATGATTTTAGATTACCAATAATATGAATAACAATGTTAACATATAACTTGTTGTTTTAGTAATGCAAATGCAAGGTATGCATCCATTTGGAAACCAAAGGGGCTATGGTGGGCCTCCACAGCCACAGAGGCAGGGTCGTCGGGGAAATAATAGAGGAGGTTTCCGCAATTCTAGGTTTGACCAAAACCAGCGGAATCCGAATCATGGCCAAGGAGGTCAACGTCCCAATAATGAGGTGAGAGTTAGCTAATATCAAAAGAAACATTCACTATTATTAACGGTGTTAAGTTAAACCTATTACTTATTATAAATCATGTTTTTACTGCATCCTATAGCATCTATTCAATAATTGAATTTAATGCCTACGTCGCCGCCATTTTGTGTTGGCTTGGGGTGTCTGCGTTGTATAGACTACCAATCGATTTTACCGTTAGACTTTTATCTTACTGCTTCTGCATCAACTGAATTTAATGTAGTTACTTTATTTTACAGTTATATGTAATATAACGTACACATTTAGTCCAATTTTATGATTTGATGATTCACTTAGTATATTACATAGGTGGTATAAAAACCGCATCAGTACAAACAACAGCTTTTTTAATAAGCATCATACTTATGCACTTATACATATATGCTGTAGGTACCAAAACATCAATTTATGTCAAACATCTCTCATTTAGGTCTAGCTCAATGATCACAATCGCTCAATTTTGACTCTGTCGCTCGATAAGTGAGTGATTCATTTGCAACCTGTATCATTCTAAGAAATCTTTCACGGCTTAAACTTCTCTTAACTGAAGCTTCCACAGCTTAATATTTTCAGTTACAGGATAAGTACTAAGTATGTACCTATTTTACAAAAAATAGATAATTACTTACTTAAAGACTAGGTTGCCGTACTTAAAACTCCATTTCTACGTACACTGATAAAATTGTTCATAAAGTTTTAAAAAACGCCAACCTAGTCTTAGTAAGTAATAACTTACTAAAAGATTAGGTTGGCGTTTTTATAACTCGAATTGCTATGTACAATAATTATTACTTACTAAATGACTAGGTTTCTCGTATTTACAAATCAATTCCTACATATATTAATTTGACTACCATTTATTCGGTGTTATATTTATAACAAGGAACTGGGATAGTTTTGTTTTTAACTTCGAACGACGCTCGTTCATTGTAAAACCGACTTTCGAGAAGATGACTCACATGGTATACGGTACGTAATGATGGTACGGCAGTATCAGATACATATTGAAATTTGGCATGATACATATAAGGCGTATTTTCCCTTGACAACCTAAATACAACTATACGAAATTAGCCTGTACCTTACCTAACATCACCCTACAATGGGATGCACCTTTCTCTCTCACTCATGCAATGTTTTGTCTTACAAAAAAATCATATTTGTTGTATGGGAGCCTCTTAAAAAAATATTTTATCTGTTTTCGTATTTGCTGTTATAGTTGCAACAGAAGTACAACATCTGTGAAAATTGAAAATTTCAACTGTCTAACTATCATGTTTCATGAGATACACACATGATGACAGACAGACAGCAGAGTCTTATTAAAAGGGATCCCGTTTTACTCTTTGGGTACAGAAGGCTAAAAATGTTTAAAGTGCACTCCATTTACACCTTTTTATTTTGAAATCAATTAGTCAATTGGTCATTGGACATGCCTCTCCCTTTGCGCTCCAGAGCACCCGTTCCTCTGCCTTCGCACCCAGTCGATTCGCATTTTTAAATGCTGTAATATAATTTATTATATATTTACATTTACAAATAGAATGAACTGTTACAAAGGATGTTGTTAGGATTTTTGTTCTAAGTGACATTTTATGAATTGTACAGGGGAGTAACATAGGAACAGGGAATGGAGTGAGTGGGAATATTACTAATATACACATATTTTTGTCCCATGTAGGAATCAAGCCATATGGTATGGTATGAAATATGTCTTGGTTCCTCCTATTAAATTTGCATTAGAAGTTATAACTGACTAGCCTCACTGTCTAGTGGTTAGTGATACTTGACTGTTGAGCCAGAGGTTGTGTGAGTTTGATTCCAACATGGGACAATAATTTGTGTTTTCCACAAATAAGTGTTCCTAGTCTAGATGTTCTTCTGTTTGTATGTTTGCAAAGTTCCCCCAAAACAGAAATACTTTCTAGTGCAGGAGTTGCTTTTTAAAAAAAAACATCAATTTAAGGAATCTCATTTTTTAACAGGCCCTACTGACTTATGTGGCTTCTTAATGGTATATATTTCACAACAGGAGAGTTACACAACTTGTTATATTTTGTAGTAATTAATGCATGATGTTTAGTTAATCTACAATATTTACTACATACTTTGTTTATTTAATAATATTATACTTATAAAACATTAATTCACTGTATATTTATTACATACTGTATTATACATTTAATTGCCATTTGTTACAATTTCAAAGTATATAAAAAGTAGTGCTTAATTGTTCTAATTCTTTAATTTGTTTGCTAATACTTTTTAATGCACTTACTGCAATACTTCAGTAATTTCTACATCACCCTTTAGGTAGACTGGCGGAGAATGCCTTTGGCATTAAGTCCCCCTTTGTGTATTTTGTGCATAAAGTTTTAAATGAAAAAATTATAACTGGTTTGTTAAACATTGAATAGTTAGAAAATAACTACAATTTGATTTACTTTGCTATAAGTGATCAAAACTCATTATATAATTTTTATAGCCCAAACCAGCTCAGACATTGGAGAAACCTCAGCAACAGCAACAGAACCAACAACAAAACATTAAACCGTTGCAACAACCACCACAACAGCAGAAGGCTGAGGTACAGGCTGGACCTCAACAGGGCCAGCAACAGAAACTTCAGTCTCCACAGCAGCAGCAGCAGCAGCAGCAGAGTCCACAACAAAAGCCACAGCAGCCACAACCAAAGGCACAACCACAGCAACAACCTAAAGTGCAACCACAACAACAACAGCCACAACAACAACAGCAACAAAAGCCTCTACAGCAACAACAGCAACAGCAGAAGCCATCACAGCAGCAACAACCACAGCAGCAGCAATCAAAGTCTGCTAATGCTCAATCAAATACTAAAGATCAAGTTGATAAGTCAGCCAGTGTTGAGGACAAAAATCAAGATCAGCAATACAACCAGAACAAGCAATTTAATCAGAATCAACCATTTCATCAGAATCAGCAAAGGGTATGTGTTGTTATAAACTTCCTCTTTTGTAAACATGTAATCCCAAAACTGCATGTTTATATTTATGCAATCTTATTTTTACTTAGAATATGAATGGAAACTTTGGGGGCAACAAACAGGGTGGAACATGGAGTCAAGGTGGACCTGGTAACAAACCAGGTAACAACTTCAACCAAGGAAATAAGCCATTTGGTCCTAAATCTGGAGGTCCAGGTGGTCCAGCAAGGAACCAACAGCGCTCTAATAACATGCGTGGACCCCAACAAGATGGGGGTAAACCTATTCAGAGAGAAGTATGTGAGATACTTATTCTATAAAAATCTCTGTATTATAGTTAGACATTATGTTAACATTTATGTAATATTTCAGGAGCAGATGCTAGCAAATAAGCTTAAAGATTTAGTGGGGCCTTTAGTAGATTTGCCTCCAATTGATCAGTCAGAAGTGAAGTTCAATGGGAGGAGCCGTTTATACATTGGTAATCTCACAAGTGATGTAACTGAGGAAGAGATCCTAAATCTATTCGCACCATTTGGTGAAACATCAGAGTTATTTGTTAACAAGGAGAAAAATTTCGGATTTATTAAGATGGTAATATTTCCTATTATTTATGTATTTTATAAATATGCAATTACTAGTATGTGATTTATTCATTCATGTTTGAATGTATTTCAGGATTACAGAGTTAATGCAGAAAGGGCAAAGAGAGATTTAGATGGAAAAATGAGAAATGGAAGAACACTGAGAGTTAGATTTGCACCACACAACAGTGCCGTGCGTGTAAAGAATTTGCCGCCGTTTGTGTCGAATGAGCTCTTGTACCGAGCTTTTGAGATTTTCGGTAAAATTGAGAGAGCATATGTGAGGGTAGACGAAAGGGGAAAAACTCTAGGAGAAGGAGTTGTAGAGTTTGCTCGTAAACCTAGTGCACTGGCTGCAATTCGTAATTGTACAGAAAAGTGTTTCTTCCTAACATCGTATGTATATATTTATAAATGTAATGAGTAATGAATAATCTTTAATTGGAATTTAAATGGTTTGGTTGCTAAATATAATTTTCAAATGTTTTTCAGGTCACTTCGACCCGTCATTGTAGAGAGTTTTGAAGAACCAGATGAGTTTGATGGATATCCTGAGAAGAATTTGCCCAAAAAGCATCCAGAGTTTCTTCGTGCAAGGGAACTTGGCCCACGATTCTCAGAACTTAGTAGCTTTGAACATGAGTATGGCACCAGGTGGAAACAGCTGCACGAGCTTCACAGGCAAAAGGAGGAGGCTCTCAAAAAGGAGCTTGCAGCAGAAGAAGAAAAATTGGAGGCACAAATGGAATATGCTAAGTAAGATTTTATTGCAATATTTTTCATGAAATTCTTACAATTGTGATTACAAAGTATAATTGTGGAATAGCTTTTACGGTTGACTGCTCGTAAAATCCATTGGACATTATAGTATTTGTGCTAATAGTTGTGTTTGTTTAGGTACGAGCATGAAACAGAGCTGCTTCGCGAGCAGTTGCGCCAGCGCGAGCAAGATCGTGAGCGTCAGAAGCGAAGCTGGGAGATGGCTGAGCGCGCCGCGGACGAGCGCCGGGAGACGGAGCGCCAGCAGCTGCTGCGCCAGGAGGAGGAGTTGTCGCAGCGCATGCGCCACCAGGACGATGAACTGCGCCGCCGCCAGCAAGAAAACACGCTTTTTGTGCAGGTCAGTAATACTTCTAGCTTCCTTCTGACCCGAACGGTTTCATATCATCTGTATGACCAGTTAAATAGAATCATTTTGTTTCACAGGCACAACGGTTAAATTCAATGTTGGACCGCCAGGAGCAGGGCATGTTTGACCAGCAGCAGCCTATGGTAAGTGATGCATTTTGTCTACTATTGTGTCATTCAGCACAGTGACGATTATTGTTACTATATGGTTACAATGATACAATAATTTACCCTCTGATTCAGTCATATTATTATGCCTGTGTATTTTTCCAACTATTTTTACAGCAATTCTATAATACCTTTCATTATTAGGGACTGTCTACCTTCTACCTAACACTGAGCTGATATTAATGAAATTAGAAATATGTATTTTACATTTTTAAGTATTATTATTGATCTAGAACTTTATGATATGAATACTGTTGCATTACTGAATAGAATGGTTATTTTTTTGATTGATTGCATTACTGAATTTAATGCTTCGGTAAATACTACTTACGGTTTTTGGCAGAAGACATTCTGTACTGTTATTCAACATTTTATTGCGTTTTATGGATTTAACAAATAATGCAACTTTTATTTACTATAACCGTTTACCATGATACTAATATGGATGATGAGAATTCGCAAAGTCGCCTTAAACAATTATGAAAATAAATGAAATTAAGTAAATATAAACATATTCTTAGCTTATGCACGTTTACTAGGGAACAAATATTTTGGGGAAGGTGGTACTTTCAAAGTTACATACTATTGTTATGGACCCACATCTTTTTGAACTTTCACTACAGTAGACGAAATGCAATTCCTTAAATATTAGCAGCATGCTATGAAACAAACTCTTAAAATGAGGAATTAGACTGAAATCTTACTTAAAATGTGCTACTGTACAAATACTATACTTAAATATGATAAAAAAGTCTATTGTCTGTATTTAGGAGCTTATAATTATATCTCTAAATGAATTTATATTACTGAAGACCTAATCTATCCTGAGCTTTACTATAGGTAATATAATTATTAGTATAACCTATAGTAGTATTACAGAAATATAAAAATATAACTGTTAAAGACAGATACATATATCTTATATAAATGGATATAATTTAACACTACCCAAGTGATTAATATAAAAATATACATGTCCAAATAAAACAAAAATGAAACTATTCGAAATGGTAATGGCTATGAGTTAGGGCATGGGGCCAGGCAAGGACAGGTACCATTTGAACTAAGATATACTTAGTACGTAATTAGTATAGATAACTAACTTCGTACAGCTCATCCTAAATGTTTGGAAGATGCTTCATTGTTGATTTTATTATTTCTCTTTGTATGAATACATATTTTGCATAGATAAGAGTTTGATAAATAAATTATACTCAATATGCTGTATACATGTGTTCCGGTATAGTGCTAGTACTCGGCTACAAGGCATTGAACTGCATTCTTGTATATTGAATTTTTTTTCTCTGCTGGACATCAGTTAGAGGTTCGTTTTTGAAAACGAGATTTACATGAAGTATTTTCGAGTACAAATATGGTAAACTGGCCTTAAATATTTTTGTATGTTTGGTGTTGACGTAGAAAACTGTACCTTGGAGAAAACTAAGAATTAAAGTAATCAAAAACTTTCACCCACTTCAATCGTCGGAGTTATTTAAAACTAGCTTCACATTTGAATAATAATTAATTAAAAATTAGTGCACAAATCACAATAAGGAAAATACTAAAATAACTACTGATACGAGAACATTCTTAGTTTAAAACCGAAAAATAGCTAGAACTAGACAAAGATGCGAAAATTTTACCCGTATTTTGTAATAAAATTAAAGGAATGCGAGCTTAAAAGCCTCGTTATTAAGTGTCAGGGTACTAGCCGTGCGTCACCTGCATTTTCAACTGCGCTTAAGGTAACTGCTCCACTCGTAATAAGGGTTGTGTTTTATATAAAAAAAAAAAAACTCAAATTTGAGACAAAGCCTTTTTTACAAACAAACATATCAAGCTTTATTATATTAGTATGAATTTGTATGTTTCACTTGGGTTGTACCTATTAGCGAGCCATACAAAAAAAATGTTTTGTTATAATGTCAAACATTTAATCACAATGACAGAAAACTAACTATGAATTCGCTGGAGTCTCAAAGCCGAAAATCCGTTGAATCCGAAAGGGCCTTCTCAGCGGCTGGTTATCTGGCCAGCAAAAAAGAAGCCCTTTAACAGACGATTCTTTGGACATTTTGTGCTTCTTAAGGAGCTACTTTCAAAATAATTCGTAATACTGGCGTGTGATGTGAACTGAACAAGCCTTCTCATTTGATCGGTATATTTTGTTAATTAATCTCTAATTTATATAAGATCTCTGAGTAGGTACAGTTTTCTTGAATTGATAATAATATGTCAGTTTAATAGTCAACTCAACTTCAAGAAGTCAAAAACTAAAGTTAATGAGTTTCATTTTAGTTTTTAACTTCTTGTTGTTTTGTTATAAAAGTACAGTTTTATTATTAAAAGACTTTCGTGTGATATTAGAACAGGAGACTGCTTGTTTATCTCATTTCGTATTTGATTAGATACGTCAAAGTTTACTACTTTAAAGTTTATCAAGAAAATCATATGTCAAACAATGTTAAATACATAAAAGATTATTGAAAAAAATCGTAAACAAATGTTTATTTCGTAATACCTATAATTCATATTATTTTTTCCTAATTTATTCCAATAGTGTGATTATTTGCAAGAATAAACATTCAAATCTGCTCACTCCAATCTCGCGTGATCTCGAAATAGGTGAGGGTCTTGTTATTCAAAAACTCGCGAGATCTCGCCTGAGCCCTAATCTTGCGAGATTGCATTACCTAATCACGTTATTTACAATTTATAATCACATTATTATTATTTTTCTTAATAAATGTGACTTTTTAGTTTTTTTTCCATTGGAAATATAAATAGATATGTGTGTGTATCCAACAAGCATGAAATCTTTTATAAGGGGATGGGCTAGCTTCTGTCAAGTTATATTCGTTCTAAGTCTTAGCCCCAAAGGATAGGGAGGAGTCCAACAAGAGAAATTCTAAGTGAACTATTTTATGAACGGCGCCTTTGATAGTGCGAAACTTTAACTTGGTAATCCGTCTTTTGCATGCTGACTGACACTGACAATTTTTGTCTAGGGATGACTAACTCGCAGTATATGTAACTATGAAAGGACCTACCACTATAATAACAGGAAAAACTAGATTCTCAGGTTGACATGTCTGCAATCGCACATAAATAGGCTTTTGTATGGGATATATATCGTGCGGATCATACGCTTGTTTTTAATTAATAATAGCCACGCAAATGTTGCGAATCTTTTACATGTTTAATTCTGATGCAGCAAAAATGGAGACAGGTCAAAAACTATTGGTATAGAGGTAATGTATTGCAAACTATAATGCGGCTATTCTTAAATTAAAATGTATGCAAGTGTTATTTTGATTTTGAATGTTTGTAAATATTAAAACACTGATTATATATTATTATATATATGAGAGTTATAGAGATATTATGATATATGAAAGTTTATTAGTAAACTTCGTTTTAAGGTATGAATGATTAGATTTATTATTTAAAATGAGTTTTTTCTCCTGAGTCTAGTCCAACTCAGATTTTTATTTATTTGAAATTCAAATTAATCAATATTAACAGTTAATGAATGATATTACATCTTCTAGCAGTAAACAGTACAGAACCTGAAGTTAGTAAAAATATACTGATTTGATTGACCGTCATCTGCTATTGTTGATCGCTGAAATATTTGGTCCCTAGTGAATAAAACGGAATATGTTCAATTATAATAATTATGAAACTATCGTAATCTGCACCTGAGCATTGGAATAATAATGAAATTATGTACAACCCTAAGACCTAAACCATACCTCATATGTAAATAAATTCATTACGTAAACGATTTACTCTGTAGCAGTGTCCGCATAATTACGTAAGAATGATACATAAGGTTAACAGTTAATCACATTTATCGTTTAATAAGTGACATTCTATTGGAAAGTATTATGATTGCTTACTTAGGATGGAGGCTACAGAGACCAGTACGACATGCCACGTGGAGGTTATGACGACATGCCGCAGAACCGCGGTTGGGACGGACCTCGCCAAATGGATGATTACCCTAACAAACGTCGTCGATTCTAAACTTGCTCTCATAGAGCAAATCTGCAATTTTCTACGCTCCCAATACTGTGGAAAAAAAAAACACTTTCTATTTTAGTCGTTGGTTATATACAAATAAGGGTAGTGCGATAGCATAATGTCTTTACTTTTATAAGGATTTATTCCAGATTAGTTACAAGAATGATTTTTCGAAGACGTTTTTACCTATTGTAACAATTTAAACTGACTTTTTCGTAAACCCTTTCCCTGTACTAACCAAGGGCATATGGCATTTCGCCTTAGCAATTATTGTATCAACTAACATAAATATAGCTCACTATAGATATAATCAACACAAGAAAGTCGTAGGAATTCAGCTTAGCTTTCTGTAAATTTAATTTCTTAATACACTTAGACTTAAGCCCTCCGTTGGTTAGGTTTAATTTTTTAAACCTTCCATTTAGTTTCCTTAATTTTAACTTTTCACTACGTTAAACACGTTCTGTGGTTTGTTTAGCAAGTCTGTAAGAAATTATATCTTATAATTTAATTATCAATTTTTCAAAGTTGTAGTACTGTTAGGATAGTAGGTTATAGTGTTCGTCTAAAAATGTTAGAGTAATAATGTGACAAGGAGCAGTATTAGAAAAGCAGAAATTTGTATCAATAAAACCGTCAAGCCCCAACAGGCTTATAGGATATGTTACATATACGTTTATTAAATTAAATTGCCTTACCGTGTACGTTAATAACGCACCTGGTTGAAAATTCAGGCTGATTGGCGGAGTTTACAATTAGTTTGCCCTGAAAATATATCGAGTTCGTATGCGTCGCATATTTTGTATACGTGTTCTTATTAATGAACTTTTTGAGGTGCGTGACCAAGACAGAAAAAAGAATTTAAAAACATTTCTTCTGCGGAATGTTTCTTTTATGGTACCTTAACATTTCTAAGCAACATAAAAAAAATGAATGACGGAAAATTTGAAAACAATTGTTCTCCGGAATATTGCTTTTCTGGTGAGGGTAACATTTCTAAACAACACATATTACTATGTTTTCTGTCAATTTACATTTTTTAACTTTATTATTATGCATATATCAAAAAAAAGTCCGTCAAAAAAGGATGTCTGCATTAAAAATTTATATATTTTCCTAAAACTGTTTACCGTAGTCACTTGGGTCTACCTAAAATATGACCATACCTTTTTGTAAGAGCTGGTATACATTGTGTTAAATATATTCATCAATCATCACCTAGTTGAACTGTTATTTGTCTTACCTTTTTTTCAATTGCAAAAAAACATTTAATTCTTCCCGCCATGGTCGCGCAACTCAGAATATGCTTTAAAGCGGGGACACCAAAACAAGAAATATAATATAAATAACATCCATAAACATAAATGATAGCTTATAGTTGCATCCGTGGCATTTATTGAAGCTATATTTATGTCATTAGATTATTATTTGTGTTAGAAAGCTAAGAAATTATTTATTAAAGAAAATTACGAAGATCCTGCTATGAACTAAACATGAACAATGCATATTAAATATACATGATCTGTTATAAGTTAGTATATTTGGAGCCGGCAGTTTAGAAGTCCGTGAAAAATCTTACCTACTAGTACAAACTGTTATTGTGTTATTCTGCTCTACTGAAACGAGTCTCACATGTTTATGCTATGCCTATTTTTATTTTGTCGCAGGAGAGCAAAATTTTTTATTTTCATTTAAATGTAGAATTGATTATTTTTCAAAGTCAAATGGTATGTAATCGTGTCGGAATTAACCTGTATAATTGGTTGGGTTTCCAAATATAAACATTATCATATTCGTTCGTTTTTCAAGTTAATAAAAGGTAATATATATTATATATTACACTAACTCTAACTTATATTGAGTAACTATTTTATACCTAATTCTTTGTTCAATTTTCAAAAGACGTTTCAAAGAGACGTGTCAAGGAACTTTTCTATACGGTTTAAATTTGCGTATACGTATCATGCAGGCCAAAAGTTTAAGACCATCTTAATTAAAGTAGGAAAATAAAATAAAAGTCCAATTAAATATTAAACCTGTTTAATCATCTAATAAAACACTGATTGACAAACCACATACTTGATGTTTGTTTTTTTTTTGTACTATTCCTTTTTCAAAATTCCTTCAATTTTGATCAAATCGCCATAGAGAAGCCGGCTAGAGAAGCGACCCGAGACCATAATTGAGTCGCCACCATGCTTGGTAAATAAAATTCCTAAACTCGTAAATTAAATCGAATACATAGTTCAAACTTTTATACACTGGTCCACAGAACTTTTTTAAAATCTTCTTCAGTACAATCAAGAAAAAACGTTTTTTTCTTGTTTTTTGGCCTTAGCAGAGGTTTTTGAACGGCGGCGACTGCCTGTCTCCCTGTACCGAGTTATTGTGCCATGAACACAAGTCTTCGATAACTTCAGTTGTGAAGCAATCTCACTTTCAGATTTGCCTTCATTATGTAAAACAACGATGGCAGAAGGCACTTCACTGCTAATTTCGCGTGCTTTTCCCATTTTAAGGATGTCTTCACTGTAGAAACCACAATTTGACTAATTGAGATTGTTTATGAACAAACCCAAGTAAACTCACTTAAGTCTGAACACGTGTTTTCAAAAGCTTAATAATTTTAATTATTGACCAATGCGAAACAATAGCAAAGTAATTAGAAATGAGCACATAATAAAAATATTATTACCACTCTACCACCTGACTCTAGCGCTGTTTGTCGGTGTTTGAAAACAATGTTTATTTTCCAATAACTTAAAAATAAACAAAGGAATGACTTCTTTAAATATTCGATATTAACAATTGAATATGCAGATGTGCATTACTTTTATTTATCTTATGGGATTTTATTACAATTGATGGATAATTATGTTGTTTAAGTGCGGTCTTAAACTTTTGGCCGGCAGTGTATATACCGTAATACATATATGACATATGCAACTTAATAGGTCATTTGTGTTCGAAGAGATTTTGTATATTTCGTGTTTGATATAGTTGTGCGTAGTGAATTGAATGTTAACAATTTATTTAATATTTCGTGAATTAGTATTTCTACTAAGTGAATAAAAATCTTAGATGTAAAATAAACTTTGATTCTTATTTCCAACTTTCCTATTTATATAATATACGCTTGTATTATTAACGTATATTATAGAGAAATGTATATCCAAAATTAATTGTGCAGTGCAGCACATGCACAAAATAGAATAGAGAATTCCAACTTATAATGGTAATATGTAGTTCTTTTAAACATTAAACATTAAGTTAACTTTTGTTATTTCCTGGTTTATTTATTAAAATTAAATGGAGCCTAAAAACTCCAATAAAGTACACCAAACAGGAAGGGTAAGCAACGGTACGGAAAAAAATAATATGCAATAAAATATAAACAAAGGCCAATATGCTTACACTTCAACTAGTTTCGACTAGGGCTTGAAAATCGGAATATTTTTTATGGATTATGGATTTTTTTAGATTACTTATTAATATTAAAATATTCTAAATCAATTTCTACATACGTACATAGAACAAAAAAAACTAACTTTTAACCAAGTCTTTTAATTTTGTTTATAATATAATTTGAGTTTCAGTTTAATATGATTTGAGTTTCAGTGAATTTCAGTTGATTGCGTCTTGCAACTTTTCCTTCACTTTTTTCTTTATGAACTTCAACAACTAACTAAACTTTCGTTTCCGTCAACTCCATGTTGTTTGTCCTCTTTCTTCAAAAATGGAGCAGCGATACAGACGTGCCCTGCATTAAAACGGCAGTGATAATTTTATTGTTATAATTATTATAAATCAAAACTTCGAAACTGCACTTTGAAAAATTATGCAGAAATCATTCAAAACTCCGTAGTAGTACCATAAACGGATTTCCAGACCTCAAGCCCTAGTTTCGACGTATCAATCGAATATTTATTTAAATCCTTAAGCAGGATTTATCATAAGCGCAAATTTTCAATGAGCTGATCTTAATCAAGATAGCTCAATATACCAAAAACTATCTTGAATTTGGGCATTTTTTAAAGTCGGAAAAATCAAGCACGCAGATATCAAATAGATAAAATAAATAATGAAAGCTTGCTTATTCTTTTGTTTATATTTTTATTATGGCTGTAAAATGTAGTTGCGTTTATCCTAAAATTAACATACATACGTCCATTATCATGTATCGTCGTCTAAAAATAAAATGAGTTAACCCTTCGCCGCTACACAGATGTTGCTCTATATAAAAGCAATTGGCCTACGACGCAGCTGCGGATATGTCAAGAGGTGTAAAGGAGTTGAGCATCCGTGTGTTGTCAGGCAGCATGGTCGTACTGGAAGTTTTGGAGGGCAAAACTATGAACTCTGGCTTTGTTTATGAATGCCATGACTGTGGCAGACAGCTGTCTATGCAGAGGATGTCTCAACACGGAGGAAGCAGCCGCCCACAATACACACTACGGACAAGTGTCCTCGCTAGTGAGAAGTGCTCTTAGGAACCTGTGAAGGTTCGTGGAGGCCTCTTCCGAGTCTAAATGTGCAAACAAAGTCCTATAAAATTATCATTACAGATTAAAAATTGGGGGGCACTAAATCAGTATTAGGTGGTGAGTTGTATTTAAACTATATCCATTGAACTAAAGGTAAGCGTCTTAGAATCTAAGAGCATTAAGCAGTCATTTGATACAGATTAGTGACTGCTAGCCTAGACGTCCTCGGCTTTGAGTTTCTCACTCGACAACGTCACATAGACAAATAATTGTGTGGTGAGCATGATCATTAGTTTTGTGTCTGTGTGTAATTTATCTATAACATGTATTTATTTTAGAAATATGTATGACTATAATTATAAGTTTATCAGCAGTTTGTCTAACATAGCCCTACTTATCCTAAAGATCAGACAGCCGTCTATCTGTGAGATGTCTGAAATAATCATTATCTTTTTATTTCAATTCAGTTTTAACCAAATGTGTAAGGACTACAGTTTGTACTTGGCTATCGAATTTCACGACATCATTATGCGGGTTTGACTTAATGCAAGTGTATACTAACTTCAAAAATTACTTAACATTATAGAAAATTCAAACAATATTGTTTCATTAAAACTAATCTACAGCTGACTTCAATCGCTCTTCATCATTCTATTTCAAACTTTTACTAGCAGTGTTGACCACCTCGCATTTTTTTGTTTACTGGACCACTCATATCCTATGTAAGAAAGAACATTGGAAAACCTTCACCCGTTTTAAGTTGGTTTAAATAATTTTTTTATACATACATGCGCTCACGCCTGTATCTCCTAAGGGGTAGGCAGAAGTTTATTAAGCAACAACATTTTGCAATTTAGTATTTGGTCTAATTAAATCGTAAATCGGACACTGTATGACTACACATACTGTCTAATTGATAACAGGCAGCTACTGTTGACTGCTTAATACCATGCACTACAATAAAAAACATTACTATATATTGTTCGATGCGACAAGTGCTCTTATTGTTTTTAAACATTTAATGTATTTTTGCAGTAAAACTACCTAAAAATGTTACCTAGTAGATAATATCAATCCTAACTTCTACTAATTTCAAAAAATCTTGCACTTGCATGCTCTTGTTATATTCTCAGTCGTTCTTTAATTTACACAAATCCTTACAGATGCTGATGTTCGCCTGTAGAAAAGCTTTTTGTTATACATTTCTTTTTCGATTCAGGTATAGCTGGTTGTGCTAAGTGTATATACCATAATTCTGGTTTAGAAGAATGTTTTTACAGAATGTCTGCTTTGTTTATTTTCGATTATTCATCAGGCATTTGGGTTTAAAAGTTTATAAAATAAACTGTTCTATAATTGTTTAGTCCTTACCCATAAATAAAAAATAAAGGAAAAAACGTAAAATTCCTAATTTTTGTATCTGTGTACATTTAGGGTAATTCTTGTTTGTAAGCAGGCCCAAACATGTGTTTAGCTTGTCAATTACAATGATGGCACACAGGCACCGATTACAAAAACTATAAACCTCAACGCAGTTGCGTAGATTGAATGCCGGAAACCCTAAACGAAGGGGGTTTTATCATTTATACAGCTGAGGGTAACTTAACCTCTTTACCACGAATGTTCACCACTACAATTTAACTTGTCACTGAAGTTTTAGACCCCAGATTTAGATTAGATTTTTAAACCCCATATCTGGGTAATATTTAAAAAAAGTTGAAGTCAAATGTCAATTTAATGTTATTCAATTCCTTGCCGAGAACCTGTAACCTACTAACTGATTTGACCATGTGACCACCTTACATCGTTTTGTGGTTTTTAAGATTAAATAAATCTCAAAGCTTTTGTTTCAGCTATGTTTAGAGCAATAAAACTTAATTTTACCATTATTACATTCATAAAATCGATTCATGTAGTAACATTTCAAACGAGAGAAATAATGTATGTACATACTGACTACAAAACAATACTTACCTCAGTACTATAAAGTCATTTCAAAGTATAGAGCTTCTCGATTCCAGAACTTACGTATACTTAAGTACGTTACGTGTACTAATTGGTGCCTTGATCCTGGAAACGCTGAAAAACAGAAGATATATTTTTCGTTGTACCGAAAATTGATCGTTGATGGAATGATGATTGATATCAGCGCCACACTCGTGGGACAACTGGAAATGTTTTATAGCCACACCAATAGTGCGGCATACGATGCCTGACTCGTTTCTCTCGCTTTATCGCCAATATTGCGCTCTCGGCTAAACACTCCCCTACTCGCGATATTCATTTGCGCTCGTATTGCCACTCCTTTAACCAACTAAGAATGAATCTCAAAACACGAAGAGACTCGAGGCTCTGGCTCAAGGTGAATGAGGAGTGAAACGATAAATTCTACGTCTCTGTCATGTCCTGAAAGGGATGATGATGAAAGTTATAGTAAAGCGAGACAGCCAAATACATTGGACATCTGATAGTTAAGTGGCAGCCGCCGTCCATGGACACTTGCAACTCAGGAGTCGTAATTGCGCTGCCTGTCTGTGGGGGTGATTATGAGGTGAGAAGATGCGGTTAAAGGAGATAGAAAAGAGGGAAGGAGGTTATGGTGGGAGTAGAAAGAGGAGAGGGCGAGTTGGGTCAACTTCTTGCTTTCTCAACCGTTTTTCTGTCAGACCGTGGTATCGCACTGGTCAAGCCGACCCAATAGTGTCTAAACATGGCTCCCACGATAAACATATGATAAGTCATGTTGGGACCATTACATGTCGTGCTTTGATATTAATACTTGTGTTTTTAAACGCGGTCCAGTATCGGCATTTCTGAATGTTTTTTTTTTTAGTATTCATATATAATATAATAAGCAAAAAGCAACTTGGGCGAATATTAAACTATGCAACCTACTTTTTCGCAGTGAATTTTGTTTAGTAAAATAAATAAGAAATGAAGAGTTTTTAAGAAGTAACTAAATTAAATAAACTTCATAATTTATATTGTAATTGCGAAATCTGTAAACACTCATGATCACCCGCTGCGGAATGCACGATCACCACCCGCTGCGGGATGCACGATGCTCGGGGGCTTCTGTACAACAAAAGACAAATTAGTGATTAAGTATAAATAAAAAAGCTTATGGACAGCTTCATGTTTCGTTTTGTGAATACCTAGATTTTACTTTTACTTTTTGCAACTAACATCTTTCTCAAGGCGTCACTAAATTAAAAAAAAAGAAATGGACTCGTTAAAACAAACCGAATCGGTCCCAAATTGAGAATGATATGAAATCTCTCTCTGATATGAAAGCTCAGCTGCATAGACCCAAATGTTTGTTATCTAATCAGTATTATATAGAAGCCATAATAAAAATAAGAAATCTGGTTTTATTGGTCATGGGTATATGAAACCATCGGCTTCGGCCGAATGTTATGCCAATGGTGTATAATCGGCTTCGGCTTCGTCCAAAAATTGATCTTCGGTCGGGAACAGGCTAAATGTGCAAGTTTTATCACAAATCGCGCAATCCTATGGGCCTTAAAGGTCATCCAAAAAGTTGCTGTATACTAATCATATTTGTGGACTTAAGATTCTAGCAAGGATATTATAGTGCCACGGCGCCGAAAAAGATATTTAAAAAGTAAGTACTAAAAGTTAGTAACAAGAGACGTCAATAAAGCACTTCTAAAATAATGATTCTTCGACCGATGTAATAATTTATTTACCTTCAACTCCTCATACAATGTTTTACAGAAAGGTGTTGTCAATACTTTTGGGTCGTCTGGTTAATGCTGTAAATCGACAATGTAGAGCACTAATAAGTTTTAAGTAAATTTTGGGATACAGGAACTTTAATTGGGCATTTAACGTATTTATAGCCTGATCTATTTATTGGCTATACGTGAAGATCATAAAATATAACAGCACCTTTTTGTAACACTGTACTACAAAAATCCATCTCATCCTGAGCAATGCACGTGCCCGTTCGCGTATTTTACGTTTCTGTGTTCAGTAAATAGGAGGCAGTGTTGCCTTGAAACACTTACGATTTCACGTTGGTGGTACATTAATTTTTCGAGATCTGTTTTTTTTTAACATTATACAAGAAGGAGTTCAACAAATTAGATCCTAACATTTTAAGAATGTTTGTATAACCACCGAATTAGAATCCTTTTTCAAATATATCAGTAATTCTGCCACTGGGCTTAAATGTTTTGAATAACATTATCAAAGTTTTCATTGCTGATAGTTATACTTGTTTTTTTTGCTTGATTTATAGTTCAAAAGAGTTTCACCTTATCATCTGGTCTAATTAATAGTCAGTTAACCGTTTTCATTATTTATATTTGATTCACCTTTAATATTATCAAAGAAAGATGGTGAAAACTGGTCACTCAGAGCGAATTTTGCATATTGTTGGCGATCAGTCATTCAAATATAGCGATATGGTAAGTACAGTCCGTGTGTCCTTTCTACAGCACAGAGATGTTTTTAAAGTCGATTTTGTAAACATCAGATCAGCTCCACTTGACTTCTGGAAGTCAAAGTTGCATAAGTTGCAGTCACATATTGCTATTTCACAGTCAACAACGTACATATCAGTCTTCTCTTTCAGTAAGTAGGTATTTACATCCATGTGTACACATTATCAAGTAGCAACTTGCTTGGCATAGTTTTGCATATGCTAACGTACGATTTCTTGCTCTTCCGTGCGCAAACTGAATCAGCTTTTTGAAAACTACATCGCTGCATAACTCCGCTTTAAAAAAAATCTTATTGGGATTCACAGTAATATCCTTTAAGCAATATTTTGCAGATTGAAAAGAATGTGTTTAATTTCTTGAGATTGACTTGTTAAGCATGCAATTATCCAGTACCGGATAAAAAAGCTTAACAAGCCGTACATATGTTATAAGCATAATTATGATGCCAGTAAAACTTTTAGAATAACAGTCAATAATAAATTATAATGAGAAAATGAAGTAACAAGATAATACTGAGCTCAATCCCTTAAACAGCCTTTAAAAATTTGGTTAAGTGGAATTCTCACGATCATGCCTATATAAGAGTTTGTATAAAATAAATAAAATAAAGAGCTAATCTGCTATGTATAACGTTGTATTATGTGTGTTAAACGACTGTGTATTTGTGTCATCTATATATGTCAATATATATTTTTAGTAGTAAGTATGATCAAATACTGTTTTCAAATAACAAATCATGCTCAAATACCCTAAGGTTGGGATAATAATGAAGAGGGATGAGGGTATGTAAGGAGAGGAAATTACGGGGATTAGGAGATGGGAAAAGGGGCGGTGGGTCAGGGGAGAGAAATAAGGAGAGGGGAGTTGGGCCTCCGGAATCCTCACTCATTTCGGGAAAATACAATGCAAGTGTTGCTTCACAACCGGTTTTCTGTGAGGCCGTCGTATCGCACCGGTCGAGCCGGCCCATTTGTGCCTAAACACGGGTCTACCACGTCAAATTTGGATGACTAATGTTTTTTTACTACTGTATTTTAATGTACTGTACTGTACTGTCCAATGGGGAATATTCTGACTATCTATCTATCTACATATAATATAATACTAATGATGATGATGAACTACTTGCTTTTAGTAATGAATGAAAGAGTGGTACGTTGTTATCATCAGTGTAGGTACTAATTCTATTTATATTAAATCTAGAATGCCTAAGTCGAATGATTTTTTTAACAAAGAGTATGAATTTTCTAAGTTTATAGCATGATGGGCAAAAAATTTAGTGAGTTCCTTGTTTTCGTCATTTTTTTTAAGTATGTATCGCAATAAAATTATAAAAATTAGTAAAATTATCTAACTAGGTATATTTTGGCTGTAGTGTTTGTGTATGGCGTGATGTAGTTATATATGATATAGTTGCTGAGCTCGTATTAAACCTATTATTTTGTTAGTACATTCTCAGGTGCTTTTTAGTTTTAATGTTCGATTAGAACTGACACCAACAGTAACAATACGTATCATTTGTCAACCTGATTTCTCTGCTTTCTAACGTCGAACAACGATATACAGCAAAAAATGGTATCACGTTAATTCTGTTTTGATAATTAATGAAACTTGGAAAAATATTGCCATAACTACGAGAATAGGAGTATATAAATTACAAAACATAGTAAATGTATTTATATTATGCATACAAAGGAAATTCCCTGTTCCGAAGCACTGGAAACTCAGTCACAAATACAGAATGCTTGATATGCGCAACAATTGATATCGTAAGTCAAATCATACATAATTATTTGACCAAGGTTTTACGATGTTAAAAGTTATAATTATTATAACTTCATTTTAAAAATAAAAATATTACATTATAAAACTAGTGAATTTCCGTTTTATTCATTTTATCCGAATAATAGCGTGTTTTATTTTTAAATTAATTATATGAAGTCTCACATTGATTGTTTTCAAAAAAAGCAATCTAGGAACTACACTGAAAAACATGGTGAACGGTTCCATAAGACATTAAAAAGATGGCAAATTATCAAGGCCATTAGGGACCTTAAAATGATGGCCACTATTATGCTGAATTAAAAAGTTTTCAACGAAACTCAGCTTCATAAAAAAAAAAAGAGTTGTACGTACGAGGGGCGATCAAAAAGTAGTGGTAAGGAGTATGCTAAACATACAATTCGATTCTTGTTAAAAATTTAATATATTTTTCTACAGTCTCCTAACAATGCGATACGTTTAGTCATCTTTTATTTAAACCTAAACACCCTTGAAAAAAAATCTTTATCTTAGCCTTCCTAGAATGCCTTTACATCAGCCATCACGTCGCTTTCACCCTTGAATTTCTTGCCCCTGAGGTGTTCCTTGAGGCGAGGAGGAAGCAAATAATAATCTCTGGGGGCTAGATTTGGAGAATAGGGCGGGGGTGTTCATCGCAACTTCGGCTTTGTGTTTTATTTTAATTGTTCTAATGAAACAGAACTTTTGCTCGAAACTCGAAGTTTACCCAATTTTTTTTCTTTTATGGCTTCTCGAGATGGTGAGCCAACACGATATCTTGGAACTTTTTTCTCGTTTTCCTCAGTGAGGGACGTGGATGGGCTTTCCTGGTTCCGTCCATTTTTTATCTTCTGTGGACGTTTTACCCAGATTAAACTCTTAACATAACACTACTGTACCACTGAGGAATACGTAGGAGCTAAGTCCCCCAATGTCTCCGTAGTAATAATTTACAATACACAGTACATTATAGTAATTCATAGTATAGTAAAACTCGTACTGCCGATTGTCATCCAACCAAAAGTTTTATTATTGAAAAAAAAAACGCTACATAGGTAAAGGTGCGGACGTGGCTGGTAGGTACAAAATGAATTTGAGCAATTTAAGTAGAGTAGGTGCATCAATGTGCTGCTCCTGAAAATGTCCCATTTGTCAACGTAGTCAATTTCGGATGCCGTTGAACTCCACTTGTCCATCCTCTTCAAAAGTTAAACAATATAAATATTTTGATTACGATTTTAATAGTGTTGAGTTAATATTTTCGGCAGATCGTCAATTTCATCCCATTCACATACATTGCTCAGTCCAACCCATGCAAAGATCACGGCGCCACCAAAACTATTTTCATAATTCGTTATTCGTTACGTTATACGAAATACACACATTGTCTGTCATAAATTTACGAGCATCATGGCTATTATAAGTTTGTGCAACTACTGTTTCGCTATTCGCTACTGTCCAACCTTTCCTGACTGAAAAAACTGAAATATAGAGTACCCTGTTAGTATTTTTATTGTTTTTCGAAGTAGTATTCTTTCCTTTTTAAGCACGTCGCAGAACCATTTACTGAAGCAGTGAACCCACTCTTCTTTTTCCCTTGACTTCTGCCCTTCTTTACTTTTGTCGGCCAATCTTCAAATGGAAGCATCTATTGCGCAGATAGTCTTTTGGTTTCACGTTCGTTACAACCTATTCAGCTTTCATCACGTGTGATGATGTCATATGCAGCATTCAAGTCACCTCAGTCATACTTTTTAAGCATTGCGCGGCAACAATTTTATTTATTTACCGTTAAATTTATTTTTGACGTTTTTGATTTTCCGTCAAATTATGAGGTATCCAACTAGTACAAATCTTTCTGACGCCTAAATGTTCATGTAAGAATTCTCGTACTTGACTGAGATAAATGCCTAAAACTGCCAGAATATGTTGATATATCACTCTTCTATCAACTTCTGTCATTAACCTCACTTTTTTTTCAGTTCGACCACGTTTAAACTCGTTATACCTATTGTAAACAAGTCAGATCCATTTCTATGCACGACAGACACTTTTTAAAATGCCGCCAATTTGTAAAAACAACTGACAAAATAATTACACATCTACAGATTCCCGTTTTTTTTTTTTGGCTTTTCTTAGTAGCCTTTCAGTGTATTTTTAGATAAATCTTAGGACGAAGCAATGTTGATTATATTTTCAGCCAATATTTCCGAATTCTTACCTTGAACATATTCTAAATGTAGTAGTTTTGACTTGTAATTGTATACATACCTTCCAATGGTAAAAAATCTAACAGCAACAAGCGCTAGTTTTACTTTTCTATGTAGTGTCGTTGGTAACATTTATAAAAAACGTCTCCTTCAAATCAGCATGTAACTCTTCGCTACACATAGGTGCAAGCACGCGCTTTCAGTTCGCGCAGCCCCAAAGGTTCAAAAAGTTTTGATATTCATTTAGACATTCAGTCCTATCCGTGTTGTACCAGATAACATTCCAAACCGGCATATGGACATGATGCATGAAACCGGGACGAATAGTAAGGCTACTAAGATAACATGACCACAGATTTTATGGGATTCATATGTTTTATTAGATAGGTATGTTTTTGAAGTTGTGATTCCCTTTATAGTATTCTTAATATTCTTATACTGGTAAAAGTAGGTTTTGAAAGGCGATTGTAACGAAGCGTATTTTAATATGCTATTGGGCTAATGTAATTACATATAAGGGAGTGAGGTTTTGTATATTATGCAGGGCTACAAATGTAAACAAGCTAGCCTGAGTTAGCCGATTTAAATATTGGTAGCATTTAGTATTTAAAGATTCGAGCACTCTGTACACCAACTTGCACACAGGTTCTTATACCCCGTGAAAAAAAAAAAGTATTGATTATTGTTACAATATTTAAGTATACTGCAAGCTAATGAAGCAAATACAGGTTTGATAAAGTAAAATAGAAATTTTATGACACGTAACATTTTTTTATTTGCTACTTTCGAAATAACATCTGTACCGTTGCGGTTTCCAACCGATCATGTATTACAAATTACCACAGTGAAATCTCTTCAGCTGTGTCGCTAGTTATCTTTGAGGATGTATAGTTAATTTTATTCGACTTCAATAGGAGACCTTAAATGTTTCTCCGTAAAATTGTTATGAATCGTTTTTTAATAAAGTTGGTTGTACTCAAGGCTAGTTCTTAAATTGAATAAAAAAAAAATACCTTAAGGTGGAAAATTTTATTAAATTATGAGACTTTAAATCTTTAGAATTAGAATTTCCAATACCGAAAAGATTATAAATCCAAATTACCTATTTAAAATGTTATGAGGAGGCTGCTTTTGCCAATACCCATTCTGATAAGTCCAGTTTTCAAGAGTAACAATCGTCTACTCGTTAGTTTAGTTTCCAAATCTCGGAATCCAGAGATTTTAAAATGTCTAACATTTCTCTATATTTGTAAGATAGATTCACTAATTTAAATACTTTTTGGGTTTCAAGTATTAAACCGTCTCGTTTTCAGAATGCTTAATTCCAAATCTCTAATATTTTAGCATTTTCATATCCGACCGTATATGGAAATATTTTCTCTTGAGGATTCAAATGGTTTCTTTCTCTTAATGACAATTCACTGCCTCCACTTACACTGTGTGCAGGCTCATTATTAGTCTCGTTTAATATTTCTTCCCCAGTTTATTTTTGTTTATTGAAAAGGATTCGAGAATAACAAGAAGACCACACTATGACACCAGATTTACTTCAAAGAAGACACGACTAAACCTCTGTATGAATTCATCGACATTTTCTAAGTAACGGGTAAGTTAATATGCAAACACGTCTTCGTTTTGTCACCTGTTATAAAAGTGATACATAACGGATAACTGTTTTTGCTGAGTTAAGTTTTTATGAAACTGGTAATTCAGGCTTATATTATAAAAAATATATATACATTTTCAATTTCTAAAATCATCTAAATTCTTACAGTATGCACATGTTTTACCTATTATAATATAGCTTATATGTTCTACGTGTGTTTTTACTTGGATGAGAGGAAATATCTGGTTGAATTGTAAATTAATAAATCATCGTAAAAATTCGATTCGATCTTAAATTTCGATGTTGGCGAGAGCTATTTAAGTATAGGGATTTAAACCATACATTTTTATAACAATATACCCATTTTTTACAATTACGTATGTCTATATGAAATAGGTAAAGATTATGAAATTACGTATTATAACTATAATGGTTTTCGTAAATCTATGAATATTTCTGCCTTGGTGCTATAAATAGCGGCATAGGAACATTAAAAAAAAAAAAAATACCATAATTTTCATGCCTTCTTGGTACTATAGAACATTTTATTCATTAATAACGTATTATAAAATAATAATTTCATGCATATGCTTCACGTATGAAGAGGATTATAAATACATTTGCAGGCCTTTAGGGCCCGTGATCATGTTATCTTTTCTTGTCAGTATTATGTTCAACAATCTCTCGCTAAAAATGTACAACACACAAGGGCTGCCCCTTGTACAACTTGTTTCATTTATAAATGTATTATTACAAGGGTGATTGAATTACCTAGCCTTTATATGATTATGTTATTATAATAGTTTGGTGGATTATTAAATATTGTTTTTGGACTTTTTTCATATAGGTACTTGCTTTTTTTTCAATCCTGCTTTTTTTAAATATTTATTTTACTAATTTGAATGATGGTAATATCTGATTTTACACCATGAGAGTTATAACTACCGACGACACTTAATTGGTTTTTTAGTTTCTTTTCCTTGATATCAAATAAACCGAAATGATTATAAATTATTCGTTACTATTATTGCCATCTGCACTTTCAACTAAATAACCAGTTTGTTGTTATGTTTACAGGTTTCAGTTTTCAGCTAGGCCAGAGGATATTATTACCAGGTACTTATATTCTTTTATTATTCTTCTTATTTTATTTAATAATATTTAAAATGTGAACCGATTCATAAATATTATGACTTTATGGTGTCCATTACTCAGAATTAGAATAACCCATATGAAGTCTGAATCTCTTATAAAATCAGTTTCTGTCTCTCACGAGTCGGAGAGAAACTGGAAGCGTTCTATTGATAAAAGGATATGTATCTACCTATTGGAGATTGACTTTCAGTGGAACCAGGACAACTACCAAGTCACAACATGTTTCTTTAAATGCGCGTATAATATTCTACATTACTAATTTGGTCGATTGTCGAGTCAAATCCGCGTCTCTCAATTACAGTTCGAGTCGGTAGGATTTGTCTTTACTGCTTCAGTATAATAAGAATAACAAACTATATACATAATTTTCTAAATATATAACTTAAAGCATTCAAACTGACTGCTTAACAGTGTAAGCAAATAGGTCTAGTAAACCGGAGAGTGACAAGGTCTTCCAGCGCTGTGGTCTTCAATTCACTAGCGACCGCAGTCTTCTTGAGTTACCGGTTCATTTCTCATGTTACCATACTACACTTCCATTTATTGACGCTACAATGCTGTTTTAGTTGCCTTGACCACCACATAGGGCAAGACTCCCACCACCTAACCTGTATTTAAATCTGAGGTTTTGACCGGTGGAAAAAATAACACCTAATACATATGGTGATTTGATGTAAATCTGTATGTCGGGGCTGAAATATATAGTATATAAATAATGAATTGTGGCCATACGACTTCCGAGCCGCTGAAGGTCGAACGATCTAGTGTGTGATCAATAATTTGTTTTCTGAAGTAGTACATAATCGGTGTTTTCTCCAGTTTTAAACACGACTCCTTTTGTTGCAGGTGGCAAAGAAGAAAGCTTAAGCATATATTGTAAGAAGTTCGATGAGTTGTACCAGGTATGTACTACTATTTTAAATATAACATTATATGTATAGAGTAAAATATACCTACTTGTCTACTTAATATGATGATTAATTACTACTGTCTTCTTTTCCCAACTGAAAGGATAGTGATGCATATTGTTTTAAATCTGATAAGATATGAAAGAATAGTCAATTCTGTCAATACAATAGTTTAAATATAAAATAACAAATGACTCCTAAATGTAGTCAGCGAAAACTTGATATGTATATGTATTGTATATATATTATACATAGGTACCTTCTCTAAGGGTCTGGGCGCTTCAATACATATTCTAATGTAATACGTAAACTTAATTTATTAAGAATGTTGCTAATTCTCGTTTCATTATAATTATTATTTGTTATTACTATTCTTATTATTTTATTATTAGTCTTTTTTTTGTAGTAACTAATTGATATATGAGAAGGTGTAGATAGATAATTAACAAGTGAAATTTATTTATGTTATTCTATGGGTGCTACATTTGCTAACAAACTGCTCTGCAGTTTTCGGAGATAAAAAACTTTTTATATCTATATTTTTGTTTTTCATATACAAAAATGTTAAAAAGTAGTCCACTTTCACATTTTTGTGGACCTCAAATAATTAGTTTTTCGATACATATTCAAAAGCCAAAAGTCTTCGATCACTAGCGCTGCGTCCTTGAATCGGCCATGATTGTATGACTTAAAAGACCTATATAAGCCTTTGCCTAATAAGATCGTCTTGCATACATATTTATTAATATCATATGACTTTTCTTTCATCATATTTGTGTACAAATTGCATGAAAATGTTTTTAGTACCTGGTTGTGTATAATTTACAATATACATTTTTTCAGTGCAAGTCATCGACAGCGCTGTCTACTTTAACGGCCGAACAAAATCCTTTACTTCAATCATATTTACAAAAGGTGAGTTTGATTACAAATATTTCAAACAGTAAAATCTTAAACACTACACCACCAAACGTGTAACTACATGATGATTATTTATTTTTGTCTTCTTTTCCCGACTGATGCATAATGAAGCACATATTTTGTATCTGATTTAAAGTTAGATATAAAAATAGAAGCTTAGTACTGCTGTCTAGATTATTAATTTACTAAATTTTGTTACAGAATATGAAGAAAGAAGGACGCGTTCTTCGTTATGATAATACGAGAATGTGTATTGTATGAAGCTTTGTTTCTTAGCAGTTACGAATATTTTGTGACATGAAAGTAATTTAATGTATTAAATTTTAATACATTTTCTATAAAGTTCTTTTTAAATGTATTTTACTAAGTAATGATCACTAAATCAATGCTTCTGTTGTTGAAAATAATGGAAGAATAAAAACAAGAAGTGTATGCGGACCCACACTTCTTCCCACAGCAAATGAAAAGAATTGATTTTGCTACTTCCCGGTCCCTTGCTATCTGGTGCTCGATAAATTACCGATTATTACTTGTTGAAACTAAACACACCATCTTGTTTTCATTTTTTCCGAGGCACTGAGTTACTTATTGTGAAGAACCTTGTGTTATCTGTATACATTATATGGATATTCAAGTACCTCTATGACGTCAGTAAATTCAGACACCGTTTGATGTAGTTTTATTCACGGCCATTTTTTCATAGTATCTAATTTTTGCAATTTTCAAATATTCACATTATAGCCTACAATATACATCATCATCTGGAGAAAATGTATAAACTTTATGTAAAATACGTTTCTGAAAGTTTCAAAGAAACAGAATGAATATGATGGTTTTGTGCATGTGTGCATCTGTATCTTAAAATAACTAATAAACACTTGTCTACAAAAGATTGTTTTAATTATATTTGGTAAGGTAAAAGTACTCATACGATATCTATCACATTTCTTTTACTAAAATAGTGTTTGTAGGAAAGGTCCCAAAATAAAATGTATTTCGGATAGTGTTCAAAAGGAAAAAAGTTTTTTAGTTCGCCTATTTTCCTGGTGCCTATAAATTTACGAAGACCCCTTAGCTTGTTAAGCCTTTTCTCTAAAAATTTATTACCTTACAGGCTATTTATTTTATTTAAGGGCCTTTTTTAAAATATCTGACTTTAAACATATTTCAGCAACGTTATTAGAAGATCGTCTAAGAGCTTAAAAATTGGTGTTAATGATGGTTGGCAAAATGGTATATACTGCGCCTCAGCTTAGCCCCTCGGAGATATAGGAATGCGTATGTACCGTGTGTGAGGGTATGTATGTATGCATGTACTAGCGTTATACGTAAATTATACTCACTACAGCTTGACCGAATTTGAAAAGTTTGAAAAGTGATCTAAAATGTTGCGAAATTTATTAGTGTCATTGATGTTTGTTTTTTTTATATTATGTAGGGGGTAGACGATCAGACGGGTCACCCGAGGGGAAAGAGGAGAGGGGGGTTCTCCCTCCGGAAACCTCACTAATTTAGGGAAATGCAATGCAAGCGGGCACTATCGATGTTAAAAATGGCCATACTAACATCAGTATAGATTTGTAGTGTTCTGTATCTATGTTTATCTACGTAATATTTAATATTTTTATATTTAAATGACAAATGAGGACAAAGTAATAGAGCGTACTCCTACCTTAAGGCCGGCAACGCACTTAGTTGCGGGATCAATTGGCGGCGGTAGTCACCATCAGGTGACCCGTCTGCTCGTTTGCCCCTTGTCTCATAACAAATTAATTATAAAAAAAATAGGTTTATCATATTACATATATTTATAGATACCTCAAAGATAAGCTAAAATAAGAATCGTACAATAAGAAAACAGCACTGTTCTTCAGGATCAATTTCCTTGTTTTCTTTTCCCATACTGTATAAAGGAAAGGAAGTAGGTACCTACATGTTCTTTAAATCACATAGAAAAAGTGTGTTTTTATTAGTCATTTTTAGGATTTAGTTTCTTCCTTCCCAGTGACTTTCAATGATACAGTACTAAGAATTATAATAAAAATCTTTTTAAACCGCCTTTACTTCTTCTCAAGTCGGTTGTACTGTTTGTGATAGATGTATTGAAGTCTGTTATGTACTTTAAAATCAATTAGTTGGTCACAAATATTGTTATATGTATATTTGAAGTTTAATTTGGGTTTGTGGATAAAGTATTTATTGAGAAATAGTAAAGGCTGTATCACGCTGCGACTCTCAAGAACGGAACAGTGAGGGAGCGAGAGTTGGTTGGTTTTTAAATTAATTGAAACGAAAGTAACAAAGATTAAAAATAACACTTTCGAATACAGTTTTTTTTATGAAGTTTTGTAGTTGATATAAATGTTTTGCTGATTGTGAATCTAAAGTCCGTTTTCCAATAACGGTTTTTGAGATATAGAAGGTTGGTAGGAGATTTTAACAAATACACAAACTCTGAAACTAAAATCCTTTAATAAACAAGGGTAAAATGAAAAAAATCTTATAAGGCTTTCTTGGATTGCAGAGGGCTGAGTTTAAGTTACTAGGTACTCTGAATGCTCACGAAAAATCAGCCATCATATGATACAGATATCAATTACATATAATTGATGAATAATTTTATAAACACAATTTGTCGTAACTCATTTTCTAATGAGTCCTAGTATTCTGCTTTATACAGAATAGGTATTGTCCAGCTAATCCATGGGTAATGTATATGTCGTAGTCAAATCAGACTTGCCTGTTTGTCTAGTAGTTAGTGACAGTGACTGCCGAGCCAGAGGTTGTGGGTTCGATTCCGTCACCGGACAAAAATTTGTGTGATCCACAATTAAAAAGTGTCCCGGGTCTGGGTATTATTTGTGTCCGTTGTATGAGAGTTTGTAAAGTCCCCCGCGTCACAAATTATTCCTAATGCGGGAGTTTTATTAACAATAACATCATGTTATGGTTGGCCAGATCATATAATTGATAATTTTGCAAGTCTATTGCCGTCATCCGAGCACTTTTGTAGAATTTGATAGTAAATTTTGGAGTACGATGACATAAAAGAGAGTTTATGAAGGGCACAAATTATTGATTGTACAGGAGTACAATCAATAATTTGTGTGGAGTACAGGAGTAAGGGAGCAAAAGTTCAAGTAAGTCAGGGTCCGCATTCGTATAACTCCAAGTAGCTGGTGCCGTGAAGTCAGAGACCAATAATATAACATCATAATGATATAACATAACAACCTTATTATATAAATAGGCTAAAACAAAAGAGTTACCTACCTAACAATTTTCTCCTATGTTTATCAATGATATTTTTATACATTATGTATATACAGTCGTGGTCAACTAATTAGGGACACTCTCTAGTTAATCCAAATTGTGAATTTATTTTTTATTTTCCAACGAGTCTAAACAATATTCCACATCTTTTACATGTAAGTATAATTAGTCATTTATGTGCCTAATTATACAAACAATAACAACTTCTTAAACATTAAACCTCTTTACAGTATAGCTGATAGATGATCACAGTGCTATTTGTTCAAAGAATGCTGGCTGGCCATTTAATTAGGGACACTGAGATATTGCGTTCTAGTTTCAAAATCTGAATCTCAATTATTATTTTCTTTCTTCTCCTATTCTTTGTGGTAGTTTTGGCGGCAATCTAGATTTGTAATTTCAAGTTTTGAGAGTTATTTTGAAGAACAATGGGCAAAAATAAAAGTTGCGATGCAACACTACGAAAAATTATCATGAAGTTTGTCGAGCGTGGTTGGTCATACCGAAGGATAGCAGGATATTTAAATTGTTCAAAAACTATGGTATGCAATGCAGTGCAACATTTCAGGCGCAATAACACAACTTTAAATGTATTAATGCCCAGAAAAAAAAGATCGAGAAAAACAACTCCGCAAGAAGATAGAATGATAACCAGGTTAGCTAAGAAAGATCCGTTTCTAGGCTCTATTTTAATTAAACATGAAGTGTTTGGGGCAGACGAAAGAGTCAGTGTATCAGCGAGGACAGTTCGACGACGTCTGGTAGAAGCAGGGTTGTTCGGAAGAGTGGCTCGCAAAGTACCGTTGTTAAAGAAAGAGCATAGAAATGCACGTTTGGCGTTTGCACGTAAATATGGACATTGGACCTACGACCAATGGCAACATGTATTATTCTCTGACGAGACCAAGGTTAATTTGATTTCTTCAGATGGAAGGCAATACGTACGGCGTCCTGTAAAAGCGGAAATGAATCCAAGATTCACAAAAAAGCAGATGAAACATGGCGGAGGAAACATTAAAATGTGGGGATCATTTTCTGGACGTGGAGTGGGACCTGTGAGGAAAGTTCAGGGTAACTTAGACCAACATCAATACAAGGCAATATTAGAAGAAACTATGCTTCCCTATGCTGAGGAACATCTTCCTATTATATGGACTTTTCAGCATGATAACGACCCAAAACATACAGCCCGTTCAGTCAAGTCGTTTCTTAACAGACAGTCGGTATCAGTGCTAGATTGGCCAGCAAATAGCCCCGACCTCAACCCAATCGAGCACCTTTGGCACGAAATTAAGAAAAAAGTTGCCATTTATCGTACCACAACTTTAGATGAACTTAATGAAGCTTTTTGTGAGGCATGGGCAAACATTCCTGTTGAAATATGTCAGAAACTGATAATGTCTATGCCACATCGGTGTCAAGCGGCAATTACTAACAAAGGTTTTGCTACTGGGTACTGATTTTACCCGTAATAAAATGAAGTTGTTAAAGAAATTAAAATACTGCAGATTATTAGTTCTGTTTAACTCTATTTTTCATTTTACTTTACTGTTCTTAATTAAATGTCCAGCTACAGAATTGTACCTTAAATTGAATACATGGTTAACCTTTGATATTAAACACTTTTTTATATTTATTTAATCTTTTATTTACAGCCATTTATAGTATAATAATCGGATCAAATTATGCAAATAATAGTTACTGAGAAATCAATAGGGTTTTATATTTATATGTACATAGCCGGTTATTGCTGTCCACTATCTTGAATGTCCTTAATTAGTTGACCACGACTGTATATACATATATAGTATAATTTTTAATTAAAGTAATGATTATGATTTGCGAATTTTGTTAATCTGGGCGAACACTTGTCTTCTTTATGACATTGTAACGTTCAATATTTACAATTTAATATCAAATTCGCTGCCAATGGCAAATGGCGACTCAGAATTGACGTGCAGGTAGTAGTCCCCTGTGTCCCCCTTTTTAGCCTGTAAACCCATGTAAGTAGTGCTTACAGTGCAATACCCTTTTTGAAATTTCTTCCAACTTTCACAAGGATATGCGTTAAAAAAAACTGGGCCGTTAATAGATTCTTTGAAATATATAGGAGCTCGTGTGTGACTGCATTGAGCTGTAAACGGAAAAAGTTAGAAATTATCAGTAAATAAGAGCTGCTACTGAGTAATTTATAATGAATATACTTTTCAACAAAGCTACTCAACTTGACACTTCAAAGACAATGGAATGGAAAAGGTTTAGGTACATTATGAAAATAAGAAAGGTCCTTCGGTTAAGGGTCTGAATGTGTGTAATTCGAGTAGGTATATAAGTCGCAAATAATTTGTCGAATCTGCTGTTGTGAAAAACGATAAAAAAACTTTATACTGATTACTCGACCGGAGTATTACCACGGCCTCACAGAAAACCGGCTGCTAAACAATGCTTGCATTGTGTGACCGAATGAGTGAGGTTAACTTCATCTTAAAACATTCGATTCATGTAGTGGTATTTTATTTTTGATATTATGTCGAACTGATTGAACTGATTTTTGATATTATATCAGGTCACGTTTATATGCCCGAAGGGGTAAGCAGAGTCACCTAGTACTCACACCTGTAAGTTACCCTCACACAACGTATACATACATCTCAGTTAGTGCAGGTGATCTTACACGTACATGGTTACATAATTAAATTATAAGAATTACGATTGTTAAGGTGTTCAAAATTAGGTAAAAAATACAAATAACAAAAAAAATACCCTCAAAACGCCCCTCACAGCCGTTTTGTGGAGAATTTCCACCACCTGGATAAAAGTCGGCATGTCCTTGACTCGTGTAATAGCCATATAATCCAGTGCATGTATGTAAAATATCAACAAATTCAGCGTCAGTTTTATCAAGACGGCAATGTTTGGGCATCATTGGAAGTTCAAACAGAGGTCGAGCAGGGTCCATCCCTTAATGAAAGGATTATATTATTATAACGACATTTGGCACATACAAGTATTTTTGATTGGATCGTGGCACAACAGTTCCCAATTCAAATTGTTATTCCTCAGTTAGGTAGAGTAACTATTTTTAAATTAAATTTAAAGTAAATAATTTACAAAATTATTTACGTTTGCAGCTGGCAAACGAATATGTTTTGTCAGATAAAGAAAAATAAAAGGAAAATGATATAAAATAAGAACGGCAAACAAAGTTCTAAAAAATAATAATTAATAAATAGTTCCTGTCTTTTATAATTCTCAATGTTTCCCTTACGGGTGGAATATTTTCTTATAATTTTAATTGGACCTGCAGACAATTCAGTCAGTTTAGTACATTTAATTCATTAATAAAAATATATTAAAATTTATTTAGAAATGAAGAAGTTATCACGTAACATATATTCTCCATTTCTAGATTTTTCGTCTTTGGGGTTGGGATATAGTTTTTAAATATAAACTGGATCATCTATGAGCACAACCAATTCAGTTAAAAAATAATTATTGGGATCAATTTACTAATATCGGAGTTATCGCATAATATGGTATTAATCATACCTAACTTTACCATTTCAACTAAAAAGGGGCTTACCCTGAACAGAACCTATTCAAATTTAAAAAAAAACTAAGTCATTAGTTAAAAAAGAGTAAAGTGGTAACGAAGTTTTTTGAGCTTACGCCTCCATGAACCCTGTACCATTAAACCGCAGTATTATAGATTAACAATACAGAAAGTATGGAGGGATATCGTTTATCCGTTTTTTTTGACTTCGTGTAAGACAGGCGTCTCACACGTAACTAACGTAACACAGAAGATTATTATCTGTTCTGGGCTACTTTCAATTCTATGGGCTGGTGGAGACAGTAAGGTGGCCAGGGTCTGGTCTTGACGAAGTTCTTCTCTTTATTACCACACTGCGCTTATAATTAAGGCACGTGTGGTAGCTGGGTAATGATTTTGAAGTGATTTTGAACTCTTTACGCCAGCTATGAAAGTTTGTAAAAAATGTACACACTTTTTCGTAACTGAATATATTTTCATAGCTGTATCTGTGATAGATGAACTTTGCTTCTATATCCGAGTGATAGTTTCACAAACGCGTTCTAAAATATATTGTAGGTAAGCAAAAACAATTTAATTGTAACCTAAGGCACTTAAGAGACTTTAAACAGGAGGATGTTCTCAATTTAATAGTTTATTTTTGCTGTACCATACACAATTTACACCTTCGCGTAACATACACAATTTTCTAACCGACTCAAGCTTGATCCTGTTTTTTTAAAAATGTTGACAGTAGGTGCAGACCGCTTCAACCCGTCTTTTTGGAAGTTATTGAGAGAGGTCTTTGACCAGAAGTGGGCTATCTATAGTTGAAAATTAATTCAAGTATTCAAAAATAAGATATGAAGCATACAGCTTTGAAGCGCACTCATCTCGGTCAAATAACTTTTTAAAGTTGATTATAAATGGGTACTTCACGAATACTATTATGGTTACTGTCATACGTGTTCACGCTATATTATTATTGTAATTAATGAAAATGCTTACCAGTGATTCTGTTTATTGTATAGTTTAAAAAACTGGCGGTATGACCCATGACATGTGCTCCTAAACTATGTCCCAATAAGTGAATAGAACTACCGTCAATATCATATGTTTTTACTAAAAAATTCAGTAATCTTGCTGTTTTCTTTCCGACATATCTGGTACTAAAAGCTGCCCATGGGTAAATTGGATTACAGCTTATATCGCTCCAGTCTATGATAATAATGTTATAGTCATTATTTTTTAAAAACTCATTTTTTATGCCTATGAGCCATGTTTCATTCGCTTTCGACAGCCACCCATGAGTTATAACCTTAACCAAATTAGAAGAATTAAAGAACATGCTATTCAAGGTTTGGTTATTATCACTGGGTATATATAATTCTTCTGGTTCAGCATTACGCCTAAAACGAACATTAGTTAAATTATCACGAAATGATTCTGTGCAGCATAGAAATGTAGCACATTATGAACCTATTACAGAAAATAATTTTATTAAGTAGGGTCAATATTTTATCTGTTACCTGGTATATAAGTAATAATAAGCATCTCCAAGAATCAAATCAAGCGTGTCGGTGGGTATCGCAGAGAAGTTCATTATGCGAGTGTGGCCCCCGTCTTGGAAAACTAGCCATTCGTCTCCGTACCCCTCGCCATATTCGTGCTCATTTGGATTGGCGATTACATTAAAAACTGTAATTATTATATGTAAAGTGTACATCCATTTTTAGTATAACTTTTAACAAATATTTTCAATGTTCTTATTACCTATTACAAAGGCAAAAGTTCCTGTTATTTTTAACATAATCATATTAGACTCTGATACGTTTTCTGACAAAGCCTTTATTCGTGTGAGTTTTTGCAGTCGTAGGGTAAGTTTCAGGGTTTTGTTTATCAAAGGACATGACGTGAGTGACAAATTTAAACTTCTTATCGGTCGTGTAACGTTTCTGATAGCGAATTAAGTACTACATGCCCTTAAACATAATTAGAGTTCCATAATGAAGCTTTAATTTCCAAGCTACAGTTTGACTGTTCTGGTTCTCTTGATCTGTTTCCATAATACATGTGGATTAACGAAATTTTCAATATGCCGAGGCTGTATTTATGTACCATTAAAAAAAAACCGTTTTACGTGATGTAATGAATGTTGTTATACTTAATATACTTTTATTGCTTACTTATAATTCAACTGTGAGATAAAAACATTGTAAACTATTTAAGGCGTCCTTTGGGTTTTCTGCATTTTAGTATGTGTTAACAGGGATTATTCTCAAACCAGGCGAGGTGCCCGGCCGACCGCGGCCTAACGGTTGATGTTGGGAAGTCGTATATATACTAATCGCTGCGAGAACTTTATTTTCGTGATTCAGGATCGTACTACGTCATCAGTGTCGTTGCTTAGTAGTTCGGATTGTCTTCGCTAGATGGTGTTAACATATTTCTTCTGTATGTGGAGGTCGCCACATATGTACCAAATAAGTATGTGAGCTTAACTACCAATTCTCTAATCGACTGAAATATTATAATAATAAACAGTTGTATTATAGTCATTTTCTCTTTTTGATAATATAGACGGACAGACGGGTCATCTATTGGTAAATGATAATGGCTCTACCACGGTTCTCTGTCACATACTCCACCCCTTTGTAGCAATTTGAAAATAAACCTTTAGGTATTTGGGCAAACGTAAAATATACCTTCTTTTTTTCTCGTGTTTAAATCATCACCTCACCGGAGCTGACGACGAAGTGGTATGTCGCACTCGAAACGACTAAAACCCGACGTTGTTCCTTAATAAGTGGCTCTATTGCAAGTGACATGGGTATACCCAAGCAGGGAACTACTACTTCCAGAAACCAAACGTTAAATATACCTGCCTAAAAGGCCCCTGTAGCTGCATGCATAAAACAGTGCAGTTAGAAACCTCATGTCATTTCTGTACTCATCAAAAAAAAAAAAAAAGCAAATACTTTTCAAACTCTCTACGTATTGTAGATCTGAAAGTTTTATATCAGTAAAGTAAGGGCCTAGCTATTTTAAGATGACAACAATGTAGCGAATTGTATTTAAAACTATAGTTTCATAGTATAAGTTTATAACGCTACTAAGTCAGGCCGTTGAAGGAGAAATAATACAACCCATATAATCATAGCAACGTTATTGTATTTTTGAATTGAATCCTTTTTGTGCTTACACAGTAAACACATGATCTCAACACTTATAACTAAAAATATTCTAAAAATGAAATTGGATATTTACTCGAATTACAAAAATGTTTGCTGGTGCATATTTTGTTTTCAATCGAGGCAAACTTATTGTGGAATCATTGGAGTAACTGTTAAAGTGCTCAGTATGATATTCTGAATATTCAAATACTTTATAATACCACGTATTGTGCTGAGATATTGTGCATTATGCCTTATCATTTTAAGATTTGGGTGCCCTGTTTCACCGCATTACATTCTGCCAAAGTGCATATAACTTCGTTTACTTACATTCCTTTATACAAACTGATAAATACAATTTATTATTATTAATCTAAAATATTGCTATCTTTTTCACTTTAGTCTAGAAATCGTCGAATGATTTTCGGGCTATTTTAATTAGCAATGTTAAATCGTAGTCTTGTTAGGTATTTAAATAAAATTAATTGAATAAATATTGACCTCTGAAGATACTGACTTCGATAGTGGCCTCCGTCAGCGCGTTCCTGACATAGAATACATTTTAGACCAACCTGTAGGCAGTAGTTGCAAAAGTAACAGTAAGTATGTAAAATAATGTGAAAATATATAATATTAATAATAATATGTGAAGGAAGGATAATTTTATAATGGAAAAGACTAGATATCACATGGTTTGAGCTATATGTATTATTTTACTCTTGTTTCTTACGCTTGTAAGTACAATTATAATAAATATGTCAAAATAATACCTAAGTAAATACGCTGTGAACAGTTCACGTTAATTGAATTTTAAGTCTTGGTGGTTGTTACATTGCATTATATTATTTGAGATAAACGAGTGATTTAGGCATTATAATTATAAAACCTACGCATGCTACTTGATTGTAGTCGTGCATCTACGTATTGTGTGCGATTATCTGTGGTCGCTTTATATCACTCGATGAATTACAACAAACCCATAGAAAACGTATATTTACATTTCTATATCACATACTATAAAGTGAAATATTAATAACGGAACTATTATTTGACGTCGTTTCGTGATATGCCCGCGACAGTGGAAGTAACTAACAAGAAACAGGTGGACACCTGCATCATTGTTCAGATCCAATAACTAACTCTGTCTCGTTTAACAAATTTCAAAGCAATAATTTCTATACCGAAGCATAAACTCGCAATAAACGATCGTGATTTAGAAATTTACAGATAATATTTTTACAGTTGGTCAGTCGAAAATATTGAGCATATATACATACATAATTAGTTTTTCTTTAAACATATTACAATTTATTCATATTGAACAGTGGATAATTTATTGCACAATCGTCGATCCTAATATTCTAAGTGTATGCTATGACGGAAGTTACTTAGAGAACAATTAAACAAACAATACAAGGGTCTATTGTGTCGTTATACATAGCTTAATTCTACAACGTCATCAGCAATTACCTATTGATGCGCTTGTTCGCTGTCTTTGACGTATTGTAGCACAGTGGGTACGGGTGGACAACGCGTGCGGTGTGAGCGGAGTGCCAACCAAATCCCACCGCCAACATTTGAGGATTACAGAGATTCGGCAGCAGAATAATCGAAGTTTACAATTTCGAAACTACCCGTTAACCAAAATGATTGTAATTGAATTTAAAACTTGATTGAGATTGAGGAGTAACGTACTCATTTTGGGACCGGTTGAGAGACAGGTGACACCCAGTTCCAACTGCACGTGTCCACTAGACGCACTTGTGCTATTCTCCTTCGCATCAGACGCTTCCATGCACGCACATAAGTAACTACACCTTATCATACCTACCTATCTATTTGTTATGAGTAATTTATTTCAATTTCTTTAAAGCGTACATTTTTATACTTATTTTAGGAGGTCCTTATCTCGATATCCGAATAAAAAATATTGTGATACAAATAATAGGTACCAAAAGTGCGACGTGCATGCAAGGAAATATCTAAGAGCACATTTGACACAATAAGTAAACCTAATAACGAACATAACACTAAACAGTCTTTATTATGACTGGTCAACTATATAGGTGGGATTGCTCAAGGAACCGATAGCTCAATTACTAATATCAATTAACAAAATATTAAAGTCCGTTCTGGACTTGGGATAAGAAAGCAACACTCTTTGATAATATTCATAGAGAATAGATGGGTGACGATACATAACAGGAGAGTGGATCGCGTCGTGCACCAGCACTCACTCACACAAACACAAGTGCTCCGTACAACAGGATACTTAATTATAATCGTGGGAAGTAGCTCGGCAGTGTCCAATGGCGACAGTCCCCAGTGCCTCACCGACACTGGCGGAAAGGTTTTCAGAACCTCAATCATACCACACCACACCTCAATAAATAAATGTATATAATATCTAATACGTTTTTACATATGTACATTTGTTGCTTTTAAAGTATTGTAATTATATAAATAAAACAAATAAAATAAATTTGTACTTGTAAAATAATTATCCATTTTAAAAATATCAAACAAAACTGAGTTTATATGTTTTGTATTATTCTAAATTATTTCTAATATCTACTTAATGATTATTTTGTTGTATAATTATAAACGAGTCCGCATTGATGGTCGAGGGTGCGGCTGGCACTGCGTCACTTAGACGTCGCTACATCATAGAATGCTCTACGAAATATTTAATTATACATAATTCACTGAGTAAATTTAATAGATTAATATTTATTTCGTTTGAATTATATCCGTGGCATAAATACTAGGCACGCGTCGAGAGGTGAGGGCTGTGCAAGGCTCACCCCCGACCACCAGCCGCGGGGCTCTTTTAGTAAATCGTTATTCGTAATTAGTTACAATAATAACTACAATATAATGTTGGTATGAGCGGTGTCGTGGATGCTCCCCGCTCATACCTAAAGCGTTAAGGTGAACGTCTCTCGCACTGACTGCTCGCCGAACATCTTGTCCATACTAGTTATTAAAACAACAATATTTTGATTTGTATATGGCACATTTTGTTTAATTCCGAATCAGTTATGTACTATATACACATATATTGATTACAAAACCACTCATTTGTAAAAAATTAATACAAAGTGCCCTCAATGCTAATGATGTCAGTAAGCTACACTTATAACATGTAATGTACAAATCAAAACAATTCGTAGCGTGGATGTGATCACATGGAACATTTTAATTGACATTTATCAGTTAGGGGAACAGGCAGTACGATCGAAAACGCCACAGCATCCACTTTTATACGTACAATATTACAGTCGCAAATATTCGTATGCGACTAGAGTCATGGTTTCTATATATCTATTTATTTAATAGTAATGGTTACCGGCGGCGTGGTCGTAACGCCAGTCACCTGGTGGGATCTTTTATACACTACATAAACAGGGAATGTACCAAATCATATCTACTACCGAATTGCCCTCGTATTCTGCCTTATCCGTTGGAGTAAGGATTGACGAGCAATAATCACGACGTAGCTAAACTACGTGTTATATAAAACAAACAAAAAACGAAATTATTTCTCGAGGTTAATTGAAGGATTCGGTGGGAAGCAAAGCGACAGTTCTCGCCGTTAAATAGTGAGCATTCAACAGACGGTTTCGGCAGGCGTTGACGGAGAGTGGGGCAACGCGGCCAGCGGCGACAGGGGGGAAAGAACGGACAGTGGAGATAACGAAGACAGCGGCGACAACGGAGGCGGCGCGCTCAACGGTTCTGGTGATCGCCGTCGCAGCGCCTGGCGCTTGCGGAACTCGAGGAATTCCTCCTTCATAGCTCGGACGCGCGCCTCCACGTCATCGCGCATCGGTCGCGCGCGTGTTCTCTCCGGCGTAGACGGCGTAGGAGTGCGCGTGGCGCGGTCCCACTCGTAGTGCACATCCACTGAGCCCGCGTCACCGACCTCGCCAGATCCAGGTCGGGGCGTCGGCGCAGGTGGAGGCGGTCTATATGGCGGTGGCCGCCACTCCGCTAGGCTGCCCGTCCGACTGCTGCGGTTGTGCTGAGAAGACGCGTTCTTGCTGCCAAAGCCGCTGGATGACGAGCGGCTTTCGGGTGACGCCTCGTGCGGTGGAGGTGGCAGCTCAGACAAGGGGCGTGAGCGCGGGTGTCGAGGCGCTGGACGCACGCGCGCCCTTCCAGCGCCACCCAACACCGCGCTCTGCCGTAGAGACCTTAGCCGGAAGGGTGACGGTGGAGTTGGGAAGGAGCCATCGGCGGAGCTGGGAAAGGGTACGGAACTGAGGTCGGATACGTGCAGCGGCGACCAAGGAGTCCAGGCGGCGGCCCAGGGTGGCCAAGGCGGCCAGGGTGGCCAGTGCAGCGCCAGCGCGGGCGACGAGGCCCGGAAAAGCGGCGGCGCAGCGGCTGGACGCAGAGGCGCGCGTACGCGCGGCAGGAACCCACCGTCGTCAGACGACGAGGGCGCAGGCGACGGCGCAGCGGGCGCGGCACAGGCACGCGTGGCACCCACGGCTCGCACGTGCACCCAGTAGCGTGCCTCACCACCGCATCGGGACGCCGGCCATACCCAGTTAGCAGTGAACCGCAGGCACTCGACTATACTCGATATTCCGCGTTCTCTAAATCTGTGCCCAGACAGTATTCATGTTAACTAATAAAAGTTCGTGACTTCGTGGGCAACAACCGTTTGTCACGATAATGAACATTAAGTAGCTGGCAATGGTTCTATCCTCGCTGATATCAAATTTCTGTTATTTCCATCGGTGCGTCTCATCGTTATCGAGGTTTTTAACATTTTAACAAATCTTATTGTATCTGTAGTTTGTCATATCAAAACTAACCTGATTTCCTGTTTTAGCAGCGTGAATTGTTAAATGTAGGATTAGTGTTTTTAGAATCAATTAAGGGAAGCGTGTAAACAGTCAAAAATGTTATTACATATAAGGTTGTATTAATAGCAGGACGAAGTACTAGACTTACTTCTTAAAAGGCACTTGAGTGCTATCGGCGGCGCGGAGATCAGTGAGTCGCGCGGCTACCATGTTGTATGCTGCAAGCGAATTATTTCTGAACATTAACGTAGTGAAAACTGTACTGTCCCCGTCCTGCCCTTAGGCCGCCGTCCGCCACCACGCTTACACTAATTACACCAACACCCACCATATTGTCAACGAGAAACAAAATGCACACTGGACATTGAACAAACAGTGCCCTGCATGTCTCAGGGCTCTGTTTATTTCATACTAATATTTATATTATTGTTCTTGCTCTCAGCATACGTAGAAGTACCTATTTTATTTATAAACTTGTTACTACAAAAAAGCATAAAAAATCATTAAACAATCGAGTATTAAGTAGAAGTAGCAACATAACAGGAACATCATTTGCTACTAACATGTATTAGCGCTACTTTTTTTTTAAATTATTACCTACAATTAAGTATGTAATAACGTACCTATACCGACCGCTAGAGGGTAAGTAATTACTTACCCCCTAGCTATGGTGGCTATGAAAAACACTAACTGTATCTTTCAAAGGTAACTGAGAGAAGCCCAGTTGAAGCTAAATGACCGTAGAGCAATAGACGGTCTTTTGACATAGACTGCCTGGAAATTAGTTTCAAGGAATGTACCTATTTATAAGGGATTTAATTTTTTTAAGTGTCCAGTGTGCGTATACATATACACTCAGGTGTATTGTTATGACATGATCATGATAAAATAGAAAATAAGCACTCACACGGCATGCAGTATCTTACAAAAACGCGTTAAAATCTATCTATAACTTTAAAAAGCTATGCGACGATGCAAGAAAGTATAACAATTTTTTTTTATGTATTTTTATAACAATCCAAATATCAAATTGTTGTAAAAGTGAATATTATAGGTATAAGGTATAGTCATATTACGTCAGAGATTATAACAAATAGATAACTGGTTAAAAATGTAGAATACAGAAATAGAAGTGATTTAAAAATATATAACTATTAGAGGAAATGATTTTTTTTCTGTCTGCCAAATGTATTTTTGGTTTTATATAATGTGCCTGAGGGGACACATTTTACTAAATGTACAAACGAAAAGTTAAAAGCAGAAACGCATATTATATTATATGCATGGCTGCACCTTATAGCTCATTAGCATAGCTGTTCCCATGTTACACATAGATAACTCATGCAAAAAGCAGACATGTAAAATGACGATGAATAATTTATAGTGATATTCCGAACTAAATTGAAACAGCCGACAATATGGTAAGTTACGCTAGTAAGTTTTCTTATCTATGGGTACTACTTAACAGATAACGTTTATTTTGTACCCAACTGTCGGCTTCGCTGCCATTATGAAATTGGAAAGCGATTAGTTTATTATGAAACTGTTAAGCTTAACAAAATTGTAAGTAACAACAATAAATTCTGTTTTATTTAAACGTATTGCTTAAGGTATTTCTTAGATTTGGTTTTTAAAGTATTTACAGTTTTCACTTTTGTTCTATATATTGGTTATGTTAGGTCATTAACTTTATATGCAGCTCGGCTTGAGTAGGCACGCAGAGGCAAAATACGCTGTGGTTGCCAAGCTTTGTTGAAGAGGAGTTTATTGCAGATATCGCGTATGTATACTAACATTTGAAAGCGGATAATCAAGGTTCTAAATAAATTAATAGGAATGTTATCTTAAAAGGATAACACTTCTTCAATTTGGAATTTCCTTCCTGTAAAATCATAGCATTCCAGCAGTTCCATAATAATCCTGTCGCTTGGACCTGTCATGTAGTCGCGGGAAGGGAGTGACTTGTTAAGGCGGCGGACAAGCGGCCGCTGCTACGAAGTAAAGCTCACCTTTCTCCTGCTTACGCCGTTTCCGTTTGTTGCAGATCTTGACCGCGCACACGGACAGTATAATAGCAACTATAAAGAACAAAATGCCGCCGACCACGCCCGCCGTGATGGCTTTATGTTTCACCCTCGCCGGCACCGGGAACTTGACCTCTTCAGAACTCTCATAGCTGGTTGCAGAGTTGGCCAACACTCTGAAGTAGTATGTACGTCCGCCTACTAGATTCTTGACTGAAAACGAACATACATATAATATGAGTTTATACATCAACAAAACTTAAGGTAGTTAATGTGTTAAGGGTGATTGAACTCAAATATCATATTGTATCGCTAAACATTTATGAAGAACATCTTTGGTAGGTTTTCTCGGAAAATTATTTTATAAGCAGGAGGTTAATAATTTGTTGGTTTTTTTAAATGTATATTCACCATTTACTCAAAGATGGCTGGACCAATTTAGTTTTTTTTGTTGGAAATGATATCCTTTCTAGTCCTGCCATCAGGTCAGGATCTGATGAAATGGGATGGGATCCTAGAGAAACTGAGGGATGTTTTCAAATATTATACACTTACTTCAAAGAGAAAAGAGATTCAATTTTTTTTTCAATTTGAAACCGAGTTTGTTTTTTATTGAATTTTCTGGTTCCATTTAAATTTTAAGTACATCTTCCAACTGTAAGGGTGAATAAAAATGATGGGATAAAGAATAAAGCCTGTTAAAATTTTCCACGATTTAGGAGTGTTGCTCACCTTTTTTTTTTAGAAGAAATGTTATGGTTTACTGTGTTGTTGTTGTTGTTATTGTTGGGTGTAATAGAAGAATAAAATGAGTAGTTAGTGTTGTAGTGTAAATGTGTTTGTAGTGTAAGTAGTTACCGAGGTAGCTGGTCTCCTCCGGCCGTATCTGTCCGCGGTTGAGCGTCTTCCACTGTGCGTCGGTCCGATACTTGATGGTATAGTACTGAACGAGCGCGGCGCGTTCAAGCGGCGCCTGCCACGTGATGAGGAACCCGTTGTGCACCTCCGTCACTGTCAGGTTGCGAGGTGGCCCTGACTTGGGGCCTGCACACACAACGCGCGGGGATAATGACCGCTTATTTCAAACACCACGCTATGTTATAATTAAAGTAATAATTATGATATGTTAATATATACTATGCTGTTTTTAGTTTTCAACGAATAGATGGATTATGTAAGAGTATAAAGCGCTATTATTTTATTAGCCAAACAAGTAAGTAGGCATAATAAGACAACCGTCGGGATTACTGGAAACACTCACGTGCTTGATTATATTATATTATATTATAAATTATATTATATTATATTATATTATATTAATGCTCTTTTAAAATCCGTTACAACTAAAAAAAAAGACTGGAAAGTGAAAAAAAATATAATTACTATAACAAACAATTAGTAAGAAAATAGAATGCGTATGATGTACTGATAAACTTTCTGGAAGCAAAAGAAAATATTTGACAACAAATGTAAGCATGCATGTCACAATAAACATGTCCTGTTAGTAAGCTAAAAAATATTCTACTATGAATGGAATGAGAAGAAATAAATAAATAAGAGGTAAATATACGTGTATAATAATGTTAGTAGTGCTATATTTGTATACCAGAGCCTTCGGGTGCGTTCTGAAATATCTTTTCGTCTACAGGGCCGGCCGGAGTGGGTGCCGCCTTCGGTTTGGCGCCTACATCTACAAAAGCAATTCCACGTTAGTAGACCAATCCTCAACGGTCGTCACACTTTCTTCATCCTTGGATCATTAGTAAACTGCATACTGAGCACAAAATTATAAAGCATTTGTTAACGAAGTTAACCATGTTATACCCAGGTTATTGTACCTATAATATAATATTGCACTACTGAGCTGTAAAAGGTTTACGCACTTATAAAAGTATGTCTAGCTACTTGCATATTCCTTAAATACCTTACAAACATACAATCAACAGTAAAGGGTTAGACGCCATCACCGACACATAAAGCCACCGCGCACTGAAGGTTTATAATCTCCCGAGAGTTTGATAATTCTTACATTAAGTATGAAGCTGTATTAGAGAGCGCACATTGGAAAATGCCAAATCAGTCGAGCAAATTATAGAAAATAGCTGCCCGGCTATATAGACGAATCTATCGGGCCTCTAAGAATGGTAGGTCAGCGATGGCTCATAAAGTTAGTGGCTAAAAACAGAGTGTTACTTACCGAGAGTCCTGATAGTAATGGCTTTACTCATCATTCCTTCTCCTATGGTATTTTTGCTGTTCACTTGAAACTCGTATGTAGTTCCAGGTTGAAGGCGGTTTATAGTGACCTGTACCCAAACTTAGTTTAATACTACTATTTCGTTAAAAGGCTGGGAGTTAAAAGTATAGCAATGGGTTGTTTATGATTGTTTTGTTATCATTTAATATACAGGATTAGTGTAAAACCTTGTTTCAATTCATTTCCTTTTAAAGCGATGCGACATCTACGACGAATCTTTGACACCCAACTCAATTTAATAAATAATTATTATTATTGATTTACAAATGACGACGATGTCACGTAACATGTATTTTTTTATATCTTAACTTTCCGTCTTAGATATGGAAAACAATAAGAATAAACTTTAATTAGTATAGTGTATTAATTTTAGAGAATGAACTGTCTTTAAAATTAATACACTAGTGAAATCGTTCCCTTTAATGCAAATACAAACTAAAGCGGTCTAAATCGATAAATCGTGTTGTCTGGCAGTTGGGAATTGTAACTTGCATGGTATGCACGGTAAGCATGGTAAATGGTAACAACAAATTTCATTTCGTAACACAATGTTTTAAAATTGCTATTGGTAATAACTACGTATACGTAGCGTTTTTGACTATACAAAGATTATTAGGGGCCATGAATAAGACTGGTTTGGCTGACTGACTGATTTGACTGATTGAAAGGTTGTTTAGACGCACGATTAGATTTTGTTGGTTTCTATATTAGGGATGTTGCGAACATTCGCAACATCCCTAATATCGCATCCGTGGATGTAAAAATATATGCATCCGCAACATCCCTGATCTATATATTCCTATTCTATTGTTTTTCGCTGCATTTAGTTTAACAGTTTCTATTACGTTTCTGGTGAATCGCATAAATGTAATATTATGTTTAACCGATGTACAGAGTACATTATTTCTTTCATTAGGACGCTATATATATACAGTAGGCTAATATATAGGCTAATATATTGAGTGTGTTACAAGAGATGAATGTTTACAAGCATTATGTATTATTGCAGACATATAGTTGAAAAAGTGTATACCTATACCTATATACCTATAGTTAAATTCGTGTAGCCCTCTCGTTTACGAAATATTATCGATTAATTTTAGGGTTTAATTGTCAATTTCAAATGGCATTTCAATAAGATATCTATATTATTTAAAAAGTCACGAATTAACCCTTAAACTGTTACGACCAAAAAAATATGACCACACCATAAGTAGCCATACACATATAAAGCCTTTTAAATACTATGGATCGCATTTGGGTGATAATATGAAATATGGTTTTGCAGTAAATGTTGGTTCAACAGAGTTGTTTTTCCAACACTACACTACTGAAATTGAAATCTGTTAATTTTTTAGACATATCAAACACTGACGTAAGTTTAATGGCCGTACAAACTAACTTGCAGGCACGTCTCTGTTTAAATTTCATTCATAGAATACTCTTATTGTTTTTGTAATATCGTAGAATGTTAAGCTTACTGGTAGGTACTTACAAAAGTAGCTCCGGATGGTGTGACGGGAACCTTGGTCCATTCGGAGAAGCCGGCCTCCCGGTACCAGATAGTGTAGTCCTGCTTGTAGTCGGGTCCGCCCGCGTAGCCCGGCTGCCAGCGCAATGTCACTTGGAACTCCGTCGCAGTGCCCGACACATTGTACGGAGCGTGGGGTTGTGTGCCTTCAATCACCAACTGTGTGTCCGCCACTATCGTTGCTACCTATAGATGATAATAAATATAATTGGAAGTTATAATAACCTATAAATAATTTTGTAGTAAGTAAATAAAGGGACGTAACGATAAGGACATATTTATTTTTTAAAGACATTCAAAACGATTCGTTTTTTTTTGTGATTGATAATCCTTATTGATGTGACTATGATTTTTTATAGAGATTTATTGTGTATATAAATGTAAAATGAAATAATAACAGAGTACACGGGTACTTATACACATATCGTATATGTAGGTGTGGTGCACAATATCTTGTTAGAATCGAATACAAAACCTCCGGCTCAGCAGTCAAGGACACTAACCACTGGATCAACAGGCAAGGCAATGAAGTTAAGAATGAGGAGACAATCGTGTATCATAGGAGTAGTGGTTACCTCGTTAGAGGCGACGCACTGGTAGATGCCAAAGTCCTGACGTCGCAGCGTGTCTATGGTGATGTTCCCGCCGAGGGCGCGCACGCGGCTTTTCTGCAGCGGCAGCCCGTCGCGGCGACGCCACGTTACCGACGGCCTCTGTGTGCCTTCGGCCTCTTGCGCCTCGCAGTGCATCTCCACTGACTCGCCCACCTGTATAATACGAGCACCAGCTACACTCACATACATATATAAAGATAACGTCATTCATTCAAGTACAGGATTTTAGGCCGAAGACTATTTCAAAAACTACTCGTCAGTCAGTGTCGCCATCGAACTAACATCAAACCTCAAGATGTGGCATACACTGTGTAGTAATAGTTTTATTAATACAAAAAATGCAGGTTTTGAAGATATAAGACTTTCAATTGTTTCTAAATCGGATCTATAAGTAGTCTTGGCCTCTGTTTGGAGTAAGATCATTTGCGAAATTAAAATATAAAATTGTGCGCTACTAGTGTGAGTTAAAACTTTTAAATTTTTAACTACGAGTATTTGCTAATAGCACCGACGAAAATGGTTGTTCAGTATGACAACCGATCACAAGAATTTAGTGGTATTGACATTTACTAATACTTTTTTATTAGTAGACTGTAGGACTGTCATTTCATATAACTTGTTTTAGTTGTTATTAATGCTTTTAACCGAAACTGTCTCAGTTACAATTTCTGAATAAATGTTACATAAATGTGTGGTTCAAAAAGTTGCTCACCTTTCTCTGGTACAAGGGTTCCGGTTCAACGGTGAACACGGGGGGTTTGCGAACTAAAACTTCCATTGGACCTGATAAAATAACGTTGTGATTAGTTCTCAAAAGTTTTGAAAAGGACAGGTATAATAGAAAAAAAATAGTTTTCTGTCTAGTGTTAAGATTGGAAACTATTGTAGGAACTCGAAGTTTGCTCCTATTTACTTTAAATGATTCGTTTTCAAGGCTATGGCTGGTTGTGGAAATATGGAGTTACTTGCCAACTAGAACATTGAAACTATAACATTGCTTTGTGTTTCCTAACCCTTCCTGTTATTCATTACTTTGGTTGGTTAGTCACTTCATACTGACAAAAGCACCAATACTAATTTATTGCTTCAAAACCCGTAGCTTACGAAGTAACTATTCAATAATCTTTTTTTTTTTTTTTTTTTTTTTTTTTTTTTTTTTTTTTTTTTTTTAAGACAACTCCCGCACTAGGATTAATTCCTGTGTCGCGGGGGACTTTACAAACATTCAAACAACGGACACAAAGAACACCCAGACTCAGAACAACAATTTGAGGATTACACAAAGTGTTGTCCTGTGCGGGGATCGAACCCACAACACTCGGCGCGGCAGTATAGTGGCGATGTGACCACTTAAACCGCTACGCCATCCGTGCAGTCAATCTGCAGTCAATCAATCTTTACTATGCGTATTTCAATTATTTTTGTTCTAAAATCTAAACCATTTATTTCAATTAAACCAATAACAGGTATTTTTGCATTTTCAATAGAAGAAGTCAGTCGCACACTTTTTCAACTATTTTTACAATTTTCTTCTTACAATATATGTAAGTGTAAATAAAACGCGAGGACAATGCAATACATAACTCTGAAAGCTCTTTTGTAGTGACCAATGGGCACTATAGTCAAGCCACTTGTAACACAATCATTGAGGCCAATTTAATTAGGGTCAATGTTATATATTAGGGTGGATACTACGGATAGATATAAGGGTACCTGAAGAGCCTTGCGTTCCTTGAGCATTATAAGGCGTGCAGGTATATCTTCCCTGGTGATTCTGGTTGACACGCGTGAAAAGTAGGGAGCCATTATTCATGATGACAATGTCCTTCGTCTGATACGGCTCCAACAGACGCTTGTCCTTGGTCCAGGTCACGTATTGGAGGGGTGGGTTTGCTTTTATGTAACATTGCACGACACCCGCCAAACGGAATGGTAGGTACTGCACAGTTGGCGTGAAGGTTACTTTGGCTGGATCTGAAAAAAGTAGTGATCACCTAACGTTTTAATTCTCACTTCTCAATCACTTTTGAAAATATAACGACGGCATTAGAAATTATTCCTGTATTCCTAGAAAATCTTTATTGAATGTATATCTATGAACTCTGTATATTAGAACCGAGAGTAAGATAGGGCAGATTGCTACTTCTACTTAATTTAACATGGTTGATTAAAAATATTTTTTTAAGAAACGCCTTGAGCTTTTAGAATTAGTATCGCAACTGAGAAACGCCATAAAATTGTGTTAAATGTAACTAAACCTATCTTTGCGATTTTTTCCTACCACCTCTGATTTTCGAAAGTAAGGATTGTACCTAATACAAGTCTAACATTTATGAAGTGAAGTTAAGAGAAGACATTAGTTAAGAACGCTAAATACAGTCTCGCCCATTATTCCAACCCGTACTTCCACTATTCAACAGTTTTTGCAATAAATTATATGCTCACATTCAACATTCAAATAAGCAGATGCGCTTTGTGGATCACCGATTCCATTGGACACTTCGCAGAGGTACTGTCCCGAGTCATCTGCAGCAACTGGGTTGATCACCAAAGCCCCGTCTCGTCGTATGGTAACTCGCGTCTCCAGGGCGGCTACTTCAGCGACGGGTGCGCCCTCGCGGAACCACTTTACGGTTACATTTCCTGGCAGGGCTTTCGCTTCGCAAGAAAACTGCACCTTCTCCCCTTCTAACTTGGTTTGATTTGTCGGTGGCATCTGAAGTAATAAAATATACATTTGTAAATATAAATATTAGGTTGCCAGATGTAATTTCGGCATGTCTGGAAACACCGTTTTATTGACGAATTATTTTACCAAGTTTTTGTGTACCGAGTAAAAATAAATATGTTCTTTTAGTATTTAAACAAAATTGAACTGATGAGTCCAAGTTACTGTCGTTGTAACCTATATGATAATATGGAAGGTATTAAGAAGGTATTGAGTGACTAATTTTTCTTAGAGTTTTAACAAATATGGTGCATTTATTTGAACGGTATCATAGAATGGAGAACTTAGCTGATGATCTGATTATGACTTACAGTGATGACGGCCCCCCCAGCGATGATGACACGCGCAGTATGCGAAACCTGTCCCTCGCCATTACGTGCGATGCACGTGTAGTCTCCAATGTCCTCATGACGTATGTTACTGATCCGCAGCTCGGTGCCGTCGTTGAATATACCCACCGTGCCTGACGGCTCCACGGGGTTCGCATCTTTGTACCAAAGTATCTCCGGAGTCGGAGTACCCTCCGCCTGACAGTTGAGAATAATGGCGTCTCCTGTAAACATTCGTATGTCACATTGGACTTTTTATTTAAATTTCAAATGATAATATTTCAAGTGTCTTTGCTAAAGGATATTTTCTAATCCCTAGTATGCAATAAGAGTTTCATCCTGTCACTATTTATTCTTTTGCCCTAGTTTTTGGTCAAACCATATCGTTACACAAAAATCATAGTAAAAAATAACGTAAATTACCTAAATTAACGTAAATAATGTCTTCCGGTGTGATGGAGAAGCGTGGTGGCGCGTGCACATCCAAGTGGAACCATGTACCATTCTTATGCGCGTTGGGTGAACGGTTGAGGAACACCACCTTACACTCGTACCAACCCTGCATAGAAAGAGTCTATATAATACCGGAACATAAACAATCTTTACAAACTTGAACAAATGAGGGAATAGGTATTAAACATTTTTGCCGTTCACTTTTCTATTGCACTAAATGACACTTTTTTTTATGCGATAACCAGCAGACGCGTCACCTGATGGTATTGGAACGTTGAGAACCTACCTGATCGGACTCGCGTATATTGGTAAGGTTGAGACTTGCTGCCCCGTAGGGCGAGTCTGGCGCGACTTTCGACACCCTGTTCTCGTACCCTTCCCCGCTATGCGTCGGGTAGCTCTCGTACCAGATGTAAATAGGGATGTCCTGCCCCTACACATCATAAAACACATGTTAGCAGTACTCTAAACCTTTGCTGGTGCGATTTCTTCACCACTACCACTTATGATACATTTCTAAATACCTACTTATATCTAAATACTTCTTGCGCCCTAACTGCTTTCTGAACTACACATTTCTAAATCTTGAGACGATATGATGCCTTTTCACAAAACATTAAGACAAAGTCAAATGCATCATCTTGTAACAAACCGTGCAATCGATCGACCTGCAACTGCACTTGGACGTCATATGGTTAGTTTGTAGTTACAAGATATAAACTAACTACGTAAGGATATAAAACATGCATGGATGAGAAAAAATATGGTCTCTTTTGACATGTACAGCATGTGACAAAATGAAAAAGTATGTTGGTATGCGTTTGGTTACTTACACAGACAATAATTAAATATTACAACTTGTACCTAACTTTTAAAACATTGTTTTATGAAGGCAACAACAAACGTAATAAATACTGTATGAATGTAATCGGACATGCATAAAGTGACAAGAGGATAACGTAAAGCTTACTACTGCATGCAACAAAATAGATGTGCAGTATATTACAGTTCTTCAAAACATATGTACGTAGACAAGCTTTATTTTGTTATGTATACAACTGCCAGTTATGTAACTAGAGTTACCTGTAAATGTTATAAGATGTTGGTAAGCGCTTAAGCAAATAAAAGTTTTGGAGCCAAGCTTGCCCAATGATATTTTTTGAAGTGTTACTGCAATAGGATACGCTACAAAATACATATGTCAAGTACTGGTACATGAACTACAATTGCCAAAAGAGAGTGGGAGAAGCCCACAGCCACAGGAAGAGAGAAACAGACAGAACCGCCGCCAGTGCGCGGGTGGTGCGCGTGCCCCGTGTCAGCCGTGTAAGCGATAGTGCTCCCGATACTATCTTAGAAAGTAACAACGGTGCACCCAATAAACAAAATAATAAGAGAAAAAAATCTTATCGTATATGTAAAGTGGCAGTGTATGTGTATGTTCGGTATATAACGGGGGTCTGCTGCTCTCTCGGACTCGCTTTGAAGGCCTTTATCACTGTGGTTAAGTTGAACCGGTCGTATGACGAGCGCGGTAGGTACACGAGGCAATATACGCAGAAGAGGCAGAGATACACAAAAGGCGTGCGATGGGCGCGCGCGGGGCGAGGGCGGCGGGGCGAAGCCCCCGGCCCGCGGCGCCCGCGCTTTACCACTAGCACGGCACAATACGAGGTGTCGTTGTCGACACAGGCACGAGATATACTTTACATTCTGCGGGGCGCGTCGCGCGGACGAGCCTTCCTCTACTAAACAGAAACACACACACGGTAGATGAGCAGCGTTGTATTGTAAGAGTAGAGTGTGGGCCGTCGTACCGTTTCGCCTACCTTCTTCTCCCACTGCAACACGTACGGCACCGGGATGTCTTCGGGAAAGTCCACTTGGCAATTGAACACGACGCTCTCACCGAGAATCGCCGTGATATGCACAGCATCTTGATGGTCTTGGTGACAGGTTACTGCATTTGAGGAAATTACTTATACTTTAGTTTGAACTTGTTCAAATAAATATAATTCGCTCACCTGCATCATAGCATCATAGCGGTTAGAAATGGGGTTTAAGAGAATGCTCTGACCTGGCAGGTTGACTAGCAGTAGTAAGAGCAAGCCGGCGGCGATGTGCGGCGGTTGCACGGCGCGCCAGCCCATGCCTGCGCTCCCATGTCACGGCCGCGCGCAGCGACTCATCGTTGATGCATCACCTGCCACATAAAAATATTGCACTGCTATATTGCATATCGACTTGGCCTGAAACTACCATCAGTTTACCGAACAGCCAACAGTTATCAAAAATGTAGCATAACGACCACATTTCGTATTCCATAAATAAAGAATCATCCAATGGCCATTTTTGCAGGTTTTTAATGTTCCGTGCCAAAAATAGTATTCATAAAATCTCCACTAGTTATAAAGTTTGTTTAACAGCTGGGACATGCGTGTTAAACGCTGCGCTGTATCACTAGTCCGCTCATCGATTAATTACATTTCAAAAGTTGTTGTTTTTATTTTGGGTAAATTCGTATTTCGAATGATTGCTTTATAGCACGTCGTATTATTTGAATTAATTTACTGCGCAAATGTGTGTGGCTTTATATATAATGTTTATATGATGTCGATGTCTATGTTTCATATATGGATACATATTTATTCTGAGTCTGATAGGTGAAGTTTGTTTTTAGTTTACGTGTAGCCGCTAAATTGTTCATTAAGCTTGAAAAAAAAAGAATACTAGGAGGGAGGGCGCTCTTTTCGTGAAGGTTTGGAGGTCGTATCGGCCGGGCAGCTTCTGGAGCAGCGCAAGCAGATGGAGTGCCAATCATCTAGGTGGTTAAATGGGGTTGGACATTTTGGCGCGTAGGATGATGGCGGAAACTTGCGGCCGGTATAAGTCCGGTTTCTAGTTTAGGTACACATTTCTTAGGAACATACTATGAATTTTCTTGTCATTAAAAAAAATATAACTTTTGTTTTTTTATGTATAGATTTTCGGAAAAATTGGTATTAAATGCCTATAGTTTCATTAATATCAAGCCTCTCTTTTACAATGTTCATTTTAAAAGCAGGATTTCTGTATTAAAAATCATTTTTCTTTAAAATGTTACCGATGTACGTTATTCACGAGGTCTCTATGATGGTAAATGTGAGCACATCTTTCTGAAACACCTGTACACGTTTCGGTATTTATTTCAACAAAAGATCTTACATGTTATGCATCCAAAATTATATTGCACTCACTTTTAGCGTCTTTGACTACAAAATACATATAATTTTAAATGCAATAACATCTGTATTAATTATGTGAGATTTTAGAGAGATTTATTATATATAAACATATATATTGTGTATTTTTATACCATTGGAGCACAACAAAATAGTATTAAGAGAGTTTGTAGTACATTTAATTTTGAAAAGGGCCTCGCCAACTTTTTCTTATTTGGGTTTTTTGTACAGAGCAGTATTATTTGTACAGGACTTCTTTATTTCGTTTATTTTAAATTTGTATGGTTACTGGTTCCACAGGCGTCACAGGATGTGAAAGATGTTATGGCCTTACTTAGTAAATAAGGTATTTTTTTATTTGAGTAGCGTACATGACATGACTCGTATGTACATATCCACGTTAAAACAGATAAAAATTAAGCCTACTCTTCAAATTATCAACATGTACAGATGTATAACATACATGTTTACATTTATAATACTACTTCATTTATCCTACAAAGGTACGCCATAATACGAATTACATTATTTTATTTACAAAAATAGTTAGAACTTAAATCGCTCTAGCTTTAGTTTCTTGTTTTTTTTTTAACAAGGAATCCTATTTTAAACTGTGTACATCTCTACCGTATTTTATTAATGGTGTACAATGAAGATTATTCTATCCATCTATATGTGATATATGTTTCGTTAGAGAGAGGGCTGACATGAATTCGTAACGATGGGCACTTAATAAGATTTTAGTAAAATATCCGATAAAAAAAGTATAACAAATAAAACTCCATATACATGTATACATTGTTTTACACGACCTCGCAGTGCAATAGAAGTGAAATATGTTGTTGTCATGGTTAAGGCCACCGCTATTTGAGAATATAGCATAAAAGGATATCTTTACCGCTTTACTTTGCAATGAATGAAGAAGAAGAGGAGCTGCTTACCCTAGTGTCTCCAAATACGATCATATTTTTAACCACGTTCTGAAACCGTTTTTACCGCATAACTGAGTCATTTATTACATACATACGAGTATGTACATCCACTAACGAAACAATAGACAAAGACGTTTCAAACAATAACCGATACTTAAAAATATTTTTTTATGTATTTTGTAATATATAAGATGTATTTTTATACGCTTCCAATTAATACACAAGTAGGTCGTAAATTTTAAGAAAATGTTTCACTTCTCAGGTGGACAATTAATTAATTTTATATTTTCATAAAAGGCGTCTGAATTGCCTTGCATTGATGTCGTATTGTGTATACTTTTTATATATGTATTAGGTATATCCCTGCGACGTGAGGCACATGTGAACCTCTCAACTTTTATGTTATAAATAGGTTCACGTTGCGTTAATCTGTGGTGTACTATATAGGTGCGGCTCATTTTCTTATTGTTTGCTCACATCACTACTTCGCGAATATACTTAAGCGAATTGATGATATATAGTAATGTCGACCACTATCTTGCTGTCCATTCGTTTATTTTATTTTTAGCGGTTGTTTGAGAACGTTTTTGTGCCAGATTTCTTAAAATGTAAATTTGTAAAACTTTTATTTAACTTGCAATGTATGCTTGTTCCGTTAAATTTTGCACGATAAATGTGACCCGCTTCCCGGTGTCCGATTGAGTTGGAATTTTGCATACACCTTTAGTTCCGGTGATAAGGTATCTTTATGGTATTAAAAAAAATAAAAAAATCTTAATTTGGAACTGACAAAGAGATTACAATAGTTCATGTGTTAGATAATGACCGCATTAGTGAAACACTGTGGCGCGGTCACTAACGCCCACCTCCGGATGAGGCGTATTTGTCCCACGACATTTTAATGTAATACAAAAGAAAACTATATATGTATGTATATACATACATAGTAATAATAATTTTATATGGCTTTAATAAAAGTTAATCTTTATAGTATATGTGACCTGATTCTGAGACTAAAAGCTAGTTTTAATAAAGGATATATAATTAATTTATTTCATTTGTGAACACTGTTTCCCTATAACTAAACTAAAAATTATGTAATTGTTGTATTTTGTTTTACTATAATATGTATAAAGTAAAATTGGGACGAAGATGTTCTATTGTACGTAGTGATGGGAACAAATGTTCCACATCATATCTATAAATCTATTACCTGTTTCTGTGTCCCCTAAGATGTCGGGGACTGACTATAATTTAGTCCCATATACGTAATGGGGGCCAAGGCTATATCCGGATTGGGGAGTATAAGCAAAAGCTAAGCAAATCAGGGTCGCATTCCTATAACACGAAATGCTTCGTGCCGGAAAGTCCGAGCCCTCTAACGCAATAATAAATAAATATTAAATCAGTAAATCAGTCAAATCACATGTAGGCACTATGTATATCAAGTTTGTTATTTTTAGCTAAGATATAAATACTTTCTCTTCGCCAGTAGGTGTTCCTCTCCTAGTTGCCTTTTCAGTCATAGGAATTGAAGTATACCGAGTACGCGACTGCGTCGCTGGCTTTTCGCAGCTTGAGTCTAAGTCGCGTTTCCTCATCCGAATATTGCGATATCTCTTACCCTACCCGTTTTCCTTCTACAAATCGTTATTTCTTCCTTCTTTGTCGTCTTAAAATGACTACATTTCCAGGTAGAGGTTATAAAATAAAGTAAGCTTATCTAGATTACTTTATTTTATAACCTGCCTTAAAAATTGTCGTCATTTCACTTAAGACTGTTCTGAAAATTCTTTTTTCAATTGGTAGAATAAAATGAATTCAATATTTGTTCTATTTGTTGTGTACCGGTGACTTTCTTTTTTCAAACTTTACTGTGAGATTCGATGGTCCAATAGAATGGAATTTCAAGAATAGTTAGGTAATACTTAACAATATTTCTTTTTCTGTTAACTAGTATCTTTAATGGAATTATAATATTTTAATTTGTTTATTTTTGGGTAGAGCCTGTTCGAGTAACAGTTATTCGAGGTCGAAGTGCTTGAGCTATTGCTTAAACTTCTAAATCCATCAGTATAAGCAACATCTCCTTCAGTCATGTGGCTTCCTTTGTTCTATCCTTTCTGTTACAATATATGTACTTCCAATGTTCCCATTATTAATTCCTAAAGCGTCCGATTGACGGCCTGCAGCTAATTGGAAATATTTGCATCTTCACTGATACACGCACACACGCGTCAGCGTATGTATGTATTTTTATAATCAACTAGCGGACCCGACAGACGTTGTCCTGCATGATATTTCAAGCGATTAGGATCAATATAGATAAATAACCTAGATACCGACTGCAGCGCCATCTGCCGGGCTGATTTGTGAATCTAAACCATTCCCAGATCCCCTTGAACACACACAAAAAAAATCATCAAAATCCGTCCAGTCGTTTGAGAGTAGTTCAGTGACATACACACTCACAGAAGAATTATATACATATATAAAGATAAGTTTATGACCAAATGTTAGTATTCATTGCTTTGTTAGATTTATAGTAAGTAGTAGGTACTAGTGGGTAAGTAGCTAAGTACCTTGTGAAACCTTGCACATGTACCTAGGTATGTATTTTTACTGTTTATAACATTGACGTTAAGCCAGACGATATATCAAAGGTAGGTGGCCTTTTAACCATTGCTCGTCCTTGGACTATTTCCCTACTAAGTAATTGCACTGCAACACGATATATAATCGACGTCCACCTATACCCCATACCACTTTGGTTCGGCATTCATATTCAGATATTCAGCAGCATGAAAATGTACATGAATAGGAGTAACAAACAGAAGAAATACTTTATTCTAATAGTGTTGATTTATGTACTGTATTACTTTATTCTATAAAATATGAATTTAGCTGACTACTCAAGAAGAAGGGCTCTGTTTGTCAAGTGTATGTATGATGTTAGTTTTTCACGTTGAAGAGCCTATACGACTTCATAGATTTCGTCAGTAGTACATAATGTAAAAATAATTTTGTGTAGATTCGCTGTGCAGTAGAAAATTTAGGTACAGTTATGATTGGATTCCACTTATCATATTTCCCCTTTACAGACTCGATATGTGTGTAATTCGATATTTATTATTGACTGCTTAAAATTCAAGTGAACATTGTTTATTGAATTTGATTTGACGTTCGCGGCTCTGTGTTTTATGGACTTAATAAGTGTTATAACACTATATTTAGTAAATTAATTATTTATGGCACTAATTCACAATATAAATGATTGCTTGATTTATAAAGAAAATTAAACAAGTATCGCGATTTTAACCTGAATCGCTTGTAGTGGTTTATCTCAACAAAGCTTATTATTGTCAAAGTATAAATAACGTTTGTCTATTTGCCTTAGAAACACTTTCTCAAAGAAGTAGTCAGGAACTTGCAGAAGAACACATGAAATAATATTAAAGTGAATGTAACTGAAACCCTCTGTTTCTAACTTTTTAAAGCTAAATATCTAAAATTTTATATTATTAAAAAAATGTATCAAAGGACCTTTAAAAGGAAAGCGAGCCCAGCCTTGAGGAAACTAGTATATTTAAAACTGGGAACTCAAAACACTTAAAAACACACATTGCAATAAAGTAAGTCGACCTCATAATGTATAATGTATAATGCAGTAAATTATCTTACTTTCTAGAAATTTTGCTTTTTAAATGGTTTAGTTTGTTAATTTTAGTCTTTTGCTTGAGTTTTCCAATTGCTTATGTTAGCCTATATTCGAATTAGAAAGTCATGTAACGTACATATGTAACGAAAGAACTACTGGTTTACATCACCTAGATTTAAATTTTGTCACACATATTTTGTGTTTTGTAAGTTTTAATGTACATGTGTATTTAGAGCACTTGGACACTGAATAATTCATGAAATAGTTGAAATTCTTTAAGAATGTAAATTATTTAGATAATAAATAGAACAATATATAAAATAGAATATATTCACATGAATAACCGCACTTAGAAAAGCATACTTAAGCTTATCCTCGTCCTGTACACGCTTCAATGATTAAGTAAATTGAATATTTTATTAAACCTTGTTTATAATATCATAAATATTAAAATAAGTAGATAGTCCATTAAAATACCTTTAACACTTTATTTATCGAATTGGCACATACTACTACGTTAACTGAAGTAAAGCACTTTCGATTCGAAGATTTATAATTTAACTTTATTATGAGTTAACCTTGTGATTAATTAAATATGTATAAGCTATTGGAACTCTGTACAGGCCGTTAAGTCAACATGAGGAATTAAGTAGACGAAGAGTGCACACCAAGCAAGGTAGGCGGCGGTCGCGAGAGGTGGTGCTTGGTCGACGGAGCGGTCAGTGATGGATGCTGCGGCACTCGGAAAGACGTGTTATCGATTTTCATACCTTATCGTCCCGCCGTGTCAGAGAGTGCAGGATCTAGCGGCGAATGTGGTCGTGCTGATTGCAGGAACAGTGCGGTCCTCTCGTAGGGTGCGGGCGGCCTCCGTCATCTGTAGAGGGCGGTCATGGGCTCGTGGCGCGGCGTCGTAAAGCGCGTGTGAGGCGTCGCGCGGCGGGCCGGGCACTGCCCGCCCGCGCCTTGAGCGTATTGATCCGTGCGCGCGCAAGCCGCCGCCCTCGCACATGAATGGTCCCCGGTGAGGAGCTCACGTGCTCGTTTGTCCCTGGTCGTTGTGACCTCCTCGCGGAGACTACGCTCTTCGCTGCATGTCGATACTCCCGACACTCAGATAACTATTTGGTAATCTTACTCAAAAATCGAACGACTCGCATTTTTCTCGGATAGTCAAATTTATTTCGAAATAAAAGTAGTATTATAATTTTATGTTTAACTAAATTTTCATAGTTAATTTTAGTTCGCCTTTACTAGATGTATTGGTGATCGTATGTATGTTCAAAACACTACAATATTTGTATAATATTAATTGTTCACCACATAAAAGTTACAATACAAGCAAAATAAACCTAAATAATTATATATATTTCGAAATATATTTGCATAATTTAATATTTAAATGCAGCGCGATTTTAGAAATCTAGTAACCAGTTTGAATTAAGTCTTGGGATAAAGGCACCCCTTTACTGGTGACGGTTACAGTTAAGCACCTTGCGAGAAATCTTCCCTTGAGGGCTTATAGCTTATAGTAAGGGCTTTATAACGATGTCTACATTATTATTATATTATAATGATTAAATATAATAATGCCTACTACTTAATAAGTTACTCAACAGCTATAGATACCCAGTCGTACCCAGTACATTATTTTCCCTTTTTGTATCTGGAGAGCGACACCTAGTTGAAAAAAAACGACATGAATTAAAAAAACTATAAATGACTTTAAAAAAAAAATTACGGCCTTCAATGCGGTATCCCAATTAGTTTGCAAAACACTTTCAACTGTTAAAACGTGCAATTTTAATTTTTTGAATTACCAGAATCATATCTTGATTTTGTTACAATAATACCACCGTGGTAGTATACTCTTTCTCTTTCGAATAAAAATCGGTTTCGAATAAATTTGGAGAATCGGTAGATAAATTGGAGGAGTAATCACTTAACATATTTAAAAAAAGTACACACAATTAAACTAGGCCCTTCTCCTTTTTTGAATCGCTTAAATAAGGATTTGCTTGCTAATATGATATTTATAATAGCATAATAATTTATAGCATTCTTAAAAGAGGTTTTGTTGATTTAGTTTGAATATGAAAAAGGAGTACCTATTTAATTAGAGGTTGATGAGTGATAAAAGAGAGCGCTCGTATTGTCAATCTCAAATTCGTCTTATTCTTCAAATCAAAACGCTGTCACTTCTTTTAGGCAAGTTAACGTTCAGGCACCGAGTCTACCAAATGAACCGAAGCAGCGTAAACTCAATTTACCAAAGTCCTAGTTTGGTATTGGTTTACGCGGGCTTATATCCGCAACTCGACGTCTTCTGTGCGCCTGTTTTCCTCGTAAGTCCTTTTTTACAAGTTAAACGAATTATAGTTGAAAATTGTAAATCAATCCCTATTCTATAATATTACTACTTCTATTATAATAAATTACACTCACCACATTGAGCGCTGATAACTTTATTCTGTTCAAAAATAAAACTGATTCGGATCCTCTGGGTCAGTAATATCACAACATGAATAGTCCCCCATAAATACAAAGTATCTTAACAAAATATATGTGTTCAAAAACGAAATAAAAGTACTTAAGAATAATTAGCTTTAATTTGTAATAGATACCAAATATCTACGAAGTACGAGGTTGCTACGCGCCCGTCTACGCAACCTCTACGAGCTCGCAGTAGTTGTTTAACTTGCGTCTTGTTTGAAATAAACCATGTTGTATTATGTATTCGTTACCCAACTTTGAAAGAAGGGGAGTTATATTTTACGAGTGAATGTATTTTATTTGAAAACTAATATTATAAAGGTAACTTTTCTCTTCGTATCCTCGCCGTATACATACGAGTATATACATGTATATGAATATGATAGTCTAAATATTACTCTCCCTAGGTGTCATTCCAGAGCCGTGGACTGTTGCCAGCCGGCTCACCAGCGTTTCATAAAAGACTGTAAGTACACTTGTTATACACAACGAAAATTATTCGTTCTCGCCAACTGGCTGCATTGTTGCTTCATCATTTTTTAAGCCTATAAAACTTTTTGTAAAGCTAGCATATAGCAAAAGTAATAAAAATCTGTGCGATAGCGATACACAATATTTAACTATGTTACCAACCTTAAGACATAATAAATACAAAAGCTTGATATACTTATACAATTACATTCATATATGATAAACATACATATTTATATTATGAGTAATGATTGCCTTCGACTTCGATGACATTTTAAACATTTTTTTCAAGATAAAATCTAGCTCTATGATATTCCATGCCATAATTTATCTCTGAGCTAAATTTCATCCAGCTCCGTTCTTAAGTAATTTAGTATCAAACATCCATTCAAACTTGCGCTACTATAATAGAAGTAAGTAAGGAAGATTACCGCGGCCATTATATTGCAAGTTGGTATCTGAGAAAAGATTACAGCCCTTTTAAATGAGCCCTTTCCTATACCGAGACAGTCCTGAGGGTGAAATAACATGTAGATACGCGTATAGCTGGCTGTTTCGTGACCGGAATGACTGATGGAAGACGGGACCCGGTCGGGTGTGCACAGGAAGGGATACCCTGTAAAATGACTTCCCCGAAAATACTAGAAAATACTTTATTCTGTGACGTATTTTCTTTTTCTTGAGTGTGATGACGATAAATATATAATAATTATAAACATACACTCACGCCTTTATTACCGAAGGGGTGAGTAGAGATGTATTAAACCCTGACATTTTGCCAACCATCATTTAGTACTTTTTATGCGTCATATTTATATGTACGTATCATACACCTAAGAGTCTAATCATTTAGTTACATATTATTTGATACTCGTAATAATAAATACATTAAAAGTTACAATGCAGTATTATCGAATTTAAGAACTTCTTATGAAACAACTTTGAAAAATTTATTCGCAATGCGCTTACATAGATATCAAAAGTGTAGAAACTAAACTGTACCTAACTGTAGAAAGTAAGGCAGAATGCAGTTAAATATTTCAGCAAGCAAGCTTAGTGCAGTGTCGCTATGCGATGTCTGCCTTCTCCTAAATATAACAGGCACGATATCTACTTCAACAACGACTAAAGTCGGTTATCTCCTCAATAATTTTACCTACTCAGCCGTGTGGTTCTCGGCGGAGTAGGTAAAATTATTTTTTGGGCGTTCGAGAGGCCTCTGTCTTCCCATTCGTGAATAAAGGCGTGAGTATATGTATGTAGGTAACTTTACTAAACTGACATGCAATCGTATGATCTGTTTTTTTTTTTACAACTCCCGCACTAGGAATAACTCCTGTGTCGCGGGGAACTTACAAACATTTAAACAACAGACACATAGAACATCCAGACACAAAACAACAATTTGAGAATTACACAAAGTGTTGTCCCGTGCGGGGATCGAACCCCCAGCACTCGTCGCGACAGTATACTGGCGAGGTGACCACTTAAACCGCTACGCCAGCCGTGAAGTCTTTTTTTTTTTACAACAAACTTTACTATAAGTTATTATTGTATAAATTGTGATCAGTATCAAAGAATAAAGTACAGTTATTATTGCTCACCGAATAAATACTTAAGTAGGCAATATCAAGTATGAACGTAGAGATACATAATACATTCATACATTGTACATTCACGATACACGTTCGTGTTCAATATGCATTGTGTTCAAAAAGTATGTCGCTAGAAATATCAGGCCGACATTGCTCAAAGTATTAGTTTACAGCGTAACGTCTAACTTTTAGTTTAAAGGTTTAAGAAAGTTACACGAGAAAGACTCTTATTACTCTTTTGTAGTGCAAGTTTAAAGTAAAGAATCCAGAAGAGCGATCGACAAAGTTGTGGCTGTCGGGACCAAAGCGGATTACTAGTTCAGCCTTCCTCGCTCTGTGGCTCTTGGGAATATCGCATCGATAACACGATTATTTCGTCTCGTCCACAGCGGCACTTGGGACTCACTATCTGTATTGTGTCGATGTCGAATGCTACCCGATTAATGTTAACCGACTTGAGTACCTACCACAATTGTAACAGTAGCTCACGAATGTTGAATACAAGTGACATTCATCTCTCTATACATATAACAAAAGTGTAACAGGCAGGCTGTCTGTACAATATAGATATTGAAGAAAAACTAATATCAAGGAGCTTTATTAGAGCAACACAAGCTAAAAGAACAGTTTTTAGAATTTTTGCCTGTCTGTCTGTCTTTATGTTTGCACCCGTATCACACAATGACTACTTCGTGGTACGTTGTAAGGTCTTAATTAAAATATAGGTTCCATTTTACCGGATCTCGGATCGGAAATAGTGGTAGAGCCATGCTTAGACACGAATGGGCCGGCTCAACCGGCGCGATACCACGGCTTCACAGAAAACTGGTTGTAAAGCAACGCTTGCTTTGCATTTCCCCGAAATTAGTGAGGTGTCCGGACTCCCAATTCCCCCTCTCTTTTTTTCTCACCCTTGTCTCACCTCCCCTGTTCCCTTCTCCTCATCCCCCTCTCTTCTTTCCCCTCCCCTTATCCCTCATTACCCGCCAAGGCGGGCAGCGCACTTACGACTCTCGAGTTGCAGCTATCCATATACGGCGGTAGTCGCCTACCATCAGGTAACCCGTCTGTTCGTCTGTCCTATAATGTAAAAAAAAAAATATCTATTAATATATTAATATAGGTAGTTGATTCGACGCGTACAAAAAAAACGGAAATATAGGAATAATATCTATCTGTCTGTTACCTTTTCTCAACTTAATCCTGGGCAAAGATAGCTTGATTTTTAAAAACATACCAGGCGGGCAAGCCACGAGCTGAAGCTAGTATTTATATAAAAGCGAAAAGATACGCTCAATCACTTCCACACTCATTTACTGACTCAATCACGAAATCTTGAAATCTACCAGACCTATGAAAATGAAATTTGTGGGATGTAGTTTTAGTTCTACCTAAAACTACCTCCCTGACAAATATGACAGCTTAAAACAGATGTAGAGGAAAAGAAGACAAGTTTGTAAATACCTACCTTCTTTGCTTTTATGTACTAGAGCCCTGAAATTTGATTCTTCAGGTATTTTATTATTAAAAAGACAAGCATTTGGCAGACATCTACTATATATATTGTTCCCATATCTAAATAAAAAAACAACCGACCTTAAAAATTGTACAAGGTGGCTGTTAATTTACAAATAACAATAAAAAATCCAATATTGAATTTCTTTTAAAATATGTCCTAAATGAAGAGTTTTATGTCAGTAAGTATGTCGAGCGAACTATATCGGGGTAACAAGTAGTGTTATATTTAATTACACATACATACATATACTCACGTCTATATTCCCGAAGGGGTAGGCAGAAGCGTTTCAAAATCCTACTTTTTGACAACTATTACTTAGTCCCACTTACGTACTAAGGGCCAAGCCTATATCAGCAAGCCTATATTAGCAAGCATAAATTAGCAAGCCTATATTAGCAAGCATAAATTAGCAAGCCTTTATTAGCAAGCATATATTAGCAAGCATATATTAGCAAGCCTATATTAGAAAGCATATTTTGCCCTTATCCTTATGCATTGTAGTATGCCTTTATACTGTCTGATAACAGTCAGATCCCTTAGTCTCCTTTTGCGACACCTACGGGAAGATATGGGATGGCATTAATCTACTCATCCGAGAGCCTCAAGGCTCTCTATATATGGCGGCAAACGAGCAGACGATTCACCTGACGATATGTGACAACCGTCGGTCCTGCGGTACCCCTCACTCTCTTGGAAAACACAACACGCAAAGTATTGTTTAACAACCGGTTTTCTGTAAGGCCATGGTATTACTCCGGTAGAGCCGGAACATTCGTGTATAAGCATGGCTCTAACACGGTATACACGCGTAATGTGTATCATTTGCTGTAATTATACCATATATGATAGACCTAGACCTTGTAGGAAGCCACGACTGAGTGTAAGTTCGAGCAACTTATTACCGGACTACGATATAGGTATTTAGTGTTTTTTTTTGATTTTTTTTTTATATTAGCCTACCATAGTGACTCCACTTTGCCTGATGGAAAGCAATACGTGGAGTCAAAGAGTGGTGGTCACCATCCTCATTGCATGTCTAGTCAATGCAGCATGGTGACCCACACTATGGCGGCCTGGTGAGATGTTTTTTCACGCCCCGCTTAAAAGACCCGGGATCAAAGTGAGAGAATTCCAGGCTTTTACCGATCGGCACAGGAAAGAAGAGCCAAACCGTTTAGTTCGGGTACGTATATTTTCGCCGCTCAAACGGTGGCCAGCACGTGTAGTCCTGTAGAGGAAGGGATTATATATTAAGGGATATTAACGCATATAGGCTATATGCATATTTGTTATATACATACATACCTATATATATAAATATACAGACTGTTTCAAAATATTCATGGTCGTATAGTGTGTCAATAACTTAAATCGCTATCAGTTCTAGGAATATTCGTAAGATGTTGGTGGCATAAATGAAATCGACAATGAATGAAAATTAAATCTTTGAAAATGACAAAAAAATTAACTATTTTCCAAAGTTTTTTTTCAAACCTTTTAATAACACTCTGTATATATTTTTCTTTTATATAAGAATAAGAAAAATAAAAAACTTCCCTCTTAAAAATATATATGCCACGTCAAAGGCGTACCTACATTTCCTAAATAAAGACAAACATTTGTAAGAAGATCGGTGCTTTTTGCTCACGTCACTACAACAAAATATAAATGTGCCAAATTGAGCGCAAATATTCACAAGACCCTTATCTCTGGGTAATGAAATGAGTGGCGTGTACGAATTGCCTTGTAGACCCTTAGATTTGCACTGCCACTAACAAGAGGTAATTGCCATCTCAGAACCATTTCCGACCTTTAGTTTTTTCAACAAGTACATATTCCCAGAAGTTGTCAATCCACATCCACGACTAAATATAAGTATATACCAATGAAAATACTACTTGATATTTATTTTAAGAGAAAATATTGCCAGGGTTGCCAACTTGTTACGTTAACAAATACAAATATTACACTGCTAAAATATATTATTTTACGATTGAAAAAAGAGTGTTACGAAATGTAGCAGCATCAAAACAAAAGTAAGACTTTATGTATTATGTGTATATATATGTGTATATATATGTATATATGTATATCTATGTGTGTGTATGTGTAACGATCTCGGTAACGGGTAGGGCTGCAATTACCCTAGCAGAAGCAGGCCTGAGACAGTGGTGCGACGTGTTCCACGCTCACCTCTGAAACTGGAGGGGGCAAGGCCCCCCGTATTCCATGGCGGTGGTGCCTCTTGCAAAAGAGGCAGCCAAAGTCTGCAGGGTTCCTGGAAGCATCCCTTCTTGGGTATACAGAACACCGTGTTATATTAGTCGGTTCGAGTCCGACATACCACTTCTCCGTCAGCTCCGGTGAGGGGGCAGGTGTTTCCACACCCAAAAAAAGTAGAAAATGTGTGTGTATGTGTATTAATAAGTACACACACACATATATGTATATACTTTTATATATATTTGTATATCTGAATGAAAACAAATATTTTTAAGTTCCGAATACAGTTAATATATGATTACTTATTAGTGTCGAGTTACAATATACTATTGAATATGTAAAGCGGGACGTCCTTCTCCCTCCCTCCTATCGATAATTAATTCTCGAAAGATAATATAATTCTTTATTATGTACATATGATAATACAGCTGACTACCCCACAAACCTAGTAACTACGGCGTTATAGCCTCACTAATTTGCAGAATGAAAAATATTCTAGGGGATATCATACGTTTTCCTGAAAGCATCCCTCCTAGGGTATACCCAGGTCTCTAGTCCACTCGAAAAAAAAAAATACAAAAAAAAGGGGTTATCATACCTGTTGCCACTTCATCCGAGCTGTCGTAGCCTCTGCAACAAGGGAAAAGCAATCTTTATTATGAGGTCTTAGCTTTTCTCAATAATTTATATTACTTTCTTTTTGTCCAAGGACACATGCAACTCAAAAGTCGTAAGTGCGGTGCTAGCAATTGAGGGTCATGAGGGATAGAGGGATGCAGGGGAAAGAAGAGGGGGGGATGAGGAAAGGGTGAATGAGGGGAGAGGAAAGCGGAGAGGGGAGTTGGGCCTCCGGAAACAACACTCGTTTCGGGGAAATGCAAGGCGAGCCTTGTTTCACAACCGGTTTTCTGTGAGGCCGTGGTATCGCACCGGTCGAGCCGGCCCATTCATTCGGCTGGCACTGTTAAAGTGAATAAAGTAGGCAAACATTTTGCAAATTAGTAATAATAACCATTGGCGCAACCAGCTTAGCTTCTTTTGTCAGCCAAGGAGGCAACATATAAAGGTAAACAACCCCCCGATTACCATGTCAGTGACTAGCAGCACAACTAACACTTGTTATGAGAATGGGAATAACTCTTGCAATTTTGTAAAGCGCGCTATGCAGTATAATATTGAAAATCTCCATTGAGAAATCTTGCTAAGTGCGAGCCGGGAACGGCAATTATATATTTCTTACTTAGCGTATCTTGGTTTTTAAATGTATTATGGAGATGAAAAGATAGTATTTAGTTATTTATGAATTGATTTTATTTTGTATTGCTAGGTTTTTCTTTCTTTTTTTCTTCTTTCTTTCAGGTTCGTATTCATACACGCAACTACAAGTTTTGTATCCAATTTTAATAATGTACTGTTTATGATTGTTATTTATTTACTGCTGCTGCTGCTGCATATGTATAACTACAAGATGATTCGCCACCAAACGCTAATTTAAATAATGAAATGCTCTTGTGACATAAACCCTTACGTTTTTGCAGTTACAGTAAAAACCCAATATACAAATCGGTGCCACAAAGAAAACAAATGAAAACAACCAGGTTTTAATAACCTAAGAGTTATAATTCTATTAGTACTACTTTTTATAGGTAAATAGGTGGCCAGTTAGACAATTTAAAAAATAATACATAAATACATACCCTCTCGCCGATATCCTATAAGGGGCAGGCAGAGGTTTATGAAACACCCACATATTGCCAAATCAGAATGATCCCACTAACGTAATAAACCTATTACCTATTACCGTCAAACAGGCACTATAGAATTACCATTTTTTTTTAATGTTTTCATCAAAACAATGATAAAAAAATGTAAAGACAATCACAAAATCACAAAAAGGAATAAACATTGCTGTAACTTAAAACAAAGAAACTATTTCATCAGAAAATTCTGAGTCATGTGTTATGTACATATTGTATATCGAGCGATATCAATGTAATATTTTAAAGCTAAAATATTTTGAATTTAAAAGGATTTTTTTTTATATGTGGGCCTACCATAATGACTCTACTCTGCCTGATGAAAAGCAATAAGTGGAGTCCAAGAGGCGTGGTCACCACCCTTATCGCAACTGTGGTCAATACAGCATGGTACAGCAATACACCCACACTATGGCGGCCTGGTGAGATACTTTTGAGATCTGAATGGCAGCTTCGTTTTCAGTCCAATTTGAATATTTACGCTTGTATATTCAATTATACAGTTTTTGCTCTCAGTTCGATCACTATTTTCATGTTAGTTTTGAAATTTAACAAAAAATACATTAAAGGAAGCAAACTTACAAAAAGGAAAGATTTGATATAAATAATAAAGAAAAAGAATAAATAATAGAGATCCAGTACGGGCCCTACAGTACAGGTCTTACAGAGATTTAACGAATAAGAGATTTTTTTTTCTTTCACAAATTGTCATTTTAGAAACACTTAGTAAATCACTGATATATCTTTAGTGTGTATTGAAATCTTATATATAAAGATCCCTGTTTGTTTTTTAATATTTTTTGCACTACTGTAAATCCTCTCATTATTGAATTTTGCATACACGTTGCCAGGAATACAGGACTTAGTATACCTCCCATAAAGAAAAAAACAATACTTACTTACCGTTTCTGAGAGCTGGTAAAATGTTAGAGAGCGATGCTGTTGGCAAAAGCTTGTTTCTCATAAATATTTAACGTTACTGTTGTTAGTTACTAGCTTTATAACTTAGATCAAGGAAAATTAAATTCCAACAACCCTGTCTATGGGCAAATATATTTAATTAAACGCGAACCTCACCTTTGTTAAAATTCTTATTACAATCGGGGATCTGTAATAAATCTTTATTAACCATTGTATTTTAGAAGTTTACAATATTAAATTCTCGTTATCCTTTACATTTTGACGCGTCGTCATAACGAATTAAATTTGACATACATACAGGACGTACACTCACGCCTGAATGTTGAAGGGGTACGAAGAGGTGTATTAAGCTGTGGGAGCTTGTGGATTTTGCCAGGAAGAATTTGGTCCCACTGACGTAACAAAGAAAAGCCTATTGTTAACCACTGCACTTGCACTGTATGACTGTATACATACTGTCTAATAAATTGAACTGATGATCAATCCGGTCGCTAAGTCGCCTTTTTGAAAATTGAAAACCATACTATGTATTCAATAAACTCTGTAACTATCGATTTTAATGTCTTTCAAATTCTAATGACAAAGATACCATATTCAGAAGTAATACGGGCTGTTATAGATATTATATAAAAGTTAATTATATTTTATAAGCGTAGGTGGAGCAAGGCTACTCATATCGTATTCTTATTACGATTTCATTGTAATAAACAAAGAAATAAATAAAAAAATAAATATTTTGTGATGACTTTTATTAATGTTGTGATTTTTTGTGATGTTACTTCTAGTTTAACTAATCTAATAACTATGATATTTTTAATTTGCATTATTTTAATATTTGTACGCTAAAATACAAATGAATTTGATGAACTGAGGCTACAAATTAAATCTTAAAGAACATAGAATCGATATTTATATATTAAACATCTTTCAAATATTGTCAAACTATGTTCAGCATAAGAAAGAAATATAGAAATAATAGTTTTTTCTCAGTATTATGTGGATGAAGACTGGTTAAATATCGTGTGTTAGCCACATGTACGTAAAGCCAGTGGAGCAGAGGTCAATATGGCCTATCAGAAAAGTGATGATTTAAAATAGTTATAATCATGAGTTATTAGTCATTGTATAGTACTTAGAACAGAAATCGTGTTTGAGAAAATGACAATTATGAAGTCAATTAAATGTGCAAAAGTCAATAAATTCACTGTTAAAATTAAAAAAAAAACACACATTTAACTTTTCTAAACGAATCGTGTAAAACCGAACGATTAGTCTGACAAACGTGGTTATAATCAGTGCTTGTTTATTTGTGACCACTAGTTAATGATCGGGGTATGGGGGAGGGGTCGAGGGTGGTGACAGATATAGCGCGGTGTGCGGCAGGTGCCTCTGTCGCCCGTCACGTCGCGCTACCGACATGATTGATTGGTGCCGCATCCGCAAGCCGCAGTCGCTCCCACTGTACCACCTACAGCCATTACACCTCCATCCACTTCCATCTTTCCATCCATTCCAACCTATCGTTCCATCCTTAAACTCTTGTTTTAATTTTTTAACTTGTTAAATTAATTACTGCTGTCGCCCAGATATCTACATTTCCTAAGTCGTTCAAGTATTGATAACGATAAAGCGACTTAATGAACCAATTCTATATTGACAACACTAGCGCTCGGCTACAGCTCTTTAAACAAAATAGTTGATGAAATTTGTTTGTCAAATGTGTATAGATTATGCAAGACAAACATCGAAATCACTTAATCTTACCTACCTCTTTAATTTGATATTTGTCACAGACGTTCGAGGTAGAAATAAAAACAATTATACCCGTCAATTTCTTAAATTCCATTAGCACCTTAATAAGCTTTTAGACAAACTACAGCCACGTTTTACACGCACATAATTCAGCCTCACAATCTCAACAGGCGAATTCCCGCCTTCTATAAAAAAGACGTCAGCCTCTTTAACATGCAATCTAAATTCCGATTTATACTGTGATCGTTCACAGTCCATAGGGTCTTAAAGCTGTGGAATTCCGAGAATGCAATCAAAAACGTCTCAATGGCACGAAACGTTCTAAGGAAGCGTCACACATCAAATCGTTTGGCACGATCGCGATCCTCGCAGCTCTGCCGTTACACTTGACACCTCTTACTGCAGACATGATTGATTGCTCCCGCTTTGATATCACTATTATTTCAATATATTTTATTGTTTCTTTCAACCAAATATAGTTCAGTTACTTACACAATTTATATCAACACAATCTCTCAGCTTAACATACAATAAGGTAATATATACATATATAAGGACTTTAAAATCCATTTTTAACAATAATTTAATTCTGTGGTGTAGGTAGTGGATCTAGAATAGCCTGTGGACGACAGCTCGAGTCTGAAGGATGAATTATTGTAATTGCAAGGAGTTTTATGTCTTTTCTGCTATATATATTTTGAGAAATTAAATGGCATACTATTTATAACTTACTTATTGCCTAAAATTATATTATTAATTTATAACTTAATACAACTAAAACAATTGAATAATTTTAAATGCAACGAATTATAAACTAGGACCAAAGGTTATTATCAAAAACATGAAAAGCGATTTGATGTTAAAATAACCAAACATCACGTGTGACTATGTAGGGTTCTAGTCGAGAATGTCAAAATGTATTTATAGGTATGTACATGAGAACAGATACGAATAATCAAACCGCAACATTGAGATACACATAAGTACCAGTGATGAATTCCATCAGCAATCAGTATTGAGCTAATACGAACAGCATGTTATACTAGTAGGTGTAGGGAGGTGATCAATATCGTGCATTGTTAGATTCGGAGACGGCTGCCGCTGCCGGCGCGGTAATTTCCGTTCGCGTTCAGCTTAATCGCTCTGTTTCCTGTATCGGCTTATGAATCTTTTGATACCACCTTTAAAAAAAATCGTGTATCAATTGATTGGCCTCAAACTGATCGACAGAACGGTTTTGTGGGTGCTACCACGTTTCATAAGTAATTCTCGAGAGTACCTCGTGTTATTTTACTCCCGAATGGGTGTCGTATATTTTATGCGGTATCTGTTATCAGTCAGTAATCTTACTAACCTATATACATGTTTATGATATTGTTTGAAATATAAACACTGTATAATTTCAGTATTTTTAGAGCGACTTCTAAAAACTGGTTGGTATGTATCCAAATATCATGATTGTGTTTTATTTTTGGTTTTGCACTATCTCTGTCCGTTTTACAATTTTTGTCCGTTTAAATCGATATAAATAAAATTATATCTTACTTTCTAAAAATTGGAATACTAAAATTAGGTAAAACCAATATTACTGCAAAAGAGAAAATTCATAGAAACAAATCATTTTCATGATAATAATCACAAAAATTGAAAATCACTGGGACACGTCTGTTGCTTGTTTTTATAAAATTATTTTAATTATTATGTAATATTTACTACGTTTGTTCTTTTTTGTTATATTTCAAGAAAATCTTATGTAAATATGTAGTTGAATGACTGAACTGAAATTTAAATTAATGATTGTATTTATACTTTTAAGTAATTACAATATTTATAATAATTCATGTAAAATAAGTTTAAAAGTGATTTAATTTTGATTTTGATGATGCCGCTTAGTTCAGAATAATATGATAACCGGTATGTAGTACGCTAAATAACGCCCAAATTGGGGTAGTTGTAATTGTATTGTAACACTACAGGTGTTATATACCACAAAATACAATAAATACCATATTTGACGTAATACATGATGTAATTATTATTCTCTTTATTAAAGTTTAATAACATATAAACTGTATTTTTAAATATATCTACCTGCATATATAAACTAAATATAAAAAAACAGAGAAAACTCTTCACAATACGACGATTTCGACGATACGACGTATCGAGGAGAACTGCCTTATTATTATTATTCTTATTAAATTTACCACAAGTAGTAAAAACCGATAGCTTAGCATAGCAGATTATCCACTCTAAAGCATTATATCCACAATATTAACGATATCACTTCACAAATATTCGCTTGGTTATTAATTTTGTATGGTAATCGCTTAATCGCTCCACGACTAAAGGAGCGTCTATCTAGGACGAATATAAATTAAATTATTAATCCAGTAATGTCCGAACATTGAATTCAAGCAGAACGTTAAGGATATTTGAACTTTAACTAATATCATAAATGCGAAAGTGTGCTTGTCTGTTAGTTACGCTTTTACGTCTTGTCTTCTGAACCTATTATCATAAAATTTTGCATAAAACTTGCTAAGGGGCCTTTTTGGGTGAAATGTACCATATGTTATTTGGGACATATTGTACCTTTCACCCAAAAAAGTACTGTTACTTAATGTTCCACAAAAAACTTTGCTACCTAATTTATGCATTTTAATCTAATGATAGGATGATAGAAAAGGCGAGACGTGATAAAAATAAGGGTTATTACTGTTAAACACCAAAATAAAGGCTGGCTGGGTAAGAGCAATATAAATAAAAAAAGTTCGAGCAATTTTTGAAAAATACCTAGTACATATTAACCTAAATAGACCTATCGGTCGCCATTGATACCTTATAAAAGGGTACAAACATGCAACGTAATCAACTCGACTGGTTTTAATTATCAAGGGGTGAAGTTCGACACGGTTACCGCCTCGTTCGGCCACCGTGCCCTGTAAAACCGTATCTACATGTGTGCCATTTCGCATTCAACATTATTTGCGTATATGGTTTATCGTGAAACGACATGGCACAATTAAAAGTCAGTCAGTGTATTTAGGTCCACAGTGCACACATATGTCTGGTAATGCTGGGTTTCGATGCAATATCTTTACTGATAGCCGTGATATATTTTAAAGTAATTCACAAGTATAAGCGTGAAAAGCTTGATCGTAAATTATTATGTTTGTATAAAATTGAACCTTGCAGCATATGTTTCGCCTTCTAGAACATGACAAATATAATATTGTAATAGCCTATGACCTTTTCCAGGCATCGTCGTAACAAATTACATCAAAATTGATTCAGACGCTTGGTCGTTAAAAGGTAAAATAGAGACAAAGCTACTTTCGCATTTAAAGTTCTTTTTTTTATATTAGCCTACCATAGTGACTCCAATGATGGAAAGCAATAAGTGGAGTCCAAGAGTGGTCACCATCCTCATTGCATGTCTAGTCAATGCACTATGGTGACCGACACTATGGCGGCCTGGTGAGATGCTTTTTCACGCCCCGCTCAATAGACCCGGGATCAAAGGGGGTGGAAAAATGTGCGCTGGTAGTGAATTCCAGATTTTCACCGATCGGCACAGGAAATAAGAGCCAAACCTTTTAGTTCGGGATCGTATATTTTCGAGTCTCAAACGGTGACTCCTCAGGTCAGCACGTGTAGTCGTGTAGAGGAAGGGACCAATTGAAAGAGCTCGTCAGAACACTCTCCATGATGTAGGCGATAGAGGACTGCCATAGAGGTGACATCTCTTCGCAACTGCAGAGGCTCAAGAAACTAGGTGACCTCAGGACAGTATTATGCGGACTGCGCGCCGCTGCAACCGATCCAGAGCTTCATGTAATCGCGCGGATGGAGATCCCGGCAAATGTCCATACCCAGGATACTAAGCCTATCCTGTAGTGGCAGTTGAGTGTTCGGAAGAGTAAGAAGGGGAAGGAATGGAGAGTTTTTTTTAGAAAACACGCACGCGTGTGTTTTCTTGGCGCTGAACTCGACCATATTCTCACAAGCCCATTGATAAATGCTGCTCAAGATCCGGTCGAGCTCAGCGACAAGCTACTGTCGTTTTCCCTCAAAGTCTGCGAGATTGGCAGAAGTAAATATAGTAGGGATTTCCTACAACTTAACCTTTATGTCTTAAAATAAAACTTAAGTATCTCTGTGTTTGTTGGGATAATCCGAATAAAATATTTCTAGGTTACAGGTATATTATTGATTGAAATTTAATACCTACTTGGAAAGCCTTACAACATCCTTTACGATTGATAGCATTTTAAAACGTTACAAGTACGTAACTTGTCGCACGTGACTTAGTCATTTAAACTAAATGATTTCTACGAAAATTGGAGTAGTTACATACACATGCCTGCAAAGGTATTAGAGGTTTATTGAGCACAAAAATTTTTCAAATAGAATTCGATCCAATTAACGTAAAAGGGGGCAAGTCTATAGCTTTCAACGGAGTACTGTATACGTAGTCTCTGATAGATAACAGGCCGATCCTTTAGTCGCCTTGTACAATACCCACGGGAGGGGTAGGACGGCCCTATTCTATTCCGCCGTGAACCAAACGGCAATTGTAGTAAACGACTACTTTCTGCGTAGTTACATTCCTACATACACTCCTCTTACTCTTAGAGTAATCAATAACTTTATAATATAAAAATATCAGTGTACAGCGCAGAGGTAACAGTGACTGAAAAAATACTTCTAATACATTTCCTTTTCATTTTCGCCAGGTATATTCCATTTCTTCCGACGTGAATGTGCTAAGTACCATAAAAAAGAAATAAATCAAGTCAGATACTGCTCTAAATAAATGTAATTTACGGGTACGTTTTCGCTTTCCGGGAATAAAATGACGTTACAGCATACACGGGCGTATATCTGTGTATGAGTACATGTCTTCAAAATTCGTAGACTTTTGTTAAGTAAGTAATTACCTTTTAGTAATAAGATTATCAAGCGCTTATAACCATTTTTATTATTTCAATGCATCATGCATTGTTGTAAGCATTAAGCCTTAACATATATATTGTTGATGTTTATATTATATTTATCCTTTACTTTTTTATTCCTTCGAAATTCCATTCTGAATGATTTAATATGTAAACCCTTGCACAGCAAAATAACAAAACATAACTATATTAGCAATACACAGTACATAATTCTGTATTGCAAATATCTTAAAATCGAATCCTTGCTTGTTCTCATATGAGTAGTAAACTATGATCGAAATTTTCAATTTCTAAATTGAAATTGAACAAATTTTTATTTTATCGGAGGAAGGATGCGAGATTTGAGAATGTGCCGGAATATTAACTGAGAGACTAGATACCAAACTCGTCTCGTTCCCTGCTCCCGACACGGTACGGAAGTTGACTGATGTTGTGAACTTGCAAACACCACCGCTTCCACCGCCCTTTTTAAATGTACTTCATATTTTTAGAATGCGGATTTTACAAGTTCACATGGTATCGAAATTATTTGTATCCAGGAATGGTTATTCTATATCGGGATAGGTATTTTTTTTTGTAAGCACCTAAATACGCATATATACAGTATATAAACAGTTATTATTTGTTGTTGTTGTTATTAGTACATTAATTATTCGAAGCGGCATACGTTTCTTTGTGATTGTATATGATCAGTAACATTAAAAAGGAAGCAGTAAGTACTAAACGCAAGCTACTGTTTATTAATTTGTTTGTTGTTTCAAACGGAAAGGGCTTAAATTACAAGTATTCGTAAATACAGCTTTTTTTTTAGGTACCATTTAAATGTTTTCTGGCTGTTCATAAAAATATTTTTATTATCTGTAAGTACCTCGTTTAATTTCAAGCTTTTTAATTTCCATATAACGACTGATAGGATGCCCGTTCCGGATTTTGCTGAACTTCGATAAGCGAACAAATTTCCGTTATAAAAGATTGCAAATATTTAATATTTTTAATAATATGATTGTACTGATATGAAACCCAAAATGTTACCCAAAATTGTACTGATATGAAAATTACCCGAAATCGGCGGGCTTGTATAAAAGGTTTGATGGCATTAGAGGAAGCACGTGATGTATGTAAGATAGAAGTAAGTGGCGCGCTGTTGTATCTGTCTACTCTGAAGGGAGAAATTAGTGCGCTTATGTATGTATGTAAAAACATACGATCAATGTTTGTTACAATTAAATTACGAAATACTATTTATTCTTTAAAGTTCTTTCTATTAACAGAAGAAAAATAAGAAATAATATCGTTTGCCGTTAATGTTTCAGCGAAATGGTTTTGTAATTCTGACTAGGCTTGTGAGGTGTGGCATTAAACCACAAAAGCATCCTGCTCGAGTAACAAACATTCAACGAAAAGGCTTTCTTCGTGAAAAAAAAGAAAGCGAGCATAAACTTACATTAAAATTTCTCTTCACATAAAAACAAATAATAAAACACGTTCCATAAAATTAATTGCAACTAAAAAAAAAAAACTTTTTTGTTTTTAATGGATCGCTATAATTCTATATAACCAAGTCGTTAAATTGTTGAAAACTGAATACATTGGAGACTTCAGGTTATATAAATGAGTTTGTATATGTACTTACCGAAATACAAACTTTTACTTTAATGACGTTTTTTTATTATATACAAACAGGGGACAGAACGAACCTAGTTTTTGGGATAACTTTTCTTTTTCTTTTTAAAAGAAAGAGTACTCATCCCTTGGGATTGAATCCTGGGGTGGACTTTACAAATAGAAAAACGTACACAAAGACGGTTACACCAGATTCGGTGCAACTATTTGTTGATAACACAATTTAATTTTCCGTGTGGAAATCGACCCCATGACCTTGGCTAAGCCAGCTAGTCAGGTTCGAACTACGGCTAACAGGCCAGTAAATAACAACTTTATTTTTATAGAAGTTAGTTAGAAGTATAGTTCCAGTAACAGCTATGCGATCTTGAGCTATTTCTTATACTCTCGTCTATCCATATGAAAAATATTCTCCTTTTACGTCAATTGCCCTCCCTTCTTGCCTACCTGTTCCTTCTAATATTCTCCCAATATTATAAGTTTGGGGCTTTCCCTTTCATTGTTAGTGACAATTATGGTTATGGCATGATATGGTTTTTTTATCAACCGACTTCAAAAAGGAGGAGATTCTCAATTCGACTGTAATTTTTTTTTGTTACCTCATAACTTTCGACTGGGTGAACCGATTTTGATGTTTTTTTTTATTTGAAAGCTGGTGCTTCCCGTCTGGTCCATTATAGTTTGGTCCAGTTCTGACAACGGCATCCATGAGAAAACCGTGTAAGTCTAAAATTTGCATTAAGTGTGTGCGCGACAAATGGACGAAGAACATTTTTTATTGGAAAGGATGTACTTCAATGGTAGTTAAGTGAGAGTTTGGTTAGGTTCTGACAATGGCATCCTTGAGAAAACAATATAAGTCCTAAATTTTATGATAGATTGAAGTCGGTTCGGTTCTCTACGTTTTTGAAGTGAATTATCATCTCTACTTTCGGAGATAGAAGAGTTATTTTTCTAAGTTTAGTTTCAATTTAACTCAACTGCTATGTTTAGTTAAACATTCTGTGTTTCAGCAAAACATAGCACTTATTACATTGAAAATGTTAAAAGTTTCTCTAGTTTCCTCACATAACGAAAATGTCTTGCTGTTTTTTCAACGTTATCTCGTTATAGTCTCGTTATAGTTATCAGTTTGTAGAGATACCAGAGATTGTTTAAGAAGTATGCATTGTAATGAGCTCATGAATTTAGGTGTCAGTATTATCTAGAAACCTTTGTTTATGTTGTTATTATAGAACTTTAACATTAATTCCACTTACTGATTTAAATTGATTTCATGATATCTGGTAGTATTTTCTGCAAGTTCAGTAGATTTCTTATAACATAATCACGGGAGGAATGCGTTTTATTGTTATTCCATTAACGTCTAGAGCAAAAGCTTTGTCGTCAAACAACAGTTATTGATTTTAGCACATTCAGTTGTTTCAGACACGGTCGTTTGAGGACGCGAGTGGGTCTGTGAGGGGCTACGGGAGGAGGGGCGGTACGCTGGTAAACGGGGTGGCAGTAAAACGGCAACCATACTCCACACATGAATATTTGATGGGTGAATTTCTACTGTGAATTTCGCTGTGGCTATGGATACAAGAGTATTCAGGTTATCAGAGACAGTGCTAAGACTGGATTCATGTAAACATTAATTAACTCCACTAATTTGGGCTAAGCTTTTTAAGATGCCTAGAAGTTAATAATGAGAAATTCTTGAAAAACCTACATTTCAATTTGCGTAAGTGGAAAACACACAGGTATGCTAATATTTTTCTTCACGTGGCTTTTATTAATAAGAGATAAAAGTTTAAAAATTTGAAACTTAAATGTTTGTTTTCTTATTAAATCAGACGAGGTGTGTACTTAGATCTTTGTAAATAGAGTCTTAATTGGATGTTACCTCGTAACGTTTCAGAACGTTTTCAGATATATCCATACTTATAGTCATGCTGGCGTTGTATTTCTCTACACGACTAATCAGAATAATTTCTTAGAATCACGTATTTGTTGATAGTAGTACTTGTAGTACTTGTAGTTTCATCTTGCATTTTTTAATCACCGACATACTAAAAAAATTGTGATGCACAGGTAGTAGTCCTGAGTCTGGGTGTTATTTGTGTGCCGCGAGAGGAATGTCTTGTTCCAGCGGCCGGAGCAGCAGCAGGTCGGCAGCAGGTACGAGGAAGGAACACCGTGGTGGTTTTAGCCTGTCAAGTCCGACACACCCCTCCGCTGATGCCCCCGCGAAGGATAGTCCATGAGGATTTCCCCAAGTAAAAAAAAAGGGTGTTATTTGTGTCCGCAATTTAAATGTTTGTGAATAATTCCGAATGCGGGATTTTTCCTTTTTTAAATTATAAAACTAAAATAAAAATAACTAACTGTTAAATAAAAAAGGCAAAATATAGACAGTTTGATGAAGTGATATGTCGGAATCAAACTGACTAAAACCACACGGTGTTCCGTCACAAGTCGGTCTATTGCAGGGGTCTTTCGTATACCCTAGGTACGAATTAGGAAGCTTCCTGCAGAATTATATGTAAAGCTGACTTAAAGTAACACTTACACATGCTATTCTTTCGTCCAGTCTTGTTTAGTTATGGGTATTGCTTAAAAAAACCCTTTATAAATTATAAATTGAAAACATGTTAGAAACAATTACTTAACATTAACTATAAATAATCTAATACCTAAATAACAGTAACCGCGAGGTTGTTCGTATCTCAATCCAAACTCAAGTGACCAATATTATAACTTATCAAGCCGGCCACTTCTCATCACCCGACCATTCGCCGTCACTCGCGGAGTAGCTTGTAATAATAATGTCTGTTAACAAATGTTAAATACACACTGCTTTATGCATATATCCGTATTGTTCACAGAATAAATACTAGTTTTTATGTGGCGATAACAAACATATGTTGCAAAGAATTAATATTTTCCATCCATTATTTCCATATGCATAGTTACCGGTACATTCATCTTCATTAGGTGCATAGCTTCCGCTCCGTCGGTTATGTGATATCAACGCGCTTCCCGACGCGATGTAAAGTTATAAAAAAGCGTTCTCTGAGTGCAGTAGAAGACGGATAATGATTATTTACATCGATCAAAATATGCAACAAGAGAGTCTAATGTTAATTTAAAAAATACTTTTTTTATATCAGTAACTGGCGTAGGCGTTTGTCGTGCACCTCAACCAATGGGAAGTAACTATGAAGACGAAGGTGGTCCACGCTTGTTCAAGAGAAACCTACTTACTCTACTATTGAAATAACCAGGATTGCAGTTCTCTGGAAAAATAGAATCAGGCAGTTCATAACCTTGGCGACTGGAACCAATGCGCAAATTCCACATACCTACATAGTTTGCATGCCTACATGCTTTGACCTGATCCAGATTTTTTTTATTATTTAGAATTTAATTTTTACACCAAAACTGCCCAATAGTTCTTTTATTTATTGCATGTTTTTGTATATCCTCAGGTTGCCTGGCAAAATCGTTATGTAAATATATATAATTTTTGTACGAGTATTTAAGCTAGCCGTCAGCCGGCACCGTGTGACTATGTATTTATTTTCTGATAGATAACAGATCGATCGTCGCCTTTTCTACTCGACCGGGAACCACACGGCTGTTACTGATAGTGACGCAGACCCGAATGTTTTATCTTTACAGCGAAATCAGCCATCCGGTAAATTGATATTACGTTTAAATTATTCATACAAACATTACTTTTTTACCTACAAGTTTTGTATCTATAGTATAGTCTTTATATTTTTGTATGTTCCTCTTCCGAGGTTATTAAAATATAAGCCAAGAGCACATACACATAGTTATCTAAACTATAATAGGTTTTTTAATCGTTCTAATCTTCATCCACGTGGGGAAATAAATCCTCCACCAATATAAAAAGTTTTTTTTCAATATGACTGTAAGTTTCAGAGAATAGACGGTTTAAGCAAACAAATAAAATAAGTCTTCCTTTATTATATTATAGGATAGATTATGCCGCTTTCTCGTCGTGTTTAAGTTCTATGCTTTAATATGATAATTATTGTGATTTTTGATAGCCACATTACGAAATAACATTATATGATTATTTACATCAAGGGCCACACCGCTATTAATATTCTAAAGTATGTAAGGTAGGGCGAAGGGCGTGTGGGTTACGCAAGGTCTTGAATAAATTAGTAATAGTTACGCTAACGTTTGAAAAAACTTGGGTAATGTGTGCGGTAAAGTGTTGCTAAATATACATGAGCGCCTGAGAATATTGCTTGGCGTAATTGAAACGTGATTCGAATTCAATTATGTTGGTATCAAAGGGTAAAAAGTGCTATATCAAATCTTTTCATTGATACTGACTAGTAGCTGTTATAGCTGTACCGTTTGTAGCAACAATGCGTGACACAGTTTGGTTGTGACGTATACTTTATCGTATGCTGCATTATAACTATTGTTTTATGTTTATAAAAGTACCTGCTAATTGAAGTCGTTTTGCTCTAGTTGTTGCTATTTTGTCAAACCTAATATTAGTTTATCATTAAAGTTATATAATGATACTAGCCAATTCAAGAAGTTTCAACTCACGGCATCGTTTTCTATGACTGCTCTGCTCCTAGGGGTTGTAGCATGATGATTTATAGCATATATTATTACTCATCCGCTTTTTGAACATAAGAATAAGGACCCTTCGATATATCCAATTGAGATGTCTCTACGAAGCCGCCACCATGTCCGTTCAAGTACAGAACCAGCAAACAAGGCCTATACCATTGCATCGAGGAGTGAGACAAGGGGATGTTATCTCCCCGAAATTGTTTACAAATGCAATGGAGGACATGTTCAAGATGCTGCACTGGAAAGGGCGTGGCATCAACATAAATGGCGAATACATTTCTTACAGCAGATGCTGAATGACCTAGCTGACTCTTCTGTACGCATCGGCCTACGGATGAACTTGGATAAAAATAAAGACCATGTTCAATACACATGTACTACCGGAACCGATTGCGGTACACGGGGAAGTTGTTCAAAAATATGTATACCTCGGGTAGTCATTGCAGTTAGGTTAGGTTAGGACTTCGAGGACGATGTGAACATAAGAATTCAGCTGGTTGGGAAGCTACGTCGAGTCTTCTCATCGTCGATCCAACAGTGCCTTAAGACGAAAGTCTTCAATGTTTCTTTAAGGGATCGCATCAGGAATGAAGTAATCCAGCAGAAACCAGAATAATCGACATAGCCCACCGGATCAGCCAGCTGAAGTGGCAGTGGGCTGGCCATATTAGCCGCAGAACCGACGAAAGTTGGGAAAAACGAGTTCTTGAGTGGAGACCGCGTCTCGGCAAACGTAGCGTAGGGCGCCCACAGGCCAGGTGGAGTGACGATTTGCGCAAGATGGCTGGCAGGAGCTGTTTGCGAGAAGCCGAAAATAGATCAAAGTGGCGTGCAACGGGAGAGGCCTATGTCCAACAGTGGACTGCGATAGGCTGATGATGATGATGATGATGACCTACATATCTGCAGTCAGTAGGTAGGTCCTTAAGTTATGCAAGATTAATCTAAAACTTTTACTATTACAGTCTAATCTGTGTGCCATTTTTTAACTGTATTTTTAAAAGTTCTCGAAAAAGAAGGAGTTTTGCAGTTTGACTTATTTTTGTGTGTGTGTGTGTATGTTACGCAATGTCATCGCAGTTTGTGAAACAATTCAAAAAAACGCATTGAAAGGGTAGTACTCCATCAGAAGAAAATATTCCATCTAAAATCCAGATGTGAACTACAACTACTGATGTTAAATAGAAGATGCTTGAAACATATGAATGCAGATGCACGATAGCAAAGTAAAGAAGTCGAATAACAGACAGACAGTGAAGACTGGGAATTCTTAAAACTGTCTCCTACCAAAAAGAACAGCTTTTATTCTATCATAAATTAGAAGTAACATTCATTAAATTCATATATATATAACATACATTATTAAAAATATATATAATAAAAGACAACTCCTGCACTAGGATTAATTCCCGTGTCGCGGGGACTTTACAAACATTCAAACAACGGACACAAAGTACACCCAGACGAAAGTGTTGTCCCGTGCGCCCCGTCCCGTGTTGTCCCAGCTTGGTGGCGAGGCGACCACTTAAACCGCTACACCATCAGTGCAGTGCAGCATTAATAAAATAATTAACACAAATTTACTTTAACATCATAAAATAAGTAATAAATTTCAATGATTACAATCGGTGTTAATTCTCTAAACCTAATTGATACATTATACGTACATATATAATGTGATGTATGTACATATATGTATATATTACTTTTGTATTTATTAATTTAGTCTTTGTTTTCGTTTGTTACAATAGACGAGTTAATATTAATAATGATACAAGCTAATGCACATTATGCTTGAAACCAAAAGTATCGATGAACTGTTAGTCTAGCCGCAGAGAGTTGATTGTACTTAGGTTCACAAAGCATAAGTCTGTCACAGTATGGACAGACACTGCTATCGTCAGTGAATACGAAGTTGGATCCTATCCTTGAGTAACGTGTCCCGTGGGTGGTTACTGGTTTTAACTAAATAAAATTTTACTTGTGTTAAATCCTAAAAATAATAATACTGTTTTCGATCCAAGAAAACAATATCAGGGAAAAGACAAGACTTTACCTTTTATGCAACTGCATTCTCTATGCTCACATCTCTGTTACAATTTTCTGTGGGACAAACTTTCAGTCTTATTTAAATTTCAGGATACACATTTGTACTTACATATTAACTTGTTGTAGTTATTCTTGTTTTTCAAAGCTTTAAAGGACCTCAGACATAAATATATGATGTTAATATTAAGTTGATACCTTCAAAAAGTGAGTCTCGACAGACAGATATATGAACGGACAAGTATTTCTATAAAGGTTCCTTTTTTCTTATTAAGTAACGGAACCCTAAAAAGACTCCCAAAACGTATTTTTTATATTTGGAATACCAACAGCATTAATAACATAAAGTAAACAATAAAATTATATAACAAAGAAGCTATTTACAGGTATTCCTAAATAGAAATGCTACATACCCGCGTACATACCTACCACTGTGTCTCCGAAGGACTAAACAGAGCTGTTTCAAAAGATATATGATACGGCGTACTTAACACGCATCAATGAACAGGACGGGATGCAAGAAGCTGACGTCTGATCTTGAGGATTAAAGAGGTACATTAAGAAAGGAAGAATACTGTTTAGATGAAGTCGTCACCGTTAAGAAGTATGGTGAATGCAAGTCTTATGTACATATCATTTGGATATACATCAACATGGGAAGTATGGATAGCTAATCCCACATTAAATATAGCAAAAGATGCCTTTACCCAATGTCTAGTAGTACTTTGAAAAAGTCTCCAGTGAAAATAGGACGGTACATGAATGTAAAAAAACTGATATCTTATGAAAACCCAAAATTTTAAACAAATATGAGTTAAATTAACAACAATGTTAATATTAATCTTGTTATCAGCCTTAGAGTTAGCTACTACTTCAAATGTAATCACTCACAGACATATTACACAGACAGAACTTGATTCAAATCTACCGGTAATAAATTAGACGATCCGGCAATCCAATTGATATCGGTAAGTAATTAGGTATCTCGGGAATCGTCGTCGTCGCCGGCATTCGTATTTCTTAATGAATGCAGATCTTCAGATTTGTATTACAACTCTGAGGTTTTAACTTTTTATTTTAACTTAGAATCAGCGAGCGACACTGCTAGCAAAAACTTGAACAGTTGGACAATACGGTTAGTGACAATTATAATGGTCACCACTGATATACCAGATTTTCATTTTCAATTTCAATCTAACGGATCTATGGGCTAGTGAGTCAATCAATCAATTAGCATATTGCTGTCTACTGCTGGACATATACCCCCCTCAAAGTTCGCTATAGCACCCGCTCCTTTGCCTTCCACATCCAGTGCCTCAGCAACCTTTTTAGGTCGTCCGTCCATCTTTCTGGTTGGCGCCCTACCTTCGGCCCTTCCGCAGATGTGGCTAGCCCACATGGGCTAGTGCGCGGTATTAATTGGGAATGTTGACATTCCTTTTCCAAATACTTGTTAAGAGATTGAATACCGCAGTGTCTTTTTGACAGTTTCGTGTCCTCTAATGTTGACCAAATTTTAAAGAATCTAGCTTAGATCTTGACAATGGTGCATTCTTATATATTACTTATTTCAAAGAGTAAAACGTTTAGATACTCTATACCAATCAACTACTTACGCGAGTTAATTAGTTAAGAAATTGTTAACGTCTGCATGCGACTATAAATGAAAAAAAAATAATGTATCTTTTATTATTTAGTAGGTATACTACACCATAAGCTGGATAATATGAAATAACCGGCCTGCTGGTCTAGTGGCTGAAGACTGCGAAGCCAGAAGAGGATAGACTCCTAAAGGATAAAAAGTCTACTTACTAGGAATCAACTTGAAATATATTAGACCTGCAACAAAAGAAAATACTAATTATTTTAAGTCTAGCCTCTACTATATACATATGTACAAAAACAAATTTATACATACACTAACGCCTGTTGGTAGATTCATGTTCAACAAACATATTATGAGAACTATAATTTAGTCCACTCTTAGTAAAAGGGGGCAAGCCTATTGCCGTCGTCATTGGAAATGAAATGGGAGAATTGGGAGTAAATTGTAAATGAAACGGAAGACAGAGAGGTAGGAAAGGGACATTGCTTATACTGATTGTTTGTTGTGTGTAAGAAATATATAGTTCTAACATGTCAGAGCATTCTATGTAACTCGAACTGACTGATGTATTGAAGTCCGAGCACTCTAACCGACCTCTATACAATGAGTCCTATTTAGAACTAGATACAAGTGAAAATGCTCGTTAATAATAAAATTGCTTATATTATTCCAGACATGATTATAAAAATGGGTTAAAGGCAGTGCAAACAATTTCGAAATTTTAACAAACTTGAAAAAAGTATTTGAACTAACTTGAAAATATCTTTGCACTTATGATAAAATAATGAGCTTATTATTATAAATTTTACATTTTCTTAAGATTTAAGGAGGTCGGCAGATGTAACAGGACTCGAACCACCTGAGTGCCGCTTGACTTTATGCGACTGGGCTTAGTTAGTCAACTTGTAATATTAGGTATAATTATTCTTGTGGTCACATCAACGAAATTATGCGAAAGTATTTTTGATATTCAATTGTACTGAAAAATACTATATTTTTTAATAGGTACTTTATTCAAAATTACTCATCTCTATTTAAATTGTGTACATCATTAGAGTACAATGGTAACCGACAGATAAATATAGTCAGTGACAACGTATGCGGTTGCGTCATCTTCCGAAACCTTGACCTACATTGATTTCAACAATGTTATGTAAATGCGTTTCGCCAACGCATTTGAAATTATATCAATCCATATTAACTTAGTGCCTACAGTTAATCTGTTTTCTCCTCATAAATGTTCAATTAGATGTAAATATATATAATATACCTTAGTAGTTTTATTTACAGAAGTCAATCCCAACTCTTACAAGGTTGTAGCCCAGTCAATCATTTAATCCGGCAGTCATTAGTGACTATATATATAGTCACTAATGATATATATATATATATATATATATAAATGTTATATATATATATGTATATAACATTTATTTTCGAAAAGTTTGTTTATCTACTATTATAAAACGAGCAGAAAACAAAATAATTTAAAACTTATTTGGTTTTTTGATTTAAAATATTGTTATATATATATGTGACTGTTTTTAGATTTAAAATAAAATCAAACAAGCATATCCTTTTTACCTTCTGTATAGCGCTCGAAAAGTCGAATACCAAACCCATTTTAACCCCCAACGCATAAAAAACTAGTGTTAGAGGTTTACGAGTGTAATTGTGTGACTGTCACTGGCATCATAGCTAAACATTTTTTAAAAAAAGCCTGGTAAAGCTGGTAAAGCCATGCTTAGGCACGACGGTGGACGGTGGGCCGGCTCGACGTTGCGATACCACGGCCTTACAGAAGACCGGTTGAGAAGCAACACTTGCTTTGCACTTTCCCGAAATTGGTGAGGTTTCCGGAGGCCCAACTCCTCACCTCTTTTCTATCCCCGCATCCCAAATCCCTCAACACCCTCAAAGTACTTACGACTCCTGAGTTGCAGGTGTACATGGACGGCGGTTGTCACTTACCATCAGGTGACCCGTCTGTCCCTCTATAATATAAATAAAACAACTTTTTGAAAAGTGACTTGTCAGCATTATAATACGACATCAGCTTTTTCTAATCGCTCAAATTTCAAGTGGTTACTTCTTCCCGGCCTTTCCTGTGGTATTAACTAACGTTGCACAAAAACACGGAAATAACAGAAAGTTGTATTAAGTCATCTGGAGCTAATTTTATAACGTCATTAAACGGAAGCCTATTATCAAATTCATTAAGACAATTTAAGTACTACATAATATAATGACAAATATGAAAATGATATATGATGAACATGATACATTCAATTTCAAAAGGTTGAATTTGAAAAAATCAAGTTTTCACCTCATCAACATACATGTAAAATTGTGTAAATGAAATAAATACCTAGAGTTTGAGTTCTCGCTGTCTCTTTTTCATATAGTAGTTTTTTAGGTGTGCGGTGTATAATACAATTACTTAAGACTATCAGTTGTCAGGGACTTCGTTTGCCTATGTGCTTTTCTATAATCTATCTCTGTACCAAATTTCATCCAGATCCGTTTAGCCGTTCTGGCGTGATTGAGTAACAAAAATTCATCTAAACTTTAAAATTCAGCCAAACTTGAAACAAAGAAAACTATCGCAAATGTTATTTAGTAGAGTTTAAGTACTCGTATGAAGTCGTTGTTTAAACGTCCATGGCACAGCTAATTATAACTTACTGTTGCATGTTCTGGGTCACTGAGGAATGTGTGTATAACGGTAGATATTGGACTTTTGCAATGCTTATACTCTACTTACTGTGTAGAAATAGGACATGTGTAATTAAACCTAATGGAATAAGCTATAAGTCTATGAAATAATAGTTTGGAGTCTAGTAGAGCATACTGCTTGAGAAAGAGATTTTAGACCGTATGAAACCTCTAACCTCCAACATAAATACAAACTCTACATACTCATGCTAAAAAAAGACATTTTATTATCTGTCATATTTTTTATATATTATATAAACTGGAGTCGATATTCATACACATAGTTTTAACAATATAAACTTTTTAACAATAAAAGCCTTTCATACAAAAAGGAATACCAACGAAAGAAAAAGGAACTTAAAAGCTTAAAATTAAAATAAAACTCTTTAACTTAACTAAACTTCTACACTAAGTTACCTAAATAAAAATATTTAAAAAAACATATGAACCATTTTCCCATTTAAGTCCCAAAGTGCCCAGATGACGGCAATAGGCTTGCCCCTTATTACGTGGATGGGACTAGATTATGGTCGATAAAGTGTAGGCGTTGATTACGCCTCTGCCAACCTCTTCGGGGATACAGGCGTGATTGTATGTCTGTGCTTGTAGTTATGCAAATACCCAAAATATTTTTAATTTTTAGTCTACTCCAAACAGTCCATTTTTCGTCTTTCATAATTCGAAGTACATCACTACTCACTATAAATCATTTTACTAACTGTCCTTCTGTATATAAAGTAACTTAGTATCTTTGTGTATCTATACAACAGTCAAAAAATAAAAGGCAGTCAAATAGGCTTTTTTATAATTTTCTTTAATACTGTTGTATCATATTTATTGAATATTCATATCGATAAAATCAGATATCATTCACATAACATGTGTGGTAAGGGACATCATTTCGAGAAGCTTACAAGGTCAAACAGCTGCGTTATGTAGTCACAGTAACTGCATAGAGGCGGGGAGGGCGCCTACGCATCCACGCGTGACCGGCTACATGATAACTTACTTGTTCCCACATGCATTTTTCCATTGTTTACTTGCATGCCTATTAGGTATGTCCCTGATAGTCCAATGTTTGTGTAGGTGATAGTTCTTTAAAAGATATTAAGCGAGGAACAAAACTTAACCTATTAACTGACTAGTTTCGTATAAGGATATATCAGCGTATACCTTTATTAATAATGTATCTATAGTCATTATGTTCATGAAGAAACTCTCAGAGATGGAAGACATGATGCGATGATTAAATTAGACATATAATCTAAGTCCGCTGTAATCAATAATAATAACAAAAAGATTTACCGTTAAGCACAGCAAACGAGAACTTAACGCAGATATTAATTTTATAGGAGTGAGCTATAATAAAATAGTAATCACTAGTGAATGAGCTTATCAGTTGTGTTGTGTCGGACACTGTGGCAAAGATGGTGACCACGCGTCGCGGCGTTGGACCGGTCCGAGGTCAACGACCCCAGTAGAACTTACGCGCTTCCATAGGCCGCGGTATGCTACTAGGTTTTTCATATGATAACCATATTTAGGACTGCCTTGTCGCCTTTTAAACGTGTGGTGAGATACGCAAAAAATTGCACTATCCAATCTATTTAATCCCTTACGAACTGCCATAGCCCCTCTCTTCCCATTAGTGTCGTAACAAGTGACTAAGAGATCGGACTGTTTTCTACCAAACAGTATTTATATAGCCCCTATTACGTTAGTGGGACCAATATCTAATTCTCAAAATGTGGGTTTTTAACACACCTCTGCCTACTCTTTAGAGTATATAGGCTTGAGCGTATATTTATAAATATATTTAATTTCGTAGATGTACACATTATCGATTGTCGATTGCACTCATTTCCATATTCTCGTAAGGGTGTGTAAAAAGGTCACTATTAGGTATAGGTATGGTCGCTTTGTCTCACGAGATTGTAGACATGTGGAATGTAGATTCGGCGATCATTGTTACGATAGTCAGATCTGCTCGCGGATTGATAGTCATGAGCCTCGATTAACACCTTTAGAGGCTTTAGTTAGATAGCTGGATCAAGGGAATGATGCAGAGGGCAGTTCTCCTCGACGAAAACGTCGTCGTCGAGGAGGAGTCATATATGTGTTTTTATATAAGTAATTGTAATTTATATTTAATTAAATAAAGGGAATAAGAATAAAAATAATCACTTCACACAGCTCACACAACTAAAGAATTAAGAAAATAATTGATTAAGTATTGAATTTACACATATTACTGTTCTTACCGTGGCCGTTTGAGCTACCTCGGCAAGGACGCGGCCTGAAGCTGGCTAGTGCACAAATGTTGATAAACAAGATAAACAAAGTGATGAAGTGGTAATATCTTTAGAACGAACTTTATTAATCCAGTAACGTGATAAAGTGATATCACATGATTGGGTAGAACCTTATTTCTAGAGAAAAAAGTATATGTGCAAAAATATTGTATGTCAATACATTATCGATGTCTTGTAACCAATTGCACAACCTTTATTTTGTTTGGGTCTATTTAAATAGAGAATCTTAGATCATTATTAATGTGCGCTTTTAACTTTTATTAACTGCTTTGTTTATATATAATAGACAGAAAATTCAAATAACGATTTTTTACACGCAGTTTGAATTTTCATGATTTGTTTCAAACACAATATTAAGATGCAATATGTATTATTTTCTATGGTATAGGGGGCAAACGAGCAGACGTGTCACTCGATAGTAACTACTGCCACCCACAGACACCTGCAACTCAAGGGAAAAAAGTACTTTGCTGATCTTTAAAATTCTAGATCATGTATTAACCTCACACACCCTGAGAAACACAACGCAAGCATTGCGTAACAATCAGTTTTCTGTGAGGCCGTGGGGTACTACTCCGGTCGAGCCATCCCATTCGTGCCTATACATTTCCCATGTCAATTCTGTTGCATCATACATACACTCACGGCTGTTTCCCCAAAGTGGTAAGCTGAGTCGTAATTAAACCCCTTACGTAGTACGAGGCAAGCCCAATGCCATCAACCTTGCACTTTGAGAATTAAATGGTCAAATTGCGAGTATATTGAAAGGGAAAGGGAATCCTCCCTTTTAGTATCGCAGAATAAGCGATACTTTTACAATGGAAGGAAAAGGAAGCTGCTTAACATGGAGTCACATAACTGATTCTCATAACATATTATTCGATCTCTCTGATGTCGGCGTGTCCGAGCCCTATAATCGACTTTGCAGTCTAGGAAACAGTTATATTAAAATAAAATATATCAATTGTTTGTTGCTATTAGGTGGGGTGAATAGATAATTATTATTATTCGACCGTCATTGGTTGATATGTTCATAGCCTCACGTCTGTATTCCCATAGAATAATAGAACACAAACTAACCAATACCCCCTTAATAAAGTTAGTTCATAAAATATTATTCAACACTTCACAGCAATGCTAGGAGCCAAAAATTAGTGATAAAGTCCCAGTGCAAGTAATGATTTGTAAGCACTGTAAATATAAAAGCGGTCGAGCAGAGCTTGCGCCAGCTGCAGTGCGCGCCAATGCGGACCATAAATCAACTACCACCTGTTTTATCTTAGTATTTTTATACAACCAAGTGCCTACAGTAATGTCCAGACGGCCTCTGTCTAGACTCCCGTTACTATTTACCTGTAAATAGGTTTTTTTTTTTTATTTGTAAGCCTACCATAATGACTCCACTTTGCCTGATGGTAAGCAATAAATGGAGTCCAAGAGTCGTGGTCACCATCCTCATTGCATGTCTAGTCAATGCAGCATGGTGACCCACACTATGGCGGCCTGGTGAGATGCTTTTTCACGCCCCGCTTAAAAGATCCGGGATCAAATTGGGAAGGAAACACGTGCGCTGGTAGGGAAATCCAGGCTTTCACTGATCGGCACAGGAAAGAAGAGCCAAACCGTTTCGTTCGGGATCGCATATCTTCGACTCGCAAACGGTGACTCCTAAGGCCAGCACATGTAGTCCTGTAGAGGAAGGGAGAAGGTGGGACCATTTGAAAGAGCTCGTCAGAACACTCCCCGTGATGTAGGCGATAGAGAACTGCCATAGAGGCGACATACAGTACTCCACGCAGGAGCGAACCTGGGTCTTATATAAAAGACACAGATGCTCGGGCGAGAAGAACCGTCTCACCTTGTTCAATACACCGAGCTTCCGCGAGGCCGCCTCAGTGACGCTCTCGATGTAATCGTTAGTGGCAGTTGAGTGTTCTGAAGAGTAGGAAGGGGAAGGAATGGAGACTTTTTGTTTGAAAACGCGCACGCCTGTGTTTTCTTGGCGCTGAACTCGACCAGATTCTCACAACCCCATTGAGAGATGCGGCTCAAGACCCGGTCGAGCTCAGCAACAATGTTTATTTCTTTCATTATTGTCCTAGCCACCGACTAAGGCTTCGCCCTCGTGATATGTCAATAAAAAGTGACCTATGTCCTACCCCAGAGTTTGGATTGACTAATTAAGTTTAATCAAAAGCCGTAAAAAGGTAACAAACAGACAGACAGAGTTAGTTTGATATTATTAAAATTTGTAGGTAGACGTTACACCAAAATCTCATCACCAATATTGTTTTTTATCTTTATTATTCTTCACTGCCTATCTTATGGATTGTTTTGAATCCTAATCGAAATTAGCAGCATGCCATATTAACCTAAAACTGACCACAAATCCAGCGGATTAAGATCGGGACTAGATAACGGCCAGTCTTCAGATCTGGTGAATTCAGATACGATCTTTTTTTTAAATATAATATAGGGGTACAGACGAACGACGGGTCATCTGATGGTAAGTGATAACCACCGTCCATGGACACCTGCAACTCAAGAGTCGAGGGTGATGAGGGATGGGGAGATGCGGGGATGGGAGAGAAGAGAGGAGGGATAAGGAATGGGAAAGAGTAGAGGGATGATGAGGGGAGAGGAAAGACTGGAGGGGGAGTTTTGCCTCCGGAAATCTCATTAATTTCGGGGAAATGCAACGCAAGTGTAGCTTAACAACCGGTTTTCTGTGTGTAGTGTGAGGATTCGTGTCTTATCATGGCTCTAACCGGACCCGGTACTGAGTCTTGCTATAAGGACCATTCTTGGTTATGGATCATACTGTTGTTAAGAGGCTTAACCACCTACTTAACAATTGTATCTACACTTCAAAAAAATATGGCCTTGATAGCTAACACCCACTAAATCTGTCACTGATCACTGAAGTCGGATAATACCACTTTGTACTCTGCTGACTAATTGGGACGCTTCTATTGAGCTTTAAGCGTAAACTCAAGCGATTGGAGAGTTTCAAAAATTACATTTAAGCCCATACCTATTTTGTGTACCTAATGCTATCAAAGCAATTCGGTTCTCTTTATCACTCTGTTTTAATATAACAAATATATTTAACACCGATTGGCGCAATATGAGAATACAAGGAATATTCATACTATGTTTAAAAAATATTGTTTTTTTTTATTATAATAGTATTAATGGCCAGACTGAGTATATGAGCTAATATATTATGTTTATATGTATGGAACACTGACATGACGTGTTCAACTCATGTCACTGGCCATTACTTTAAAACAAGTATAATTAACTTAAAAATAATGTCTTTATGCTTCCCTTTTTGAATGTTAATGCTCAAGGAACTTTTTTTTAAGTGGGTGTAATGCGATCGTAACGTAAAGCGGTTCGGTTCCATGGGAATTGAGCCTTCTCTTGTAATAAGTACTTTCACTCCGATAAAGACTTGTGCTTTAATTTCCTTACTGAACAACTGTCTGCACACTGATCTTGTAAAAGAAATTCGACTTTGTGTTTCTCATTTAAAAGAATGACTTAGCATAATCTAATTTCGCTGATAAGTTGAAGAAATTTTAATACGATCATGAAATGTGTGTATAATATAGTAGATAACATACATAACCATAGCCATGTGGTTATCAGCGGATTAAAATAGGACCTCCAGCTTATTCCGTGCGTGTTGTACATATAGTGTTAGAACAGGCAGTACAGATAGTGCAATTAGACAGTATTATACGGTCATACTGTGTCCGGATATATAATTATGGTTTTTTCTTCTATATACTATATATATATTATATATATATATATATATTATACTAGCCTACCATAGTGACTCCACTTTGCCTGATGGAAAGCAATAGGTGGAGTCAAATTAAAATTTATGGTTGACATAAAGTGGGCGTCTGAGATGCGTCTGCCCACCAATTCGGGGTGGGTGCCTATATATGGGTGCCTGGTGGTCATGAGTTTATGAATATTTGCATGTATGTACATAGTAATACTAGGATGACACACATGTCAGATGAATATCTGATAATTTGCTTCTCATATTAACAAGTGTACCTAACCTCAATTTAGTTACAAACGATTTAAAATGAGAAAAAATACGATATTCTATAAATGACACAGCTTATTTCAACACTCTATTAGCATTAGTCGGTATTGATTGAACTTTTTTCATTTGCGTCGTGTTATGCGTAGGTAACTCGTTCGGCTGAAATCCCGGGCAAGGCACCGTGGGCCGGAGGGAGACGACACCAAATTGCCGACATAACGTCAACGATAAAGCACTCAGCCAAGGAACCAATCTCTTTTACGGTTTAATCAGAACTTGCCCAACCTACCTAATGTTACACATTCCACGCTATACCAGCCCCATTTTACACAATTCTCATATGAGGCTTAAGTTACAGGTGGTTTTGTTTATAAAATTCTAAAAGCATTAAATGTCAAGAGCGTAATAGTTTTGCATACAATTACATACATACACTCATGCTGCTTTTATGCCAGAAAAGGCAAGTAGAAGCGTATTAAACATGTTTCCAACTACAATTTGGGCTCAATCTTATCTTAAGGGAACAAGCCTAATATTTGGCCGCATATTTGACAATTTGCTGGTTATATTGAGAATATATATAAGCATATTTATAATATGGGTAGGTAATGAAAGAAATAGATTAAAGCATTGTAGGAATGGATTGAGATGTATAATCGAATAGCTCGAGCACGGACGTACCTGGTCCGAGTCCTCTGACAATTCTAAATTAAAATCGACACTTAAACGTCGAATGTTTTTTCGTTAACTGTTAAATGATCGCTACGTTACAATTACCTATACAATCGCATGTTTTTCTTCTCATTTGATATTGCTTTTTTGTTTTCAGCTAATCGCTACACTTTCAATATCGTTTTATTTTTTCATTTGTCAAAAATTGTGACCCGATGTCACCGAGCAATCGTTTTAAATTTAAAAGCATTTGCAGATAGATTTTTTTCCCTTTTTTGGCTCTTGTTTAATTATATTCTATACGCAGAGGTATTGGAGCAGGCTTCGGTTTAATAAGACTCAATTGGATTACGCGTTTGAATCGTTCAATCATTCAAATTACGAGTATCATTCTTTGTATGTGAAGTTTTGTTTTCCTTGACATCGATATACTTAAGTATATTAATTATTAAAATACATAACGAAAATAAAGATATTATATGGGTATATGTTTATACATTATATTGTTATATATGTATATGTTTTGTAGAGCCTCATTTACAGTTATTATCACGTTTTTTATACATGTATTTGTATAAAATTATAGATGGAATAGGTAATTGATAAAAATAAAATAACTGTGTTCTCGAACTGGTTTCGTAAGAGTCAATATCCTAGTATAAAATATATTAATAACATTAAACCGTAATAACATAAAAACTTTACGGGACCTGACATCAACGTGAAATATCGTATAAAATATTTACATTTTTTGGCAGATACGTACATAATATGTGTGTTTCAAAAACATTTGTTGATTTTTTCATTTTGTTTTTTAAATTGCGTACTGGATATGTTTCACTGGATAAAATAAGCGTTCCATTTTCTGTCACAATGACGATAGTATAAATACAGTATACAGTCGTGGTCAACTAATTAGGGACACTCTCTAGTTAATCCAAATTGTGAATTTATTTTTTATTTTCCAACGAGTCTAAACAATATTCCACATCTTTTACATGTAAGTATAATTAGTCATTTATGTGCCTAATTATACAAACAATAACAACTTCTTAAACATTAAACCTCTTTACAGTATAGCTGATAGATGATCACAGTGCTATTTGTTCAAAGAATGCTGGCTGGCCATTTAATTAGGGACACTGAGATATTGCGTTCTAGTTTCAAAATCTGAATCTCAATTATTATTTTCTTTCTTCTCCTATTCTTTGTGGTAGTTTTGGCGGCAATCTAGATTTGTAATTTCAAGTTTTGAGAGTTATTTTGAAGAACAATGGGCAAAAATAAAAGTTGCGATGCAACACTACGAAAAATTATCATGAAGTTTGTCGAGCGTGGTTGGTCATACCGAAGGGTAGCAGGATATTTAAATTGTTCAAAAACTATGGTATGCAATGCAGTGCAACATTTCAGGCGCAATAACACAACTTTAAATGTGCCCAGAAAAAAAAGATCGAGAAAAACAACTCCGCAAGAAGATAGAATGATAACCAGGTTAGCTAAGAAAGATCCGTTTCTAGGCTCTATTTTAATTAAACATGAAGTGTTTGGGGCAGACGAAAGAGTCAGTGTATCAGCGAGGACAGTTCGACGACGTCTGGTAGAAGCAGGGTTGTTCGGAAGAGTGGCTCGCAAAGTACCGTTGTTAAAGAAAGAGCATAGAAATGCACGTTTGGCGTTTGCACGTAAATATGGACATTGGACCTACGACCAATGGCAACATGTATTATTCTCTGACGAGACCAAGGTTAATTTGATTTCTTCAGATGGAAGGCAATACGTACGGCGTCCTGTAAAAGCGGAAATGAATCCAAGATTCACAAAAAAACAGGTGAAACATGGCGGAGGAAACATTAAAATGTGGGGATCATTTTCTGGACGTGGAGTGGGACCTGTGAGGAAAGTTCAGGGTAACTTAGACCAACATCAATACAAGGCAATATTAGAAGAAACTATGCTTCCCTATGCTGAGGAACATCTTCCTATTATATGGACTTTTCAGCATGATAACGACCCAAAACATACAGCCCGTTCAGTCAAGTCGTTTCTTAACAGACAGTCGGTATCAGTGCTAGATTGGCCAGCAAATAGCCCCGACCTCAACCCAATCGAGCACCTTTGGCACGAAATTAAGAAAAAAGTTGCCATTTATCGTACCACAACTTTAGATGAACTTAATGAAGCTTTTTGTGAGGCATGGGCAAACATTCCTGTTGAAATATGTCAGAAACTGATAATGTCTATGCCACATCGGTGTCAAGCGGTAATTACTAACAAAGGTTTTGCTACTGGGTACTGATTTTACCCGTAATAAAATGAAGTTGTTAAAGAAATTAAAATACTGCAGATTATTAGTTCTGTTTAACTCTATTTTTCATTTTACTTTACTGTTTTTAATTAAATGTCCAGCTACAGAATTGTACCTTAAATTGAATACATGGTTAACCTTTGATATTAAACACTTTTTTAGATTTATTTAATCTTTTATTTACAGCCATTTATAGTATAATAATCGGATCAAATTATGCAAATAATAGTTACTGAGAAATCAACAGGGTTTTATATTTATATGTACATAGCCGGTTATTGCTGTCCACTATCTTGAATGTCCTTAATTAGTTGACCACGACTGTATATAGAAGCAAATTAGGTAGTTTGGTACGTGGAGTAAAATGGACCCCATTCTACATCACCGAGAACCACCGTATGATGAGATCCGTTACGTATACGATACTAAATACAAAAAATAAAAAAATACAGTGCCTGGAAGACGGCAAAAGGCTTGCCCCATATTACGTAAATGTGATTTAATTATAGTTGCCAAAAAGATGGAGTCTGAGACATCTTGGCATACCCCTTCGTGGATAGAGGCGTGAGGGTATGTATGTAGATACTTTTGAGTAATATATATATACTTTTTTTTTTATGATATCGAGGGACAGACGAACTGACGGGTGACCTAATGGTAAGTGACTTCCGCCGAGGTTTTGCTTTGGTCGAGTCAGCCCATCTGTGCCCAAGCATGGCTCTCGCGATACATATACAATTTAACCTTTAAATGCAAATACGGATGTAGTGAGGAATAGCAGTCTGGTACTTCTTGGCAACGTGCCACGGGGATCGGAAGTGTTAGGAATTTTCTTATCTCTAGCTACATAAACCTTTGTAACACCTTCATATATTATTAAACCTACATAAGCACTTCTTTTTAATATTTTTTTTTTAGGTTATAAAACTATATATATACTCACAGGCACAATTAACCGCCCACCTATATTTTTCGTCACCCTGTTTGTTTATGTTAATTGTGGCTTATCTACTGTTTTGTTTTTAGTTAAGTGGGTACTTTAGCAATAAACTAAACACTTAAAAACCCTTATTTCGACCCTTAAACTTGTATCGCCGAAGCGTTTTTAGAATTTAGTCTCTGCTTGACATTGTTGCAGTAACGTTACATTGATTACATTTCTTGTTCTTGTCTGCTATCGTGTACGAACATTGTTTAATTTGAGTTTTTAGTGTACGATTATTGTTTGTGACTGAAAAAAATGCCACTGGATGCAACTGGTGCTGCTAGGGCAGTGACTTTAGCTGACGCTGGGTATAGCCAACGTCGCATCGCTCGTACGCTTGGTGTACCTCAAACTACAGTGCGGGATGCCATCAGACGCTTTCGGGAGACTGGTTCATATACGAGAAGGCCAGGTCAAGGCCGCCATCGGTGCACCTCGGCTCTGGATGACCGCTTTGCTCCATGTGCAATAATCGAAACCGTGGGTTATCAGGGAGGATCCATAATGGTTTGGGGAGGTATCTCTTACGAGGCTCGTACCGATCTAGTGGTGTTTGATAGAGGCAGTGTGACTGCTCAAAGATACGTGGAGGAAGTCTTACAAGACCACGTCATACCTTTCGCACCATTTATTGGTGAAAACTTTAAATTAATGCACGACAATGCTCGATGCCAAACCGCAATATCCGTCACTCAATACCTCGATGAGGTCGGGATTCAAGTTTTGCCATGGCCGTCACGCATCTTAACCCAATTGAGCATTTGGGACAACCTAAAAAGACGTATTCGAGCAAGACTATCAGCCCCTGCGACCTTACAAGAGCTCAAGACGGCTGCGATAGAGGAGTGGCATAATATCCCTCAGTCGGATATTCAAGACCTCGTAGATGGATTGCCAAACCGACTACAAGAAGTCATCAGGGCCCGAGGTAGTAATACTCATTATTAAAATTTAAATAAAAAGAAAGCGGACGATTTTTTTCAAAATTAAAGTCATCACATTTTCATGCAAATTTTTTGCAAAATCGATTTTTGGCATATTTTTTTTATTAAACGGGTTTGTTTAAAGACTTTTGTGAATTTATTTATCCTTAATGGCTGCTTTTAACATAACTTCCATCAAATGTGGTCAAAATTTTCAGACTACTGAAAATTGAAAGAAATACAAGGTTGGCGGTTAATTGTGCCTGTGAGTGTATGTATATATATTTTTTTTTAATGGTTAGTAACATTCGCCGTCCATGAACACCTACAAATAAAAAGTCGTAAGTACGCTGCTCGCTTTTAAGGGTGACGAGGGGGACGGGATAACTGTAGGGGGAAAAGGAAGCGGGCATCAGGGCAGGGGAAAGAGGAGAGGGCGCACTCGCAATTCATTTTTCATTTTCTTAATTCTCAACATCATTACTTTTTTTTTAATGTGAAAATTCATGTGTTTCTCAGTTATCTTTTCACGACTAAATCTGTTTTGATCAATTTTGATATGGGGATGCCTCAAAACCTGGGGGAAATACATGGCCACGCGGGCGAAGCTGCAGTCGGAAGTAGGTATAAATTTGAACGTGTTTACACATGTTAGTAGAGCCTCATAGAAAACCGGTTGCGAATCACCGCTTGTGTTGCATTTCCCCGAAATTAATGAGGTTTCCGGAGGCCTAACTCCCCCTCTCCTCTTTCCCCTTCCCTCATCCCCCTCCTCTTTCCTCTCCACGCATCAGCGCACTTACGACTCTTGAGTTGCAGGTGTCCATGGACGGAGGTTGTCACTTATGTGACGCGTCTGCTTGTCTGTCCGTCGTATTATAAAAATAAAAAATATACGGGAGTTTGTGTGCTTGTTAAACTTTCCAGTCTTAACTACGGATATGCTACCAGTGGTACACAAACAGACACACGGGTACTTTTCATCTGGAAAAAAAGTACTGTTACCTGAGGAAGACATAAAATAAATGTTACGAGAGCAGCTAGTACAATATTACGAGACAAACTTTATATTTTACTTCATTATCGATTCCGAAGAATAAGACAACGAAAGCAAAAAGACGGTACAAATTTGTAACAGTAGATGAACGTTATACTTTAATGAGGTGGTCCAAGGTTCGTGTCGTAAGCGTAGCATGCAACTCACATAATCGTCATGATACGAAAAATGTACTTATAAGCTTTTTAACCTCGTTCCCTTTTATAATGATGAAAGTCAATTTGTCATTTAGAACTTTCCTCGCAATGCTACTAATTTAAAAGTAAACTTTACTAGTAGTGTGATCGATAAGAGGCCCACCGATTATACTCCCTTAAAATAATAAAATGCATTATGTGACCTAAAATGCGCGAACGAAAAGTGAACAGACTTAAAGTAGACTATAAAACGCCTTACAATCTCTGTCAACTCGAATTTTCACGTCTTTTGTCTCCAACAAAGTTTAATAGGCTTCTAAATCCCCTTATATTTAACGAGGGTTACTTTTTACCTCTGATTTCTTAAGGAAATGTCGTTATCGGTACTAAGAAAGTATTAGCCGAAGAATTAAAATTCTAGAAACACAAATAACTTCCGATCACGTCACCTTTTGAATAAAAACGACTAACTCTAAAATAGTAGCAATATTTCTATTTGATTAAGCTTCCTTTACGGCAGTTTTTTGGGTGGCTATTAACCTATATACGTGACCTGAGTCCGCACACCCGGTCCGCGAGCTGCTTAAGGCTATGTTAAACAAAAAGTTACTTTGTATTTTTGAGCGAAAATAATATAAAAATAAGAGTTTATGTACGTGCCGAAATTGACAACGATATTTAGCAAGAAACTCTACCTTATAAAGAGGTGTACTTAATAGTTACTCTAATAAGGGATTAATGTAATACACCTAAATATACAAACGTCATTATATTTATGCAATCCATGAAGCTCCACTTTATATTTTAACACCAAAACCCGCGTCTTTCATCACGTTCCTGTCCATCCTAAGGTTGCCTGGAAGATATTGCTTCTTAGCGATAAGGCCCCCCATTGTGCATTTCTTGTTCTTTCATATTATTCTGTTTCTGTGTATTTGTTTGGTGTACAATAAAGAATATTATTATTATTCTCTTTATTCATATTAATAAACATACAAATTACATTTTTAAATATAATATAAAAACAAAATATATTTAAAAATATAAAAAATTGTGTCCCATCGGTATCGGGTACAGGGACCAAGCCACCGGTGGTTAGGGCTCCAGAAACAGGAACCTCCTCACAATACGTGCCGTATCAAGAAGACTATAGGCACAATGATTGCAGAACCAACATCCCACATGTCGACCACCTCATGGGCTAGATCCAAATATTTTATTTGTTTATCTTTTTCAGCCTTTCTGAGTTTGTCGTTATGTGGAATGGTAATGTCAACAATCATTGCTCAGCGCTCTAGTCGGTCTATCACCACTATATCAGGTTTATTGGCAACAATAGCCCTGTCGTTGATGATAGATCGAATTATTATTTATTATTATTATTATTAATTAATTAATTTACTTTTAATTGTGACTATTGAGTTGCGAGACTCTATGGGCTACGGTAGTCACTTACCATCAGGTGACCAGTCGGCTATTGCCTTGGCCTTAAGCTATTGCCTATACTCGCCCCAATCAGTCTGTATTGTGCCACAGTAAATTATTACGGACTTTTTCTTACAAATTGTATCCAATTGTAAGTCAATGAGATCGCTGTAGAGATTTACCATTTGTGCAGTTCATGGGAGAATTGACACCAAGAACTAAAAACTTAAGACCCAATTCTCAAAAGTGCCTAAATGATGGCAATAGGCTTGTTTGTTAAACGTTAATTGGCAAAAAGGGGCGTTAATTATGCCTCTGCCTACGGGCCGATTCGGGCGTAAGTGTATGTACTTAACTGTTTTTAGATACAACTTCCATTTATAAACTGGTTTGCCATATAAGTTACCATTTTAAGCGTATTATAAGTAATGACGACACGATCTCTTACTTTTAAAGTACCGACTTAAATTACTCTTCCTTCATAAATAACACATTTTAACTAATAAGAAAATTACAGAAATACATACATGCAAATTTGTTACATTTCAACGTCATTTATAAGTACTTAAGTTGTTTGTAAGACTACAAAATAACATGTTATTATTATAAAGGTGCGGTAGCATTCAAGTTTATTCTTGTAGATAACCGAATGAACGGAAAACGGTGGAAGAGACGACCCATTTCTATCGATTATTTGAAACAAGCGATGAAAAAAATGGGTTATGTTGTGCGCTACGTATTTCTTTGTTAGGGCGTTTGATTAAGCTCTATAGAGGTCATTGTAAGCATTATCAGAGTGGTTGTATTTGTATGTGTTTTATATTTCCCCAAAAACACTATATGTTTTGGCCGCCCTAAGCACTATTCCTGTGTCACGTGTGACTAGACAAAGATACAAAAAATGGAAACAAAGAACACCCATTAATTGTGGATCACACAAACTTTTATCCCGCATTGCAATCGAACCCAGATTCATGGTTGGTGATTTTAAAGGAAATTGATAGTTGATTATAATTTACAACCAGTTAGAACCTACTTTAAAAGATTATTGTGTGTCTTCTTAAGTATGATGGCGTCGGTTTCAAGAAATGAAACGTTACCCTTATGTACTACTTAATCTCTTTTGTTTAGTCTAAGGAGAAAACTAGGACTGATGTCGTTCTGTCTTTTTTCAAAGGATTCAATGGTCCATGCAATATAATTCCGGACTTAGATACACCGAAGGAGGTTAATTTTAATGTTTTTCTGAATTAATATGTCTGCTAATAACAACCCTTCTAAACTTGAAAGTAATTTCCCCAATACAAATTACATTACTTTTCTATGTAACGCCCATTTATTTTAGTTGTTTATGGTGTAGGGGCAAACGAGCAGAGCACTGGGTAAATGACTTCCTCCGCCCACCGGCCTTTCGTGTGCCCCCAGAGGGTTCGGTCTCCGATTATTAGTATAACTCCGGTCCCTAACTAGTGCCGTCCCATTACATATGTACCTAAGCTAGACTCTCCGACGTTAAAAACCTTCCATGCCTAATTGTAATTTACAACGTAACATAATATTCCGAGTCTAGGTTTTCTTTGCATTCATTGTTAGTTGTTATGTTTGTCAAGTCTCTAGCGACAGCAAAACATATTTAAATACATTACCTACTTTAATAATCCAGAGATAATAACAGGCAGAGTAATAATACTTTATCAGTAGTTATCCGGCGGAGTCGAAATGGGTTAATGCCGACATCCTGAAAGTTCATCAGGATGTCGGCATAAGTTGCCGTGAAATGAGCGGAAGGCGCGATATGAGAAAACTCTGCAAACAGCAAAACAATGATACCGCACCGCCGACTTATCGGTCCCGCTCCCATATTGTTATTATAATAAAAAACTTATACTCTTCTCTGCAATATTATTGTTTATTCAGTTCGATATGTTCAGAATATGTTTACTGTATTGTATATATGAGATAAAGTGCGCTGCTTCAGTGGGTGTTTATTTAGTAAGTGGTTTTTGGTCTTTACTAAGTATATTTAATAAACAAAGTCACCTAGATAAAGGTAATTAATAGTTTTAACTGTTACCTAATTTAGTTCACTGAATTAATTTATTATAAGTACTTCTAGTGAACTAACTAAGGTAAGAGTAGTGTGTTTGGAATTGGAATATATACATACATATATACCATCCTCATTGCAAGTGTAGTCAATGTACATTGGTGACCTACACTATGGCGGCCCTGTGAGATGCTTAGCAATGCTTGTAGATTTTGGGAGTACATAACTTTTTGAATATCTTATAGTTTTAATTAATTGTTAGTTGAGCTGGGTTAATGACGATAAAGGGCGAGTATAAATATTCTTAAGGAGAGTTTAAAATATATGCTCTTTTTCTTTTAAAAATCAAAACAACCCATTAGGAACAATTCCTGTGTCGCGGGTGGCTTTACAAACATTCAATCAACGGACACAAAGAACACTCAGACTCTGGACAGCTATATGTGGATTACACAAATTTTTGTACCGCGTGGGAATCTAACCCACGACCTCAAGTTCAACAGTCAGGGTCACTAATCACTAGACAAGCAGGCACGCGTATAACTTAGATTACAGAATTGAAACATGATAGTCTTTTACAATCGTTTATTATGAACGAAAATAATTGTACATGTAGGGACATTTCATTACTCCACCTGTACAAAATTAATGAACACAAAACAATGTTGTTTTGTTAATCCAATACAATTTCATGTAAACGCATGCCATCGCGGTGTCGTCGCAAATATTTACGTATTTGTACTTGGATTCCGTCGACATGTATGTAGTTTGTAGCTATATTATGTGTTGGTTAAAATTGTTAACTGGTCGAGATTATTTTTGTACTTGAAAGTGTACGTATCTTATAAGTAGATTAGGTATACTTAAGAATCAAATTTTGTAGTTATGTACACCTCAGAAGCGGGCCTGAGACGGTGGAGCGACGTGTTTTAGTCACACCTCTTTAATGGGGAAGGGGGCAAGGCATAGGCAAGGCCCTGCATACAACGGTGTAGTCACCTGATGATCAGGCGGCCAATGTCTGCAGAGGTTCGCGGAAGCTTCGTTTCTAGGATATACACGGGTCCCCAGTAACAGGCCCCCTCCTGACAGAATATTGTGTGGTTTAAGTCGGTTCGAGTCCGTTTCCATACTCCGTTGTATAACTGGAAAAAAAACATTTAGACCTCATCATGTCTTTGTTAGCTAAATTCTCCATTATACTTACTCATAAAAAGCTTTTATTTAATAAAAACAAACTGATTTTAATACTGCACCGCCATGCGAATTACATGTGCGTGCAAATAAAAACTTGCAAGATTTGTGATTAGACAGACAGACATTTGAATAGGTGAAATTTAATAAAAGCTTGTAGTTATAAAGATAACTTATTCAGCAAAAAGGACCTATTTTAACGCTACTCGCAGTGAATAAACATTTCTAGCTACTTCGGTAAGTGTTTTAAGATGGGTTTATGTTAACAATGTTGAAATAAAACTCCTCAATAATTAGCTTTTCCAGAGTTATTGCACACTATGTATTTCAATTTCTTCTGAAGCCGAACGCCGTATGTTTTAACTTCTATCTAACAATATAAACAATTTTTCTATAGAACGAACTCTGAACTAACGTAAAAGAACACAACTGAAAGCTCCATAGCGAGTTAAAATTTTATTGAGTTCGTAGCATTACATTCTATCTATTCTGAAAAAGCTATGTAGCAATATATGTTACTATCTTTCCGCCCGTAAATGTAGTTTTTATATTTTCTTTTTAAATTTTATTTTTCCTTTTCAACCACCCCTGCCTTCAAGAGAATAAGACAAAATAAGTATTATTCAAACCGGTCATGCCGTTATAGAGTTTTAGTGAGACTTACGCATTTCGTTTTATATATTGTTTTTAATTATATGTGTAGGTACGTTTGAATAATTTTGTAACTGTATATGTAAATACATATACTTTTAGGTTAACATTTTTCTAACGCAAATTTACACACCAAAGTTTCGTTTCTTGAAATGTAATTTCATAAATACATAATATAAAATGAAACATTTGAACCTTGACCCGAACAATAATTTTAAGTAGTGGGTAATGTATATTTTGTGATTAATGACTTGATTATCGTCACAAGTGAGTTAAACCCTAAAAGTCACGTAATAAGCTTTCTAACTAAACTCTAAGTACTTGTTGGATAAAACAAATTTACAAATAGTGTACAGAGGTTGTGTTGAAAAGCTTTGGATAGAGAATAGGTCGATCAAAGATTGTTTACTGAGTGCTTATTGAGTGCAAACACCGGGACCGAGGATGCGCAAACACAAGGCGGGGCGTCACATCTTTGCTCTGTGAAATTATTAAATAACTACAGATCTGGATAGAACTGCAAATAGCGGTATAAAACTAGAGGTTCTGTATAAAAGTCTGTATTATAGAATGGGTGTTTGTTATGTGATTGATCGTAAGAGAAATCTCCTATCAGTTATTTATTACTAGCTTCCGATAATATCGATAATAACCAACCACCTTCAATACGCCTTTCAAATTCTTTTCCGCAATGCCTTCAATAGTAACAACGTGCAACTTTAAAACTTATTCGTAATTTCCCTGGTAAATCCATAATCAAATCCTGATTTTTCTACAATGAAACCACCGCACTCTTTCGAATAATACAAGAATGTTGAATGTCAGGTCGATAATTGGCGGAGAAGGGGCTTATATACATACATAAAAAAAGATACATTCGAATATAGAACATCCTCCTTTTTTGAAGTAGGGTAAAAAATAGTTATGTTGTCATTAAAATAATATGCATGCATTCAGAATTTCAGACATAATATATACTTTAGCTTAAGTTTATAAAATGAAAAAATAATTTGTTCTTAGGATTCGACAAATCCGCTTTTAAAAACGTATTTACACTATTTTAAAACACTTATAATATTTCATAATGTTTAAATAAATATAAACCTAGTAACAGATCCAGTTTTTTATTAAAAACCAAGGCCACGACAGCATATGCTCTCGGGAAATCGAAAAAAAAAATGATACGCACGAACTGTAAGCGCGACAAGTGCTCTGCCGGACATCGAACCGCGCTCGTCCAGCAGGTTTCACCTGTCCAGACCACATCCGACCACTTGGCATCCGTCTCTTTGCATCGACTCTAATTATGTAACGGACATTCGACTGTTCAAATTATTCAATAAGATGTCTCGAGTTAACAAAGTAAGTATCACGTTACTTATAGTAGTAGTCGATACTTATCGTAACACTAGAGAAGACTTTTAAATTGCGTCACTGCAAAAAATATTCTGTAGATACCTATGTTTCTTACTAAGTAGCTATCTGGAATTGCGACAAAATCGATGCCTTCCGCCTGTAGGCAATAAAGTATGCATGGTTACTTATTAATATGAAATACCTCGTGCACTTCTGACTTTTCAAGTTCATGTGCAAATTCCAAATAATTAACATTTTGCTTAACTTAACTGGTCTTCTTCACCTTCGTCACTACGCTGCCGCGGACAACACATTGTGTAAACTTTCAATTGTTGTTCTGAGTCTGAGTGGTCTTTGCGTCAGTTATTTGAATGTTTGTAAAGTCCTCCGCGATACAGGAATTAATCCTAGTGCGTTAAAAAGGAGTGGGGGGGTTAGGGGGGGGGAAATAGTAAAGGAGTTGGGCCTCCGGTACCCTCATTCACTTAATAATACAATGCAAGCATTACTTGTCTATCGTTTTCCTGTGAGGTCGTGGTATTACTCCGGTCGAGCCGACCCATTCGTGCCTGAGTGAGGAGAGCCATTCCACCAGTAAAAGGGGACAAGACTTGCCGTCAGCCGGGCACTATATAAGCTGTATCTATACTATCGGATTGATAACAGTCCAATAAATTATTCACCTTTTACGACATCCATGAGAAGAGATGGGGTGGCCTTAAGCTAGTCCACCAAGAACATCCATGATTTCATAATCAACAATAATGGACCTGTCTAGTCTAACCTCTCTAAACTATTATCATAGTAGTCAATTCAATAGAATTGTTTCCAACTACTCGATGCTAAATTGGCGAGAACAAGTTTCCCACGTGAGTCAAAGGGTAACTGGAACTCTATGAGCTTCATACCGTCTAAAAAATGTCTTCCTGTAAAAACTGAAACAACTCTCCTTCAAATGTATGTATGTTCCTTTAATCAATTACTGAGGTGTGCTATTATGACCTGAATGAAGATCTTCTAGATAGGTTAAACCATATATATATGTATCGTAATTACTGCATTCGATTTATCTTTAATCTTCGAAAATATGACCATATTTCCACTTTTCGTTTTAAGCCCAGAATACGTGAACTCATTTTCTCCCCCAACTTATTTAACGCTACATTTAAAACTCTTATGTTACCCATGACAGATACCCTCGGTCTTCTAGTAACCTCCTTCTCCTTTGACCATTCCTTGGTTCTCCTCGAAATCAGGATGGACACAAATTAGAACTCATTTAAGCTAAAAGTAAAAAAATACTCTTAATCCAAGAAATGGCAGAAATTGCTCATCCTTAGTTCTTAATTATTCCAAGTTATATATAAATGTGTTTACTTGTATGCTAAAACTAACAGCAGGATTAGACATTCTTTTGTAGCGGATAGAGTCTAATAGAGTCTTAACTGAGTAATAATATCGACTATAAAATATTACGCTTCTGTATACGAGTAAACATAAATGCAGGTGCTACTGCAGGGAACGGCTACTACTAAATAAATAAACTCAAAAGTTTAAATTGATGTTTCTTACTCGAATTTCATCCTGATTCATTCAGTCATTCTGACGTGTTTACGGCAGAACGACCGAACCGATCAATGTGGAATTTTGGCACAGAGATAGATAATAGTGTAGAATAGAAAAAACGCTACTTTTTATTCCGAGAAAATTTATGATACAGCTTGTTTATAACAAGGAGGTCAGATATAGTACGTCATTGTACATGTACACTATAACAAGGGGACTTGAGAGGTAGTAGGTGGCAGCGGTTGCTTTGTACACTTACGAGTAAAAGGCCGTTTCTGCGGCTGCTACGGTTCGCATCCTACACACGCACTTTCACCGATTCCCTTCTCATTAGCAATGCCGCACCGACTCTTCAATAAACACTCGGAGCCTACTAATGCCTCATCTTTCACCCATCACGTAGTATGCCTACATGTGTTTGTAAACAATCTTTTTGAGAAATCAACATACAAATGCTTATCCGTACTCTGAGAGCTTTCTAAAGAAATATTTCTTTTACTATTTCAGTACTCTGCTCGGCAGAAATAGGACGCACTAATGCTGCAACGGTATGTTCTTATCTGAGTATAGATACAGATAGTGAAATAGCCTGTTTATGTATACTAATACTATAAAGAGGTAGAGGTTATTTGTTTGAACACAAAACTCAGGAACTACTAATCCGATTTGAAAAATCCTTATCGCATTAGAGCATTTTCTGTTCGCCCGTTTATTGAGGAGGGCTATAGGCTATAAAACATAACGCTGCGACACTTAGGAGTAAAGCAAATTGCAAATGATGGAGGGAATTCCGTATTTCGATAATAATTATAAAATATTGTATACATAGATGCGACGAGAAAACATTGAGGTTCAATACAAAGAAAAATCTAATGATTAAAATTGCATGAGCCTAAAATATTTTATATGGAATGTATGTTACCCACGCGGTTCAACAAGATCCTTTTCTTAGGTAGTTTATAATACCAACATATTATAGTTACAGGCATGCGACCCTGACTTGCTTGTGCTATTGCTTATACTCCCTAATCCATCTGTAAAAGTGATGTCCACTTCTTGCTCTCTATCCTCTATATCCTCCTATAATAGTATATAAAATTTAAATATAAAACTTATATCTTTAAGCAGTAAGTGAATCTTCAATGTTCTAAATGTATATAACAGGTCAGACTATCCAATACATTTGCAGTGCGTCAAGGCGTGGCCCGTGCGTCAGCTCCACATGCAAAATTCATTGTGTTGTCGCCCCTGCATAGTCCTTCAAACCATATGTGCAACTGCCAACAAGAAGTAAGTGCATGCGTGTGTACGTCACCCATTAATAAAGTAAATGTGAAGATCCAATATGATAACAAGCAGAGATGAAATGCACATGACAAGCATGCCACTTTAAAATATCTGTTAATGTTACAATCGTGGCGAAATGTTGACCTTAAACAACACACCTACAGCTTACATTTCTAGGCAATTCACGTGAACTCACGCTCAAACTCAAACTCTCTACCTTTATTTGTATTAGTATTTTTGAATATAAATCTATACTAATATTATAAAACGGGATAGTTTATGTGTTTGTTTGTTTAAATGGGCTAATCTCTGGAAGTACCAGTCAAATACGAACAACATATTTTTATGTTAGATAGAGATAGTGATAGAGTATTTATTTAGATACAATATAGGCTACAGGACGTGTAAAAAATAATAAAGTGTGGCGTTTGGGCTGGAATGTTAACCTCTAAACGTTATTATATTAGAGGCTAATATAGTTCAAGTAACCATACACAAATAACGTATAATACAACACAGTACTGGGTGGACGTTGCAATAATAAAACGTTAAACATTCTAGTCAAACATTTAAACCACAATGCAGATAAAGTTTAAAACTTCCGTTTTCCAATATCTTGCATGAGATTGTCTACATGTTTTGCAATTCCAATCCACATAACATTATTTTATATCTATTTCTCTTTAAAACCGTTGCCTCAGTCGTATAAACTTTGTCCTTGACCAACCAACGACCGTTACTAGAATCGTTAAAACGAAAGAAATCAATAAAAAGCGACGCTTTGGTGGTTTGACAGTTGGTTATACTTAGTTTTATCCTTTTATCCAAAGGCGCAGTTGTCGTTCATACATATTATATGCTGAATATGAGATTTAAAACAGTTACAGTGCTTCTTAACATCTACATATATTTGGAGTAACCTAATTTTCTTTACTCTGTTACTTAGAACACATTGTTCTAAGAATATATGGAACGCGAAGTATCCAATTCAAATTCATTACTTTGTCCTGTTATATGACCCGGGACTCTATACTATCTTTATTCTCTCCTATATTTGTAAAACAGAGTTTTTTCGTTTGATTGTTTAAATGCCCTAATCTTTGGAATTATGAGTCGGTTTTAAATGATTCTTGTTTTGAATAGAGTATTAATAAGGAATAATATAGGCTATAAAATATCAGGCTGCGACTCTTAGGAGCGGAGCAGTGACCATAAACGTAGGTGTCATTCGGGGAACGGGAAAGTTTTATATAAAGTCTGAACAAATAGGGGCCAGGCATATAATAATGTCAGGACTTAACATTATTTTATATTCTAACCAGTGTAAACACGTGTCGATAATTATAATGACAGCACTATAATAACATCGTGAGCAACATAATAGCCACTGACTTACTAACCTCGTCACGTACATCAAATATACGTGGTGTAAATGACACATATTTTTTTTGTAGAAGCGTCTTTTATATCGTTATACATAACTATTTAACTAGAACACATACTACCAAACGTTTATCTCAAATTATTTTGGGTACTTACCATACATATGTATATACATAGGTACACTCACGCACATTTGACTGTATACATATGTATATATAATTACATTGACTGATAGATGACAATCTGATAGCCTACACATATTCAAATAGACATATACATACATACCTCTTGGTTGTAAAAACAACAAGGCTTTTGGTCACACTAAGTGATTTTCAAGACTAACTGTTTTTTTTATGCTTAAATTTCAGAACATTGCATTTGAGCAAGTAACTAAATATACTCGTATTCTATGTAACGCCATATTATACTAAATAGTATATATTATAAAAGGTAAGAAGTGTTTGAAAGCGGCGGGTCTGTAGAAATGTTTTGATGACAGTAGAGAAAGCTCGTGATCTATGTAAGGATAGAAGCAATTGGTGGGCTGTTGTCTCTGCCTACCCCGAAGGGGGAAAGGCGTGAGCTTAAGTATGTATGAATGTATTATGAATGTGAAAGTTTTTAGTTTCTTTGTTAAGCTTTACGATTTAACCATTCAAGCGATCCTAAAGAAATGTTGCGTATTAGGTGTATAGTATTTACGTGTATGACGTTATGACCGATAAAAAAAATACATAGTAAAGCTTTCATCCAGAAAAATTATTTTATTTATTTTTAATTATCGGTAGGGATAGCAGAAAGAGATAGCTTTAATAGACAAGACGCAAAATGCGAAGGAGAGGCCTATATGTCCACCAGTGGACACCGGAGCCGAGGCCAAAATCTATTAAAATTTAAATATCAATATGATGTAGTTGTTAAGGGACTTAGTACAGCATGAATAATTAATAGTATCGAAAAATTTACACGAATAGACATTTTCTGCTAATCTCCATCAAACAATAAACTTTTTCTCTAAATACATTCTAATAAATATTAATCGTTAGTCTTGAAATTTAAATAACGTGATTAACATAATCGCCAGTTTATGAGGCAGAACTTTGTGTTTAGATTATAATATGTAAGATAGATATGTAGGTATTAACTCACATTTAATTTAAACATAATACCCAAACTATATTTTCCTCTCATGTTTATTGTCATGCACCGTTTATGGTCACTGAACTCTGATAGAAAGCTCTTCGTCTTATTAACCTTCATTAGTATCGAGACATACCACCGCGGTACTGCACCGTTAGCTCCGGTAAGGTGATGATCCGTGGTTGTTTCTACACATAAAAATAAAAGAATGGTGGTAATGTTCAATATACATATATTGACATTATATGAATTATGCTTGATGTCTGGCACACAGTACTTTCACAGGGGAAAATAACAGATTTTCGGGCGGTTAGAAAATCGATGATATTGAAATCACTCTCTCGTGTCATAAAAGAGGACTAATCGATCGGACTGTTATCTATCAGACAATATTTTGTATTTTGACTGCACGGATGGCGTAGCGGTTTAAGTGGTCACCTCGCCTATACACTACCGCGCCGAGTGTTGTGGGTTCGATCCCCGCACGGGACAACACTTTGTGTAATCCTCTAATTGTTGTTCTGAGTCTAGGTGTTCTTTGTGTCCGTTGTTTGAATGTTTGTAAACTCCCCCGCGACACAGGAATTAAGCATAGTGCGGAAGTTGTTTTAAAAAAAAAATACATGTGTATGTACCGTCACACTGTGCCAGGATGACGGCAAGAGCCTTCAACATCAAAACTTCACTCTTAAAGGGTTAAAACGCTTTAAAATATTAGAAAAATCAGAGATGACCTACCTCCAGCTATGCATCTTAAAACTGTGTACTACAATTTTGGATGTTAGGTTTTCGACAAACTGCCAACAAGAACATCAATAATACAGTATTTCAATTGACTTTTAAAAAGTAGTAACCGCCTTCAATAAGACTTTCAAATCCATTTATTCTTTAAAAAAAAAACAACGTTTTATCTAAAAGACAATTCCTTTGCGGAATAACATGCAATTTAAAAACTTATTCGTTATTACCCTGGTTTAAAGAAAAATAAGTCCTTTATTGAAGAAGTAAGAATACTCAGGGGAATACTTACATTCTTTTTCTCATGATTTGGCAAGGATTAAGTCTACTTAAAAGAAGTAAGTCCAAAGAAAAATAACACAAAACCTGACAGCATGACAATAAAGCGGCATATTCTTGGTCACTCCTACTGTTAAGACGATTTAAATGAAACCTCTCGTGTTGAATTCCGGATCTGGATCAGTAGGCTGAAGTGGCAGTTGCCTTTCCATATTAGCCGCAGAACCGACGACGAAAACGAGTTCTTGGGTGGAGACCAAATCTCGGCAAACGTAGCGTAGAACGCCCACAGGCCAGGTGGAGTGACTTTTTGCGCAACTTGGCATGCAGGAGCTGGATGCGAGAAGGCGAAAACAGATCGAAGTGGCGTGCAATGGGAGAGGCCTATGTCCAGCAGTGGACTGCCATTTAGGTTTTAAGCCGTAACAAAGTAACACCATAGATACATACAAACATACCTAACCACCCATACCCACCCCTTCGGGGTTAGAAGCATATGTTTAAAATAAAAGCTATTCTGGAAGCGATATCCTTTATTTCAAACTGTATTTTCTCGACACGATGATTTATTATCTCGACTTATTTCACCTTTTCTGATGAATAATAAATTCAGGCATCAAAATATTTTTTTTGTAGGACAAGCTTATCACATGATTACAGGAATAACACGTGTCCAATTTCCCAGTGTCCCAATTACGGGATTACAGGAACTACATGTGTCCAAATAGCCCGTATCGTTATATACAAGACCAAAAGTTTTCTAAGAAACATAACATTCTTTTATAATACAGAGGACAGACGAACAGACAGGTCACCTGGTAAGCGACAACCGCTGTCCATGGACAACTAAAGAGCCGCAAGTGCACTGCTCGACTTTGAGGGTGATGACTTGATGAGGGATGGAGGAATGCGGGGAAGGGAATAAGGAGAGGAGAGATGAGGAAATTTAAAAAAGGGGATGTGAAGACGGAAAGAGGCGAGGGGGACAAGGGGAGGGGAAAGAGGAGTAGGGGAATTGGGATGCTCGAAAGCTGACTAATTTCAGGGAAATACAACGCAAACATTTCTTTACAACCGGTTTTCTGTGAGGCCGTAGTACTAAAGGCCGTGCCAAGTAAGCACGGCTCTATAACAAATGAACTCAGTTATTTGAGCCATCCTCATTCCCACGTTAAACTATTGCGTTAATTCTCACACTGAATTGAATGCCCCTATAGATATGTTGTAACTATTTCGTCTTTAATATAGATATTATGTAACTCTTCAATTGTTGATTTCCTTTTATTCATAAAATTGAGTACAAAATGGTCCTAGTGTATGTTAGTTTCGTTTGTTTCATTTTTGTGCATCATGTGTTATATCAGCTTAGATAATATAATATTAATGTTAAAAGAATAATACAATTCAAAACCAACAGTTATTATTATACCGTTCTTTGCAATTATAATCAATAGCTTTAGTTTATTAATTAAGGCAACTTAGGTTCTTTTAACCTATTTTTGTGTTTCTAGGATAACATAATTAGTCTAATTAGTTTACTATGGGAGAGCCGTCCTTAGGCACGAATGGCCCGACCGGAGTATTATGAGGGCCTCACAGAAAATCGGTACGGTAGACCACTGCTTGCATTGTATTGCAGAGTAAGTGATGGTACCGGACGCCCTACTCTACTTTTCCTCTTTCCCCTCCCCTCATCCCCTTCTCCTCTTTCCAAATCCTCATCACTGAGGTGTCCATGGGCGACGGTTGTCACCTACCATCACATGAACCTTTTGTTCGTCCGTCCCCTAATATACAAAAATACTAAAACCTCACTATACCGTGTTATTATATAATATAATAAAAAAATAGTTTCTTGTTTTTAAGTAAAATTATTAAATAAAATATAATATCCGACTAATTGCTCACTCATTTTGTTGGCGTTAGTTATCTCGAAATGAAATATCATATGTTATTGTCACAGCTATGACGATTCCAACAACACCTCATATGTCGAAATCCATCAAGCTGTTTAGACCGTGAAAAAGAAACTGCATATATACATACACACAATCACAAAAAACATAACCCTCCTTCTTGCGCAGTCTAGTAAATATATTGTTTTGCAAAGTTTAACACTACAGAAATTACGGGAATAACATATAATTCATCACAAGAAATAAAAAATCTGTCTCTTTTACTGTTATATGAGTTCTAAGTAAACAAGTCACCCGCCGAGAAGCAGGCAAGACACCGGCCGTTTTGTCAATAGTTTTCTACCTGTTCAATTGAACGAACATGTATGAAACACTTCACACCCCGCCCTTACGTCGCTGCCTACTTCAATAAGACGGGTACAATAGTAGACACCTACACTGATCCCAGATACACGGAACGACTCTCAAAGGAGAAATACCCAAGAACATCCAAACTTGATCGCTTTTGTTCGAATTCGGAGGCTTTGTTACTGTACTCAGTGTTCTCACTATTGTTTTGAGTAGGAAATGGTTCCTATAACATAATGTAAACAGACACGTTTCTATTTACACAGGTATCTGTTATATTATGTTAATGCGAATAGTGTTAGTCTACATATATTTAATACTAAAATGTGTAGGCAATACTTCATTCTAGAATTACGCGAACTCTGTAATCTCTTTCTAAATTCTTATAGGTATGTTCGGATGATTTAATGTTTGTTGATGTTTAAATAATATTTAAGAAATAACAGAAATTAAAACATCAGTATTATTTAATATATGTTTTATATGATACGTAACATTTTAAAACCAATATAGCGTTTATTAAAATTATTATTTTTTATTTATAAATGGTCTCAAGCAAAAGGTGATTTAGTTATATAATATTATATGTTATGACTGGCCTGTTGGTCTAATGGTTAGTGACTCTGACTGCTGAGCCGGGTTGGATTCCTACAACGGACAAATATTTGTGTGTACCAAGTCAGGGTGTTCTCTGTGTCCGTTGCTTGTATGTTTGTAAAGTCCCCCGCGACATAGGTATCAGTCTTAATACAGTACCTTTTTACTAGTAGCCTTTTAAAAAAATAGCACTAATCGAGGTGGTATTTTTATTATTTCGATAATTTTACAATTTCATCGAATCTACTGTTGATTTATGTCGTTTCACAATGGTACACGCCAAATTCATTCATTTCATTCAGCATCATCATTCATTCATTGAGCTTGGACAAAGGACTTGGTTAACAAGAAAAACGTCATGTCACCTACATGACGTTTTCTTCCTGCTATTAGCATATCATCTTTCAGAGGGGAAGAATTTACTTTGAAGTAAGATGAGGTGTATTGACAACCCCTGTTACCTACGTGGGTTTTGATTGGTTTTTAAAGTGGATTGCGAAAGCCTTAGTTGAGGTGGAGTAAGATTTAAATATAAAATTACCAAAAATTGTTTGATAAATTATTTATGTTAAATATATAATAATATGGTCATAAATAATAATATAGTCTTTATTTTAAACGATATAACCTACCTATATATACATATATAATCTAAGAAATATTAAAAAGTTTATAACACAAAGATTGTATAATTTCAATGTTTGGATTTAGATTTTGTGAGAACCACGAAATACGGTAAAAATATGTTAACATATGTATATTAAAAGTTTTTGTTTCACAAAGACATTCTTCTTTATGTTTACCATAATGAATATAAATATAATAAAAAACAAATATTTATTAAAGTTATGAGGTGGCTCTCTCGTTTCATGCGACTTTTTTATCAAGGAGTAAAGTAATGTTCTGTGACTGCAAAATATCAACCCGAGTATTTGACAATCATTGATAACATTCAAGCAATGAAGAGTACGAATATTTCTAAATGTTTACTAGTTAAAAAAAAAATTAAACTAATACCCCCTTCTAGGACATGGTTTTACACAAAAAACAAAACACTTTTGGTCGTATTTAAGATGCCTAGGTCACACAATATGAATGATGTTTTTTTTTCAACATCTCAGTTAAATCAAACAGTAGCGTAAAAGGTCTTCTGTTAATTTGATTATTTTCTTCTGATTACATTCTAATGCGTAATAATTGTGATGTATGCAATCAATGATTGTAATATTTAAGTCCTTGATCGTGGAACTTATTTCCTATTTTGGAATGTCAAAACTCTGCTGATATTTGACACTTATGTAAATATACATTAGTTATGCTAAACAATCTCTTTTTACGTTGATTAACTAGTAGGTTTTGTTTGTAAATATTTTTATATAAAAAGTGTAGTTTTTCTTTCTGAAATGCACACGATTTATACTCTTTATCAAAATATTAGGTATGTACCATAGACATTAGTGTGGGTTGCAAGTTTATTGAATTTGTTTTATTGAATTGATGTAGAACCCTACAATCATATTTTTTAAATTTAATTCATTTTATTTGTGTAGGTATTGAGGACGAAACTGGCAAACGGCCTATGAAGTAAAATAAGTATATAAATGATGGTTGGCCCAAATGGCTGGGGCCTCAAGTGCAGCGGACCCTGATAAGAGCCGTTGACGGAGCACTCTATAGTTTTAGTCGGTTCAAGTCGGACATGTAACATCTCACCGTTTGACCCCAGTGATGTGATGACCCATGAGGATTACTTATAAACCAATAGCGTTTCCATGGATTATTTTTAATACACATTTAACTTTCCAACGTCGCGTCACCATGCTAATAAACACACTCGCTGCGGTTGAGTGGTTTTATATTGCAAATAAGATTAATTTGTTTACCGCAGTTAAGCCTCTATTCTAAATGAATATCAGGATTTTATTTATCAATTAAATAAGAGTTTAATAAGAGTTGGCTAGACTATAAATGATACACATAATCTCTTTCATATTTTGGATTACGTACACAGCACTCTAGATGATGGACTTTATCAAAAAAGATCATTTATTTTTGCAAACAACTGACATGAATGACTAATAATAAAACAAGTGAAGAAATAAAATGATAACTTTATTCATGACTATTAATAAATTTATATGTTTGTAACTTACCTAAAATATTTAGTTTCTACGACTTTAAAAAAAAAATTAGAGACCAGTTAACCATCATTCTTTCTCGCATGTTATGAATTGAAAAATGTAAACGATCGTTCCGCATTTTTCTTTAAAAGCAATCGCGTTTACCGTGAGAAATTGAGAGCGAAACTGAGTAGATCTTGAAGAGTCGTTGCCGACCGAAAAGAAAGCGATCTACGGTTAGCTTACTTAATCCATCGTATACCTGCTCTGACATCACAATTCTTTTGCAACATTAGAACGTTGGCACACCATTGAAAGAACTGCCATTGATCATGGAATATAAATTAATACAAATACGAAATGACGATTGTTTATTGCGAGTAGTGTGAAAAACATTTTGTATTATTTAAAGTTACTACTTACACGGGGACTGATTAGAACTAATTTTATTAATATTTAAATTAATAAAATCAATTTTAATTTGAATTTAATGTTTTTCTAAAACAAAAATATTAAATTCAAATTGTTAAATTCCTCTGTTACTTTCGCTGTTCTAAATTGATAAGGGTTCTCAGGGATACCTAAAGTTCATTACTTAATCCTTATTATGTTACGCATCAGTTTTAAGTCAAGAAATTGCTAAGCTCAAAGATGTCGTGTTAGCAATTTATTCTTTCGAAAAGCTTTAGGGCGTTGGCTAGTACATAACTGATTTCTAATAGATTGCAGACACAGCTTTAGAACTGCTCTACAACAATACTTTGAGTGTGTATAGCAGTATTACTTTTATCACTTTATTTCATAAAAAAATATTGAAACCAAATGGTCTTAAACAAGGTTTTTACTAAAGTAATATTTAAATTATATTGTCGTTACATATGTATACTAAATATGTGTTTTAGATAAAGCACAAGTAAGTACAAAAGAATAAACAGAATATAAATAACAGTATTCCGTTACTGGCTCGTTATAATGATTAACAAAAATACATAGTTCGAAACAGGTTTTATAAGAGAACATAGGAACCAGTAATAGATGCAATAATAGTGTAAAATACAACGAGAAATAATCTTTAAGCCTGAGATTGTTATGTAAAGCCTTATAAAATATTCACGAACTCAAAAAAATACTAAGTACACCTAGGTACTAAGTCTCGTGTTACTGACATAGTTGGCGGTTTCCTTTCTTACAGGGCACGTAAACTCGAACATTTAAGACTTCTTATACTAGTGACGAGCATAATAAACAGCGACTTACCTTATAGCACGGCCTGTAATCGTTCAGTCCCTATTCTGATATGGGTGTTCGGGGGTCCGCAGTAGTTAAAATTGCCGCATTCCTCTGTAGTCGGGCGTGAAGCCGGCGCAGCTTCCCTATCTGGACCGGTCGCTGACAGCCCAGCGCACACTAGCACGGTCCTTATCACTTAAACTATTATTGTAACACAGCAGCAATGGCTTTATTGTGCGAAATCATTATTATTTCATAGAGTTCTGTGATTGGGAGTGCGTCAGGCGATGCTTGCACACGCGCACAGGTACTGCGGCCACGGAGACGCGCACGGGACTGCCTCGAGCGCGACGCCAGCGCCCCCACGCGCACGCGCGCCGCCCAGTTCCCGCCTGCCTCTGTTCTGAAGCCTCGAAGCTCGAAGCCTCATTTACACACATGGACTTACACAATGAATGTTCTATGCAGACCGGCTGGCTATCTACAATCCTGAGAGTGCAAAATGGGACAGTGGCAAGCTCAGCCTAGCTATAATTCGCGCGATCGCAACGTGAATAAGGCCAGCTTTGACCCAGTTCCAAAATCACACAAATGTTTAGGTAACCTGGGGAGTGGCTTCTTGACGTAACAATATGACTCGTTACATACGTGGGTCACACTGAAAGTTTTTAGAATAGGCCAGTAAGCAAAAGCAGCCGATAAAGAAATTATTTTAATTTTGAATTAGGAACTCATTGGCAATCTTTAGATGTGGAATTAATTCATATTAATACATATCGAAATGGATTTGAGTATAGAAAATTTTCGCTTAATGTTTTATTACGACTTTCGTTGCGATCTTACTCAATGACAATGTTACAATATACTTCAATTGGCATTTCATTACGAAGACCCACCTCGTGCCACTGTTTACAACTTGTTTAATGAGTTAAAACGTGGTCGAAGCAAACTCACTAATAATTGTCGAGGACATCCTTCTACGGCGACTACTGAAGTTAACGTGAGTGCTGTGCGGCTAATGATAGAAGCTGATAGAAGGGTGACATCAACAGATTTGGGCAGCTTTAGGCATTAGTATGAGACAAGTACAAAAAGTCTTACATAAACATTTAGGCGTCACAAAGCTTTGTTAAGATCAAAAACGCCCACGTCGTCAAATGCTGTATATGACATAGTCACAGGTGATGAAAGCTGGATATATTTTTACGAACCCAAAACCAAAAGACAACCTATGTAATGGACGTTTCCATTCGAAGATTTGCAGACAAAAGTAAAGAAAAAAGTCAAGAGAAAAGATGATTGCCAAATTCTTTGGACAGACATTCTAGAAGATTAACGGACTGTTATAGATTTGTATGAGAGTCCTTGTTTACCAGTTGTCTTGGAAAATGTTTGACAGCAGCACCCACGAAAAAGTATTCTCCTCCACCTCGACAACGCTCCAGCTCACTCCGCCAGACGGACTATCAAATATTAGTCTATCGAAGGTGGCGAGTTAGTGATTCATCTTCCTTACACTCCTGGCACCTTGTGACTTTTATTTATTTACAAAATTAAAATATAAACTTAGAGGAATTCCTTTTATGTAACCGGAAGAAACCGTGGCTGCCTTTGAAAAAGGCGTGGAAGAAATAAAAGAAGAGTGGGCTTACTGCTTCACTCAATGATTCCATCGCATGTGACGGTGCTTAGAAAGAAACGGAGGCTACTTCGAAAAGCAACATAGCCTTAAAAGTTTTAGAACCTGGAACATTTATTGTAGTGTATGTTATCTGTTGCTATATATGTCACAAAACCACAATTTCAGAATGATGTAATAATATAGCATCGTCCTCACATTTTATTTTACACTTTTAAACTGCAACAGGAAAAAAAGTACACAAACAATATACAGTCGAATTGAGACCCTCCTCCTTTTTGGAAGTCGGTTAAAGTTTCTTGTACGTACGTACGTATTATAACAGGCAACTAGCTTCACGACTGACTTAGTCTAACCGACTTCTTCTTTTGACAATTTAATAATACCTATGATTGGTTTAATTGAAATTAAATAAATATCTATAATCCATGTATGTATATACTAATGTAGCTATAATTTTTATATTTTATTATTAGATTAATGCGAAATTTTGGGTTGTTGATTGAGTAACTCAATCATGCCAGAATTTTGTATGGATCTGGATGAAGTTTAGTTCAGAGGTAGATTATGGTCTGGAATAGCACACAGGTTTTTTTTTATTGAATGGTTTTGTATGATTAGAAATTTCATCAGCTATGTACCTTGTTAGCTATAATTTCAATGTAACGTCTAGCAGATACGTCATAATATATTAAAAATAAAATAATATTAGATAAATGGAACGTAGTCCTATGATTAATTATGTAACTACATATTATTGAGTGTGTGTAAAGCATATAAGTATCCACATCTGGACCATTTTAAAGTTTCCTCACGTCTCTCTCAGTTTGAAAAAAAGAGAAACATTTATATTACGAGTAATTTAGAAGGACTGAATCTTATACAGTTTACAAAATCACGGACAAAACGTTCTCGTAGATCTTGCCGTTGTTACTAGAGTTCTAAAACTCAATGAATGTATTGAATGGCCTGTTGGTTTAGTGGTTAGAGACCTGACTGCTGAGTCAGAGATCGTGGGTTCTGTTCCAATCCGGGAACAAAATTAATGTGATCCACTAATAGTTGTCCCGATTCTGGGTGTTGTGGCTATGGTCTGTCTAGCTGTTGTGTCCGTTTGTAAAGTCGTCTGTGATACAGGAATAATTCCAGCGGGTGAAGTCATTTAAAAAAAAGAAATAAATAAAAAAATATTATTATTAGTCATTGGCCACAGTTTCACCTGCGTTTATGGTCACTGCTCCGTTTCTAAGGTTCTTTTCATAATTCTTTTTATTATTTTTCAAAGAACACTATTCATTACAAAATGAATGATTTATATCTGACAATCCGTTCCAGAGATTATAGCGTTTGAACAAAGGAACATAAAAATATCTTTTCAACTCTATTACATTATGGTATATGTAGATATATTGTTATATAGTTTCATTGTATTTATTTTATTTATTAGTGTTGTGTTGTACCTACTTATACATAATTTCATAAATACTTACACAAAATTTATTTCAACGATTTTTTTTAGTTTCTAAAGACCTATCTATTCGATACACTACATACACTACCTAAATACTTTAAACTAACCACTTAATCCACAATCCACAAACTCAAATTTACTTAGCTGATGTTGAATACTCAAAAGTTTATATCGTATTGTAATGAACAACAATGTCACGTGGCGTTGAATATTACATTACCCCGTTAGGCGGTTATGAAGTCAAGTAATCTGAGACTGTCTGTTGTAAGCATTAACATTATACGTGTTCATGAATTTATTCCCATGTAAGTGAGTATGACCACATTTAATCATACACAATTGGTTTAAAATAGAATGTTAGAGTGCTCGGTCTTCCCGACAAGACGTGTTTTTGCTATTGCACTCCCCAATCAAATCTTGTTTACAATATGCCTCTTTTTACATTGCCTTCTCTCCTTACATACCTTTTTCTTTCAGTATCCTCCCAATTTTCCCATCTTTACGCAATACTTGGCGGGGCCAAATTATAATCAGTAATTTGGTTTTTATACGCCTCTGCCCATACCCTAGTGAATACAGGCGTGAGTGTATGTATACACATTAATGCAACTCATTTCTTAAGTAGCAACATTTCTGTATATATGTACATTTTTTATGCAATGCGGGAATGAATAAACACCTAACACCATCTAGCGACAATAAGCTGATTCACTGACGTAACTTTCCAGCGTTCTAATTTATAGAATACATTGACCCACACGCGAGTTTGAGAACTTATGTTGTTCTATCAATATAGTAGATAAAGCCATGTAATGTAGAGTATGTTAAGGCCGTGTTCCCACTCGCGTTAAACGTAGATACTTATTGTCTACAGTAATTAACTACAGTTAGTATATCTATTTGTGCTTCTGTTGGTATGTCGTAAATCGTAAATATGGAGTAGATTATTTGTGTCTTCAAATGCATGACCAACAGAAATAAAAAGTGGGTCAATTTCAAAGCAACACTTGCGTTGCACTTCCCTGAAAATAGTGAGGTTTACGGAGGCCCAACTCCCCCTGTCCTTATTCCTTTTCCCTGACCCCCGCCCCTTTTCCCATCTCCTCATCCCCCTCTCTTTCCTGTCCCCGCATACCCTCATCTATCATCAACCTCAAAGGCAGGCAGCGCACTTACGACTCTCGAGTTGCAGGTATCCATGGACGGCGGTTGTCACTTACCATCAGGTGACCCGTCTGTTCGTCTGTACCCCTATGATATAAAAAAAAAACTTTGATTATCACCTTTAAAAATTGTTACTTTTTTAAGACAGTTATTATATATTATGATTGTTTTGGAATTGTTCCAGTGCTATAGGTATTTAGCAATGTAATGATGAGATAACATACAACGTAATAATTCTGAATCATGATAATTCCTTTCATCTTGCTTAAGTCAATTTTAAATAAGTAAGACCACTACGCCAGCTAAGTTATATTTTTGTTTCTCACTAAGGATTCAAACTGACATATATTTAAACGCTGCCATGACATTCACATGACAATCTGAAAATTCTGTATAAACGTTATCAGGGGTACAGGAAAGAACATGCACGAACAACATTTGAAACGAAAAATAGATAATGTTCCCATGAAAAAGAAAAGTAAATTTTGTAGGGACGAAGCCGCGGGCGACAGCTATCCTGAAAAGCATCTGTAGTTGCCATCCATACATACAATAGAATAGAATAAAAATATACTTTATTGTACATCAAAAGATATTGTTTACATAGGATACAACTTTTGTATTAAATACACTCCCGCACTAGGAATTATTCCTGTATTGTGGGGTACATTATAAACGTACAAACAACGGACACAAAGAACACCCGGAGTCGGGATCATGAATCACAAAAAAAAATTGTCCCGTGTGAGAATAGAACCCACGACAGTCAGTCAAGTATTATAAATGAGAAAGTGAGTTTTTTATTTACGTTATACCTATCGTTGAAGTAGTCTTTACTGATTTTAAAGCTAGATTTAGATTATGAAACATTTTTTATCTGAATACTATACACCTGAGTCCCTAAAACTGGTGCTTTTAAACAAACACAAAGCGGCAACTGAACTGGAGGGTTCCAATTCAGTTATATAGAATTCAATTTACTCATGATAATAAACAGGCGCTACATAACTCTCAAGTCTGCTCAATAAAACAGTTGCAAACGACAATGTCGTTAATGTCGTTAGAATATTGTCCATGAAACCACTCAAAACGTTATGGTTGCAACTGACCGAAGCATTTCATCGTAATGGAACACTTTACGATGCGATCATTCGCTGTGTGTTGTGTCGCAGCTTCGTGTGATGTGCTAGTGTTACGTTTCGGACGGTTTACAAACCGACCGTTTCAAAAAGGAGGAGGTTCTCAATTCGACTGTAATTTTTAGATAGATAGATAGAAAGCTGATGCTTCCCTTGTGGTCTCATTATATATAATTTATTCCAGTTCTGACAACGGCATCCATGAGAAAACCATATAAGTCTTAAATTTGACGAATGGCCGAATAACTCAATATCACTCCAACCGATTTCGACGATTCTTTTTTTATTGGAAAGGATGTACTTCAAGGGTAGTTAGATAAGAGTTTGGTCCAGTTGTGACAATGGCATCCATAAGAAAACCATATTAGTCTTAAATTTTATGATAGACGCATTGAAGTCGGTTGTCTACTTTTTAAAATCCGATTATTGATGAGTACGATTATGGACAATAGGCTAAGCTAAGGCTAATGAGTAATGCAGTAACGTATTATCGATTATCGAGGATATAATAGGATTTAAATAAAATATTGGTCTCAATAGACGATTATTCAAAACCATAGTCATATCCATAGATATATATATCTTAAGATGATTCGCTCTTAGATACATATATGATTTCTAGTTATACTAATATTAACGAAAAATGTTTATCTGTTTTTTACTTGGCATTATTTAGGATTGTAGAAAGAGTACGAAATGCGATTAACAGTACATTTTTTATCTCCATTTTGATGTAAATGTCAATAAACTCCGCCTTGAAGCCTCTGTACGCCATGTTAGTGCTGCAAAGTTTATGATGAAAGTATTCTGTGGTGGTTGTTCATCTCTTATCAATAGCAACCTCACTATGGTAAATTGTATCTAGTTTTGCGGTATTGAAAGAACTAATAGAATTAAACGATTATTGCAAAGTGCTGTATCAAGGCATGTACTTCAGGTTAGCGTAAAAATAATGAATTGTGGTCAGTTTTCATGTTAGTTAAGGTTTTTTTTCTCATTTCATGTCTATATTTTCATCGTTGCATAGCCATGTTTTGACACGAATGGGCCAGCTCGACCAGTGCGATACAACCGCTTTACAGAAAACCGGTTGTGAAGCAACGTTTGCGTTGCACTTTGCCGAACGTAGTGAGGTTTCCGGGCGCCTATCTCCCTCCCTCCTCTTTCCCCTCCCCTCCTTCCCCTTTCCCTTCCTCGCATCTCTCAAACCCTCATCACCTTCAACGGCGGGCAGCGCACTAGTGGTCCTTGAGCTGCAGGTGTCTAGGGACGGCGGTTGTCACTTATCATCAGATGACCCGTCTGTTCGTCTGTCAACATATTTTATAAAAAATATATACATATTTTCAGAGTTTATGTTAATAATCGGATAACACGATCGTTTGTGATGTTATCCAAAGTGTTTTATGACTGTGATTAACTGAATTTTATCAACTAAAACTAAAAATATTTAATATGTTTACATAATACGAGTACATGCTGTTGTAATCATGTTTTGTTGTTATCGATACAAATATTTATTACTTAAAATTTGTTAGCCTGTTTATACTTACTAGTAGATTTAAACTGACGTAGTTGAGCAGTTTTAATAACTTTTAAATATAAAAGTAGTCTAATTTTAAGGTATAATTCTTATATTCGAAAATGTTCCATAAAAAGTTACGTAAATTTAAGAACATGACAAACTACTGTTCTTGTAATTGTCTATACGTCTTCTTGGTTGAAAAAAGGCAATAGCACAAAATTTCTTGTTATACTTCACTAACAAAAAATAATTTAGAATACAATAATTTGGTTTTATTTCCAAATATTTATATTGTAAACGAGAACTTTATTGGAAATAGGTGGTTATACATCAACACAAGTAGGTATTTAACTGTTTTTTTAATATTAATTTCACACTTGACAAAGTAACCTATAGTTGCAATGACGCTGTGTGTATTGATCTATATTTTAAGTTTTTTTTTTAATTTGAGAACAGATTAAATAGTTGTTGAGTAGAGTTTATATTATATAGACAAATTTTACTTTACTATCTTGCAATCTATCTTTTAATTTTTACTGTGTAAACCTAACTTAATTATTGTTAAAACTAGCTCCAATGAGACATTTTTATTCTTAGGCAGTTAAATAACAACGGTTTATTTGTTTTAGATTTCCAAAAAGAAAGCATCACTCAAAAGCATATAATCGCAAATAATGTGCAGCAACTGAAAATAAAGGTTCTTAATCAAATGTTCCGTTGATTAAAATGAAAGACACAGAATGAATATTGGGAACAGGTGGTTTTCTATATAACATGTTTTATACTAAGGAAATTATGTAAGACTTTAACATGTGATGAGCGCTTTTGAATGCTGCACGGGTCAAGAGAACAGTTCTCTTCCAGTAATTTGAAAAATAGTCAAGGGAGGGTGAAAAACAGGCGAACAGACGGGTACACCTGATGGTAAGTGACAACTGCCTTCCATGGACACCTGTAACTCAAGAGCCCGCCTTTGTGGATGATGATGGATGAGTGTATGCTGGGAGGGGAAAGAGAGGGGGATGAGGAGATCAGAAAAGGAGCGGGGGTCAGCGGAGGGGAAAAAGGAGAGGATGAGTTGGGCTTTCGGAAAGCTCACAACAAGAAAGTGTTGCACAACCGGATTTCTGTGAGGCCGTGGTATCGCACTGGCCGAGCCGGCCCATTCGTGCCTACCACGTTTACAGTACTTCTACAAGCTTAAAGTATCCATCGCCTGACTTGGTCGAAATTATTACTAATATCGAAAAAAATTGTAAAACAAAATTAGAAAGAAAAACCCGAGAAATACTTTATTGCACAGTTTTAATGGAGTATTTCAACATGAAAGATCCCATGAATTTCTATTAATAACGTTCTAATAATAGCCTATTTAGATGCACAATACTCTAGAAATTTACTGACGAAAAAGAAAAGAGCGTACTCCTACCTAAAAGGCCGGCAACGCACTTGTGACTTGAGTTTCGCAATAATAATAAATGAGCAATTCTTGTATATATATATATATATATATATATATATATATATATGTATATGATATATAATTAGAATCTCGGAATCGGCTCCAACGATTTTCATGAAATTTAGTATATAGGGGGTTTCGGGGGCGATAAATCGATCTAGCTCTAGGTTTCAGTTTTAGAAAACGTCGTTTTATCCGTGTTTTCAGGCAATGAAAAACTGCTACAATATCATTACTATACGAAAGTAAATTTCATCACCATTTATGAGGTTGTAATAGGTCAGGTGGGAAATAAGGCGATGCCGTAACTAGATTATCCTGGTTCGAGTCCTGATCATTATTTCATTTAACTTTTTTTTTTGTTGTTTTACACGATTTACCAAAAAATACCGGTTATCCAGGTACTTTATATAATATGAGTAAATACGAACTGTTTTATTTATAGGAGCAGAAGAATATGACTGTAACGTAATCTTTTTGTGTATCTCAATAATGTAATATTTGTAAAATTGTATTTATATGTAGATATGTATATAGGTACTTACTTTGTATGATAAAATTTATTTCATATTAATTAGTGTTACAATTTAGTATATATGTATTATTCATAGGACGAAGCTATTTTACTTATATATAATTTCTTAAATATAGTAACAGCGTTCGATTGAGTATGACGTCACAGCGACGAGCCGGCCCGCGGCGATTACATTTTTAAAACTAGATTCCCGTGCGCTACCCGCTCCTGTTGGATAACGCAAAACTTAAATCTTTCAATTATACCATTTCGTATTGATTTATTTCTCCTTCTGTGTATTGTATCCTCTCCTATGTATTCTTTTTTTTAACTTATTTTCTATTATTACTAAATATTTGAAATATTTGTTTTTTTTTAAAGATTACTCCCGCATTAGGATTACTTCCGGTGTCGTCGGGGAGCCTAAAAACATTAAAACAACGGACACAAAGAACACCCAGACTGAGAACAACAAAAAATTTGAGGATTACACAAAGTGTTGTCCCGTGCTGGGATCGAACCCACAACACTCGGCGCGGCAGCGTGGTGATGAGGTGACCATTTAAACCGCTACCCTAATACATGTGCGTGCAATCACACTCAAGACTTTTTTTTATCGAGTACTGTTTGTATTTTAACAAACCCTCTCAACTATGGTCAGTATAGTGCCCGTCGAAGAATCCTATTTGACATTCGGTATTAATTTGCCAAGTTAGGTGAGCTTAAATTTAATAGAAAAAACTACAGTATTAACTATAATGTATAGAAGTTTTAGGTAGTCTATTCTACTTTTATATCTGTATATATACGAATAAAATAGTGAATACGTTACAACCACGGCTGATTACTTGATAACAGGAAGTACCAGACTTATTTGATTGTTTTTTGGAAAAAATAATAAGTAACATCACGTAATAACCTTTAAATTCGAGTATAGGGTAGTTGATAATGCGCGCGAAATCAGTATTGCATATTTCATCAACCCTAAAAATTATGATGAAATATACACACTTTTTTTTAAATTTAGGTTTAAGGTATTTATATCACAAGAGCATTTTAAAATGCATCCTTTTTAAAAACACTTTGTATAAAAAATGTATTCAAATGAACACCCGATGCAGACCTAGCGCTAGCTTATATTAATTCAATTATCATCTAATAATATTCAAGAATAAGCTGTCTTCAAAATAATTTAAGCCTCTCCATGCCTTCACTTAATTACTAGATGTAGATAAAATTCTATCCTTTTATTTTCAGATTGAACACGTATTTCAACATTTAGTAACGTAAAATATGTCATCTTCCTGATCCTAAAAGTATACTTCTTTTGCTTTCTATCTTAACTTTACTAAGTAAGCATATTCATATATTTTCAATTCATTTTTTCATCGATTTCTCATATATCCAAGTTGAATGTTACTTTTGAACTTATTTGATCTCTTAACAAAAATAAACCTCTAAAGGAGAAAATGCAAGACATTGTTCGTTAAAAAAACTTGGATATAGATACTACATCACATTAGTATAATCCTTCAATTGCAATTAGACATACTTTTAGTGTCCCAAACAAGTCTCAATCTCAAGACAAAATAAAATAAAAAATGAACGTCATTAAGTAATATTAATGCATTTTTTATTGTTGTGTATGGACATGGGTATCATCGACAAAGTCAGCACAACGCTATTGGTAGTGGGCGGAGCTGCTACATTTTAGGAACACTTCTTGCTTCAGGTCACATGACTATATTTCACATCGCAATTATTGATTTGTTTATTTAATACACTTACAACTGTCATTACAGGTTAATACCCATTTCAATAGTCGGGGCAGGCGATATAAAAAATAATTTACATAGTTTTCCTGAAAATAAATAAATCTCATGTAAATTATAAAATTGTCAATGTCACTTTAAAAAGTTTACTTATGTTTGACGTTAAAGACGTTAACGACAGCTGAAGCTGGCTATACAACACTTCACGAGTACGAGTTTGAGTTCTAAACAACTAATAAAGTAAAAAATACAACACACAGTTAACACCATAAAGATAAAATAATAGTACCAAATGGTACCATTTAATTTATTATGTTAAGTTTTTGTTAGTATTAGTCAAAAGCCAACAAATGAGAGTTAGTTGATTGTAGTATAATGTATGTATGTAAAATAGAATAAAGAGTGTACACTAGTCTATTATTATCGTTAGAATTTTGTGGATTACTATTTGGATACCTATCACGTTTTATCAAAATGTCGAAAAGAAGTATAATGTTTCATCCAATCATAAGTTCTATACAACGAATAGCCCTGTATGAAACGAAAGCGGTGAGTAATAATTATTTATCAATATCAACAATAACAGTCAATATCAGTATGTAATTAATTATATACTTAATACGCGAACAATGAAAAAATAGTACGTAATTTAAGTCAAAATGTCACATAATTTTTCATAGTTATGTAAAAATTGCTAGTTATATTTTTGTTCTCTTTAAGATAACAATACGCATTAGGAATAATTCCCGTATCTCAGGGAGGTTTACAAACATTCAATCCGCAAAGAACACCCAGACTCTAGGCAACTATTTGAGGATTACACAAATTTTTGTCCTGTGTGAGAATCAAAATCACAACCTCTGGTTCAGCAGTTGAAGTCACTAGCCTCTAGACCAACAGGCCTGTCAGTATGAAGTGGTACATAGAGAGAAACCATGTTTGAACTTTCCAGTGATGCATATTATTGATTGAAAACCTGTATAATTAAATAGATACCAATGGTGCTAAAGATAGTTCTTTTTCTTAACAAATTACAAAAGCAGCTTATAGCAGGTTTGAGCGGTGTAAATGGGGCTTAAATGTCAGCTAATGTAATAAATTATAGCTAATGTAATAATAATAGTACATCTCTGCCTTCACCTTAAAATATACAAGTTTGAGTGTATATATATATATGTACATATATGTATTAAATTTATCATGAAGTTTACCAACTGTAAATATTTAAAATAAAAATGGATTATTATTGTACTTTGGCCATAATACCAGTTAGTGTTAAAATACTAACTGGTATTATGGCTACCTTTGATCATGTGGTATATATCTATAAATGCATCTTATATTTTCACTTTTACTCTGGTGTTTGTTTGTTTTTTATTTAATATAATAAATAAATAAGAATAATAACTATTAGAAGTAACTTAAATATTCTTACAGAGATTTTATTTAATTGGCTCAAATAACACAGAAACAAGGTTCCGTGTTCTGAAAATTGATAGAACAGATCCAAGGGAGTTGATATTAGTTGATGACAAAGTGGAATACAACAAACAAGAAATACATCAGTTGCTCAATATGATTGGATTCGGAAACAGAACTGGCAGAAACTCTGGACTTAATAAACTTGTGTCAGCATTTGGTATAGTTGGTAAATATTTGTTTACACTACTTCTTATAGTATAATTTAATATTAGCAGATATCATAGGACTGCTAAAAGCATCACTATCCTATAGCTTTACTAATTTTTTTATTGAAATTAATCTCATACTGATTTTATATAACCAGTTTCTTTCTTCAAACGACTCTCTGATAATCTCTTCTACTGTGGGAGAGCTATGCTAAGGCATGACCGCAGTAATACAGTGGCATAACAGAAAATAGGCATATAAACAATGCTTGCATAAGTGAGTGTACGGAAGGCCCAACACATTCTTTCCTCTTTTCCCCTCCCTTCATTCCCACCTCAAGGGCGGGCAGCGACTTACAACTGTTGATTTGTGTGCATAGGTGACTTATCCTGCAACATCTCTCAGGGTCTTGACCAGCATTTGAGGTCTAAAAAAGGCAGTTTGATGTAGTTTATGCTTCTAACTACTTTGGTACTTGGATCAATCTAGTTTATTACCTAGCAACATAAGTTAATTTAAAATTACTAAATATCCTAATAGGGGCTAGATTGTAATATAATTGTGGTGCCATGATACTAAGCAATATAAAAAAGCTGTATGCACTTATTAATCACTGCTCAGATTCAAAAGGTCCTGTGATGTTTTATGTAGTATTTTTATTAATCAATAAATACTCTATCCGATTCGAAAATATTTTTTTAAATCCAACTGGTAGTTTCATAGATTTGTTTGTTTAAACAAACAGACCCTTCAACTTTATTATATTAGTATAGGTTCCTATAGATTTATATACATCTATACAAACCTATCTACATCATGACATATATTTATAAAAACTAAGCCATTTACTGTAATTCCAGGTTTCATAAGATTCCTTGAAGGGTACTACATCATTTTGGTGACGAAAAGAAGAAAAGTGGCAGGTATTGGTTCACACAGCATTTATAAAATAGAAGACACAGCAACTATATATATTCCAGCAGACAGTAGCAAGCCTCAACACCCTGATGAACAGAGATATCTGAAAATGTTCCTTGCCATAGATCTTTCTACCAACTTTTATTATAGCTATAGTTATGATATTACACATACATTACAAATGAACATGGCACCCCCAAGAAAACTTGCTCCAGCTTTATTTCCTAAGCCTGTAACTGCAGCTGTATATCATTCCAATTTGAGATCAAATGCATACCAGGAGATGGATGAGAATTGTGAGTGTCACAAATATGCTGAAGATGATGAAGATATATTTCAAACTTGGAAGAGTCAACTGGAACAGAGGCAGAAAACAGGGTAATATTATTAAGTAGCTTATTAAGTCAATATAATTTTAAAACATTCACATTATTTGATCGGCTTAAGAGTAAACACAGATAACATAGTAACTTTCACATATTTTGATTTTTATTTTGCAACATTGATGCTCAGCTCCTAAAATTTTGTATATACTCAATAGTCTAGAATAGAGATCAGGTGTCATAGTGATGGCTGTTGACCTGGCTGTGAAACAGGAACATTTATATAAAACCTCAGTTGTTGGTCTTACCCTCATCGAAAATTTGCACAGTAAAAGTATTTCATGCTATATTAAAGAAAATGAAGTCAGCTGAAAAGATAATGAGGGACTGTTATTTGATTATGTCTTCTGCTCATATAAACTGTATGACAATTAATGAATGTAAAATCATTCAATTTTCAATGAAACTTATACAGGTATCAACATGCTTTGGCATGTAGGGCCTGCTCGACCGATTGTTACCACGGTCTTACAGAAAACCGCCTGTTAAACAATGCTAGCATTGTGTGACCGACTGAGTGAGATTACCGGAGACCCTTCCCCTTTTTCCCCTCCTTTTTTTTATTTGAAAAAAGCTCCCGCATTAGGAATAATTGCTATGTCGCGGGGCCCTTTACAAACATTCAATCAACGGACACAAGGAACACCCAGACTCGGAACAACTATTTGTAGAACACACAATTTTTTGTCCCGCATGGGAATGGAACCCACGACCTCCCTTTCAGCAGTAGGGTCACTAACCACTAAACCAATAGGCCCGTCATTTTCCATTCCCCTCTTTCCCCTCCTCCCTTTCCCCTACCCTTAAAGGCGGACAGCACTCTTGTGACTTGAGTTGCAAGTGTTCGTGGGCGGCGGAAGTCACTTATCATCAGGTGACCCGTCTGCTCGTTTGTCACCCTATATTATAAAAAAATACATGAAAATAATTGTCAGCTATTCTTTCAATGGACGTAATACCGATGGCTGAGGGTTTACATGACTGATATTGCTCTTCCATGAGTCTGATTACTTGACGCTCATTTCTATCACTAGCTATCTATCCCTAGACTATTGATTACACAAGAAATGTGTTACACGAAATCAATGTTGCCTCACATACTACACAATATGTAAAACATAGTATCTATTAAGATAGTTACAGTGACAAGCATAAATGTTATTAGTAATTTTCTATCTTTTGAATGACTATATTTCATGAGGCGGACTTAATGTCGTAATCATTTTCTACCAGTCAACCATTGGGTGTACATATAACTTTAAATTAAAAAGAAAAAAAAAGAGATTAACACTGTAAAAATATATGACATTGTTACAGCTAAGTAAACATACATGCATATATATACACTGCTATGCTATTTTTACAGCTTAGGTAGTAAAGAAGAAATGAACTATGCTGGAATTATAAGAGGGACAAAGGAGAAGATTCATCATAATCTGTGTTACATTTAAACATTATGTAAACAGTATTAAATATAATACAGTAATGCAGCTATTTATCATTTCAACTAAGGTTCCACTTGCCTTGACTAATTATTTTCAATGAATCTTTACACAGCACCTCAACAACATAATATATATGTACTTTCTGTTATTCATATCATTGATACTATATGTATATATATGTATATTTATTATTTCAGTCATCAACCTCAAAGATTAGACTTCGGAGTTCGTACTGTTCCTGAATGGCGATATGTATGGAATAGTCACTTACTGTCAACGGTACACTCCCACCTGCATCCTGATTGGATCTTATATATAGTCCATGGGTTTATTGAACAAAGTAACTTAAATATATTTGGTCGTCCAGTGTATCTTACCCTTATTGCCAGAAGGAGCAATAGGTATGCTGGAACAAGGTTTCTAAAGAGAGGCGCTAATATGCATGGGGATGTTGCCAATGAAGTTGAAACTGAACAAATTGTGCATGACTCTATGGTATCATCATTTGTAGCTGGCAGGTATTTATCACAAGTTGTTTAATATACATTGATAAAATGCAAATTTTATTTAAATTAAATAAGATCAAATCCATTTATTTAAATTAAACTAATCAAAGGTTTTTTTGAATTAGCAAATTAGTCGTGAAGCTAGTTGCCTGTTCCCATGGCAAGAAACTTCATAGACACTCTTTTTTTTAATTACAGAAATTTCTTGTTACATACTTTATTATCAGAAATAAAATGTGAGAATACTGTAAATTAAATACAACAATATAAATATTCGCGGAATTACTACTATATGTTAAGCAGCATAGCAGTCCAAAGACGACCGGCTCTGATCAACGGTACTCGTTCACGAGCATGACGCCAGCCCTATTATTTGACGTGCATTGCTTGTTCTGTACTGAGTGTCTGGTCAACTATCAGTATTAAACAAGGAATGTAGATTGTATTTTATTATTGTATGATGTAGATTATAGTTTAACTACTTATACTTGCTTGTGGCTTTTATAGATTCAGCTCATTTGTTCAAATGAGAGGCTCAATACCAAGTTACTGGTCTCAGGATGTATCAAAAATGGTTCCTAAGCCAGCAATATCGATTGATCTCAGTGACCCATTTGCTGAAATACCTGGAAAACATCTAAACAATATGATGAGAAGATATGGATCACCCTTAATCTTCTTGAATTTAGTAAAGAAGAAGGAAAAGAAGAAGCATGAATCTCTATTAACGGATGTGATAAGCAACTCTATTAAGTATTTAAATCAGTTCCTACCTCCGGAACATGCAATCCAGTACTATCACATGGACATGGCGAGAGTCAATAAGGAGTCAGATGCTAAAGTATTAGACAAGTATGTTCACATACATATTAATACTAAAGGGGTAGGCAGTGGTATTTAAAACTGATCATTGCTTCTACTGGCGTAATAGGGGCACTTAAAGAACGAGGGATGGTAATGGAAGTTAGAACAATGAAGAAGTTAATCTAAAATTCGTTTTTTTGTCGTAAAAACTTTTCCTTTTAATAAAAATTGCTTCCTTTACAAACGACTTCAAAAAAGGAAAAGGTTTTATGTTTAACTGTATGTATGCTTTTTAGGCTTCCGTACCCAAAAGGCAAAACGGGACCTTATTACTAAGACTTCGCTGTCGGTCTGTTCGTCTGTCAGCAGGCTGTATCTCATGAACCGTGATAGTTAGACAGTAGAAATTTTCACAGATGATGATTATGTTGCCGCTATAACAACAAATACTAAAAAACAGAATAATATAAATATATAAGGGGGTTTAAACCACACAATAAACGTGATTTTTTGCTCGATATTAATAACGGCACCGGGTAGACGCTTGATATTTTCACAGAGTATTTAGCTATATATTCACTTTAAAAATAAATAATTAAATTAAAATGAAACAAATATTTAAGGGAGCTCCCATACAACAAAAGTGTTTTTGATGCCGTGTTTATAGATAATGGTACGAAACCCTTTGAGCGCGTGTCCCATTCGCACTTGGCCAGTTTATATACATATATATTATGTTAAACGATCTCTCCACCAATTATTGTCCGATTCTCATTTTTTGTTTTGTTCAAAAAAGTATTTTTCTGTAGTTTTTATAATGAGACTGTAACAAAGTCAGGATTAGGTGATGGGATCACAGGGAATCCCTTAAATTGTACAGCCTCTTACAATGTTTTTTCAAATACTTGCATCTCATCTAGCTAAGCTGATGGTGGCAGGTACAACTCCTTAACAGTCAAAAGTTATTTGATAATTCTTTAAAGTTGAAGTTTAAAGTGCACGGTTTACGATTTACCATTATAGACGCATTTAAAGAGATTTCGACAACTATCATCGTGGCGAGGGAGAAGTTTTTCTTGCGTATTTCCCATCGTCAGTATGGTTTAGTGAGAACAAGGACTTACATTGAAGTGTTAATATAAAAAAGTCTCTTGCTTGTTTATTAAAAATTTGTCTATTAGCATCTAGCGTCAGCCCGCTGCTTCGCCCGCAAGGAATGTCGATAAAAAGTACCTACCTGCTCTAATATTATAAAGGTGAAATTAAAGCCATGAAATATGGATACTTTATTATTGTATTATCTTCATCGACACCACGCATGCAAAGCCGCGCACGGCTAATTATACTAATAGTAGCTGTATTTGTATAATTTGCATTAAATTGCATGTCAGTCGTCGGTTTGTGATCATAAATATAAATCAATTCATAATATTTTAGACTGTCCGCCATTGCTCGCACAGTAGTACGTAGAACTGGCATATTTCTGAGTTCGCGAGGTTACGGAGAGGACACCGGAGTGGAAGGACATCAGGATGGTCGACTCCAAACTGGTCTCGTGCGTGTTAACTGCGTCGATTGTCTGGATAGAACCAACACCGCTCAGTTTGCTATCGGCAAGTATGTATTGGCCCATCAGGTAAGTTGTGTCCTGAAGTATTAATTATTGAATATCAACATTCGGATTCAGTGAACACTCATCCTAGTTCCCATGAGTATTCACCGAGTAATTCTGAACTCACCCCCCACACACACACACACATACACGCACACACACACACACTCATATATATATATATATATATACACGCACATATATATATAGACACCCACACTTCATTAATAGGACCTTCCTACTTTAGACTCTAGAATTTTCTTTTTATTTTAGCCTACCATAGTGACTCCACTTTTCTGATGGAAAGCAATAAGTAGAGTCCAAGAGTAGTGGTCACCATCCTCATTGCATGTCTAGTCAATGCAGCATGGTGACCCACACTATGGCGGCCTGGTGAGATGCACTCTTATCCGTGTCAAATGCTGAATTGTTGAACTTCTGTATTTTTATTATTTTAGAAGTAAATAAACAAAGGAAATATTTTATTTTATATATAATAATTATAACACTTTTTTATTTCAGCTTTATGCTTTAGGACTCATTGGAGAACCACATATAGAATTCGATTCCGATTGTGCCAGGCTCCTTGAAGGATTATACGAAGATCATGGAGATACTTTAGCTTTACAATATGGCGGGTCTCAATTAGTTCATAGGTATATGTTGCTTTTTAATTAAAAATACTCTGACTATACTGAACGAGAATTGAAAAAATTATTACACCATATTACAAAAATATTCGCTGACAGACAAGCTCAGGCTTCTAATAGCTAGACTACTGATAAAACATCACATATATTATTGTTACTATTATTATTTCCAGAATAAAAACTTATCGTAAAACAGCTCCATGGTCGTCCCACGGCAATGACATTATGCAAACATTGAGTAGATACTATTCCAATACTTTCTCTGATGCGGAGAAACAGAACACCATGAACTTGTTCCTGGGTCTATTTGTTCCTGATCAATCGAAGCCAGCCATTTGGGAGTACCAAAGTGATTATTACTTACATCATCCAGAGGCCGTCGTATATATTGCTAGGAATAGGTAAATCTTTAATAATGTTATCAGCGTTAGAGGGCTCCGTCTTACCTGTATCAGACATTGCTCTTTTTTCTATTGCATTAATAATTGCATTAAATACTTTTTATGCATTAATAATATATGAAGCTCATTCAAAAAAAAAATTTAGTTTATGCATTAATAATATATGAAGCTTATTCAAAAAGATCTCCACTGGCTTTTTAATACAGTCCTTTAAATTATGAGGCCAGTTTTTTTTTTTATGTGTAAGCCTACCATACCTACTTTGCCTAATGGTAAGCAATAAACGGAGTCCAAGAGTGGTCACCATCCTCATTGCATGTCTAGTCAATGCAGCATGGTGACCCACACTATGGCGGCCTGGTGAGATGCTTTTCCACGCCCCGCTTAAAAGACCCAGGATCAAAGTGGGAAGGAAAAACGTGCACTGGTAGTGAATTCCAATCTTTCACCAATCGGCACAGGAAAGAAGAGCCAAACCGTTTCGTTCGGGATCGCATATCTACGACTCTCAAACGGTGACTCCTCAGGCCAGCAGAAATAGAAACAGAGAAATAGAGACAGAGAAATAGAGAACTGCCATAGAGGCGACATCTCTTCGCAACTGCAGGGGCTCAAGAGACTGGGTGCCCTCAGGACAGTATATAATGCGGACTGCGCGTCGCTGCAACCGATCGAGACGGTCAAGCAAATACTGCGCATAGCCGTCCCAAAGATGAGAGCAGTACTCCACGCAGGAGCGAACCTGGGTCTTGTATATGCTCGGGCGAGAAGAACCGTCTCACCTTGTTCAATACACCGAGCTTCCGGGAGGCCGCCTTAGTGACGCTCTCGATGTAATCACGCGGATTGAGATCCCGACAGATGTCCATACCCAGTATACTAAGCCTATCATGTAGTGGCAGTTGAGTGTTCTGAAGAGTAGGAAGGGGAAGGAATGGAGACTTTTTGTTTGAAAACGCGTGTATTCTTGGCGCTGAACTCGACCAGATTCTCATAACCCCATTGAGAGATGCGGCTCAAGACCCGGTCGAGCTCAGCGACAAGCTCCTGTCGTTTTCCCTCAACGTCTGCTGGCCTGGCAGCAGGATGTCCAAAATATCGCCCGTGTACTGTGCTGTCGTCTGCATAACAATGTATATTGCCAAGAACCAACCAAAGTATAGTACTTTTTTCTTAAATTACTTTCAGATCACTAACAAAATGGTGGGATGATGATGTGCTTCGTCACCTCCCTCTGCCTTGCAATGAGATGAAGAAATTGTGCTGCGAAATCATCGGTATGCATGGTGACAGCAATAGTACTATCGAGATGGTGGACCCTTATCATGATTATAATAGACCTTTTGAGTATACCGTGCTGATGGATTGCTTTGAATTTAAGGTGAGTGTAAACTATGTTTAGGCCATTTAACAATTTTGTTGAATGGCCTAAACTCTTGTGGTTAGTAATCCTGACTGGTAAACAAGGGACCGCTTGTTCGACTTCCACCCAGGACATATAATTGTGTGATGAGCATGTTTATTTTTTCTGCTTCTGAGTGTTTTATAATATAAATATATATGTGTATGTATATAATATATAAATATGTTTATCAGCAGTTTGGTTATCATAGTACAAGCGCGCTGTGGAAGGTGTTTCAAGTTATTATAGTAATGTTTTTAAATAGTAGAATCAGTTTTTTGTATATTGAGACATGATTGTGTAAATCGCTTCTTTTTTATGAGTCATAACTTATGACTTGATTATATTATGAGACAAATTAAGTATTTTCTTCTAGAATATTCTTTTTACACATAACCTATTACCAAATACATATTTTTTATTTTCATTTCATAAAAATGTCCCACTTCTTATATTGAAAATTAAGGTATGAAAGTATAGCTTATTCCAATTTGTCATGGTAGGAAGATTAATGTCAGTTACATACTTTTTAAAAGTTAATTATTAATCTTTACAGATGTTCCACACGCTTCGAGACTTAGCTCCAACCTTTTCAGAAAACTTTAGCCCATTTGTGGTTCGTGGGCGGTCCATTGACCAAACAAAGCGGCCCACTTCCAAGAACCCTGTTATCAGCGGTCGCTCCAGCACTACCTCAAATAATTCTAGCGAGTATGAAAATGCTATATTTAGTCAAAAACCGTAGTAGTTTGGGTACAATGTAGAAGTATATGACTAAAATAAGCGAGATCATGTTTAGATAACAATATAAATATACCAGGTACTAGCCATTCCACCTTCGGAGAGCCATGTTTATGAGCCGTCCCGAATGGGCCGGTTCGACCGGAGTATTGCCATGGCCACACAGAAAATCGGTATACAAATCATGCTCGCATTGTATTGCCGAGTAAGTGAGGATACCGGAGGCCCAAGGGGGGAGCCCTTTCCTATTGCCTGTCCCGTGATCCTCCAGCGCACTTATGATCCTTGAGTTAGAGATGTCCATGGGCGGCGGTTGTCACTTGTCATGCAATAGTTTGTTCGTCTGTCCCCCTATATAATAAAAAAAGGACAGCCTGCTTTTCTGCTGCTCCCAAGGGTCGTAGCTTGATTTGTTATAGCTTATATTATTCCTCAATGGATACTTTATATAATAGACTTTATAAATCCGATCCGGCGTAAAAATAATTCTACTTGTAGGATTTCTTCATCCTGCAATCAAACTATCTGACTACTATTATAAATTCAATAGTTTGTATGAATACTTGTTACTCAATGACGACAAAACGACTGAACAAGTCATGATGAAATAGGCACAGAGATAGACAATAGTCTGGAATAGCATACATACTTCTTATCCCGCAAAGAGAACGTTTCGAAATTTCCACACGAATGAAATCACCCTTAAAACAAACTAAACTTAATAGTCGCCTAAAAGAAACATCTCCGTTTAAATTCAACTTTGACACCACACTGTAATAATTATTCTTAAAAAACTAATAAATATTATTTACAGTTCCAACTGTGACTCCTCTTCTGACGATGACTTAACGAACTCCACTCCAACTCTACGGCTCCCTGTACCATCCCCACTAACCGTGGTGGCCAAGATCTTAAAAGCTAATGCAAGTGATGAAACCCATCTCTTCCCCGCTATAAAACGCATGAATAGAATTTCTCTCAGTGAACCCAGTAAACGGGATATGATCATGTAAGTATTCCAAAGCTTTATTTCACCTAGAATACAAATTAAGTTCATGTTTACCGTGGAGTAGAATAGGGTCACCCCATCTCTTCTTGTGGGTGTGAAAAATTACTCAAGTCTGCACTTTAGATTAATCTTACCCGCTGTTGTCTCTCTTATTGCTATTTCCTCTTATTCTTAACAATATGGTCCACGAAAACCTTGTGGTGCTCCTCAGTAATTAGCAGGTTATTGGTATCGAGTCTTACGGTTTAAGAACTAATCTAGCCTTTTTTTTCGTGTGAACGGGTCGTAACCTGACCGGAGCTGGACGGTGGACTCAAACCGACTAAAACCACTCAGTGTTCCGTCACGAGAGCGCTTATTGCAATGGATCCGGGATACTCTCAGAAAGAAAGCCTCCGAGAACCCCAGCAGGCCTTGGCCACCTGATCAGCAGCACAACACCTTATAATATAGGGGCCTTACACCCCCTAGATCAGTGCACACGTGTGTCGCGCTACTGTCTTAGGCCTGCTTCTGCTGTAACGGTAACGGCCCGCTACCTCCAGGTCAGCGCTCATGAAGGTCGGAGATCATTATTCGCTCTCCGACGCCTGGTGCGTCTTCTGCGGGACGGGAGAGTGCTTGTCCTCTCTCTTTCCCGTTCTGCCGCCTCTTTGGCCAACATCACCTCTCAAAACGAGGCGGCTGAATCACAATCACTTACACTTTGGACTATGGACATAACCATGGTCTCTAGCGAGAGGCTTCCCACAAAACATTAAAGAAAACCCAAAAAAAAAACACTCATCGTATACTTTCATCAATATTACATATATGTAAATAACATTTTAAAATATATATTTTTATATATTTATAAATAAGGAAACAAAATATATTTAAAAATATCAATAGACCACCGATAGCGGGTACAGGGACCAAGACACTGGTGGTTAGGGTTCAAAAGCTTGTTCTGTGTCTGGGAGTAATTTTTTATCTATAATAATATGTTTGTATTTAGACATAGAATATAAGTACCTATGTTCATCAGCTGTCTGGTTACCATAGTACAAGCTCTGTTTAGTATGGAATTAGACGGCAGTGTATGTGATGTTCAAGGTTATTATTATTACTATCTAAAAATAAGTAACTAATTCACTCATTTCCATTCAGGTACAAACGGTATGTGAATTTTGAGAAACGTTCCAATCCACGCTACAAGTCTGATATTCACGTGGTGATGACAGTGAACAGCGCTTTCACGATAGACAGCTCTATAGACGTCATACCACCGACTGTCTCCAAGGCCTCTAGGGAAATATACCAAGATTACGTGCAACGAAACACTGGACGGATTAAGGTGAAGTCGGACTCCATAGCTGCGTACACAAAATACGTCAATTTTAGTCTGTGAGATAGTTCCATTTTTAAATTGAATAAGTGCATATAAGCGGCAATAATAATGTGCAATTCATTATGAGTATATAAATTGTTAATGAGTTAAACAGTGTAAATTTTAAGTATTATATGTATGTATATAAGCAGCTTTCCATTCTAAGCTTTTCGTTTTACTATTAAAATACTGCATAGAAAGTTGCTAAAACGTAAAAGTTACTGCTATAAGATATAAACAAAGTAATATATTATGAAAATTACTCTGATACTGACACAGAGTAGTAAATTAATAAAACGATTTGTTATATTTTCGTTTTATTTTTAAATCTTCAGTCATACTCTATGCCATTACTTGTTTGCACTTTATTTCCTAAGAAAAATTGCTATAAACGCGCGGTACAGACCCCGGGGTTGTAAGTGTTCCATAATGTACTTAGTGTGTGGCATACAGTGAAAAAAGAATTAGCTAGGTGTCTTTTTCAAAATTGCTTTAGTTTGTATTTATTCATTTTTTTTTTAATTTTAAGTTGTGAGTTTTATGAGAATTATGTTAAATAAATTGTCCTTAATTCTAAATTAATCATTAACAAATACCTTCAGAGCATTGCTTCAGCTTTAAAGAGCTTTTTCATAAAATGGTTTAAAAGAGTATGTATTGAAGCAGAAAAGCATACCATAAAATGATATAGCCTTGGCCGTCTTCCTGGACCTCACAAAAGCTTTTGATACGGTGTCCCAGCCAATACTGCTCAAAAAGTTAGAACTACTTGGAATCAGAGGTCTGGCTTTGGATTGGTTCCGCTCTTATTTATACAAACGCAAACAATTCTTTCAGAAAGATAATAATTTTAGTGATTACACACACTTAATTTTGGCGTGCCGCATGGCAGTATTTTTGTGACCATCTCTCTTTCTGATATATATAAACGACTTCTGTTCCGTTTACTGATGCTAATGCAATATTTTTTTATGGACCACCTGGAGCGATGTCGTTTGTATAACCCAGAAGGGGCTTGTGGAAATTAGTGATTGGTTAGAAAATAACCGCCTGACGGTAAATACAACTAGTGCGAAATATATAGCTTTTAGAATATCTGAACGAACTCAAATATCATAAATGTAATTACATAACTCGACATATTAAAACATGTGAATGCTCTTATCTTGATCAAGTTCAAATCATCAAATATTTAGGTGTTATAATTGACCAGCATCTGGCATTGACAGCCCGAGTAGATGCTCTATGCAAATGGCTCAAAAAGCCATCACTTGTATTTAAAAAATTGAGCACAGTCGCTGATACCAACGTTCTATGATTAGTGTATTTAAGTCTTTGCCAATTAGTGCTAAATTACTGCATAGTGGCATGACCTCCCTTCTCTCTTTATCCAACTTAATTAAATTAGAACGGGCTCAACGAGCTTTGTTAAAAATAGCCTACAAAAAACGATGGCATTGCTCAACTGACTTACTATATATAGAGTGCATATTCTTCAGAGTAAGACAGCTGTATCTTGCCTCAACTGTTTTAAGGTTAAGGTCCACAAACGTGCGATAGAAAACGCCTCATTTAGATCATTACAATGGGATAGATCCAATGCACGTACTTCACTCTCACGCAGAAGTTTTAAATTTATGAGTAACTACCTATACACAAAATTGTACACCCTTAATAAAAAGTAGTTGACATGAATACCTGTAAAAGGCTGTATACCAGTGGTTACAGGGCAAGAACTACAACGACACTGAGAGTATAGTTCAAGTCTTGGAATAATTCTTGGAAAAACACATACGTGCTCGCGTTTCTTTTGTTTCTTAGTTGTAAGGAAGATACTAGTCCCCACGACACAGCTAGTGTGGGGTCTAGTGAATACATATTTGTAAGTATTGTATATAGTCATGACGTCACGGGTATATATTGTCAAATCATTGCGTTTAATATTAAATTTAACGTTAATTTGATGTATTAAAAAATATATTAAGAACGTTAAAGTAAAGCAGAACGACAGCTGTAAACAATTTTTAGTAATTTTATTGCCCGACTTTAGCGTAACTACCGATTTTAATTGAAGTATAGTCATCTACACAACTCCCACATCCATTTTCACCGTTCTTAGATTATGGAAGATGTGCTAATATATAATTAAGCAAAATATTGTACAACATACCTTTTATTTTTTAACACATTCAGCAATGGAACAGTAATAACTACATTTGACAACGTTCGATATACTTTTATATTGAAAAATAATATTTTTTATATTAGTAATATAATACTGCCAAACACACTTAAAAAAATGGGTAATCCTCTTTAGCATAACATATATATTAGGGATATATAATCCAGAAAGAAAGAGGACTAAAAACTAAACCAACTAAGACTATTTTCATGTTATATGCAAAAGCATTACTATGAACCTGACATATATTTATTGTAACATAGAGACGAGGACTAAATTATGGGAAGAAGTATTAGATAGTATTATAACGGAAGTATGGACAGGTAGAGGTTATATAAATTTTATACAACGTAATAAACCATAACGGAGTAAATCATCACCTGGATGTCGAGCTGTGATTTACTCCTCTGTGTTGCCCCGAGTAACTTCCACTGTCTCATAGTATAAAATTTATGTAGCCTCTACCTACCTCTCCATCTCTTTTTGGCTGGTACTTTCAAATCTATTTCATTACCTTACATAATGATATATAGTATTAGCTACTTTCATATATTTATGCGCCTACATAACAATTGGATGGTCGGTGGAGGAACGAGAAGATAACGCAGCTAGGCAGAAGTTACCGTCAATAAATATTCTATTAAATATAACATAAAAGTATTTCTGATGATGTACCGAAAAGGTTATGAATATGATATGTTTATATAAATAGGCATTGTAAGCAATTGACGAACTTAGTGGTATCATTACAAAAATTGGAAAAATATAAAATCCCCTTGTACGCCCAGTCTGTTTCTGAACCACATTAGCTGCATCTGTCAATGTTGTTACCGTTTGTCAAAAAATTTTGACGTTTCATGTTCCTATTCTGTTCCGACTGTTCTGATTAGACTGGTTCTTCTTGTGGTCGATTGTTGTGTTAACTTGCAGCTGTGTAGTGGGGGCGGATGTCTGTTGTATAAATGTAAGTGTCTAAATAGTCTATTATAATGGCTATGTCAAAAGGATTTAAGGTCCTCGAGAAATCAGCGCCTCCGAATCCGTACAGTATAATATTACAACACAGAAATAAGGACTCGGCACTACTCTTCGAGTCCCAGGCAGTGGTGTCACTGTCTCCACAAGAAACAGAGACACTGCGTAAACAATACCACAAAATAGCTGACGCATATGGATGTCTTGGGGTCCTTCAGCTCAATTCTGGTGAAACATGTTTGCTATACCTGGTGCTCGTCACGGGCTGTTGCTCAGTGGGTAAAATTGGTGACGTTGAAGTATTTAAAATTACTCAAACACAATTTTTACCCCTATTCTATCACACACAAGGGGAAGACAAAGTTTCTGAAGTGAGAAAATTGATTAATTCAGGGACTTTCTATTTTTCATGGAATTCTGGAAAATCAACAAACCTCTTTGATCTCACTTTATGCGCTCAAAGGAAAAGTAAAGGTGCTAGTCCAGATAATAGATTTTTCTGGAACAGAACCTTATTTATACACCTAATAAGGTATGGCATAGATTGCGATGAGTGGTTAACCAGAGCCATGTGCGGCTCAGTTGAAATAAGAACTATTTATGTCGGCCATCGTCAAGCAAGAGCGATTTTAGTATCAAGACTCAGTTGTGAGAGAGCTGGAACAAGGTTTAATGTAAGAGGTTGCAATGATGATGGAAATGTAGCTAACTTTGTGGAAACTGAACAAGCTATTTACATTGATGATGCCGTAGCATCATATGTACAGACCAGAGGCTCAGTTCCATTATTTTGGGAACAACCTGGGATCCAAGTTGGTTCTCATAAGGTGAAAATGTCACGGGGCTATGATGCCTCTACTACTGCATGTGACAGACATTTTTCACAGTTGAAAAGAAATTATGGCTCTTTGATTGTTGTAAATTTGTTGGGTTCAAGCTTAATAGGTGGCAGTGAAGGTGAGGCCACTTTGAGTAATGCATTTCAGAAGCATTTAAATGAGTCGGCCCACAATGATGTGATTCAAATTATTTTTGACTATCACCAAGAAGTCAAAGCTTCTTCAATTGAAACTGCATTAGGGAAATTTAAAAAAATTATTGAAAACCATTATGATGAAATAAGTATATTTAGTGCAAAAAGTTCAGATATCTATAACATTCAGAAAGGTGCCATACGCACTAATTGTCTAGACTGTTTAGACAGGACTAATTCCATACAAACATTTATAGGATTAGAAATGTTGGCTATTCAGCTTATGTTACTTCAATGTATTGATAAAAAACAAAATGTCAATAGGTTTGAAGAAGTATTTAAACAGATGTGGATCAATAATGGTAATGAGATATCTAAAATTTATGCAGGCACTGGTGCTATACAGGGTGGTTCTAAACTCATAGATGGTGCAAGATCAGCTGCTCGTACAATTCAAAACAACTTGCTCGACAACTCTAAACAAGAGGCTATTGATATTTTACTTTTGGGTTCCACATTGAACTCTGAGCTAGCTGATCGTTCAAGAATATTATTGCCATCAAATTTATTACACACTTCTACACCACTGCTTAGAGAAATGTGCCGCAGAGCTAATGAATTTACGCAACCAACAACTATTCGCATTACAATTGGAACATACAATGTGAATGGAGGTAAACACTTTCGAAGCCTGGCTTATAAGGATGTGTCTTTAGCAGACTGGTTACTAGATTGTCCTAATTCTGCTTTAGTAAATACGGTAAATTTAAAGGAACACCCATCTGACATATTTGCCATTGGATTTGAAGAAATAGTTGATCTAAATGCTAGCAATATAATGGCAGCTAGTTCAGACAATGCTAAGGCTTGGAGTGAAGAATTAGAAAAAGTATTATGCCGAGATGCTCCGTATACTCTATTGTCTAGTCATCAGCTTGTAGGAGTTTGCCTTTTTATATTTGCTAGGAAAGATTTAATCCCACATATTAGAGATGTTGCTCTTGATTCTGTTAAAACTGGTTTAGGAGGTGCCACAGGAAATAAAGGAGCTGTGGGCATTCGCATGGTCATATATGGCACATCACTGTGTTTTGTGTGTGCCCATTTTGCAGCAGGACAGTCTCAAGTTACGGAACGTAATGCCGATTATACAGAGATAACTAGAAAAATTGCATTTCCAATGGGTCGGTCTCTATATTCTCATGATTATGTATTTTGGTGTGGCGATTTTAACTATAGAGTTGACTTAGATAAGGATGAAATACGTTTGTTGGTATCACAAAGTAATTTGCAACGTGTTTTAGATCACGATCAATTACTACAACAAAAGGAACAAAACTCTGTTTTCAAAAATTGCTTTGAAGGTGAAATTACATTCCCACCTACTTATAAATATGACTTATTCAGTGACGATTATGATACAAGTGAAAAATGTCGAGCACCTGCATGGACTGATCGGGTGTTATGGCGAAGCAGGAAGTATACTATCGACCCGGAAACGACTACGGAGTTACAAGCTGGTAAATTACTGCATTACGGTCGAGCAGAACTTAAACAAAGCGATCATCGCCCTGTGATAGCGATATTAGAAGTAGAAGTATCACAGGTGAGCTATACAAAATGTATGGAAGTATTCTATGAAGTTGTGAAAGACCTTGGACCGCCAGACGCCAGTATCGTTGTTCAACCTTACGAAGATTTTTCTGGCGAAGACACCGTGTTCGATGACAATGTGATGGCGGCAGTTTTACAAGAGTTATCTACAATTGGTGAAGTAACATTAGTTCGTTTTATAGACGATCATACATTAAGTATTACATTTAGAGAAGGACAAAATGCATTAGCCGCAGCTCAGAAAGGCCATATATCGGCTTGTGCTTTTCCATTACAAGTTTCATTGAAAACGCCAGATTGGATTGAAATTGTGCGATCAGAAATAAATTTATGCTCTAACAATACTGTTCCGTTATCTGGTGACGCTCAACCTGAGCGACCTCTACGGTCAGCACCCCCAACTCCGCGGCGTCAGCAGCCTAGTAGGCCTCCCGCACCATCACCGACTCCATTAGTGCCCTCTAGAGCCCCACCAGTCGCCGTGAGTCCGGCTCGTCCTCCTCCACCACGTCCAGCGCCACTGCCACCAGATGCAGGTAAAACAGCCTCTCAGGCACCAGTAGCCTCACCTCCAGGCGATAGCATTCCGCCGCCAACGTGCGCCCCTCCACCTCCGCCGGAGAATAACTCACCACCACCAGCGGGCATGCCACCTCCAGTGCCTGCTAGACAAGGAGCACCGCCACCATTGCCAGCTCGTCCTCGTCCTACTTCATAAACTTTATTATCGTCTGTACTAATTTTATGTAATATTGTAATATTTGTTACGTTACCTTCGTTTTTAGTGTCTATAATGCGATCTAAACAACTTCTCATTAAACCAAAAGTGTTATAAACAATGATATTAAACACAAAAAAGCAAATGTGTTCTACAAAATAGTAATTTTTACAATTAGAGTTTTCAGACTATAATAAAATTAAGTTTATTTTTTTTTATTGTCTATTTATATGTAGCTTATTTTATATTAGTCAGCATCAAACAGCTAATCAAACAATCTTGAATCTTTTTTTGTATTTTTGTGACCTCATAACCTCGGCATTTATTAACCTATTTGAACAATTCCTTTTTTATGTAGAAGAGTATGTTTTCGGTTTGGTCCCATTTAATTTTTAAGAAAATATTCCACCTCTAAAGGTGAAAATAGAAGGATAAAAATACAGCTTATTAATTTTTGTTATGATAGTCCCATTTAAGGCGGTTGTATACTTTTTTAAAGTTAATTAATTACAATTGCTTTTTGCGGATTTGCCCTACTTATTAGCAAGTACAACGAATTTGATTGACTAGACATATCTTGTGTATTATATCATTGTCTATAAAATCATACTTAAAGAACGAATTTAATTTACTATGTGTTTACATCGACTGTTTGTGTGCGATATAATCGCTTTCATTTAAATGAACTTTTATTTAAATAAATGAACACCTACAATGGTTATTGTAGAAATAAAATATAATTTAGTTCTATTTAATTTTTGGTTACGCAATATTAAAAACAAATACTTTTAGGATCTCTAACGCTGTACACTTATAATTTATAAATTTAGTTATGTATCATTTTAGAGCAATTACTTTATAGTTTTTTTTTTAATGTAAGGTTACTGTGTTTCCTTTTTTGCCATTGTTTACCTTTTTTACCTACTATATTCTGGTTCTATAGCAGGCGGAAAAACGGACAACAATTAACTTTGTATTACGTTCGACGGCAACGATAGAAAACGATATCTGTCCATACTTATGTGTAATAGCGCGGTTTATTGGTACAGAGAGGGCAGCGTGAGGTCTTGCAAAGAATAAACTTTTAAAGGAAGGTTGGTTACCCCTTTTATTTGCACAAACGTCAATGTCTCTATTTCCGCTTGCATTAAAAACAGAATATAGGTATAGTTATTATTTTTGGACTATGGGAATTCAGTCATGTATTATTTACCCTTTAATTTGAACATTTTATAGGACTTCAAGGAACTTCTTTTATATTCTAAACTCTAAAATTTCTGAATCGGAAATAGAGTTATTGTTTTCATTCCTATAGTAGCGTAGAGGTAAAGATGTGCGACAAAGTGTTAAAATCACAAAGCATATTTGTAAAACGACTTTATTTGTATATAAGTTAGATCTTCAAATCAGATAGACCTGGAAAATCGACCACTATTGCTGACATATTCTTGATACTTGAACATTCATTTGTATAGATGTGTATATTCAACGGATTATTTAAAATATGTACCAACATGTGCCTAGGTACATGAATTTAAAGGTGTTTTCATGTGTTCCAGGGACAGCGAAGACTAGGATAAAAAGTTGGAACTTCCCATTTTCCCATTTATTGTATATCTGATTTACCCGAGACTTGCAATATTTATATTTTGCAAAGATGTCATTGGTTTTAAAGATGAGGGGGAATAAGAGACAACAGGAAAAAATATAACTCTCGTAGATGTGGGGCGAAATGGACAACGAGAATACACCAATTTAAAAGCCATCTAGTGTTACTTGTGTAATAACTGAAAGCCCTAACCACTTAAATCTTGTTCTTATCTATGATACAAACCTGGAATTCCTGAAGAATTAAAAAGCGTCATTAAATCTTAATATAATCATCACTAAATACCTTGCACTTCATGTCAAGTTATAATAATTATTGGCGGCTATATGTATACCCACCATCTCACAGTCATTCAAACACTGTGTACTACTGTGCCGGGTCACACGTGTCGTAGTAATTCCCATCAATATTTACGAAACTTACAGAACAAATTCATATTATTCCTGGAGAATTATACATATATGCTTGTACATGTAAATTGTATTTAAAAAATAATCTCTATATGTAATATATTTTAAAATTTCTTTTAATTAATACATTACAGATACATTTAGATATCGTAAAGTAATGGTTCTGCCATGGCTATTTAACGTATTAATGACCAATTGTATCTAGTTGAGGTTATTCGTAACCTTTCTAATGTGTGAAATTGTTATTTATGCTCCTGGCATGAGTTGTCACATTAATATATTTAATTGGAAGGCGGTATTCTATCCTGTAATTTACTCATGTTTATTTACTTGGGTGCAATAGAGCTGAATTGAATAATGAATTTGGAAGGCAAGTAAAAATATTTTGATTAGGCCTAATTTCGTCGTCGTAATTCGTCCCTTCAATAGTGCAGTTTTGTCTACTTATATGTACGTAGAGGTTCATCCCTATTTGAATGATTTTAGCGATCCTGCACTGATAAGTACATTGTAGGTCGTGTATTTATTTTATTTGATTTGATAAATACAATGATCAATATTATTTTTCAAACTGATAAATGTTATTTAATTATACATAGGTATGTGTATAAATGTAGCAAAATAATTGTTCCATCTGTTTATGGGCTAAGCGTAATGTATTGTTATCTGTCTAATAAAATCTCTATTGTGTTATTATAATCTATAAAAATGTTCTTATCAGAGTCTATTATAAAACGTGACATGAAATGACTAATATCAAGTAACAGTTTTGTTAATTATAACCTACTTTTAAAATGTATTTCTACTAGTAGGCGCTACAGGCAAGACGTTCCATTTAGTGGAACATATCTGCCTATTTTCCTATTTAAAAAACAATCTTCGTGCTCTAATTGCGTTCTAATTTAGGTATTTTTTAATATTTTAAGGCTGTGTGTTATGCATTTTTATAATTATGTACATTGTACCTACCTAAATACGTTTTTCATTGTAAGGTAGGTACCTACTGTCAATTTGTTCTACATAGATCGAGTTTGATAGTGTAAAAGTTCCAAATTTATTTTGTTAGCGTTTTTACATTAGCTATGTTATATTTATTCGTGGTATTTAGTTTTTAATTCTTTATTAAGTAGGTACCTGATTGATTTTCTATTTTATTCTTGCAATGATTGCTAAGTATAGATGTTACATACATATATCGATCAAGTTATGATTAAGTGTAGTTGCAATTAAAAGGTAAACATCTTATTGAAAATGTAGATTGATGTTTTTTCAATAGTAGTGCTTTATGAATGTTAATGCTATTTACGTACGTATTATATACACACACCTGTATTATGAATATATAATTAATACAATATGGCAACATAAACTCGAGGCCAGTATTGGCATGAGAAATATAGATATATTTAAAAAGCTTTTCTTTTTTTCTGTTCCCTGACATAAGAGAGTTATGCTTTTAATAATATACGCCATGGACTACCCACTGCTAGTGTTTTCTTTAACCTCGACTCGATGTTTGTGATATTTTCAGTGGTAGAGCCATGCTTTTGCACGAATGGGCCGGCTCGACCGGTGCGATACCACGGCCTCACAGAAAACCGGTTGTGAAGTAACGCTTGCGTTGCATTTCCCCGAATTGAGTGAGGTTTCCGGAGGCCCAATTCCTCCTCCCCCCTTTTCTCTCCTATATCTCCTTTTTTCCATCTCCTCATCCCTCCTCTCTTCTTTTCGCTCCCTGCATCCCCCATCCCTCATCACCCTCAAAGGCGGGCAGCGCACTTGCGACTCTTGAGTTGCAAGTGTCCATGGACGGCGGTGTCACTTACCATCAGGTGACCCGTCTGTTCGTCTGTCCCCCTATAGTATAAAAAAAAAAATATATATAAATTTCCCAATTCCCAAAAAGGTCGTGGAAGGTCTTCCCTTCCCCCACCGTAAAATAGAGTAAACGCATAAACTATGTGAACGGCAGGCTAGCGCACTATGCGTTGTATTAATACAATCAAAAACATAAATGTGAAATGAGAGATAAGTTCAATATATATAAGATATACGCGCCGTGCGCCGTGGCAAGGTAAGGTAAGGTTAGGTTTGCACGAGTTATTTCCTCAACTCCACATTGAAGCGCGTATTTTGCGTTGGTGGAAAAGGAAAAGGCTATTCGAGCATTCCTAACTCGCCAACGAATGCCAGCAACCATTTGATGTTACCGACGACCTCGGAGAGGGATCCTGGTGATTCAAGGTACTTAGCCCGGTATACTGCAACCGCCTGACAGTCTGTCAGTACATGGGTTGCTGTTTCCTGCGTTTCCATGCATGCTATGCACAGTGGGCTTACCTTAGCACCTATGGCCAAGAGGTGTTTATTAAAAGAGCCAAATCCAGTAATGATACTAGTTACCATACGCAGGTGTCTCTTATTCAGCCGGAGTAGTAGCCTGGTCAGTCGGCTGTTGTTAGCAGGTAGTGCCGCCCTCCTTAGTCTTCATGGCTTGCCCATACGGTATTGTGTTGAACTCTGGTACGTTACCAGTGTCCGAAGGGGAGGGGCACCATGGGTTTTGGGCCGTTCCTCTCCTAGCCCATTGTTCCGCAGCATCGTTGCCTCTAGAGTCACTGTGACCTTTGATCCATTGCAGGGTTACTTTGTTGGAAATGCATACCTCGTTCAGACGCTGGTAGCACTCGTACATTAGTCCTGCATTGATGACATTATCGCCGAGGGCTTGTAGTACTGCCATACCGTCGGATAGGATGCAGATCGATTGATCCTTTACCTTCCTGGCGATGACGGCGGTTGCAGCTATAGAGATACTCAGACATTCGGCCTGGAATACTGTGCTGTGGGTACCTAGAGCAGCTGTCGTTTTTATATTTAAGCCTAAATCATGGCGACCAAACGACGCGCGACGGTACCGTACTAGAGAACCGGGCGGATCACCGTGACGTGCAGTCGTGGCACAATTTTATGAGATAAGGCCCAGTGATTTCCAATCATTCTTTTGCACTGCCAAAATTTTATACTTGCCTTTTCTATATTGTTGTCTACGTGACTTCTCCACGTCAGTTTACTGTCAAGAGTTACACCTAGGAACGTTATCTTTGGTGATATCGTTAGTTGCGTGTTAAGCGGAATAAGTAGGTCATAGTTACTCAGAGGTCGCTTAAGAATAAACATAACCATTTCGGTTTTAGATGGATTAACCGACAGGTCATATTCGGTGCACAGACGCTCTACTAAGCGCAGAGCTGACTGAGTTAGCTCGCAGACCGTACTAGTGAGCTAACCTGATATGAGTATAGTCAGATCATCCAGTCAGTGAATTAGTGTTTTTCATTGAGTGTTGTGAAGAGATCATTTATAACCATATTCCAAAAGAGCGCCTAACTATCTTGGTCACCTGTGACTCGTACTATACTACTACTACTATTTACTGAGCATATTGGTGATCCAGTCTATAAGTAGCTACCTGTCTTACCTTGTGCCGTTCTAATGCTGCTCGAATGCTTGTGAAGTGGGTTTTGTCGAAGGTTCCCTCTATGTCGATGAAGGTTCCAAGGCAAATGACCTTTTGCTGAAAGCCGTCTCTAACTGTCATACGAGCCGAGGGAGAGGGAGAAAGAAATGGAAGCTGTGGAGGGTCCATTGAATCTTTCCTTTGATAACAACCTGTTTCGCATATTGCTAGTCTTGTAACGTTGGTGTATAGATTGTACCATCGTGCCAGCTTACTACTACCCAAATACCTATTATTTAATTAATTATATGTAATGACACTATTGATGTGAACTAAATATTGAAATAATAATTAATACTAAATCCAAGTTAATAATGTAATAAACACGAAAGTCGTTTATACTCTTAGTTAAGGGTGGTATTCCACTAGTTATATATTCACGTGAGCGTCAGTGACTCTGCTGCTCGCCGGTTCTATTACCTTGAACTTTGCTTGATCTCTCTAGATCTAGATCATGATAATACCAATTTACTTATTGACTGCGCCAACTTCACTAAGACATAAAAAAATTGTAACAGCACCAAAACCTTAACTTCGTCATTTAAAAAGTTTTGATAGAAATTTAAAATGAATAATATTAATATCTGTTTTTTGTTCTTAATCAACTCCTGCTGTTGTTACTTTGTAGCGCCTGTTGCGACGAGTTGTAGAAAGGAATTATCGCGAAACCTTATACCCTATTGCACTCATACTATTAAAATGAATCAAGTGACACCTCACATGTCGGAATTGGGTAAAAAGAGGTAGGTAGGTACTGTAAAGTAATTAACACAGTAGTAGATTTATGATCGTTTATTTCTAATCACAGTGCTGAGATACTTTATAAACGCAGGCGACTAATACATTTCTGAAATAATTTAATTTTTGTATTTACTTCTTGGGTACGGCATGAGAGTAGACGGTTTGGCCAACTCCAAACAAACCAACAATGCAGAGAGCCAAAGTGAGGCGATACAGAATAGCATCCAAAGGACCACCTTTTAAAAAGACTGGGACGTCATCTTCTGTCTGAAACGTAGATAAATGTACATTTTGTAAACTGTATTTTTTGTAGCTGTAACTTAACTTTCCGATTTTAAGAAAATATAAGCAGTATTTCAAAATAACTACCAGCCGGTTTGAGTTATAAGTATGTGACTCTGAATAGCTTGAGCTATTGCTTATACTCCCCCAAACCATAGGTATAAGCACTATCTCTTTCTATCCTCCCCTTTTGGTCAATATACTCCAAATGTTCTAATCTTGTAATATTATGTATACGGGACTTAATTATAATATAGGTATTAATTATGCACCTGTCTATGCCTTTGAAGATACATGCATATGTATCAAATATACAGAAGCCACAAATATAATTGGAAAATATCTGAAAATTATCTTAAGATACACTTCAGATAATAAAATACATTGAATCTTGTGAGTTAGCAATCAAGTTCTCAGGCATAAAATTAGGTGCATATATATTATTTCCTGTGTAATCCTGTGTGTAATTACATGAAATAACATTCTTAAAAACATTTTTTTAAGAAAAACTACATTTATAGTTGATATTTATGGTTGTATAACAGTAACCTATTTTGTTATATTGCATTACATTAAATGTAATTTAAAAAAATAACTTAAAAGCAAATTTTAGTTCTGGAAATAAAAGAGGTAGTTACTGAAGTCTGCCAAGGTGTAAAGGCAGTTTTGTAAACAAATTTAAATAGTAATTCTTATTTTTAATTACAAAATAAATATTTTCTAAGGGTGAGTGCTAGGAAAAGCATTTTATAATATTTACATCTTTTTAGGATGTCAGTATGTACAGTAAACAAAATAGAGTATATAATAAGATCCAACAGCATTATTAAATCTGTCCATTTTTCTGAGCTGATGATTATATATTTAGAACATACTTATAATGTTATTGGTCTCCACATTGCTCCAGATGTAGTATTATTTCTATAGCAAAAAAAAAATTCATGCCTACAATGAAGTCTCAAAATAAATAGTATCCTTTTTAAATTAAACTGCTAAAAAACAAATTGATTCAAAGACCATATATAAAAATATAGTACTAAGAAAGCAGTACAATTCTATTGTGCTAGGAGTTTTTAGACGTGACAATTTATTAATAACAGATAGGCATTAACTGTTAGTTACCTGGAACTGTTTCTGTTTCTGGCGGATCTTGTCAGGCACAGGAGGGTAGGGGATGTTGGTTCCAGGCACCAGGCTCCTTTTACCTGGAGCCGGGCAAGCTTCGGCTACGGTTGAGAGCTGAGATGTGTTGTACTGGATTGTCGGGGGTTCCACTCGTTGCAAAGCAATTGGTGCCTAGGATGTAAAGTTATCTTGTAAATGTTCACAAAATAACCAAAACAGGTATTTTTCAGAAAATTAATACTTACAACTGGGAATAGTGGACTTTGCAAGTGGGTTGAGGCTACAAGCCTGCCAGTAATTCTGTTTAATTGGTGATACATTTTTGTCGATTCAAATAAAGAAAGTTTCGATCAGTAACTGCAAAGTTCTGAAAATCGAGCGATTACGAAACAAGTAGGTACAGTACTTATCACAAACGTTCTGAAATACTTATATAATCACGTAGGGTCTGATTATTAAGACTAAAATAATATCTAATAAAACTAACTAACTATTTATTCTATTTGTTGATTGTCTTTTTTAATTATACTTAATGCTTTTTAAAAATAAAAAATATATTTTAAATGAATTGCTACTTTCATAGTATTTAAACACACCTTCGGTTCAGGAACATTATTTATTGCTAAATGCTATAAAATGATGTAAATAAATAAAAACCATGTAGTTCATAATTAATTATATAGTGCGGTTGTTTTTCTTTAATTACTAACTTTAAAAAGATATTAAGAATTGAGAATATAACTTAGTATGTGATTTTGAACGAAAAGAGCAGCCATATTTTATGTATGAAATTGTCTTGACGTTTCCCTTTTGCGTATAGCACGTTTTTGAGAGAAGGTAAGATTATAAAATAACCCATAATAAATTATATTAATAAATACTTTTAAGCAAAAATGATGATGAATTCAATAATACAATTCGAAGATGCTTTTTAATGTAATTGTTTTTTTTATTGTGTCAGGTCAAGTTACATAGTTCCAAATTTGAAATTCCGCGTGGCGTGTCATGTTTGAGCAACGTTTGTCAATTATTTTAGAAAATTTCATCCATCCCAAACTCAAACCAGATAGACGTTGGTGTGACTATTTATTTAACCCATTTGTTTTAGCTACACAATGCAGATCTTCGTGAAAACCCTCACGGGTAAAACAATTACTCTCGAAGTTGAGGCTTCAGATACCATCGAAAATGTTAAAGCCAAAATTCAAGACAAAGAAGGCATACCCCCAGACCAGCAGCGTCTTATCTTTGCTGGTAAACAGTTAGAAGATGGTCGCACTCTGTCAGACTACAACATCCAGAAAGAGTCTACACTTCACTTGGTACTTAGGCTTAGAGGAGGTATGTACAATTGTCCTTTTCACATTTTAAGGTACCTTTACTAGTATTAATTATATTTATTCAAGTTAATTAATTTTAGGTACTATTGAACCTTCTCTCCGTATCCTGGCTATGAAGTACAACTGTGACAAGATGATTTGCCGCAAGTGCTATGCCCGTCTTCACCCTCGTGCCACTAACTGTCGCAAAACTAAGTGTGGTCACACCAACAACCTGCGCCCCAAGAAGAAGCTGAAGGATTAAATGTTTTACTATCAAATGCATTGATACTCCCATCTGTTCTTTGCTGTTAATACTTAAATAAGCCCAAATTAATAAAAGTGTAACATTTATAAGAGGAGTTCTTATTACTGTCCACCTGGCTTCATATGAATTATTGTTGTTGAAAGTGTAGTGCTGTTAAAATTTTATTGTTGCTATGGTGAAGTGGATACACAATATTGCATGCATGCCTTTTACAAGTTTTTTTAAATTTGTACAAGATGCTATACTCTTAACATTACTATTTGTAAATTCATATCACAAAGCAAGTATTTAATACCTACCTGGAAATCAATGATTTTTAATTTATACATTCTTTGCAATAATAGACCGAAATTAACAGGCAATTAGGTTGTGGGATTAACAGGAATACTAGTAATGTGTAACCCACATTTCTAGTATTCTTTACAAAAAACTAAATAAGTAGATTATATCAGTCTTGATCAACTTTTGAAATGAGCAGATGTATCTGTGTGTCTTATTTGGCACTCGAAATTCGCAGGTTTACCATCTAGTTAGTGTGAAACCTAGGTGAAGTTTCGTTTTAGGGAGTATTAGTTTCTGGAAAGTAATTACATTACAATCTTGTCTACAAATAGTCAGAAACTGTTATTATATAGATAGGTATATATTTAGATTGCCCATTTATATAACCAACCTTGCAATGTTATTAGACAGGACAAATCTTGAAAGCCGAAATAAACACACTTGTTCTTTTCTTACGGACTTAAGAAACTCCAGTAGATTTTTTTTCTTAGAAGACAACTCCCGGATTAGAAGTAAATCCCGTGACGCAGGGAGCTTTACAAGCATTAAATCACACAAAGAACACCATTTGTGGATCACACAGTTTTGTCTTGTGTGGGAATCGAACCCACGACCGGTTCAGCAGTCAGGGTCACTAATCACTAGACCTACAGGCTCGTCAAATGATCCAAATAGATGTAGATCCAGTGTTGATAAAAGAGATTTGCACATGTATTAATTAGTTGATCGTTGATTGCGATGTCTGCACTGGTTCGACGCAGCGGCAAGATTAATCTACTCTACAGTGATACATTCAGATCACTGTAGAGTAGAATGACTGCTGGTTGGTATCTCAGTATCTCGGCCGCCTCGAACAGAGACCCCATAAAAGAAGTGTCTAAATTATTAATCTATGTAAGTTTCATTAATCTACTTCTAAAGGCCTGAACAGATTTGTAGGGAACTGTGCACATTGTGGGTGTTGTTGTGTGGGAACATCCTACCTAGTGACGCCTTAAAAAATTACAATACTGCTTGTTGTGAGTGGGACATAAATTATGGTTGGCAAATTGCCTGCGTTTACGCCTCAGACTACCCATTCGGGACTTAGGCTTCAGTGTATGCATGTATGTTAATAAAGCAAACATTAGAATAGTAGGTATTTTTTTAATGGGCACTTATAATAAATCTAATTTCATAATTGCACAATGAATGTTATGCCATTCGGTAGTCACAATCACAACCACTACGTTTAAACAAAAATAATATCAACAGTGTATATGGTCATTGTCGTAAGAGTTATTAACGAATATAATATCTCTTGGAATATAATCAGATGCCGGATGATAATTAAAAACATTTAATTACAATTTTAAGATATTACCTCCATCTAGTAATCATAGTTGGATTACTAGATTAAGTCTATAGATATATCTTCAAAATAGTCTAGATATAATATTTCCAAAATGAACCATTCAAAGGCAATTGCTCATTTTCGGCTAAATGTGGACATGATAATATAAATATTTTTGCATGTCTTTTCATAGGAAAGTGTACTTATACAAAAAAGTCACTATTTAGTATTTAAACATAAAGCGCATCGCTATTATCAGTTTATGCACCTGTGTCGTTACGTAATATGGTGGTTATAGTAAACGATCAATAAGAAAATCGATTCAGGTAGGGAGGCAATGAGGCTTGAATATTGTTGCAATTACTTTGCTTGAATATTGTAGGCCGAAGAACAGTGTATCTTAGGCTTTGCAAGGCATTCAAATAACATAAGGCCTCCAGCACAGTTCTTAGACAGCGATTTAATAGCGTACGAGTCTGAACAAAACCTTTTTTGTGTAATATATACTTGTTTTATTTTACACCACTGCTTTTTTATGAGTTAATGGCACTATAACTTAGGGTATTCAATTATTCAGAAAAGGAAATACTTACTTTTTAATATGAATATTACTTCTACTTGGTCTTAAACATGAACTAGATATGGCACATTGTTGGATCTTGTTATAACCTGATTAATACATTTTGGGTCTGTTAGGAATAAAATAATAAAAACACAAGTCAGTTGTTTACATAATTGCTCCACGTTTAGCCTTAGCCCACATACAAAGTGAGCAATTGCCAATATACTCCAAATGAAGATAATAGATCTCATTTACATATATATAATTATTACCTACCGGTAATTATACAAAAATATAAATCGAATTTAGTGATTCATTTCATTTATTATATTAAAATCTACTTCAAAAGAAATTTCTCTAACTCCTCTAATTTAATAATTAATATAGATATTTGAAATATGAGACAAACTTTCAAATTCTTTATTGAGTGTTCTAGAATTGCAGGCGGTGTCCATAAGCGGCAATAATAACTTACGTACCATCAGATGAGGGTCCCTGTGTGCCTCCTATCTCATACAAAATAAAAAACATTCTTATGAAGGTAATAATTAAAAAAAGGTTTATAACAGTCATATATGAATATATTGCGACTCAATATATGTATACTACAGGTTTACTACTTTTATAAATTACGCCGATGTACCTGCGCTAAACATAATTTTGACTGTCGCGAAACGTGTCCGTTCGCTATTGGTTGTCGCTTACGAGCCATAGCCGAGTCAACATAAAAGAGCGAGATAGCGAGAGAGAAGATACAGCTTATGGGACATCATCTTAATTTAGTAAAATAATCTTATAGTAAAATGTTAATTTATGTTTATCATTCTTAACATAATATTTAATTTCTTATAAAATTGTATGTTCCAAACCTATACAAAAATATTTTGACTTATATCAAAGCTACTTAACTACTTGGACGGATTCAAATATCACTCAACTGCACAATAGACATAATAATTTGCAGTATTTTTATATCATTCCCAACCCACTAACCAGTGGGTTGGGATTTCGCGACATCAACCAGTTCGAGTGACTAGGGGAGGTCACACTGACCTACTTGAGCTATTTCTTACACTTTACAGTCCACCCGCATGAGCTATTTGCCTTTATTTAGCCTTCTTGCCTCTTAAGTACCTTTCACTCGTAAAATACACTCAATTTTCCCATTTTATTCCCAAAATGCCCACTCGACGCCAATACACTTGGCTGTATTACGTATGACTGGGATAAAGTTATGGTTGACAATATGTTGGAGTTTAATACGCCTTCCCCTCGGGTATACAGCTGTACATAGTATGTATGTTATACCATACCCAAGTGAACAACTTTTAGTTTCGGTGGCTTGGGCTGTGCATTAGCTGAAACAAGAAATTTTGATTAATAATGTGTAATTAGTTTACAAGACGCTATTATTTTCGTGCAACAAGTAAAAAGTACATGCTTTGCATGCAAATAACACGAAACATGCATAGATTATATCACAATTTACTGTAACGTATCCATCAATATATCGGCTTTATTTATTATATAAACTTCGGTGCGGAGCAGTATTAATGCAGATGAAACTGCGGACAGGCTAGTAGACAATAACAGTCTTGGTTTCATTTCACTTAAAATACGTATTGTAAGAAAAAATCGAGTAACAAGTGACCTTTGCAAATCTGAAGTCTAACTAATTCCAAGATTATTTTGATGTGAACAAAACCAATGACGTGTCATTATATTTCGTGCATGTAATTGATAGTGTATTTTTATTTAAATATCTATTATATTTCAACAGTGCCAAGGTGAAACATTAAGCAAAATGAAGTACGCTTCTGTATGGTGTCGTGTTTAAATGTCTATCTAAGTAAAGAAATAGATATGAAATTATTAATACATTTAATTTATAGGAAAAAACGTTTTTTTGATTTATTTAATAAAAGACATATTTAGAAATTGTTGTGTGCCCGTGGACACCCGCAACTCAAGAGTCACGAGTGCGTTCCCGGCCTTTTAGGTAGGAGTACGCTCTTTTCTTGAACACTCTGTTCTTTAACTGGAGGGCTTAATAAGAATACTAGAGTAATGCGTGCTACGAACGTTCGTTACTAATATTCTTTATAAAAAGTAATAATAACACTAGTAAAAGGGGTACACTAGGTATACACAGACACTATGGGCGTTTTAACTTCATGTTTCTTCGTATACAATTTTACGAAATACATTATCCACCTGATATAGACTTACTTTTAATTTATTACTACTATTATTTGAGGGTAAACTTTGGAAAACATAGATTATAGAGGCGGATAATTACATCGTAAAGTTGTTATCGTGCAAAGGGGCGTGCTCACAGAGGTGGGGTGCAAATAGCATGTGTTGGCATGCGTGCGTCACACTTCGACGTAGTCGAGCGTAGTACCGGCGGCCGCCGCCAGCTGTGGAGGCGCCACTCGTGCGGGGGTCAGAGCGCTGTAGCCGCGAGACGACAACTGCGGCTCCTGTCCAATTATCACTTCATTGTTTATTATGTAGGAGTCAAATTTTAGTAAGGGAAAGCTATTGAGTAGGTAATCAGTGTTGCGGGTATGCGACAAGAGAATACAAAAAAAGGTGGCATTAGCGATGGATTTATAACTGAATAATTTAGTGAATAAACACTTTTACTATAGTCGTGATAAAGAATATGGTTTTATGACATTTTTGTTTGATAGGTAACAACTTAAATATTATGGAATAATTACTTTCAAACAATCTTAAAACATGTTACAATTTGAACTTATAAATGTTATAAACTGGTGGATATCGGTAATTGAGTATCATATAGCAATAATCGCTTCAAACAACTTTGTTTGCTGATATTTTTTCCCGACTGCGCAAGAAGGAGAGTTATTTTTGAATGCACAACCATATGTATGACTTATTGTCGTCACGCTTAAGAGCTTAGACGACTTGTAGGATTTCGACACGTGAGGCGTCATTTTAGAGTTAATAATGCTGGTTTTATACTTTATTTTAATTTTACTCTTTAAAATAAAGTATGTGATCACGTGTACTCTAAAGAATGATACTCGCAACATACTCTCTAAAAAAGTTAAATCTAAAATACGTTTCAAGACCGAGAGTATAATATTATTTATAATAATCAGTTTTTTAATTAAGTTTTAATTTAAAACTTACCGACATGACAGCAACGGTCACTGTATCTGAGAATTTCACTTTGTTCTTTTCACTGGGTCGACTAGTCTGCGTTTCACCTCCATCATTGTCTATTCGATATGTTCTCTCTTTCAAACTGTAATTGTTATTATTTTGGTAACGATATAACATGTTACTTCTCTCAACTGCCTCCTCCTGCAATTCTGTTTGATATAAATGCTTGAAGTGGCTAGAAGGAAGTCTGTCATCATGTTGACGGGGGATTACGTCTACAATTGTTCGAGCAGGCTTCACTGGACTTTCATTTATAGTTATTAAGCTATGTTTAGTTTGTTTATAGTTCGACAAAACATCCATACTATGCCACCGTACGCTTTGAGTATTCCGTGTAGACTTTGGATAGTCTCGTTCGTAATCAGCCCTGGAGTAATTGTCCCGTATATCTGTGGTCCAAATAGTGTTATCTCTTTCTAAATACTGATGTAAATTTGGTCTAATGCTATTGGTAGATGTAGGTTCTGCCTGCGTTATAGCGACTTGCATCATAGTCGGTAGATTTGGTACAGACACTCTTGGTAACGGAGGGGGTTTCATTTTAACTGGATCGGATGCAGAGCTCGGTTCTTCCTCAGATTCAGAATATGAGTGCGAGCTGCATCCCGAACAGGATTCCGAACACTCTGAACCTGAAAGTGACAGAAAATATTTATTGATTAAGTTTACGGGTTTTGAACGAATGCCAACATTATTTACTTCAACTAAACCATTCATAGGTATTTTTGAATAGTCAAGAGAGGAAGTCGGTCAGATTAATTCAGGCGTGAAGCTAGTTGCCTGTTCCAATACGTAGGTCCTATGGAGAAAAACAAGCTAGATACTTCAAGTACATTTCTTGAACATTTCTTCCACGATCAACACGATTTCACATGGGCAAGCCATGAAGACTGCGGACAGTCGAGAGCGGCTCTCTCCACTATCAACAGCCGAGTATCGAGCTTGCTACTCCAGCTGGAGCAACGACAGCTGCGTAAAGTAGCTAGTGTCAACACAGGACATAGCAACTTTTAACAAACATCTTTTTGCTGTAGGGCAGAGCATACATTGAAGTAGAGGAAACAGCAGCCCATATACTGATGGATTATTAGGCGATTGCAGAATATCGGACTAAGTACTCTTCGAGATGGCGGTAACTGGAAAGGGTTGCTGGGATTCTTTAAGGGGAGTTAGATAGATAGATAAATAAACTCTTTATTTTCAAGCGCAATTTACGTAGCAACCGGTAGAAAGTTTAGAAAGTTCCGCAAAGATTTTGCAGAAGCAAACATTTTACTACTTACATCTTGTAGCTGTGGACCCCACAATAAGGTTCTGTCAATATGTATACCCAAGTTTTTTACTTTGTTTGCCATGGGAATGGAAGCACCATTACAGAATATTTGGGGCAGCTGTGACCAATCGATTTTAGAAGTAGTCCTGGAGCTACCTATGACGGTGACTTGCGTTTTGATTGGGCTTACATTCAGCCCATGTCGCCTACTCCGTACGCAAATATGCTCTATGTCCTGTTTATTGTAAACATAGCTTCCGTTAGTCGTTGCACAGGTGCTTGGTAATAAATCTGTAAACCATCTGCATAAAGGTGGTAGGAGGAAATTAGTTTAGTGGAAATAGAGTTTAGAGGGTAGCTTGAATAGCTTCGACGTGGAGTTGCGGAAATCTGCCCGCGTAAATCTAAACATAAATCTACTTATATCGCTATATGTAATAAGCTGGACACTGCAGCTGCCTTGTCAGCTAGCAGTAAGGATAATAGTTATAAATAAGAGAAGGTTTCGTTACTCCAGTTGCCTAGATGGCTAGTAGAAAGAGTTAATAGTAATAATAATAAAAAAAACTAAAGTTTGGTTCTAGTTAATAATATATGAGCAACCATTACCATGAGGTTGGGCTTCAGCATGTTGGTGTGCGAGCGCAGCTGCCTCTGTTGCCAGAGACGTCAGACCGCGTCTCTCGGCCGCCCAGCGCGCGTCGCTGAACAGGTCCCAGTCCGCCAGGTCCACCGCCAGGCTTAACGCCTTTTCTACATGCCTCCGCCTAAACATACCAATACATACGTGTCTCAACCCAATTTTGTCAACCACGCCATTAAAATATTAAACATTAGATTTTGAACGAGGCTGTGCTAGGGTTTATTTATTTTTTCTGAAACTACACTGACGAAACAAAATGACGAGCATGCGAAATTCCATGACCATCAGTTATTGAAAGCGTAACAAACACAAACTCAATATCGCATTCGTCATGAAATTTTGTATTCATATTGTCAAAGGGGTACACAAAAGGGACAAAAATCCTTTTTCTGTGGGATGGAAGAATATTTTTGCACCCGATCGAAGCTTTGGGCAGAAGCTTGTTTAAATGGATAGCTACCATAATAGATGGTGAAAGAATTTCCTGGCGAGGTCATGTGCGGGTGGCGCAAAGCGTGCGGCGACAGCACTAAGAGGCGCCCGTGGCGCCAGGAACGCGCCCAGCGCGCTTTGTGCCACGCATTCGCCCGACACGCTCTCTGACTCCGACTCTGCCAACAACATACGTGAATTTATTTAAATATACGGTTTTACTCACGTGTGCATTTCGGGAATGCCCGACTAGTTTTGGTCTCGACAGGAGACCTTTGTCAAGGAGTAAGTCGTCCAGCCGCGACGGTACCGGACGTCACACCGAGTGACGAGTGACGTCCGGTATTGTATTTGTTTTATTGTATATATACAATCTAATAACTATGCAACCTCAATATAACATATCGCACAGCCATAACTTATAGTTATGCCATAAAAAAGAAGGGGATAAGGAAATATTCGTTATATGAAATAATTGGTTATAATGAGAATTGAAATAAAATCGATGGTTGTGCTAAGGTTGGTGAGGAGTGCTGTGTGTTGGTGCAACAGCGTGCCGATCTATTCCTCATTTTGTGAGAAGGTACGTGATGTTGGCTAAAGAGGCGTCGGAAACGGTACGGAAGAGGACGAATACTCTTGCATCTCAGACTGGGGGTAACTGGGCCGGATTCTCCGTTAACTAGCAAAAGAAAGTCTGCAACGGTGGCACACAGTGTTCCGCGACCACCTCTTTAAACTGAATGGGATTAGCAAAGGTTTCCTGAGGCTTCTGCTTAGGATATTGGCGGATTCCTTAGGTACTATAGAACCATATGTAACCGAACACCGTGTGGTGTTAGTCAGTTCTATGGACATCAGCTCATGGATGGATTGGATGGTGATGATCCGCGGGGGTTACCACACGAAAAATATAGAATAAGAAATCCATGTCACGGTTATGAGAAATCTTTTCTACCCTTAGCTATTGCAGCTTTACATAACCTAGCAATAAACAGCGTGATATAACAGTGTACCAGTAGTAATAATAATAGTGTTTAAGTACATAATAAACGGATAGTACAACATAAGACATAGGATACGTTCTTAAAAGGTTATAGCTTTAGAAGTGGTAAAATAGAAGTATAATTATAAGAAAATTTAGTAACATAAATGGAGTATATACTTTAGTAACATTCTGCAATATTGAAAATTAAATAATTTTCTGGCAAAAGTAGTTCGTAATTAAAAAGCTATGTTTAGTATTAGATCTTATAGGCCTTTCCAGTCGATTGTGAAATATGTATTAAATCAAGGAAATATTTATAATTAGGTTCGTTATATTAAGGACACAGAACTTCAAAAGAAAGTCGGCTTATATGTGCACAGCAGGTTTTAATCTATTGCAGGCGAAAAATAAACAATGACCTGCTGTGATATACATATAATTATAACACACTTTTTTGATCGTTAATTTTTAGTAGCGCGGTTTATAATTAAGGGCGATCGTGCAGAGAAAACAAACAAAGAATGATTCTAAAAAACATGTACTCTCTATTTTAACTCATATTGATGCTAAATATTAGTATTTCTAGTAGTTAAAATATGAAATACATAGTATAGTAGCAAGTTTCGGTACTGACCTGTTTTATTTCTTAAAGCTGTGCAGACTAGTTTGTTCATAGCCCAAAGACATTCAGTTCCCTCTCTCTCCCAGTCCATGGCACGTAGCAACGCAACAGCATTTGACGAACGTTTCATGCGTATCCACGCCTGTAACGATGATACATTTTTTGTCATATATATATATATTAAAAAAGTGAGTAATAAAAAACAAGTCTGGTTTTGCTTGACAAAATGTTGACGTTTAATGCCCACCCTTTCGTGGCTAGATAACGATTACATAATTTAATTCTACCATAAAAACTTAATGAAGTAGTTTCTGTAGCTAGATGTTGGTGGAATCCAGACTCATATTACAGTATTCGCAAGTGCACAAGGAGTAACACAACCACACTTATTTACCGTTATAAGTCGAGGATGTTTAATGTGAAGCAACGCGAGGGGTCCTCCAGAAAATGCCAATGATAATATTGGACCACTCTTTGCACTGGTATCTGTCAATATTTGCAACCTTCGTGAATCTCTGCAACAATAAACAACATTTAAAATACAAATTACACGGTTAGAGGGCCTCGGTTTTCTCAGCAACAGCCAGTTTGAGTTATGGGACCGTGACTTGCTTGAGGTATTACTCCGCAATCTATTTCTATAAGGAATATCCTAGCTTCCCTTTCTGTCCTCCCAAAATAGTTAAAATTTTCCCATCTAATTCGCAAAGGAAACGCAAGGAAGACGGCAACGGGCTTGCCCCCTTTTTAATTCAATGGGACTCAATTATAATCAGCAAAATGTGGGCGTTAATTACGCTTCAGCGTCTTTCGTTTAATTCACTAGTTCAACAAAGTAATCGTTGTTTTATTTTATTAACCGACGAAGACCCTCGAAATTGGTCCCATGTAAATTTGGAATAAAAAACTACCCTAAGGGTAGGAAAAAAGGGGTGATTTATTGTTTACTCACAGATTTTAATGCTGAGTTGTGTATTAATAATAAATATAAAATATATAAAACATTACATTAGAATAGTTACATCACAATGCAAAAAGAGAACCTTACGATCATGAGCTTTATTTAGACCTGTCAGTCTCTTGAGGGTAGACCTCTCAGTCTCTGCATTTCTGCTAAAACTCGTCCATCGTTAGGTTTGTGTAATACCTTATTTGGCTCTAGATCAGATAATAAGCACGTATACACACACATGTAGTATATAGACACAAAAAAATATAAAATAACAACTTTAAAAAAAAAATTAAGCCGCCAATTTTAGATTTGTATTCAATACATTTTAAATTTCTTTTTACTTTTCTGGTATCTTTGTTATGTTTAAATCCTGAACTAATAAATAAAATTAAATGCTATTTGCTTATTTGTAAGGGTATAATGTCATTCAATTAAAAAGCAGTTAAGCTAACAAAGCTGAATCGCCTTTAAGTGATGAAATCTAGAAATATATTTATGCATTTCGAGATATAAAAACTTAGTAAGCCACTACGTAATAGAATATTTGTGATTCCATCACTACCATACCAAATTTAATAAACAACGGATAATCGTTAAATAATTAGTAAGATAGTAACAGATAATTAACTATCTATTGCAACTCACTGTATGTAGGAGGAGAGTTCTAAGCATTTGGAGTGATGATGAAGCAGGGAGAGGGCTCGATCGAAGCATTGCAACCTTCCACCTTCCTCTGCGGCTATTATCAGTTCACCTGCCCAGCGTATTTCTGTGGCAATCTTTAACACAAGAACATTCCAATTTACTGTATACATGACAGCAATAATGAAATAATATATTAAAAGAAATAAGTACATACCTATGTGTATATCTCTATAATAATTAAACTAATAAATAATAATAAGTTCAGTACTCCTCTACACGGCTCGCATTGTTAGGAGGTTTCTATCTTTGAACTCTAATCACCGGTGTCTTGGTCCATGTACCCGATGTCGGTGGTCTACTATATTTTATTAAATATTTTGTTTTGATACACTTAGTCTGGCCATCAATACTGTTACAATAAAAGAACATAATAATCGTTTGAATTTGGAATCTGTCATGTGTTTTCTCATTTTAGCATCAATCAGTGTTAAATATTTTTGTGATATTAAAATGGAGTGGGGTGATAAAGAGCAAATGCATTTTTTGAAACTCCATATCCGTTTGGTATTAGTCGAATATTTGTGTACATAGGCTATTGAAAGGTATAATGAAACTTTTTCTGTTTGTGACAGAAAAAGATCTGGCCGTTCAAGTAGTATTCCTACGAAAAAGGTGATCAAGTCAGTGAAGGAAAGGATTCCTTTTCGAAAGCAAAAGATTTTATCTCGGGAACTGAATACAGCACCCAGAATCGTGTATCGTATTTTAAAAGATGATTTAATACTTGCAGCCTATAAACGACGCAGTGCGCGCAATATTTAAGTGATAATTTAAAAATGAATAGTTAGTTAGTTAGGGTATTAGTTAACAAGGAGTGACTGAGTCATATTTTTGTGAAAAAGTTGTCAAAACATTGACACAAGTATATGAAGATACAATTCTTGAGGTGGTTAAGCTTTTTAACAACACCGTGTTCCATAACCAAGAATGGCCCTTTCAGCAATCAAGACTCAGCACCGGATTATAAAAAAAACATGAATGAGCCGGCTCGACAGGTGCGATACCACGGCCTCAGAGAAAACCGGTTGTATAGAACGCTTGTGTTACATTTCCCCGAAATTAGTGAGGTTTCCGGAGGCCCAACTCCCCCTCTCTTCTTTTCCCTTCCCCTCATCCTCCCTCTCCTCTTTCCCCCATCCCTCATCACCCTTAAAGGAGGGCAGCGCACTTACGACTCTTGAGTTGCCGGTGTCCGTGTACGGCGGTTGTCACTTATCATCAGATGACCCGTCTGTTCGTCTGTCTAAAAATTATATATATATACATATATATATATATATATATATATATATATATATATATATATATATATATATATATGTATATACATAGCCCTATTAGCCCTGAATTCGACAGCTCTTAAGACTACGTATGTATAGACTTGCAAATAACAATATGGACATTGATTTCTAATGATTTAACACTCTTATGATTCTGTAAGCCATTTTAAAAATAAATAATTAAAACACTATCATACAAAACCAGCTCTTGTTGAGTGTGTCTGTCCAGCGACGCAATGTATAATGTGCAATGACCCGTCAATGCAAGCAATTAACAGCCTTGTATCACACGACGACCGCCGCACTACGCGGACAGGAGTAGACAGCGAAATATGCGTCGAACTCTCGCGAAAGCAAGACAACTTCGTCACACGGTCTTCAGTATTACTGACGTCATAGCGCAACCATTCTAAATATATTCCATTCTGTAATTTAAAAAAAATAAAGAAATAGTATGCATGTAATGTCGTTTATTAATGTAATATTATGATTGGAAGTTAAGGTGTAGAACTAGTCTAGCAAAGGAGATAGTGAAAGTAGAGCTAATGCGGGTTATTGGATAAACGGTGCGTGACATGAGTGGTCAATCGGTAGCGAAAAAGGCACGCTCATAATGGCGTACTAGTATTTTAATGTATAGTGGAAAGAATTGGATGTGGCAGAAAAATGATGAAAATAGAATAAATGCTGTTGAGATGAGGGCACTGCGAAGTATGTGTGGGGAAGACTGGTTGACAGAAAAAGAAATGTAAATATTCGGAACAAGAGGAGAATGAGAATATGGCTTCTGAGTTGGTGAGGTCATGTAGAAAGAATGAATGCGGAACGAATGACAAATCAAGTTCAACCATACACATTGTATGAAAGGTGTAATAAACCGATTGACGGCGGTTTTCACTTAACATTTTGTTTGATAAATAAATATTATGTTTGTGGCAGAACTTGACTTCTCCTCAACTTTGTTCACGCTGATTGATTTATTACTTCTTAAAGTAACCTCAATAAATGTTGATGACACTTGTGTGTTTTATTACTGACCTTGTGACTAGTGATTTGTTCTACAATGTGGATAACATTGTCACCCTTAAAGGATAGCTCAGCAGATAATGTTTCATTTTCCAATTGATGGTAGGCTGTTAAACTGATTTGATGTCTGGAAATTGAAAATATATGATACAATGTGTTTGTGTTGATATTATTTATAAAACATCCTCAAGTCAAACTATTGTGTTTGTAAGCATTTGTATGTATAAAGATGTACTTGTAATTTTTTTAAATGGTTTGGGAGGCAAACAAGCAGGCGGTCCACCTAAGAGTGTAAAGTGACTACCACCGCTCATGGATATCTGCAAGTCATAAGTCGCAAGTGCATTGCCTGCCTTAGAAGGACCCAGAGGGGATGTTTGTTCAAAATAATGCAATTATTGCTGGACAGCTGGTTTGGTTATAGATTACTGTGATAAAAATTACCCATGAATAGTATACAAGTGTAGATTTGCATGGTCTTCAATAACAGGGCTCCATGGTGCAGGTTCAGCTACAGTGACACTCCATACTAGCACTCTTGCCCCAGTACTGACCTCACTTGTAGATATGTACCTTTCTGTTCTACGACTATTTCCTCCTAACTCTATATTCTAAAATCGAAAAAATGCATAAATTATTTGGAGCAAGGTATTCAAAACTTTCTTAAATAAAATTTTAAAAAGTAAAAAAATATAATAATATTAGCTTCGAAATTTAAAATTATGCAGAGAGAGATGTAGAAAGTATTAAATGATATGTATGTATTTAAACGAGATTTCAGATTCAAATCTCTCACCTGTATATGTGGGTCTCTATCTGTGATTCGACAAGGTAAGTTGACATTTATCTTTCCAAATGTAACTAATGTAGCTGTTCGGTCACTGTGTGTTAGAAGGATGTGTGTTTTACTTATGGAAACTGCAAAGTAAAGTATTCATGTTATTTGTGTTAGCAGCTACATTTATTTTTTAAGTTAGTTACGGACTATTGCCCGTCAGTGGGAATGTAGGTCTTTAAGATGTGATGTGTAATAATAAATATAAGGAAAATGTGGTGATGGTGATGCCAAGGGACTATTATATACACTTAGTTTGCACATATCAATGAAGAGTTGGCTCTTCAGAATATCTCATTCCACTTCAATCATATGGTGTTAGTAGTTTTTTTTAAGCGATAGGGGGCAGAGACCCATCTCCTCATTTGCCCCCTATCATGATGATAAGTGAATACCGCCGCTAATGGACACCCGCAATTGAAGAGTCACAAGTGCGGTGCTGGCCTTTTAGGTAGGAGTACACTCTTTTATTGATGGTTTTACAACATAAACCATTTTTGCAGAAACAACCTGATTTTACTAGATTGTCAACTACTATCTCCTTACTCACGCCTATATTGCAGAAGGGGTAGGCAGGGCGCCTTAAACACCTATATCTTGGTAAGATGAGATACTCTATTGAAATGATAAGGTAGTGATCAGGATTATTAAAAAGTTGTTCTGTAATTCTAATACTTTATTTTACCTCAAATTGTTAAAGTCCTGAGTATAGGATCAAATGATACACTATTGTGAAATAAATTATGAGGGGTGTGTGCAATGTGTACCTGCAAGTTTTGGGTGGTTTTTTTTTTATGGCTGGTTGCCTGACTGACACTAGCCCTCCTTGGTAACGTAGAAAGGGAGATTAGTAGAAGAGAAATGGGTAAGGAACTGCAAGTATCAGATGAGGAAATGGGACTGAGGTTCCAGTAGCTCACAGAAGCCAGGCGTCTTGACTTTCCATTACTGATGAAACCACGAGAGTGAGAAGTACCTGCTTGCTATACAATAAATAATTACCATTTGACACAGTCTGTCCAGACAACTTTCCAACAAAGTATCTATCAAACAAAATCTGTATAACATCTAGTGTAGTTGGCTTAAGTGTGAGGTAGGCAATAACTCCTGTCGAGAACACAATAGTTATAAGTGCTTCTGATGTCCATTCACATGCGATTATGCTTCTATCGCGAAGTTTTGATTCTAATTGTCGGAGCTGTCTGGGATGAGCTGCACGCCACAAACCTCCTCGCTGCTCGCAGTAACTCCTTTTACCAGAATCATACACTGTATCGTCAACTTTTTTTTTTTCATATCTGTAATAATGTCAACAAAACCAGTTAGTCGCAGACAGTAATTTCTAATAACTAAGAAAGTAGATAACGCCCATAAGATTTAATAGAAACAATTATCTAGAACTAACACTGTAGTTATGAATACACAAGTACTGAAATAATCATAATATTTATTATCTTTGAAATGAAAGTTTGAATAAACTTTGAAAACTTTTTTCAGTGGTAGAGCCATGCTTAGGCACGAATGGGCCGGCTCGACCGGTGCGATACCACGGCCTCACAGAAAACCGGTTGTGAAGTAACGCTTGCGTTGCATTTCCCCGAATTGAGTGAGGTTTCCGGAGGCCCAATTCCCCCTCCCCCCTTTTCTCTCCCCTCATCTCTTCTCTTCTCTTCTTTCTCATTTTTTCCATCTCCTCATCCCTCCTCTCTTCTTTCCGCTCCCTGCATCCCCCATCCCTCATCACCCTCAAAGGCGGGCAGCGCACTTGCGACTCTTGAGTTGCAAGTGTCCATGGACGGCGGTGTCACTTACCATCAGGTGACCCGTCTGTTCGTCTATCCCCCTATAGTATAAAAAAAAAAAAAAAAAAAAAAAAAAAAACTTACTTAAAACTTCTAAAATCACTGTTTTTTACTTGTAAAGCTTCGTCACTCGTAAGGAATTTGAAGTTGAAATTAATCATTATATGAGTTGTTTTTTCATAGTTACATAAATTGTTATTAATTAAATTTATTTTAAGTAAAATTTATTTAAAGTCGGAAAACAAGTAAATAACACAATGACACGATTGACAAATATGTTCAGTGTGACCATAGAAAAACAATTACCTAGTGTGACCATGTTCTGTAAGGATTCTACGCACAGACTTTTTCTTTCTGTTCTGTGCGGCATTTCATTCTATATCACTATTTACTATATTTATTTCATTAAAATCTACTTTAACTAAACCACACAATTCAGAAAAAGATTTCTTGTTTTAATTTACTCAAAATTTACCTAAAATACATAAGTCCCAAATTTGATATTACATATTAATAGGTTTAGGTAATATTTATTTTATCATATCGTAAAAAGAACTTACAACGTTCCCTGATCCTGATCTTGAAACTAAGAATATTGCGTTGATGAGCAAATTCCGGAACTCAACAACAGATAGCGCTATTCTAAATCCCATCAACTATGATGTCAACCGATTTTAGAATAAAATCGATATTAATTTGATTTAACCGTTATTAGAAGCTTATTTATTGAGAGAAAGGGCCACTACTATTCCCGTACTATACGATTTTCTCTTTCTCACCGACACTTGGCTGTGGGAACGTTCGTATATAAGGAGGTCCCCAATCTATGTTGAACTATTTCAACTTTTCAACCAACCAGTCGTCTTATCGAGAAGTTATTACCGTACGGATTGCCACCGTCACTTCGTCTAGTACAGGTGTCAACCGACCCGTGCACTGAAGCCTTGCTGTACGAAGTGGCAACTTCGCTGCCCGGCTTCCCTGTGAACGTTTGTTATTCCACACCACTACCCTCAACCACTGGTGTCCTGTGCGCCGCCCAGCACACACACCACCGTAGCCACTAAGTAGGACCACACCTCGCACTTCACCATCAGAAGTGCCTTTGGTTCCCGCCGACCTAAATTTCCTAGAGGAGTGGAGCTTATAGGTGGCCAAGCGAAACCGACGGAGGCGAAGTAGGAGCAGAACGAGAAATGAGAGAGAGAGAGAGATGAGACCTACGAGAATACGGTGACCATGCCGCTGACAACTGCCCGCGTCCACACTACGTGCGCAAACTGCGAGGGGAAGCACACCGTTAACTACACCCATTGCCCCGTCTTCGAAAGCGCGCCAAGGGCAGGTATCAGTGAACCCACAGCCAATAGGCAAGTAGTCACAGGGGGCATCAAGAAAAGCAACCATGGGCGGCAATAGTCACTTACCATCATCACCTGATGGTAAGTGACTATTGCCGCCCATGGTTGCTTTTCTTCCCGTCTGCTCGTCTGTTCACATGTTTGCACGTTATTTTATCACTTAAAAAAAACGTGTGGCACTCGGGGACTGCCGCGGTAAAGCTATTGCATATAATTTTTTATCAACTTATGCAATTATAGTTATTTATTTTTTATTATTGCATTTTTTTTCTATGATATTAATTCAAGTTTTTTATTTGATATTAATTCAAGTTAAACTTTTTGAGCGTGGTGACCGATAAGAAAACATTTCTTTTATTGAATAAATGAGAAGTTAATATCGTTTAAAATATTTTTAGTATCTAACAATACATGTAGGTTATTCAGGAATTGTTATCATTGAAACTTAGGTTTATGATAACTGAAATAAGAAACATACATACATATATGATAGATACCTATACACCTATATACTTTCTCACAAACAGCTGCTTACGTATTCGTCCGATTTCGGAGCAGCTTGTCTCGATCCGTGCGAGCTTCGTACAGTCGTACCATATACATACACGTTAAGCGAACGCTCGGCCGAGCTACATGGTAGGCGAAGTGGGGGGTGTTAGGTTTTATTTTCGTTACGGAATTTCTTGATTCGGTCGCCGCGTTCAAAGCCCGCGATAAACGCTATGCAAAAGCTTAAAAAGATTACTTAGATACCAGCCACTTTTTTAATAAAAGGTTATACAATAACTATTTTTTAAGAAGTAATCACGTTTTAAGAAAATAAACATTCAGTTTGTGTGATGTGTTGTGTATAAATATTTGAAAGTTTTCTCTACTTCATTAAGTATTTAGAAAGGCACAAATGTGAACAAAGAACATCTATTTGATGCATAAAACCTGGTTTATTGCCAGGAAACGCTCAAGATCGTCTTATATTGCCTGTAATTCCTTAGATGATGTTGGCACAGGGACACAGGAAAGAAGGATAACTTCAAATTACCAGAATTCTATCGATGAATTCTAAGTTTTCCGATGTTGAGTGGCCGGTTGGAATAACTTTAGAATATATAATTTTGCATTGGCATCGCTATAGCAAGTTAAAGTCGTCTAAAGTCAAAGTAAAAAAAAGTAGGTGCACGTGTTCCTGATTGACCGGTACTAAACGTTTTTGGGGATGGATGCGATTCGATTGGCCTCCTTTAACTGCACTGTTGCTAGTGAGTTTGCATTGCATAGCTACACAAACGGTTTTCTGTGAGGGTCTGGTATTACTATGGTCGTGACAGCCCATACGTGAGACTCCCGTAAACAGTTACTTTGCAAAGGCCCCAGATGCTAGGAGATCACAAATATATTGTATTTAAACAGCAACGGTCATTGAAGTCTACGTTGAGGACCTAGACCTTTGACCTGAGCTGTTCTTTATATCAATGAGTTCCCAGAGACAAAATCCCAGATATATGCTGATGATGCAACTGTATTTATTTCTAGTAATGCATTACTGTGGGAGAGCCATGCTTTGGCTTGAAAAGGTTGGTTCGACCGGAGTAATACCACATCCTGACAGAAAACCGGTAGACAAGCAATGCTTGCAATGTATTGCCTAATGATTTGCTTTGATGATTGCTGTGGTTGTCACTTACCATCAGGTGATCCGTCTGTTTGTATGTCTACGTATATCATAAATATAGTGGTTTAGAAATAAATAAATATTTTATCGTAAGCGATTGGTTAAAAAGTATTGTTTCTTTACAAGATATAGCTTGTTTTAGTTTAGTAGTTTAAACCACAAAAGTAAACCCCCTAAATCTAAACACATTGGAAGTAAACTTGAACATTGCATCGGTTAATCATGTACGTCAATATTCACACCCCCAAAACTTATTATGTTGTAGATGTGACCATTTAAAAAAAAAAAAAAATTAAAAAATTAAACAAAATAATTACTAGTCATTGCTATCCCCTATCACTTACTTCAAAAATTTCGTTTTGCAACTAGGTCGGCTTATTCCGGATGCTTCCGCTGCTAACATAAGGCGTTATGTACTAGGGAATTCCACAGATATACAGTCGACTTTTGTTCTGCAGAAGAGGGGCCTGAGAAGTATTTTTAGAGACAAGGGATATTATTTTACATACTCAAGTTCTGTTTTTTGTGAGAGATAATTTGGAATACTTACTTCGAATTAAAAAGTGAATCAAAAGCCAACATTAATAGAAAACACATATCCAAGAAAAGAGTAATAGAAGTAGATAGGTAGATATTTAATAAATAACTGACGTCAAATGTATTTTGTAATTTGATGGAATTCTTCACATAAAAATGTCAACAATTTTAAAATAATAAAAATATGATTTAATGTTTTAGAATCATAATAATTTTAATTCAAGTTTATGGTAGGTATATATCAATAAACATTTGAAAGTTTAATTATAAATATTTCATTTCTTACTGTATTTTTAATTTTCACTGTACTATAATAATCAAAATACTGGACTGTATATTCTAAATATTCTATTCTGTTTTACAATTATAGTTGTATGTTACGTATACCTACCCTTTAATATCGACTAAATACTCTTTCACATAAATATGTATAATTTGATATCCACCAGCACCAAACGAAATAGGCTATCATTATTGAAGGAAATTAGGTATAAAACATACCTACTTTATTATTTTCTGTGATACTACTTTATTTAAAAGTATTTTGCTACTGTGTGAGTAAAATAGAAACTGATTTAGGCTATGACATATGTAGGTGTACATATAGTATGTATGTATGTAATGTCTTTGTGATTCCTTTTACAAGATTCAAACCTTTCACAAAGTTATATATTTATATCCAAATGGGTATGGATTGAATATAAAATACATAATTTTCTTCGTAGGTTTTCAACTATCTTGTAATGGAATGTAAATTATTTTCATTGTTCTGCAAACTTTTTGATAGTGGTTTGAACGATATAAAATATAGGTAGTCATAGTAGTAATAATAACTTCAGACATCTGTATGAACTAGTCTGTCAATAAACAAACCTAAGTATATATTTATAAGTATAAACATATTATAGATAATTTACATTCGGCAATAGAAACAAATTATCATCCTCAAGTTAGATTAAAAAAAGGGTTTTTAAAAAATATATTAGTTTGCTTATAAGTTACCTAATTTTGGTAGATTGGTCTATACGGCTGGATAGGAGGTCTATTCTGCTGGATAGGAGGTCCTGGTCTAAAAGAGTTGTTCGTGAATGTTGTTGGGTTTAGTTTGTTGGTTTCTTACCCATAGGCGTAGCTTTGAGCCATTCCCTGAAAACGCTGAATAGTGTCATGGCGTCTTGAATGATGTTACGGTCTGCGAAACAAAACTGCTTACGTCTGTGTCAAATGTCAACAAAACGAAAAACAATACGGAGTAACCTGCTCTGTTGTATGAAAACGTCAACAACAACAATTATGTTTGCGTGGCATGACGTAACACTTTCTGATTGGTGTTCACTGTCACGTGACTTAATGCCTATTTTTTTTCAATTTATTTTCTAAAAATATTAATATTAATAATCTTTAATTTTTTATGAGAAATAGACTGGTTTTTTTATCTTCATTCATAATTAGAAACTATAAACCAAGCAATTTGTTATTAGTGGACATAAGCCTATTACCGAAACCGTCTTCAAAAAGCTAAAATAATCACCTATGTTGCCGGCGCCACGCCGTCACTTGAGTCTAGATCACGCGCCAACCTGCCATAAACACACACAAACGAACAATCTGCATATAATTGTTACAATACACGCATCCGCACGATCTATCGTCCCGCTTTTATTGAAATCTTTTTTACTTAGGATAGTGCATAAAATCCCTAAAACGGGTCGACGCGTATGTTATTTTTTCTATGTTTTACAGAGGTTTTCAAATTTTTGTAGATTTATTTGTGGCTATATGGTGTAAATTTTTAACATTTTAAAGAGATTGCCGCCAATTAAACACCGTTCTGTACATATCTGTAAGAAGTAATTTTATAAAAAGTTGCTGCTTTGATATGAATATAAGAAAAACCTTGAAAAGTCTGTTATTTTTTTTTAGTGCATATTTATATTATGAAATCAGCAACATATTTATAAAATGGTTAAAATGAACACAGTGTAGCCATAAATAAAAATAAAAAATCAAAAACTTATAAAGGCTTAGACTTAGACTTAGGAAGTTATTATTTTTCATTGAAACACATTAATAATTCTATTTTGCTTTGGAATTCGGCAGAAAGTCCGTTCATGTGCGTGTTTTTGAGGATTGATTAGTTTAATTAGCTACTTATCTAATTATTTTCCAAACCCTGTACATATTTTAAGAAGGTAAAAATTAGGAAATAGAGTTAGGATTTTATTTGTTATATTTTTTTGCAAAACATGAAGACATTGAAAGATATAAGATCATTTTTAGAAAAACTCGAACTGTCAAAGGTTGATAATGAAAATTCGACAAATGTAGCGGATCCAAGTGATAGTTCTTCTGCACAACCTAGAGCACCAACAAGGACGTTTCAAGAAAAAAACCGAAACAATGATTTCCTTCCTTCCTGTGACCTTCAAAGTCTTCCCAACTGTTAAAATAAGTGCATTCTGATAAGGCGATTCCGATTTTACTGTTAGCTTATTTCTGATCAGGCACGCTATGCTAGGTTGTTCACCGTTTTCTACCAAATCTGTTTAGATTTGGTAGAAAACTCTTTACACTCCTAATGAAGAACGAAGTAACGTCGTTTTATTACTGTCATGAGTTGGTAATAAAGCTGAAAGGGTTTTATAATCTACTGTGTTTCTAGAAGTACTATGAGATTTCCAGCACGCTCGGAATTTTGACATCGTTATGTAACATTTTCTCTGTAAGCGTATTACCTCTTATGTAAATTAGGCGACACAATACAGTGACGTAAATAAAGTTAAGGCTACACAATACAGTGACGTCAATAAAAGTTTGTATTACAGTCTCAATCGAGAGTAAACAGAGTTAAATGCTTACCCCACGATCATTCCGATCTCAGGCATGAGTCCTTTTTTTTTTACGTGTGGTAGCCCCCTCGGGCGGTCATCCCACCAGGTTTTTCAGTGGAAGGGTATGTCGGAATCGAACCGACTAAAACAACACGGTGTGCCATACTGCGCCTGAAGTAAGAGGGATCCAGGAACGGCTTTAGTAAGTCATCCGGACCCCTCTTAGCGCCACCAACTGCGGGTAACCTATCAATAAGGCGACGTGCAGACACACGCGGAGTGCACCCCCTCGCGGCTGGCCACAAGGCAGATGGAAGGGAAAACCCGTCCCAATCACCCGCGGCCACACTCAGGGTGGCATGAGGGGCTGGTAAGCGCGCCTCTGCCACCCGGTTTATCGGCGACGGATTGGGTCTGAATGGGGATCGTCCTCCCGGGCCCTCTCCGCCGCCTCCTTCTACGACACTGCGATCCTCGTAGAAGCTAAATCTCACGGGGGAGTTCCGGCCAACGCGCACGTCGCTTTCGTGGATGCGGTGTTTTAGCCGCGTATGGCTCTGACCGCCAAGACCCTCTGAGGCCGCCAAAGACGTGCCCTTTCAGACAGAGACTCCGCCGACACCGGTGCACCGTACAGTGCCATTGACCGGACAACCCTCGTGTATAGTCGTCGACACTTGGGCCACCCAAATTGGGCAAGAGACGCCCAAGGGCAGACGCAGTGCCGACTAGCTTCGGAGCTAGCTGTAGGAAGTGCCTGTCGGAGCGCAACCTACCGTCAATTATCAGGCCCAAATATTTTATATGGGCCGGAATCGGTATGAGGACCGAATTGACCACTATTGAGGCACCGGAGCGCCCTCCGGTGCCACGACGGGGCCCATGGAATAAGTGGAGTCAGAGTTATTTTGATTGCGTCGCGGACATCGCACCAGGATATTACTGATAATGATTAATGTTCCGTTGTATAAGACGTGATCTTACCGACTGCGCCAGGTAGATTCATTTATTAAAGAATGTACAGTAAGATGACTTATATTCATGGCTTATAGTTAGAAGGCAACTTGATGTCTTCCTGTTCATACTGTTAAGCTGATGTAACTCTCATAACACAACACACAACGAATACATCGATTTCCACTGGACTTCATTGGCAGATGTGATGATCCAAGGAGTAACAACGATACCTATATTTTGAAAAATAATGTAGAATACGCTCGATAGCTCAGAGTGCCCGCGGGGTGACGGGGTAGTATGAAAATTTGAAGTAATTAAATGTTTTTCTAATCTGCTTTTTAAAATGACAGTTTTTTTTTTTCACTAATATTTGTTGCAAGGGTCAAGGGGCAATGGCGACGATTTAGACCGTGGCATAAGCAATAAACTTGATTGCCCTCACACAGCCAAAGCTAATGTACTTGCTTAGCAACAGTTTCTTTCATTAATCAGAAGATGTCTGTCGTCTTTTGTTACTTGTCAACTTTTAAACTTTTTACACTTTATACTTACCGTTATGAGTTTATTGAAGAAGCTTAAATTACTAAAAAAATATTTAATGAAGACAAATCACAGGCATCTGCTACCTTAATTAGATAACTTGATGGATTTGGAGAAAGTAATTACCAAAATTACAATTTTTATAATTATACGGTATTTAGAAGTATATAAGTATATTTATCAGATGTTTGGTTACCATACTACAAGCTCTGCTTAGTTTAGGATCAGACGGCCTTGTGTGAGATATGTCAAGTTATTATTATAAAAAAAAAATGGAACTGTATGTCGACTGATTATTTAAGGTGAGTGGTTCTCGGTAGTCTAGAATAGGGTCACCCTATCTCTTTTCATGCGTATTGTAAAAGGTGACAAAGGGATTGGATTGTTATCTATCAGAGAGTATATAAAACTTACAGTTGACATATTAGGCTTTCTTCCCTATTCAATAAGCGTGACTAAATTATGTTTATCAAAATTTTTTCGTTTATTAATGAGCTGGCTACCCCTTCGGACATAAAGGAATACAGGAGGGTATGTGTGTGTGTGTGTGTGTGTACGTTTTTAAATATGTGTGTCCTAACTGTCTCATGTAAATCAACTGTGATGATAGATAGATAGATGAATAGACTTTAATAGGATAAAACATTGCAATATTTGCTAACTAACGTTTTGCAATTTGCGATCTCTTATAGGCAGCCATTGGCTTGCCAGAGAAACGCAGATGGAATTACCTAAACTAAAAATTAACTTTGAAGTGATTCTCAATTAGAATGCAGCAACATATGTATTACCAACAGTATGGATAAATATACCTACAAAGTAACGTAAATAACCACAAACACAAGGTAAGATAGTAATACATACATGACATAGGTATGCATACTCCACGAAAAGGTAGTCTGAAGCGCATCACAAACATTATACAATTTAGTTCTGCTTGCGTACCCCTATTACGTAAGATGGACCAAATAGAGCCTATCACACGTCAACCGGACACTGTTCCTACTGGTGAATGGAAAGTACATATGTATTTTCTAAGCAGGTTTAAATTGTAAACTGAATAAGGAATTAAAACGTATACAGCGTGAGGCCTATACATATTTGTCCTTATAATATTATAATTTTATGACATTATCCAGAAAATTCAAGGCCGCGCGACCGAGGTCAACACATTCGGATATGGCTTTATCCAAAGAAACTTTTGAATGGATCAAAGGCAAATCGTATTTTATGGATAATATTTTGGTGTGTAAGTTTTGTGGTTTGTTGAATAGTCTATTTCTATAAATAAACATAAATCATGGGGTTCCACGAAATGCACAAAATAAATTGAACGATAAAAGCAAAGTTGCCGATAATGAGCTATAAATAGGTTTTATATCTAAATATGTATACATTTATTTAGTATATGGATTGGAGTTCAATTCCTGTAAAAGTAATGAGGGTTTTGTAAATATATTCTTGTTTAAAAGGTATTATTACATTTATTAAAATATCTACAAACTTATACTGAACTTTAATTTTTTTGTAGCAGTATGGTTTGATATCTAGAGCGTGTAAGTCATACCAGAACTAGATAAGATGCACCTGTACCTACTATTCTTGGCCAGAACCGAGCAATATTTTAATCATCTGTACGTCATTTTTAATGTGTATTAAATATTGAATTGACACAGATGATAACGGCTACACCTACAGCTCTTTACCTACACATCTCCCTACTATCTATAATATTGAGTACTACAGGTTTGCGTCAGTTCTCTTTACCTCGTCCTAGACCAAGCGGAATGAGTCCGTTATCCACTACCACATCCGGTGCACCTCCACCCAACACCAAACTCGCCATTACGAAGTGTCCTGGCATTTATAAAGACTACGCCAATCACCCACAAATTTCCGTGAGATATACAATTTGATTACTGATGAACTGAGATGGTGCACTCGATACGCGATTAACAGTGTACGCTTCTTTGGACGCCTGAAAAAAGTATTAATAAAGTATTAAAAAGTCTTTTATTATTCCATAATAAGGTAACGATTGGTTCATAACAGTCCTAACCTACTCTTTTACTTTACAGTATAGTCCATCAGGTTGTCTGGAAGAGATCGCAGATTGTGATAAGACCGCCATTTGTACTCACCTATTATTATGTCCTTTTTTGATACCTCACGTGTACAATAAAGAGTATCTATCTATCTATTTATCTTTTATCCAGGGCATTTAATTCTACCTGAGTGCATCTATGTATGCCAAAAGAGTAGGTTAGGACTGTTATGACCCAATCGTTACCTTATTATGGAATAATAAAAGACTTTTTAATAATTTTTTCAGACGTCCAAAAAAGCGTTCCTGTAGCGATTGTTTCGTAGTCAATAAATTTATACCGGACGTTTTATTTGCGGAAAGACGTCGGGTATTATGATCGCTTTATTGATTTTCGCACTACAGAAACTAGAAGACTGTATCTAAGGGGATCTTCCACGTGATATAATAAGTTGACGTTGTTAAGTGAATCTATCGTTATATACCTTATTTATCTAGTTGAGATGTTTGTTTATTCTAATATTAGTGGAATAAAACTGGTACGTAATGAAACATTTGGATTGCGTATTTTCACAGGCGGGAAATAATGAGATTATGGCAATCAGACGCTCTGTTGGGATTATTAGTATTAATTATATTTGGTAAAGTACCGACTTATAAATAAATGGCGGTCCACATTATCTGGGAACGTGTGGCTACGCAACGGACAAGTATTCTCACATGTGCGAAGTCGCACTTGTGAATGCCCCAGGGGGCTTCTGCGCTGCTGAAAATTACAAGGCTAACTCAAGTAGTCAGCCCTGACGGAAATTTGGAAAGATAGCAATATGCCAATATAGTCATTAATTGTTCATAATGAATGGACTTTTACGCAATAATCAATACATGTTCATAAAGAATGGACTTTTGGGAGTATAATACAGTAGGACAATAAAAATTTTGGAAAACGGACTTTGAAATTGTTTGAAATTTAGTTGTACTGCGATACAATTGTTGAATTTATTTTTTAATTGCTCATACATACACTCCCGTCTGTATCCCCAAAGGGGTAGGCAAAATTTGGAAAGGAATTTGGAAAAGGGATACTTGTAATCAACAAAAAAAAACTGGAAAGATTATTTAGTTTTAGGCGAGTGAAGCCGCATGCGAAGGCTAGTGTCACTTACTGTGCCACCAACTAACACATAGTCCACGTGAGGAGGCCAAAGATTAATATAAACTTGGTCCCTGATGTTACAAACATTACCGAGGTATGTAAATATCTAACTTTACGACTTGTATAGTACCTACGTACTTATACAGATACTCATACAGATAAACTTTGCAGGACGTCGTTACTGCAGAAATGTAATACATATTATTTAAAATTATAATATCTAACATTATATCAAACCAACGTCTACTTGCTCGATTTCTCATGAAAATACTTTAAATCTAAATATATTCACTATTAACATTAAAATAAATACTGAACTGTTCGCCATTGTCTTTGATTCCAAAATTGGGTACTTATTCAGAATTTATGTATATTATCAAAGAAAATTGATGACATAAACCTTAAAGCTGAATTATAAGAGAACATTTTATCGTTCTGTCAGCTATAACGTGCCCTTGGGTTGATAAGTAATTAAAATTTCTAAGCAATGGTACCTGTTTCAAGGCTGCGAACAGGGTACTTACAATTTGAGATCCGGATAATGTAAACGGTGTTAAAACCAGATGCCGGTCATTACTTTGCTTTATCGAAGATATCTTTCAAAATTTGACTTTCACTTGTTCTTAAGCATTAAAGCTCGCCCAAAGAAGATCGTACCACCGGTTAACTAAATATTAGGTTTATAGTACGTGTTAGACTATTTTAATTTAATTGGCCTGTTAGTCTAGTGCAGGGGTGCTCAAACTTGAACTGCTGGCGATCTACCTCAATATTTTTAAACTACTTACGATCGACTTGAGAGGCTGCAAGTATGTGTGATGCAGGGTTGTCGTACATACACGATACACCCTACCTACCTAGGTAGGGTGTACCGTAGCATATATAGATATTAGCTTTCCGCACAATTTACATTATCTAAGTCAAGGTTTGGGTTAGGTTTACTTAAGTTCTTCTCTACAATATCAATGAAAAAACTCCTAGTTATTCAAAATTGCGAGTTTATTCGTTGTTACAAAACAAAAGAGTTACATATGGTGTTAAACTCAACTAAGGAGTGACTTTGGATCTTGAAGCGTGGCACTGCATGTCCTCAGCATACTTTTCATAAGATAGTGCGTAACCACTGAGTGCCAATCGCAAGCATGATGACATATGATCGTCAGTTAGTCATTTCAGAAAATGCAGACTCGCACAAGTAAGTTGACCCAAACATTGTCGTCAGTTGAAGGGCGATTTGCCTTAGATTCGGATATTTATCTTCAGATATAAAACACCAGAAATTTGTATCAGATGCTGTAGCTTTGAGATGTATATCTGATATAATCTGCACCAACTCATTTTCAACAGAACATGAGTTCATATTAAACTGACTTGCTACTTCAGTGGTTAATTCCTCAATGTTTTTACATGAAAAAGGATAACTCATAAATGATGCTATATTTGCCAATTTACTGCAATCATAAAAACGCATTTCGAATTGTCCCAAAATATTTGATAATTCAGCCTCATACGTATCATAATTCAACTGAGGAATCCTTGCTTTCAAAGACGGAAAATGTTTCAGATCCTTTCTTTTCAGTTGATCTATCATAAGTTGCAATTTACTTTTGAATGCGTTTACTGCGCTAATCATCTCAATAATAGTTTTTCCTTTACCTTGAAGCTCCAAGTTAATGGTGTTTAAGTGCATTGTGATGTCAGTCAAAAATGCCAAATCAGTCAGCCATTTTTCGTTTTTCAACATCTCAGTGTCATCACCTCTTTCGTCTAGAATAGCTGTTATTTCGGGCAATAATTCTTGAAACCTTTCTAGGAATTTTCCGCGACTCAACCACCTGACGTCCGTGTGAAGAACTAAATCAGTGTGTTCAGCTGACTCCCTATCTTCCAACTGCAACTTAAAGAGCCGCCGTTGCAAGCTACGTGCACGGATGGAATTCACAATTTTTGTTGCAATGCTCATAATTTCCTCCGTGTTTAAAACTTTTGAACACAGTTTTGTGTTCAAAAGTTTTAAACACGGTTTTGTTTTGTTTTGTTGATGTATAATGCAATGGAATGAAAAAAATGAAGGGAATTCTTCATTAGCTCGACACAATGCCACAAAACCGTTCTTGTTTCCAGTCATTGCTAGTGCTCCATCGGTTGTAATGCACACTAATTTATATATTGGTAGCTTGTAGTTTATTACAAAATTGATGAAAACGTCATATATATCTTCGCCACGGGTCTTCCCCTTCAGAGGAATGATTGTCAAAAATTCTTCCTTAGCCAACATGTCATTGAATACCATCCGAATAAAAATACACAGCTGGGCAGTGTCTGTCATATCGGTGGATTCGTCGAACTGTAAAGAAAAGTATGTACATTCCATGATATCATGTTTTAGTTTATCTGCGATGTCCTGACTCATGACTTCAATACGCCTTGTGACAGTCGGACGAGATAACTGAAGTTCTCTAATAGCAGACATGATTTCTGTTTTAATTTTAAAATCTCCAAATAAAGTCTCACCCGCTTCAATAAATGCTTCCTTCACAACCGATCCATCTTCGAATGGTTTCTTGTGTTTCGCCAATATATGAGATATTTTAAATGACGCGATCGTAGCAGCTTTTGATTGTTTGGCTGGTCTTGTGAACATGTTTTGTTCTTTTTTCAAACAAGATATCAAATTACTTACTTTTCGTTTTCTTAATTCACTCTGTGGCGGAAAATCCTTTTCATAGTTTTTATGAACCGTTTTATGATGCCTCTCTAAGTTACCACGCTTAGGTATTGCAACTGACGCACGACAAATAACACAAATGCACTTATCCTTCACCATACAAAAGAAAAATTCTTCCTCCCAATCGTTATTAAAATAATACGTTTTAGATTTCTTCACTGCACTCATTTCGCACTATTTAATAATAAACTTTGTATCGACGTAGTATCGCCTTCAAGTTATAATTCAGAATGACTCCAATTCCTGCAGGCGCAACATTTATATCGGCGTGAACGAAAGTCTCGAATGTTCCCGTCAAACGCGCCGCCCGAAATGGTCTAGTACAGTCTAGTCTAGAAACAACGCGGCTTTTCTTTGACAAGTACCGCGCGTTCCTTTGATAAAGCCGCCTTTTGCCGCAAGCAGTGTTATTACGTAATAAATTTTTGTAGTTTAGTTACCTACTTATTAAAAAAAAATTTCTTCTCAAGATCTACTCAAAAAGCACTCGCGATCGACTGGTCGATCGCGATCGACCGTTTGAGCACCCCTGGTCTAGTGCATAGTTTCTCTACCTTGTTTTGTTCAACGCCCACTTTGAGAATATTTTTTTTATCTTAATTTTACTTACCATGTCGCGTAAGATAGGATACGAACCTCATTTCTGAGTTTTAAATTAATAATGAAAAAAGAATGTTTCCAGGGCAGCAATTCACACGCATACTTAGTTATATTGCGGAATATATTTATTTTTATATTATATTGTGGTATATTATTATTATTCAAAAGACATGAATAAGAAGGTTGAAATGATGCATTTTAAGGAGTTTGTTAAAAAAAGGATCGAATTTACTTAAAAGCAACCGTAAGTCGCCGCGTTCAGTAACATGAAGTCGATTTATCTTTTTAGTTACCAACATGGCTCTGTAACGTGGATTTAGTGCTGTCACTAAATCCACGTTCAGCTAAATTGGAAAATGGGAATGTTTTTAAAAATCGGTGAAAAAACCATAATCCTTTGTACAGTTGTAAATCGGCTTCTGCAGCCGAAATTCTTGTTGTGTGTCTTTGGGTTTTTCGTGTGGTGTGTGTGGTTTGGAGCCGAAAGCCACCTAGACTTTTTACCTACCTATCACTATGAAAAACTTCTACTATGGGACGACCTCTGAAACTAATAAGTTAAAAAAATTAACATAATGACCGTACAAAGCAAATACTTACACGTATTTAGGAAACTATTGTATATATCCACAAACATTTAAAAAAGTTTAGCAGAAATTGTGACATGCACAATATTAATACTATAAATGAGCATAAGCTTGCACTTAGAAAAAAAAACTGTGTAAGATTTTATAAGAAGATCTCAAGTAACTTGACCAGATTACTAATAAACTAATTTAAAAATCACATGAACGGCTCTAACTTCTAACACTTGAGTTTATTAGTACCTTTACCAATAAAGGTTCCATTCAGCTTAATGAGTATATTTAGATATAATCTATAATTTCTTTAATTTATTTTTATCTACTGTATAATTTATTTGATGTTCATAAGTGCTGTACCATGGCTGTATGAAAAAAAAAAAACTCAAAAACGCTGCCGTTTCCTACCTATATATTTACACATTGGCGTAGTTTGGACTAATATAGACGTTTGCAAAGTTGCATCACTTTTTCTTTAATTTCCAAGATCTACCCAATAAATCTATCTCACCAAACCTGTTTTGACACAAAATACTTACTCATGATGGTAAAAAAATATAAATACGCGGAGGGAGAATATTGAAAGGCATGATAGATTTGAAAAAGGTTTAAAATTGTAAAAGTTTTCTCCATATATATTTATAACTAAAATCTAAAATTTGTTGGGGAACACATTGGACTAACTCATGACGGTATGCATCGTTTATCGGAAAGCTCCATTTTCCTGGATCATTTGTTTCCAGTTTACAAAATTCTGATTCTTTATTCTCCCGAAAAGTTACTATAGATGTGCCTTCGCTAAGATTATGGAAAGTTCCAGCTCCAATACAGTGCTCAATGTCACTTGTAGTTTTCTTGGATTCACTGTGCATAACTCCGTTTGATTAAGACCTAGTTTTATTATCATTCTTTTGAAAAAAAAATATATCCGATTCTGCAGCATTCTAAAGATTTTTGTTTTAACTTCGTCTGCTTCTGACAACGTTCGGTAATCATATCGAACCAGCAACCGGAACTGCAGTTTGAGAGGTCAATATATTTTTGTTCTAATTTAAAAAATCCGCTTACTAGGAAAAAGAGCTTCATAAGCTATGACCATCTGCTTCTTTTTTTCGCTTCGATGCACCGGCTTCCCATTTTCGGTGCGCATCTCTAGCCTTGCTCGGGCTGGACATGATATCTGTAAAAAATATAGTAATTTACCAATGCGAGTTATGTGGAATTTTATTTTCAATTTAGAGAAAATTACAATATCGTATATATATACAATATAATTTTAGTATGAAGAATATTTGGTATTTTTTTGTTAAAATATATTTTTTTATTAAAATATACTATATAAATCCAATCTGAACGCGAGTAAATTTAAACTACGCGTTGAGACATTTTGTAACTTATATTATGAAAAATACATGTTGGGCACAAATTATATTTACGAGGATTTGATCGTGTCGTTGCCATCGATATATATAACAAAATAAAATATTAAACATAACAAAAGAGAACACATTTATGTACTACGGTCGCGAGCGAACTCCAAAACTCCTTGGTGTAGTTATATTGTTATATTCACTTATTTTGGTCATTTAATATATAAATAAATAATTTTTTACCACTCAATTTCGGAGACTAATATCATTTCGGATATTTTCATAGAAAATAGTATTATCTTGTAACAGATATATTCAAATCATTACCCTTTATAAATTGAGTGACATAACGATATAATATTAACGATACCTATTGCGGTGAGTTTGTGCATTTCGATCAAAAAATCTTAAATTGTATGGAGTATTATATCTAATCTATGTTTGAGCATTCCTACTAATTATCTATATCATTTCTTAAATGATAAATTACATTCATTCGGTTGAAAAATTGTTAAAATTTTATTACTTACCTTATGATTTATTTATTCGTTCGTTGGTTCAGCTCAGTTGGTTTCTTCAAATCTTACTGTACTTATTTATCCTGATAACAATCATAAAAACGCATTTCGAATTGTCCCAAAATATTTGATAATTCAGCCTCATACGTATCATAATTCAACTGAGGAATCCTTGCTTTCAAAGACGGAAAATGTTTCAGATCCTTTCTTTTCAGTTGATCTATCATAAGTTGCAATTTACTTTTGAATGCGTTTACTGCGCTAATCATCTCAATAATAGTTTTTCCTTTACCTTGAAGCTCCAAGTTAATGGTGTTTAAGTGCATTGTGATGTCAGTCAAAAATGCCAAATCAGTCAGCCATTTTTCGTTTTTCAACATCTCAGTGTCATCACCTCTTTCGTCTAGAAAAGCTGTTATTTCGGGCAATAATTCTTGAAACCTTTCTAGGAATTTTCCGCGACTCAACCACCTGACGTCCGTGTGAAGAACTAAATCAGTGTGTTCAGCTGACTCCCTATCTTCCAACTGCAACTTAAAGAGCCGCCGTTGCAAGCTACGTGCACGGATGGAATTCACAATTTTTGTTGCAATGCTCATAATTTCCTCCGTGTTTAAAACTTTTGAACACAGTTTTGTGTTCAAAAGTTTTAAACACGGTTTTGTTTTGTTTTGTTGATGTATAATGCAATGGAATGAAAAAAATGAAGGGAATTCTTCATTAGCTCGACACAATGCCACAAAACCGTTCTTGTTTCCAGTCATTGCTAGTGCTCCATCGGTTGTAATGCACACTAATTTATATATTGGTAGCTTGTAGTTTATTACAAAATTGATGAAAACGTCATATATATCTTCGCCACGGGTCTTCCCCTTCAGAGGAATGATTGTCAAAAATTCTTCCTTAGCCAACATGTCATTGAATACCATCCGAATAAAAATACACAGCTGGGCAGTGTCTGTCATATCGGTGGATTCGTCGAACTGTAAAGAAAAGTATGTACATTCCATGATATCATGTTTTAGTTTATCTGCGATGTCCTGACTCATGACTTCAATACGCCTTGTGACAGTCGGACGAGATAACTGAAGTTCTCTAATAGCAGACATGATTTCTGTTTTAATTTTAAAATCTCCAAATAAAGTCTCACCCGCTTCAATAAATGCTTCCTTCACAACCGATCCATCTTCGAATGGTTTCTTGTGTTTCGCCAATATATGAGATATTTTAAATGACGCGATCGTAGCAGCTTTTGATTGTTTGGCTGGTCTTGTGAACATGTTTTGTTCTTTTTTCAAACAAGATATCAAATTACTTACTTTTCGTTTTCTTAATTCACTCTGTGGCGGAAAATCCTTTTCATAGTTTTTATGAACCGTTTTATGATGCCTCTCTAAGTTACCACGCTTAGGTATTGCAACTGACGCACGACAAATAACACAAATGCACTTATCCTTCACCATACAAAAGAAAAATTCTTCCTCCCAATCGTTATTAAAATAATACGTTTTAGATTTCTTCACTGCACTCATTTCGCACTATTTAATAATAAACTTTGTATCGACGTAGTATCGCCTTCAAGTTATAATTCAGAATGACTCCAATTCCTGCAGGCGCAACATTTATATCGGCGTGAACGAAAGTCTCGAATGTTCCCGTCAAACGCGCCGCCCGAAATGGTCTAGTACAGTCTAGTCTAGAAACAACGCGGCTTTTCTTTGACAAGTACCGCGCGTTCCTTTGATAAAGCCGCCTTTTGCCGCAAGCAGTGTTATTACGTAATAAATTTTTGTAGTTTAGTTACCTACTTATTAAAAAAAAATTTCTTCTCAAGATCTACTCAAAAAGCACTCGCGATCGACTGGTCGATCGCGATCGACCGTTTGAGCACCCCTGGTCTAGTGCATAGTTTCTCTACCTTGTTTTGTTCAACGCCCACTTTGAGAATATTTTTTTTATCTTAATTTTACTTACCATGTCGCGTAAGATAGGATACGAACCTCATTTCTGAGTTTTAAATTAATAATGAAAAAAGAATGTTTCCAGGGCAGCAATTCACACGCATACTTAGTTATATTGCGGAATATATTTATTTTTATATTATATTGTGGTATATTATTATTATTCAAAAGACATGAATAAGAAGGTTGAAATGATGCATTTTAAGGAGTTTGTTAAAAAAAGGATCGAATTTACTTAAAAGCAACCGTAAGTCGCCGCGTTCAGTAACATGAAGTCGATTTATCTTTTTAGTTACCAACATGGCTCTGTAACGTGGATTTAGTGCTGTCACTAAATCCACGTTCAGCTAAATTGGAAAATGGGAATGTTTTTAAAAATCGGTGAAAAAACCATAATCCTTTGTACAGTTGTAAATCGGCTTCTGCAGCCGAAATTCTTGTTGTGTGTCTTTGGGTTTTTCGTGTGGTGTGTGTGGTTTGGAGCCGAAAGCCACCTAGACTTTTTACCTACCTATCACTATGAAAAACTTCTACTATGGGACGACCTCTGAAACTAATAAGTTAAAAAAATTAACATAATGACCGTACAAAGCAAATACTTACACGTATTTAGGAAACTATTGTATATATCCACAAACATTTAAAAAAGTTTAGCAGAAATTGTGACATGCACAATATTAATACTATAAATGAGCATAAGCTTGCACTTAGAAAAAAAAACTGTGTAAGATTTTATAAGAAGATCTCAAGTAACTTGACCAGATTACTAATAAACTAATTTAAAAATCACATGAACGGCTCTAACTTCTAACACTTGAGTTTATTAGTACCTTTACCAATAAAGGTTCCATTCAGCTTAATGAGTATATTTAGATATAATCTATAATTTCTTTAATTTATTTTTATCTACTGTATAATTTATTTGATGTTCATAAGTGCTGTACCATGGCTGTATGAAAAAAAAAAAACTCAAAAACGCTGCCGTTTCCTACCTATATATTTACACATTGGCGTAGTTTGGACTAATATAGACGTTTGCAAAGTTGCATCACTTTTTCTTTAATTTCCAAGATCTACCCAATAAATCTATCTCACCAAACCTGTTTTGACACAAAATACTTACTCATGATGGTAAAAAAATATAAATACGCGGAGGGAGAATATTGAAAGGCATGATAGATTTGAAAAAGGTTTAAAATTGTAAAAGTTTTCTCCATATATATTTATAACTAAAATCTAAAATTTGTTGGGGAACACATTGGACTAACTCATGACGGTATGCATCGTTTATCGGAAAGCTCCATTTTCCTGGATCATTTGTTTCCAGTTTACAAAATTCTGATTCTTTATTCTCCCGAAAAGTTACTATAGATGTGCCTTCGCTAAGATTATGGAAAGTTCCAGCTCCAATACAGTGCTCAATGTCACTTGTAGTTTTCTTGGATTCACTGTGCATAACTCCGTTTGATTAAGACCTAGTTTTATTATCATTCTTTTGAAAAAAAAATATATCCGATTCTGCAGCATTCTAAAGATTTTTGTTTTAACTTCGTCTGCTTCTGACAACGTTCGGTAATCATATCGAACCAGCAACCGGAACTGCAGTTTGAGAGGTCAATATATTTTTGTTCTAATTTAAAAAATCCGCTTACTAGGAAAAAGAGCTTCATAAGCTATGACCATCTGCTTCTTTTTTTCGCTTCGATGCACCGGCTTCCCATTTTCGGTGCGCATCTCTAGCCTTGCTCGGGCTGGACATGATATCTGTAAAAAATATAGTAATTTACCAATGCGAGTTATGTGGAATTTTATTTTCAATTTAGAGAAAATTACAATATCGTATATATATACAATATAATTTTAGTATGAAGAATATTTGGTATTTTTTTGTTAAAATATATTTTTTTATTAAAATATACTATATAAATCCAATCTGAACGCGAGTAAATTTAAACTACGCGTTGAGACATTTTGTAACTTATATTATGAAAAATACATGTTGGGCACAAATTATATTTACGAGGATTTGATCGTGTCGTTGCCATCGATATATATAACAAAATAAAATATTAAACATAACAAAAGAGAACACATTTATGTACTACGGTCGCGAGCGAACTCCAAAACTCCTTGGTGTAGTTATATTGTTATATTCACTTATTTTGGTCATTTAATATATAAATAAATAATTTTTTACCACTCAATTTCGGAGACTAATATCATTTCGGATATTTTCATAGAAAATAGTATTATCTTGTAACAGATATATTCAAATCATTACCCTTTATAAATTGAGTGACATAACGATATAATATTAACGATACCTATTGCGGTGAGTTTGTGCATTTCGATCAAAAAATCTTAAATTGTATGGAGTATTATATCTAATCTATGTTTGAGCATTCCTACTAATTATCTATATCATTTCTTAAATGATAAATTACATTCATTCGGTTGAAAAATTGTTAAAATTTTATTACTTACCTTATGATTTATTTATTCGTTCGTTGGTTCAGCTCAGTTGGTTTCTTCAAATCTTACTGTACTTATTTATCCTGATAAGTACAGAAAGATTTGAAGAAAGTAAAACATATCACTTTCAGTAACGTTTAAACAATCCGTATACACACTCAGTAACAATTAAAAAAAATACATTGTTTTATAATGTAGTCTTAATTATAATGCAGCAATGAAATTATGAAATTAGGATGTGAACGAGACTCAAACAAAGATCGGGGAATACCCAGTTCATAGCCAAACTTTCTTCTAAATGGCTCTCTTACTCGAGTCACACGCGCCAAGTTTGGCGAAGCGAAAGCCTACTTGTTTACGTGTCTTTATACTAAAATTGGGAGTTATGTTTTATATTATCTATTTCATAATAATACAGGCCACAAACAAACACGGTTTTAAAGGAGATAAAATGTTATTGTACTTTTATTAAAAAGAAAAACTACACTTTTCATTTATATACAATTTGAAAGACCAATAAACTGTCTTATTCTGAATTACCAACTTCTACAATTTATGAAAATCTCCCTTTTCCCCAAATATACACACCATCTTCATTTTTTGTATTAAGTATGCGTTTATGAGTTGCCAATATTTTTTAGGTTTTATTTAAATTAAAAATAAACGGGGATTTTAAGTATGATGGTATCACATTCGCAGGGCGAGGCCGTGGCGAGGACCCACTTCGCCCACGCATAGCTACGCCACTGTACCTACATTACCAAACTAATAAAAAATTTACGGGCAGTCTTTGGGGACTGCCGATAGAAGTGAAAACTAAGTAAGCGATCGAAATGGATTTCAGATTTCGCTTTTTGTTCACCCAAATAGTATACATATTTACACAGTATACATATAGCTCAACGAAAGCGTACGGTGACGATGACGCCAGTTCCATGATTTTTGTTCACCCAATAAGTGCTCAACGCGCCTAAAGAAGTTTTCACTTTAAAAAATCCCTTTCTCTGAGTTTCTTTGAGTGTTCTAACTGTAAAAGTTGTTCATGTTACATGGATTTCGGCTACAAAATTAATAAAAATTCATATGGTATAAAAATGTAGAATATATCGTATTGTTACTAAACATAATACGTAATTTAAATAAAGTCTACCTAATGCTCCGAAGGTGCATTAAAATAAACTCATGTTAGTGAGTGTTAAACTTGGAAAATAGCTCTCAATTAGAGAAGATGAGCCTATCCCAATAATAGACTGATTTTATACCCCGACAGTAAATCTCTAAGGGCTATCATGGTAGGTCTTATCTTTATTTCGTTCGTGGGGTATAAAACAAAAGTACTGCCGTGGAATTGTAAATTTATTTGGAGATCCGCGTTGACCTTGGTCTACGGTTTGCCACTGATTCACCTATCAATTTATCAATTGCTCATCTAAGATAGAATAATAATAGAATTGTATTGCAATTGAATAAAGTAAATTTATTTATCAATAATCAAAACATGTTTTTTTTATGTGGTTAGTCCTCCTAGTACTAATTTCTTTTTTATTTCTTTACTAGCTGCGTCCCAGTGTGTTGACCGCGGCTTATCAGGTATACATAAAGCAGTCTATGTTTTAATCAGGGTTTTAGCGACCTCCATACCAAATTTTATCAAAAGTGGTCAAGCCGTTTATGCGTTACGAAGTTACAGAAATAAAAACACACACTCAAAAACTTTCAGCAAAATAGTATTAGAGTGATTGAAAGCAAATCATAAAAGTCATTTGACATGCAATAAACACAAGAGGAGCCTCCTCACTCATTTCGGGGAAATGCAAAGCAAGCGTTACTTCACAACCGGTTTTCTGTGAGTCCGTGGTTTCGCACCGGTCGAGCCGGCCCATTCGTGCCTAAGCATGGCTCTACCGCAGTAAATATTTATATTTATATTATTTTTACCCTTAACGGAGGGCAGTGGATTTACGACACTTGAGTTCAGGTGTAAATGGGCGACGGTAGTCTTTCAGGACCTCAGTATTCCCATCTACTCCTTTGTCCCCATAACTTAAAAATGTAGTAAATCATTAATATATAACATAGCAGCAAAGGATGTCTTAGAGAAAAATCTAATCCCATACAAACATATATGTACTATTGGCTGTATTCCGAAGGGGGTAGATAAAGGCGTATTACACGTCGAAAGTAAGCCGACTCTAATTTTGACAAATTTAAGTAACCCTATTAGCTCTCAATCATTTTTGCACTTTGAAACTTAATAGGAATATTGGGAGTAGGTTCGGTTTGCACGTCCTATTTCAGCAAGTGCACGTCAAAGCGCGTATGTTGCGTTTTTGAAAAAAATAAAACTATTCGCGCCACCCTAACTCCCCGAAGGATCCCAGCGTTTATTACCAACGACCTCGGAAAGTGATACCGGTGAACCAAGGTACTTACCCCCGTATACTGCAACCGCCTGTCAGTCCGTCAGTACATGGGCTGCTGTTTCCTCCGCTTCCATGCATGTTCTGCACTTTGGGCTGTCCGTAGCAGCTATGGCAAAGAGCTGTTTGTTAAAAGAGCCATGTCCAGTAATAACACTAGTTACCATACGCGGCTGTCTGCTGCCAACTTGTATTGTGTTGCACTCTGGTTGATAATTGGGAGTATATTGAAAGGGAAAAGGAAAGAATATAGAAAGGAACGAATCATATTTTATCCTCCTTAAAGGTACATTAGTTTTCCACTACAATGTTTTCAAATATTAATAGATAAGTAAATATCTATCAGCAGTCACTGCAGCGAGGAGTGTAGGAAAGCAGTTTTTTTTTTAACGTGTGGAATCCCCTTGGATCGTCAACCCGCCGGGGTTTTCAGTGTGGAATCGGACCGACTAAAACTACACGGAGTGCCATACCCTGTCTAAAATAGGAGGAATCCGGGAACAGCTTTATTAAGACATCCGGATCTAGTGTTAGACCAGGTCGACCCTGGTCTTTTGAAACCAAATAAAATCAAATATAATATAATTGAAAGTAGATTCAACAAAAAGCTCATCGACGTTTTTGAAAAAGCTGATATTTTCACGGCAGAATTTTCGATTGAAAATTAGGGTGCTTTTTCGATATTAGGTCAAAATAAGGTGAAACAATAAATATCTTAAATAAAAAAAAATACAGTGTATTTGGGACATAAAAAGGTAAGTTTACACCAAATTTTGTGGTATTTTTTTTTGTAAAAGATAAAAATAAAAAGGCAAAAACTAGTTTATTTGAATTTTTCACATAAATTTCGAGGGTATGTGAAAAAAGTCTAAACATTAGACTTACAAAAGTTGTAGATCTTTTTATTACCTACAACTTTGTTTTTTAACTTTTTTCCATAGGACTTGTACTTTTGCCGGAAATCGAAATAAAACGTGTTTTACTCACCGCCTTCCCCTTCCCGACCTTAGATCGCCTGTAAATTATTTTTCCTTTCATTTTTATTATATTCTCTTCCTTTTCTGGGTTTGGTCCTATTACTTTTAATTCACTTCTTACCATTTTCAAAGGCTTCAGCCCTGGTCTATATAGGAAAGTACTACATCAAACCACCCCACATTCCACCCACCAACACATTCATCAAGTCTGTCGAAAATGGCCATCCAGCTAAAGTCTGGAATTGCCTGATATCACTTGGTGTTGGAAAATCTAGACAAATACGACCCACGTATCTGAATTTCATAATAAGATTAAGGGGGTCCCTGTACGGCTTAGCCGACATGTTTATTATCTCCCTTCTTTACAATATTTTGTTTAATACCTCTAACCCTTCCCACCTCAAGGAACGTTTCCAGATCCTAAGTGAAACACATATGAGAACACTAAGGTCATCGGAAACAAACATCTGAAAGTACCATCGCACTCCAAAAATTTTCACTACAAATCCTTTTCAGTTCAAGCAGCTTATCTAGAATGCACTGCCTAAAACAGTGCGAGACGTGCTCGTAGCAGTCGTTGTCCTTATAGTTGCAGGCATATAATCATTGACATTAAAAATCAATGACAATAAAAAAAATATAATTCAACAAGAAACAAACGTAATTTACATTTGTTTCTTGTTGAATTATATTTTTACCTAACGATAGTGTTAATATTGTCTACATTCTGTATGTCAATATATAAGTATCTTATATGTAGTGGTGTGTATGGTGATAAAAAATATTATATAATTATCTATTTGTTTCAAATAGTTTAATAACCTCCTTAGATTAACTTGTACATCTTCAAACTGCTCTATGTACTAATCCATTACAAAGGTTGTCTGGAAGAAATCGCAACTCGCGATAAGACCCAATTGGCGACCCAATCAGCTTTTTTTTATTTTATGTTATATCTAAAGAATATTGAATTGTAGTATTTTGGATCTGTGAGTGCGATGTACAGTTGGGACTATACCCAATTGTAGCCAACTAAGTTGTACATCAAATAATACAATAGAGTAGACCTTTGCTGACGGATTTGTTGCTTGATTTAGTTTATTTGAAATATAACAATTACACTTGAGCCATTACAAACGTGCGAACTGAGTCATAAATCAATAGGATCATAGGGATGTGATAATGTCTGCACAAGCCGTTATCGATGAAAGGATGTCGATCGGACGCTGGTAGCGGGGGTGACGCGGTAGGTTAACGCAAATTAATTTAAGATTTATAAAATTTCATATAGTATGTTTTTAGAAGAAGAAATAAAAGCAAATACTAAACACTATTTTGTATCTCTTATTTCAGTAACCTTTCTTTCGCTCTATACCACCTATTATCGACTATCGACAAAACTCTTTCTTATATCTTAAATAAGACCCATAAGCACAAGCGAGAGTAGCAATAAAATGATTAATGACTCAGTTTGCATGTTTGTAATTGCTAAAGTATAGTAAGATTGTTGTGATCCAGCTCCTTATAATATTCTGTGCTTTCATATTAGCAGAATAGATAGTGTATAGTAGTGGTCTAGATGAGAGGTCAGAGGGCTCAGACTTCCCCGCATCAGCAAGATCGAGTTACATAGTGTACTACCCAGCCCTGCTTAAGTTATTGCTTACACAGTTACACTCCTCCGTATATATACTTTTTCATATACTATTTATACTTATCAATATACTTCCTATTTTTCCATCTAATTCCCAACTGCGCGGTTGACGGCAACAGGCTTAACGCACATTATGTAAGTAGGATTAAACTATAGTTTTTGTTTGTTTTCCGAATAAATAAATAAAATGAAAAGTGTGCAAATGTGTTCGTTGGGTAGGCTTCTAACCTACCTCTTCGGGGTACAGTATATGCACATATGTTAGGTTAGATTTCTCATAAAAAGAATCGGTCAACTGATCTGACAATCGGCGTCATTGTCGTTCAAAATAGTTTACAAGCAATTTCTTTTTGGGACAGTACTAAGGTTTGACCGGTGCCAGACTGTTTCGTCTACTTCTAGCAGAAATCAAGAGACAACAAACTAATACAACCACTGCCGTTCCCATATGAGGACCAGACTTACAGATCGGTTCGGACGGAGATAAGAGTCAAAGGATGTGTAACGCTCCAAAGTATTCCATTCTTATTTTACTTTTCAAATTGTTCTGGTATAATCCGGTTTTAGAAATTAAATCTAACATTGAAGAACTTATTTCACATATATAGGTTACAAAAGTTTAAAATACAGAAGATCCGAATATACTCGTACTAACTTGGTAAAGTCTTCCCCATATTGGGGTTTGGTCCTTACATTATTCTGACTTGTTGCCTTATTTTGCTGCATACTAATTTAAATCAGGCATCCGAGTTCTATTAAGGAATAATTTAAGTTTATTTTTAATATTTTCGGGAGAGATATACTCAGAACATTTTAATAATTATGGAGCACTGCATAATGATTATGGTTTGAGACCGAGCTAATACTCCGGTTGAGCCGGCCTATCTGTGCCTAAGCATCCCGCATTTAAATTAAGAAATTGAAGAGATTTTTGTGTTTAACACTTGCGTAACTGGAAACGATACGTAGTAGTTAGTTTTTAAATGTAGATATGTTCACTTAATATAAAAGATTTTTAAAAAAATTCATTTCATTTAAAAAAGTCTTAAAGTGGTTGTCACCTGACTAATTGGAAGCTTTCCTTATAACATTAGACTTACTAAAATTGTAGGATGTTCATACGAAAAAGGGAAAGCCATACTTTGGCCAGGCCGTCATGGGCCTCTCCGCTTCTTCCCTCTAACTTCTTTCCCCTCCTGTCAAAAATCAACCATCTGGTGACCCGTCTGTTCGTTTGACTTTTATACTATATAACAAAAACCTTGAGCCCCTATATGTTCTTAAAAGTCATAAACTAAAATGGGAAACATTTTCTTTATAGATGCAGTCATTGTGGAACGTACCATGCTCACAGCTAGCTCTGGTTTTGGTTTAATTCGATTTCGACCAGTACCCTGCAATATGAGCTCATTGGCTACTTTTATTAATACTTTGTGTTCACCTTGGTTACGATGTATGTATGTAATACTCAAAAGCAGGAAACAGTATTACGCTAGAAACTTTTGTTGCCTGTTGCTATAATTCATACATAAAATATGTAACAAAGAAACTCGTCATATCCGGGAAGGGACAGGGGAACTTTATTATAAACTAGCTATTACCTGCAATATTGCCTGTGTTTGTGATCACTGCTTCGATCCTTAGGCTCGCAGCGTGATGTTCTAGCTTACATTTTTTTTTATGAAATAGGTGGACAGACGAATAAACGAGTCACCTGATGGTAAGTAACCGCTGCCAATGAACACCTGCTATCCAAGAGTTGTAAATGTGCTGTCCACCATTTAAAGGGGATGGGGGAGGACAGGGGATTAGGGATCAGAAAGAGGTGTGGAGGGCGAATGGAGTGGAAATAGGAACGGGAGAGTTGGGTCTCTGGGGCCCTGACTCACTCGGCAAAACAATGCAAGTATTGTTTGTCTACCGGTTTACTGTGAGGCCATGGTAATACTCCGGTCGAGCTGGCCCACTCCCATTACACAATAAACACTATCTAATACTAAAGAATAATTTAAATCCGATAGTTCCTGAGATTAGTGCTATCAAACAATTAATCAAACAAGAAATTTCTTCAGTTTTATTTTATTAGTATAGATACTCTTGTTTTAGAGGCAACATAATGTACACCATATACTTGAAGGTCACATTATCCTGATAATCGTAGGCCAATATACGTGCAAACTGTTAATTTTACTATAATAATGCTGATCTTTCACGTTATAGTAAAAAACTTCATAACAAATGTTTATTAATTTTATATAATGTATATTTGTTGCACTTATTAGATGTACCTTGATATATAAATGTTAGTTTTTCGCACTCTGTATAAACTTTACTGTCAAATCTTACATTCCTCGGGTCTGCTAATATGCTGAAATGAAATAGAAAGCTTTTTCTTCACGTAATAACATAATACAGTACAACTTCGATATAACAAATCGGAAGGGAACAAATAAATATTCGTTATATCAAGTAATTCGTTACTCTGAGGTTTGTTATATTGAGGCTAGGTTGGTCTAAAATTTGTTATAAAGAGGTAAAACAATCGTTTTGTTCGCCACAACATTACGTACTCATCTTGTTATAGCGAACGACTACTAATAATTGAAACATTTTTATCAAATTATGTCGTGACTGAATCACATACTATAGGAGTAAGGGTCATATTGGTGGGAACGTTATATAAAGATTTTGGGTTGACAAAATTTGATAATTTGAGGTATTTACACACTGTTTTGATAGTTGAAAATTCGTTATAGAAGGTTGTTCGCTAAAAAAAATGGCAATGTAAGGGTATATTTTACATTGACTCTTATGGACAATTCAAGTGGATTATGAAGAATTTGTTAAATCAAGGTAGTCGTTATATTGAGGTACGTTATATTAAGGTTGCACTGTATTATTGTTGTGTTTGGATTACTGTTGCTTTGATTAAAAAAAAATAAGATTTTTTTCCTTGAAACACAGACACATATTTACATCGCTTATGTATCTTTTGATATACTTAACAGCTATTACAAAATAACTCACTGACAAAACACAAGTGTCAATAAATCAAAATGTTTTTGTTATCATAAAAGGTTATTAATTTATTATTATTAATAAAAAATATTATTAACTAATTAAATATATTCATTTAAATTATTAATTACTATCTGTTACCCGCCGTGTTTACTATAACTTATTAATTAATTATTTAAGAAATACCTATACTAATTTTAATGAAATTCTTTTAATCGAATATTATAAAATTTTAATTGGTTTTAATTTTTTTTCGTGAGGTCCTATTTTTTTCTAAATTAAAAGTAGCCTAAGTTACTCCTTGTTACATCAGCTATATGCCAGTGAAAGTCCCGCCAAAATCGGTCCAGCCATTTCAGAGATTAGCCGGAACAAACAGACAGACAGACAGACAAAAAATTAAAAAAATGTTGTTTTGGTATATGTATCGTGTATGCAATTAGTAAAAAACGGTTATTTTAATATTATATACAGACACTCCAATTTTTGTATCAAAAAATTGAAATAGAAACGCGTTACACTCTTTATAAATAACACATGAATTCTGTAACTGAATAAAATCATTTTTCTACAAGCCATTTCTGTGGTGTACATCTAAATAATGTGATTGAATGTGATGTAAATGTAATTCATTAAATCTGATCACCATACTACGATACTTTTTTCTGTGTAATGTGCTAAACGATCTTGATCAGCTAGCTTTTGTTAATTTAAGTCTGGGTGAAGGTACTTATATGTATATCTTTAACCGATTTAAAAAAAGGAGGAGGTTCTCTGTTCGTCATTTGTATCTTTTTTATGTATTTATTAAGTGATTTTTGGCCAATTGTCAACAGAGTTTCAAATTTTTTATTATTCGAAAGAGTCTATCCTTCAGTGGTCCCATTGCAACCAAATCAAGACTTCGGGACAACCAGATCTCGGGACACCAGGAAAATACAAGTAAGTTTTTTAATTTTCGTTTTCATGATATAATGTATTTGTATTGTGCAAAGGAATTAGAAGGCTCAATAAAGGAGGTAATCTACTAGTGTTAAAAGTCAATTATTATAGAATACACTTAAGACACGTTCTTCTCATCATTTCGATAACAACATTTTAATTGTGATTTTCCTAACTTAAGCACTTTGTCTGCATTGTTGTTGGAGACATTGTCCGTGACAGCTTTTGAAAAGACGTGAAGGGTTTGTGCTAATTGGTTTTTGGTTATAAATGTTTCAAAGCACAGCTGTGCAATAGACACTTAGATAAATTAGTCCCAGACGCAGAGCAAATGATCGTGCTCGTCACACATTTTTTTGTCCTGTGTGGCATCCAAATATAACCAATAGACCATAGGGCCAGTAAAAAATTCTCAATTCTAAATGGCTGGACCCAGTGGAAGGTGATACTACAATATAATTGAACTATTCGAAAATTTTGTAAACCTCCTCTGTTTTTATAAAGTACAGACAGACGAACAGACGGGTCACCTGATTGTCAGGGACAACCGCCGTCCATGGACACCTACAACTCAAGACTCGTAAGTGCGCTGCCCGCCTTTGAGGGTGATGAGGGATGGGGGATGCGGGTAGGTGAGATAAGGGGAGAGGAAAGAGGACGGCGGGAGTTGGGCCTCCGGAAACCTCAATAATATCGGGAAAATGTAACGTAAGCGTTGCTGAACGATTGATTTTCTCTCAGGCCGTGGTATCGCATAGATCGAGCCCGACCATTCGGGCATAAGCCGTTTACTTTTAAGTTTTATTTCTAAAGAGTAAAGCGTTTCTACGTTAAGGGCGATGTTTTGTGGTCAGATTTCTTTTAAACTCATTAGGGATTAATGAACTTTGACAGAAGTTCAAAGCTTGTAACTTAATTCACGAAGCGTAGATGACATCTTTACTAGACGTCGAAGATTTGGTTTTTAATCTCACCTCACAATGAAGGAGTGTAATGTGTTAGGGCGCATGTATGTGTGTATGCGTATGTATGGAAGTGAATTTCTTTATTATACCATAACTTATAAATGTGTGGATAGATTGATATGTGGGGAAATTGAGGTTTAGTTAGAATGTTACCTATATTTTTTATTCTTACTTCTGTATGTTCTTAATTTTAAAAACATCCTGAGTGACAGTAGCAATTTTTTTTTTAAACTTTGATATGTCGATTATAAATGTAGCGGGTAAGTAAATAGTGGTTTTGGCAGGACATTTGTATTTATTAATTGAATTTGTAACTTGTTGGCAGTGAAATTTACTTAACATAAGACAAATAGTGTAAAACTGTTCGCTAAAAGTAGCTTATCACTTTTTTATATATAGTTACGAACTTCAAAGGCATAAAGATACATTACTTCAGCTCAAAAGTTCAAGGACATTGCTCTGTTAGAAGTTATAAACTATAGAAGTGACGTTAAATATTGACAGTAATGAATAATATGGCTATTCTTGCATAATGTTTCCTATACATTATTGTCATACGTCACATTAAAAATATCAAAGGATCTGATTTATGTAGCAAACGTTTCGATAGCGATCACTAGATTTCCCTTCCGATATAAAGCGATTTTCTTATAAATGCCTTTGTAGGATCTTTTAAATCGAATACTTATAGATCATTAAACTCGAAAAACTTCAGTTCACTGAATATAATTGCTTCCCTTTTTAAATGAATACGTTGTCAGCAAGGTAATGATGTGATGTATATTTAGAATAAAGTTATAATGTTTTTGTACCCTCCCGTAGTCAAAAAGCTAAACCAATATATTATGTTGAATAATATACGGACCCAAATTGTAAACAATTTAGTAATAACTTGTCTCGTATATTTTGTGGAATTAAAGTGCATTTATAAAGGGATATTTGTTAACGACGTACATGGATTTTTGTAGCTAATGGCTAGCAAAATTACTAATAAAAATTTTCAAATATGATTGACATTAATTATAAACATTTAACTTAGTTTCTCACTCCAATTATTTGAAATGCTTATTATCTGTGTGCATTTACTCTATGTTAACATATTGACACTAAATATACATGCATGTAGTAATATTTGTCATTTCAATACTTCTGCTTGACGGGTATATGAATATCCAGAAATTAGTGGTCCCAAAAACAAGTGAAACTATATGATGCACTGTATTGGACAAAATTCACGGGCTTTGGAGATTGATTAGCTAAATGAAAATGGGATACGCACACGTCTGTATCCCCGAAGGGGAAGGCAGAGGTGTATTGAACACCCACATTTTGCCAATTAGAATTTAGTCCCACTGACGTAATGGGGGCAATTGCCGTCAACCGGGCACTATATGATTGTAAGTATGCAACTTAATACGGCGCAGGTTCGGTTGCATATGGAATAATTTTCTCATCTCTATGCAGGGGCACTCTACTACCATTTTTTTTTAACCGCTTTCAACGGAGAGCGACTCGCATTATCGATTGTAGGATATTCCTGATCAGCTTGACACCTTGGCGTTGCATAGAGATGTAGCTGCAATCTGTATTTTCTATCGTTTATATCATGGAGTGTTCAGAGGAATTGTTTGGACTTATACGGGCCGCCGGTTTCCGAAAATAAGGTGATTAGACGTTCAGGTTATTGATGTTATATACATAAAACATGTTTCATAAAAATACGAAGGAGTATGAAAGCAAATAAATAGGATCTGTACTCAGAAAGTGAACTACATAAGCACTGCAATAGTACATTTTTAGCTTAGAAGAAAAAATATCAACATTACAACGTATGTTCTTATTACTGTATAGTTAGTACTGTATAGTTATATACAGTACTAATAGGTCCTGCACAGTACATAGGAGTAAGTAGGAGATAATAACTGAATGTGATCTTGAGTTAAGCTTCATTAATATAAGGAACTCCTCAATAAATTGTGACTTTAGCAACAATCGAGTTCATTCATGGGTCAATTAATTTGAATGCATTCAACTATGGCCGTTTTGCAGATTCTTAGTTTCATGTATAAATTTAAAACAAGTGAGTCTGTTAAAAAACTCGTAGATTAAAGTGGCAACTTCGATAAATTGAAAGAGAAACACGAGTTCATAGAAAAATTTGAGAGCTTCCTCATCTCGCATGGTGGCGACATCAAGTGGCCGCCGAGAGCGTGTGACTTAACATCGCTATTATATTTTCTGTTGATGTGAAATTGCTGCTCTATGCAAACTAACAAAATTAAATTTGTGTAATTAGTCCTGTCTTTAGCGTGTATGTTGTACTTCCATTCTTAGTTCCAAATAGTCTGGTGGGTCATCTATGTGGATGGGTTTGCAATGCGTGATCCTGTTGATTGCTACCTAAACCAATTTCTCAACGCCAATGGCATATTACCAGCGGTATTATTACCAGCCCGAGCGGTGCATTTGAAAGAAGCGACTCCTATGATGATGAAATAATAACTTGTAAGAAAAAACCACTGGTACTCCGTTTAAAAGGGGGCGAATACTGTGCACAGTGTAAAGAAAAAGTGATGTTTATGTATGTATAACTGTATTCGAGGTTAATTTATTTTAGAGTTCTACGTAAGGTAAATTATACATTTACCTAACGTAGAAATTTTAATGAATTTTATTATTATACTGGCTATTTAAGGGTAAGACCTCTGTTAAATATTTAGATTACAAAATTATTATTTTTTAATTTTAATTAAAACGATATCTCCCGCACTAGGACTGATTCCTGTGTCGCTTGAACTTGACCGACAATCAAATAACGGACACAAAGAACACCCATATTCGGGATGATAATTATGAATCACACAAATGGTTGATCCGTGTGAGAATTAAACTTACGACCTCTTGCTCAACAGTCAGGGTCACTAACCACTGGACCAAGAGACAAGTCATTTGATAACTTTAAGGAACGACGTCATGTGTATAAAAAATACCGAACGAACCGCTTTAACGTTTATAAAAAGACATATTAGATGAGGGAGTCATTAACCCTATTCAAGTATTAGCAGAGATGATTGAGATTATTAATTTATTATATTCTATTTTTAACATTTAACTGTACAACTATTGGCTTTCGAAGCCATTTATAGTTAATTTGGAAAACCACACTATTCATTTATTATTGGCATAATAAACTTATTATGTAGGTAATCAATAGTATTCAAGTTTGGAAAAAACATCTCATCAAACGTTGATAAACACAAATTATGATCATTTTGTGTTACAACAGTTTTTAAAATGTCTGGGGGTAACGCTGTGGACGGCGCCGTGTGGTGGGCGCAGCGGTCTCGTGTTATACGTACTTAGTTCCGTTGCAATAAAACCCCTTTTGATGAGACACCGTGTGGGTTTAGTCGAATCGATTCCAACAATTCACTTCACCATTAGTCGTAACTACCGTACCGTGAAGTGCCGACCCGTTGGGACATCAAACGATCTTCATAAGAAGGTTAATAGAACCAGTTTGCCAGAAAAATAATTTTACGAATATGTTAAGAAAGACGAAAGATTTTTTCTTTATTTCTATTTTAGTATTTAAATTGGCATCATCTACAAAGTTCAAGTATCATTTGTTATATAACATTGGATGACACGTGCGTCGCTGCCGCGTATCAACAACGATTTGAGGATTGCACAAAGTTTTAACGCTTGGGGGATCGAACCCACAACACTAGGCGCGGCAGCGTGGTGACCACTTAAACCGCTACGCCATGCGTACAGTCAAAAGTTCAAACATCATTGTTCCTGTTCATATATACCGCTTATCATGTTCCTTACACATGATAAGCTATACTCAATATTAAAGACAAATCTTCTGATTAAAGATATTTCAACTTATTATATTTCTAAAGAAAATTAAGTACCTCATATATTCATAATATCCTTAAATCGTAATATGCGTAAATCACTAACAACCTTCCATTCCAGGCCCTTAGCAGAGAATAACTACAAAATATAACATACACTACATTGATATTCTTCTCAGTCGTGCACTATTGTCAGAGTGGTCGTGGTTAGCAATTCGTATTGCCTCTCAAGGGATGCATGAGCTAAGTAGCTTTGTTACTGTTGTTTAGTTGATTAAGAAGATCTTTTTTTAAATATAAAATCATTAATATAAAAAAAAAAACATAAGAAAGAAGTATTCCTGACAGGTGGTGGTGGTATGGTATTCTAGTATAATGTTGCTGCGTACTTTAAACTACCATGGAATTCATGTTCCCTGTGCTCTGAAATACTCAATGCTCTTGCTGAAGGTCTAATGGTGTGCGAGAGAGTGTAAGAGATGAAAGGTAAAAAAATACGGATAGAGAAACAGACAAATATCACCATTCCTTATAACTTGGGAGTGCCGTGTTTCGGCACGCATTGGCCGGCGCAACCGGAGTATTACCATGGCTTGCATTGTGTGACCGAGTGAGTGAGGTTACCGAAGGCCAAACCCCTTTTCCCTTCCCCTCTTTCCCCTACTCCCTTTCCCCTACCCTAAAAGGCGGTCTTGAGACTCTTGAGTGTTCCAGCCTTACCATCAGGAGACCAGTCTGCTCGTTTATCCCCCTCTTCTATAAAAAGGAAATCCTACAAAAGTTCTATATACCGTACCATAACCACCACTATCAGAGTGGGAGAGCCATGCTTAGGTGAATATTGGTAGATAAACAATACTTGCGTTGTATTGCGGAGAGTTTGTAATGGAGGCCCGACTAATCTTCAAGTCATGCCCCCCCCCCCCCCCCTTATAACCTTCAAAGGCGGGCAACGTACTTACGACTCCTGAGTTGTAGGTATTCATAAGCGGTGTCGGCGGTTATCACTTGCCACGAGGGGACCCGTCAGCTTGTCTATCCGTCTATACCGTAAAAAGAATATATTTTCTTCCATAGGAACAAAGAAATAAAACTTATTGCTCCTTACATTATTGCTAAGACACCCAGTTGCAGGTCTTACGCATGCAATTCTATTGCGTATCTGTTAAGCTATGAAGTGCACAGTACATATATTCCCATACTGAATGTGAAGTGACTGTGATTAATGTGTGATAGTGTGTGTACTGTGATAGCTGGGCGATAGATGTAATGTACATCGTACGATGGCAGATATTTTAATGACAGTTTGATCGTATAAGAATCGGACAATTAATTTCAATATTTGATTCAATCGCAAGATATATACAACTATGTGCCGAATAAACCAGACATTGTACTTAAAACAACAAACTAAATTTTAATTCAAGTTCTCTTCAAAACCAACTGTTATTGATAGAAAGTAAACAAATCTGAGTGGGTGTAGTAAAGTTCTCAAAATACAGCGAATAACTAGGTGAGATTAAGATTGCTTTGATGAAATGTAAATAATAACTATAAAACTGATTTAAATAACCCTTCAACTAAACAAACTTTAATCTGCGTCCACGCTCCTGTCAAATTTATTTTTGCCTATCCCTCGGAGCAGCGCTTAACTTTTTACTGGAGGAAAGTTAGCCCTTATTTCTTTAAACGTGTGTGTAGAAAATGAGCAGAAGTGTAAAAACAAACAAACAAAAACTCTCTTCTTCTCCTTTACATGTATGCATAAAAACATTCACGCCTATCAGGGCTAGGTAGAGTTAAATACGATTTTGTTATTTCAATCTATATTTTACGACATCATCTGCCCGGCAACTGCGTTCTGCGGCAACTTCTTGGCCTTTCCTGTATTTATAATAAGCTTAACAAAATCCTCAATATAAATAATCTTACACGACATGTCACTAAAAATAAAATTATCACTAGACTACACACGAACTGAAAACATTCTAATATCACAAGAATAAAATATAGAATAGTACTCACACACTCAAACTAATACCCATACATATGTATATATAGATCAAATCCATGTTTATAATATGTAATATATATTTTTTGGATGCATTTTATTTGTGTTTAGCAACTAAGTCTACATAATAACAAAGACATGATCTTAAAGGTCACATAACTGAATACAGACTGAAGCTTTTGACCTCAACTGTTTATTTGAGGGGTGAGGTGCAAACTGCATATTTGCTCCGCCTCAAACTTTACTAGCTAGATTTCAACCAATAACTTATGAATAATGATGTTTGAATGTACTTGAACTGTTTTATGTAAATATTTGATTTTAAATATCGTAAATGAGGTAATTCAAAATAAAGTACCCACTATAGTACTTTTGGTAGTAACAACATTTTATTTATTTATTTCTACACAACTATTAATGCATGGCAAATATGTATTTACTTAAATATTTTGGAGAAACAATAGTCATAAAACCGAAAAAAATACTAGAAACTAAATAGACAATGAAAATATACAATGAAAACGAGCAGTTAAAATAGTCATATATTAATAGTATAAGTAAATGACTACTCATTTACAGTCATTTCCCCGTAATGAGTGAGGTTTCTGGAGGCCCAACTCTCCTCTCCTCTTTCCTCTCTCCTCATTCCCCTCCCTGCATCCCTCTATCCCTCAACATCCTCGGCGGTTGTCACTTACTATCAGGTGACCCGTCTCTTCGTCTGTCTAAAAAACTATACAAATCACGATGCGACCCTTAGGAGCTTAGCAGTGATCATAAGTGCAAGTTAAACTGTTTGGAACAGCTATTAAAAAAAAATGTTACTGTTCATTCCTCCATAGTTCATCTTATATGTATTTATACTGTGCCAGTGTGATTACTAGGTTGATTTTTTTAACTTTTTTTTTTTCGGTCTTTGGGTTATTTCCAATAAAAAATCACTAGTGATTACGTATGACAATACCAATACAAGTGTAGTCAATTAAGTATGTTCTTTGCTTATCATTATTTTTTCATTTACTTTTAGTTTGCAAATAGGATATCCAATCCAGGACATTGATTGTAATTTGCCTTATTGGTTTAAGCACCCTTTATTAGGAATGTAATATTATACCAGAGGGGAACGACTATGTTATTTCATTATTTGATCTTGGACCGGCGTACTCATCAATTTTAAGAATCATGAAACAAGGAATATATAAAATGCGCATCGTAACGAAACTTTAATACAACATTATTATTTACACGGGGTTATAGCCCCGAAGGGGTAAGCAGAAGCGTCTCAAACGTCATTTTGCCAACCATTATTTAGTTCCACTTACGTAATAGACGGCAGCAATAGTAACATCAAAATTCTCAAGAGAGTTCAAAACAAAACATTAAGAGCAATATTCAACATACCGCATTTTATTAATAACAAATATATTTCATCATTATCATCATCATCTATCGCAGTCCACTGCTGGACATAGACCTCTCCCATTGCATGCCACTTCGATCTATTTTCGGCATCTCGTATCCAGCTCCTGCCAGCCATCTTGCGTATATTTACAATGATTTAAAAATCAACAGTATCAAGGAAGAGATCACCAACTATATTATTAAATATCAGGAGAGACTATTTGGATTCGAGATCATACTAGTTATTAAACTAAATGGATACGGATTGCTACAGCACAAACGACTAACTAAAATACATAGCGACAGGTCCTCCCCTATAAGCCATTTTCTAGGGCTTCTGACGCTGTGCCTTTTCGAGGTCACGTAGGTTAGCCCGGATTACTCGGAACTCTTCGTCTTCTTTGGGAGTGAATTTGAATATTTTTCCAAATGGTCTTACGTTTGGTGGGTGAACGATTTTAAAGGTCAACTGAGAACAGGGGTGCCTCAAAATCCAGCCTGTGATCCCAGGTTGCTGTCTCCTGGCTGGTAGGGGTATTTGTGTAGGTGGCAGTGATGATCCCACCGTCTTGAGTATCTTAACATCCTGTGCAGCAAGGTCTTCATTTGCGTAAGTGTTTTTAAAAGTACAACAAATAATCAATAACATTCACATTAACAATATTTTAGCTAACATTGAGGCCACATTTGATGTTTTCACATCCTGATTTCTAAACTAAAAAGGGACTTAATTTAATAAAAAACAGGTTCGAGAACAAGTAACTTAAATAAACACGGTATATTAATAAATGCAGAAGATGAGAATCCAGTTAGGCAATGAAGACGGCCAGCTTTGTACGTGTTAAGCGGTACAAATTGAAGTTGATTTATTCTGACCAGTTAAAATATTATAAAATATAATGGTAGGTAATATTGATCAGTATTACAGATTGGTTATTATAATACACAACCTCATTCCTAGACGTACATACACACAACAATTCAAATCATTCCAGGTAACTTCTTCAATATACATATGTATATATACATATATCTGACAGATCGGTCAGTTATTGACTATACAATATAGAAACATATTTTATTATTAAAGTTTATTATGGTAAAGTAAAACTGCTAAAAGCTTTTCGCGTAATCGTAGTAAAAAATGTGTCAAAATCACGAGGGCCGTAAGGAATAACTAATGTCTAAGACCTTATCAGGTTGAATTAAAGGTTTTTAAATGGTCCCAATCGCTCCGCGTCGAAAACAAAATATATGAATTTCCAAATCGTATTTTTTTACGGTTAGCTGAATATAATAGGCCTTTTGGATTTGTAGAAATTGAATAATAAAAAGTCTAAAGAGAGTATGAAGACATATCAAACGTTCGATTTCGTTTTAATGTTTGGTGAAGGTTCAAACAATATATTTGTTTCGGATTGTGTGTTAATTATTTATGTTCTAGATCGTGATGTTACGATTCAGAAACTAAAAATAATTTTCAACTTTAACTTCGACAAACGCGTTTAACCATTTTTTTTGAGTTTAATTGGTAAAGATTACTCTAAACGCAAATCAGACAAATGGATTAGGTAGATTGTCACGATACACTGATCGTCATCCGACATTGACCTTAGTGATGTGAGTTGCGAGGTGTGTTGGTAGTAATGGTAGTGCACAAACGGCAGCCGGCGCGCCGCACCGCTGTTTTCAGTCGCGATTTAGCCGCGCCGCCACTTTGTCGTTCCACGCCACGAACGTTTTCCGAATTCCGCATTTACGTTGATCTCGTGCGTGTATTGTAAAACTAATGTTTATGACAGTGTGTATAACAAACGATATTTATGCTAAAAACCTTTCTGCGAATGCGTAGTAATATAAAATTATACATCTAGTGGGTGCTGAGTAATATCGAAGTAAGTAAAATAATAATTTACTTGATATACAGGCAACTAGTGTATGAAAATACGTATAAAAATACTCTATTTTTATTTTTAACTTTCATATTCATGACATATTATTTTTATACAACACGTTGTTATTGTAAAATTATGATTATTATGTTATAATAAATATAAATAACCTGTTTAACATGATGTTCTTTTATTGTCGTGTAAACTTTTATCACTTGTTAAAACTATTTTTATATATACTATTTTTTATATATATCACGACTATTCATTCAACAATTAAGTAATATGCACGTCGAAATGTTGTGTAGGTAGAATAATATTTAAGTATATACTTTTTAGTTGGTGCATGAAAATTTTATTTTACCGTAGTAAATAAACACAACAAATTATAAATTTGTGAATGGAAAACCAAATGTATATTAAACGACTATAAGTTTTTAACAAGATTGGTATTGATTTTCTTGAAATTAACTGCTCTCTGAGTGTTCAAGATTAAACGTTGTGCTATTAGGAAATATTTAAATTTTAATTCTTATTTAACTCCCAAAGAACACTATTGAGCAATATGCTTTTTAACCGATCACGTCAGTGAGACTTAATTATAGTCCATAAAATATAGGCGTTTACTATAATTATTTTTTGGTTTCTAATATAATTTGGTTCTCTAGACTCTAGACTCGGGAGTCTATAATACGTGAGATCGAGTCACGTTTTATAGACTCCCGAGTCTAGAGTCTCCAGAGTCTGTCGAGTTTGTAGAATGTACAGAGAATGGAGCAGCAGAATATCACTGATTTTAAATAGTGGCGTTTACCAAACGTTTACACTCGTAACTCAATAGGTTAAATATGAGTTTTTAAACATATTTTCTACTTGGCTTAAATTTACCCAAATAAATTACCATACATACACTTCTTCAGGATAAGAAGGTGTTAGGTAGATGAGTAAATAACACCTATATTTAAAAAATAAAAATAAAAAAAAAATATCAATATGACTATCAATATACGTTTTTCTATTAATATCGAAGTTTATAAATCCTAATTCAGTTGTCAGTTTTTTTCCATCCTATTATTGAGAACCGGATCTAAGAATGTTAGGACAGCCATTTTATATCAGTCTGAAATGAATTGTAAACGGTTTTATTACACTAAAGTGTTTTAAAGATTTATGAGAAAGAATATAATATTTTATCAGCAAATATCCTCCTTCAACCGTTCTATGCTAAATGTCAGACCGTAAACAGTGAAATATGTAATTTTAGGACTTGTTTAAAGATCAAAATTTATAACACATTTTGTTCATAATCTTTATATTTGTTATTCGTTTCAGGTATTAACTTTATTTATTTATAATCTCATCGATTTAACAAACGATTAAACGTCCCCATAAACTTACCTTCTTCTTTTGCTGAAGTTATCTAGAAATTTTATACCCTATGCCACTACCACTATGATTTTCATGTCCATGGGCTCATCCAGGCTCTGGGGTGTGACAATGAAAAATCATGCATACATGCCATTACCTTCCTACTTGCGCAGACGGATAAAAGCAATGTTTGTCAGAAATCACAACTCTAGCATAGCCACATAAAATTATTCATTAATTTCATTTCAACCTTTAAACAAACACAATTAGAGTAAAAGGGAATTCAGATTAATTTATATGTAAAGACCATGATATGGAACACAACCACGTAGAATTGGATTGAAAACTCAATTAAAGAAAAATTAATTTGTACTTTCATGTTTAATTTAAAGATAAACCTAGAGAAACGGCGACATGGACGATTTACGAATGGTTCGTGAGAAAGTGGTCTCTTGCTTGTTCAGTAAGTTGCTTTAGCTCAAAATGGCTGTATAAATTACTTTCAGTAAGCTTCCACTACACGACGTGACTTCGGAGAAGCGGCTTTGCATATTACCGACAATGGCGGTAATTTTCCACTACCAGACTCTAGGCACCACTGTTTTCTTTCTCAATATGCTATTTTCTCTGCAACAATTGCATATTTGTTTATAACTTGTTTAGTTTTTACTTTTCTATTGTTAGTTTATATTTTGAGTTAAAATCATACATAGTTCCTTATTTAATCCCATGTTATATAGTGTAGGTATATTGGAAGCCGCTTTACACAAGGGTGGATTAGGATGTTACAATTTCTTGTTAAACTATTTTTATAATAATGTTTTTGGTGTACAATAACGATAATTCATATCTTACCTTATGTATGTATGATGATCATTTTGGATTTTGTTTTCAGATATTTAACGCACATTTTATGAATTATTATAGTTTGGAGGTCTTTGACTTCAACGCTAATTAATGTAAGCGCGTAGGTTAAAGTACAACTTGTCACCCGCTATAATCATATTACACTAAGTTCGAATATAGACTGTGTTTTGCCAACAAATATTATGCATTTTTTTATACTATAGGGGGACAGACGAACAGACGTGTCATCTGATGGTAAGTGACAACCGCCGTCCATAGGCACCTGCAACTCAAAAGTCGTAAGTGCGCTGCCCGCCTTTGAGGGTGATGAGGGATGCGGGTAGGGGAAATAAGAGACGGCGGATTAGGATATAGGAAAGAGGAGAGGGGGGAAGAGGGGAGAGGAAAGAGGAGAGGGGATTTCGGCCCTCGGAAACCTTCACAAATGGGTTTTTGTGAGGCTTTGGTACTACCGGTCGAGCCTTCCCATTCGTGCCTAAGTATAACTCTACTACTGTTTCTTCTTCCATGTGATTTTTTATAGTTTTTCTGCTTAAATCTAGAGAGATAAATTGTTCAGGACACGCAGGCAGGGCAGTCATGTCATAAATATTGTTACCAGGAAAAATCTTTTTGTTTTCTATTGCATAAAAATTTATTACTGCAATGTATGTTAGTTTTGCATCTCCATTGGTTATCAATAGAAACATGCACCCGCTCCATGGGAAAATTCTTAATTCCCAATTTTATGGATGGTTTTAGAGACTGTTAGAGCATACCATACTCTTTAAAACTGACAATAAATCATAATCCAGTAGGTTTAAAATCGGGACTAGATGACGGCCAGTCTCCAGCTCTGATGAAGTCAGAACCGTTCGTTTTCAACAACGAATGGGTGAATCGAGCTTTATAACCCAGTGTTGAGTCCTGCAGAAAGGATATTTTTGGTTATGGAACATGTGTGTAAAGAGGCCTAACCACCTCCTAAAGAATCGTATCTTGTAACACTGGTACCGATGTTTTGACACCTTTTTACAAAAATATGGCTTACTCACTCCTTTATAACTAACACATCACTACAATATCACTGAAGTCGGCTAATGCCCACGTTGTACTCTGCAGACTAATTGGGAAGTTTCTATACAGCAAAAGCAAAGCATAAACCCGGTTATTCTGCTTGTTAAAATACTGCTCAATATACCTACTTTGTGTAATTCTTTCACAGCAATTAGGTTCGCTTTATCACCCCATTCCATTTTAATATCACAAAAATATTTAACACCAATTGGCGCGAAAACGAGAAAGCAATGAATTTTCATACAAAAATTACAGATTCCAAATTAAGATCTAATATTATGTTTTCTTTTAATGTACAAACAGTAACAGTATTAATGGCCAGACAAAATATACACAAAGAAACTAAATTGTTAAGTCCGCCGTTGAACAATATTTTAGTAAAAAGTGTTAAAAAAAAGTGAAAATAGACATTAAAGCTACTTCGACAGTTTTCAAATTCCTGGCCGGTAATGTTTCTCAGAGGAAAATAAATTACTATGTCCAGCAGTGGAGGTACTATAGCTGAAGAGATCATGATAATACATTTATTTATGTATAAAATAATGGATTAAGATTTGTATTTTCATGTAGATTAGAAATCACTAAATACTTTATCCCAACCGTAATTGATGAAATGACTTGCATATTCCCAAATTAACATTGTATGTATACACACATATATATGTATGTTTGAGATATATATATATATATATATATATATTTATAAACATTCATTGTTATTGGTGATTTAAATTTGTTTTTGTTAAATCTTTATTCATGTTCTACGAACGCAGAAATAATTACGAGTTCAACGCAATTAACAGTTTGTGCGAAAATGTTGATAACGTGGGATGTTTGGCATTATTCGGTTTAATTTACAACCGGATCCCTACATCTGTACAAATTGCATTTTTGAAATAATAATTACATGTTACAACTCTAAGGTATGCTGGAACCTTCCTTGATAAATACACAGTAGATTAGAAAAAAGAAGAGTGACAATAACACCATAAAACCTGTTTTTTAGAGGTAATGATACGTCCACACCATTATTATGTTTGTTAATAATCAATTAGGTCAGGCAATTAGGCAAATAGTACGGGTACTTAAGGACTGTACATACTTTTACCCCTGCAGGCGTTTGGCTAAGTATAATATTGAAAGGTATACTTTCTGTAATGAAAGCCTAAATATAATACTTTATATTTCAAACCTACGAGTTAATTTCAGTAAGTCGATCTCACGTTTCAGTAAAGAGTTTTCTTCTGATGACCGCGAGCGCCACTTACCCATTAAGGGCCTCCTACCGCAATTTGCAAAAATACGATTTTCAAAATTTAAAACTACAAAGCTAAACAAAAAAACAACAAAAAAAATGAACAATGTAATTAACATTTTCTACATTGCCATCTAACAAGTATGTGAACTATGAAATCCGATAAAGTGCACTAGCATATTACAGCTAACTGATACTAGATGGCAGTAAAATACAAGATTTATGACTGCATTTTTATTGTCTTCAGAAAAGTATTAAATCCTGAATTCGATAATAAACCTTTTTTTTTTAAATAAAGAAAATGTAACATTGCACGAAAAAACAATTCAAGACATTATATTCTTTATGAATAATATGGCGTCATAACATAATAATATTGAAATGTAATTTAAGAACTAAAGAAGAAACTTAAGAAATACTAACCGAATTGGCTTAAGCCGAAAACTTAAAAGGTTTAATTTGTAATGGAATGACCGAAGACACCTCTATTACGTATAATTTGTGTGAAATTGTATTCGAGCAATTGCATCGAATTAAGACTATTTAACATTAACCACAACGTATTTTTTATGTATTTTTTTCCGTGAAAAGTGCTTATTGTTTTTGTTTTAATCTGTGTATTTTTAGGTTTAATTTATGCAAACGGTCAAATTATTTGATGTTCCTGCAAAACATTACTCATGTAAGCAAATAATTGTATTGTTATGAGGAAATAAAGTTCTCTCATACTCCATCTGAATTGTACTGCAATGATTTTTTGAACATTACCAATTCTATTGATACGAGTGAATTAAGTACGTATTGCACGTGTTTGCGTTGCGTGCAATTGCGTTATTATACAATTTAGAAATAAATATCTGATAATATTAATTATCACAAATATAGGTAGTAATTTTTAATTTATTTGTATAGTTTAAATGTAGACCTAATAAAATGAAAAATAACCTCGACTTACTATAAAGAGTTGCTATAAACATTACGTATTTGTTACAAACAATTTGGGTCTATAGATTTATTATATAATATACATACATATTATACAGATATAAATATTGTAATCGTTATCTGATTTGTTCTCTCATTGTACTACAAATAAGCGTGACGCGTATGAGCACTCGTGAGAGACACTTTAAAAAGGAAGGTTCACTGAAATGTTGCCTGGTCTGCTTCAAATATACAATCAGCTCTTGTTAAGACTAGTTTTATATATCCTGAGTGTGCCATACCAGTTTATTACGCAGATCGTAACTCCTATAAATGGTTCCTAACTCACAACGAATGTGGGCAATGAGCCGGAATATATCTGTGTGGTTTGTCGAATTAAACACGTCGCTATACGGCATTCTACTAGTGTGTAAATGAAATATTTCATTCCTTTGCGTAGTTTGCGGTGTATGTCGCCTCCTGTAGTGACAATTGGGAGAAAAGTTGCTTAGTGTAGGCGTCTCGCCTTTTTTTCATACAGTTTTTCTCTCAAACATCCGGTGACATTGTCATCAAGAATGGTAAGAAGTTTAAATTGCTAATGTTTTTATAATTTAGAATACTCAAGGCTTAAAAAAGGTGTTTAAAAACAAATATGTAGTTTCCTCAAAACTCCATTTATCATACGTATCTGTTTCAATGTCTTAGACATGTATTCATTGTGTATATGTAATACCTACACATTGATATACAATTTCCTTGTATTAAATCAGGGATTTAGCACGCACGGCTATCGGTGCCTGTACGCCTCTGTTGGTAATAATTTCCATTTCATTTAAAATTTCAACCGAAATCCGTAAACTCATTTCAGAACGAATAATTACATACATATATACTCACGCTCACGCCTGTATCCCTTAATAATAGCACAAATATGATACAACGACACTAATTCTCTTTTATGTTCAAGCTATTAGTTATAATACTTGGGATATTAAATACCAGAATTAAACAAGACCTAGTGAAACTGTTACATATTTTGTACCTTTAAAAGTAGGTCTATTACCTCGATCATTTCCATAGTTGAGTAGAATTGTTAGACTAGTGGCCTCGATTCGCAGTCGATCGAATCTTTATTTCACATTTCCCATGGCGACAAATAGTGCGTCGCAATCCCTCATCCGAGTTTCAATACACAAGTAGGTACTATACGGTAAACATTTGTGTGAATTTATTACCGGAAAGGATTTATCGAACTGTTCTGAATGGATTTCAGTGTTGTTGGGATGCCAGATATAGAGATATTCCGCAGTGTACTTCAAATATTGCTAATTGTAACTAATACATTTCAAGCGGAGAGTAAAGTGCTTGGGATTCATGGCAAGTGGTCTGAAGGCCAATGGAAAAACTATGTGTAGTCAGTTCATATAAGGATTTTTATGTTAAAGAGACGCTAAAACAAGAGAGCACTGGAATAAGCTTGATAAGGTCTTTGTGTTGCAAAACGCGATAAGATTTTAACAAATGAAGTATCTGTAGTTTTTATATCTATAAATTGTAAAGAAATTGGTTTACAATAAAAGCTGGTAAATAAATAAATAAGTTGGTAGATGTAAAAAAAGTTTACACAAAACATATTGTTTATTACAAGGTTTATTGTTGCTTTAATTTAACCACCCTTTGAGAGAAGCACTAAAGCAAAAAAATGACGATACGAATAATATTAGCACGTAAATTATAAGCCACTAAAAAAGGAGGAGGTTCTAGAGTCTACTGGATCTTTGCGTGAGTATTGTACATAGCATTAAATAGTCACAGAATGACATTGGAGAAAATATAACAGGCACTCTCGTTCGGTCGTCAGGACACTCGTTCTACAGGAACTGTTTCAACAACAACGAGGTCGTCTTCATCTGAAGAATATTCATCACGAGCTAAGTGCCTATTTAAAACAGCACTTTTTCTACTGTCTGGATATCTTACGAAGGAATAGGTTGAATTGCTTTGCAAAAGTTGATCTTCCATAAGCGGCTCAAATTTCAAGTTACGAATATTTCTCTTAATGAGGATAGTGCCAGGTGTCATGAGCCAAGCTGGCAGGGAAACATCGTTAGGACTTCAACGGGAATAACAAAATATAATTTTACGAGGACTAGCGTTGGTAGAAGTACACAATAGTGAACAAACTGGATTTAAAGACTCTTTCCCAGTCTGTAATGTCCAGGCGTTTTGATCTAAGGCTGCCTCGGATAGTTTTCGACTTGGCTAACATAGAACCGATTCTTCTTTCGAAGTCAGTTAAAAATCATCGTTACTGTATTGTGTCAAAACCTTTAGAGTTATAATTAAGCATTACAGGCAGAGCACTACAGACGATCAGCTACAATTGTAATGGAAACATGCAATAGTCAATTGATTTTACTTATTCGTATCGTAAAATTTATATCGTCGTTTGTTCAGGATTATAGTATTGTCTTTATTTCGCAGTAACGTAAACAATGTATTCGTAATGACTATTTTATAGTCATTTAAAGTATTCAGTGTGGTATTTCAGTACCTGATGTTATTATAGGTAGTGTTCACGTTTTTGTCGGGTAAGAACGCATGGAAGTATATAATATGAAACTCGACTGCATTATAATTTTCTTTTTCACTCCCAGTGCCAGTCCCCGGCCCCAGCTCATCTTCAGTCATTCCCATACTTATAATGATACAACTGATCAAAATTTCGAAATCGAAGAATCCGTCTATGCTCTAGTCGGAGACAAATACACAGAATACACATATATTTAAATATACGGTTTTACTCACGTGTGTATTTCGGGCATGCCCGACTAGTTTCGGTCTCGACAGGAGACCTTTCTCAAAGAGTAAGACGTCCAGCCGCGACGGTTATTGACGTCACACTATCTATGTATACACGAAATATACACTCGAAAAACCAAACCGTCCTTCTTGCGCGGTCTGGTAAAAAGTAAATACGCTCACAACACGACGACGATGATTTATTAAATTATCTAAATTCCATTTCGGGACATTAAAAACGGGCAGTTATGACATTATCACTCAGACCTAAACCAGTATTTATGACTGCTGTTTGTTTATTAACCCACCCAAATACGATTTTTGCTTTCACACACATTTGAAAACGTTTTCCCATCATATATTTTAAATACGCGTCAGCTAATTCTAGTAGATACATTATGATGATACATTTGCTATCACAATCCGGGGTTTTAACAAAGATATATGAAGATTTTAACAGACTTAAAAAAGTAAATATTCTCGATTTCTTTTTTTTTTTCTAGTCGGTTATTAACTTTTTTTAAAAGTTAATTTTGTAGTCTCAGACTGGTCAGTATTGGCTACATTTAAATAATGTTATTGATTTAAGTTTGAGCCAAGCACTAGCCAGTTCGAGATATAGTATGGATGCACCCCTGATTTGCTTGAGCTATTCAGCTCTTGCTTATAGTCCCCAATCTATCAGCGTAAGCAATATCTATTTCCTTCTCTTTCCGTTAATATACTCCAAAGTTTTAAATCTACGTCCCAAAAGTGCCCGTGTAATTGGGACTTAATTATTATTGGCAAACTGTGGGCGTTCATTTTACCCCTGCCTAACACTTCGGCGATACAGGCGTGAATGTGTGTGTCAAAAAACCTACGAACGCAAAAAAGTGTTCTGACCTCCAAGAACACAAGATGTAAGGTAAGAAATTCAAAGTTAAGAATGGCTTTAATAATTAGTTATATCAGTAGTAATAAAAACATAATGATGGCTGTATGAATGATGTGATGTTCTGTCTATTTTATGTTGTTTTTTCTAAGGTCGTTAGAGCGGTGTCTGAAGCGTTTATAAATGCTTACAAAGCATTGCGTTATTAAGTAAAATAAGGCGCATAAATTCCAACAGTAAAAGAATATAAATGAATTCAACGCACCTTCAGTTTACTGTATTAAACCGAATTTTTAGAGTTGCAAATTTTCTTCAAAATTGAGTACTGCAATTTAACCCTTTCAGTTATAAAAAGAGTATTTAAATTCGGTTTAAAAGCGGCCTAGACACATACACGACCGCATGTTTCTCCATCCAGCCCCATCACCTGGAAGATTGGCATTCCACCACTCTGCACTTCTCCAGAAGCTTTTTGCCTCGTACGACCAGCCCGTGGAACAAATTGTCGCCTGCCGTGTTTTTGGACCTTCAAGAAAAGAGCGTACTCCCACCTAAATGGCCGGCAACGCACCTGTGACTCTTGAGCTGCGGGCGGCCATGGGTGGCGGTAAATAAAAAAAAGCACAAAAAATAACAGTCTAAATGAGAAAGAACTTCTTCACAATCGACAATCAATAGAAGACTGTCTGTTTCCTTTTGTTTATCTTTGCCGTAATATTATGAGAATAATTAAACAAAGCGTTGGAGGGAAGAACACGCATTCCATAAAAACTAATCAAATCAAAATGTGAGCATAAGTTTACAAGCCCGCTTTAAATAGTTTAGTAATCACAACTGGTAAGAAAACTATACTATATTGCGATTATACCCTCTTTAAAGGAACGATAGTTTGTTGACGCGATGACCTTGAAGACTAAGGATGGAGCATCGTATTGACAAACTGTCATTCTGCTTTCGCACTAAAACTAATTATATCACAAAAACATAACAGAACAGGATTAGTTTGTGTAGAAAAGTTAAATGAGATTGGGACGCAGACTAAGCACAAACTGTTGAACTTTCTATGTAACAACACATTCTCAAAAATAGTTAAAAAGGAGTGTCCTTGGCGTTTCTTGTCTATTCTTCTACGTATTCGATCTAAGTATTGATACAGGCAACTAGCTTCTTGACTGACTTAGTATGACCGATGCCTACTAGTGACAAACAAAATTACCTGTACTTATTAGTTTAATTATAAATAGCTGATTTTGTTTTGATTTAAATTGACTACATCGCTGCTAGGTATATATGTATGTATTTATATATACATATATATATTTTTGACATATTCATTTCTGTAAGAAGGACATCAAAACATTATTTTGTCTCTGATTTTGGTTTCAAAACACTGATATACATCATCTTTGGCCTTAAAAGCTTCGCATACCTAATAGGCTTATACAGTGCAATTGGAATCTAGGTTTACAAATTGTATACAATGTTTCACTATTATTTAAAAAAAGCTGTTATCTGTTTCTGTACCTAACAACTAAAAATAAAATAAAATAAAGTATTCTTCATGAGCTGTGATCGTGAACTTTAAAAGGATGAGTGAAGAGCGACTATGTAATGAAATTTATAAGGCTGTGCGGGCTAGTTGGTGCGGGTAGACCCAAAAAGACATAATAAAACCCACCACCAAAAAAACCAGATTGACAGTATACTAAAGAAAAGCCAAATTAAAAGCACTCGTATACAAAGAGCGTATATGAAAGGAATTATAAATGTAATGTAATGAGTTGTGCCCCTGCCTACCCCGGACGGGAATAAGACTAATATATGAACGATAAAACTGCTTAAGCCTATAAAATTACATTTTGATAGCACCTGTCTATTTCTAGCCTTCTAGATAGCAAAACATCAATGAATATGATCGTATAACGTTGAAAGCTTCTCTTATTATAGAGTATAATATTCGTAATTTATGGTGTACGTAGACTGGGTGCCTTATTAGAGTTTGTTCGACCCTAAGGCCGTAGAGGTGCGAACATATCTAGCTGCGCATGTTCCTTATTACAAAATTTAGGGCACTAGTTATACAACTAGGCCGAGGCATAGAGATAGCTCATATATTATAACTGACACACGTTTCTCTGTCTCCTAAAATGATAAAATAAATAGGGGTCAGCTGGTAATACTTCAATTATAAATGTAGATACTTTGCGTTTGCCCTGAGTGAGAGTTTGTATGTGCCCCGTTGAGAACAATTAATTGTAATTAATGTTAACGAAATATTGTTAAAGTTTCACTTCAAAGTTTGTTTATCGCTGAATTTCATCAACAATTGTTATTGTTGTAAATGAAAAAGACATCTCCCATAATCATCATTAGGAATAATTCTGGTGTCGCGGGGGACTCTACAAACATTTATACATCGAACACAAATAACACCCAGATACGGGACAACAAATTATGGATCACACAAATTTTTGTCCTGTTTGGGAATCGAACTCACGACCTCCGCGGCTCAGCCGTCAGGGTTACTAACCACTAGACACTAGACCAACAGGCCAGTCATATAATAACCATATATAAACATTTATTAGATGTTGAGTACGTATTTTTTGCAATTGAACTAAGCTATACTAATATGATGAAGCTGAGAAGTTTTTGTTTACATACATACTTAAGCTCACGCCTTTTTCCCTTCGAGGTAGGCAGTGACAACAGCCCGGCACTTGCTTCTATCCATACCATTCTACACGAGCTTCCTTCACTGTCACCAAATCTTACACTGGTAGATAGTTTTTGTTTGTGTGTTCAACCACTCATATCTTTGAAACAATCAGTCGGATTGAAAAAATACACCGAAGCGGAGTTATTACTGTAAACAGGCGAAGCTATATTGTATACGTACTTGTTATTGTAATGCAGTCTCTCAGAGGAATGTTCACAATAAATAGAAGTTACGGGTAATTTTCACAATATAATGTATTGTTACTTATAACATCCAAAGTCACTTATAATATCACTCCAAAAGCATTTAGATTTATACAGAGACTATTTCCCTATATGACCGTTGCCGAACGAATGCCACTCAACATTTTAAGAAGTCCCTACCATATCTCCCACTGTAACTGGTTATGACATTATTAGTTGTACAAGTCAATAAAGCCACTTCATAATATACCTGCGTTTAACATTATGGAGTACATTTTTCATAAGTTTTCTATGTTTATTCACACGCTTAAACTTTACAAATATATTGATAGATTTAGCTCGGTCAGTCGAATTGTGAACTTGGTCTTCTCTGAAATCGGTTAAAAAAACTACACCAATTTACGTGTGATCTCAGATATTTCGTATTGTCTTCTTATTAAATTCATTCAGGTAATAGTTATCATTTTGAGATAATAATATAATAATAGGGTGAAATGATATCTTAGAGATGAACCCGCTAAATATATAGAAAACATGTTGAATTACTAGAGAGAGATGATATGTGTATTTACCCTTTTCATGGAACTTTATCCTTTAAGTGCCAATTGATCTTTTGTAATCGTTCGATCGGATCCCTTGGATATGATACAAGTATGACTCAGGAGGCTTAGGAACACCAGAGCGTGAAGAAGTACATGATGAAGAAATATGTCTAAACATACCTAAGGGAACGTCCCCATACTACGTGACCCGTTTTTAAAATTTGTTAACCCCCTCGAGTTTTCACTTAGTAATTAATGGTTTAAATATTTTTTTGCAAAACAGAAAGTTAAAAGAATATATTTTGGCTCACGTTTGTCTTTAGTAATACAGCGCTTGCGACGCCAAAAATGCGTACATACCTATAACTACAAGTGAAAAAAATATTATCAAGAAAAAAAGACATATGGTAACAGGATCTTAATTTACTAAAGTTCATTTTTTTTTCACATTTTGAGTATAGCTCGAAAAAGCGTGAGATTTTTCTAGAGATTATTGACTACGTGACGAAGCCTAAGACGACCCCCTCGCCCCTGTGACCAAACGTGGTATTTTTAAAGTCCCCCTCCCCCCCTGAACGGGTCGCTTAGTATGGGTACGCTCCCTAATAAGCTAACGGGGCAATGTAATTAATACACGACAAAAAAAATCAAAATGTATAATTAAATTACTTCATTACACAAATGGCAGCCACCATAATCTTTTTTTCTTTCAATAGCCAATGTTTCTTGCAACCCTTAAACATTACACTCCATTTTTATTTAATTCTACTTTTTTACTAACTCTCTTGATTTCTTTAATTTTGTTAAATGCCTGTGCCTATGTTAAAGAACCAGGAGAACTCCACAATTAACATCACAGTATCGGCAATTTATCAGGCAAATGCGCCTTGAAATATTTGATACATTTATAAAAAAAAGGTAAAAGAAAGGAAATGCAATTAATCATGCTTGTAAAGGTCCAGATATAAAACTTAAAAATGTAAATAACTATTATGATTCCTAGTTCTATGCACAATAGTTTAGCAATTCGTAATATACATACATACATAAACTGACGCCCGTATCTCCGAAGGAGCAGGCAGAGGCGTAATTAATGCCAATAGACCAAAATTCAGTCCCAGCATAATTGACAATCCTATTGCTGTCATTCGGGTACTTTTGGGAAGTAGGTAAAAAAATATGGAGTGTATTGATAGGAAAGGGCGGATAAACTGGAAGTAAAGGATATCATGTCTGTATACCTAATACCTACCTACCTGTCCTTCCCTTGGAATGGGAATTATAAGCAATAGCTCGAACAAGTTCATGTCACGTACCTGTAACTTGAATTGTCTGGTGCTGAGAAGTGCGAGCCCTCTAAGAGACTAGTAAAAAAAAAAGGAAATAGTCCATATTTGTGTCAGATTAATAGTATTGTTGTTATATATAGAGGTTACCTGTAAAATATTAAATTATATCTTTAATATAATTCTGCATTTTACATCGTTTCTGACGTGATGATGTTGGACGTATATTTTGTAAATCTGCTAAATACTTGTGTAGCTGTATCTGATACTTACAATTAACGTTACCTATATCTTGTTTTATGTATACAAATATGTGTCTACTTTGACATCTAATTAAAACTGGCGAATTAAAGAACTATTGTGAATATAATTGATTGGAGAGGAAATTATTTTTAATTAATATATTTTCTAAGGCTATTGCTGTATTAGTATACCGTGTATTAACTAGTATTGCCGTGTCCTGAAACAAATTTGTATGCTTCTTAAATGCGGCTGAACATGACTGAATTTTTTTTAACTTCTTTATATTTGATTTTTTTTTAACTTCTTAATGTGTGTACACCATGTTTATACTATCTTATCTTATCTACATTAGTACGACTAAAAGTTAGGTTGTTCGAGTAAAGCCGTTTCGTCATCATTACTTATTATCTGTCACTGTGATCACACTCAGATCGTGGACCTTGTAAAAATATGATTTTTTGTTCCATCGGCATCCAGTAATTTTTTTGACGGTAAGGTACGGACGGAAAGGTATCATTAGTCTTCGTTTTCGGGAGCGTTTCCCTAACACTGTGTATAATGAGGCAACATCTCGGAACTTGCTTCTATCTTTTAATACAAAACCGCCGGTTTTAGGTGTGCTTTTGTGTATCCTAAAGTACATTACATATGTATATACATAAGTTGTCAAGGCTTAAAAATTTAATACTCCTTGTGCAAATAAGCAAAAACAGCTAGTAATATTATTGATTTATAAAGTAAATGAGCTACGAAATATATTCAGTAGTTATAAATGCATTTTTTAGAAAAAATATAAATACGTTATAAACAATAAATACAGGATTATCTTCCTTATCCTGTTTGCAATATTTGCATAAATTGTAACTTTTTTTATTTAGTATTTTTTTTTGTCATACGTCGATAACCCGCTACTGTACCTTGTTAAGGAATTTGACTCGAAATAGTTAATATGTGTATTAAATAAATGGTGTTGAATAAGTATGTAAACAGGCACATAGTCTTTTGGCTAAACTACTAAATATATTTCATTAATATTTTTGCAATGGGTTATTCTATTTAGATCTAAAAAATGTATAAAAAGCCCCAACCAAAACCCTGATTCACGAAAATTTAAACCTATTTGCTACATTTTCCCAAAACTATCCTCAGACTTTATTGTTAGTAATATCCGTTAGGTGAAACTTTTATTTGAACGACTTTTACTGTAACTGTTACAGAGACACGAAAAAAAACTAATTCTGATCGGATAGTGATTAAAGAAAAGAGGGTATTGGTGTAATGTGTAATCGTGACATTTGGTCACTACTAAAGGGCTTCTACGATTTAGATCAGCTTATTCCAATCTAAGAGTTTTTATTGAATTGTTTTTTGCTGGTATTGCGTTTCGCCGAGTGAGTGAGTTTACTGGATGCCTAACCGGGAGCACCTACAAAGCCTGGAAACGCACTTGTGACCTTTGAGTTCCAGGTTTCCGGCGGTAGTCACTTTGACCATCACAGTGACTCTTGCACCGACTATTGCTCATTTGCTCCATATACTATAAAAGATGATGTTACGTATCACATAATACTGACTGACCACGTAATTAAAAAAAAGTTATTTATTTTTAATATTATATATATATATATATAATATTAAAAAGAAATAACTTTTTTAACTTTTTTGTATATATATATTTTTTTATACTATAGGGGGACAGACGAACAGACGGGTCACCTGATGGTAAGTGACACCGCCGTCCATGGACACTTGCAACTCAAGATTCGCAAGTGCGCTGCCCGCCTTTAAGGGTGATGAGGGATGGGGGATGCAGGGAGCGGAAAGAAGAGAGGAGGGATGAGGAGATGGGAAAAAGGAGAAAGGAGATGAGGGGAGAGAAAAGGGGGGAGAGGGAATTGGGCCTCCGGAAACCTCACTCAATTCGGGGAAATGCAACGCAAGCGTTACTTCACAACCGGTTTTCTGTGAGGCCGTGGTATCGCACCGGTCGAGCCGGCCCATTCGTGCCTAAGCATGGCTCTACCACACAAATAATATTATATCAATTTAATCCTATGCTATAACTACATTACAATTATCATAATATACATATAATCCGGCATTCAGAAGCCTGTACATACAGCATTATATGTACATGTTACTGAGGGTTGCATACAAATATTAAATATAATTACAAAATAAATAAATAAATGTAACTATTGTAAGCGTCACATCATGAATAAATTAACAACGTTTGTATTTAAATAAAGAAAGTCAAATTTTCCAGACCACAGATAATATTGTTGTTGTGAATTTTAATAGGTTACAAAATATCAATTTACATTTTGTTTTGTATTAATTATCAATCAATGTCATTCAGTATATCGTGTTGTGTTTATTGCAGTTTTAAGTTAATAATAAAGGTGTTAGTTAAATTAGCCGTGTGGTTCGCGGTGGAGTACAATAGGGTCACTCGTTCTCTTTCTGTGAGTGTCGTAAAAGAGAGAGAGAGCAGAGAGCATCAAACATTGTTGGTGACACAGCAAGTAACAAGACTTGCATGTTTACCGTCTGCAGAGAATGCTTAGTCCTTATTTTTATAATATAGAAAATAAAATCTGATGTACGTCATGCCCCTCTGCCCAACCTTCTATATTTTAATCTTTGTTAAAAGATAAAAAAATGGTAAAATATTTTAATTTGAACATAGCCAATATGAATCAAGTATTCAATTTACAATAGCCTGGGGAAAAACCCGGACTGTGCGAGTATGTACAATCGCGATGAAATTGGTTCAAATTCTTTTTTCTTTTCTCTCTTTCTTTCTTATTGAATTTTCTTGCTAAAATATCTTAAAAATGGCTATTTATAATGAGTATATACATGCATACGTACACACACTCATGCCTATATAACCGGAGGGGTAATTAGAGATGTCTCAAACACCCACTTTTAGGCAACCATTATTTAATTGTGTACCTATTGCCGTCATCCGGGCACTATATATACTGATAGAATAGATTAGATTGATAACAGTCCAATCCCTTAGTCGCCTTTTACAGCATCGTAAGAGATGGGGGCATATCTTCATACTCTTATAAAGAGTATATTAACTACTGAAGGTTGTTGATGGAATTTTACAGACTCCAAAAACTTTACACCATAAAAAGGCAAATTATGTAGAAGATCCTAGACATTAAACATATACCGTTACTTGATGATGTTATGATGATACTGACTTTTTGATGACTCTTTTTAAACTCCTTTTTAACGGACTGTATGTATCCTATTTAGGTATGTAAATCAATTTCTTGCCCGATGAGTCTCTAAACTGCGCTTTATACGATTTTTTTATCTACTGTTTGAAAAAATAAAAATTATGAGAAATAATCACTACTACTGTGCTGTGAAATACGTAAAATGCGTAAGGTATTATGTGCCAGTTTTTCGTAGACTTCTACTAGAGATACTCAAGAAATGAGCTACATATATACAATACTTACATTATATATACAGATTATAACGATAAACATATGTATATATACACATACATCTATTCACATATATATCACATATATGTTTACATTATATCACATATTCACATATATAATCATAATACACACCAAGTTTAAAAGTCATGTACGAGCCTTGCGACAATTCTTACAATTAACTGTGAGGGATATCACGTGCCCTCTTTTAAAATATAAATCGGTTTATGTATTGCGTGGAATATGTGTACATAATTAAACACATAAGCAATATGCAAATCTGTACATACAATATACGTTGACTGTTTTGTTGTATATGTACTTTATATACATAATATTTTCTTTCTCTTGTCCTTGCCTGTCTAAACTTTCTTAGCACAAGTTGTAGTCTGCTTCAATGCAGCCGGCCCTTGGATACGGTATAGTTTGCAAAGTTGAGCAAACCTAACAAACTTTTTGCGTTTTTGAGACAACTGCTGCCACGGCTCAACATCTTGGAAATAATTAATTTTATCTTTAGTATCTTGTTTGAAGATAATTTCACCTTTTATAACGTGTATAGCTTTTGAGATGGCTCCATCCTGCCTTATTGTTATTAGGATGTCATCTCAGAGTGTTCTCAGGGTTTCTGCAACCTGAAAACCTAGTGTCTGAGTGTACTGAGTGACCAGCAGATAAGCGTCGAAATAGATGAGTGTCCGAAAACCCTGTACCCGTAGGATTTCACTCACACTCTGATAAAAAGTTGGTCTGAAGAAATTCTGCTATGTTTTTCTGTGAAATCGGCTGAAAATGTTTGAATGCCACAAAGAAGTGAAGACCTCTGACATCTCATATGGGGCGTAGACATTCATCTCATTGTTTTTACTGTAACTGTACTGTAAACTTCTTGCAAAGAAAACCCGGATTTCTGAGTAATGGAGCTTTCAGTATTTTTTGCTCCTTGAATTGACAGATAATGTTTGTCATCTCCTTTGAAGTCTTCTGGCGATGAATTGGTTTAGACTGGCCCACCATCTGAGAAAACAATATTTTGACGTCATAAGATACTATTTAATTATGGTGAAAATCACGCATATCGATGGATATGCCTTAAGGGCGTAACACGTGCCGCCACAATGAGACCAAATTGACCTTATGTTAGAGCGACTTTGACTGTGTACAATTTAGGAGTAAAAAAGAAATGCTGACTTGTTCCGTAATTATTTGCAAACATAGGTTAACTACCACAAAACCCGTACTTTCCCGAACATTTCCGAACGTTTTGGTTTGAGGGAGGTGCAACCAGTGCGCCTGAGTTTATTGATAGGAAATTTATATGTTCATATATTTGCAGTTGAATATTTTTACGGAATTCAATTGATTTTTCTCCCGTTATGAATATTACTAGAGTTCAATTATTTATTTTCAAAATTATCAGTGTCAGGTACTATCCAAATATTTTAATTTTACTGGTCAATAAATACTTCTAATTTTATTTGATATACATATTTCTATTTCTTTTATTTTTAATATAAATTAATCATTATCATCGACAGCCTATAAACGTTCTCATTGCTGGGATTCAAGTCCACTGAGAGGGATGGTGCCATAATTCACCTCTTGAGACCAGTGCGGTTAAGCGAGTCACATGCTTGCTTGTACTAAAACTACAGATGTGTATAGTAATGTAACATTTACCTTACTGAACTAATCCATACTTGTAAAGTACCTAATTGAATTAGTGTTGCTGCTTACTTCTTATTGTGTGTACGGTAACATTTTAGTGTGTGTCGTAATTAAAACGGGGAGGGGAGGACACCCCACGATTCCGCCCTCCCGAACTCATCACCTACTCAAACGAGCTTCCGAGATGTAGACACTCACTTCACTCACTGACGCTGAGGGAATTTAAATTTATGGACTGTCCATAAATTTAAATTCGCTCAGCGTGTGAAGGAGCGCGTGCAATATTGGGTGTTTCTCTAGTCGATAAAATTCAAAACGAAGTTATTATATGAGAACTAGAGTAACCAACATCGCACGGAGAATCAGTGCGGTGTAGTGAAAGTGAGCCGGTCATGTCTCCAGGTGGACTGATAGCCGCTGAGCCGACATGTGCTTGAGTGGAGACCGCGATTAGGTAAACGTAGTGTAGAGCGCCCTGCGGCACAATGGACCGACCACTAAAGGAAAGTGCCCAAGACCGGGATAGTTGGCAATCCTCGAAGGAGGCTTTCGTTTATCAGTGGACGGCGATAGACTGATGATGAAGAAGGCGACCTTGATTTCGGATGGTAATTTCAGGTTGCAAAATTTTACACACCAAATGTTTATTTAATCACAATATTACATTTCATGACAAACAATCTCGCTGAATGGGATGTACTGAATGAAACTAATACAGTAAACTATTTATGTCATTAAAATAATAATTGTGAGCTATCCTTTCAATAGAGGTTACACCGTCTGCTGAGGTTTTTATAACTGATATTGTCTGGTAGCTAGGTCCACCATTACTGCTGGTGCTGACGCTCGTTTCCACTACTAGCGGTCTCTAGAATATCGTCTTGGCATGAAATGTTGAAACCTGAAATCACCATCAGAAAACAACGTTCCAGTAATTTAAGTATTAAAATTCAGGAATATATAAGTATTTTTAAATCTATGTAAAAAATATAATCAACTCACTTTACTGTAAAATTATTTTTTTTCTGCGTTAGTGAAAATCTTTCGTTTGCGTAATCTGAGACGCAGACCAAAAGCTCTACAGTATTGGAAATATGATACTCCATCCGAAGCGGAATCTACAACACAAAAATAAAATATTATAATATAAAAAAAACCTGGTTATTCACTCATATTAAAAGAATAAATAATATATGTTACATTTAGTATTATTGATAAAGATTACCGTCGACTAAACCTTACAGACGATGTCTAAAATTGTGATCTTGTGTGGTTCCGTACAAACTTGCATCAATAATTATAATTGATTTTATTTTCAATTCGACTATGACATATCTCCATATTTTGTAATTTCCCTACATTTTTTTTTTATATTAGCCTACCAGAAACTATTCTTCCAGACATCGATATACCTTTGTTGATTGATTAGATATGGATTTTTTACTTTTTTAAATCTTCAAAGGATTATACATTCTGTATACTATGTTCAAGTATCGCGTATCGTATATAGTAGTTTCATATTTTAGTTTTTATGCTTAAAACTATAATGTGTAAATGCACCTACTTACAGCTTTCTCAACCCAAAGGTTTTTAAAACTTTCAAACCCAAGGTTGACTGGCAAAGAATGCCTTAGGCATTAAGCTCGCCTTTGTGCGATAAGTGCATAAAGTTTAAATCAATAAATTATCATAACCCAATATGCCATTTCTTTTTGTTATTTTTGTTAAAGCAAATCTTTAAATTAAAATGAAAAACATAAAAAAACCATTGTAATGTAACCATTCTAAGGACAAAATTGACCAATAAAACTCGCTATGGTCAGTAATTGGACTGATTGAGTTGTCTAGTAAATTCTATCTCTATAGAGTTTACTACTTTGTGGAAAGGCTCTATAGATGTTATCATTTGGTGTAAAGGTTGGGCCCGATAGGGAAAACGGTCAATGCCACGTGACATGGCCTAAAAGTGGGTTTAGATGATACAGGTTCGTATACGATATACGTAAACTATAAATAACTTTGCTCTATGAGTTACCTTAAATTGTTATCGTAATGTTACTACTGTTACAACTTTTGGACAAGTGTTTGTAATAAAATAGAAAGTAAATAGTCATTATCAAAACCTTAGGCTGTCCATGTCCACTGCTAAACAAACATTTACTGATATATACATATATTATTAAATTTATATATATGTATATAGGTAGACAACATAATGTTTTAATGACAGCCTAATGCTCTTTAGAAGATTTTATAAATTCAGTTCGATTCATAAAAGAAAGCTTGAAAGAGCACTCTCAATGTCGATGTGTTATGAGCAGATGTCAGATGTCGATTAGGAAAAAGCAGAGACCATTAATGAAGGTTCCTGGTAGAAATTAGTCAAAGTACAACAAATTGAATTTAGTTTAAAACAAATCAATACGGAAATATATATATTCTTTTACCAGTGAACTTCAGAAGTTTGTTCAAACAATAACAAATATTAAAATCAAATAAATAAATAATAACTGTTTGATCTCGAGCCAAAGGTCCATTCGTAGGGATTCCTTTACATCGGCTAATGAAATTATTTATTGCTGTAGTATCCGTTTCAAATTGTAATATTAACGTTCTACGAATTGTTGTCCCGTGAATTACCAGCACTTGAAAGGTGTATGAACTTCATACGTGCAAAGGTACCGAGTAAGGTCATAGCAGTTACATGTAAAATACACAAACATGTTATGATAAAAAAAAACTAATACTATTCGTTTAAGATAATAATGGTAAGATAATTGCCAAGTTCACAGGTCATAAAGTCAAACCTCTTAAATAGAATTAATTAATATATATAAATTAATTAATTTTTTATATAAATTAATTTTTTCAGTGGTAGAGCCATGCTTATACCACGGCCTCACAGAAAACCGGTTGTGAAGTAACACTTGCGTTGCATTTCCCCGAATTGAGTGAGGTTTCCGGAGGCCCAATTCCTCCTTTTTTCCATCTTCTTTCTCCTTTTTACATCTCCTCATCCCTCCTCTCTTCTTTCCGCTCCCTGCATCCCCCATCCCTCATCACCCTCAAAGGCGGGCAGCGCACTTGCGACTCTTGAGTTGCAAATGTCCATGGACGGCGGTGTCACTTACCATCAGGTGACCCGTCTGTTCGTCTGTCCTCCTATAGTAAAAAAAAAAAAAAAAAAAATTTCTAAATTTAGAAGGGTTGGCCTTAGTCGAGCTATTGCATAAGCAATGTATTGTAATTATTGTATGAGCTATATCCCTTTAATTTCCTTTAAATCGTTCCTTACTTGTTAACATACTGCAGATTTTCCTGATTAATTCCCAAAAGTATCCCATTGACGGCAATTGGCTTGCCTCTAATACGTAAATTTTGACTAAATTGTAGTCAAAGCAAACCGTGGGCGTTACCCCTTGAGGGATGCGAGCATGAGGATATGAGTCGTCCTTACCTCAGATAAATGTTTTATGTTTGAGATTTAAAATACTAATTTATTGAACCATACCAATTACCTATTATTTATGAACAGTAAAAAATATAGTACGTAATAATAACTTGACACATTTCACACACGGCCGTCTGATCCCAAACTAAGCTTGTACTACAGTAACCAGACAGTTGATAAACATTCTTATATCGTTCTAAATACATACATATTATAGATAAATTAGACCCAGACACAGAACAAATAATCATGCTCATCACACAAATATTTGTCTTGGGTGGGAATCGAACCCACGACCTCATTCTTAGCAGTCAGGGTCACTAACCACTAGACCAACGGAGCAGTCAAATAGTAATAGTAGTCACCATATTGTTTTTTTTTTTTAATATTTGCAGCTTTTGACACTATCTGATGTAACTTTAACAATCCCCCCCATCCAAATGTGTTTAGACACTTCGATATGTGGTGGAAGTATTAAAAACATAACACTCCTTCTTTTCTAATTGGATGATATAATTTTGTCGTACTTTTCCTATGAGGTCAGAGTGTATTATATGCATGCAGCTACATAAACTGTTGCTACTGAAAAGAGAAATATAATTAGAAAGTGCGGTACATATTAATACTCTTTTCTAGTGAGCTCTACAACTTGGAAATCTCAAATTGTATTTTTCTGCTGAAGATATATACGTTTATATAAATAAAATTATAATTCCTTTTACAAACTTTAAACGATTGTTCAGAAAACTGGTTAGACGAATGAATTTACAAATATTTATAATTTTCAAAGCTTTAAAATATTATTATCTAAATAATTTTATACATGCACTATGCGCGAAAGGTATAAAAGCGGATTAAATGCAATAGGAATTCACTGCCTGTCAGCCTTTGGGTGATGCAGTAATTAGTAATAAAAAAGAAGAAAAGATATCTCGGAATATAAAAAAAAACACATCATCCATCGTTCTATACATATATGTATATATGCAAATAAATAAATACCACACATTATTGTCAAAAATAATAATATTTCTACAGGTCTCCATAAGTAATAATGCGCATAGAAATCTTCGTCACTGTTCGGCAACGGTCGTATGTCCCGAGCGTCGGAAGACGATATATATATAGAGTGGTTAAGTGCATTCATGCATAATTTTGTAGAATTATGTGTTTTGTTCTAAAAGAGATAAATATTGATTTATCAGTAACGAAATTTGATTCGATAATTCCATGTAAGTAAATAGTGAGGTAAACCACACGATTGCGAATATGCTACAATCTTTGTTGGATTGATTCACTTCGAAGATGTTATAGTACTTTTCAAGTGTCTTACTGAAGCTGGTGTAGTGATGGAAGAAAAGAAGGTTTAAATAACACAAGTTTTATATTAGAAGAAGAAAAAATGGTTTTCAAACACAGGTTTACATTAAAATCTTAGAAATCTAATCATTAAAGTCTCAGTTCAAAAGTATTTACAGCACTGATCATTCTAGAATAATATTACAATTACAAAAAAATAATCAGAATCAGGATCTCTATTCCTGACATCGTAGATTCATCAGAACTTTCATTATGCTCTTGTTCATTTACACTTTCCCCACTGCTATCACCTGTGTAAATAATCATTTCATCGGAAAAACTATCGATTCTTGGCTCAAATTTTCTATATTCATCTTCGCATTTAACAGCATGATCACAAACTTTTTTCCATTCTTCTGGTCCTATATTATTGATTTTTTCTAATATAGCATCTTTAACTGACGTGACAGTCATTGCAACTTTTGGCTACGTGTTGCTTTATTTGGGACCAAATATTTTCAATGGGGTTAAAATCTGGATGATATGGTGGCAATCTATTGTAGTCTGAAGAAAGAGCTCGGAGCTGTGTCTTGGAAGACAAGGGTCTAAGAGTTATCCTAATTTTCTATAGAAGAGCGCGAGAGAAGAGTTGACACAGACGGAACGGAATACATAATTTTTGGAATAACAATCTTAGCAACACTCGACGTCCTTAAAGTTGCCCCATATTAAATTAAAAAAAAAAAAACATGCAAAAATTGTATAATGTGTTCGTAAGTATACAATAACCTTATTTTTGCATTAATAATATACCTATTAACTGTTCGAAATATGCAAATAGAAACTGTAAACCGTATGCTTTTCTGCAATAAAAAGTAGGCGTAACCTAGGTGTTACTACAGACTGAAATCTATCTATGTGCCGAGTTTCCTCCAGATCCATTCGGCCGTTCATGCGTGACCGAGTAACGAATATCCATTCATTTTTTGCATATACATAATATTATATACGTAAAATACATACATACCTATACATATCAATAAAAATCTTAGTATTAGGATTATATACTTTGCCCAAACGTTCATTATGGTTTATAGTTATAGAATATTAAGCAGTAAAAATGTTACTCTTTAATCAGAGACGAAATGAAATAATTTATTTCATTACTAGAAATAATTCATTGTCGTCCTTGAAAGTATAATGTGTCTGACGACGGCTAATGATGCTGTCTATAAATCAAATAATTTTATGTTGCATTGTTAGCCTTTCTGATTCTATTGTTGTATGCCGACTCTGTACTAACTATCCGATGTTATTCGATTAATTCTGTGTTAGTTTTTCATTCTGTTGTTTTCCTGTTACATATTTTCACACCTTTAGGTTCTTTTTATATCGCACGCTCACAACAGACTGCATAGAGGTATTTTAACTTAAATTTTCATGCATATGCAATACTTTCATCAATATTAATAGAGTTAAAGTTTATAATGTATGTTTCTCGGCTGAGCAGAGTAGGGCCACTAAAATCACAGACACATCGCTTCTCGGGGGTGACGTACAAGGCTAGAATGCTATCTATCAGACAGTAGTTTAGCAGATGACTGCAAATGTTACATATGTACATACACTCACGCCGAACCTATATCGCCGAAGGGGTAGGCAGGTGCGTATGGAACGGCCACATTTTTTTAATCATAATTCTGTCAGCAAGTCTTCTGCGAATCATATACCATATATTATTTTATGGTATAGGGACACACACGAGTAGACGCCTGATGCTAAGTGACTTCCGCCGCCTATAAACACTTGCAACTGAAGAGTCACGAGCGTGTTGTCCGCCTTTAAAAGTAGGGGAAAGGGAGGCGGATAGTTGAAAAGAAGGAGGGGAAGGAAAAGGGGGTTGGGCCTCCGGTAGCCTCACTCACTAGGTCACACAATACAAGCATTGCTTAACAGCCGGTTTTTTGGGAGGCCGTAATACTCCGGTTGAGAAGCATGGCTCTCCCACGTTAAATAATAATAAATTTGAATAGATTTGGATATACACACATATGGGGTATCATATAATTTTCACATCAAATTACCTGAATAGTAGACACTACATATAATTTATTTAAAAGTTCAAAAGAACGCACATTTTTAAATTAGTGATAGGTATCACTAATTTAAATAAGTGTGATTTTGGACATCAATCCCTAGGATATACTTATTTTCTATATTTATTATTTTCTATATGCACATAAAATACACCCTCCAAAAAACATAAAACGTCCTTTTCATTTTTTGCTGACGTTCTCTCGAAATTTAATAAAATATATATAATACAATTCAAAATACACCTCCTCCATTGAGGCTTCTAGGCTTACGGGCGTGACAATGAAACGACATACATACATACATACACTTGAAAACATAACCCTCTTTCAAGACGGAGGTTAAAAATAACAACTAATAAATAATAACTAATTTTGTTTTGTTATATTTATTTTGTTATTAGTTTTGCCGTTAACTCAACATGTACACATACGGACGGGCATAGTACACATAAATGTCATATACAAACATATACATACAAATCAAACACACTCTTCTTTTTTGCTTCTCGGCAGGCAGTTAAAAAGTTGAATTAAAAACCAAAGGAAAAGGTTTTTGTGGAAGACGCTTTCGTTTTTATCATTAAGGTAGGTAGATAGTACTATGCAATACCTACATATTAAAATTAGAGTGTAATAAAAAACATACCTTTAAAAAAATACCCGTTAACAGTCTGTAAATAAAAATATGTAGTTCGTTATTGGAAATTTTCGGCACGAGTTCAAATAGTACTACAACTACTCCTATTTTATTTACTTTTATTTTATTACGCGCTTTATGTTAGCTTGACAAATCTATTGATTATTTTAAGGTAGTTTTTACAAATTGAAGCTGTAATACGTCAGATTAACTAGTACTATTTTGCAACTATCAAATATCGATAAAAATATAAAAAACTTCTACGACTCCTAAAACGAAAAGTTTCTTAATTAGATTGTTTTTGTGAGTATTCTTTGAATTGACGATGACGATTGACGAAAATGCGTTACCGTTAAATTTTATTAATATCTAAAATGCGACAGAAAACGGTTAAAATAAAATTATATTTCTATTTAATTTGCGAGAGCATGACCACAGTCGTAACTTTACGGTACGTATAAAATGCCCTCAGCGCTATTTTCTATCACTGTTTAATTAGGATTCCCCATTTTGTGATTAATACGAAGGATTTTGCTAAATTTACTAAGGTAATACAAGTTTTTGTTATTTATTTTTAATTTTATTGGACTGGCCTGTTGGTCTAGCGATCCTGACTGTCAAGCCTAGGTCGTTTGTTCGATTCCCAACCAGGACTAATATTTATGTGATGAGCAAGGTCATTTATTGTGCCTGCATGTAATTTATTTGTAATATGTATGTATTTAAAAATATATAACTATGTTTATCAGCAGTTGGTTGGTTGCCATAATACAAGCTCTGCTTAGTTTGGGAACATACAGCCGCGTGTGAAATGTTTGGAGTTATCAAATTATTATTACTTTGGATATGTTCCGCGTCAACTAAAAAAAAACTTAAATGCTCATCGATTGTTCTCCTTTTTTATTTCAGTTTCAAAGTCTTTGCATCTGTTATATTAAAAAAAAAAAACTGAAATGAAGATTACATGGCATCGTATAGCGACGACCCTACCTGAATAGCACATTATATTGTACAATGGAACTTTTTTTAAACCATAATATAATTCACTTTAAAAAAGTAGACAACCTACTTCAATGCGTCTATTATAAATTTAAGACTTATGTGGTTTTCTCATGGATGCCATTGTCAGAAATGGACCCGGGACCACACGGGAAACACCAGCTTTCAAATAAAACAAACATCAAAATCGGTTCTTCATCATCATCATCATCACCCAGTCGAAAGATCTGAGGTAACAAATATAAAAAAGAAGTCAGTTGAAAGTGAACATCATCGGTGTTGGGAGTGTCAGTTAACACCAACGCCTAACAGACGGGTATGGTTTTAGTAAAAAATATTTTTAAATACTCTGTTCCTCGAATCACGTCTTTCAGCACGTAAGTAACGCATATCATAAGTCAGCCCACCACATACTATCATCTCTACTGTTATCTTTATATAAGATATGTAACTGTTATCAAACCTGTCATGAAAGTCCTCTATACTCGGTATTTCTTACCTGCCCTATCTTGATAAAATTACCAATTTGATCAGTGTATGTCCTAGGTGATCGACCCCTGCTAGCATTTCCATTGGCGTTTACCTTAGGTACTTAATTTGTCATTCGTTCCGCACCTATGCTTTCCACGTGCCCAAACTACCTTATCCTATTATTTTATATTTTCCTTACTACGTCCTTAATTAATAAGACGATAATCTGCTTTATGTCGTAAAATACAGAATTATAACCAGATACTACTAAATTAGTAGATAAGTACAATAAATTGAACACAGTCCTATTTTTATTAGATATTATTTCATCTCGTGGTAAATCCCATTGTAAAACTTCTATTGTATTTTCAACATGAGAAATAAAGCAAAAAAATGTTTTCGTGTAGTGCCTCCTTGATAAAATCTTTTTAAAAGACTGCTGGAGAAAAACCAAAAATAGTAAAATAATGTTTGTTACCCGACTGCACAACTTTGTTATGTTTCCGAATCTATGTATGATGTTTCGAAACCACAGACTGTAGGTCTGTCGGTCTATGTATCAAGTCTCTTATTCTCCGGCACGTGTAAAGGTATCAATTTTAAATTAATTTCAAATGTCTGCGGTACCTTAAAATAAAAGCTGTAATAATTCAAGCATATTGGTCAATGAAACAAAGATTATAGTGTTATCGTGGGAGAGCCATGCTTAGGAACAAATCGACCGGCTCGACCGGTGTGATACCACACGGCCCCGCAGTAAACTGATTGTGAACCATTTTTTTTCATTTGCCGAAATTTGTGAGCTTTTCGGACGCCAGATTTTCCAATCTCTTCATCCCACTTCTCGCATTCCCAAACCCTTATCAGCCCAAAAGGTAGGCAATGCACTTAGCGCTCCTATGTTGCAGGTGTACATGGACGGCGTTTGTCACTTTGTCTGTCTTCTTAGTACTTCCCATTTGCCTAGAATCATATTTCTTTGGCAAAAAGCAAGGTCTCATATGTATCACAAGTAAAAAATAAAATCCAAAAGTCGTCAATTTCTTCTTATACTTGTATCACATAGAACATTTTGTTATTACACACTAATCTATTGTGTGGGATAAACCTTGAAGCGACGTGTTTTTAGTACGGGTAGTTTTTGTGTGTGTTTGAGTAACGTGTGGAGAGTTGGCTAACCATTGGCACTATTTGTTTTCTCTCGTATGGACAAACTATAAATATTGTTTTTCTATAAGGCATTATCATAGAGTACATGAAAAGAGAATAGATATATCTTAATTGCTTTATTAAGTATAGGAAGAATCCTTGTTAATGCTTATAGAATTTGAGTGTAGATTTGAATTTTTTCTGGCATCCCAACATTTTATCTTGATTTGGTTACAATGATACTACTACAGAAGTACATACTTAGTCTGGTCATAAATACTGTAAAATTAAAAAAAGAACATAATACTACATTTGAGTTTGGAATCTGTCGTTCTTATATGAATATTCATTGTTTCTCATTTTCGCAGCAACCGGTGTTAAATATTTTTGTGATATTAAAAAGTCGATGATAAAGTTCTCTTTATAATCGCCGGTCGATCTACACGATACGATACGAGACGCACTGGTCATTACTTAACTGATAATTTAAAAACGACTAATGTGGTCAAATCAAAACAACTTCTGAAGCGGCACGCAAAGGGACACAAAAAATATATTTACAGACGATTTTTTTTTACTACGGAGTAATATTTTAACAAGTAGAATGACTGAGTTTATGCGCAAAGCTCTATAGAAGTTTCCCATTTAGTCAGCACACAACAATGTAGGCATTATCGAATTTTAGTGATGGTGGGGTGTTAGCTATCAAGGAGTGACTGAGCCATATTTTTGTGAAGTAGGTTTTAAAGCATCGGCAATAGTGTATCAAGATACGATTTTTGAGAAGGTGTTTAACAATACAATTTTCCATTACCAAGAATGGTCTTTTCAGCTACGGTTCATAAAGCTCGATCCACCCAAGCGTAGTTGAAAACTAACGTTCCTGACTTCATCAGAGCTGAAGACTGCCAATCATCTAGTCCCGATCTTAACCCACTGTATTATGATTTATGGTTAGTTTTAGAGAGTATGGCATGGTTTATACGCCATGATAATTTGGAGTCTCTGGAACAATCTATGACGTTATTGAGTGTAAAGGTTAAAAGATTCTACCGACTGTTTACGGCTAATATCTACATCCAAAAATTCTTTATTAATTTTGACTGTCAATATACGAAGTATAAATGCTAAATTTGATATATTTCTTACACTTTGGTGTAATGGTAGATGTTTTGGTGCTGACAGAATGTTGGACTAATGAATACTTTATACCGCCAACTGTATGTAACTGAAAATGTATAGATCAAAAATATTTCCCTGAATTAGAATGATGGAGTTGTGGTTTATGTTCGCGAGGAGCTTGAGGCGAAGGCATATGAACCGATATGTTCTGAAGGCAATTGTATTGTGCTCAGTTTTTTGGATGGCAGGGAATTCACTGTTCCACTAGACAGAGTACATGTCTGGACCATTTTATGATAAGGACTACTTCTAAAGTGCAAACTTTTGTCTTTCACGAGCTAACAGATCCCTCACCTATACTGTTGCACATTGGCTACCTCCCTGTCTCAACAAAGCCTATATTTTAGCAAAATTTACTGCTCTGATTTTAATACTATAGGCGAGTGCTTAGGCAGAGAATCATGGAGTGACTTGTACTCTACAACGGATGTTAATCATGCTGTACTATTACTAACAACTAAACTAGAAACCGCAATTAACGTCAACACCACCGTAAAAACAATTGCTAAGCGCAACAGACATTGAATCTAAAAACGGGATAGAATGCATAGGAAAGTAAAAATAAGTTGTAATAATCCAGATTTTGGAAAGCAATATGTAAATAATAGAAATACATTGAAGAAAATCATAAAGAGCTTAAAACAAAATAATTATACAAATAAACTGAAGAAAAATAAGGGAAACCTGGAAGATTATAAAAGATTTGTGTTATATGAGTAATTCTAATGCATTATCACCAGAATTGCTTAACTCAAAACCAACCGTTATTATATATTTCTATCTGTTGAGGGCAGCAATGTGAGTGGTGGCCTTAAAAGACATTGCGCACCAGGCATAGATAAAATGACAGCGTCCGTTTTACAATGGTTTTGTTATTGCATTTCGGACCCCATATGTTACCTATATTATATATTATATTTAAACATACTTAAATCCGCTATTGTTTTATCCCATTTTTAAATCGGGAGATAAGACCCTAGTAACAAATTATCGACCAATTTATCTTTTTAATACCTTTTCTAATGTCATTGAAAAAATTATGAACAAACGACTATCTAATAATCTGGAAAGCAATCAACATGGTTTTCGTTCCAATCTCTCCACTGACGATGCTGTTCTGCAACTTACCTCTAAAATTACATCACACCTTGATCGAAATGATAAATACATAGGAGTATTCTTAGAACTACAAAAGGCCTTCGACACCGTATCAATTCTAATCCTACTAACGTATCTGGAGAACATTGGAATTAGGGGGAATGTACTTTTGTGTTTTAAGGACTACCTTACCGAAAGAAAACAATATGTCAGGGTTGAAAAACACGTTAGTAACTATTATTTGGTGTCTTATGGGGTGCCGCAGGGCAGTGTCTTCGGCCCGACACTATTTCTAGCATATTTTAATGATTTATGTAAATACCAAATCAAGGGGGCAGATGTGAGTGATGATGTGAGAATTTTTGCTGATGCCACTGACATACTTTTCTATGGTGACTCATGGGACAATGTAAGACAATTAGCTGAGAAAGGCATGTCTGCTATTACTGCGTGGCTAGAGGATAACTTATTATCACTAAACACCACTAAAACGAAATTCCTTTGCTTTAGCAATAATGAGGCAGGTTCAATAAGTAATTTCCAATTACGGGTTCATTGTCATCCATGTAACCGATATAACGTTGGAGTAAAGCATTGTTGTCCTAATCAAAAACTGCAAAACTCAAATATTTAGGGGTAAACATAGATGACAAATTAAATTGGAGGAAACACAACTATGGTTAGAAATAGATTTAGAAAACTGATATATTTTTTTTTGATACCAGACATCAAACTAATAATACAAACATACAGAGCTCTAGCTGAATGCATAATCACCTATTGTATATGTTCATGGGGCTCAGCGGCCAAAAGTCACTTGCTTGAGCTCGAAAGGGCACAGCGGGCTGTACTCAAAGTTCTTCTTCACCTACCGTTTCGAAACCCCACTCATTTAGTTTATGAAAGAGCTGATGTTTAAAAATATCATAAAACTTTTGTACCCTTGTTAAAACATTCGTGTAAAGAATATATAGATGTCCAGTGCCAAGAGTTAAAAGTAAATTTGCCCAAAAGCATAAATACACTCTATAAACATACCTCTTCTTAAGCTCGCGGTTAAAAAAGATTGTTCAGAAAGCAAAACTAGTTAGCTAGTTTTCACCCGACTGTGCAAGAAGGAGGGTTATTTAATAAGAGAAGTTTAAAAACATGTATTATCTTTTCTTAATGATATTTTTTTTTTATTTTTTTTTTATTTGTAAGCCTACCATAATGACTCCACTTTGCCTGATGGTAAGCAATAAATGGAGTCCAAGAGTGGTGGTCACCATCCTCATTTCATGTCTAGTCAATGCAGCATGGTGATCCACACTATGGCGGCCTGGTGAGATGCTTTTTCACGCCCCGCTTAAAAGACCCGGGATCAAATTGGGAAGGAAACACGTGCGCTGGTAGGGAATTCCAGGCTTTCACTGATCGGCACAGGAAAGAAGAGCCAAACCGTTTCGTTCGGGATCGCATATCTTCGACTCGCAAACGGTGACTCCTCAGGCCAGCACGTGACGATAAAACTTTTGTACCCTTGTTAAAACATTCGTGTAAAGAATATATAGATGTCCAGTGCTAAGAGTTAAAAGTAAATTTGCCCAAAAGCACTTTACTAATATTGCACCAAGACTGTATCATAAACTTAATTCAATTTAAACGAAAAACCTGTCCAACTATAACATTAAAATTATTATTAATTTATGGATTAAAGGCTTATAATGGGTAGAAATCCTACTAAAAATTGTAAGCTGATTGTAGGTTGTCTTGGACACACAGACACACACACTCACGTATTCATATAGGCTATCAATATGACTGTATTGTCATTGTGATTATGACTATTCGATTCCACTTGTTTTTGGGAAGGAACTGACTCCCAACATACAGCTCACGCTAGTTTGGGAATCAGGGCTGTACAGTTAGTGATCACTTCTTGTTGCAATAAAGAATTATTATTATTATTATAATAAATAAATATTCGAAAAAGAGTGTCCTTGCAGTTCTTGCTTGCTCTTCTCCATAGGATCTACGTATTGGAACAGGCAACTAGCTTCATGACTGACTTAATCTGACCAAGTTGCTCTCTTAACAATCTAAAAATACATATTAATGGTTTAATTAAAATAAATGATTTTGATTTTGATTTATGTCTGTTCGAGTTATAGGTATGCGACCTTGGCGCTGCTAAGCTATGTTCCACATTAACTCAATCTGTTCCTATAAGTAATATCTTTTTCTTGCCATCCTTTCCCACCCACACTTCAATATACCTAATTTGAATTTTCCCATCTTTAATTGTTAACGAGACCGCTTATGACCTTGACGTACAGTCCCGCCACGTATACTTGTCGGTCGAATTGAGCGAACGGGACATGGGGCATCCCGGCATAGACAGCAAGTTCGCGTTTAAAGTAAAACACATAAAAATGTGAGCGTTCATTAAGCCTGTTAATAGCCTTCGGCGATACGGGCGTTAGTATATGTTTATACATAGACATACTCATCTGTATCATATACATGTAGGTAGTTTTGAGTTTAATCAAGTCTCATGTTTAATAGCAGGATTATAGGCTATGAATATATAAGTTATCGTTAATAACTGCATTTGAATATATCTGTGATAAATGCTAAATAAGATAATCCGGAAACATATAGGTATTACCTGGATATCTTGAATAAGGTATGACTAATGATTACATACCTTACAGTTCAAATTAAACCAAATATGTTACTAACTTTTATGAGTAAAAATTATTATTATAGAATATTAAATCTGACGGCATGAATGACGTCATCTCGTCATTTGTCGTTTTCTTTATCTCTGACTATAACACTCCCACTATTTAGATGATAGGTTACCCGCACTATGCGGGCACCACGCCCGCATAGTGCGGGCAGGCGCTAGGAGGGGTCTGGATGTCTTCATAAAGCTGTTCCCGGATTCATCCTATTTTAAGCGCAGTATGGCACACCGTGTGGTTTTAGTCGGTTCGATTCCGACACACCGTTCCACCGAAAACCCGGGTGGAATGACGACCCGAGGGGGTTTCCACACGAAAAAAAAAAGAGTGACTAAGCAATACCATAAATACACTCTATAAACATACCTCTTCTTAAGCTCCCGGTTAAAAAAGATTGTTCAGTAAGAAAAACTAGTTAGCTAGTTTTCACCCGACTGTGCAAGAAGGAGGGTTATTTAATAATCTGTTGTAACAAGACAAAACACTTTTGTGTTCATTCAATGAATGTTTGTAAAGCCCCCCGTGACACAGGAATTATAGCTAATGCGGGAGTTGTCTTTAAAAAAAAAAAAAAAAAACAATACACATTAAGATAAGTTTAAAAACATGTATTATCTTTTCTTAATGATATTTTTTTTTTTTATTTGTAAGCCTACCATAATGACTCCACTTTGCCTGATGGTAAGCAATAAATGGAGTCTAAGAGTGGTGGTCACCACCTCATTTCATGTCTAGTCAATGCAGCATGGTGATCCACACTATGGCGGCCTGGTGGGATGCTTCTTCACGCCCCGCTTAAAAGACCCGGGATCAAATTGGGAAGGAAACACGTTCGCTGGTAGGGAATTCCAGGCTTTCACTGATCGGCACAGGAAAGAAGAGCCAAACCGTTTCGTCAGTCAGTCTATAATACGGACTGCGCGTCGCTGCAACCGATCGAGAGCGTCAAGCAGATACTGCGCATAGCTATCCCAAAGATGAGAGCAGTACTCCACGCAGGAGCGAACCTGGGTCTTATATAAAAGACACAGATGCTCGGGCGAGAAGAACCGTCTCACCTTGTTCAATACACCGAGCTTCCGCGAGGCCGCCTTAGTGACGCTCTCGATGTAATCACGCGGATTGAGATACCGACAGATGTCCATACCCAGTATACTAAGCCTATCCTGTAGTGGCAGTTGAGTGTTCTGAAGAGTAGGAATGGGAAGGAATGGAGACTTTTTGTTTGAAAACGCGCACGCCTGTGTTTTCTTGGCGCTGAACTCGACCAGATTCTCACAACCCCATTGAGAGATGCGGCTCAAGACCCGGTCGAGCTCAGCAACAAGCTCCTGTCGTTTTCCCTCAACATCTGCTAGCTTGGCAGCAGGATGTCCAAAGTATCGCCCGTGTACTGTGTCTGCAAAACAATGTATGTTGCCAAGAGCCAACATATCATTGATATGCAGAAGGAACAGCGTGGGCGATAGGACGGAGCCCTGAGGTACACCAGCGCTAACCTCCTGGAAGTCAGAGGCCGCGCCGTCACAGAGAACCCTAATGCGGCGCTTGTGGAGGAAGGCAGCAACCCAGTTGCATAGCTTAGAGGGCAGACCAAATGCAGGAAGTTTGGAGAGAAGTGAGCGATGCCAGACCCTATCGAAGGCCTTGGCAATGTCGAGGCTGATGGCCAAGGACTCCCCATGCCTATCCATAGCCTCACCCCAAAGGTGTGTGACGTACGCTAGAAGATCACCCGTGGATCGGTTAGGCCTAAAACCATATTGCCGATCATTTAACAAGGAGTGATCCTCTAGGTGGCGGATTAATTGGGTGTTGATTATCCACTCGAGCACCTTACAGAATATGGAGGTGACGGCTATAGGACGGTAATTAGCTGGATCGGAGCGGTCGCCTTTTTTGGGAATGGGTTGGACGTTCGCCTCTCTCCAGGCCTCCGGAACAATTCCCGAGGAATAGGACAGGCGATCTTGAGTTCATTGCCCCCTTTCTCATATGAGTACAATGCAATACCTGTACCCGATACCGGTGGTTTTGTAAGTTTGTTTTTTTGTTACATTTTTAAAAATATAATTTAATGTTTTTTAGGTTACAAAAAAGGAACAAATAATATAAAAAATATGTTTTGTGGTAAGTTTTATTTATGGTCTCTTATATTGTTTTGTTATTATATTGTTTAATTTTCGTATACTGTTATTTAGAGTTTTTTCATTCATAAAATCATGTTATATTTGTACATCATCAAAAAGCAGATCATAGCGTTTCTGTAAATATTTTATAACTACTAATATGCACAGCGGCTTCTTACACAGAAAATTCGCAGTCACTTCACGCTTTACTTTAGTCCTGCCTTTTATCTAGATATACACATACATCTTATACAGACGAAATATGTAGAGCTATGTTTAGACACGAATGGGCCGGCTCGAGTGGTGAGATAGCACGGCCTCACAGAAAACCGGTTGTGAGCAATACTTGCGTTGCATTTCCCCGAAATTAGTGGGGTTTCCGGAGGCCCAACTCTTATTTCCTTTTTCCTCTCCTCATCCCCCTCTTTCGGCTCCCCGCATACACTCATCCCTTATCACCCTCAAAGGCAGGCAGCGCACTTACGACTCTTGACTTGCAGGTGTGTCCATGGATGGCAGTTGTCACTTAATATCAGGTGACCTGTCTGTTCGTCTGTCCCTTACAATATAAAAAAAAATGTAGTGGGTAAACTCTGAAAATACTAATCCGATTACATCTATGTTATAATATTTGAATATCGAGAAGTAACACACGCTATATTCCTAATTAGTAATATGTATGTAACGTAAATGTATGTACCAATGTATAAACTCTGGTAAAATAAAATATGTTTTAGTCTTTTAAGTACACGGAAATATCAGATTTGACTTGGCTTAATAATTCAAATTCCTTTATGTTAGAGGCACATCGGAAATTACCGAAAAAACCAGTTTACCAATATAATAACATTGGGAGCGACCTTTCTCGTAGTAAACAACATTCCGAGTTTAATTAAATACCTTATAACATGATAACACTCATATATAGTTGTTATATAAACGGCGCAGCGGCTGGCGCTGAGTTTAGAATAAAATTTTCGAGAGATTTCCATAATATGGACTGTTGACAAGTTTTTGGAACTGCTTTTATTACATAGCTAGGCCCGTTTCTAAGCGCAGAAGAGTTCTATTCTATTATATACCTGTATGCCTTAAGGGGTAAGTAGAGGTGTATTAAACATTCACATTTTGAAAATTAGATTTCTCCCACTCTTGTCTGTGTCTTATAATTTAGCAATGTAATAAATAATAGTTAAACTACATGTATATATCAACTAAACCAATAAGTATCACCATACTACAGCATTTTTTTCATTTTTTTTTTACATACATACATACGCTCACACCTGTATCCCCTAAGGAGTAAGCAGACGTCTATTAAACGCTCACAACCTGGCGCTGTAGGACTTTTTTTTATACTATAGGGGGACAGACGAATGGACGGGTCACTTGATGGTTAGTGACAACTGCATCCCATAGACACCTGCAGGGATGGGGAGATGCCTTAAGGGGAAAGAAGAGAGAGTGATGAGGAGACGGAAAAGAAGATAGGGGGGATGAGAAGAGAAAAGGGGATAGGTTGAGTTGGGCTTCCGGAAACCTCACTCATTTCGGGGAAATGGAACGCAAGCGTTACTTCACAACCGGTTTTCTGTGAGGCCGTGGTATCGCACCGGTCGAGCCGGCCCATTCGTGCCTAAGCATGGCTCTACCACTATTACATACTGTCTGATAGACAACAATCCGATCCCTTAATCACCTTTTACGACACCCACGGAAAGAGATAGGGTGGCCCTATTATACTAAAATCTTGTAAATCGGTTCACGCAGACGAAAGTTCTGTGGTAACAAACATAAAAAAAAATACTGTCGAATTAAGAACCTCCTTTTTGAAGTCGCTTAAAAATCGATCATCATAGGTCCTCTAAAAATTCTATTGGGAATAGTCCCTGCTCCAGTTCTGAACGCAAATAAAACTGATGGGAACGACTAATTTTAACAAACATAGTTTTCTTTCTTTTAATTATATAAGAGATAATTAAAAGAAAGAAAACTATGTTTCAAATGTTGAATAACTATGAAGGAATTTTGTCCTGAATATTCTATCCTATTTTTTAAGTAACTCCGGAAGACGAGCGATGTCCTGACACTGTAAATTGGTTAACCTGTATTTATCTATGATAGATGGTCTTTAAATAATGTACAGACTATATTGTGCTGCGAGGTTTAAGAAGATATAAATATTTTCTTCATGGAAAAACACTTAGATGACGTATTCGTATAATGATCTGTCAAAGGTGTCGGAGCTGATAGAATTGATAGATTCGCAGTTGATAGATCCTTAAAGTGATTGAAATTGATGTATATATTATATACATCAAAAGCTTTAGAGACATTGTTGTAATACTGATTGTCAAAATAATAATAGTTTTCTTCTGTTATTGGAAAACTTAGAAAGGCATGCAGAAGAGAGCGAATGCGCATATTAGCAGCATATTATGGACAGCTCTTATTCGAACAGGAATTTGCTATGATCTACCTCGTTACATAATTCTGGCTTCCAATAATTCTACAACGGTTATTTGTTTTCAATTATCTTCGTACCTCACCTCCCTGGGATTAGAATATCGCTACCAAAACATCTTCCTCAACAGTTTTTCAAGAGCAAAACCAATATAATAATCTGTTAACAAAATTATCATTGAATATTAAAATTTGTAAAATTAACGACTATCAAGGTAGTATGTACCTATTATGGCATTTTTATATTCTCCTTTAAATATACCAAATCAGTGAAATTTAGTGGATGGTGTGGGGTGGTATTCAGGTCACCTGATTTTAATTAAAACCGCCGCCCATGAATACCTGCAACTCTTGCATTTACATGACCTAAATGTCACGTAATCTTCCTCTAAGTCATAATGTGTGTGTGTGAATTTAAGATTGAATATTTTATTTCAAATTGAAAAAGTATACTTTATTGGGTAACGCTTAAATGTTATCTAGTATAATAACACAAAGATATTAAGAAGAAATTTCTAGAAAGATATTTCTAACAGGCAAGCTTCAATTCAATTCTTTTCAATTTCTTCAATTTTTTATCAAAAAAATCATGACGATCGGCAATGGTGAACCACAGTTTAAAAAATGCGAACCAGCTATACATTGTTTTTTTTTTATATAAAACTCAACATGTGGTATATCGATAAAAAGTTAATTATATACTTTGCCAGATTTCAAACTTTCATAATACAAAATTTTATCAAAATCGGTTGAACCGTTTATCAGTCCTGTTGACTATCTATCTATCTACTAGACTATCGACAGATAGACAGATAAAGTTACTTTCTCATTTATAATGTTAGTATAGATCTAATTCAAGCAGCCAATTAATTATAAATGCATATATATCCAGTACTTGGTTATAATATGTAAGTCTTTTATACACGGTCAAGCGACCAACAGTGCAGTTACAAAAGTCAAGAGACATTATTTTGTGAACAATGAGACAAATCAACATGTGCAGGATTTTAATTATTGTTATTGGATGAACTTATTGATATTCATGATCATAGTAGAATATACAACTATATTTTTTTTTAAATAGTTATTGTGTGATCAATGATCATACTTGGCTCGCCACATTAATTTCATGGTATTACTATGAAGTTGAAGGTCTCACTTAGTCCACAGTGCACGACAAAACAGTGTTGTATTACTATTCACTAAACATTGTTATATCTATTTGGTAATATAAAAGAGTGGAGTTTGCTTAACCGATTGCGTCTCACATGGCTCAAACGTTTGATGAACACATGCGATTATGGATCAATACAGAAAAATACAGTATTATTTTTAATTAAGTTTAATTTTTAATTTTGCTTTTGATAAGCGACCTATTATTACAGTAATGTTGTATGTGTTGATCTAAACAGATGATTTTAAATGTTTACTCATCAATTTTATGAAATCAAGGCATTTAATTGAAATTTGAATTTAATCACTTCTTCAGCTTCCAAAGGTAGGCTAATTATCAACAGCCTAATGACAATTGTCTATTCGTCTTATCAGGTTAGTCAAACTTTCTTTGAATTTATTGATCAATTTTATGTTTTTAATTATTTGTTCTTCTTTCTTCATCTTATATCTATTATTATTACTATATTATTTTTAAGAGAGAGCATCCGCATTAGGAATAGTTTTTCTGTATCTGTGGATCATACAAATATTTGGTAGGAAGGTGGGGTTGGTAGGCAGTAAGCCAAAGCCAGGGTTCAAGATAAACTTTTTTTATATTTGTTCTTAATTCCGAAGGCTCTGTCCTTCGAGGGTTGTATAGAAAACCCAGCTTATTCCATTTTCAGGTAGGATTTCGAACATTCGGGTTTTTGTACAACGATTTTCCTCATAAAAATAAGTTAGATACTAAGGATGCGTATATTTCGCTCATTGCTTTTTATTGAGTGTATTTTTGTAAATAAGTTTTATGTGTTATTTGGAGGAGCGTTGGAAACAATTATTTATATATGTTATATATATCTTTGGGTGTGATGTGTGAATTAGTGTTATTCTACTCGTGCACTTAATGGCTTACCTAAATTATCCGAACGAATATAAATTCTTACACATGAGAAGTTTAATGTTGTTATTAATTTATACTTTAAGTTTACGTGTCAACAGTTTTCAAGGATATTCAGATTGGAACATTAATTACACAAGTTTTGAAATGTGCTGATTTAAATCAAAATTTAATCTGGTTTACTGTCTTATTTTACTTATTTATGAATAAAACATAACATAACGCACTATATAGTAATAACAAATCTTTATGAATTTTGATTATGACAAATATACTTCTATAATAAATGCGACAGTAACTCAATGTATATATCCGTATGTTACTTTTATAAGGCTAAAAGGCTAAACCAATTTTGATTATACTTGTTATGTGGATTTTTCGAACCCTTGGGAAGAACATAGGCTACTTTTTAAGAGAAGCTAGTAGTATATGTTAATTACTATTACAATAATACCATGGCATATAACCGATTATTACAATTCAACTCACACCAATTGTTACTTTGTACTCATTGAGTATTTGGGTTTTCAACAATGAAACAGAATCTCTACATTCATCATTAACTTTTAGATCTCCAACTGACAACAACCGATCTGACTCTAAGAAAACTCTACAATCCTTTTGACTTATAGCAATACTGCAGCATCATGCTCAGCCACCACTCCCTTAAACTACAGTCTAGTTAAACACAGTCCCAAACTACTACTTACGTGCTGATATTATTTTCATTACTACAACTACTGCACAATTCACTAAAGAGAGCTGACTTATCACATCCTGTTCCTATACAAACTAACACCTCACTTCTCAGTGTAGGTAAATCTTTAGAAACAGATGCTACAAATTGCTATCGTGACCCTAAAATTTATTCCGATTAAGGTACCTCCGTACTTTTAAAGATAAATAAGTAATAAATCAGCACAAAGCTTTTAGCGATTGCCAATGATGCCTTTTGTACCTTACAAATAGTTTGAAGAGACAAAGATAATGTTATTTATTTTCTGTAGTACGTACGTTAGGTATATCTCTATATTTTTTCGAATTATCAATTTTTTATTACTACTAGACACATTTTAACGAAATTTGTTTTGAGTTCAATCAATCAATCAATCATTTAGCCTCCTTTCATAGCACCCGACCTTTAGTCTTTATCTATATCTTAGGTCTCAGTCGATCTGGTAATTTGTTGGAATCATAAAACAATACAAAACTTGTATTTAATTTGTTATTATATGAAATTATTTCACTTTCCTTTTAAAATATCCCTTAATTTTATCCGCTTTAATTTCAGATTATGCATACATCTGAGGGCATGACAGTGCCGCTGTCATGTCGACGAAAAACTAATCTTACTTCGCATTTAGTAAACTTACCAACCATTTATCATGATTTGATTGACGTTTAGCTGGCATTTGTTGACGTTTTTACGCTCTTATGGGCCTTTGTGTAAGTTTATACAATCTGAAGTTACGCATAAACTCACGTCTGTATTCTTGATGGGTGAATCACAGCACAGGTAGGTAGCAATTAACGCCCATATTGTGCCTATTATAATTTAGTCCCATTTATTGTAATATTAGCAAGCCTATTATCGTCCGGGGGAGTTTTGGGAATTAGATGGGAAAATTTATAAATATAAAGTTCCTTAATAAATTGTTTGTCTATTGGTTTTTCAAATAGAACTTTTACTATCCCAACCAAAGAAGAGTCTCAGTCCTATGAAATCTAAAGTAAAGAAAAAAATCTTTTTTTTTTATAACATTGGGAGACAGACGGAGAGTTCACCTGATGGTAAGTGAAAACTGCCGACCATGGACACCTGTAACTCAAGAGTCGTAAGTACGTTGTCCGCATTTTAGAGTGATGAGGCATTTGGTATGAGGGGTGAGGAAAGAGGAGAGGGGTAGTTGGATCTCTGGAAACTTCGCTAATTTCGGGGAAATGTAACGCAAACTTTGTTTCACAACTGGTTTTCTGTGAGACCGTATTATCGCACCGGTCAAGCCGACCCATTTTAGAATATTGGCTCGCCTTATTATTATGAGTAGTCTAAGGCTAATTTGTTCAAAGTCACTTCTAGCTTTTGAAAACAGAAACAGTATTAATCTCATAAATATTAAAATGAAATAATGTGTTAAAATTCAATGCACGCATGTATAAAGTTTGCTAATTTATAAAATAATGCATGGAATACTAAAAGCAAACTTATTTGCTGCTGCTATTATTTGTTATTTAATTCCTTAAATAAATTTGTGTTTGAATTACAATTTTGTGTGAAAAGCATGCTATTCTTTGCAAACACTAAGAAAACATCCCCGATTCAGTGTTTATTTTATACCTGAACGGCAGAATGCGACACAACCTGATGGCTTTGTTTGGTATCTGTAATAACTAATGTATAATGATTTCTCTCTTATGTTCTTCTCTTATGTCTCCCTCTGTCACGTACATCTTAAACTAAACAATTTCATAACATAAAAGTCCCGTTAAGAGCTGGCCAAGTCCTTTGACAAACATGAAGAAAATTATTTCTCACTGTAAGATTTTGCCTATATACATCTGTACCTAACTAACGGACGGGAAAGTAACCACAAACATAGGTGAAATTACGTAAAATAACTAGTCCTTCATGTGTTTATTCTAAGTCTTATCTAACAATCATAGATATATGATTATAGAACTTATCCTGGTTTTTCCTCATTCCTAAACATAATACTGACCATGAACCTTGAGCTCCCATCAGGGTGCCATTCTCTAAACAATGGAACACCTGCGGTGTCACTTGCACGTTGTCAAACCTATCATCTCCTGTGAAGTTCTGATGATTCAACCTATCAGCAGAAAAATATTACTATGTCAGTAATGTAAATAAACGTGATCTTACGTAGTGTAAAGGCACAACTATTCTGAGATATATCATATAAATGGAATCAGTACTTTTAGAGAAAATCGTCAACACAAAACAGAGATATATAATTACAGGTCGAATACTGAACCTAACTTTTGCCCAACTACGTAAGAAGAAGGGTTATATTTTCTGAGTGGATGTACTAAGCTAACATATGTACATATATATACCTATATCTCTCTCTCTTTTACTGACCTAACCTCAAAAAGTAAACATTGCCACCACGTCATATGGTATCGCGTTGCGTGTCGTAAGCTTCAAAAATGTTGTTATGTAGTAAATTAATACTTAGTTCTGAAAGATTTTATGGTTTTAACATAAGTTGTATGTTGTGTTTATATAAAATAAAGTTTATTTAATTTATTATTTATTTTATATATATGTATGATCGTTTATCACGTCCGCCCGCGCACGTCTTAATAGTCGGAGTGACATAGAGATAACATTTTGTTATAAAGTCAGCAAAAAAAGGCAAAGTTAATAATATAGGGTTTTATATTTTTTTATTTTAAGTCAGTTCACAATAAAGCTATTGAATTGTCTAAGCTTGTCCTATAATAATATCCTTAAATGTTTGTATAAGAAAGAAACATTATACTTGTTTACAAGTTCGAGAGAGTTAAGAAATAGTTTTTGTCTAGAAATTGTAACTTGCAACTTAATATGTAATTGTACCTTTCCCCTTGGCGAAAGGAAAATCACAGAGTCAGACAATTTTTATGGAGTCTGTGAGCTACGTTTAATGCGATTTCTTTTAATTAAATTATTATAGTACCTTTATGAATGACAGAAGACTTTTAAGATTAGCGAATATCAAGATCACTCACTAGATCAGGGATAAGTATTTTTGAACGCGAGCTCTCGACATCAGTAAGTTATGTTAAATTGGAGTAAAAATGAATTTAGCCCAATTGAGATGCTCAACAGTAGTAAATAATAACTGATTCCGGCAGAAGAAGTTTTGACTGGTGAAATCAGTCTAACCAGTCATATAGTTCTTTGAAAGATTATATTGTATTTATAATTGACCTATTTAAAAAAACAGATAACTGTCTTCAATATCACGATAATTCGTAAAAACTGCAATTAAAGAACTCATTCGTAAAGTTACCTAATTTAAAGAAAGAGCTTAGAGAAAAGATGTCCCTTTCACCATCAGCTCGGAAACATGTGACGCAATTATGTCAATAGCTTTAGAATATATTTGAAAAAAAATATATATATCCCATCATCTAACCCTGAACTGGTTACAATGGGACTGCCACAGAAATATATTTTTACAAACAAAAAAATAATAATTGAAAATCAGTCCACAAAGACGTAGTAACATATGGATGCTTAACATATATTATATTTAAAAAAATACACATACAGTCGAATATAGACCATATTCCTTTGTGGAGTTGGTTAAAAAGCAGTTTTGACCATCAAAATCACATTTAACAACGAATATGCTGTCAAAATTAGTATCAACCAATGATTTTCGATCGATCGATAGGGCACTTTGTCTAATACACAATTAATTGTTTTAAGTCTGGGTGTTTTTTATTGTGTCCGTTATTTAAATGTTTGTGAAGTCCCCCGCGGTATAGGAATTAATCTTAGTGCAGTAGTTGACTACTTCTAATAAAAATATATTTTATGCTCAGTTTACTTAGTTACTTACGATCTTACTTTTTTCTTTTTGTGTGGAAACCCCCACGGGTCATCACCTTACCGGGGCTAATGAGTAAGGTGGTATGTCGGACTCGAACCGACTAAAACCACACAGTGTTCCGTCAACGGGTCTTATGGCCGGGGCCTCAGGTGTACCCTAGAAAGAAAGTCCCTGTGTACCCTGGCAGACCTGGCCGCCTTTAGAGCAAGGCGAACCCAATATGGCGTGTGTGGGGTCCCGCGCCCCCTCATACACTCAGGCACGCGTGGAACACGTTGTGCCGCTGTCTCGGGCCTGCTTCTGCTAGGGCGATAGATAGCCCAGTCTGCCGCCCTCAGCCCAGCGCTCATGGAGGCCGGAGGTCATTTTGCACTCTCCGGCGCCTTGTGCGTCTTCTGCGGGACGGAAGAGTACTAACTCTCTTCCGTTCCCTTTCCGCCGCTTCTTTTGCAAGCATCACTGCCTCGCAATACGAAGCGGTGGAATCCCATGCACTTTCGCTCTGGACCATAGCAATAATCATGGTTTCCAGCGACAGGCTACCCACACCTACAGCTGCCACGAGGTCGGCACGCTGCTGCACCCACGCATAGCACTCCACTAATGCGTGGAGTGTAGTATCCTCGTGAGAGCTCCCGCTGTGGTGGCACACAGGCGTGGGCTCCCGGCCTATGCGATACAGGTATTTACGGTGACGTGTCCGGTGAGTAGTGAGTGCACTAGCAGGTAGGAGAGAGCACCATGTTGCCTCTCCAGCCAATTCTCCATGATGGGTATTACCGCCACAATTGTGGCGTGCCCCGCGCTCGGTCGCTCAAGTCGTTCTTTCCACTGAGCCATGAGCACCTGGCGGAGCTGGGAACGTTGCGTCGCGATATTACGAGGGCCAGGTCTGAGGTCCAGCTGCTGCAACTCCCGCCACCACTGGTACAGTGCAGCGAGAGATTTTGCTTCCAGGTCCCATGGCGCTATTCCGGCTAGGAGGCCGCCGCTTCAAAGGAGACCGTGCGGTATCCTTTTATGACTCTGACGGCCATAACCCGCTGTGGCCGTCGCAAAATAGCAGCTTTAGCACCGGCCCCATATAGGGCCATAAACCGCACGATCCCGTCGTATAGTCTCCTGCTTCGGGCTCCTCCAAATTGGGGGCCGTAGCCTCGAAAGCGCGGCCGCTGCCCTCACTTACGCCCTTACCTTGTGACCGACCGAAGAGTTGTGACTGTGACATTAATAAGCACAAACATTTGATGTAGTTAATTTTATTTATCGACCTAATTACTTGGTTTACTGATTTTCAAATAGATTCTTGGTATGAACTCATTTTGGTCTTCAGTAGATTCATTTTCGGTCGAATGGATTGCTTTTTGTACTTTACCACCACGCTACCTTTACGACTTAAGCACAATAGGCAACGCTAATAAAACGAATTAAATTAAATAGTGAGTTTCAATCGTTGGGGATTTGCTCTAGACCTTAGTACGTTTTGGTTAGACATAATGAAAATTTAGATCCTTAACGATCGAATGGAATAAACACTCTTGATACTATATATTCATTAAGCAATATTGAGTGCTGCTGGATCTCGTGAAGTATTAATATAATTAGAAAAGTTTGTGTAGCCAAAGTACTCAGATTACTCAATTATAGTGCTTTAAACGTAACGTATAATAATTAGACCTGTTTTAGAATACAATCGACTGAAAATTTAAAACAATTAAACTTTATACAGTAAAGTAATCTTAAATAGGAGGACTAAATACGAAATTAAATATCATTATTAACTACATATTACAAAAAAAAAACAAGTATCTTTACATCTAGTACCTTCACCAAGTCTTTGCATTTGCTATTATTTATTTTAGCCACACTCAACGATTGACTGGGAGAGAATGAATGCCTCAGGCATTAAGTCCACCTTTGCACATTATGTGCAGGAAGACTTTGGAAATAAATAATCTAATATCTTTAAACGAGCAATTCCTGTATATACATATATAATCTGAATCTCGGCAAACGGCTCCAACGATTTTCATAAATTTTTGTATGCAGGAGGATAAATCGATGTAACTAGGTTTCACTTTTAGAAAACGTCGTTTTATTCGTGTTTTCCGGCAATAAAAATTGCTATAATATCATTAGAATGCGAAGGTAAATTTCACCACGATCAAAAAGGTTATAATAGCTCAGTTGGGAAATCGTGCATTCCAAAAACTAGAAGACCCCGATTCGAGTCCAGATGACTATTTCTTTTCCCTTTTTCAAATATATATAATAAAATATATGTATATATGCTCGGTCATCCAGGTACATATGTATAAATAAATTAGCAATTTGTGTTTGTATTAGTATAATAATTCACGGGTTGAGAAATATTTATTTTGATTATAACTTCTACGTTCTTCTAAGTTCATCTACGATTTTTTTGAACTCCTTTGTGTAAATAGATTATTTAAGAAACACTTGCAAAAATAATTTTACATGCATCGACTTGAATAGGTATCAGTTGCTAAATGATTCAAAAAATAAGATAAAAAAAAAAAAAAAAGACACGCTTTTATAGAAAACCAAACTAAAAAATCATAAATAAATGTTAATACATCTAAGAAAGTGTAAATAAGAAATAAATGTATTTTATTTGTAAAAAAAACGCGGACTGTGATATCAATAGTTATAAATATTTTATTGATAGACTAGCGGACCCGACAGACGTTGTCCTGCATGATATTTCAAGCGATTGGGATCAATATAGATAAATAACCTAGATACCGACTGCAGCGCCATCTGCCGGGCTGATTTGTGAATCTAAACCATTCCCAGATCCCCTTGAACACACAAAAAATTTCATCAAAATCCGTCCAGTACAGAAGAATTATATATATCTTTATATATGTATATAATTCTTCTGTGAGTACAAGGATTATTATTTTGATAATAGCTTAAAAAGCACACCACGCTTTTTTACAATAAAATACAAACAAAATCTTATTTACTCTATTCTTCATTCAAATATATTAAAGTTTATTTTTCATTTTTTAGTTTGGTTTTGTATAAAAACGTGTTTTTAGTTTATTTTAAATACTATTTATTGATCATTTTTGATTTTAATTTTCCATTAAAGTGTGTTATCTTTTTCATCTTATTCAAAGTCGGTAAGCCTGTTAGTTTCAGGTTTCCGCCATCGTCCTAAGCGACAAAATATGCATCCCCATCACCTCGATGATTGGCACTCCCCCACTGTGCGCTTCTCCAGAAGCTTTTTGCCTCGCACAACCAGCCTATGGAACAAATTGTCGCCTGCCATATTTCCGGACCGATACGATCTTCAAACCTTCAATAAAAGAGCGTACTCCTTCCTAAAAGCCGGCAACGGACCTGTGACTCTTAAGTTTCGGGTTTCCATGGGCGGCGGTAGTCACTTACCATCAGGTGAGCCGTCTGCTCGTTTGTCCCCTATCGCATAAAAAATAAAACATAACACGTATAAAAGTCGGCCTTATAACAACAAACAATATCTTACAAGCAAGCTTTGGATGGACAGGACTTTAAAGATTTAGTATGCGTGGTTATGGTGCTGAGTAATGAAATGTGCTAGTTCAATCGCACAAACAGGTATACATATACACATATACAAACGTATTCCTACACATACAAGTAAATACATACTTACCTTATTTTAGATAGAATTTTGCAAATAGTATTCATTAAACATTTTTTTAAAAGATCCTAATGATTGAGCTCGTCTGTTTAACTTTGTAAACGATGTCAGCAAATTTTGCGGATAGCACTGGTATTTGCAGTTTTAATGTTGTCTGGTAAAGATAGCTTTTATTAAATTTAAGAGGTCCTGTAATTCATTATTGTATATTATAAAAAAATATTATTTTGTCAACTTTCTGTTGCGTGTAAACTAAATAGAAAAAATCAGCAAATTACATTTTTATTTTACTGACACTATCTCTTTGCATCAACCTAAAGCCGAAGGCTCAGGGTTATGTAATGAAACATCATGATATAAACACACATACACCTTCATTTCTTCATTCCAACTTTCTTTGTTCAGTTGGGTAAAAAATATTCAATCCTTCTTAGAATATTGATTTCATCGTTATTCTTAAGCATTATAAACATATGTTAAATATCCGTATTTTGAATTTTTAAAGTCCTAATAACACAGCATAAAAACTTCTCGTAGATCTTTGAGCGACGATGCAGTGAAGCGGCTGTAACTGAATCATGTGTAAAACTGTATCATGTTTAGTTGGTTTAATGGCATCCATAAAATTTTATGTCTTTGTCGCTTTGATGATATATATATTTACTTATATTTTTATCGCATTGTGACAAAAATCTTTCTGATGTTCTATTTTTAATAATATTTTTCAAGTTGATTTACGTGTTAGGTTGATAAAATGATTGAGTTTTGTCCAAATCCATTTCTTCTTTTCTCTTTTTCGTGATGATCATACCACCGTATATTAGATTCGAACCGACTAAAACCACACAGTGTGCCGTCACCGAGTCTTGCGGCGTGGGCCTCTAGTACCCTAGAAAAGCAGTCCCTGTGTACCCCAGCAGACCTGGCCGCCTGTTGAACAAAGTAACTACTACTATGCTGTGCGGAGTCCTACCCCTCCTCATACTAAATTTTTTCCTCGTATTAACATAAAACTGTTTTTTACATCGTGTTAAGTAGGCAATTCATTGAGAACTTTTAAATATTAAATTGTATTTTGGTTACTATGAATAATATATTTAATTCAATAAATCATCGAGAGTTCATTCATTTTATCATTAATTTACACCCACAACCTAGATCAAATTTACAAGTTTTTTTTCTCAGAAAAGGTAAGTAAATAAATTGATAAAAAATGTACTTCCCATCCAACCGACCGTTACCGTTATGAGGTCTCTTGCTTGGAAACTCACAAGAGAGCCGTGCGATAATAAATAAGAGGTCAAAGGGATCGCTAAAACATAATTTAGCTCGTATAAAATAATGTACTAGAGAAAATACCTATACGATTGAGAACGCATCCCAATGGACTGAGGTCCGGACTTCTTAAGAGTATATATTTTAGTAACTTTAATAATAGTATTAGGCATACCTGACTAAATAGTGATGTAGTATCAAGTTTATGTGTGTGATTTAGGGACGTAGTTATCTGTAATGACTGTACAATCTGTCTGGGTATGAATGACTTATTATAAAAACACCCTTACGTGTTGACCCTCTTGTTTTAAGTTTCTTTCGTCCTCTTTTAGCTCAGGATATATTTAAAATTTTCCTAGGAAAGCCTTAGGGATCGTCTTTTTTTAAACAGATTTCACAGTACAAACAACAAAAGTTTGAAATTTAAAGAAAAAACATCAAAATTTATATGCTTATACAAGAAAGGTAATGATTACTCTCAAATTTCTAGCATTAAGCGAATAGTTGTTAGGTTATAAAAGTATGAAGGAAAATGCAGGGAGGTAAATAAGCTTCTGCAACTCCTGCCATGGTATACGAGTACATATGTCTTATTGTCCTAAATTCATGTTAATTTAGGACAATAAGACATATGTATGTATTGTATATTTTGCTAAAAGTATGTAAATTTTGTTTAAATCGTAAATAATAATAACAATTGAAAACTTCAATTAATAATTAAATGTTAAATGATAAAAAAAACGAATACACACGAGCACACGACTACAGTGCGTCTGTGGAGAAGGACCAGCAGCCAGTCAGTCAGCTAAATAATCATCTTTTTTATTATGTGCTTGTTTACAAAATGCAATTTTTAAATTTCTTCTCATTTGGACGAAGAATATCACAAGGTGTTTTATTATTTAGTTTAACTCAGTGCCCCATTAAAGATGTTTGTACTTTTGTTAATCTAAATTTTGGTTAAACTAATTTATCTATCTATCATTACATATGTCTTTCAAATCGTATCGTTCATTTCTTACGTACATAATGTTTTCATAAATATCAGTATACTTGTTTTGTCAGTACAAGGCACCATTAGGATGTTAATTTCCTTAAATAGTTCCCTAAGGGTTTTGCGACTACGTAGATTATAATTGCGTATATTATATTATATATACTACGTAGATTATATATTGCTCTAATAGCTCTCTTTTGCAGAATGAAAGTTGATTTTATGTCTATGCCGCCACAATAAAATACCATAATATCGAAATAACTATAATAAACTAGTCGTGCAATATCGATGTTTGTTAATAGGCTAACTTTCCTTACGGCATATGCGGCAGAACTGATCCTCTTTGAAAGTTATGTTAAGTGAGGGCCCCATTGTAATATAGATTCTAGAATCTAGCGTTAATGTTAAGAATATACTTACATTTTCATTGTTGCCTCGTTTAATACTCTCTACTCTAACAATTAATAATGTATCGTCAGTAAAAATACTATTTTTGGTTGGCCATCCAGTAACTGGGGTAGACCGTTAATATATACTAGAAAGAAAAACGGGCCTAATATCGATCCCTTCGGAATGCCATTTTTATCTTTGAAAATTATTGTCTATCACTTAGGTAAGATTTAAGCAAACAGAGAGACTGTCTAGAAAGTCCATAACTCTCAAATTTCATGAGCAGAGTTTCGTGATTCATACAGTCAAATGCGCTTGAGAGGTCGCAAAAGATACCGAGTGCATGCTTAACTTCCTCAGGTGCTAAAAATATGCTGTAACAAAGTAACACTGGCGTCAGCTGTACAACGCCCTTTAGTGAAACCGTATTGTTGATCGTGAAGGATGTTTTGTGCATTAAAGTGTAGTAGAATTTGATTGAGTACTTTTTTTTCTAAGACCTTGTTAAATACCGGCAAGACTCTGGTCACAGGACTGTACAGGTCTGTAATTGTTAGATTCTTTACTGTCTCCGGATTTAAAAAGCGGTATAAGATATACCAATTTTTACTGTGCTTCATGAGATCGGGAAAAAGTACTTTATCTATACACCAATTAAATGTTAGTGGTAAATAGGCTGTGTGTGCAAAGATAGCTTCGGAAATTTTAATTGACATTAATTGGCCATCAGATCTTAAGCCAATTTTATCATAATATACTTAAATCCTTTTAATACTACTGTGGGGTTGATATGTAAAAACTAAAAGCTACGGATACCTAGGTTTTTTCTAAGAAGAGAGTGACAGCTTGAACAGGAGAGGAATTTAGACTTTCAGTTATTTTAATTGGGATCTTAGTAAAGAAATAATCAAATTCCTGGGATATGTCTTTGTCGAAGCTAAAAGTATCGCGTCGTGTCTCTAATTCATAATTTTATAAACTGGTAAAAACAAGTTAGATACTTGTTTTTTACCAGTTTAATTGGTAATTACTTTCTCGTACTTACGTATACTGAAGAAAGACCAAGTTAAAAGGCCCGTAATCGGCGAGCGTATATGATTGGTTACAATAAATCAGAAGCATCCTTTGCTTGTCTACACTCCCACTATTAAAACAACTCAAATGAGATCTCATATACCTGAAATCCATCATGCCGTCTAGGCTCTAAGGCGTGACAAACAAACATCATACATGCGTACATACAAACATACACCCGAATACACTCCTTCATACGCAGTTGGTTAAAACACATAACCTCCTGTTTAAATTGTAAATTATAGCCATTAATATCATATAATATGATATGGCGGCCTGTCATATGATATGGCGTTCTCATAGTGACAAATGAGACACGCACATTGCACATTTATAATAAATATACTCATCAGAGTACATTTACTTACGAAAAACGAGTGTCTGGTATTTTCTATTTTGAATAAACATTTTAAATCTATTTATATATGTAATTTAGGTTGAGGCTTAAAGACGCTTTCCTTAGATTGCAGTCCTGCTTTTTACTTTTACAAGCTTTTATTGCACTTGCAATGTAAGTTTTTGGGGGTAAATCATACTCGTTAAATGTCACCATCTTTCCGGTATCCGCTAGAGCTTCAGTTCTCATGACAATGAATCTTTGTGATAAGCAGGACTTGATTTTGATAGGATAGGCTGATAATTGTACATGTTACAAGATGTCTAACAGCAACTTTATGGTTAATAATTGACTTTAAAAAAGTAAATAACCGCCTTCATTTACCTTTCTATTTGCCTATTTAAAATAATACCTTTAATCGTAAAAAGGTGCAACTTACAAACTTAATCATAATTTCCCTAATATACATGGTCAAATCCTAATTTGGTTACAGTGGGACCACCGTGGAGTATTTTCTTTCGAATAAAACAACAAATTTGAAAATCAGTTGACAATTGGCAGAGAAATCGCTTAACAAACATAATATATATATATTGCATATATATATATATATACATAGTCAATCATTGAACCTTGTCCTTTTTTGAAATCATTTAAAAACTTTACTACTGAATATTAAACCACTGGAGGCCTAACTCCCCCTCATTTGTTTCGCCTCCCATCATTCCCTCTCTCCACTTTTCCTCACCCCTCCGGCGGGCCCTAAATACGAAGGCCGACAGCGCACTTAGGACTTAAGTTGCAGGTGTACATGGGTGGCAGTTATCACTTACCATCAGGTGACCCTCTGTTAGTTTGTCCATCTGCATTTAAAAAGAAAACCACACATAAAACAGATTTGTAAATAGTCGTGCCCTTTATTAAACTGGGCCGGTCTGTTTTTGTTTTATTTTTGTGTCCATTGTGTGTAAGTATGAAAAGTCAGAAGTAGGGTTGTTGTTATGTTGTACTGGATGTCTTCAAAATCTAAATAAAATATAAAATAAACTACAAGCTGTATTCGCTTCAAATGCACAGACACTTACGTACTCTGTATTGGAATTTTAATCGCTCTAATCAAAGTTGTAAATATAGCTTTTAAATTTATCATAAATGTCGTTTACTGAACGACCGCCAAGTTGGTATTACCCAAATGTTATATATATATTAACAATTTTGTATGATTTTGCCTTTTTTATTCCTTTGTTAGAGATGTATTCAGTGAGCTGCATGTGCAAATCAAGAAATATCAAGATGATGACTTTAATATGTACGATAATTTGTGTTTTTTTTTATTTATTACATTTCTTTATTACATAGATAAATACATATAAATATAAGCGCACAGCAGGTTTTTTATATAATACTATAGGGGGACAGACGAACAGACGGATCACGATTGACTCACACAGATTGAAAACTTGCAACGCAAGAGTCATAAGTCGTAAGAGGGGGGTGCGTTGAGACGGGATGTAGTGATGGGAAAGAAGAGAGTTTGCATAAGGAAAGAGGAGAGGGGAAGGGGAAAAGCAATGCAAGCGTTGCTTCGCAACCGGTTTTCTGTGAGGCCATGGTATCGCACCGGTCGAGTCGGCCCTTTCGTGCCTGAGCATGGCTCTACCACTGTTGAACCCCACAGTGCACCCAAACCTTTACATATTGCAAACATGCACGTGAACTAAAAAGATATTACTAATTAAATTAAGAAGCTTACTTTTATATTATGAAAATAGAGGAATGACATAGAAGCAGTGTGCAGGAAGAGTGGGGCGTGTGTGTTATCTCTGCCTACACCGATGGAAGAAAGGCGTTAAAGTTAATTTTATATGACAATGTTTAAACTGTTTATTTATAATGTTTTAATCTTATTTTATCTAAACAAATCACTTAAAAAAGTTTATAAGCCGACTTCATTGAACCTATCACGAAAAATTGCAATATAAAGCTGTATTCTTTATCACTCAGGATTAAATAAAATATATAATTATAATAACTTAACTTTTTTGTTGTCCTTTAAAAATAGAAAATAAAATAGTAAATACAGTAAAAGAAACAAGAAACGTTGTCCCTTGGGAGAGCCATGCTCAGGCACGAATGGTTCGGCTCCACCGGAGTTATACAACGGCATAGAAAATCAGTTGCCAAACCAAGCTCTTCAGTTGTAAAGGTAACAGATGGATAACACAGTATGGATATAAACAAATAGCTAACAATTTCCCTTGTATTGTTAATTGTAACTTTATATAGTAAAAGTAATTACTACACAGAAGTTTTACTTAGAATTTCAAACTACCCATATTATTTATACATAACTCAAATCAAATTACACGTGTTAAGTTGTATTGTGTTGGTTCCGCCTGATCAAAGTTAAACGATTATTAGTTTTACCATATAATCAAGGAGCACGTTTTAACCCATATGTCGTAATGTTTATAGTAAACAAACGTTACGAAATGTGATAAATGATATACATAAGTTACATAAGTTACTACACATTTACGTTAGTAAATATTTTGCTGATCAGGTTCGTACTAATGTTATTTTTATAATACTTCTGGATATATTAAATGGGTGTAGATACTCTTTCAGAAGCTTCCTTCCTAGGGTATAAACGGGACCTCTAACCCACACGGGACGGAACATCGTGTAATTAACATATTAAAAAGAAGTTGGTACAAGTCTTGTTCCTCCCGGTAGAAGCCAGTTCGGGTTTCTCGAGTTCGAGCTATTGCTAACAGTATCTAATTCCGTTCCTATAAGTAATATTCTCTTCCTTCCCTTGCTCTTGCCGTAATTTTTAAATGCAGACAAGAGCGTATATATGTGAGTATTCAACAGCCCTTATTAGACCCAAACTAAGAAGTCTATTATATTTAGTCGATAACTCATCTAAGAATACATATATACTACATACGCTCACGCCTGTATAACGGAAAGGATAGGCAGAAGCATTAGATTGGGGAGCATCAGCAATAGCTCAAGCAACTATTAGGGTCATATACCTATAACTCGAACTGTCTGGTAAATAATATTTATTGATATATTCTTAGATAGACATATTTATTTTTTTCAAAGACAACTCCTGCACTAAAATTAATTCCTGTGTCGTGGGGGACTTTAAAAACCTTCAACCAACGGACACAAAGAACACCCAGACTCAGAACAACAATTTGAGGATTACACAAAGTGTTGTCCCGGGTGGGGATCGAACCCACAATACTAGGCGAGGCAGCGTGATGTGTGTGACCACTTAAGCTACGCCGTCCGTGCAGTTTATACACACAAATAATGGCACTGATATATTACCAAATCCTAGATCTCTGACCATATTTGATGCTAGCTCCGTGCAAACAAAGATATTATTTTCTTGTGATTTCTAAATAATTAAGCTTTCCCGATTGTTTTTCCGCAAAACATTCCAGGTCGTAAAAAAAGAGGAATGGAGTAAATATTATGTAAAAGTGTCTCTGAATCTAATGCATAGTTAAGTGCAAAACAATAATATTCAAGTGGGCTTACTTATTACTGCCAGATAAAAGCAACATAAACAGCTATCGATGAGAAATAATTGGCAAGATAATCAATACATCTTATTTGGTATGTATTGCAATCCTATTAAGTAAATTGGGTAAATTGAGCCATGTGAACTTACGACGATACATTTCAATTACTGCATAAGATGGAGAATTATATATTATTTTTTTGGGGGTATAAGTAGAAATGTATGTTTGAAACTTCTTTGTCACACCCTAGAGCTTAGATGGCTTGATGAATTTTGACATGAGGGTGTTAATTGAATCGTCTTAATAGAGGTAGGGTATAGTAATAGGTTAGGGTATATCTAAACTAAAAATACCTCAACTCTCCCCTCCTCTTCAACCTTCCCACATCCCCACTCTCCTCTTTCCTCTCCTCCTCTTATAATTTAGATTTAATTCTGTAGAAAGCTAACGCCACTTTAGTTAATGTATTACTCCGTGAACCCAACAGATGTCTAGATTAATCTACGTCTAGACTAAGTTATATTATATATAGTAATTATGAAGTAATTATCTAATTTAAGTTTAGCCTGTTTTTTTTCGTGTGGAAACCCCCTCGGGCCGTCATTCCACCGGGATTTTCGGTGGAACGGTGTGTCGGAATCGAACCGACTAAAACCACACGGTGTGCCATTCTGCGCTTAAAATAGGAGGAATCCGGGAACAGCTTTGTTAAGACATCCGGACTCCTCCTAACAGAAGGTTGCGACCGCGGATCCTTTCCTGACTGCATTGAGGACCCGACGCTGCGCTGCCCAAGCGAGGCAATCCACTAGCGCATGTTAGCGGCGGGGGGGACGTTAGGTGGGACTCAATTCCCTCCTAGCGACCGAGTGCAGGTACTTTCCGAAGCAGCCCTGCCCGGAAAGAACCTGCGTCAGTCGGAAGAAGAAGAAAAGAAGAAGAGTAATTGCTGGCTCTACGAGCGTCCTTACGCCACTCGCATCACCCCCGGAAGTCAGCCGTAATTTAAGTGTAGCCTGCCACAACACACTAAGTACGACAAGAATTCAAACTGAAACATTACTTATAATACGTCGTTATATCTCGAGACACGAGCTCACGCCTGTATTCTCAAAAGAGTAAGAGCCCACATTTTGCCGATCATGATTTAGTCAATGTGAAAATTTGAAGCATATTGAAAAGTAATGGGATCACAGAAAAAATAATGGCTTACACGGATGAATAAGGGAGTGTAAACAATAGCTAATAACTCAAATTGGGTGATGACGGGAAGTCCGAGGCATTTAACGATCTTTAAAGATGAGTGTGTAATTAATTACTTAACTTAATAATAATACTAACAATCTTTAATATACACTAAGCATTACACAATGAAAATAAAACTATACACAGATTGTACAGGAAGTCCCTTACAGGGTATTAATTAACACATTGTCAAAAATCTGAATAATTTTAGAATTAGGCATAAAATTGTTACTTTTGAAAACCGGTTGTGAAGTAACGCTTGCGTTGCATTTCCCCGAATTGAGTGAGGTTTCCGGAGGCCCAATTCCTCCTCCCCCCTTTTCTCTCCCATATCTCCTTTCTCCTTTTTTCCATCTCCTCATCCCTCCTCTCTTCTTTCCGCTCCCTGCATCCCCCACCCCTCATCACCCTCAAAGGCGGGCAGAGCACTTGCAACTCTTGAGTTGCAAGTGTCCATGGACGGCGGTGTCACTTACCATCAGGTGACCCGTCTGTTCGTCTGTCCCCCTATAGTATAAAAAAAATATTTTTTAAACAAATTGTAACATTTCAATTGCCAGACTAAAGTCTCTCATTATTCTAAGGCGAGTATCTCAGCTTTCAAGAAAAATTAAACCATTCCTAAAAAGCGAAATTGCTTTGAACCATTAACAAAATAAAAAACAGTAAGGAGTACGAAGTGGCTTGGATCTATGCAATAAAAGCATAATAAAAAGAAACAAAATGCTATCCAAAGCCACTCTGAGTTAAGGGACCAAATACATACTTATATATATGGTTATATACATGCATAGGCAGAGGCGTCTGTATAATAAAAAATATATTTTACGCAGTCAATTAATTCAATTTACCTTTTTGGCAAGTAAAGCACGATATAAATATATAGCAGCACATTATGCCAAAATAACGTAGTATATGATCACCCTTAAGGGTGATTTAAGGCATATATGTATGTATGTTGTAATACAACAAACAAAAGACCACACATGTAAAAAGAAAGTTTCATCATTTAAGTACATGTCCTTGCTATACCGGATAGCCTGCCGATTAGGCAAGTCTAACATTCTTTAAAAAAAAAAATGTTCCTCTGGCCTTATTCTTTTTTATGCGATTGGGGGCAAACGAGCAGACGGGTCACCTGATGGTAAGTGACTACCGCCGCCCATGGACACCCGCAACTCAAGGGTCAGAAGTGCGTTGCCGGCCTTTTATCTACGCTCTTTTCTTGAAGGTTTGAAGGACGTATAATGGCTATGTTCCCTTTTCCTTAACCTAGATGTTTTGGTAGGTACAATAATTAACGAAGGAAAATAACAAGCTACTTTTCATATAATCTTTAGGTCGGCAACGCACTTCCATTTAAAGGCTAGTAAAGTAATGTAACTAGTAATTTCACCTTATATTGTAGTCACCTTGCACACTCGAGACTAACTCGGACTTCTTCATTCAGGGCTTCAGGGCTGGTGCGTTGAAAACTTGAGACATAACAACGTGTTGTTGTTGTATATTATCATTTACAACAACAGCAGACTTCTGCAACACGTGCCTACACTTTAATTATGACTTGCATTCGACTTTGTTTGTGTATTAGTAATACCTAAAATAATATATTTAGTCCGGCCGTAAATACTGTTACAATTGACCACAAATACTGTTACAACATAATACAATACAAATACCAAAATATTACATTTAAATTTGTAATTGATACATGACTATTATTCATTGTGTATTCCCTTTTTTGACTCATAGTAAAATGTTTGTGAACCGGGGTATTTATAGATACAATGAATCCTCCACTGTTTGTGACAGAAAAAGATCTGGCCAACCACTTAGTATTCGTACGAAAAAGGGAATCAAAGCAGTGAAGAAAATAATTCTAAGAAATCCTACGAAAGCAAAATATTTCATCTCGGGAAATGAATATGCACTTAGAACCATGTCGCGTATTTTAAATTCCTGGATGACCAATTTAAAGGATGACTTAGAACTTGCGGCCTAAAAAAGACGCACAGGTCAATATTTAAGTGATAATTTTAAAATGAATAGGGTTGTTAAATCAAAACAATGTCAGTTACGCAAAGGGGGTCACAGAATTTTATTTGCTTACAGATTTTTTTTGTACTATTGAACATTATTTTAATAGCTTCCTAATTAGTCAGCACAGTACAATTTGGGCATTAACCGAGTTCAGTGATGGTTTGGTGGGGTGTTAGCTGTCAAGGAATTTCTGAGCCATATTTTTGTGAAAAAGGTGTCAAAACATTGTCACAAGTGTGTCAAGATACGATTGACAACACCAGGTTCTATAACCAAGAATAGTCCTTTCATAAAGACTCAGCAGCGGGTGATAAGGCTCGATCAACCCAAGCGTGGTTGGATACGAACGTTTCTGAGTTCATCAGAGCTGAAGACTGGCCGTAATCTATTCCCTATCTTAATCCGCTGGTTTATGATTTATGGTCAGTTATAGAGCGTATGGCATGCTCTAAACGCCATGATAATTTTGAATTCCTAAATCAATGAATGACATAAGATTGGCATTTGATTCTTTACTGCGATTACATTAATGTAAACTAACACACATTACAGCAATAAGGTTGTATAGAATAGAAAAAAAAAAAGATTTTTCCTTGTAACGATATTTATGGTAGGTATAGTGTCAGCTTTACATTTTCCATTTTCTTTTTATTTTCTTGTGTCTGCCTCCGCCCAAGAACATCTTAGGGAACTTAGGCCTTGGGACTTTTCATTCACTCTCCGAAACACAAGCATTGCTTCAACCGGTTTGAGTCCGCTGAGCAAGCTCTTTAATTAATGGCTTGTTTGAGTAAATATATCACTTAGTAAATATATACGTTCGAGTAAATATATAAATATATCAATAAATATATCATCATTACCACGATGACCTTATTCCTTCATGAACTCCTTAGAAATTATTATACCAAGTCAATAAAGTTCATAAGACATAGGTTAAAAAGTTATATTTTTAAATAAATTATTTGCTAGTTAGCTAGTAATAAATTGTTAAGGTCTCGATACAAGACTCATTATGTAATTTTCAAGGATGATTGTGTTGAGTTACACAAGACAAAATATGTGGATAACGATGAAATTTCGTTTGAAAAAAAAAAATGTTTTTGAAATTTTATTTCTTTATATACGAAGACTTTTCAAGATTTTCGAGTGAACATTTGTATGTAAAGTATAAGTTAAATTATAAATTACTAAAACTTGTTACTGTTAACTTGTTATTGTTACAGCTTAGGCCTACGGTATTTCTTTTTGTTTTTAAAGACATCTCCCTTGTCCCGGAGGCTTCACCAACATTCAATCAACGGACACAAAGAACATCCATATAATGTATTAATATCTGACTAAATGATGACCCCAAAATATAATGTTGATTGATGAAGACATTGGTATTGGTATTGGTAAGGTATTGGTTTTAGTTTTGGTTGTATTTGCTTAAAGATACAAATAACAAATACTTTTCACCGCGAATTAGGTTTCGTAATAATATACAATTTATGTGCTCTTACAGACTATAATTTATCACTGTGCTAAATTTCCTCCAGATCCGTTCAGCAGTTCTGGCGTTATTGGGTAACAAACATACCTGAGATGGTGAGTCCTTCAACATGTTGAGTCGTTCACCCAAATACTGACTTGCAGTATAAGAATAAAACAAACTTAATGTTATTTGTACGTATCTTATTTATGTTATCGCGGTTAAGTCCCGATTGTGACTAAAATTAACATATTAAGTGTTGACTTAATATGTTAATTTTAGTTCGACTAACATAATTATTAAGACGATTGGGTTGCCAAACAAGCGTACGGTCAGGTAAGTCGTTTCTCTTTAATTAAAAAAATAAAGATGAGGGTCCAATTTTAGCAGAAATCGTTTATGTCTACAATACTACTACTACTACGACAATATTACTACAGTTGGCCTAACATAGATTTCTTACTAAGGACGCAATGTATTGATTTTACTAATTATTAAGGTTACAATTATAGGGGATACATTAAATGTGGTTCTCGGACGAGTAGAATAAGACAGACTCATTTCTTCCGTGAGTGTCGTAAAAGGTGACTATGGGTTTGAAATATTATCTATCTGACAGTATATAAGTCTAGGTATATATATATTATATATAAAAATATATATACAAGAGTATAGCTCAGTTAGCTTCGGCCTGCCTCAATTACGTAAGTGGAATTCAATTATAATTGGAAAAATGTGGGCGTTTAATACATAAATATTTAATACGTTTAATAACAAATATATGTTTTTCTTAATACACAAGTGGCAAACCTATTTACCGTAAACTAAAACAAACTGACGAACCTCCTTCAACTTGTTTTATTGTAATTGCAATATTTTTCGTTGAAGGTTGAACAAGTTTTGATTCGTATCTATAGTAACTAACGCACTGGGTCCTTAAAAATATTTAATGTGAGTTTGGTTGGTTGGTGATAGAGCTTTTTAATTAATTTAATACTCCATGTTATCTTAATAAATATAATTTCTTCAGTTATATTGAGAAACAATAATTTAGATATCTTTGATGTTACTGAAATTAATTTAATTTTTTTATGTTATCGATTTGCCGATGGCACTGTTGTCTAATAGCCTTGTCGTAAGCAGAATAAAAATATGGTTTTCAAACTTTGGATGTTTAACATTCTCGGTGCTGCCTCATTAGGGATCTGGGTCTAGACCGGTTGTAAAGCAACGCCTGCGTTGCATTTTCCCGAAGTTTTCGTGAGGTTTCTCCCCCAACTCCCCCTCTCCTCTTTCTCCTCCCCCTTTTCCATCTCCTCATCCCCTCTCTCCTCTTTACTTTCCCGGCATCCCGTCATTTCCTCACCCTTCTATTCCCGTCCTCCTCACCCCTCATCACCCTCAAAAGCGGGCAGCGATTTTACGACTCCCAAGTTGCAGGTGTCTATGGACGGCAGCTATTACTTACCTCCAGTTGACCCGTCAGTTCGTCTGTCTCGTTACGTTCATATTATGTATGTATAACTTTCAAGATTTTTTTATGAACCACCACTATAATTACGTACATTACCATTAAAGACTGATTATTACAATACATTCATTTTGTTTACAGGTAAAATGACTCTACCAGTGCCTCAGATTACAGACGAGTATAAAGATTCGTTGGTCAACGCGACTAACGCGACCGGCCACCCAGCCGCATACTATGAGCAATACGCATTGGATCTACTTGTACCTCTCACCATTACGTACGCAGTCATTTTTATAGCCGGAATCCTCGGCAACACCAGCACTTGCGTGGTCATTGCAAGAAATCGCTCCATGCACACCGCTACCAACTTTTACCTCTTCAGTCTCGCTATCTCAGACCTTATACTCCTAGTCTGTGGCTTACCATTTGAACTACATCGATTGTGGAATCCAGTGACGTACCCATTGGGTGAAGCGCACTGTATTGCTATCGGCCTAGCGTCAGAGACTTCAGCAAATGCGACAGTGTTGACAATAACAGCATTCACAGTCGAGAGGTACATAGCGATATGTCGCCCGTTTATGTCACACACAATGTCGAAGCTGTCAAGAGCGGTGCGATTCATCATAGCTATATGGGTGTTTGCATTGTGTACCGCAATACCTCAAGCCATGCAGTTCGGAATTGAATCTTCTGTGGAAAATGGTCAGAATGTGAGTGCGTGTACAGTAAAAGGCGTGGGAGTGCACCAAGTGTTCGTTATATCTAGTTTCGTGTTTTTCGTAGTGCCCATGTCAATGATATCTGTGTTGTATGCGTTAATAGGAATTAAGTTACGGACTTCCAGAGTGTTGCATCCTCTAAAAAAAATGTCAGTAGACAGTAATGAGAGAGCTAGTGGACAAATGCAGTACAGAAATTGTGCATCGCAAAGGAGAGTCATAAGAATGCTGGGTAAGTGTTTATTAAGTGTTCAGGAATTTGTGCCGCATCTGGTAGATAGCGTTCTTGCCATATTGGAAGGTAAAGCTGGTTCTATCAAGAAAAAAATAATAATTTATTATTCCTGTAAGTACACAATGTTAAGACTATTTATTGGGGTAGGTGTGCCGTAAATGGTTTTGATAATATTGTTGTTAACTATATATAGCCTATAAATCTTTGAGGTACTTTAGCGAGATCTTAAAAGGAAAATATATTATAAATGTACTAATTAATGAGGTAAAGTTTTATAATAAGGAAGTGCATATGACTGTTATGCACAAAATTGATACGACTAAGAACTTAGTATTCTTATGAAGCAAAAAACGGTGCTTATATTTATACTGAAGTAAGAAGTGGACTTCTCTGAAGTGTAATTATATAGCTAATAAAATGGGAATCGACACAAAATTATACCGATTTCAGTATGTGATAACCAACTTATGATTATAAGATAAACCCGAAAATAACAGCGCCAAAGTTACGCAACTTACATATATTTGTCTGGTTGACAGAATATATAGAAAACTCCATAGACCTTACAACCTTAGTTCTTTTTAACTGTAATGTACCTAACATGGTGGTATAAAAGGTAGATAAAGCGTGAAATATAGGCTGCATTTATGTAGTGTATTATAATATTGGGATAAGTGAATACTTGTGATCTATGGCTGCTTGTAGGCCAGGCACGTCAACTATTAACCTTAGCAGAATATATCAGCGCTACTTCAAGTATTTTCTTGAAGCGGCACTATGCTGTGCTAAGGCCAATTTTTGTTTGATTTTTTGGTTTGAATACCTTAAAAATAAATCATTTTAAAAATGTTTATGAGACTGTTAGTCTCTTTAATGTATTATAAGTTCATTTCGCTCCAAATGTATATGTAACCTACATACTTTTCGATTGTATCTTATTTAATATAATAATACAAACATATATGATGATGAAACAAGCTTAGGTTGTGAATAATTTTCCATACGTAGGATCAAGAATATTACTGTAGCTCATGTGCCTTGCCTTCGTTAAGTTTAGTAGTCCTAGACCTAATAAAATTAGGGCCGAACGTTATTTTCTTATATAGGTTTATATTATGGGAACATTTAGTGATTACTGGCGATTAGAATCGTATGAGGAATTACATAACCTAATCATTATTAAACTAGTTATGAAATTCAACATCGTAATTCCAATTTTTAACCGACTTCAAAGTAGGTGGAGTTCTAGGTTTGACTGTATGTATTTTTTCATGTACATATGTATGTTAAACGATTTCTCAGCCTATTGTTTGTCGAAAAAAAAAAACTTTTTTTTTTTGTATATTATTCCTAAGAGATATAAACTTCTGAGTCCACTCCACAAAAGTTTCTTAATGCCTCAACAGATTTGGATGACTATGGTATCGTAGAATCCTCACATCATTCACAACCAACAACACTAATGATGCGGCCATATTGCTCTTTCATAAAAAAGCAATATGGCCGCATTATTAGTGTTGTTAGTAGGGTATTTTTGTTTTTATTATTTTAAATTGTTAACTGTTACAATCCCTTTGATTTACATTTAAACACAATACAGAATACTACTAACCTGATAGCAATATTTAGTTACATAGTTAGGTATAGTATATTGATTTTATTAGATAACCAATAATAACTTAGAGGGCGCGGACTTCCCGATTGGCTTAACTGGTTGGTCATTTCGAGTTATAGATATGTGGCCTGGACTTGATGGAACTTTTTCTTATACTCCAATGTTAATTTTCTTTGTTTTTAATCCTTTCTATTCTCTCAATTTACTCCAAATTATCTTATCAGCCTCAATTTAAGAGTCACAAGTGCTTAAACGGCCTTATACGTTGGAATACACTCTTTTCTTGAAGGTTTGAAGGTTGCATTGGTAAATGTCTTTGTTTGATGGATTGAAGTGTGCTATCCAACGTTAGGCTAACCGTTTATATCGTATCTCACGCCCCTTTAAACATACATATATAGATAAATAAACATAAAATACTTTATTTAAACACCATAATTGGAGAATAAGTATCATACAAATACCTTTGTCAATTTGATAACCTAAAATCTCATCTCATATAATGCAATGCCTTAGGTGATTGTGATGAAACGAAAAGGATTAGAAAAACAGTAGTTCTGGTATAGAAACTCCAATAAAGCTTCAAACTTATTGCAGAAATTTTGTGTAGTGGGTCATATTACTTTTTTATTTTAAAACAATCTTTTAGAGTCTAAGGGTCTAGTTACGCTTATCATATATACGTTTATCATAATTATCATGAAGATGTATATTGAACAATTTCAGCTCAATCTGACACCGGGAAGTGGGTCAAATTTGACGTGAAGGTTTTAGCCAAACAAATATACACTGCAGTAAGCTTGTTATAGCGTTTAGCTTGTTATTTTAAATACAGAGTAAATGTCACGAATATTCGGTGTGATTGGTGCGTTATAAAATAAAGACGAAAGAGATTTCTTCGTATTGCATATAACTTAATGCCGCCTTCACACGAACTAAGATAAAACCTCATTTTGAGATTGTGTGTTCGAAGCCGTAGGTACAATAAGTACTACGGATAAAATATCCGAATACTATGAAATATCCGGATAGTATGTAATATGAAAAATAAACAGAAGTATCAAAATGTACATACCATTTGATAAGAAACTTAAATTAAACACTTCTTAAAGGTGTTGTATATAACTTTTTCATCATTAAACTCAAAACTCACTCAAATCATTTTTTTATAAGTATCAGCAAAAGCTTTAGCTGTAAACTAGTCCGAAATTGTATTATAAATATAGTTTTATAGTTATAATACATAAATGGCTGAACTACAAACAAAAGGGAAATCAATAAAAAAGCAACCCAAAGAAGCTTTAATTAATTTGATTTAGATTTTCACTCCACGTCAGTCTTGACTATATTGTTATTCTTTAGATGTTTTTCCAAAAGTATATTTTTTTGAGTGAGTGAGTTCTTGTTTTAGTTTAATTATAAAAGTAAATAAATTTTTTAATCAATTCTAGCTAATTCTATTTCAAAATCAAAAAACATCAAAATGAAAACCATTAATTTCAATTAAACCAATCATAGGTATTTTTGAATTGTCAAGAGAAGAAGTCAGTCAGACTAAGTCAGTCCGTATGTAGATCTTATGGAACAGAACAGCCAAGAAACTCCAAGGACACTCTTTTTCACATATTTTGTATAATTATCTTCTTTGTTCTAAGTACGTGAGGACAATGCAATACATCATTTTGAAATTAAAACTCTAATTAATGCTACTGTTTATATTTTAAGTAATAGCAGTCCGGAGATGAACAACCCCGATCAACGGCAACGTCCAGACACATACATAATAATAAAACAATAAAAATAAAGAAAAAAATAAAATAAAATAGAATACGTAGTCATTTAGAGGGCCTGTGGAGCAGGACCAGCAATCTCTCATTGATAGTTTATAAGCGAAAGTTACTTTGATGGTTTGTTTTTTTACGATTTCAGGTCTTATATGTATATTCTACTCAGGTTATCAGGCACGGTTACACGGAAGAGAATATATAGTACATTTAATCTAGAAAAAATAGTGTCCGAGGAATAAGAAAAACTTTAACGAGAGCTGAGCCTTGGGCAAATGTTAGGTTTGCTATAAAATGACTACATAGATAGATATATAATAATTAATTTGTCCACCATTTCACAGTATCATAGGTGGGGACATGTGTCAGAAAGATTTTTTTATTAATATAGGGGGACAGACGACCAGACGGGCGACCTGATGGTAAATTAACACCTGCCATCCATGGACATTTGCAACTAGTCGCAAGTGCGCTGCCCGCCTTTGAGGATGATGTGGGGAGGGGAAACAGGAGAGGGGGAGTTGGGCCTCCGGATTTCAGGGAAATGCTTCAAAATAATATATATTTATTCAATAAATTAGTCAAATTTGCTAAGCTAAGCTAAATGCTTGTGTTAGGGGGGGATTTACGACGGTAGTGTACTGGGTAGGGCTTGAACCCACAACCATTTGATCGGAAGTCCGACGCCTCAGCCATCACGTTACCACCGCTTAACTGTTATAAATTAATAATCACAATTTAATAATTATTTCTATCTATTTTTCTCTCTCTAATGGTGGTCCTCGTGGTCGTAGAGAGAGTCATGATTATAAATTAATTAAAAATACAAAAAAACAAGTTATAATAAAAACATTTAATTCAGACAAAGACACAAAGAACAAAATTATAACTTTATTATATTATTATACAACACATGCACGCCAATACACAAAGCTGAAGTACCCTGCACTGTGTCACTGCACGAAGGCAAAGACAAGACGAATAATCAAAATTAGTAAAAAAAAATATAACTATAATAAAAAAAAACAGAATTCAATAAGAAACGCACAGACAATTAGATGATTGAGGCTGGTGGAGTTTTAGCAATTTGTTGATGTCGGGTTTCAATTTCGTTGACATCAGTCGCCCAAGCTCAGCTAAATATGAAGTAGGAAACGAAAATAAAGATTTCTGTACTATTTGGTAGATATTGAGTTTTCGAGCAAGAACTCTTGACATCTATTTCTGAAATTTAATTTTTAAACTTCATTAGTAGTGAGTTAATTAGTAAATTTGATGATTCCACTGTATCTGCATTTGTAAAAAGGTCTAAAACCTAGCTCGGTATATTCATATTTAAAATATCCTGGAATCACTCTGTAAAATCGGCATGAAGATCATCCAGGTATTGGCAGTAAGTAATTAAATATTCCTGTCTTATCGATAATGCTGGAACAATGGCGTAAAGTGGCTGTATTAACCTTTTCCTAGATTTTGTCTGAATAGAAGTAATTTTCCCACAAAAGCCGCTGTGACGCTTTTTGTTGTTATTGAATTCAACTTATTAAGTTGCAATTTTAAATTAAAGTTCATCGTCATCATAGTCTCTGTTTTCAAGAAAGTTCCGTACTAAGGCAAATAGATTGAAGAAGCGATAAAGACAAACACTTTTCGAGAGTATTATCATACTTCTGTGAGCAACAGCAAGTCTTCATAATTTTCACTACAAAGTTGCCTGAATAATATGTCATTTAACACATAAACCACCATTTGCATACCTATCAATGACCGATGACAATACAATAAATTAATAAGTTTGTCCAATTATCCTGGTCAGGATTAAAGGGATTTGCATATCTAAAAACGCGGTAGTATCTTGTGACACGTATTGAGGTGTGTAATGAATTAGGCATATGTGATTTAACGTTTGACATAACTATATAACTACTGGCAGAAGTGATAATAAAAAACATATTATCTCAAATTACGTGGGGTGCTAGATATCAGTTGTTGGAAATATGTATGGTCATACAAATTTTTAGTTTTACCAATATCGGTCGATATTGGTAAAACTAAAAATTGACATCAAAAATTATCTTTGCAGGAGCACCATCCGTAGCAAGTGATAAAAATCTTTGAATAGCATTTCTTTTTCTTAATGAATATTATCATCGTATTTAATATGGATTCTTCCTTTGTATCTGTTTCCAAAATTTTAGCAAAAAATTATAACTCTTGACAATTTTTTTTCTTCTTTTATGAATGGAACGTAAGTCAAGAATAATACTTCGTTATTAGGTATAGTTGATTCATCGCATTGAATGGTAAATTTGCAAGCTTATAAGTACTCACATAATGATTCTTGTAAACTGTTCTTCTTTGCACTGTATTATTGCACAAAGGATTTTTTTATGATGTCTGATAGTTTTATCACAAATAAGAGCTTCGATTAACGCCGACTGCTAGCATATTTAATTCTTCACCAATGGTGAGTGGTTTGCCCACTTTTACGATAAATAATGAAATAGTATATGAAGCTCGTCGTCCATTATCTTCTTGATTAAAATAAAACAAAAGGATTTAATATATGTAGTATTTTTTTTCTTGTCCTAGAAAGTTGGATAAATCTTTGTTTTTTTTTTATCATCATGTATGTATTTTATTCAAATGCTCTTAGAACCTAGAAGCATTGATGACTTCATTTGAAAAAACTTTTCGTGCAAATTAAACACATATGGCTGATTTTTATTTAATTTGGAGTTTTGCGTAAAATTGCGTAAATTCATATTTCAAATACTCATTTAACTTTTCAACCAATTTATAGAAAGTAGTAGCTAATTATAGCCACTCGTGCGTGACTGATAAACTAAAGAAGTTGTTAGACTTCTTTATTATATCTTCACGCACGAGTATGGATCACTGAAGAAGCACACAAAAACAGGAAGCCATTGGAATTTAAAGATTTTTTTTCGAGCACGCAACGACTTGTATGCCTGTGCTTCTTTGAAATGTTTTTCCGGTTGTTGTTTGTCTGGTGCACTTGGTCTGCAAACAAGTTGTTACAAGGTTCCGTATTTTTGTGGAAACATGTTTGATTGCGTAAATCACGTCTTTACTTACCAACATGCATAGACTTGTTACTGACAGTCCTAAACCGAATCAATTAGTTTATGCTTAATGCTTAATCAATATTTTAATGTTAGTAATAAGATAACATCTTAGACGGCTATATAAAATGTTTTTTCTTAATTAAAATAGAGGTTTTTTTCCAAGTAATTTATTAATTGAAACTAATTGGGTAGGTACACTTCGACCCAAGGCAAATGGGGGGCATTATAACAGTCAAGAGGGCCTTGACTGTTATAATGCCCCCCATTTGCCTTGGGCCCGCTTCCCCAGTTGGGAACCTACGTCCTATACGTATGCGAATGTTATGTATTGTAGTTTGTAAAGTATTTTTAGTTGTTTTAGCAGTAGTTATATATAAAAAAAAACATAAAACATCCCTCAATTTGGGTAATCATCTTCATTAGGAGTCAAAAACTTTCAGTAATAAAAACATTTATGTTATACCCCACTTTCATAACTTCAAACCATTTTAAGGTACGTAGATTTAATTAGCGAATTTAATTATTTGTTAAAGTTAGAAAAGAGGAATGGATAACCATTTTTAGTTAAAAACGCTTTGTCTAAAATTTATGTGATGATTATGTAAACTCCGAGAAGTTTACACAACTTTATTATACATAGAAAACGGTTCTTTTGTGTAATTTTACTACGTTATTTGCTTCGTTAAGTAATATTTTTTTGTATCTTCCACGAACAGATCTTAAAACTCGTCGAAAAATCGTCGAGGGTTCAAAGGCAGACAAAGAACTGGCTGAATCGTACATGTTTTTTTCTTAGTTTAAATTGTAATAACCGAGATTAATTTTGAATCTTATACAAATTATTATATTCAAATTAACTTAGTTTAAAAAAAATATAACAGTGGTAGAGCCATGTTTAAGCACTAATGGGCCGGCTCAATCGGCGCGACACTACGCCCTCATAGCACACCGGTTGGTAATATAACCAACGCAGAATGGCTCTACCACTGTTAAAAACGTGTTCTGTTGTTATATTATACAACGGAGAGCGACTCGCATCATCGACTGCCAAGATATTTTTGATTGGCGTTTGGCGTTGCGTAGAGATGTAGCTTCACTCTGCATCCTTTATCACTTGTATCATGGGGAGTGTTTAGAAGAATTGTTCGGACTTATACCGGCTGCAGGTTTCGGCATTCTTCCTACGCGACAAAGTATCCATCCCCATCACCTGGATGATTGGCACTCCACCATTCTGCCCTTCTCCAGAAGCTATTTGCCTCGCACAACCAGCCTATGGAACAAATTGTCACCTGCCGTACTTCCGGACCGATACGACCTTCAAACCTTCAAGAAAAGAACGTACTCCTCCTACCTAAAAGGCCGGCAACGAATTCTGTCTCTTGAGTTACGGGTGTCCATGGGCGGCGGTAGTCACTTACCATCAAGTGACCCGCCTGCTCGTTTGCCCCCTATCGCATAAAAAAAAAACTAGAGTTAATTGAGCGAGTTTTACGTCTTCGGTACTGGCGTCATTTGGCGGGACCTTGTTAAATGAAGCAGTTGCTTCATTTTGTGTCAAAGGACATTGACTTTAGAAAATAGAAAAGGTTTATACTTTTGTACGCTAGATTACCTTAGCAAGGAATATTTAAACAACCTCTTTTTTTATTGAAGCTATATATGTCTAAATGTTATACTACATATATGTGTGTATTTGTATACACACATATGTAACTAAATATTCTGTGAATATTTCAAGCTTCTTCCTATTGCCGTTATCAATATGGAGCAAAAACGTGCAAAAAATTGCACGTTTGTTGTATGGGAAGCCCCTTAAATATTTATGTTATTCTGTTTTTTAGTATTTGTTGTTATAGCTGCAAATACATCATCCGTAAAAATTTCAACTGTGTAACTATCACGAGATTATATATATTTATATTTATGAGATGCAGCCTGGTGACAGACAGACAGACACACAGACAGACAGACGGACAGGAGAGTTTTACGGAACCCTAAAAATTAGAAGTTTCTAATGAACTTGGGTTTCACACTTTGTTATATTATATTCAAACATTGAGCGCCCGCTCGCCTACTAACGCTACGTTGCCGTATATGGCGTCATTCTTCGAAAGAGGTTTAAAGGTGTTTTTTTAAAGTAAGGCTACTTGACTGCGACCCACATTGCCAATGTCCAATTAAACACGGTTATTACAAGTAACCGGTGGGGTAAAGCAAAAATATGTGATGATAAAACATGTTTTTTTAAGGTGAATAAAAACTAAATGGGCCCCATGCTTCATTATCATAACTTGTTTTTATGTTCGTTAAGAAAAAAAGGCGAGCAATCAATTTAATTGCAGTATAAGACTAAAATGATCCTTTTGCGGTTGGGTTTTACCATTTACATTCGGAAAAACCTACCAATAGTTCTACAAGGGTTTGAAACCGCGATGTTATTAATGTAATTATGTATTTTTTATTTTGATTTTAGTGGTTTTTGTTTGTCTATTTATTTTAACTATTAACAAGTGATATTTGCAACAGTTTGACTAAAGCGAATGTAACTAATACCGGCTGGATAACCGGCCAAAGTTTGTAACTCTTAAGTTAATATTCTGAAACAATAAAATACGGGTAAAATTATTAATACTTGACTTTAACAAAAGTAGGTAAATGCACTCAATGTACCTTTCTAATTCCGTTTCATTACTAAACTGCAATAATAATTACAGTCATCCCGTAGACTATACATTTGACACTGTATAGTCATCATACATAGACTGTACAAAAAAATGTCACGCTTTTTTTTAACGTTACGGACGTTTTTGCCGGCTAGGATACCCCTCCGCAACGCCTCATAAGTAACTTCGTTCCAAAACGTGCAATTTTAAGACTCATTCGTAACGTTACTTTATTTTAAGAATTATCTACCAACTCCACCACCAGCTTAGCAACAAGAGATGCAAATATATTAATCATTTTAATAAGCATAAGAAAAACCATGTTTATGATTGTAGCTATAAAATTATTAATACTCGAAGAGCTGGCAACACACGCTAACATAGAAGTAACTAAAGCAATCATGTAATGTAAATAATGTGTAAAACAACGTAAGTATGTATTACAAGAGCTACGAAAGAATGGTCCAAAAATAACGAAATTGTCTCTACAATTATTAACTGTACAATACGATTCGTGAAATTGTTGTGCTTTTTTCGATTTATTATAAATCTATACAACTGGCGGAAACATCGGATTATATACATATAGTCAAGCTGATAACTATAACGGGGAGAGCCATGTTTCGGCAGGTTTTGCCCTTTCAACAGTAGTTAACTGGTTTAATATCAATAATCTTCTCCTTAACGAGAAAAAAACTAAATGTATAAAGTTTACATTGCCTACCATGTAACACAGGTGAACACTAGTGTGTCAATAAAGGGCGAAGTGTTAAAACCCGAAGATTCCACAGTGTTCATAGGCTTAACTTTGGATGCAAAGCTTCAGTGGAGCCCCCATATAGATAAACTTCTGCAGCGTACGCCGTTAGGAAAATTCGTGGTTTAACAGATTTAGAGACAGCCCGTTTAGTATACTTTAGCTATTTTCATAGTGTAATGTCGTACGGTATTCTGTTGTGGGGAAATGCCGCCGATATTCAATCTATTTTTGTTATACAAAAAAGAGCTATACGTGCAATTTATAAATTAAGTCCCAGACACTCCCTCAGAGATAAATTTAAAGAGATTAATATTATGACTGTGCCCTCTCAGTATATTTATGAAAATCTTATGTACGCACATAAAAATATTAATCTGTTTAAAAAATACAGTGATATCCATAGTGTAAATACTAGGAACAAAAACAAATTTGTTGTTCCTAAAACCAGGCTCAAGAAAATAGGTGGTTCGTTTAGATGCCAAAGTATACATTTCTATAATAAGCTTCCTAGCCAAATACAAGAACTAAGCAATAATAAATTTAAATCATTTATAAAAAAAAAACTAAGTCAAAAAGCTTTTTACACAATTAAAGATTACATTGAAGATAAAAAGGCTTGGGAATGAGCTGCTTCATGAATGTACATAAGCCTTTGTTTTTCGTTTATCCTTTTTTTTTTTTATACACATTGACATTTTATATTTTACTTTTTGACATGAATACTTACTTTGTTAAGTATTATATTGTTTTTTTTTTATTGTTTAAATTTTTGTACTTTTTGACATGAATACTTTGTTAAGTATAATATATTATATATTTGAATTATTTTTTTTTAAATTTATAAATTTAATTATTGTAAAAGAAGAGGACTATGTAGGTTATTTATTTATTTATTTATTTTTTTCTCTTTTCTCCTGTAGTTTGTTTTATAACGATGTCTGACTGTTTGAGTATTTTTGCGGCCTACCCAAATGTCCTTGCTTTGGTACTGTTCGTCGGTCCGTTGAGCTCCTTAAAGTTCTAAGTTGAGCTACACGATAACTGACAAATGCTTGCACTGTTTGGACGGGTCCACTCAAATGAACGTGGCGCTTTCTTCAAAAGCTCATCACAGACGTCAGCGTGCATGGTTCTCATATGTTTTTGACCAGTACATCTGTATGGACTTTAAAACAGACTTTGACCTCTGAGTTCGTTTCGGTTTCTTCTCAGGGTAGTCAGCTAGGAAACACCGGCCTCATCTAGCATAAACTAACAGAAAAAAATAATATATTGACGTGTAAAAGTGCTGTTATAACCTATTTACAAAATAAAGATCATTTATCATTTATCATTATCATTTATGCACCGGTTCAACCGAAGTATCACCACGGCCTCAATCTTTCCCCTCCTCAATAAAAAATAGACAGCACTCTTGTGATTTGAACCACACAACGTAGATAACGTAGAACTAGAGGAAAACAACATGAAATTAAAGGTTAAAACTTATTTCGTCTAAAAAAAAATATGCTTATATTGTTCTCTTTAAATGCTTATCAATCCTCGTTTTGAAGTTGTTAGTCGAGTTTGTGACGTAGTCCAGTGGAAAAAGTAAAATATAAATTTTAATAAGACAACTCCTGCACTTAAAACAACGGCTGTTGCCTGTGTATAGTAGTATACAAGCAACGGGAACAAAAAAACACCCACAGACTCTGACATTAATTTTTTGGATCATACAAATATCTGCCCCGTGTAATAATCGAATCCTGGTTCTCGTTAACTGCTGACATTACATTTATACCAACAACCCAGTCAAAAATGAATACCTCTTTATTACTATTACAATTAAACATATTTATTTCCTTAAATTAACGAGTCTTAGTGCTGTCTATCAACTACGACCTACTATCAACGTAGTTAAAATAGCATTAGGCGTGTTACCTGTAGTTCTGTACAAACTTGTTATTCCTACTGGGGAACCCCAAATTGGAATATCCCAATTTGGGACTTGGACTGGGGTTTTAACAGAACTTTTAACTATATTACAGAGTATTCTTCTAAAGTTACAAAGAAAAAAGTATAAAAAAAGTCTGTTAAAAGTTTCTGAGTTCGGGAAAATTCTTTTAGATGTAGTTTGCAAGTATTTTAGTTTTAAATATGGCTGGATGAAATCTCTTCCAATGGGTGAAGTAAAATCGATTAAGGGATCAGACTGTTATATAGAGCCATGCAGTGCTCGGATGACTGCAATAAGGTTGACTTTCTATTACGTTTTTTTTGCCGCCGTCCCTGGACACCTGCAACTTGAGAGTCGTCCCCGCCTTTGAGGGTGAAGAGGGATGACGGTATGCGGGGAGGGGAAAGAGACGGGGATGGCGAGATGAGAAAATCGACATCAGGTCAGGGGAGAGATATAAGGAGAGTTAGGCCTCCGGAAACCTCACTAATTTCGGGGAAATGTAACACAAGTGTTGCTTCACAACCGGTTTTCTGTGAGGACGTGGTATCGCATCGGTCGAGCCGGCACATTCGCGCCTAAGCATGGCTCTAACACGTAAGTGGGATGGACCGACCTTGTGGTAATTTATTTTAATCTCCCTACACGAGATGCTTATCTGAGATGTAGATATTTATTTACTTTGACAAATGAAATGGCAAATTCCTGATGTCAGGAACAAGATAGTCAAAGACGACTTTTAGGATTTTCATTACGAATTCTCTCCCTATTATGTTTATTTATGTATGCCTCGCACAACGAGCCTGCGGAACAAATTGTCGCCTGCTGTATTTCCGGATCGATACGACTTTCAAACCTTCAAGAAAAGAGCGTACTCCTAAAAGGCTGGCAACGCAGTTATTCGGGTGTTCATGAGCGGCGGCAGTCACTTGCCATCAGGTGACCCGTCTGCTAGTTTGCCCCAAATCGCATAAAAAAAATGTATGTATTTATTTATATTCAAAGTAACGTTGATAAGTATTCAATAAAAAAAATAGAATTGCCTTTTTCCTACCTCTTCCTGAATCAATACTATGCAATATTCCATTAGGTCGTCGATTTTTTATTTATACTATAGGGGATAGACGAACAGACGGGTTACCTGGTGGTAAGCGACAACTGCCGGACACCTGCAACTCAAGAGTCGTAAGTGCGCTGCACGCCTCTGAAGGTAATGAAGAGGGGGGATGTGGAGATGGGAAAGAAGAGAGGGAGATGAGGGAGATGAGGCAAAATATGAGTGTTTAATACACCTCTACTTACCTCTTCAGGGATACAGGTGCGAGCGTATGTACATATATATGTAACGTCTAAGTTAATTCTTATGATATGAAAAAAATACATAGATAAATATAATATATTTAATAAATTACCGTAAGCTTAAGTAACCTTAAACTGCACAATATCATTTTTATCATGACAGAGATAATATATATATGTAGATAATATCAACAATTAAATTCAGAAGCGGGCTCACAAAACCACGTCATTTATTTAAGCGTAAAAGAGTAATGAGCGGTCCAAAACACTCTCATATTAATTATACAAGGCTTTACGTTTTGTATAAAATATGCTTACAAATGTTTATCATTCTTATTGAAATCTCGGGTAGCAACCCGAGTTGTACCTTCGTACATATGTTTAGTGCAGACACAAGGGACAATAAAAGTTGACACAGACCTGTGACGTGTTCATCGTGTGGTTTTAATCGGTCCAATTCCGACGCACCGTTCCATCGAAAACCCCGGTTTCCACACGTTAAAAAAAAAGACCTCTGATGTGTTCCCGGATTTCTCCTATGTCATCCGCAGTATGGCACACCGTGTAGTTTTAGTCAGTCCTTTTCCGACACACCGTTCCACCGAAAATCGCGGTGAGATGACGGCCAGAGGGGGGTTTTCACGCATTAAAAAATGACGCGTAGGTGGAGCCCTCATTAATGCTAGCAGGTACTAGGAAGGATCAGGATATTTTAATAGAGTTGTTTCCAGATTCCTCCTATTTGAGGCAAAGTATGGTACACTGTGTGGTTTTATCTCCGCTCCGATTCTGACACACGGGAAAACCCCGGTGGAACCCCGACTTTAAAAAAGTTTTATTATGTTTGAACCGGTTTTGATGTTTTTTGTTATTTGAAAGCTCGTACTTCCCGTGTGGTCCCACTTCAAATTGGCATCCACGAGAAAACTATATATGTCTTTAATTAGACGGATTGAAGTCTTTTGTCTACTTTTCAAAGCTAATTATCATGAATTCATTCTATCTTGTTTTAATATTTATTTTTTGTTTTAAAGATGATGTAATGTAACACTGATTCCCGTAACATCTTGCACTTGATTCAGGGCTCCGGAGAAAATGTAAACAAACCATCTTATCTTAATAAACTATTTATTATTGATTCGCACATATAACAGTACCTCCCTGCGTGCTGTATGCCCCGACCTTCTGGCGAGCCTTGAACGCTCCTTCTCTATAATTTCATGCACGTAATTCCATAATCGTAATCAAACAAAGTGTGGAAGCAAACAAAGGCATTTAAAAGACTTTTTACTATACATTTTTACGATAACGTACAGAGTAAGCAGTATTCAGAAAAAAATGACGCTTATGCTTTTGACAAGTTAAAATCATGGGAATAGTTATTTACCCCAAAGTACCTCTGACGAGTTTTATACAATAATTTCAAGAATAACAGTCGAAATTCGGATTCAGTCGACCACGATTACGAACATTTATTTTTGCAGTTACGCTCAATTCTACTGCTTGTTTTTTTTTTTAAACACAAATAGTCCACGGCTTATCTGATACCAATTAGTAAAATACGTTACTTAATCGGTGTCTTGTAACCCAAATCAACAATAGAAAAAAATAGTTCAAATGTTTCTTTCTGTATTGCTATTTAATTGTGGTTGTAAACAGTCGTACAGTGGATGAGCAATGCTTGGGCATGCCACCGGAGTAATACCACGGCCTCATAGAAAACCGGTAAACAAACAATGTTTGCATTGTATAGGTGACTGAGTGTGTGTACCGGAGGTGCAATTCCCCCTCCCCTCATAACCCCCACATGCCCTCCCTCTCCTCATCACTCTCAAAGGAGGGCTGCACTTACGACTTGATTTGCAGGTGTTCATGTGTGGCTGTTGTCACTTACCATCAGGTGTTCCGTCTGTTCGTCTGTCCCTTTATCATAAAAAAATCTTAAATCTCTATCCCCACTGCTCTGGTCCTCGGCCTCAGTAGCCTTCAGAATTATTTTGTCATATTTCCTAAGAGTCCATCCTAAAGCCAACACCCGTATTAAATTGCATTAGCTTTGTTGTCTTTTTTAAATTATTAATTGGTTTCAATTTACACTTGACTTCTAACTTTGTTGTGATAAACAAGGCGCAGGTAACGAATACACTTTTTTTATTATTTACTAAAGAGTAAAAATTAAGGTTCCTTTGTAATTAATTTAATGTTCTCAGTCTAACCTTAACCAGGTTTTACCAATTACTTTAATATTTGGGTATTCAATACTTGACCTTATAATTTTATAGGAAATATTTTTAATTTCTTGTTCAATGAACTTGCAGTTACAATTATTATTTTGTATTGTATTGATTGATTGTGTATTGTATTCGGCGAAAAAAAAAATCCTGAGATTTCCTCTTATCTGTATTAGCGGACTCTTATTTGTATTTTGTTTACGTATCGCTTTGTATTTTGTTAATTTGTTTTTATCAATTATTTTTATTTATAATATCGGGTTTTACCTACATAATATTTTTAGTTGAGACACTTTAAATGTTGAGGTGGTTCAGGCCCGTAGGTATAAATAATGTGATTTTGACTTTTAATATGTTTTTTTGTTATTATATTTTTTTTATTTTTTTTCCGAACCGATGCCATTGAACCTTATTGTGGCAGCATAAGCTTAACATTATTAAAATGGGTCGCAGGGTTTCAATAAATTTAAAGTACTGTATTTCAAGTTTGGAATACAATAATCATTGCTGACATTAGTGGATTAACGCAAAAGACACAAACCTCAACTAACCACCTTCACATGCGATGCTCATTATCTCCGGAAAACAAACACACGCTATGTTGGTTGGAAATCCACAATTGAAGCACTTTGCAAGGTTTTTTGCTCTAAATCACAGTTTTATAACTCAAGACGATTTAATTTTATATTAGGATTTTGTATTATAGTCCTTGTTGATTGTCCGCAGTCCTCCATAGCACGCACGGTACGCGCATTAGCAATAGTCGGTATCAAGCAATAGTCGGTATCAAGCAAAGCGGGTATCATTTATTAGTGGGTAGGCATAAATTAGAAATGAATAAAAAGCGGGTAGCGGGAGCGGGAGCTATATACTGAAAACTAAGGTTTTGAATTCAGTTACAAATAAAAGCAACAAATAAAAATATAACATAATTAAATTTTTCTAGGTATGACTATTTTATGACGCGGTTTAAAGCCGGTTGCCGCCGTAAGAATATTGTTGACAGAAATAGTTCTGATTTTTTAAGAGATCTTATATGGAAAAGTGTGTTGCCCATTTACCGATGTTATGACATTTTTATGTGGTAATGCGAGAGATAGGGTAGTACAAAAATAGCTCAACGGGTTCAACCACTGACATGCCGTCCATGCTGACAAGGTCGACTTTTCGTCACGCGATGAAAGCGAAATGATTACGAAATCAGAAAGCGCTTTTTTTTGTTTTTCGTGTGGAAACCCTTACGGGTCATAACCTCACCGGAGCTGAGGGTCAGGTGATATGTCGCACTCGAACCGACTAAAACCACACGGTGTTCTGTCCAACTGGGTCTATTGCAGGGGACCCGCCATACCCTCCCTTCAGATTAAATTAAGCTATTTACAAGGAATATAACAATTTAATTTAATTTAATTAATATACTATTACAGGTGAATATTAGAGAGATACATATATCCACCTAGAAAGGAAGTCCTCGTCATAGATGTTATGCGCTCTGTCATGTTTCTAGTAGTTACTAGAACAAAGGTTCTTTATTCAAGCACTGTATTTTATTATATTATTTGTAGATTTTTATTCAAAGAATGTCGCTCATATTAAACAAGTCTGAATGTTAACCCATTTTACTAAAAAAAAATGATTAGTTATTAATGTTTTATAAAATAAATACCAGTTAATTGTGTATATCTTTCTTTTATAGAACTTATTTTTATAAAAATATGATTTTGATATCTTATTTAAATCTATACTGGTTAAATAGGGAAACGTAGAGAACGTGGAAAATGTAGTGATGAAAATTGAGAAGGTTAAGGCCCATTCTTGAGGAGTATTGTATGTACTAGCTATTGTGATTCATTCGCATAGGAATTGAACCATTCATTTTTCGCGGATGAAAAGTTGCCTATATTCCATTTCAAAGTAAAATCTATTTCGATAACAAATTTTATCCAGAGCCGTTCTTCTTCTAGCATGTTAGACTAACAAATATCCCTCAAAACATTCATAATATTATGTAGTACTTGTAAGAAAGGTTAGATGAGATTTTAGACCTCGCTCTCGCAAAGACAACAAATCCTGTTAGTATTAAAACGTGAAACGATTTGTTCGACTTTTTGCATGATGTTTGGGGACAGGCGAACACCCGATGGTATATGATAATCGCCGCCGCCCATTGACACCTGCAACTCAAGAGTCTCACGATAAAATAAACAAATGTTGTATAAGTTATTAAAATCCCTTACGGTAATTACTTAAATACATATGTTCATACAGATGTTAAGTATAATATGTACTTTTTATTAATAGGCTTAGGGAGTGTATATTGAGGTATTAGTTAATGTTTCGTAAAACCGTTCTCTGAAATACTGGCAATGACCCATAATGCGGGGTAAGTAGCATAAAGCCAGCAAGTATGCGAAATCGCGTTCGTATTCAAAACAAAAGTCATTAGAAGGAAACATTAGCAGGGCGGTATTAAAGCATGATAAACAAGTCACTAATCCTAACACACTCTGACAATTGACATTTGCGGCCTTCCAAGCGACAACAATTTATTCAAAGCCCTTAAATAAGAAACAGTGATTTAAAGACAATGTATCTGTTTAAAAGAACATTTAAGTAATTGCTGTGTCGTTTACGGTGGAGGGAAATAGGTCACCATATCTCGGTGATCTCGTAAAAGACGAGTAAGGGATCGGAATCGGACGAAACGGCTGACTATTTCGTTAGAGGGACTAAATTCTAATTGGCAAAATGTGGGTGTTTAATACACCTCTTCCTACCCCTTAATAGGGTATAGATAGGCGTGGCGTGTGTATGCATAATTTAAGTCTTTTTTTAGGTAACAATTTTTTATTTCTAAAGTTGAGTTTTAAGTTATGAGCCGGGCTTAAATGATGTATTAAGTTAAGTTTACAACTTTGTAATACATGTAAACCGAGTGAAGAGTCTAAAAAGCTTTTACGCCTTGTCAAGGATATCGACTGCGATAATGGATAGAAACTTAAGGCTGTTATGGGGTTGAGTACTTATCTCGGCTTTATTGTACCTCCTCTCAATAGCGTCATAACTCAAAAGATATAAAATTGAGAAGGAGCCGGCTATAATTAAACCTCAACATTAGTCTAAAGCTTAAATTATTATGACACTACAGCAGCTTTCGTTAAAAAATACACTATCGTAGTGACAGTGTGGCGCGATTAAAGTTCAAGGTATTTTCAATCTAAATTCTACTTCTTTTATTTTCATGACAATGTTTGAGAAGAGGTGCGAATATGACACATCATCCCTTTATGGAGTAGCTTTTAGCTTTCGTAAATGTTACTTTGTCTGTCCCACGGGAGGACTTCTATATTTGAGATGAAAAACCACTATATGTCCTTATAACAATAGCTTATGGAACAAATTGTCGCCTGCCTTATTTCCGAACCGATACGACCTTCAAACATTCAAGAAAAGAGCGTACTCCTACCTAAAAGGCCGGCAACGCACTTGTGACTCTTAAGTTGCGGGTGTCCATGGGCAGCGGTAGTCACTTACCATCAGGTGACCCGTCTGCTCGTTTGGGGGCAAATCGCATAAAAAAAAAGATAAAAAAAAAGTAACGTTTAACCCATAAAATTGTATAAAAAATTTCATGATGATCGGTTGAGTGGGGTGAAGGCAATATTATAGCCATATATAATGAGAAGGCTAAATTTTCTTGAATTTTTTGCATTACTTTATCCGATAAAAAGTAAGAAAGTTAATTATTTAAATAGCTAAGGTATGTTGTATATGTGTATGTATGCTAAATCTGGAACAGTGTGATGGTAGAGGACACCAATTATTTTTAGGCAACAAAATCTTCAATCGCTAAAATATCACTAATAATAGAATAGAATATTTCTTTTGTTATCTATAGAACCGTTCAATATTGAATAATATAAAAAAAGGAGTTAAGGAACCATCGGTACTTTGCATACAAACAAACTAAAAATATTTTTCCGACAGAGAGGACAGAAAATCTCTTCTAAGTAACGAAGTAAAAGCACAAAATTATGTAGATTTTATTACAACAATTATTGTGAAAGCAGTTAATAACTTGAATCGCTCGTTTAATTTTTTAAATGGCCCTTGGGCTATCTCCGGTGAGGGACCAACTTCTGATGAAATCTAGAAGTTACAAGCAAACTTTTTTTTTCACGGGACCCTTGTAATAGAGCCATTTATGACGAAATACCGTGTAGTTTTAGTCGGTTCGAGGCCGATATACTACCTCTCCGTTAGCTTGGGTGAGGTGATGACCCGTGGGGGTTTATACACGAAAAAAAAAAGAGCTTATAAGTAAACTGCAAACTTTACGAAAATCACTCTAAAATATCGCCTGAACGGCCTGTTAGTCTAGTGGTTAGTCATACTTATTGCCGATTCGATTGGACAAAAAAATTGTGTAATCCACAAATAGTTGTTGTGTTTTATACATTTGTGCGTACCCCCCCTTCCAGGATACAGGCGTGCGCCTATTTATGTATGTATGTAGTATGGGTGTTCTTTGTGTCTGTAGACTGTATGTGTGTCAAGTCAAAATTGAATAATAAAGAATAAACATTGATTATAACACTACCGTCAACTGACCCTGTGAAACTTTAATAAAGCTATAAAATGAAAATTATTATTTTTTATGTTTAATATTGCAAGTTGACCTTCTTACATTACATGCCTTACTGACGGAGGTGCAAGTGATTATAATAAATTTTATGACCGACTCTACAAGGGAAGAGATTCTCAATTCGACTGTTTTATTGTTTGTATGTTATAATTATGTTATCTTTGCCATTTGTGAACCTATTTTTAATAGAACGATGGTGTAGTTTGATTCCATTTAAATTTGAAAAAGTTTAGGGAAAAAATGAAAGCATGAAGAATAATTTCTACGCTATACCTTGGTCATTTGGAAGTCGATTTCAAGGTTAGTCCCATTTAAATTTGAAGATAAATGTTTCATTATTAGTTTGTAAAAAAATAAATAAAAAATACATATTATAACATTATTAAAATATTCTTTTGTAAATCGATTACAATTATTCATATTTTCAGTTTAATTGATTGAAATAAAAAATAAAAATCGCCAAGTGTAATTGAACACATAAACAATATACCTCTTTTGATTGTTATCTCATTGTAAATTTATGTTATTTTATTCTTTTTAACGGACTTCAAAAAGGAAGCACGTTCTATGTTCAACTGTATATTGTCAATCCCTCCATCCATCTCCTATATTATATCTGTAACACCTGATGGTAAACCTTAATTAAATAAAAAAAAAGTATATAAGTATCCTCTTGCGATCGTCCAATTTTAGCCAATTTAGAATTTGATCATGAGATACCAGAAAAATTGCAAATAATTTTTCAGGTTGTTCCGATTTCAATTATTACGCTGAGGAGCGGGAGGAGCGCATTGAAGGCGGGTGGGTATTTTTTTTTAATAGTCAAATATTGAAAATTAATACTACTACTAAATATATGGTACATATATTTAGTAGTAGTATTAAGTAAGCAAAAGTTACTAAATTTTTGTTTCGATAACTAGGATGGGATATGCTAAATGCCTTTCAAGAGATCTTCACAAGTAACTTGGACGACTAAGAAGCACTCAGTCGTATTATTATTAAGTTTCTAATGGATATTTAATCTCTCCTCAAATAATTTTATATAGGGGAATTGAAATATTAACATTTTTATAACTAGAATAAAGAAAAAATATAATAAAATAAAATAAAACTGTTCAAATAAAAGTTATTCGCTCAACGGTACATAATTTTTGGAACTGCTCATAAATTCGATATTAGCACTTTCTTAATCGCAATTAGTTATTCTTATGCAAATCTAGTCAGTAAAGGCCTAGTAATTACATATGTATATCCAATAAATCTATCGTTGAACTCATTTGTAGGTAGAGATTTTGCAAAGTGAAACACACGCACACACACTCGCACTCATAAACATACCTAACACAATAAGCAGTTAAGACTACCAATACATATACATATATGTATGTATACGTGTCTTAAATTTTCTACGTAGACTCGGTATTGAACACAGTAGTATATTTGGAGTAATGAGAATAGCTCTGCTACAAATTAAGGCTCAGAATTAAATACTAGAGTCGTTGACGATATAGTTACTTTACGTAAATCCTGCTCATACCTTTAGTAACCGTTGTGTTAATTTTACATATACATACATACATACATACATACATCAAGTAAACCGGAGGGGGCAAACAGAGGCGTATTTAATGCCCACATTTTGGAACTCGAACTGGCTGTAGCTGTGATGTCAGAGCTCTCTAGCCGACTGACGTGTTAAGTTTATTTAATATAAGCTCAACGTTTATTTGTATTTCATTACAAATTTCACACACAATGCATACATACAATGTACCTATAGAGAATTCGGAGCATTTTAATTTTGTTGGTCCTGACTGACAAATAATATCAATTTACACGGGAAAGTATTTATATGATATAGTTTTGAAACGGTTTTAAATTGTTAATTATTAAAAATTATAATATTTTTTGAAGAGATTGACGACATCGTTGATATATCTATCATAGACTAATAAATCAAATGGTGATTGAACCTCATGCCTCATCACCCTCAAAGGCGGGCAGCGCACGTACGACTCTTGAGTTGCAGGTGTCCATGGACAGTGGTTGTCATTTACCATAAGACCACCATGGTGACGGTGCGGCACTTAAGCCACTGCGCCATCCAGCATAAAATCCAATCAGTAGTTTAGCAGTGTAAATGTAACAGACAAATAGTTACATACGGAGTTACTTTCGCATTTATTGTATCAGTGTGGATATTAAGAAAAAAACTACATCACTTATCACTTTACAGATGAATTGACTTACAACCACAGATAACATACATACATACCTAGGCTTACGCCTGTATTTTAGTAGTTGAAGTTTAAACTATCTAAACTTTAAACCATAATTTTGGGAATTACAATTTGGTCCCACTAACGTGATAGGGGTCAAGCCTTTTGCCATCAACCGGGCACTGTATGGCTGTATACATACTGTCTGATATAACAGTGAAATCCCTAATAAGCTTAAATCTAATAAAGCCTAATAATTTAGCTTCTAACGACACCCACGGAAAAATATTGTGTGGCACTATTGTACTCCACCAAGAACCACAGGGCATACAAATTACTGAATAGTTCTAAAACTACAAAACGTGGTAACTTTTGACCTATATTGAAAGAATGCGACAATAATTTAGAGATTTTATTATCAAGGAAAGATCAGTCTCTTTTCTTGGCAAGTTTCCAAGTATTCGCGACGATTATTTAATAAGCATTGTCTCAATCCTTTCGTAAAAAAAAAAATACTATAAATAAGTTATATTGCCCTACATTTTTCGGTTTACCTCGTAACTTTTACTTCCTCAATATTTTCTTACACTAGATATTCGTGACACTGAAATTGATTTTCTTTTTGTTACAGTTGCCGTAGCGCTTTCATTCTTCATTTGTTGGGCGCCTTTCCACGTGCAGAGACTGCTGGCCATATACGGGAAAAGCTTGGAACAACCCTCCGATACCTTCTACCTGGTAACTATCTTAATTTTTTTAGTTTAATTTTCTCATTATACAAAAAATCTGTTATTTGTTGATCAAATTGGAATCCGAGCTGCGTGCTGGTTACTTCTCGAGATTTTCAGATATTTTTATGTGACCCGGACTCATTGCTCTCGAGTGTGTAAAGTAAAAGTAGAATTATATTATTACCATTTCCATGTTGTTTGACCTGTGTTTATGCTTACTGCTCCGCTCATAAGGTTCGTGGCGTAATGTTTTATTGACTAAAGCCTCCGTAAACGGGCTATCTAAACCAAAAATAAGTAATTAAAATAGAATAAGTAGTTCCTAAGATTAGAGCGTTCAGACATATAAACAAACAAACAAACTCTTCAGTTTTATTATATTAATATTGACACAAGTTTTTGCTATTTGCATAAGTTAATGTATGACAGATAGCTGTTTTGGTATTGCAGAAAATGATGAAAGTAGAATAAATTATATTGATATTAGACTTACAGACATTGAGGCGGATTAAGGATAAAGTAAACATTCGGGAGTAAAATGGCTTAAAAGAGGACTAGAAAGCGGTATAATGTGGCGGTTTGGGTCCGGGTTAAGAATAAGAGAAGAATAGAAAAGAATAAGAAATGAGAATAAAAGTATATAAAGAGAACATTCGGTCGGCGATGTTCTTAGAAAAAGGAAAGCAGGGAATCAAACTATTAACGAAATTATAAATACATTATGTTAAAGAGTCATAAAAAAGCTATACGTAGCTTTATTAGTTTATTTATGAAATAGCAATTTCATAGATTACTATTTTACAGTTACTTTTTTTTTTGTCCAGGTATACATCGTGCTGACGTTTTTATCGGGGGTTCTGTACTTCTTGTCAACGGCGATAAACCCGTTTCTCTACAGTATCATGTCCAATAAGTTCAGAAATGCATTCAAGGTGAGTTTTAAAATAACAATGTTCACTTTTTCTCAATAAAACATTTCATCAATAATTAATACAATGCACAATATTAAAGAAATCAAAAATGTTTTGAAGTAAAGTTATAAAAAAAACGGACAGTATTTAAGGACCGGGAAGGAAGGCCGTTAGAAGAGAAAACTAAGTAAATTGTGAATTGTATCGTCGAGCTATTAGATCACACGGTACACACAGTATGCATATAGCTCATGGGAAGCGTTCGGTGACGATGACGAGAGTTCCATGATTTTTGTTTACCCAAAAAGTGCTTAACGCGCCTAAAAAAGTTTTCACTTCAAATACAAATGCATATTTAAATACCTTTCCTTCTTCCTTCCACTAAGAAGATCTAATATTTAAATAAAAAGATTTAAGTATTGAGAGGAATTTAATGAAACCTCAAAATCCAATAAATTCTAAACCGTGACAAAGGAAAATCATACATACATACATACATACCCGACTGCTCAAGAAGGAAGCTCTGTGTGTATTTTTGAGTGTATAAAACCACAGTTCAAAAAATAGTAAGTATTTCTTTTATTACACACTTTTATTGTGGTAGAATTACAACTGAGTTAAATTTTAGACACAAATTTGATCTGAACTTTGTAATTATTGTTGATTAATCAGTTTGCCGCATGGTTCTCGTTGGAGTAGAATAGGGCCAAACTATTTCTTTTCGTGGGTATAGCAACGGCCACGTGTCACGAAGAGATTGTACTGTTTTCTATCAAACAGTATAAGTATATACGTAATTCAAAAGGAAGGTGACATATGGAATTTAATTTAAATAGTCACGACGCACGCTAGCTATTTTGGAAGGGAATTTGGTCACTATGTATGTAAATTTCTTCTTCACAATTCTTTTTAGGGATAGGCAAATGCAAAAAATATCGATATATATCGCATCAATATTTAAGAAAAGTATCGAAATTTGTCAAGTTAAAATATAGATTTTTCAATATATCTAAGTTTATTTCGACATGTGTGACAAGTTTATTTCGGTTACTAATAAGCACCAAAAATATGCAAGACTTGAAACAATTCAATTCATGAATAGACGCTTGAATAGACTTTGTATCGATTAATCGATAATCAATATCAGATATATCGACAAAATAGCGATATTTTTTTGCCCAAATCTAATTCTTTTTTATGTGTGTATAAAAATAAAAAAAACTCAGCTGAGAGGTAGCTTAACTTTTCTATATTTTTATTATGAATTTTGAAAGTTGGAACTTAATAACTTTTGCAAATAAAATTTCGAAAAATATCCTTGAAACATCTTAAAGTTTGGCGTTTGATAAAGCAAAAGGTCAATAAACCAAATAATTTAGTCATGTCCAAACTTTAAGCGAGGGTTTCAAAGCTTTCTTCCTAAAACGGAAGAAATGTATTTACACAGCCGACAAAGACGTGTCTTATGAGAAATGAAAATTATGTATGTTTTTTTTTTTCTCATTACGAATGCGAAATAAATATGAACTGAGAAACTATAATATGATTATATAAATTAATACGACTTTATTTGATTATAAGTGTACTGTCCCATGCGTGTGTAAACTAAAACTAGCGTATACTATGTTTAGTTTAAAAACACCCATGAGACACTTTGTAACGCAATCTATACTTCTACATACATACATATACCCACACTTGTATCTTCGAATGGGTAAGCAGAGGCGTATTGAATGCTTACATTTTTTAGACTATAATTTTGTCCCACTTACATAATAGGCAAGCCTTTTGCTGTCAACCGGGTATGTAACAATCAGTATTATTGAAATTGAAAAGAAGGCCAGACGGAGAGGAAAATGATACCACTTTCACAGATGGATTAGGGAGTGTAAAGTATGTGTCATACCTTGTAACCTGAAATGTACTTTGTTTATGTATAGGTGTTACATAAGCGATATCTTTAACATTTTTGTCATCATTTCTAGTGTTCATTTTAATTTTATGAATGTTAAAATTTACTTTCTGTTTAGATGTGATACAATAAATGAAAACCAACTAAATGAAGCGAGAACTGTAGTTCTATATTTCATTTTTTATCAAGTCTTTATCATCATTATCATAATTATACTATCACCGTCCACTGCTGGACGAGGGCCTCCCGCAAAGAGTGCCAACTATCTCGGTCTTGAGCTTAAATCCGTTACCAAGTTTTATCCATTTATCAAGTCATGACATGGCAATTATTAAAATGGAGATTGCAAATCTTTCATATAAATTATATCTAAAACATGACATTTATGTGTCAATCGATAAGGGGGTTTAGAGGGGTGGTTTGAACCTGTGGTACTCTCACTCAATTGGTAAATACAACGAAAGCATTTTCTGACAACCGGTTTTCTGTGAGGATGTAGTATCACTTCGGTCGAGCAGACCTTTTCGACCTTTACGACCGGTTTCAGACTATTTTTTTTGCGAGTATACGGTCGTCTCGCCCTTCAAAAAACAGAACTCGCGTACTCGGGCTTATTCTGGCGTGTTCGCTCGCAGCGGTAGTGGTGAGTCAGTATCAACATGGATTCGCCGTCGACTGAGAAGAAGACTTATTTTCTCTTCTAAGTTAGGTTTCAATACTGTACGTAATTCCTTCCAAGCATTTGAATTTATTATTCTATTAGAATATTTAATAATATAATAATATTTCTTGGATCTACTATCTCATATTGCTAGGCGTATTCCATTCCAATAATAGGATGTTCAGTATTATTTGACATTGTGAAACGAACGAAACATGTGTATCCATTACAATATGAAGTTGTCAACTGAGACGTGTGTGCCCGGGTACATGGGCGAAGCTCTTATAGGAGCTTATAAGCGCGTCAACACCCGTATGAAATGCGCATGTTGCAAAAGGCGCGTACACGCGCTTCTAAAAACGAGCTCATACGTGCATTTATAACACTGGTCTAAAACCGCCCTTAGCATGGCTCTCCTAACGTAAAACTGATTTTGTTTTGTTTTAATTTTTATTATTTCTTCTTTTATATTTATTGATTTATATTATTCTCTTAATTTTTATTAATACCTACATATAAATTACATTTATAAATATACCATATAAGTACAAATAATATTTAAACATAAAAAAATAGTAGACCTCCCACATCGGGTACGGGGACCAAGACACTGTAGGTTAAGGCTCCTAAGATAGGAACCTGACAATGCGGGCCGTGTCGAGGAGAGCTGTATCAGTCCGTTGATCCAGCTATCTAACGAGAGCCTCTTAAGGTGATGATCGAGGTTCTTGGTTATCAATCCATGAGCAGATATGTCTATCTGAATAATGATTGCTGAATCGACATTCCACATGTCGACGATCTCTTGAGACAAATCCAAATATTTTATTTGTTTATCTCTTTCAACCTTCAAGAGATTATCGTCATTTGAAACAGCGATATCGACAATCGTTGCGCGGCGCTCTAATCGGTCTATCAAGCCTGATATACGGCTTATTGGCAACAATACTTCTGTCATTAATGATATATCGATCTCAATACAAGTCTCGACTATTTTCGAGAACTGGGTCGGGCACATACCTATTATATGGCACCTCTAAATTCACAAGATGGCATTTAAGGCCAAGTTGTTGGTGTAATAGCTTGGCCACTTTGTTATGTCTCCGCAAATGGTTAGTATTTGCAAGACGAGAACAACCAAAAATAATATGCCTAATAGATTCACCAGGACGGTGGCATGCCCGACATATGTCGACCGTACCGATTTTAAGGATAAATTTCCGATAGTTATCCTTGATGACAACTTCGTCCATAACTGCAAAGACAAAACCTTCTCTTTCTCCAAAGAAATCTCTAAATCGTATACATGATGCAGAAGCTTTTAAGTCTACTACGGGCCCATTTATTGCACGATAGAACCAACCTTGGAGCTCTTTGCCTCACCATGCCTCATTGCGATCATTAGTACTAAGTACTACAGGTTTGCGCTAGTTCCCGTTAGCCAGAGCAATCGAAGTAAGTCCGTTTTCATTTGTTACAACATTACGATGCACTCCCACATCGGTGTGAAAATGTTCTCCAAGGTTGTATATCTCGCGATTGTGTAGGGTCTGAACACGGCACGACGATACAACCTCATTACAGATAAATGTGAATGGTGCATTCGAATTGCAGTCAGCAGTGTACGGACTCTTCTATCAAAGGTATTTAATTCAGTCTGAGTCCATCTCAATATACCAAAGGGAAACGTGAGATCGGGCAAAATTCAACCATTGCATTGTTACAGCCCGAAAAAATATATTTAAGTACTTGTTTCAGGCGGCCAAAGAATTGGTCGTGCAACGCCTGTTTCACACGAGACTCTGGTTTTCCAAATGACTGTAATATACCCGGATACTTGTAGGTTTCAGTAGCAGCAAAGAGATTAAAGTTTAGTAGAATCTGAAACTCTCTCTAGTACTACTTCTTTCTTTATATGCATGACTGCACACTTGTCTGCATCAAATTCTATATTTTTCTATATGTTTTTCAAACAACTTTAGTAACGCTGTCAATTTACTTATTATTATTATTATCTTATTTAGATTTGTCTCACGAGATTGTCGATATGTGGAATATCGATTCGGCGATCATTGTTCCGATAGTCATATCTGTTAACGGTTATACCGATTTTTATACAGTTTTTTTGTCTAAATTGAGAGTGCTCTTAGCTGTTTTAAATAATTCCTCTTAGAGTTGTAGAATCATCAGCAACTTTGTAATCGTTGAAGGGATTTTCAAGTTGGGGTTGTTGTTCCATTCTTCAAAACATAGCTAAGATCATTGTGCATTAAGACACATTTCAAACGAATAAACTTTATTGAAATCGGTTTAACCATTCAAGAGCTATGATGCAACAGAATTAAGTAAGAAACCATTTTTTTAACCCCTGGCGAAAAAGAGGGATGTGATGACATCTAGATTTTGAATCTAGTTATTTTGACCCCGTTCGAGTTATGCTCAAACTTCAAATTCACAACGACATTTACGAAAAGCGTAGTAGATATACATTCAAATATAGAAGTATTTCTTAAGGAATGTTATACTCGTATTGGCTCAGTCATTTTCTTTTATTTTCTAAGTAATAAGATACAAAGCTTGGTTTAGCTGTTTTATTAAAAAAATGTAAGTAAATAGCGTGTAAATGACGGAATATTGTGCACATAAGTTTATGCCTGAGTAAATTTAATTTGATTATTATCACTCACTCGGTCACACAATGGCAGCATTGTTTTCTGTGAGGTGGTAATACTCCGGTCGAGCCGGCCGATACCTGCCGAAGCATGACTCTCCTACGATTACACTAATATTAGCATTATCCCTGTCCCTCCCTTTCTTGACCCGAATTTTACCATCTTATTAAAAAAATATATATAAAAAAATGAGCCCGGATGACGGCAATAAATTACGTTAATGGGACTAAATTATTAATAGCAAAATGTGGGCGTTATTTACGCCTCTCCCTAAATCTTCAGGGTCACAGCGTGAGTGTATGTATTGTGTGTGTACCATATAACAATGTATTTATTACTGGTCTGTTGGTCTAGTGCTTTCTGATCCAGAGTTTCTGGGTTCGATTAACACCCAAGACAAATATTTGTGTGATGAGCATGATCATTTGTTCTATGTCTTTGTGTAATTTATCTATTATATGCATGTATTTAGAACTGTATAAGTATGTTTATCAGCTATCTGGTTACCATAGTACAAACTCCGCTTAGTTTGGGATCAGACGGCCGTGTGTGAGTTGTGTCAAGTTATTATTATATATTATTATTATTACTTTTGTGAGAGACTTTTGTTTGTAATAGAGACAAATATTGTTATAAAAATAAATATCTATCGTTTATGCAATGACTACTTTAGAAAATAATACGGAAAATATTAATAGCCAGAATTAAAATTACGTAATTAAGGTAGCAATAAATGATTTAGTGGAATAACAAAGTAATTAAGAATATATTTTGAAGTTTATTGTTAGGAACAGTAGCCACAGCTATTTCTTCTCCTTGTTTCGTTATTGCCTTAAAAATATTATTATAATATTTATATAAAAGCTTTTCTTTCAAAGTAGTGCGAATATTTAAGCTCAGTTGCTCGCTACTAACGGATCCAGTTTAATATTTATTTACCAACGTTATAAATTACAATTAGAGAAACATTTTAGTGTATGTCCTTCTTGTAAATCCCACTAAATTAGTTGCAAATAAAACTTGGTGCCGTGTGATTCACGTTGGAGTAGAATAGAGCCAGGAATCGGACTGTTATCTATCAGACAGTATATATAAAATTATAGTACCCGGTTGACGGCAATACGCTTGACCTATTACTAACCTTAGTGGATACAGGTGTGGGTGCATGTATGAATGTAGATCTTCAATGAAAATTTTTTGCTCTTTTTTGAGATTCCAGCTATAAAAGTAATATGCATCCTCTTCCGACCCTCGTCCTTGCCTTATTTGGAGTAAGGGATAGGTGTATATTTCAAGACACTTTTGGATAGTTTCTTTTGTGACCGGCCTACCTAACTGAAAGCCAGTCCTCCTTAAGAATGCAGCAACAATCCGATTACATGAGTTCAATAATATCAATCAACCATATATTCCTTACGTCATGTTCCTCTCACAACCATTTTCCTTATTTTATTGTAATAAAAAAAATAACGTAAGGAATAATGGTTTGTATTGAATCTTCAATAATATAATCAAAATTTATGATTGATAATTGATTGATGGCCTGACGACTTCATTAAGATAGCTGGAATAGACCAGATGCGAAAGGCAGGTGCGCCGCACGTTGAGATATGCCATCTTCATCAGTTACTCGTACATCGATAATTGTTGTAGAGAATTATTCTTATTTCGGCATACACAAAGGAACTTTTTCCATATCTAAAATAACATATATAAAACATAAATTAAATAAACTTTCATACATACACTCAGGCCTGTTTCGCCGAAGGGGCAGAGGCGCAATTAACGCGAACATTTTGGGGGCAGGCCTATTGCCAACATCCGGGCACTTTTGGGAACAAGATCCTTCCCTTTCTTTCCTCCCTTTCCAGTGAATTGTAAATTAAGTGATAATCGCGTATGTAAAAACTTAATGACATTTTGTTTCATTTTGTTAGTCCGGTATAATTAAATATATTAGTTTAAAATATTTACTATTATATTAAGAAAATAGAAAATACACACATTCATACACAAACGAAATAAAAGGGCTTATAATTTTATCAGATGCATAGACGGGCTTAGGTTTACTAAAGCGACCCATATCCCGCAGTTGACCTTACTTCTTGGACGCGGAGATAAGCGGCTTAAGGAAATTAACTAAGTACTGGCTATCCGGAGTAGAGTGAACGTTATATATAGAAACTTTAACCTCACTTTAAATACTATCGTCGAGTATTTATAACGGTAATTACTGCTTTACTTTGATAAGACTGAATACTCACTCACTCAGAACACTCACAGCATATTAGCCTAATAGCCAAGTCGTCAAACTTGCGATGATGTGGTTACGGGTTCAATCCCCATCCAGTCCACTACCGTCGTGAACCGACTCCTAAAACAAGAAATTTAACTTAGAATTAACAAGAATAGTAGTAATTTATTTTATTTATAATATAGCAAGAACATATTAATATTATTTATTAAATGTACAACCTATACAATACAGACATAGACGTTCTAGCTAGGCTACTTACATAGCCTTTTTTTTTCGTGTGGAAACTCCCTCGGGCCGTCATTCCACCGGGGTTTTCGATGGAACGGTGTGTCGGAATCCGACCGACTAAAACCACACGGTGTGCCATGCTGCGCTTAAAATAGGAGGAATCCGGGAACAGCTTTATTAAAACATCCGGACCCCTCCTAGCGCCTGTGGGTGTGGCACTATGCGGGCATAACCTGTCTATAAGGTGGAGTCCAGACACACGCGGACGTCACCTTATAGTTTGCCGTCATCCTCATACATATATTTAAAAATAAAAAAAATAGGTACCCACCGGTATCGGATACTGGGGTCAAGCTACCGGTGGTTAGGGCTCCAGAGATACTAAACTCCTCACAATACGTTCCGTATCAAGAAGGACTGCCTTTTGCATATTAAACTGATATCTTATAATCAGTTTTATATGCATTACAATAAAACTAAGGTTTGGTTATTTAGTAAGGTTATTTAGGAAATTTTCACAAACGCATATATTATGTCTATAAGTTGGTAAGCTTGCTGAAAGATATATAAATAAATGAGTCATGAGTATCCAGGACGATATTCAGACACTAATATAATTCTCTTTTAAAAAAAGGCTGTCACGATGAATCGTAAAAGCGTGCAAGACTCATTCATACAAACATACACAAGCTCACGCCTTTATCCTATATAGGAAGCAGAGGCGCATTAAACACCTACATTTTGCCAATTAGAATCCGCTCCCGCTAACGTAAACGTAAGGACAAACCTGTTGCCGTCAACCGGGCACTATATGACTGTATACATACTGTCTGATATAATTCATACGATACCTTACATGATATAATTCAACCTCCATTTTTTAAGCCGTTTATATGCCAATTAAAATATAACCTTATGACTTAGACTGAGATTGTCCTGAATAAACTAAACATCATTAGGGTTATGCTACTTATACTTTACCAACTTCCACCCTACAAAAACAGACAGTAGACAGAATTAAGACTACTGTAAGCAGTTTAATTACAAGACCTAAATTTCGTAAAACTTTTAAAACTTATTATTATTTTATTTTTAATTGGATAGGGACAAACGAGCAGACGGGTCATCTGATGGTGACTGCCCATGGACACTCAAGAGTCGCAAGTGCGTCGCCGGTATTTTAGGTAGGAGTATACTCTTTTCTTAAAGGTTTGATAGTCGTTTAGTTCGGAAAAACGGCAGGCGACAATTTGTTATCGATATTACATAATTTTTAAATTTTTTATTTAGTACATATGCTAGGGATGTGGTTCTCTTTGCCGTTAAAATGACGATTCAATCGAACTATTTTTTATCACACAATATATACATATATTATTTTCATAAACTGCCCGGATGACGACAAATGGCTATCCTTTTATTACGTCAGAGGGACTAAATTATGGGGAGATAAAAAGCAGGCATTTATGCCCTTGCCTAACACTTCTAGGATGTATGAGTGTGTGTTTGGATGTACTTATATATATCCAATACAATATATTATTAATATTACTTATTAAATACTGTTTTCGTTTAAGTGACGATTGGGTAAATGAGAAATAAAGTTCTTAAAATACTCAGCTGTAATTAACGAATGATACTTAAAACTATAAGTAGAAATGTTATTTATAAAGTTTTTCTCGTGTTACATCAAATACATGTCAAACTCATCAAGTTCTCTTGTAGTCTATGGTCTTATTCCAATTAGTACATTAGCTATATATGTCTAAATTAAATAAAAAAAAGTTAAACCATTGCGCATATGTTTACAAGATGACAAAATATTACTGACTGATTAAAATATATAGACGGGCTCTACAGAAAAAGTACAGAGAAATGACATTAAAAAAGAATAATGGTCGACCTTACTCACTTTAAGCGAATTCATAACCAGGTTCTTAAATTTTACGTTTTTTGTGTTACACGTTATATTTCCGCCATTTGTGAACCGATATAAATAATTCTATTTTTTTTTTAAATGAAAGGATGGTACGGATGGTTTGTCATATTTTTTTAACCTCTTAGGTGGTAAATAAAGGAATTAAATAAATAGCTTCTTACAGTTTATTATGATAGGCGATAAGTTAGCTGTATACTTCTTAAGTTTTTTTTCAACTCCCACACTATAATTTATTACTGCGTCGCGGGGACTTAACAAACAAAAATATAACGGTCACAAAGTACACCCACTCTTGACTAAAAATTGAGTGATTTACACAAATTTTGGAAAGGAACCCACGACCTATGGCTCAGTAGTTTGGGTCACTAAGTACCTACAACAACAACCTACTGGTAAGTTTAGCTAATAAAGGATTCGATATTTCTGTTCCCAATATATACATGTACTTATATTCCACTTGTACGCTACTACAAGTTCGTGAATATAATTTTGTAAACTCATGAATTTTGGTGAGTGGTTTTAAGGTTCGCCATAGACAACATTAATCAGTGTCAGATGACAGAAACAGTGACGATGACGTAAAAAAAAAATGAAAAACTTTTACCAGCTGAGAACCGTCTCACAGGGTGATTTCAGTAATTATTTATTTATGAAGGAACGGTTTTACTCGAGAAAACCGACTAGTTTTGGACCCAACGGAGGACCTTTATCAAGGGTTGATGCGACCTTCCGCGACGGTGTTAAGCTCTACACTCTCTCCCTGGTAGTTACATGTGTTAAATTATATAATAAGTTATTTATGACATTAAATCTTCCCAAGAGACAAGAAGAAATTATCTTAATACCAAATGATGTATTTGTTGCAAAATAATGGATATGTTAAGAAAGATCGTCCTGAAGAGATTTTATTGTTTGAATTGGCAGTTACAACAGCCTTACTAAATTAAAAATAAAAGAAAAAGTCTTAGCTAAGGAAAAAAACAAAATGGTGATATTGTTTATTTTTCTTAAAATAAAAGGCCAGGCTCACCTGGTATAGTGTAAGGATTCCTAAGATACTATACCATTTAGACCTAATTGAGAAATAAAAAACCTCTATACACACTTAGGTACATACTTCTTTGTAAACTGAAAACATTACACTCCTTTTTTGTTAGTTATCGTAAAATGTAACTATTATGTAATAATATTATTTGCCGCGTGGTTCACTTTGGACTAGAATACTGAATCAGCCAGCGGTGTGTGAGATGTATCAAATCATTATAATAAACTGACATTCATGATTTATTATTGAATATTTATAAAATATCAGTGTAGTTAAAAGTAATAAAAAACAAAGATAAGAAAAGATAGTAGTAGAGCCGCCAACCCGCCTGCCCAGTGTGGCGATTATGGGCAAATATCCTCCCAATGCAGACGCAACATAAGCCACGGCCCCCAGTTCCCGGCGGCCTCGCTATTCCTGGTCATGGTGGCGACCACGGTTACGGCGGGGCGCGGGGTGCTAAGAATCTCCGGGTTACGAGAGGCCACCTATACCCACTGACCCTGGCTACGTATAACGGGCGCACGTTACGGCTAGACTCGCATCTGGCGCAACTTGAGGTTGAACTCAAGAAGATTAGGTGGCATATCCTAGGGCTTTGTGAAGTCCGAGGAGAGGGGGAGGACACCATAACCCTCGTGTCATGAGACCTGATGTACTTCCGCGAGGGGGACCAACAATCCCAAGGTGGTGTTGGGTTTCTGGTAAATAAGTCCCTTTCTGACAACGTTGTGGAAATATCCAGTGTGTCGAGCAGGGTAGCGTACCTCATTGTCAAGCTTACCGAGAGGTATAGCCTCAAGGTTGTGCAAGTGTACGCAACGACCTCGGCACACTCGGATGACGAGGTGGAGGATATGTTTGATGACATATCGAGGGCCCTCCACTGTACCACTAAGACCCACTACAACGTTGTTATGGGTGACTTCAACGCTAAAGTGGGTGTACAGAATTGTAGCGAATCGGTAGTAGGATCCCATGGATTTGGAAGTAGGAATCATAGGGGGCAAATGCTCGTTAACTTCCTCGAACGGGAGGGGCTCTTCTTGATGAATTAATTTTTCAAGAAACAGTCCCAGAGAAAGTGGACGTGGCAAAGTCCCGACGCTATGACCAAAAATGAGATCGACTTCATCATGTCGGACAGGAAGCACATATTCAGAGATGTCTCAGTGATCAATAGGTTTAATACCGGTAGTGACCACCGACTTGTCCGAGGCTCTCTAAATATCGACTTTAAGGCTGAACGTGTTCGTTTGATGAAGTCTAGGCTCCAACCAACTCTGCTTCAAGCCATGATAGGATCTGAAACGTTCCAGGCAAAGCTGGAAAACCGATTCGCTTCCGTGGAAACCACAAAAGACCTGAACCTCGAAAACGTGGTTCGGGTTCTCAGGGAAGAAGGTACGAGATTTTGTGAATTGCAGCGTAAGGGCAGGAAGTCAAAGCTTTCGGAAGGGACCCTAGGGTTAATGAAGGAACGACGTTTAAACCCACCAGTCACGACACGACATTCGATGCTTTAACGCCTCTCGATTGAAAGGGCGATCGAGCAGAATCGGGGGTCAAAAGTATTCCTACAATCTCTTGGAAGAAGCCACCTGACGAAGTTGACTACAGCAACCGGAGAAGTCGTTGCTTCGAAGCCGGCAGTCCTTTCGGAAGTAGAAAGCTTCTATGGCCGGTTATACGCTTCGCATGCATCTCGACCGAAGCCCGTAAATGAGGACCCCAGAGCCGCATTAACACGCCACTTCACCGAAGACCTGCCAGAAGTGAGTACCGACGAAATTGAGATGGCTCTTAGACAGCTGAAGAATGGAAAAGCCCCTGGAGAGGATGGCATTACAACAGAGCTGCTAAAGGCTGGAGGTAAACCTGTAATAAGGGAGCTCCAAAAGCTCTTCAACGCTGTCCTGTTTGAAGGGAGAACTCCGGAGGCGTGGAGTGGGAGTGTGGTCGTCTTGTTCTTTAAAAAGGGTGACAAGACAATGTTGAAAAACTATCGACCAATTTCCCTTCTAAGCCACGTCTACAAGCTGTTTTCAAGAATCATCACGAACCGTCTTGCGCGAACACTCGACGAATTCCAACCACCGGAGCAGGCTGGATTTTGGAGAGGATATGGCACCATAGACCACATCCACACAGTGCGGCAGATTATACAGAAGACCGAAGAATATAATCAGAACCTGTGTCTAGCATTCGTGGACAATGAGAAGGCCTTTGACTCGATCGAGATCTGGGCTATTATGGAGTCCCTGCAGCGTTGCCAAGTAGATTGGCGATATATCCAAGTGATGAGATGTCTCTACGAAGCCGCCACCATGTCCGTCCAAGTACAGAGCCAGCAAACAAGGCCAATACCATTGCATCGAGGAGTGAGACAAGGGGATGTTATCTCCCCGAAATTGTTTACAAATGCAATGGAGGACATGTTCAAGACACTGCACTGGAAAGGGCGTGGCATCAACATCAACGGCGAATGCATTTCTCATTTGCGATTTGCAGACGATATCGTCATCATGGCAGAGACGCTTCAGGACCTACAGCAGATGCTGAATGACCTAGCTGACTCTTCTGTACGCATCGGCCTACGGATGAACTTGCATAAAATCAAGATCATGTTCAATAAGCATGTACTACCGGAACTGATTAAGGTACACGGGGCCGTTCTGGAAGTTGTTCAAAAATATGTATACCTCGGGCAGACATTGCAGTTAGGTAGAAACAACTTTGAGGACGAGGTGAACAGAAGAATTCAGCTGGGTTGGGCAGCCTTTGGGAAGCTACGCCGAGTCTTCTCATCGTCGATCCCACAGTGCCTTAAGACGAAAGTCTTCAATGAGTGTGTCCTACCCGTCATGACATACGGAGCCGAAACGTGGACACTTACGGTACGGCTGGTCCACAAGCTTAAAGTTGCTCAACGTGCTATGGAAAGGGCTATGCTCGGTGTTTCTTTAAGGGATCGCATCAGGAATGAGGTGATCCGGCAGAAAACCAGAGTAATCGACATAGCCCACCGGATCAGCAGGCTGAAGTGACAATGGGCTGGCCATATTATCCGCAGAACCGACGACCGTTGGGGAAAACGAGTTCTTGAGTGGAGACCGCGTCTCGGCAAACGTAGCCTAGGACGCCCACAGGCCAGGTGGAGTGACGATTTGCGCAAGATGGCTGGCAGGAGCTGGATGCGAGAAGCCGAAAATAGATCGAAGTGGCGTGCAATGGGAGAGGCCTATGTCCAGCAGTGGACTGCGATAGGCTGATGATGATGATGATGATGACTAAGTGCATATGGACGTATGCACGGTACATATACCTAAATGATATTTTTTTTATTTTTATCTGTCTGTCTGTTTCTTCCGGCTATCCTCTGAAATGGCTGGACCGATTTTGACGGGACTTTCACTGGCAAATAGCTGATACAACAAGGAGTAACTTAGGCTACTTTTATTTTAGACAAAAATAGGACCTCACAAAAAAAAATGAAATCAACCAACCAACTAAAACCAAATTAAAAACTGTGAACTGAACTTTTTTGTTAAATACCAAGCGGACGAAGTCGCGGGTAACAGCTAGTATGGAATAAGAACTAAGGTAGGAAATATCCGAGATCCTGATATAAAGAGATAATAGGTATAATAGAGGTTAACGGGAACGGTTTCTAAGAACATATGAAGTCAGTTATATACAATTATACGAGATGCATCTAACTTCATATTTACCCAACTGCGTAAGACCTCCGTCTTATATTCTTTAGGTAAATAGGATGCATGAAGCTACCTATGTATTTATCAACAAAGTAACACCATATGTTTCTTTGTCACGCCATAGAGCGTAGAAGGCTCGATCAATTTTGACGTATCAGTTAAGATTTAAAGCGTCTGAACTTTAAATCAAATCGTCTTAAAGTCCGACTAGGAGTGACATGAGGTATAATATTTTGACATTACAGCATAAAAAGAGAAGGGAAGTTAATTATTTTATAAATAATTTGATTTGTTTTAAACATTGTTAGCTGTTACTAAAGGTGCACGTAAAAAGGACACTTAATTTAAACGTCAGAGTAAAATTAGGACAAGAAATATTTAATTTCTGTAAATGTTGGTATAATACGTTGGCTTATCACAAGCAATAGACAAAAACTTCTTACAAACAATTTAATTCTGTACATAGAGTTGTAATAATTTCTTGAATAGGCACTTGTGACACGAGCTGATAATGACATTACAAAATATACCCAGAAAGTTCTCGCAGCTGAATATTTGAACAAGAAATCTAATTTTCTTTGCCAAATCTTATAGAGTAATTATTTTGTTATTCCTTGGTAATCTTTATAAAAATAGACATGACAAAACTTTTTTCCCTTTATCCAATAGAATGTTGATAGGAAGGAATAATTACAGATATTTAAAAGAAGGCAATTAGCAAAAGTAATTGCCTTCTTTTAAATATCTGTAATTTAAAAAGTTGAATGCTATGCCATATTTGCCACAATAACAGTAAATATTTAATACCAATGCACACTCAAGAAAACACATGAACACACACAGGATAATCAACCAGATCTCATTTATTTTCATTACATTTTCGAAATATTTTTCCTTCTCCGGGGCATTACGCAACCGTAAGTAATTTCAAAGCGCCTGATATCTAAACTTCCTCTGGAATGAAATCCGTATTATGCTTAGTATATAATACTGCACAACAAAGGACAAGCACATAATATGCACTTACATAAAGTAGAAAGACCTTAATTGTTTTCGAGTCCGACATAACACTTCAACGTCAGCTCAGGTGAGGTGATGACCCGTGGGGGTTTTCACAAGAAAAAAAAAGCCCCAAGTCTTGATAATACCTACGTTATTTAGTAAGGATTTTTTGTTTCTAGCTCAAAAGTCACTTAGTAACTTAGTCTTAATTCCCGTAGAAATATTTAAGAAATAAAGGTTATCATCTTCATGATGTTTATAGTAAGCAGTAAGGTATGCTTGAGAGCAGTGGCAAAAAACGGTGTGCTAGCACAGCATTTAGAATAATTGTTTTGAGCACTCGATGATTATATTTAAAATCGCAAAAAACCGACTCTCCGAAAACGGTAATTTTATTTTACGTGTGTATTCTAGATACTTTTATGTGACTTATTTATTTATATAATGATACAAATATAATAAATAAATTCAATAAATTAAATATGCAATTTAATTAGTTTCTTGTCGAAATTATCCATGGGTACATTTTTTTTCTTTACAATTCTTTGGAATTGTGTTGGAATGTTACCATAACGTAAAATATTTAAGTTAACATTCTAGGTTCAGGCAGTACGATTTTTAATTTAATTTGATTTATATATTATAGTATTCTTTAATTTCTTTTGGTATAGCTTAATTAACATAGGTTATATGCTATTCAACTTATAACGAGTAGTTTAAAAGCGCTCTAGGCTGGCAAAATGAAATAAAATAAAAACAAAACTGAAGAAAATTCTGTGATTTATTATATAATTGTGGTATTACATGAAACTAGCATCTATAATTATATTATTCCGATGGGCAGCTGCACTAACACTGTCAGCTGACTGTGTTAAACATTCCTGATGGAGAGCCCAGCATAAGTACCAGAAAATCGATGACATGTTTTTTTTTTTGCACATTTCCCAATTGTACGATGTTATGTAACGAATTTCGCATAATGAAACAGAGAATTGTTAAAATAATGTTAAAAAAGTTTCCATGGACTGTCTAACCTTCACGACTAAATCATTTTGACGGATTCTAAAACCGACGACAAATAAAAATTACCTACATAATTGTTTGATTGTTGAATTGAATTCGAAAATTACAAGTTACCTTAGCAGAATAGTTCGATTGATCGTGATTGCAAGAGAAATTATAAGAATGATGCCTTTTGGTAATCGGTGGAGTAGACCACGCCATTTCCTCCCGTGGGAGTCGTGGGAGACTAAGGACGACTAAGGGAATTCTTATTGGGAAAATTTGGTTATTCTATAAACCTCTGACCTTATAAACTAATCTAACCTGACCTACCCCTTTGGGGATACAGGTGTGAGCGTATATAAAATGGATGATTTGGCCCGGAGTTTTACCAAGGACTCACAGAAAACCATTTCATTGATTGAAACCGTTTTCATTGATTTGTACTGACTGTATTTGCAGGCGGTGTTTTTGTTTACATTTAATTTATTTAGATAATGGTTTAACCAATGTTTGGAAAGTATGAAAACAAAAAGGATTGTTTAGATGTATTGTGCTATATGCAATTAACTGTTGTGATTTTATGAGGAATTCAGTATGAAAAGTTATGTAATATCGCTTCAAAGACTAAAATAAGAATAAACTAGTACCTATTCGTTAAACTTACAAGTTTTTAAATTTAACTTATCTCAATCTTCACCTTCAAAATTACAAATTTTCTACTAATCCACAGTCTAAATCCATATTTTAAAATTAAGTTTTCATGTTGTTTGTTTCTACTATTGTTGTTATTTGACTTTGAAAGTTCATACCTTGTGTTTGCCGCAACATTGCCATTGGTATATTGGATGCCGCCGCTCTAAATATAGCTTCGGAACAGCCGGTACTACGAAATCACATTCATAAACAATGGTAAAATACGCTGTATTCATTTCTGAAAAGTAATACATATACAAATTAGTTGAACAGATCCTTCCAATAAAATCAAAACAGTAATTTATTATGAACAATAAACAATATATGAAATGAAATGTTGGTGTATGAAACATACTTACCTTTATGTATATGTGTATGTATGTATACATAACGCCTAAACCCCCGATGGGCCTATCAATCGCCCACATCTTGCCTATCACGTAATAAATAATAATTAATTAATAATAAAATGCCTAAAGCCTAGACGTCTACCGGGCACAGTATATATTCTCTGATAGATAACAGTCCAATCCTTTTTTTAACGTAGGTGATGCTCAAGTGTGAGTGGTAATGTATGTATTTATGTATGTATGTATGAATGTATGTGTGTATGTTTGTACATATGTATGTCTGATGTATCGTTACCCCGCCCCAGCGTTAATACGGCTTAATGGATTTCTTAATTTGAAGTGTTTTTTAAATCTTAATAGTATGGAAACTTATTTATAAGTCGTTTTTTATGATTTTGTTTGGTACCCCATAGCTAAAGGGGTGTCTCAGCAAGAGTGAACTTTTTTTTTAAATAAAGACACGTATTTTATGAGCGAGTCGTGATATTTTTATTGGATTGTAAAGAAGACATGTTCCGATTAAGTATGGAATAAAATATTCGCCAAAGGGGCCCCAAGGCTCTGATAACGGGCCATTACTCTTTTCTTGAAATTTTCTATGACTTATACACAGAGATGTGGCTGTATCTCAAAGATGACGCATTGGATCTCTGATTCCAGCTCAGGAATTATTTCTGGTTTATTCGCATAAACCCAAAGAACAAAATCACACGGCGTTAAATCGCACGATCTTGGTGGCCAGTTAACATCAGAATTTCGTGAGATAATGTGTTCTGGAAATCGTTTCTGCAGTAAGTCGATTGTTTCATGCTTGGTGTGGCAGGTGGGGCCGTCCTGCTGCAACCCCATGTTGTCCAGATCCATGCTGACCAGTTGCGGCCACATGTCGTTCATAGTCACTGCAATTTCAACCTCATCTTCAAAAAGGTAAGGCCCAATCACGCCGCCTGACCAAAATCCGCACCAGACAGTTGCTCATTGGGGTTGTATTTGTTTCTCATGGAATGCATGAGGCTTTTCTGAGCCCCAATTTCGACAATTTTGTGTATTCACATAGTCATTCAGATGGAAATGCGCTTCAACGGAGAAGATGACTTTTTTCTAAAAATTGACATCGGCTTTACTTTGCTCCATTACCGAATGAACGATTTTTTTCTTTGGGGTTTTGTGAAATCTCGTGTTTATGCGAATAAACCAGAAACAATTCCTGAGCTCAAATCAGAGATCCAACTCGTCGACCCAACATCTCTGTGTAAAATTCATGGAAAATTTAATGAAAAGAGTAATGGCCTGTCATCAGAACCGAAGGGGCCATGTGCACGGGGGGATATTTTAATCCATACTTAATCGGAACATGTCTTCTTTACAATCCAATAAAAATATCACGGCACTCTTTAAAATACATGTTTTTATTTTAAAATGAAACGTGCACTCTTACTGGTACCCTTTAGAACCAAGTGCGTAGTTTCTGTAGCTGGCTTATCTCTGTTACTTATAATATGTAACTTAACTTATGTTTATGATCTCTAATCCTTTGGCCTCTATTCATTTTATAATAATCGTAAATTATAAGTTGCTGTTGTAAAAATAATGATATAACGGTAAATGATTATAATACCTATCACATTTACATGTTCTAAAAGACAGGTTTATTTTTTGTCTTATCGTTAAAATGTTATGTCGGCACGTTTGTCTATGATGAATCGTAATTATTATATATAAAAAAAATAGAGCAACGAGTTATGAAATTATATTGAAAATAAGAATCAGTAATTGACTCAGTAGTCTCAAAACCTGATGCGTGATATGAGTTCTATACATACCAACTAGCTTCTATTCTATTGCCATTTCATTTCAGGTCATTGTACAGAAATACCACATTCTATAAACGTCAATACGACTTCGTGCAATAGAAAGCTTATATTTAGTTGCATCTGTCCCGGTGTCGGACTGTATGTGTTTTTAATTATTGCAAGTTAAATATTACCCTCATCCCGAATTCCGATTGAGCTGAAATTTTTTATTTAACATATTCTGCGCTACATATTTAACATATTCTGCGCTATGTCGCGGTTTAAAACGCCTCTGTCAACCCTTTCACGATACAGGCGTGAGTGTATGTATACAATAAATATTTATGGGAAGAAATCATCCTTGACGAGATTGCCGTGCTGTGGTATATATTATATCGTAATGTTTTTCTTACAAAACAAAATATTATTGGGTACATTAATACACGTCTCAAGAGCCCTTCCGCTGTAAGTGATTGTATTAAATTCTATGTAAGAGAGAGGTCGATTATTTGTTCTTCTTTCACACGTTAAATTGATACACGGGAAAGGAAGGAAGAATCGGGAAATTGGATGCCATAAGATAAACGAAATATCCGCAAGAATGGCTTACACAAATACACCCACGCTTGTCTCTCTGAGGGCGTAGTCAGAGGTGTAACAAACATCCACATTTTGCCGATTAGAATTTGGAACATCAGTGATCAAATTTGGAAAAATTAGGAGCATATTGAAAGGGAAAAAGTAAAAAGGGAGGCTAATGCAAGGAAAGGAAAATAATAGCTCGAGTACGTTGGGCTCGCATGCCTTAAATTCGAACTGGTTGTAGCCGGGAGCCTTGTTGTATCAACAGCATAAAAAGTCTGATTCGATTTAAATTTTCTGAAAACTATTTAAAGTAAGACACTAATGAGTTTTGAGTTATGACAATATAATAGTAGGTGTTTATACTTATAGTGTCTAACATATATATTAACAGATTAGAGTATCAGTGAGACTTGAGCTTAAGAGTAGGCACTCTAAAATTTATTCCACGCCAGCTCTGACCCCATGCACCCGCCACTCCGCTTCATGTCCCGCGAACGACCCGAGCGTTCTAACAAAAATTTTAATTTTATATATTTTGATTTTAGAATAGCGACCATAGACGGAATAGAGGCTCCTCTATTTATTATATGATTTTTTTTTTCAATAAAAATATAAGTTTTTATGTAGCAGTAGTTAGTGTTATATAGAAACTAGCTGTGTATATACATACTATATATACAGCCGGTTACTACACATACACATTATATATATATATGTATATATAGTTTTTCTTTCTAGAACAGTAATCTGAAGAAACTAGGTACAAATTAGTGTTTTATAATTTTATTTATTAAATTTGTTTGGAGATTAAAAAGCTTAAGTATGTACCTACATTATTCCGTCCGAATGATAAAGTTTGAAAATTAAATCTTATCTAATTGGAATACAACGATAAGTCCAAATTTCAAAGCGATTGCGAAGAAGAACGTCGTTGAAAAACTTTCGGAGATTTAAGATTTCACTTCGCAGGCGTGATGGGTACCTATATTTTTCCAAACATGATCAATGTACTAGAAAAATCAGATTGTTTTTTTTTTATTGGTGTAAGCCGTACAGATGTTATCGGTATCGATATCTAAACTAGATAAAACAAAAACAATTACAATTATTTTTTTTGGTATAAACGAGCAGACGGGTCACCTGATGGTAAGTAACTACCGCCACCCTACGGCAAGTGCGTTACCGGCCTTTTAGGAAGGAGAACGCTCTTTTCTGGAAGGTTTGAAGAACGTATCGGTCCGGAAATACGGCAGGCGATAATTTGTTACATAAGCTGGTTGTGCGAGGCAAAAAGCTTCTGAAGCGCACAGTGGTGGAGTGCCAATCATCGAGGTGATGGGGATATTTTGTCGCGTAGGACGATGGCAAACCTACGGCCGGTATGAGTCCGAACAACTCCTCTGAACACTTCCCATGATACAAGCGATAGAGGATGCAGAGTGAAGCTACATCTCTACGCAACGCCAAGTTGTCAAGCCGATCAGAAATATTTTGGCAGTTGATGATGCAAGTCGCTCTCCGTTGAATGCGGTCAAGAGGGAGAAGCTGGTACTGGAGTGCACCTGCATAGAGATGAGAACAGTATTCCATGTGCGGCCGAACCTGCGCCTTATAAAGTTGCAGGCGTTGGGCCGAACTGAAATACTGTCTCGATCTGTTGAGCACACCAAGCTTCTTCGAGGCTAATTTAGCCTTACCCTCTAAGTGACCCCGAAAATGGACTTCGCTTGATATATCGACGCAAAGGATTCCGATGCTCGCTGATGCAGTTAGGGAAGTGCTCTCAAAGCGAGGTAACACGACCAATGGCATCTTTTTAACGGTGAACGCGCAAACCTGTGTTTTCGTGGGGTTAAACTGAACTAGGTTAAGTTGACCTCAATCTGAAATTTTTAATAAAGAAGTTTCGATTTCAGACACAAGTTTGGATCGGCTCTCGATAACGCTTACCCGAGAAATGTTAGCGCGACAGGTGTAAAGGGCATGACTCGTGCTATCGTCCGCATAGCAATGTATGCTGCTACTCTACTGCATGTCATTGATACGGAGAAGAAAAAGCGTGGGAGAGAGAGAACAGCCTTGTTCGACACCGGAATTGACAGACTTGGAATTGGAGCAATAGGGAATATGTATGTTCTTTAAATAACAGTTAAATATATTTTCTAGTATCTTTATCACTTATTTTTCATTTAAGTTTTAGTCCAATAAATTGTGTTTTATAAAGCTGTAAATGTGGGACAATTGAACATTTGAAGAAATGAGGCCGTAAGTCAAGCAAATTTGACGAAACGAAATCTACAAAAACAAGTAAATTTTACGGAGTTTTAAGCTAATTTAGTAGCGGTTTTGTTTTTTAATTTTTAATCACTTTTTGGCTTAAATTATCGAATAAAAATTCCTCTCTCGTCCTCTCTCGCCTCCCGTTACACAAATACGATTTAATTCACTAAAATTAGTAGTCATACTTCAGGTTTGTAGTCAGCAGGTCTGTGATCACGACATGTGCACGACAGACCATCAAGCAGTTCAAATGTACATATTTATATACTCAACAATCGCGTTCAATCCTAACTAATAATAAAATCTATAATATACTCATATTATTTAGTTTTATAACATTGGCTATATTCTCGTGTAAAGGGGATCTCCGTTCCGGAGGTTAACCGAACAAACAGACTAAAAATTTAAAAACTTACGTCTATGTATAAGTACCTTGTTAACAGTCAGTTTTAATGTTGATATTAGGTACGATCAGTCACTTTATTTTATTTATTTGTATTGACAAATTCTGCTAGGTCTATGTTTGTAAAATGCAGAAAAATATTGAAAATATAGAATTCTACAAATGGCATTGCAGGCTTCTTGTAGATAACAGTAGTTAGGGACTTGATAACCGGACATATGGCCATGAATCGAAACCTATTCACCATTAACGTAACAGACAGCCCTATATGCCGGGGTTGTCTCAATACTGAGGAAAGGGTCGCTCACGTAATCCTGGAGTGCGAGGGAGTGACTACATAATGGGCTAGTATCCTCGCGGCTACAAGGATGCTCCTAGAAGCCTGTGAATGCCCAGGGAGGCTTCTGCGCTTCTGGAATTAGCTAGGCTGGCTCAACCAGTCAGCCTGTTTGTACGCAGAGTGAAATAATTAAGAGCAGATCCAAATGCAGAAACGGAGCCCTATAACAATACTAATACGGGGAAATGATTACTTTATAATATAATTAGCCTTAGTAAATATATGTAGCCTGTATTTTTGATATTGGTATAAAATATAATGGTATGAAGCAACCACTATGAAGTACACAAAACAGCAGTATCCATACATATTTTTAGAGCTGACTATTTCCATTGTTTATTGTTGTGCGTATACTAAAGCAAGTATAGAAGAAATACCTATTCTAACAGCGTAATATCATGTTGAATGCCAAGAATGCCAATATGTCTCTGGTATATGTTGGGTTTACGAATGAAATATTGGTTCCATCTTGGTAACATTTGAACTCTAAATACGCACGTACATATGTATATATATATATATATATATATATATATATACATATGTATATATATCTTTTCATTATTGGTTTTAGCTATGGATAAGTGCTTATTTAAATATACGGTTTTACTCACGTGTCTATTTCGGGATGCCCGACTAGTTTCGGTCTCAACAGACCCGTTTTTGCCAAGTATAAGGGCGGGGGAAAAGTTTCTTCGTATTTATTGTACAAATTCAAGATTTTTCAAACTTTAATTACATATGTACCATGTTGTTGGCACCAATAGCTTGTTGGCATCTTGTAGGTAATGACATAATCACGAAGCTGTAGAAATGTTGGGATTCTTGGGATTGGGAAAAAATCGCGACAAGTACTCTTGACAGTCCTCTCTCACACTACCCAAAGAATTTTTAAGAGAAAACAATTGAAAAACTGAGGGTGCAACATTAGGACTATATAGTGATAACAGATTATCCCCAAAAATGTCCAAATCCAATAGACGCCAGAGACTTTATCACGATATATGATTATGATACTGCGTTCCTGTTGATGTTGATGGTCCCATTTCAATTTGGTCCAGTTCTGACAATGGCATCCATGGGAAAAACCATATAAGTCTTAAATTTTATGGATAGACGCATTGAAGTCGGTTATCTACTTTTTTAAAGTGAGTTAGGAGTTTATTGATACTAAAACCAGTTATAAACAGTACAACCGGAGAGATTTGTCTTAAATTTTATACGTACAAAATACAAAAATACTTTTTTTTTAGTATCTAAATATTTATATATATGTGCAGTATTAGCATAAGTTTACTCGTTCCTCTCCCCTCATCCCCTCTCCTAATCCCTCCTCTCTTTTTTCCCCTCCCGGCAACCCCTATCGACTCCTACCTATTGCGACCCTTGAGTTGCAGATGTCCATGGACAGCAGTTGTCACTTACCATCAGGTGACCTATCTGTTCTTATAGTATAAAAAAAAACTTTTTTTTAACAGTAATTCTTAAGCATTAAAAGTGTGCACATACAAAAGTGTTTAAGTTTAAGAATAAAAGCGGAAGATATAAGCTAATTGGATATTATAAACTAAGAAACATCACCGACTCTTTGGACGGGAGCAGTGAGCATATACTCACATGAAACTGCGGAGAACAGTTATAATAGACATACAATTAAGAATACAATAATTTGAACAAATAAGTAAATAACAAAATAAATGGGTCGAATTAGGATGCTTTAAGACTTAAAAAATAACTGTGTTGTTCCTGAGACTTGCTTAAATTGAATTCTAGAGATCCCTCAGCCAGAAAATGTAGTAATAGGTCTCAAAAGGTTTTTCACGGTCAAGGGTCGCTCATATATCAGAACATTATTTTACGTAAGTGTTACGTAGTAACTTGTAGCAGACCATTAACATCCCAGACTTACTTGAGATATTTGGTTTTTTGGATTATATTAGAAAGGAATAGCGTGATGGTTGAAGCTATATTTCACTTTGCTTTGCAGTAAGAAACGATTTTTTCCTTTATAAACAAATACAGGTCAAAGATTTCAAAATAAGTTTTAACTACTCTCAAACTTTGTGTATCTGATCTGTTATCAGATATCTTAAACTAAATACTTTTATACACTTATGAAAATATTGCTAAAGAAAAGGAATATTAAACATAATTTCATTACAATTGTTATGTTTGATTACGTTGGGCCTGTAATACGTATCTGCCTAGGTGCCTAAGGTGTGTGTGTTTATAATGTAAATATGTACATATGTTTGATGAAGAAATGTATGTTATCATGGGAGATCCATACCTATGCACGAATGGGCCGGTTCAACTTTAACGATACCACGGCCTTTACAGAAAACCGGTTGTGAAGTAACGCTTGCATTGCATTTCAAAGAAATTACTGAAGTTTCCGTCTTTCCATCTTTCCCCATGTAGCAACCCTCCCCACTTACCACTAGGTGAACCGGTGACCGTGTTCGTCTGACCCACTATATTATAAAAAAAGAAAAAATGTACCTACCATAAAGATTTATTTTTATTTTTTTACGTTCGTATAATTTTGTTTACGTTCCTTACGAAAAGAACATGGATTAGGGATTAGTGTAATTTTGTACTGAATTTGTTTGAAAAAAGTAAAAAATATTATTATCATAATTTTCTCCCTATTTTTTGCCCTAATGGTTTTTCGAATTTTATATTTTATATTGTGTAATTCAAATAATGTTTATTTTTACAGATGACATTGGCGACATGGTGTGGAGGGGGCGGTCCTAGAATGGGGCGTACTTACAGCGCACTTCTAGCGTCACAGCGACAGCGAGCTAGTGCTGGAGTCACCGAACGTGCGAGGACCCGCCGCCTACGCCGGCTGTCTACTGCCACGACACAACTTTACGACGCGCCTCCAAGAGCGCAGGTGAGGTCAGAAACTGATCAGATATTAAATGGTAACATTGGGCTAAGGTTACTTATGCTTTAATAACATCTACTATTTTTATTAAAACATATGCACATACATACATATGTACATACACTCTCGTCTACATCCCCGAAGGGGTTAGCAGTGGCGTCTCAAATAAGTGTTCGTTTCATTAAAAAAAAAGTATAAATGAATTAGTTCCAAAAGCATTTCATGTGTGGCTTTGGCTTAAAAAATGTGTGATTGAGTAACAAAGCTGTAAGAAACAAATGCTTGACTAATCTATATAGTTATATACTATCAAATTCACTAAATAACTAGTAGTTGATGTGGCGATAACAAACATTGATCTAAACTTTCGCATGTCTAATAGTAGTAAGATACTAAGGTAAAACAATAATGAGTAGCTATGATACCTGGCATCTTCCAAGTTCTTTAAATAACAGGTCATTGTGTCTAAAATCTGTTGTCAATACTTAAAAAAAATAATAGTTTATTTAGTACTTGTTTATACATACATACAAACAATCATGCCTGTATCCTAAGGGCTAGGCTGAGGCGTCCAACTCTAAGTAAACCATTAGCGACGGAAAGCTTGCCCCTTCTTTATAACATGTGGAATCCCCCACGGGCCTACTCGAACCCCGAATTTCCAAATTGGCCCGACTAAACCACACAGTGTGCCATACTGCGCCTGATCCGAAAACAGCTGCTGCTACAGCTGCTACCCGCAAAAGCGCAATCACCACATTTTTCTACCTTTCAGTTATGCAATATGGCAAGCTTCTTGCCGTCATACGGGCTGTGTATGATTGTATATGTCTGAGAGATAACAGTCCGATCTCTACGTTGCCTTTTACTAAACCCACGGGAAGATATTATTATTTGTCTATTTAAAAATAAACTGTGGATGCGAATACTATTAAATGTAACTCGAGTTTACGATTTTCAATGTTAATATTTAACATCTTATCGCTATGATTACTTATACCGATATTTTTTAGATCGTAAGACATAATTAAACGAAATTTATGAATGTATCGTAATCACATTTCTTGAGACTTTCATTAGTGATCAGTTAAGTTGTTGTTATGTATCATATTATACACAAATTTCGATGAACTACTCCTCTAGATATCTTGTAGAACAAGTTTAATTTAACGGTCAAGTTTCAATGTCGAACTGCCACAAGAACCTTGTCCGTTTTAAATGGATGCTTTATAAGCTAAGATAATAGGTAAGCAACATAATTCCTCGCTATTTTTTCTTCCGGGTCAAAACAGAAAACAAAAATATTGATTAATAAAACAACTACATTTTCGCGTTTATATTAAAGTTTATTCAAATAGTAATAACATTATATGCTTGAATAAAGTTAAATTTATTTAAATATACGGTTTTACTCAGGTGTGTACTTCGGGGATGCCCGACTAGTTTCGGTCTCGACAGGAGACCTTTCGCAAGGAGTAAGTCGTCCAGGCGCGAAGGCACCGGACGTCACTCTCCGTATATTTTTAAATATGAATGTAACTCACGAAATTTTTAATTCTAATATTGAATCAAGTTATTCAGTTAATGATCTTTATAAGATAGTCTAGTAAAATAGTAATTTAAAAATCACGTCTTTAATTTTGCAAACCATATTTTAGTGCTACTTACCCATAGAGTTCAAGTCTATTGCCGACAAGCGGGCACTAAGTATGTAAGTACATGTACTGTCCGACTGATAACAGTCCAAACCCTTAGTCGCTTTACCAACACCCACCCAAGAGATGGGGTGGCCCTATTATAATCCACCGCCAAGTACACAGCTAAAATTGTTTTTATTGTCAATTACAATTTGAATATTCCTGCACTAGATGAACGACGCAGAAAGTGCAATATTTAATTTAAAAAGGTATTCAGTAGACTAACAAGATTGATTAAAATTAAAATATGTAACGGTTTTTGTAAAACTGATACTGGCTTTGCGAAATCATTATTTGACAAAATTTTTAGAAGAGGCGAAATCAGCAATGGATTTTTTACGTTTGAGATAATGAGTCGTAAAAAGCCTCAAGACCAAAATTACTGAATTTAGTTTTTTTATTTTTTTTAGTTGAAAAAAAGACAACTCCCGCATTAGGATTAATTCCTGTGTCGCGGGGGACTTAACAAACATTCAAACAACGAACACAAAGAACATACAGACTCAGAACAACAATGAGAGGATTACACAAAGTATTGTCCTGTGCGGGATCGAACCCACAACACTCGGCGTGACAGCGTGGTGGCGAGGTGACCACTTAAACCGCTCCGCCATTTGTGCAGTTTGAAATTAACGCTTTTTAAATTGATAGGTATTCAATAAGTCAGTTCTTTTGAACTTATTATAGAACTATTTACTAGTTCTTGCTATAAAATATACCACGTTTTTCTTTTATTGATAAACATTTGAAGTTAGGACCGTTAACGTACCACTCCCTTTACTTTTGGTTTACAAAACAAAATAAATAATATTTTTCTTTGCTCTTTTTCTGTGCGTATTCTTCTGCGTATAATAAATAATTTATGAGCAATGGGCAAAGCGTTACAATAGCGTGGAAGCGAATAAACTCTTCTTAAAAGATTTTTATTGCAATTTTGGTCTCTTGGTGCTCGGGTTGCCAGAAAGTTTTTTTTTTTTTGTCATTAGCTACATCGCCTTTAATCCTCTCTCAGTGATTGTTTTACACGGTTATTTAGACAGTGCCCCCGGTGAGGGTTGGAGCTTTACACAAAAGTGACACAGCATTATAAGAAGACAAAATGCGGTGAGAGGGAAAATTTTAACATAATATCGTGTATCCCGTGGTTTCACTCGTTGGGCCTATTTATTACATCTTACGAGATTCGTTGATATCAGTGCTTACGGCTCTTTTAATTACCTATAAATTAATGTGTAAAGAGAATTCTATTGCAACATTTTTATTCAAATTTCTTGAACCTATGTACGTTAAATCTGGAATAGTGAAGTTTATAGATATAGGAGTAGAGTAAGTCCTTTTTAATCATCGGGCTCTGACAACATAAAACCTTATTGTAAGTAATCGGCTAACATAAATTAAAAAACATTCCAACGTATTTAAAATTTCATCCTTCTTTTTGACGTCGGTCTACGACAACGTGATTACTTCCATTTTTCTGTTTTCACTATTTGACATTGCTAATAGGCATAATAGTACTATATTATAAGATGAAAAAAAAAGAGTGACGTCACACATCATTTGTCATTGGTCTATAAAAACTGCACTCTAAGGGGCAGCTACTTCTCATTTCCATCTGACGATATTCAGAACGGGCGGACCTGACCAGTATCGTATCCTTTACTTGTTTTATAATACCTATGTATCTAAAACTGTTGTTCTGACGTCTGTTAATATGACAATGAGGTGGTTGCGAAGCAATGTTTGTACCTGGTTTTAACGTAAGTAAGGTTACTGGAGGCCCAACTTTATCCCCCGGCGGCATACGTACTTGTGACTCTTGAGTTGCAGGTTTTCACAGTAACCCCCATTCCATAACTATATAAGTATTCACGCTTATATAATCTATAATAAAGTTAACCCCTGCGAGTTAATTTTAGAGACAGTGTGGAAACAATTATTCAATAAATTTGTTGGTTTTGAATGTAATTCGTGTCACATGCTCGTTAATAACGTTTCGTGTGCCAATTAATTATGATGTAACACTATAAACTAAAGGAACCAATTAAGATCATTGTATACACAATACACTTCACTTGTTGTGAGAGGAATAGGTATACATATATGTATAAGTTAATAATTAATTTAATAACAATAAAACCTTAAAAATTAAATAAAAACTAATAGTTTCATGAGTGGCGAAGATTTCTCTTAATACGCGTAAAAAACATATAGTGTAAAAGGACAACCTTTTGTTTGAAATAATTAAAACTAATACATATTAACATTTAAAAAATGAGTCACAAGGATATGTTTTATATAAAAAAATATGGTGAAGATAGTTTTATGTGTGAAAGTTAACGTATACAAGAGTTAAGGACGACCAAAGAAAAGATGGAAAACTATAGAGAGTACAACGAAAGCAGAGAACATATTACACCGACCAGAAATAAAATTAAGATAAGGGTACGATGATGTTATATACTATACTAATAATTATGGAATCTAGGCACCCTAATAACATAATAAATACATATACATACATATATTCATATATACACTGAACTCGCATTTAGCTGGCTATAATTTGTTGGCTTACACATACTAGAAGGCAAGCCTGGTGCCGTTTACCGAGTTGGTTTAAACTATGAAAATTAAAGGATAGGTAGGTATAGAATAGAATAGAATAGAAGGAAAAAGAGGATATTGCGATGGATGAATTGCGTAGTGAAATCAATAGCTCTAGCAGGTCACGGTCGAATATCTTTAACTTTATCTTCATCGTTCCTTTTGAAAATCATTTTTCTGTTCCATTCAAACGTTGATTCATTTTTTTTTATATTTTCGTCACTATTTAATATTTATTTATCTTTATATATATAATTTTACTGTACGTGTGTATGTCCTAAACAGCTGTATGCGTTTTGGTGGCGCCCTGGATGGTTTAGATTCACAAATCAGCCCGGCAGATGGCGCTGCAGTCGTTATGGTATTTAATGCTGCTTTACCAGGCAGAAAGACGATTGCCGAGTCCACTATAGTATATATTTATATTTTGTTACCTTTGGTATCTGCTTCAATTATTTTCATACATTTCAAAAATTTATATACATGCAAAAGTTATGATGCCCATACGATAAAAAATGATTTTTATTTGAAACAGAAAATGGATTGTTTATTTTTTATGCGATTTATTTTGCTAATTATGGTTACATTTCAATCTTATAATAATTGCTCAACAGCTCTGCCAAAAAGCTCTAGACAGAAAGACGGACACTAACAATAAGCCTTCTTTAAATTGCACTACCTACTTCACTTTAACTACTGCCTAGTAAGCTTTTAATGTCCGTTTACCAACATAAATTATTCTGTTACTAAGTATTAACTTGGTAGACATTTATTAAAGCAACATCAGCAATGTGACTACAAATTGTAACTTTAACCATTACTTCTAAATTTGTATTGATATATAATTTAAATTATTCCTTCCGTTGCAAATTACATTTTGATATTATTTCTTTGACACCAATTTATATCTTATCTAAAGTCGTTGGTTATTAAAATTATATTCAATAATTGAATGCAAAACATTCTTTTCAATTTTGCTTCGTATTCTAGAAATTATCTTGTTCGATGAAAAACTAAGTATTCAGATTGTTTTAATTAAAAATAAGCCTATAATACAACAATGAATAATAAACAGTATAGGAGGCGAGATACGAGTTTTTCAACAATTTTCACGCAGACTATTTTCTTACAGTCTATTCGACCGAATATAGACATGGATTCGCATACCCTTGGTTATATTAAAGCCATTAACAAACAGTTTTTATTCCGTCGTTAACAAAGGTTTAGGGTGCCGAGAGTGTTTGCGTCCGGACGTCCGTGACGACATTTGGTTATTTAAGACGGAGGGAATTATTCGCAAAATTACACTCTCAGTCAAATATTACTTCTTCTTGCCAGTTCGATGATGGTGATGTTCTAAGAACAACTGAAAGCAAATAACAGCATTACTTGGAAGGATACGAAGTTATTATCCCTACGTAACTTAATAACTGCTTAGCTGGATACAATATATTTGCCCAGAATTTGTGACATGTTGTGCCAAAGGTACCTATCACAACATTAAATCATATATAGCAAAAATAGGTGGAGGTCCCTACCTCCAGCCGTGTTCAAACAAGTACGAAGACAGTATGAATACAGTCTGATAGATAACATTCCGAACCTTTAGTCGCCTTTGGGTATCCAAACTAAAATAAATGGTAACCAAATCCAAGACCCGAAAGCCAAACTAAATGGTAGCTAGATTCGACTGAAAGAGGACCAGGTACTCACGGCACAATTTGAGAGAGGCCTACAATCAAGAATGGATTACAGTGGCATTATTTGATCGATTGCGTATGTAAGCTATTCATAATAACAATTTAGAATCTATAAATAGGTGATGCAGTTATCAAATGCGATATGTGAGCGAGCGTGTGTTTATGTAATTCCTGACAGTTATGACTTATTGATTTAGTTGTATTAGTTGTATTGCTAGGCTTATACAAAGGAGCGAAATCAAACACGTGCGTACGGATGTCAATAATAACGACAGCTTTATGTTCTGGCTATATAAAAATATGTATTTACTGCCACCGTCATAACATACATCAGAGTAGTGACATGACGTCTGTCTAATAATGATCAAACATTTCATTTGCAACTATTTAAAAAAAAAAAGAATTAGTCTAATCAGCTGTTTACAAAACTCTTCTTCATATTCCTGTGGATATCTTGAATGAGTAGAAATATAATGCCTGCTTTCTAATACACAATATCTAATACGCAATATGCTTGTGTAGCATTATATAATAGAATATGTAATAATACTCGACTTTTTCAATATTCAAATGATGTGTTATTGTTTTAGCTGCAAAAATAATTCTTATGACAATGATATATTAGGCAACAATAATTGCTCAGAAAAAGGGACAATGTGCGATCTTACTTTTTATTATATGGAATTGGAGGCAAACGAGCAGACGGGTCACCTGATTGTAAGCGACAACTGCTATTCAAGAGTCAAAACTGCGTTGCCGGCCTTTTAGTTGGGAGTAAGCTCTCTTCTCGGGGGTTTGAAGGTCGTATCGGTCCGGAAATACGGCATCCGATACAACAAAATACTTTCTTACGTCTTACCAATTTTACTACTATTATAAAGGCAAAGGTTTGGATTAACGTTTTATACTCAATTACGTCAACGGCTCCATGGAATGGCTAGAGAGATCTGCCACTAAGATATACTATAGTCTGGAATAGTGAATATGCTACTTAATACTCGGCAAGTGTTTCTTTTTTATAATATAATTTACATTATTTAATTTACCGTACAAAGAACGCAGCCATACTTTTTTACTTTTGTTTGAACACCTAACTCAGGCTATGATTGATATATATATAAGTATATAATTATATGTTGTGGGAGCTACTTTTGCCACAACATGTCACATATTCTGGTGACAAATAGGTACGCCTGGTTTTGGCATTGCATTGCAACAACTCAGCTTTGCAAATATTACTGGGATGACAGTCAGTTTGGGTGCTTTTCTACTTATTCGTAGATTAGCTCCAAAAAGAAGAATAAAATAGCCTGTATTTTTGCTCGGTCAAAAACCAACTTAAACACTTCATGGTACTGACGAAGAAAATATCTGTAAAGTTCCGCAGTTAATCAAGTGGACAAATAAGTTTTGTACTACCGCTTAGCCCTAATAATGCAACTCAGCTCGAGTAATATGCTTCAAGGTTTAGTTATAAGGAATACAGAAGGATAGGCTTATATTACAGGCACAGGGACCTTTCCTTGCCCTAAAGAAGATTAGGTGTGTCGCGCAGGGTATTTACGACAAGATCTATGACCGTGGATATCGTAAAAGTGTTATTACGGACTTTAATAGCATTCTGTACATCTTGCTCACCTGCGCGCAACACATAAAAATAAAACGCGATAATTTGTACGAAAAACCTCAGATTTCTCAGATATAGATGTGATTTCTGTAAACCAGCATTTGTAAGTTCGTATTTTTTTTCTTTTCTTTTTTAGTTCTAGAACTAAATAACAGTAATTTTTTGAAAGGCTTTTATTCTTACCATTCAAGTTTTTAACTACTGCCTAGATGATATATACGGTACTAAATACAACGAAACAGGTTAATTTTATGATAAGCAATGTATGAACATTATGAAACGAAGATGAAGATAAAACATTGAACATGGAATGAGTAAATTTACATTATAACATATGTCAACCAACATGTTAGTGTAATCGTTTTGCTACTCAGTTTTTCTTGATTTTGTATGTATGATTGCTGTATGTTTTCGTATCCGCAAGAACTTAATAGTTGCTGATTAGCAGCAAAAGATTGTTTCTAAAAAAATATATAATAATACTACCGGTACCGTCGCGGTTGGACGACTTACTCCTTGAGAAAGTTCTCCCGTCGGGACCGATATAAGTCGGGCATCCCCGAAACACACACGTGAGTAAAACCATATATTTAAATAAATATAATAATAATAATTGCAGATTCCCAGACTAAGCAGATCTTGTTCTTTGGTAACCAGACTGCTGATAAACATACTTAGGTATAAATATTTTTCTAAATACATAAATATTAAGACGATGCTCACAATATTAACTGTAGTGGTATTGCGAACACCGAGAGCAATTGTAGCAAATCAAGATTAGATCAATCAATTGCGAAAATTGTAAGAGAATCCCAGCTTATGAATAAGAAGTTTTGAATACGTAAACATGCATGAATCTAAAACTAACCTTCAACTGAACAAAATAATTTTGAATAGTGTGTATAACCAACTCAATGATGAATTGTAATAAGCTACATTTTATTACCTTCATAGTGAATCTGAGAGGTTGAATATTTTCGCTAAATTAAAATTGGATGAAAATAAGTACTACCCTTTCAATTAGACTAACAATTTTTAAAATCGTTTTGAAACTTTTGATGATATTGCGTAATATGAATTTTTCGTCGCTTAAGCTTTTACATCAGAGGTAGAACATTTACATAGATTTAAATTGGACTAACATTGAATACAGTTCCTGCGAGGATATCGCATATCATTTATACAAAAAAAAATCCAATTCAGAATTATCCTTAAGTCTGTATATTAGTATTACATAGCGGAGAACTTTACTACTATACTACTTACTACAATTAAAATACGTTGTGATTGTGAATTCATTTGCTAACTAACTTAATTGAGAGTAATAAAGAATTATGGACGCGTCAGCGCGAGCAATACACTGGGCGCTGTTATTTTTTAGCTATTCAATTTTAAAGCGGTACGTATAGCATTACGTACATGACTACTTCGTCAACTATACACCTGTAACCCCGTCAACTAAACACAACGTCCATGTAGAAAGAAAGAAAAAAGAAAGAAAGAAAATGATTGTATTTACTAGAACACCCATATCAGAAACTACCTAAATAAATAACAATAAAAATAAAATTAAAGAATTGTTTCTTTTTTTTTCAATTAGCAACTTGTACAAAACGCAATTATGCCATTGCCGTATGACACTGGCCTGACCGACACTGGCTAAGAGCCTACCACGTTACACATCACATGGTACGTCACCATTTATTTATGGTTTTAGTTATCAACCGAATTCAAAAAGTAGGAGGTTCTCAATTCAACTGTATTTTTTTATGTTTGTTACCTCAGAACTTTCGACTGCGTGAACTGCTTTTGACTATTTTTTTTTTATTTGGAAGCCGGTGCTTACCATGTGGTCTCATTTTAATTTGGTTCAGTTCTGTCAATGGCATCCATGAGAAAACCATACATCTTAAATTGGCATTAAGCATGTGCGCGACAAATGGACGAATAACTCAATATCATGAAAACCGATTTCGATGATACTTTTTTTATTAAAAAGAATGTACTTCAATTTTTTAAAGTGAATTATTTGATTTAAAAAAAAATGTGAAATAGGATTATATGTGTTCATATCATTCATAAGTTCTTAATTTCGTAGCATGTAGTAGCGTAGTATGTAGCCTTCAAAAGTCTTCACATAAAACAGTTATATTTGTTACTGAGCTGTTACTGGGCCATAGATTTACAGTTCACTGCAATTTACATAGACCACTTCAGTACAGTTTTTAATACTTTAGATAAAAAAATGTATGTCTATTAGCAAGTAAAATTTGCGGCTAGCTACGGTCTACCGTGGGAGAGCCATGCTTACCGGATTAGACTAGGCCGCACAGAAAACTGGCTGATGAACAATACTTGCACTGTATTGCCGAGTAAGTGATGGTAATGGAGGCCCAGCTCAACCTCTCCCATTCCATCATGCAGACAGGGCACTTACGACTCTTGAGCTGCAGGTGTCCACGGCCGGCGGTTGTCAATTACCATCAGATGACCCGTCTGTTTATCTGTCCGACTGGATCATAAAAAAAATGTTATATACAGCGAGGCAATGAGATAACTGTCATAAAATCACTGTAAATAAAATATTTGGCTCTATGGCTAAAATAAATAAAATACATAAAATATTGTTTTTTTTTTGTATTATAAAATTGAGTATATCTAATTGCGTAGTGAGAATGTCTTTGCTTGTTCAGTTGTACTCTTGACAACTAACAAACATTACAATATGTAAAAAATGTTTGTATCTTTGTTAGTATTTTGCGTTTTACATCACCACTGAATCGATTGTGAGGAAATTTTGCATACGCATTTCCACGTTGCCAGAGACACAGAAAAGATAGTATAATATAGAGTATATATCATCCCTTTTAAAAAGGGGGCAACAGAAAATAGCAAAAAAAAAATGTTTAACATACATATATAAACTCACACACATATTCATATTCTCTTTCAAAATAATTACAATGTATGTTGAAAGAGAATTTCAAATAGAAAATGTAATGAAAGAACAATAATTCAATTTATTAGTCGCACTTTCAGCTTTAGTATCATAAATCGCGAAAGCTTATGATAAATCCAGAAAACCACCAAAGTTTTAGCAAGCATACTATGGGCAAACAAATTCACACCGAAAATATCAAGAAAATTTACATCTAGGTTATACTATGCTTGTTTTTTAAATAATGCTAACTCGGCATTGACTAAGTACTAAGCATCAAAAATGTATAACGGAATAAAACCCACCCGTTTATGACATCTTACGGGAAGGAAGCATTTCATGTATTTGGAACTGCCAAATCAACACATAAGATACAATTATTTTAGGCTTATGGTCTTCGTTTTACCTGGCGTTTTTGCACTTGCATTCGTATATAGTGTTTCGTCAATCCAAGGATTCTGTAGGTGAAAAGAAGAAGACTGAAGGAGAAGTAGTCAGTGGTCCACCGTGTACTCCTATTCTGTGCCCCCCCCCCCCCCACGGGAAGAAAAGGGATTGCCCTATTTTAATTGACCGAGAACTCCATGGCATGTAAAATCGTTTTTTCCCTTTTTTAAGGGTAGTAGAGATAATATTATTAAGTAATTCACAATTACACGTGCACGTTAATTTTGCTATTTATATGTCGTCGTTTATAACGTTTATGATATAATTTATTTAACTGGCATGTATGTATATGTATATAACATGGCTTTAGCATGCCTGGAACTGGTGTAGTTTATAAGTGACAAGTCCAGCACCTACATCAAATTTAGTTCTAATATTATATATTCACGCCTATAGTGCCGGAGAAACAGGTAGAGTGTCGTTGACAATTCTTGAAGTCACACTTAATAGCCAACAAGCCTATTGTCATCATCCGGGCACTAGCTTGCAAATAGGAAACTGACGCTGTGACTTCCTGGACCTACTCCTTTTATTGTTTATGTAAGACGACCGATGAGACTACGAAAAATATTCAGTAACTGCTGGTCCTGAAAGCAAATAATGAAAGCCTTTATCTGAGGCCCAAACGCCCCTCTTCTCGTTCCCCGCCCCTCATTACCCTAAAGTCGGATAACAACTTAAAACTCTTGTGTTGGTGTAGATTGGCAGCTGTTGTCACTTACCATCAGATCACACACACAATACCATAAAAGAAAACCTGCTACCACCCGGTACGGTACGTCATAACCAATAGAAAAACAAAGTCAAAGACCTCATGGTCTATATATGGGTACTGATTTAAGTAACACATAGACGAATATATGTACATACGTATAATGTATATGGTGCCTGTATCCCAGAAGGGGCAGGTAGCATTAAATAGTATTATTAACTATTAGAATTAGAATTCGATCTATTGTCATCAACCGGACACTTCTCGGACTTAAAGATTAAAAAGAATTTTTGGGAGTGTATTGAAAGGGAAAGAAAAGAATAAAGCCCATATATATAACTGAGGAGGTCCGAGCCCTCTACCAATATAGACGAAGTAGCTACATTTAATCATATTTTTGTTTTCCACTATGCCTTATATACAATGTTGCTTTTTGTTTTTGCAGTGTTACAACGGGCGAGCCCTATCGACGGTCAACGAGTCACCCAGTGGTAATGGACATTGGGGCCGAGCCTGGCGACTTCGCATCAACGAGCCTTCCGACTCAGTCGAGTCCCCTCGCAGTATCTCCAACTCCAGTCTACGGGAAGTTGACGACGAGCTAACGGGAGAAGAACTAGCCACCTACATGTACCACGTGAATTGTAACATTGGTGGACTTACCTGAGACACGTCTGTGTAATTACCAGTGACAACGCGAAAGCTTCTCGCAGAGCTCAAACTTCAAGTGACGGTGATTGATGGCATAATAGAGTGACGTATTTTGTAGTCCATTTCTACGTGATCAAATTGTACATATTTTATTGTTGTCCGTTGTTATTTACAGCTTTGTTGAGAATTTCAAATGTTAGGGTGCACTTAAAAGGTCCAGTGAGGTTTTATAGTGCTAATCTGTGTAGCAAAAATATAACAGGGGAAGTGCCAAGAAATTGTCCATAAAAATTGATGTTCCGGACGGAGCTACCATAAAGGTTTACTTGTTAATCGATTGCAGATATGTGTATGGTATGGATGATAACGGTATCAAAATTTTCTTAAATTACACTTTCCTTTTTCAGTTTAGAGTCTATTTGCGTTGACATTATCATTTATACCGAAATCGAAGAACAAATAAATCGGGGCGTGAAATTTGTTGTTGAGAAATACTCTAACAATAATATTATTTGTGGTTTAAAAAGAACGTGCTAAGCACAATGTGTATTGTATATAGCAGAAGGCTGAAAGTTGTTAAATAAAATGGGAGACGATTTTTTCAGTGATGTGTGACGCGCAAAGTACGCTAATAAATTATGTGTTAAGCCCGAAAAGTGAAATTTCGTATTCTTTAATGTCTCATTGTATGTCTTCCTCTAAAGTTACAGAAGTTGGGTTATATTTCACCAAAACGTATCAAAGCCACTCTAAAACTTTGTTCCTATGTTAATTGGCATTCTGCCGCGACATTCTATTGAATTTATGTATTCAATAAATCACTACTTAAAGTTTGTTATGTTTTTTTTTATCTTTGAAAGAATTACAGTCGTGGCAAACGAATGTCCGTATAGAAATATGTATCCGGGCCACGGATTCTTTTTTTTTTTTTTTTTTTTTTTATGCGATAGGGGGCAAACGAGCAGACGGGTCACCTGATGGTAAGTGACTACCGCCGCCCATGGACACCCGCAACTCAAGAGTCACAAGTGCGTTGCCGGCCTTTTAGGTAGAGGTACGCTCTCTTCTTGAAGGTTTGAAGGTCGTATTGGTTCGGAAATACGGCAGACGACAATTTGTTCCATAAGCTGGTTGTGCGAGGCAAAAAGCTTCTGGAGAAGCGCACAGTGGTGGAGTGCCAATCGTCCAGGTGATGGGGATGGATAATTTGTCGCGTAGGACGATGGCGGCGGCCAGTCGATGATGCGAGTCGCTATCCGTTGAATGCGGTCAAGAGGCAGAAGTTGGTACTGGGGTGCACCTGCATAGAGATGAGAACAGTATTCCATGTGCGGCCGAACCTGCGCCTTATAAAGTTGCAGGCGGTGGGCCGGAGTAAAATAATGTCTCGATCTGTTTAGCACACCAAGCTTCTTCGAGGCTAATATGGCCTAACTCTCTAAGTGACCGCGAAACTGGACTTCGCTTGATATATCGCCGCCAAGGATTCCGATACTGACTGATGCAGTTAGGGAAGTGCTCTCAAATTGAGGTGATACGACCAATGGCATCTTTTTAGCGGTGAACGCGCAAACCTGTGTCTTCGTGGGGTTAAATTGGACTAGGTTAAGTCGACCCCAATCTGCAACTTTTGATAAAGAAGTTTCGATTTCAGACACAAGTTTGGATCGGCTTTCGATGATGTTTACCCGAGAAATGTTAGCGCGGCCGGTGTAAAGGGCATCACTCGTGCTATCGTCTGCATAGCAATGGATGCTGCTAATCTGCAGCATGTCGTTGATATACAGAAGAAACAGCGTGGAGAGCTTGTGGGACACCAGAATTAACAGACTTCGAGTCGGAGCATGCACCGTCAACAACGACCTTGATGCTTCTGTCTGTAAGAAAACTGGTGAGCCAATTGCACAGTTTCTTGGGAAGCCCATAGGAAGGAAGCTTCGCAAGGAGCGCTTTGTGCCAGACCCGATCGAAGGCCTTCGCCACGTCCAAACTAACGGCCAACGCTTCCCCCTTGGTCTCGATCGCCTGTGCCCACCGGTGAGTCAAGTATACGAGAAGATCACCAGCTGAACGACCCTGACGGAAGCCGTATTGTCGATCATTGAGGAGCTGGTGGTCTTCTAAGTACGTTTCGGCATCACCGCTATGGGACCTGTAGAGGCATAGGTAGATGCGGGGATGGTCGTCGCAGTCTACACGTAGCCATAAGATGGAGAGGTCCCTACCTTCAAGATTGCCGAGGCGGCGAGAAGTGATATCATCTCTAACGTACACGCATACACCAGCCTTAGGAACAAAGGAGTGTTCCAGTCCGTACCCAGGGTAGCAGAGGTAGGATGTGTCCGCTGGAGATGATATCTGCATCTCAAGGTGGTGGTGGACAGTGTCGAGGTTCGAATGTAAGCCCCTGATGTTACAAAAATCCACGGTAAACGTGACAGGGGGGGCCATGGTATGCCTTCTCTTGCCCCGAGCAGATTTTGAGAGCGCAGTTGAGCCCCCCCCCCAGAGTACGAGGGGCAGCCTGGGCGTCCACGCTCAGGCATAATTCGTACTGAGGGTGGACGTCCAGGGGGGGATTCTCCAACGCTAGCGCTGGTACCCCCCTGGGGTATCCTTTTCGTTAACAGCGCTATCATTAGGGGGGTGGGGGATTTTGGGCCTCCGGAGACCTCACTCATTTCGGGGAAATGCAACGCAAGCGTTACTTCACAACCGGTTTTCTGTGAGGCCGTGGTATCGCACCGGTCGAGCCGGCCCATTCGTGCTTAAGCAAGCATGGCTCTACCACTACAAAATCTATAATGATATTATAAATGCGATAGTAACTTCATGACGTGCCATGTTGGTCTGATGGTTAGTGTCCCCGACTGCTAAGCCGGAGGTCGTGGGTTCGACAACACGGTACAAAAAACGGGTGATCCACAAATATTTTTTCCCGAGTTCTTTGTGTCCGTTTTTTGTATATTTGTAAATTACCACTTGACACTGGATGATTAGAGCGGATTCTTTAAAAATAAGATCTGCATATTTATGTTACCCTCTCACGGCTAAACAAATGAATTAATTAAATATGGTATGTAGATACTTTGAACGCAAGAGAAGGCTAGTAGACTTAGACTACTTTTCATCCACATACCACGCAGGGGAAGCCCCGGGTAGAAGTTAATATGATATAAAATTGTTAGAATATTGTTTTATATTAGAATATTGTGTCAATGTTAATCAATACGAATATATAAGACTGCCAATGATACAATTAACCACTCTGTTTATTAACCACTTTAAACTGAATGCTGCGAATAGGCACGATCCCTGAAGGGGTAAGCTGAGGCGCCTACAACGGCCACTTTTCGCACACAATAATTTAGGCCTACTTACAGAAGAAAGACAAACCTATGGCCATCCTTCGCGCACTGTAGAACCGTATACACAGTTCGATCCGATGGGGTGGCCAGATTCTACTCAACTGTAAATGTGTATAGTAAGGATATTGTTAAGTTCTAATATGATTTATTTTTGCATAAATTTCGACTTGGGTTTGGATCGTTTGCTGTATTGAATATGTTTTTAACAGTTTTTTTTTGTAATATAATATGTCGTAAAGTGTAATAGCACAAAGCAAGCCTTCGGCTATGCGTTTGTAGAAGCTGTAGTGACCTAAAAGATTGTCATTATTTTAAGATGTATGATGTAATTGTTATGTATGTGTAATATATAATATTACCATTATTTGTGTGTATTTTTTTCATTTATGAAGACTTGTTTTCATAATAGGATTCACTAAAGTCTAAAGAAGGAAATCCCAAATATTTTTTTTCACTAAATCTCAATTAAATTTACCTTGGAAGAGCCATGCTTAACGAACAAGCCGGCTCGACCTGAGTAATACTACGGTCCCATAGAAAACTGTATGTATTTAACGAGTAAGCGAGGGTATCGGAGGTTCAAAACCCCCTCTACTCTCCCCCGTCCCCTCTCCTCTATGACCTACCTCCGCTCATCAGTTTCAAAGGCGGCACATACAACTCTTTAGTTGGATAAGCAGTTATCCAACTAAAGAGTTGTATGAGTACCGTTTGTCAGTCGATTGCCCCCTTTGGCATAAAAAAAGAATCGTCTGGATATGTCCATACCTTTGCGTAGCACTCTGTATATAATGATGCAGGAACATCAATGATCTGAATTAAAAAGCTAACCCCCCTCATCTTTATAATTTATAATTTTGTTGGAATCGGAGCCGATCAATCGCGAAAGTACATGAAAGACCATATACATAGACAGTACAGCACTGAATTGGTGGTAAGTATTTTTAATTGTAGACCTACACGTTATCTTAAAAATATCTATTTCATTTAAATTCATCAAACAGGAGTAGTAATAAAAATTGAATTTGATCCGCCGACATGGATGGGATGGAATTTAAACTCTGTAGGTGAAAAGGTCAGCTTAGGATTTGACTGACAACATTTTTGTTCATTGAAAGTTAAATAAATGTTATAAAAATAATCAACACCGCACTTTTAGGGCTCTCGCTACTGTAGAACCTACAGGTCTTAATGTCGTTAATGATACCTTTGATTAAATTACTTGAAAAAAGGCCAAGTTAAGATAGATATTTATTTAAATCTACACAACGCTAAGGTAGACTGATAGAAATTGGTAAGTCCGATAAAAAAAGTGTAAGTAAATAAATATACATTCCACTATGCACAAATAACAACATTAAATTACAAAGACGATTTGCGATAAGAGGAATCGGAAGAAACTGATTGTGTCGCGATATCTAATATATAAATCGTAATACAGTTATTTGTTAGCAACTTCTAAGTTGTCAGGAAACTTTTATATCTATATTAGTAGTCTGAACGTCGTAAAAGATATAACTTATCTCTACCGCGTGGAAGGACAGGAAAAAAATAAATAAAAATAAGGACCATTACCTTTGTACACAACATATTCTTTTGTTATTAGTTTTGTATTGCATTTTGTATTCGGAAAAGAATGTTTCTCATTTTTAATCTCAATTATTTTCGCGGTACTTTGGTATTCCTCAGGCACAATACTGTTTTTCATGGTGAAAGGTTCACATATCCTTTTTAGTTTGACTAACCTTTCAGTCTAGTGGTTAGTGACCCTGACTGCTAAGCCAGAGTTCGCGGGTTCGATTCCCACACAGGACAAATATTTGTGTGATCAGCATGATCATTTGTTCTGTGTCTGGGTGTAATTTATCTATTATATATATGTATTTAGAGGTAGATGAGTAAGTTTATCAGCTATCTGGTTACCATAGTACAAGCTCTGCTTAATTTGGAATCAGACGGCCGTGTGTGAGATTTGTCAAATTATTATTATTCTCTTTATTCACATTAATAAATATACAAATTACATTTTTAAATATAAAATAAAAACATAATATATTTAAAAATATAAAAAAATAGTGTTCCATCGGGTACAGGTACCAAGCTAACGGTGGTTAGGGCTCCAGAGACAGGAACCTAATCACAATACGTGCCGTATCAAGAATGACTGCCTTCTGCATTAGGCCCTTTTTTTTTTATACTGGGGAAATCCATCATGGACTGCCCTCCACCTGGGGAGCGGCGGAGGGGTGTGCCGGACTCCTGCCGACTAAAACCGCCAGTGAGGTCCTCTTCGCACCTTCTGCCGGGGATACGGGAGTCACATTCGTCCGGGTCCTCGTCTCGGGGGGGTTGTATGTTATCCTCCCTGGTTTCGTCGGTACTCCATAAAGGGGCGCTCGTGGGAAGATGGAATGTCTCCTCGGACCCATTTACAGACGACGGATTTCCCCAAATCCGTCGCTCACGGGTCATTTAGGGGGGCCGAAGGAAGGCATTGTCAGCCCTTCTGCGACGCCCGGTGCGCCTGCTGCGGATAGGGAGGGTAGATGTTATTTTTCGCTTTCCCTTTCCGCAGCCTCCTTCTGTGACATCACTGTTTCGCAGAAGGATATCACTGCCTCCCAACAACTCTCACTACCAACCATTTTTTGTACAATAGCCGGCAGCGAGAGGTCTCCGCCGATTTCTGCGACTAGGGTACGGCGCAGTTCCTCCCAAGCAGTACACTCAGCCACTACGTGCCACGCCGTTTCATCAAGGCAAACGATGCAGTGATGACACCGGGCGTCCGGCTCCCTACCTATGCGGTGCAGGTATTTTCCTAAGCACCCGTGACCGGAAAACACCTGCGGCGTTAGGGAGCCATGTCTCCTCTCAAGCCATTCTGGCAGCACTGGCCTGACGGCGTAAATGGTATTGAGGCCGGCCGACGGATTTAAAAGGCGCTTCTGCCACTCCACAACCACTGCTTGTCGCAACTCCGACCGGTACCTCTCTATTTCACGTAGCACCGGTCGTTCTCCTTCCTCGGACATACTGCTGCACCACCGTCGTAGAGATGCGACGGCCCTCGCCTCAAGGTCCCAGGGTGGTGACCCAGCCAGTACGCATGCTGCCTCGAAGGAGATCGTGCGATATCCTCTGATGACTCTAATGGCCATCACCCGTTATGGTCTGCGCAAGATCGCGATGTTATTAGGCCCTTAACCCAGCTGTGTAACGTGAGCATCTGCAGATATTGGTCGAGGCTCTTGACAATCAACCTATGAGCTGATATGACTATCGGCACAATGATTGCAGAACTCACATCCCACATGTCGACCACCTCATGGGCTACATCCAAATATTTTACTTGTTTATCTTTTTCAGCCTTTCTGAGTTTGTCGTTATGTGGAATGGTAATGTCAACAATCATTGCTCAGGGCTCTAGTCGGTCTATCACCACTATATCAGGTTTATTGGCAATAATAGTCCTGTCAGTGATGATAGATCGATCCCAATATAATGTTACACGACTATTTTTAAGAACTGGGTCGGGCACATACCTATAATACGGTAACTCGACATCCACAAGGTTATATGTAAGAGCAAGTTGCTGATGGACTATCCTTTACCGGAAATTATATGCCTGAGGGTTTCACCGGGGCGATGACATGCCCGACAAATGTCAATTGTGCTATCCTTCAGGACATGCCTCCGATAATTGTTCGTCATTGCACGTCTGTAATTGCACAGATAAAACCTTCAGTTTCTCCAAAGAGGTCACTGAAACGTAGGCAAGACACAGATGATAATAAATCTACATCGGGCCCGTTTAAGGCCCGATAAAAACGTCCATGCAGCTCTTTGCTCCTCCATATCTCCCGACGGTCTGTAACATTAAGTACTGCAGGTTTGCGATGGTTCGATTTCCCTAGACCAGGGGTGCTCAAACTTGAACTGCTGGCGATCTACCTCAATATTTTTAGACTACTTACGATCGACTTGAGAGGCTGCAAGTATGTGTGATGCAGGGTTGTCGTACATACACGATACGCCCTACCTACCTAGGTAGGTAGGGTGTACCGTAGCATATATAGATATTAGCTTTCCGCACAATTTACATTATCTTAGTCAAGGTTTGGGTTAGGTTTACTTAAGTTCTTCTCTACAATATCAATGAAAAAACTCCTAGTTATTCAAAATTGCGAGTTTATTCGTTGTTACAAAACAAAAGAGTTACATATGGTGTTAAACTCAACTAAGGAGTGACTTTGGATCTTGAAGCGTGGCACTGCATGTCCTCAGCATACTTTTCATAAGATGGTGCGTAACCACTGAGTGCCAATCGCAAGCATGATGACATATGATCGTCAGTTAGTCGATTGCGATATTTTGACTTAATTATCTTCATTTCAGAAAATGCAGAGGAATCCTTGCTTTCAAAGACGGAAAATGTTTCAGATCCTTTCTTTTTAGTTGATCTATCATAAGTTGCAATTTACTTTTGAATGCGTTTACTGCGCTAATCATCTCAATAATAGTTTTTCCTTTACCTTGAAGCTCCAAGTTAATGGTGTTTAAGTGCATTGTGATGTCAGTCAAAAATGCCAAATCAGTCAGCCATTTTTCGTTTTTCAACATCTCAGTGTCATCACCTCTTTCGTCTAGAAAAGCTGTTATTTCGGGCAATAATTCTTGAAACCTTTCTAGGAATTTTCCGCGACTCAACCACCTGACGTCCGTGTGAAGAACTAAATCAGTGTGTTCAGCTGACTCCCTATCTTCCAACTGCAACTTAAAGAGCCGCCGTTGCAAGCTACGTGCACGTTCTTGTTTCCAGTCATTGCTAGTGCTCCATCGGTTGTAATGCACACTAATTTATATATTGGTAGCTTGTAGTTTTTTACAAAATTGATGAAAACGTCATATATATGTATCTTTGCCACGGGTCTTCCCCTTCAGAGGAATGATTGTCAAAAATTCTTCCTTAGCCAACATGTCATTGAATACCATCCAAATAAAAATACACAGCTGGGCAGTGTCTGTCATATCGGTGGATTCGTCGAACTGTAAAGAAAAGTATGTACATTCCATGATATCATGTTTTAGTTTATCTGCGATGTCCTGACTCATGACTTCAATACGCCTTGTGACCGTCGGACGAGATAACTGAAGTTCTCTAATAGCAGACATGATTTCTGTTTTAATTTTAAAATCTCCAAATAAAGTCTCACCCGCTTCAATAAATGCTTCCTTTACAACCGATCCATCTTCGAATGGTTTCTTGTGTTTCGCCAATATATGAGATATTTTAAATGACGCGATCGTAGCAGCTTTTGATTGTTTGGCTGGTCTTGTGAACATGGTTTGTTCTTTTTTCAAACAAGATATCAAATTACTTACTTTTCGTTTTCTTAATTCACTCTGTGGCGGAAAATCCTTTTCATAGTTTTTATGAACCGTTTTATGATGCCTCTCCAAGTTACCACGCTTAGGTATTGCAACTGACGCACGACAAATAACACAAATGCACTTATCCTTCACCATACAAAAGAAAAATTCTTCCTCCCAATCGTTATTAAAATAATACGTTTTAGATTTCTTCACTGCACTCATTTCGCACTATTTAATAATAAACTTTGTATCGACGTAGTATCGCCTTCAAGTTACAATTCCTGCAGGCGCAACATTTATATCGGCGTGAACGAAAGTCTCGAATGTTCCCGTCAAACGCGCCGCCCGAAATGGTCTAGTACAGTCTAGTCTAGAAACAACGCGGCTTTTCTTTGACAAGTACCGCGCGTTCCTTTGATAAAGCCGCCTTTTGCCGCAAGCAGTGTTATTACGTAATAAATTTTTGTAGTTTAGTTACCTACTTATTAAATTTTTTTTTCTTCTCAAGATCTACTCAAAAAGCACTCGCGATCGACTGGTCGATCGCGATCGACCGTTTGAGCACCCCTGCCCTAGACCAAGCGGAGTAAGTCCGTTAGCAACTGCCACTACATCCCTGTGTACCCCCACATTGACAGAAAGAAAGTAATCTCTAAGATTGCATATGTCGCGATTATGAAGGGACCTGGCATTTAAGAAACCACGACCCCCACATTTGTAATGAGATTGTATATCCCGCGGAAATGGTGATGCAATGGTGATGAAAGATGGCATTCGTGCGGACTCTTCTATCCAGGGCGTCCAATTCCGTCTGAGTCCATCTAATTATGCCAAAGGAGTAGGTTAAGACTGGTATGACCCAACCGTTATAGGCACGCACCTTATTACCACCCGACAAAAGACTTTTCAGTACTTTTTTCAGACGGCCAAAGATGATCAAAAGCCTAAAAACATCTACGAGGAAGGCATTATGTCTCTGCCAGCACGTTGGCTGGCGCGCGGACAGTTGATAGAAAACGACGGTGCTTATAGTTATAGTTGAGAAATAATTTGATTTTGTATACTTAAAAAAAAAAAATGTGTACAAAGATGGCGGGTTTATTAGTTGCCAACCTAATATTTTACTTTCATAATTTTTTTGGCATACCCCACTCTCACTGCCATACATTAAATCGGGCTTTCAAATTCCTTCCTTGTAAAACGTGCAATTTAAATATTCATTTGTTACGTAATTTAAAGAAATATATAACCTGCCTTTGACTTCTAACCTTTACGGAGTAAACTTATTCAAATAACTGAAATCAAAGGGAAATCGGTCTACAAGTAGCGGAAAAATCGAGTATCGAGTAATATAATAAAAAAAAACACCTATAGTTTAACATACATACGTGAATTTCAAATTACCTTATTTAGAAAATTATGTTCAGAATGAACTGATAATAAATATTTTTCTGAAGTTGGAGTGGTAGAGCTATGCTTAGGCACGAATGGGCCGGCTCAACCGGGGCGATACTACGGCTACGGCGTTAGATTTCCCTGAAAACGGCGGTAGCGTGATGGCTGAGGCGTCGGTTGCAGGTTAAAATACCAGCTCAGTACACTAATGTCGTAAACCCACCCCTAACACAAGCATTTAACTTAGATGGAGGTGTTAACAAAAGAATAAAGTAATGTGTGACCCACATTGCTAGTATTCTTTAAAAAAAAAGTAAGGTGCCCGGAGGCCCAACTCCCCTTCTCCCTTTTTCCTTGCCATTGTCTACCCTCCCATCTCCTTATATTATTAAAAAAAAAAACAAGCATTTTTCATGTTTTAAAGACCATTAGAACAAGCTACGCTTAAGTTCCATCCAAAATGAGCTGTGTAATATACGAGCAAAAGATTAAAGAACTTTATATCACATATTATTATTGTACGTAAACAGACACGCCATGGAATAAAAGCAAGATGGTGGCGACGTCACGGTAGTCGGCCGAAATGATACATTGTTATTGTCTAAATGACTTCATCGGGACAATAACAGTCGATAACTTTCTCTTATAATATGGTATCTCCATAAGGTGCTGGAGGAAATAATTTGTCTATGCCTATAACATAATATAGATATCTGTTCTCTGTTAATGTATGAGTATTGTTTTCATAATATATGGATTTTGACACGTTTATGCATGTATCAGTACTACCATAGGGTTACCATGTTCGTTACTACTCATATCTTATAAACAACGTTTAAGGTTTCTTTAACGCTTAAGGTAAAAAAGGTTTCTTTTCTTAAATTAAATAGATTACCTACAAATCACACACACACAGATTATTAATTAAGAAATGAAATAATGGCAATAACAAATTAAATATCTAAAATCTAATATATTTTATTTTTTTTAAAACGAGACGAGATTTTTTTTTTTAAGACGAAAAATGAAATTAGTCTAACAAAAATTAAACTTGGTCCAAGAACATTTGCCTAGGTCTTCCTCTTCCGACACCTCCATTTACCTCTGCCATATAAATACCTTTTGTCAACCTTCTTTCATTCATCCTTTCGATATGCCCGAACCAGTACAGCATACTATTTTCTATTTTAGTCCCTACATCCTCTTTCACACTACACTGATCCCTTATCACAGTATTCCTCTCTCTGTCACTCAATTTCACATCAGCTATACTCCGCAATGCTCTCATTTCTGCCGCATTAATTCTACTTTCGTGCTTCTTCTGCCATACCCAACTTTCGCTGCCATACATAAGTGTTGGCACCAACACACCTCTATGCACAGCAACGCGATCCTTCATTGAGACTCTGTGGCTGGTCATAAAAGTATGCAATGCGCCATTGATCGCATTACCCGCACTCACTCTTCGTTCCATGTCACCATCACACTTTCCGTCCCTAGTAAACTTTGATCCCAGATATACAAATTCATCCACTTGTAATAATGTAATATGGCCTATTGAAATCGAATACAGACTAGCTGAGCTTCTGAACTTAACGTTTATACGCAAAAAAAATAGTCCACGCCACTAAAGCTGCGGTAGAAGCTTTAATAAAAAGAGCTAGTAATAAAATGTAAAAAATAATTGTATCTGGTCGGTGCTTAATAATGTTATTGTAGTGCTGATTATCAGATAAATAGATACATACATGAACAGTGTGGTAAAAAGGTTATCACATTTATTTTTATCCGAATAGAATCGCCCATTTTTGCAACGACGATTTGCAAAATATGATCGAAATATATTCAGTAGTTAAAAAATGCATTTGAAGAATGAAATAAATACAATAAAGAAAGAATTGAATTGCAATGTAATTTTAGGTATTATTTCGGGACAGCGGGATCAAAGAAGAGCAACAAACTACCGCCTCAGTTTAATTAGGACTTCTGATACCTTTTTCCTTTACCTTTGATATCGCTGCTGACAAAATATAATAGTTTTTAAAACTTATCTTCCTTGGGCATTTTGCAATTTTTTTTTTTAAAGGCTTGTGTATTTTTTTTGGAATACTAGTAATGTGGATCACACATTACTAGTATTTTCGTTAAAACCCCCAGCTAAGCTTAATGCTTGTATTAGTGGTGTGCAATGGGTGGGGTTCGAACCAGCAATCACTCGGTCGCAAGTTTTGCTTCGAAGTAATACTTGTGTTATTTTGTAGTTGAAAACGTTACTTGTTGTATTTTCTATTATTATTTTTTTGTAACAGTGGCAACGTTGGTGACCCACTACCTTATCTCGTAAGTCTTTGACTCTAAATAGTTAACGTGTTTTGAATAAGTACGTAAACCGAAACAGTCTTGTGGCTAAACTACTGAATATATTTCATTAATATTTTGCAAATCGTCTAAGAATCGGTTATTCCATTTGGATTTAAAAAAAGAACTCTAAAAATCTTTTTGCATCACGGTCTATATCATGTATCTAGACACGGCTTTTTTGTATTTATATATTACTTTTGAAATTTATTTATATAAATGACTTGTCTGAATCAATGCTATTTAACAGAATACAAACAGCGATTGAAACTCGGTCTTCCAGTTACTAGCTGTAATAGATAGAAACTACTAAATAAATAAGGTAGCCTTAGACCCATCATTGCCGGTTTTCATCCCAAAGGAGAAATGAACATAAAATAGTAAGGCAAGGTTTTTATTTATGAAGTTGTTAGGGGCGTTTCGCATTGGCCTTCTTTACTGTATACTAACTGCTTTTCATGTTGAATTTAGAAAAACCTGTATGTGTAAAGAATATTGACCCTTATAGTGAGTAATATTATTGTATGATACTCTATATTATATCAAGTCTTAGGCGGATATGTAGATAATGAAATCCTGAAAGTAGTATATTCGTGCGCCTCACAGTGGCAAGGCCGCTTATTGTGCCATTTTATTCTGCTAATAATATCTGTTTCCGTGTATTTGTTTCTGTAAAATAAAGAATATTAAAACTATTAGCTTAATTTGATTACATATATATATATATATATGTATATATATATATATATATATATATATATATATATATATATATATATATACATATACTGAGAACTGTGTAGTCAATTATTTAGGTTTATGTTTTGTGACACCTGGCAGTTCTGAGTATGTCATGCTCGCCTAGAAGTCCTGCCAATGGTTGCGTATGTGTCGGGTCGTTCGGCTCCCTTTGATATGGTTGAGATGGATGATGAAAGATTACTTAACATAGAATAGTAATTACTATAAACGTTATTTTAGAATGATCTATTGCATTGTCCTCATATATCTTATTTTATTTTATGTGCTCTTATGAACTGTTACAAAAAACTTATACAAAATATTTGAAAAAGAGTGTCTTTGGAGTTTCTTGCTTGTTCTTCTCCAGAGGATCTACTTAATTGAACAGCCAACTAGCTTCAAGATTGACTTATTTAGACCGACTTCTTTTCTTAAGAATTCGAAAATACCTATGATTGGTTCAGTTGAAATAAACGATTTTGATCTTGATTGAATTTTATTTAGTATTTAGAAATATGTGAATTATTAAGTTTGCCAGCAGTTTGGTTTGTTATTTAGTAATAGTGGATAGTGACCACCACTTTAAGACTTTACTTGATGCTTTCTATCAAGCAGAGTGAAGTCATTATGGTAGGCTTATAAAAAAAAAATATTTTTACATGCATTATTTTACTACCACGGAAGGTTATTAGTAATAAGTATTGAAATTTAGGTTAAAGATGTGTAAATTCGTACTTACTCCAGTAATATGTATTTTTTTATTATATATACATACATATATTATTTTATATACGTGCTAATGATTTAGGCACCAATGTGCCAGCTTGACCGGTGCGATACCACGGCCTCAGAGAAAAAACGGTTATGAAGCAACACTTGCGTTACCTTTCCCCGAAATTAGTGAAGTTTCCGGAGGCCCAACTCCCCTCTCCTTATTCCTCTTCCCTTTTCCCACATCCTCATCCCCGTTTCTTTCCCTCCCGGCATACCCTCATCCCTCTTCAGACTCAAAGGCGGGCAGTGCGCTTACGACTCTCCAGTTGCAGGTGTCTATGGACGACGGTGTCACTTACCATCAGGTGACCCGTCTGTTCGTCTGCCAGGGGGACATAATATAAAAAAAAGAATAAAAAAAATCCCAACATTTGTTCGGGTTGCACAAACTGTGGTCACGAGGGTACTAGAGAAATTAAATAATTTATATATCAAATTGTATGTTTCTTTCATCACACACAACAGACAGAGAGCAATGGAAGCAGTTGGAGGAGGCCTATGTCAAGAAACACACCGAGCTAAGAGACATATTATAAACCATAAGACTAAACAAAGAGGAACTAGCTTGAAAAAAAAAGAAGCACATCATCATCATCATCATACATAACCTGCAAACATCAGACATGAGGTTCATAGGTTTCTGTGTAAGTTAACAAGTAATCAAGGACTGTTTCGAACTCTGCTCGACTACGATATAAAATAAGTAAAACATTCTTACTGCGTAATTTGTTGGTCTGTCTTCCTTTACAACAATTATTTGCACTAACTCACAATATGATAATATATCACAATATATGAAATACAACCATTTTCCTACGTGACAAACGTCGTGTGCTCGGTATGCTCCATCGAACGGGCTCAATACAATTGCCTATTATTACTTTAATATATGAACAGGGAGATATACCCATACATTCGTAGGTACCTGTATATTTTTGTGTAAATGAACATCTGAGAACTGGAAAGTTCACAAAGGTTAGTTTGTTGGATAGGTAAGTTCAATAGAGGTGATTTTCTAAGACTTCGTTTTTTTTTTACATTTAGTTTTAAGCCCTTCTCACACTACTCGTGAACTTTTGGAAAACCCTTATGGGTTGAAAATACAAAACACTCACCTGGAAAGACTGGGAGTTGACAGATATGAAACTCCAGTAACGAATTAACTTTACTGTTTGAGCCCGGCCGGCTAGCTAAACACTCTATTATCAGTTCTTCAGGCGGTGATTCACCGACTTAGGCAGTAGCGATCAAATTGTAAAATTCCAAACACATTTTTATATTTTTACAAAAAAGTATGTGTAGCGCGTATTGGAACGAAAGGACCGGCCAGGTATTTATTTGTAGTTCATAATATATCTTTGCTCGCGCTCCTCAACTGTGCGATAATGTATAATCCTTCTAGGCGGTAAATTACATTTTAGAATACTGGTTTAAGAATAAAGAAAAAGTATAATATATTATGAATTTTAAAACAAACATAAATAATTTTGCTGAGATATTATTATTTTTTTAATTATTTATATATGGTTTAGTAATTGATGACTATTCTTAAATTAGATTATTTCACCCAGTCGGGTAATAAGATAACTAAAATATATTACAATTGTCGTTCTGTTCTGCTATAACCTTTATAATTTATTTTGGAAACGATTTCACAATACATATCCGTGACGTCACGACCATGTATTTCATACAATAATTTACCAAACCTACCGAAAAAAGATTCTGATTTGACTTGATAGTTACCTAGCCTATTAGAGCTGACAAGAATGATATTTAAAGAAAGATAGGTTACTTTCATACTGAACGGCTCTGGTTATTGTTGCTGTATGACATGACGTACTTATTTATAAATGTATATATACATGTATGTATAGAATGCGATGAATAATGCGGAATGATTGGTAGAGAAAGAGATAGCTATCTTGTGTGATTTGCACTTGAAGTACCTACATAGTAAATTATAGTGAGAACTGTTACAGACAAGACATTGAACATCGCAATCAGAATGTTTGTTAATAGCTTCTGATTGGTAATGAATGAGTGTTTCTAAAAACAATTATAGTATAAATCTCTATACTGTATAAATATTAAGGTTAAGGTTATACACGAGGATGAATTAAAAAGTTTTTGGAATATAAATAATATATTTTGTTTTGTTTTTTTTTTTTGCGATAGGGGCAAACGAGCAGACGGATCACCTAATGGTAAGTGGCCACAGCTACAGCCGCCAAACAGTGGTAGAGCCATGCTTAGGCACGCATGGGCCGGTGCGATACCACGGCCTAACAGAAAACAAGTTGTGAAGTAATGCTTACGTTCATTTTCCCGAAATGACTGAGGTTTCCGGAGGCCCAACTCCCCCTGCCCTCTTTTCCATCACGTCATCCACCTCTCTTGATTAACATCAGGTGACCCGTCTGTTCGTCTGTCCCCCTATAGTAATAAAAAAAAAATGACGGCAATAGGTTTGCCCCAGTTGTCTATTGCCCCTACATAAATGGTACTAAAATGTGAGCGTCAATTACGCCTCTGCCTACCCCTTCGGGGGTACAGGTGTGAGTGTATGTAATGTGTGTACGTTATGTATGTATGAATTTTGAGAAGTGATGTGAGTATATATATATATATATATATATATATATATATATATATATATATATATATATATTAGTAATAAAAAAATTGAGATCTACAAAAATAAATCGGTAAACCTTTTGGTATTTAATGGTAGAAACACAATTTATTTTTTTATACTAAAATCCGTTCACTGAAACCTGCTTCCGAGGTATAAACCTAAAGGCACTCCACAACCTTTTGAAATGTAACATCAATTTATATTACAGTTTAATTTCACGCTGAAAATTTAAAGGAACATCTTATCTTACTCCCTAAATATACACTCATATGTGTACTGATAAAGTTCTATAAATACGTTTTTATTATATTTAGGGAGTGAGCACGTCTAATAAGGGGACTTATATTTGAATTTACAAGCTACCGCGTGATGGGTATAAAAATATTTGATCGAAAATATGTATATTATCCATACATACATACATAGCTGTATGCCCTTATTGGTAGGCAGAAGTGTATTAAACATCCCCATTTTGACAATTAGAATTTAGACCCACTAACGTAACATCGGGCAAGCCGTCTACCAGGAACTAAATGATATCATACTGTCTGATGGATAAAAGTCAGATCCCTTAATCGCCCTTTACAATATCACCGCGAAGAGATAGAGTAGCACTATTCTACTCCAGCGTGAACCGCAAGGCAATACATTTTATAAATTTTATTTTAAGCTATTGCATAGCTTTTATCGCGGACTTTGAGCGCGGCGACCGAGTCAAGAAATTCCGTAACGAAAATAAAACCTAACACCCCCGCTCCGACTACCATGTAGCTCGGCCGAGCTTTTGCTTAACGTGTATGTATATATATAGTACGACTGTACGAAGCTTCCACGGATCGAGACGAGCTGCTCCGAAATCGGACGAATACGTAAGCAGAATAATTATAATTGCATAAGTTGATAAAAAAATGCTATGCAATAGCTTTACCGCGGCAGTCCCCGTGTGCCACCTTTTTTTTGTATTAATTTGTATTGTTTATCATGAAATTATTATTCAAAAGCATTTGGTAAGCAAAATTACAGCATGTGGTTCTGTATGGAGTACAATAGGGTCACCCCGTTTTCTCTTCTAAGGTAAGGACCGAGAGATCGGATAGTTGTCTATCAGACAATATATATAGATAAATAATAAATTTAAAAAATATTATAAAAAATCTGTTTATCAACAAAAACATAAAATTTAACACATTGTCAGTACACTAAACAAGTCGGTTCTGTAGAAGAACTGAGACTAAATTATAGTTGGCAAAATGTAGGCGTTTGAGACGGACCGTTTCAGTAGGCCATCGGAGACATACACGTGACAATTTCAATAATTATGGTATCTAAGACGCTAAAGACAAGTTGCTTGTTATGTTTGAGATAACAAAATATGCTTAGAGAAATATTCATTCAAAACTTTATTAAAAACACAAGGATTTATAAAAGTGTAAATATGGGATGATCATTTTCTCTGGCTTGACCCTTCAGTGGTTTAATAAGAAGCACTTCATTTCCCGTCTTCGACAACTTTTCTCATATCACTTTGAAGAACTTGGAAAGGAAAATGTCCTTACGATAACTGGAGCATATTTTCTTATAAAAACTTCACAATCTAAACAAAGATCGTTAAATGTTGAATTGAGAGTCTTTGTAAGAAAACTTAAAAGCAATTTTTGTTTATAATTTTTACCAGATGCAATAGGCGGTATTATTATGGTCGTACCGATAACTTTTCATATGTGTGTTTACTATTAATTTGAATACCGGCCAACACATTTTCCTGTGCTTATGACCTCTCTAGTCATATAAAGTTATGGATATTCTCCCTCAATCTGTTTCCACATTCGAGAACAGGGACAACCCTGCTCGTTTGCCCCCTATCGCATAAAAAAAAAGTAGGGATACCACGCCCTCAGTTCTACATATCTCCCTTTTTGCTTTATTTCCCTTCTTATACGACATTCTCAAGAAGCGTTTGCGTAAGCTAAGGTTTCGGTCATGAGTCATGAAAGAAATTAGCCAAGTTACTAGTTTCAAGTTGCATCGGCACCGATCCGACCACGACAAGGATAGAAAGATGATAATGACTATTAATTTGACTATTACTTTATTATGTTTTTTTTTATTTTATTAATAAAAAATAAAAAAAAAATGGTAATATTCATGGTATTTTCAATTTAATATCAATTTTCATTTGATTTCAATTCAATCGAAAGATGTCTGTGATGTAGTAATTTAAGAATTATGTGTAACACTAACTATTTTTAACTATATGTACATGAACGTAATGTCAATCACTCTTTTCTGGGATGCGCACCATTGTGGTATAAAAACAGTTAACACGTGCGTCACCAAAAATCTTCGACGCGCTACAGAAGCGAGGTACGTACGTTGAACGCATTGTTATGTGGGATGAGAGTATTGTAAGATTTTTGACTACATCTAACCTACAGGTTGCACGTGAAGAAAGAGGCAAGGTAAGCTCTAAAAGAAGTAAACTTAACATTTCTCGAGCAACGTGCAAACCTATGAGCCAGCATGTTCCTTCTCACTCCAACACTTTCCGTTCTCCTTCCTCGTCATTATCGTCTTTAAGACCAAAAATGTGCTCCAGATACTTAAAACTATAAACTCTTTTCAACGGAGCTCCGTTAAGTGTAGTAGGTGTTATAATCTTGAGACTTCTACCCCCTGTCTCAAAGACTATATATTTTGCTTTTCTTTACATTGTAGCTCGTGACTATTGGTGTATCTTTGTGTAGCCCGCCCCTCAGCCGCGCTATGTCATCAGCATAACTAATATTAATGACTGGGCTATTGGTCTAATGGTTAGTGACCCTAAATGCTGACCCGGAGGTCGTGGGTTTCGATTCCTACACTAGACGAAATATTTTGTGATCCACAATTAGGTGTCCCAGGTCTGGGTGTTATTTGTGCGTATTGTATGAATGTTTGTAAAGTTCCATGCGCTGTTGAGCTCCTCTATTAGCCCATTTACCTATAAGTTGAAAAACGATGGCCACGTCAAAACCGCCCAAAAAGGTTCATGCCGGACAAAAAGGCACCTGCCTATCTCACACTGTTGACCTGGTTTCCATACCAATATTTTGAGATGTTTATAATGAAAGCTGGGTAGTAAGATTTGCGCAGTTTATCCCATAGGATGTTGTATGAAACTAGGCCAAAAGCTTTGTAGAGGTCTAGAAAGTAGCTACAAACGAACGTCTTCCGTTTTGCTGCAAATACTACACTTGATAGCATGCTTAAGACACAGTATAGCGTGGTCTATCTGTCGATAAACCAAGGCAAAACAAACCAAACCTAACTGGTTATTGTGTAAATAAATAACTTTATTCAACTGTGTACTCAGCATGCCATCAAGCTCTTTTGATAAAGCTATCTAAGTTAGGGTCTATAAGTCGACTTATCAGCCAAATCAGCAGTATATAATAATGTCAATTTAACATGGGCCGAGGATTTACCAACCCTTAAAGAGTCACATGAAATGTTTTTTCTGAGCTTAACCTTCCGGCAAGGTGAAAGGATAAGTACAAAGCCAAACATAAAATCATACCGTTGAAAGTGGCTTCATCAACACCACAATTGAACCTATCGCATTTCACTGCGGTACATAAGCATCTGCCATCGTGCCCGGTCCACCACCTTAAAAACGCACGTTGAAGCTCGAAAATAGCGATGCATTGTTGAGGTCTTACTACGAATACATTTAGTTAAAATTTAAATATTATAAGTATATTCGCCGAACCGCGACAGGTAATTAAAGAATCAAATAGCAAATAGCTAATTTCGATCACGTTTGCACTCAAAATCCATTCGTAATATTTTAATAATATGTTATATAATTGTATCTTCTCAAGGTCAACAAACAAATGGCAAGTGTTTTAGATCTCGGATGGACCGTGCCCTTATTACTAAACTTAGTTCGTACAAAAAGGAAAAGAAACTTTCTTAATAATTCGTAAATTTTGTACATTTGTAACCACGTAGAAATTTCGTATTTATTTTATTATAAAAATTATTTATCCCTAGATAAAGTATAAGAGACAATAGAACACTTGTTATAATAAATATGTATATACATACATATATACGCTCACGCCTGTATTACGTAAGGGGTACGTAGAGGTGTAAAAAAACACCACATTTTACCAAATAAAAATTTGGTCCACGTAACGTAATAGGGGGCTAGCTTTTTGGCGTCAATCGGGCACTTTATGACTGTATACATACTGTCTGATATCAACAGTCCGATCCTTTAATCGCCTTTAGGATGCTGAAGAGCAGAAATTGGTTAACTCTATTCTGCTTCACCGAAAACCACACTGCACAATGTGTGTATGTATAATATGTTTCTATCATTAACTGAAATGGTTAATTTACCCAGACTAGAACTATATGTTATACTCAACGCTTATAGATGAATATGCTAGACACAAAATCCTTAACGAGGGTCAATGTTGTTGAATGAAAACTTTCTTTAAACATTTTAATCGTTTACAAAGTAAATGTAAATGAACAATTGCAGTTGAATTGGTTTTATAACACCGAAGTAATCATCTACTGATATATTCAGCTTTGTTAGACAACAGAAATCATACACAACACCACATATAGGTTCTCTTCTTTTATAATTAAGATATAGACATTACAGTTTCTCTATAGCTAGCTATGTAGAACAGACATAACAACATAAAGTACAATTTACTCGTCAATTTAAATGAAACAAATTAACGTAAAAACCCACAATGGGATCAAACAATCACTAACTAACAAAATAACCCAGGGAATCGTTTAAAATTTAAACTTAGCAACGAAAATCCAGTCCAAAGATGCCAACCGGATTTTACTGCCATACTTCTACTAATTAATCGTTATAATTTAAACCTAAAACGTGGGTCCCCCGACTCACAAACGTACTCTTTCTATTTCAATAAGCACGCTTGAGAGTCGGAGATCTGCATTTTCGTTAATTCACAATTTACCAATATTGTATGCTCATAAATAAGTCTTTACTATTTTTAACTTTCTATATGATTTCTTTTAAGGTCTACAAAGAAGAAAAAGGGGAATGGGAAAACTTGGTATACCTTTCACAATATCAGTACATAAATCGATTATACTGAATATACTGAACCGACTTTGTACAACGCATCTCTTAAATGGCGAAAATTAACAAATAATAAAAAGCAGATCTAAACCAAAGCTTCCTGTGATTTAATAAATTTTCATAAAAAGAAAAATTATAGAATTTTCCGTTGCTATGTGTTATTATGTAAATACTCTAATTGAAACCATCAAAGTATTGCTGACAATTACAACCATGATCGTACAGAAGTTGAATTTTATATAGCTAAAGAGATAGAAGATATCAATGCCCCACGGTTAATCATCTTACAATAGCTCACGGTGAAGGTGAAAGTCAGCACCCACCCAGCTAAAACTACAAGGTATTTCATACTTCCTCCATAGTTGGGTCCATAGCCTGGTATAGATTTAAAAAGAAAGTCACCAAGAAGGTAAGCGTCACTTAGTTAGGATACTATTGTTATCAGTATCAGTCAAAAAGAAAAAACGCATATAAAGTTATGTAGTATAAACTGATGCAGTCGTTGGTTGACAGACGGAAAAAGCCAAAATAAATAACAATAGACGTGAATACAAAAAGAAATAATAGCGACGAGGGAACGGGCGGTGGGTGTGAATCTAAATATATGTAAACACACATATAAACTGTAAGGGTCAACTCAGATTGCGCTTCAAAATACTCAATAATTAAAACAATATAAAATTAAATTTTAACATTTTTTTTATAATACAGAGGTAGACGAACAGACGGGTCACCTAATGGTTAGTGACAACGACCGTCCATGGACACCTGCAACTCAAGATTTGTAAGTGCGTTGCCGCCTTTCAGGATGATAAGGGCTTAGGGGATGCGGGGATGGGAAATGAGTAGATGGGAAATGAGGAGATGGGAAGTAAGGAGAGAGGGGAAGGGAAATTGGGCCTCCGGAAACCTCATTAAATTCGGGGAAAAGAAACGCATCTCAACCGGTTTTCTGTGAGTTTCTGTTTCTGTGAGGCCGTGGCCGTTAAACCTTGAATATTATAAGTATGAAAATAGTGTAATCCAGTAATTTGGACAGTGACGTACGATTTAACATACGTGAATACACTCACGCCTATATTCTTGATGTGGTAGGTAGAGGCGTCTCAAACGCCCACTTGTTTTTTTAACCATAATTTAATACCACTTACACTATAGGGGCAAAAAATCATCCGGGCACTGTTTGACTGTATATATTGAAAGGGAAAGGTTATTATTATATATATAAGAAAGCAAGGCAATGCTAGGAAATATATATATATATATATATATATATATATATATATATATATATATATATATATATATATATTGCTTAAACGGATACACTGGGAACTACTGGGAAGTGTAACCGATACTCAAGCATTAAATAAGATTTTGTTCAGCTTTAATTTATACTTTTTCAGCTTTAATATTTACTTTTTTGAGGCGCTAAATCTGCGTTGACCTTCATGCGATTTTTCTTTTGCGACACGGCGCGTCGTATTGCTTTATGGCACATCCTGTTTTAGAAAATGTTAACACACTTGTAACTATATAAATATTTATTAAAGTGTACATTTAAGAAGAGCTATTCACGTCACTCACACCTATATCTATCTCCTTCGATGTGAGCGACCCCTGCAATAGTAATTTTTGTGTCGAGTTAAAGTTATTTAGTATAGTATTTCATATTAATTTTGTAAGACATACTTTTTTTTCTTGCTAAAATGTATGTATACATACACACATTCTTCAACTATTACTACTACTACGAAATCAATTTAATCTATGTATTCTTATTTCGTTGCCAAAATCACAAGATAATAAGAGCCGGAGGCATGTCTCTAAAACATTAAATAGAACACAGTGAGGTCCAGGTGTTTCTCCAATATTGACTCATAATAAAAGTAATACTTTTCTATCATTTTTGTCAAATAGTGACAGACTATTGAAACAACGATAAATATCGTTTAAACCATGATGGAGACTTTTTTCGGCTAAGAAATGTTGACTTTATTTAGTGATTCCTTTTTTTTTTGTTGGGCAATCCAGCCAGGATAAAAAATGTATTTATGTTAGTAATAAGTGACTGCATTTTTGGTCTAGCGGTTACCGTATGCGACTGTCAATCCAACCAGCCAGCCAACTATTAAGATGTGACGGGTTCGATTCCCGGGTCGGGCCAAAAGTGCTATTGGGTTTTTCTAATAGAAATTCTCAAATACAGTGGTGACACGGGGAGCAGGTTAAACCGTCCCGTCGGTCCCAATTGTCATGAACACCTATTACAGTTGATATTTGGAAGTCAGTGCCCTCAACAACAACAACAGCAAAAAGAAGAAGCCAACCCCATTAGACATGGAAATAATACGGCTAGAAATAAGAAAAATAAGATAGTAATCAGTTAGAAGTAACAGTGGTAGAGCCGGTTTTCTGTGAGGCCCAGACTCGACCGGAGCGATAACACGCTCGGTTGTGAAACACTGCTTGCGTTGCATTTTCCAGAAAGTAGTGAGGTTTACGGAAGCCCAGCTCCCCCTCCGTTTTTCATCTCCCCCTCCGTTTTTCATCTCCTGACTAATATTTAAATAAGTACATATTGATATATAATTAGCACAATTGAAAATATTGAATGAAATAACACGTGTGTAGTAGTAGTAATAGCCAGTTTGAAACTAACAACTTGTTAATACAAAGGCTTATGAGTGTTCTACGAGTATGTCAATGCAAACATGTCGTAAAAGAGACATCTTTACACTTTATTATGTTTTAGAACATAAAGAACGCACACCACATAGCTGTCATAAATTCTTTGTTGTCGAAAACGTCATCAATCGACGCTCGATAACATTGTATTCCTTGATAGAGCGATAAAAGATTGATTCGCTTTGTGGATAAACACACACGAGTGCTTACGCAATTTACGCATGCACTATTATAAGCTGAATGATTTAACAAACCAACATACAATAATAACGTATCTTTTTTATCGAAATAATGTTCATACTGCTATAAGTGTGGCAAGTAAGCTGTGCGTCTGTCTGATGATGTCGTATGGTTGGTCACAAGCGCGATTTTATGCCGATTTTCCCAATTAATTGTAAAAACTCTTGCGCACACTACACATCAGCAGAAATAAAATTAAATTATTTAACTAGGGACTACCTAATAATTTCTATAATTGATAATTATACTATTTTTGAGGTTAAATGTATTAATCACATTCATATTCAGTGGTAGAGCCATGCTTAGGCACGAATGGGCCGGCTCGACCGGTGCCATACCACGGCCTCACAGAAAACCGGTTGTGAAGTAACGCTTGCGTTGCATTTCCCCGAATTGAGTGAGGTTTCCGGAGGTCCAATTCCCCCTGCCCCCTTTTCTCTCCCCTCATCTCCTGTCTCCTTTTTTCCATCTCCTCATCCCTCGTCTCTTCTTTCCGCTCCCTGCATCCCCCATCCCTCATCACCCTCAAAGGCGGGCAGCGCACTTGCTACTCTTGAGTTGTAAGTGTCCATGGATGGCGGTGTTACTTACCATCAGGTGACCCGTCTGTTCGTCTGTCTCTATAGTATAAAAAAAAAAAAAAAAAACAATTAATTAGCCCTCCTTCTGAAAACATATACACACACGGTATAAATATTATTCAATGGGGACATAGCCACAATTGAGAATGCGTGTTAACAACAGACATTTTTTTTTATGTTTATGCAGTGTGGATGACAACTATAAGTTCTCATCTTAGAACGGATCTGATGATGGGGTTAAGGAGGTGGGTAACAGAACCCTCTAGTCATCTAGTTAACGCATTGAGTTTGAACTCATACGATTAGTTTTGATAAGTCCAACAGATAGCGTTGAGGACAGGGGTACAAGTAAACGAGTCGAATTCGTTTACCCTTATTGGCAATACATGTTTATTCGTTTTTTTTTAAATCATAAATTATATTACGTAAAAGAAAATAACAAATGAAAACTACAATAGGTTTACTGATAACTATGTAATTGTTCTTTCTATTCGTGTCTTTGTTACAGTCAACCCAATTAAATGTTGCACAGTCATGTCGATTAAATCAAGATAATTTAGTGTGTGAAGAGATTTATGAGGCCGACACGCACTGGCACGCGCTTTATTAGCCTGATATCGGTTACCGTTTATCACAGATAGCAACATCCCGGACACAGATAAATTGCAAACATATTCCCAATAGACGCTATTATATTGCTCTACTATATTAACGACGACAAAGTAGATCTCTCTATCCTACCCACCGGGGATACAGGCGTGACTATATGTATGTTTTTATATATGAAACAAAAAAATAATATCCAACAAAATTAAATAGGTACTCTAACCTATGTTTAAGCAAAATGGTGCTTAGCTCAACATAGTGATTATAAATCATTTCTTAATGTAAATTTGTATTCTGTAGGAGTACATTTTTATATAGTTTACATGGTAGAGCGAGCTTAGGCACGAATCGACCGGTTCGATACCACGGCCTCACAGAAAACCGGTTGTGAAGCCACGCTTGCATTGCATTTGCATTGTTTTGCTCCCCTGAACCTCCGCCCCTTTTTCCATCCTCCTCTCTTCCCCTCCCTACATACCACATAGGGTGATGAGGGAGGAGGATCAAAGGCGGGCAGCGCACTTACGACTCTCAAGTTGCAGGTATCCATGAACGGAGGCTGTTACTTACCATCAGGTGAATAAAAAATGATAAATAAAATTCCATATATATAATGTTTTATACATTATATATATGGAATTTTCAATGTCAGTAATGCAATGCTTTACTTTGAAATTATAGAGAGATTATAGATCGCTTTAACTTTTAAGAGCAAACAAGTAAAGAAGAAGTCCAAAGTATAGGCTTTTTTCAGGACATTTTGCAGGCATATTTCATGGCAAGCTAGACAATCTACTACTACTAACAACTACTGTCTTGTAAAGATTTAAAGAAAACACCGTTCTTACAATTTTTTACGAATCCGTTCCTCAATAGGAATAAAGGAACCCTTATATGTCACTCGGTTGCCTGTCTGTATGTCTGGCTGTCAAGACCAGTGGTCTCCGAAACGCGTGAAAGTATCAAGTAACGTAAGTTTGCTGTCCTCTGAAGCTGTAAAAAAATCAAGTTTAGAAGTCAAGCCAATCAAAATATATGAGTAATAAAGGAATTTCAACATTTCGTGTGTAAATCAAAACCTGTAGGGTACTAGCTGCAATTGCCCTAGAATCTGTTATTTACTCACATAAAAAAATACACATGAACTTATATTTTGCGGACGAAAACTGGTAGTTGTAGGAGTTCGAACTGCAAACTCTCCACCGCGCAAGAAGGAGGGTTGCAACATTCAGTTGTATGTATGAATGCTTGATGGTTCTTGATACAAATGTGAAGTGTAATTTTAATCGTGGTAGTGACATATACATAGATACATGTGTTAAAAGGTTTCGTGATGAATTCAGTGAAAAAAATAATTGACTTGAAAAAAAAAGTAGATAACCGCCGCTAATGCGCTTTCCCTATTGATGCGCTTTCCCTATTGATTTGAGCAATCTGTAATCGCTACTTGAGACTCATTTGTAACGTAACGTGAAAGTTTTTAGAAAATAAAAAAAGAAATGATAATAATATGTCATAGTCAATGGTGGCGGATGAAAGTATTGGAACCATTGACCATTTTAACTATTCTTTTGGTTTCAGGTTCGTTACAATATATACAGCTTTCATCATCACCTGTGACGATGTCATATACAGCATTAGAGTCACCTTTGTCATAATTTTCAAGGATTGAGCGGCACCATTCTTAACGAAGGCGTTTTCATCTTCTTCGTCTTATCTACTTGACTCATACATATGCTTAAAGCTGTCCAAATCTGTTGAAATATTACCCTTTTATCAGCTTCTATCATTAACCGAACAGCACTCACCTAATCTTTAGTAGTCATCGTAGTAGGATGCCCTTCTCAAGAATCATCAGTAAGTTTGCTTTGAGAACGTTTAAACTCATTAAACCAGTTGAAAACAATTACGCACAGGTGGGACAGGTGGTGGTGGTGGATTCGTTATGAAATGTTAATCGAAGTCAATCATTACATTGTTGTTACTTAAGATATAAATCACTCAGCGAAAATCCATTGCACAATAGACAGCATCAGCTCGGAAACAAGAGTCGCATATACACACCGGGTCACTTGATTACTCTCACTTAAAAAAATCAACTTTTCTTACTTAGTAAAGACGCATATTTATAATAATAGCATAAAATAAAAAAGCACATCAATGAAATACTCTTTATGTCATTTATTCCTAGTTTTAGAAAAATAATCAACTAAAAATTCTTCTTCATATTAAATAGAGAAGGTCACTTGATTACTCTCATCGAAGAAAAACTGAAAGCTAAACCACAGTAATATATTTTAATAATGTGTATAGCCTAATTTATTTAATATCACTTCATAGATTCGTTGTGGGATAGATTCATATAAACTAATTATATACTTTAGCGGTAACTTTGACCAAGCGAACTTAATCGAAGAAATCAATGATTTTCTATCGTTATATTGCATTCCATCAGCATATATTTGTTTTGAAAGCCACGCCCAAATATTTTCTATTATATTTAGGTCAGGTGAATGGGCTGGCCATTGAAGAACATCAATTTTATTCTTGTCAAACCAGCTCTGAACAACCCTTGCAGTGTGAATGCTGGCATTGTCCTGTTGGAATATCAATTTATTAATTTCACTAAATTTGTACTGAAGCATTTGTTTATAATTTTCAGCAGTCTGTCTTCCCGATAGAATCTCTAAATTTACCGCCCCATGCACAGAAACGGAACTCAAATTCATTATAGATCCAACGCTACTATGTCGCCTTGATAAAAGTTTTTCATTTTTTCTTAAATCATGAAAGTAATAAGCAAATCCGTCTGGTCCGTCCAAGTTAAACTTTTTTTCATCAGAAAAGACCACATTCTTCCACTCATAATTCCACGTCATATGAATTCGAGCAATTTCCAATCGGGTAACACGATGTTGATTAGTTAATGGTGGCTTCTTTTTTATTTTTTTGCGCTGTAAATGAGTCGCTTTGGCGATTATTCGCCTTACAGTTCTAATACTTACTGAAGTACCAACTCTTGACGCAATTTGTCTTGCTGTACTAGCCGAATTCGATGCTTCTCTTAATATAAGACGACGTTCGCGAGGTGTCGTAGCGAGTTTTGTACGTCCTGTGCGGTTTGATCCGTAATTTTCTGTGTCTCGTAGATAATTGTTTACAACCCAAGTACTCCTATGAATCATTCCAGCAATTTTTCTATTTGAATATCCTTCTGATTTAAGAGTAGAAATTTTAGTTCTCTCTTCTATACTCAAGGTCTTTCCTCTACCCATTGTGCGCAACGTATTTAAAACGTTTAGCTATAACACGAAAATGTTTCGAATAGACACAGTATAATGATTCACGCAAAAAAAAGTCACACGTCTAACGTCAACGATTGCTTCAAAACAACTAATGAGAGTAAACAAGTGTCCATCTCATTATATAGTCCTGGCATACTATTCTAGCAATTTCCAGTTCAAAATAGAAATAATCTAAAGAGTATTCCAGAATATCGTGTAATACTGTTAAAGGTAAATTTTAAAGAGAAGTCTCCGCCAAGCTCTAGAATGTTCTATTAAAAAATATATTTTTTTTGTGTGGGAGTAATCAAGTGACCCGGTGTGTATCTTAAAAGATTTAAAAAGTATTGAAAAAAAAAAAAAGAAACATTGTTAGAGCCTATAGAGTTTGAGGCTTTACCTCGATGTCCCTAGGATCCCAAGATCAAATCCTGATATGTTACACTGACACCACCTCAGGAGTATTCTCTCTCAAAATAAAAAAAATAATTTTGAATTTCTCGTACACAGTTCACACAAAATTATAAATTACTGTATAATAATAATACTAATTTATATAATACATATACTGTAATTTTTTACTCGTGGCCAGCTTCTCCAAACTCGCAATGTATCGTGGAAGGAGCTAATATGTGTCCGTATATTTAATGAGCAAGGGTTTTATGTGTGTGTGTGTGTGTACGTGAATAGTGTATGACATATAATACGATAGTACGTCATTTGTCAGTTGCTAGCCGTGAATTGAACCCAAATTGTGCAGTAGAATAGGTCTTTACCATTTCTTCCCGTGGGTGTCGTAAATGTGACTAAGGGATTGGTCTGTCATCTAGGCTACAAAAATACATCGACCCCTCTTTGAATTGTGAAGCTACACCACAGCGGGTTCGAGTCCGACATACGACCCGACTGTTTCCACACGTAAAAAAAGAAGCGGAGCAGTGACTATAAACTCAGGTTAAACTGTGGTATTTTCATATATATAGAAATAGCCGAGTTAATAAAAATCAGCACTTTCGTGCATGCAAAAATTAACATTAGCAAGCGAAGTTGAATTTTTAATATTAGACGTTTGTTTACAAACTTCACAATTTTATGAACAATTTTTTGATTCAATTATTTTAGAAACATACAGCCCCAACTATTTAAGTAGAATTTGTTATGTATAAAGTAATGTCAATAGGGCTTAAAGTCTCACGTTCATACTACTAGGCAGACTTCAACATTGAAAATTTACATTCATAGCTTGACGATGTTGATAAAAAAGAATCAAAACGAATTTTATTGTTGAAGATGAAAGTTGTTTTTAATTAACTTCAAAATAGAAGAAGAATCTATACAAACGCACTGTATTATTTCGACTATCGCGGGACCTTTTGGACGGCTTTCGAAAAGACTGGTCCGAACTAGCACATGACAGGGAAACGTTAAAGAGAGAGAGGAATTTTTAACACCAATTGTTGAACGATTTCAATTTTTTTTATTTTGTGCTATTGGAAAGATCTTACGGTAGTCCCATTGTAACCAAATCAGGACTTGATCATTTGATACCAGGAAATTTACGAATAGGTTTTAAAATTGCACGTTTATGCGATTCAAAGTATTGCGGTAAAAAAATCGAAAGGCGCATTGCATCAATGGGAAAGATGAGAGTTCTAATATCTCTGTGCCAGATTTCAACCAGTTCTTTAAAGACGTTCTGGCTTGATTGAGTTACATCCGTTTACCCCTGTGTCACAGAAGAAGAAGGCACATTTTACCTATAATAATTTAGTCTCAGGGGGCAAGCTTATTGCCGTCGTCCAGGCACTTTTGGGAAGAAGATGAGAAAATTTGGGGTATGTTGACAGGAAACTGAGCATAGAAAGGGAAGGAAAGAGAAATTGCTTACACAGATGGATTTTGGAGTTTTAGCAAAAGCTCAAGCAAGTCAGGTCGCATACCTACACCTATAACCTACCTACCTATAACTAACCTAGGACCTATAAGTATAAGTCGAACATTTATAACAGTAGTAAGATTCACAGTTTGTATAGATTGAGACTGTTTGACTTACAGTATTTTTTGTGTACTAACACCATGTATCAAGTAGTAAGCGGCGTTAGCATAATGGCTAAGGACTGTGTTGGACTTGCGGTTGAGCGGTTGCGGGTTCGAACCGCAACCGGTGCACTACTGGTTTTCGGAGGAACTGCTACTCTGGAACTTTTTGTGTGTCAGAATCGGACCGACTAAAACCACATAGTGTGCCACATTACGCCTGAAATAGGATAATTCCGGGAACAGCATTACTAATAATGTGTGCCCCAAGTTTGAAAAAAAAGATACAAAAAAGTTCTTAAAAACTGAGGTGCTAATACCATAAAGTAAAGTACAGTAACTTAATTCCGACAATTGCCGTAGAGAGTTCAATGTTTGAGACATTGAATCAATCAAATCTCCTGAATATTGTTCAGGTGTTCGCTCAGTTGGACAAATGATGTACGTGTCCATTCGACCGGCAAAGAGAACGATAACAGCCGGGACAAATTCTAAGTGTATTTGGCTCTAGGAAAGTTTGCGACAACAAAGTATATACAAACAAAATAACAGCGTTATTCTGTTTTATCTATATTAGCTTGTTTATGAGATAAAAGTAATAGAAAAGTCTGTAATAGCTTGGCCAATATAATAGATTAAGGATTTTTCATTATAATGTAGTATGAAAAGATTATTTTTTTTTGCAACATTGCTGTACTGTTTTTATTTTGTTAAAAATGAAGTCAGTGCTATTGTGAATTCGATGTAGAAGTATATTTTACAGACTCGTAAAATTAAATGTTATACAACATGTATTTTGCCTCATATTATTACTGTTGGTTTTCTATTGCTATTGCTAAATATATGTATACTTTGCTTAGCTTATCCTTAAATACCGTAATAATTAAAAATAAAAAAAACATAAAATCACCTATGAATTTGGAATCTGTCATTCTTATTTGAATGTTCATTGTGTTTTCACATTTTAAATTTTAGAGCAAATCAGTGGTAAATATTATTAGATATTAAAATGGAGGGGGGTGATAAAGAGAACCAAATTGCAGTGATACCAATACACAAAAAAGATATTCAGCCATTAGTAATTATTGAAACTTTCCATCCGTTTGGTATTAGTCGAATGTTTGTGTATTGACAGGTACAATGAGAGCAGTTTCTGACGGAGAAAGATCTGGCAGTACCAAAAAGCAACCGAAGCAGTAAAGGAAAGAATTCGAAGAAATCCGTTCGAGAAATAAATATAGCACCCAGAACCATGTCGCAAAGGGAGTTCACAGAAATAAAATTTTTACTGACGAATGTTTTTTTTTGTATGGATTTTAACAAGCACAAAGACAGAATTTATGCTCGAAGCTCTATAGAAGTATCTCGAATAGTTAGCAATATACAAAGTGGGAATTATCCAACTTCAGTGATGATTTTGATGGGTGTTAGCTATCAAGAAGTGACTGTGTATTTTTGAAAAAAAAAAAAAGATATGTCAAAACATCGGAACAAGTGTATCAAGAAACGATTATTGATAAGCCAGTTAAGCCTGTTAAAAACCCTATGTTCCACAAACAAGAATGGTCCTTCCAGCAAGACTCAGCACCGCATCATCAAGCTCGATCCACCCAAGGGTGGTTGCAAATGAACGATTCTGACTTCATAAGACCCGAATACTGGCCGTCATTTGGTTTCTATCTTAATTCTGAAATCTTAAGCTAAATTATAATTTATGGTCAGTTTTAAAGAGTATTTCATGCTCTTAATGCCATGATAATCTGGAGTCCCTAAAACACATCCATACGATTGGCAGTGAAGAATTTTCCCATGGAGAGAGTGCGCGTTTTCATTAAATAAAATAGAGATCATTTGGAATGAGCTCCATAAATGTTTAATGCTCCATTTTTATTACTGTATAAAGTAACACAATATATCAATAAAAGATTTTTCCTTGTTACAATACTTATGGCAAGACTAAATATATATAAACATTTTTTATATAGTATTATAAAATCACTCCTAATACAAACATTTACCTTCAGGGGTTATCAAGAGTACAAGAATACTGTTACTATCATTAATTTACTACTATTGTTAGAAATTTTATTTCATAAAAATCGTTAGGATACACAGAATATATACACTTACACAAACATATATTCAAACACAAATACATCAAAGACAGTCCTCGATCCCACATACATTCCTACCTTAGAGTTAGAATTCAACAGAAATTCAAGTGAAAAGGAGATCATTTTTTCTGGATCACCTATCACAAATAGCGTCCCAAATTATCTATTCTGGGTCCTTTTTCTGATGACCTGTGTATGAAAATTATTGGACTATTTGTTGACAACATACTTCGGAAAAAAAAAATACACACATATACACTCATTTCATTTGCCACCAATAATTTTATCCCACTTACGTAATAGAAAACAAACCTATTGCCGTCAACCGGGCACAGACTGTATACATACTGTTTGATAGATAACAGTTCAATCAATAAGTCGCCTTTAATTTTACCGAAGGAAGAGATAAGGTAGCTCCATTCTAGTCCATCTAGAACCCCTCGGCTAGTTAGTTATGATATAATAAAATAAAAAATGAAATCACTAATTGCATTATTAAAATATAAGCGAGAAAGCTCTCTTATATTCTTTTAGCTGTGGTGCCTCAAATGTGATACTAAATATCTCTCCAACTACTAAGTTTATTATAATGACACTTACATGTCGAAATCAAACAAGCAGTCTAGACAGCCGGACAAAAATACATAAAAAGGTACATAGTTACATACATGTGTACATAAATATATGATGGGCATATTTATATAATCGTCAAGAAAATCTTAACCCTCTTTCTTGAGACAGGTTATAAATAAAAGAAAACAATTAGATAAATTAAGTTAAGGCCAGAGTTAAAGTAAAAATCTTAAGGTTGTCCCGAGTCTGGGTGTTCTTTGTTTCCATTGATAGAATATTTGTAAAGCCTCCGCGACTCAGATATTATTCCTAATGCGGAAGTTGTTTTTTTTTTTAAAGGAAAACAATTGACATTATTAAGTTTGCCTTTAAAAACAAATTAAATAGAAAGTTCCAGTATCTTGTTCAAGTTTTCTCGCTATCGGAGAAACGTCTCTCGCCGATATTGGAAGTCGCTAAGGTAGATGTATCTAGACTTATCTACTTTAACTTTATTCGCTGCCATAGTGATATGTGGGATGAAGAGTTGTAGCTTTCCAGTTGTTGCTGAAATAACGAAAGGCTATTATTATTACTAACTGTATATAACTAGTGGCTATATTAACTCGTTTGCGTGGCTATATTAACCAGTACATTTATTCGGGATAAAAAGTAGCTCATATGCCATTCCAGACTATAAACCTTTTTGTTCAAAATTGCATCTAGATAGTTGTCAAACATCAATTATTTTTTTTTAATTCCAATTTAATTCTAACTTTTTAAAGTTCGGCAGGCAAATAGGTAATATGGAAATGTAACTTTTTTTTTAATGCGATAGGGGCAAACGAGCAGACGGGTCACCTGATGGTAAGTGACTACCGCCGCCCAAGGACACCCGCAACTCAAGAGTCACAAGTGCGTTGCCGGCCTTTTAGGTAGGAGTACGCTCTTTTCTTGAAGGTTTGAAGGTCGTATTGGTTCGGAAATACGGCAGGCGACAATTTGTTCCATAAGCTGGTTGTGCGAGGCAAAAAACTTCTGGAGAAGCGCACAGTGGTGGAGTGCCAATCGTCCAGGTGATAGGGATGGATATTTTGTCGCCTAGGACGATGGCGGAAACCTGCAGCCGGTATAAGTCCGAACAATTCCTCTGAACACTCCCCATGATACAAGCGATTGAGGATGCAGAGTGAAGCTACATCTCTACGCAACGCCAAGGTGTCAAGTAGATCAGAAATATCTTGGCAGTCGATGATGCGATTCGCTCTCCGTTGAATGCGATCAAGAGGAAGAAGCTGGTACTGGGGTGCACCTGCATAGAGATGAGAACAGTAACACAGGCTAATATGGCCTTACTCTCTAAGTGACCGCGAAACTGGACTTCGCTTGATATAACCAAGGATTCCGATACTGGCTGATGCAGTTAGGGAAGTGCTCTCAAATTGAGGTGATACGACCAATGGCATCTTTTTAGCGGTGAACGCGCAAACCTGTGTCTTCGTGGGGTTAAACTGGACTAGGTTAAGTCGACCCCAATCTGAAACTTTTGATAAAGAAATTTCGATTTCAGACACAAGTTTGGATCGGCTCTCGATGACGTTTACATCGCATTGCGACGTTTGCATTGCATCACTCGTGCTATCGTCCGCATAGCAATGGATGCTGCTAATCTGCAGCATGTCATTGATATGCAGAAGAAACAGCGTGGGTGATAGCACACAGCCTTGTGGGACACCAGAATTAACAGACTTGGAGTCGGAGCATGCACCGTCAACAACGACCTTGATGCTTCTGTCTGTAAGAAAACTGGTGAGCCAATTGCACAGTTTCTCGGAAGCCCATAGGAAGGAAGCTTCGCAAGGAGCGCTTTGTGCCAGACGTTAGTCCAAACTAACGGCCAACGCTTCCCCCTTGGTCTCAATCGCCTGTGCCCACCGGTGAGTCAAGTAAACGAGAAGATCACTAGCTGAACGACCCCGACGGAAGCCGTATAAGTCGATCATTGAGGACCTGTAGGTCTTCTAAGTACCGGAGGAGCTGGCAGTTAATAATGGATTCCATTATCTTGGAGAACAAGGAGGTGATGGCTATGGGTCTGTAGTTGGACAGATCGATTTTTTAGGGATTGGGTGCACTAGAGCTGTCTTCTATGAGTTCGGGACTAGGCCAAGAGAGTAGGAAAGTCGATAAAGGCGCGTTAAAACCGGTGCCAACTCTGGAGCACACGTCTTCAGCACGAAGCGCTTTACGCACTGCCCTTTGTGTAAACCGGATTTCCGGCATGCGGCTCTCGCACTGCGGCATGGTCGGCGGTGCGTTTCCCCCGTCGTCCAGGGTCGAGTTGGACGCAAAGATTTTGCCCAGAAGATCGGCTTTTTCTTTAGCGTCGTGGGCCAATGAATTATCTCCTATGTGCAGAGGTGGAAGGGATGGCTTACAAAAGTTCCCCTGGACAGCTTTGGCAAGAGACCAGAACGCACGAGTTCCAGAAGGAGACTCACTAGTCTCTCGCCAATTCTGCCGATGTGAGCCGACTTCGCCCCAGCAATTACTCTTTTGAGGGACCTGGAGGCAAAATTAAATTGCTTCTTTAATGTACTGGTCCTTACATCCCATGCTGTCGCTGCATTAGCCCATGCTTGGTAACATTCCTGCTTTCGGCGGAACGCCGCTTTGCAGGTTCGACCAAACCAATGCTCGGACTTGCTACCACCACCACCACCACCTTGGAATCAGGGAGAATGGAATGAAAAGTTCCATATCCTGAAGCACAACATCAGCGACAGAGTCGGCAACGACATTGGGATCATCCGGCGAGAAGCAACCCTGCCTCCATGGGTAGGATGCAAAGAATGTTCTCATTCCATCCCAGTCTGCTGACCTGTAGTGCCATACGCGGTGACTGCCTGTAACACGCGGCCGCAGCGAGTGAACGAGTGGCACCATACTCCTAATCAGGCAATGGTCCGAAGAGCCAAGAGGGGCCTCAACGGATACTTTGTAGCCGTCAGGATGTGAGGTCAGCAGAAGATCCAACAGTGAAGGCACGTGGCTTTGGCTTTCTGCATCTGGGATTCGCGTAGGCGTTGCTACTAGCTGCGTCAAGCCATATGCCAAGGCGAAATCGTGAACAGATCTTCCCGCATGATCGGTTTTGCGCGAACCAAGACATTCGGCGTGATGGGCGTTAAAGTCGCCAAGAATCACGATCTCTGCGGATGGGACCTGCTGGAGCACTGAGTCTGTAGCCATTTGGACGTGGTCGATGAGTCGGTCCGTTTCGGAATCACCGCTATGAGACCTGTAGAGGCAAACGTAGATGCGGGGATGGTCGTCGCAGTCTACACGTAGCCATAAGATGGGGATGTCCCTACCTTCAAGATTGCCGAGGCAGCGAGAAGTGATATCATCTCTAATGTACACGCATACACCAGCCTTAGGGACAAAGGAGTGTTCCAGTCCGTACCCAGGGTAGCAGAGGTAGGATGTGTCGCTGGAGATGATATCTGCGTCTCGGTTAAAAAGAACAAGGCCGGCTTTGCTGTCTCCAGGTGGTGGTGGTCAGTGTCGAGGTTAGAATGTAAGCCCCTGATGTTACAAAAATCCACGGTAAACGTGACAGGGGGTGCCATTGTATGCCTTCTCTTGCCCTGAGCAGATTTTGAGAGCGCAGTTGAGTACCCCCCAGAGTACGAGAGCCAGCCTGGGCATCCACGCTCAGGTATATTCCGTACTGAGGGTGGACGTCCAGGGAGGGATTCTCCAACGCTAGCGCTGGTACCCCCCTAGGGTATCCTTTTTGTTAACAGTATTTGTATCATAAGGGGGGGTTGGGGATTTTGGGCCTCCGGAAACCTCACTCAATTCGGGGAAATGCAACGCAAGCGTTACTTCACAACCGGTTTTCTGTGAGGCCGTGGTATCGCACCGGTCGAGCCGGCCCATTCGTGCCTAAGCATGGCTCTACCACGTACGACTTACTTAACACACACTCATTAGAAAAAAGAACATTTTTGCACCTAAAACTGTGAAAAATTATATTTTACCAATATCGTTATACCTAATAAAATGCGTAAGTAAATAAGTCTTGAAAAAAATTGATTTATCGACTTTATATATCACTGTAGCAAATAGCCGTTTGGGTAGAAAACTGTAGATTTCTGGGTAAATTTCAAGTGTGGGACTGGAGAAATCCTGACCGTTAACGCAGCAGCTGATAGGATAACTAATGTACGCTTAAATGTAAGCCACTCAGGTCACAGTAAGTACAGAACATACAGATATATGAGCTCGTCTTATGCAAAACTACTGCAGTCAGATTCTTTTTCTCATTCGAGACTTTCTTTATCTTCTACCACAGGTTCATGTCTTTATCATTCTCTCTCTTTAGAACTAACCTTTAGAACTAACTCTTTAGAACTAACCAAAACTCTCTTACAATATACCTACACATTATACGGATCCCAAATAATTGTTGGACAAGTTTAGAAAGATGATGAGTAGGAGACTGTCTATTGTAGTAAAATCCTTGCCATGCAATCATTTTATGTTTGTGCATATCCTAGTCATAAATTATTCCATTCCATTACTATGATATAATTTACATCACCCTCAAAAGCGGGCAGCGCCCTTACGACTCTTCAGTGGCAGGTGTCCATGGATGGCAGTTGTCATGTACCATCAAGTGACCCGTCTGTTTATCTGTATTCCTATATATATATATGTATATATATATATATATATGTATGTATATATATGTATATATATGTATGTATATATATGTATGTATATATATGTGAATATATATATATATACATAAATATATGAATAAGCCCTTAAAAACGTAACTGATATTTTTTGACAGTCAACTTCTTCGTTCAGCGTTGCAAAGAGTTACTTTATCACGCAAACAAAGCTTTATTTACTACAATAGAATTGTATTTATGTACTTATTCACCCTTACTCACCCCACGTGTACTATTCACAGAATAGATTTCCTATTGAAAAGGACACAGGTGGTGCTTTGTACATTTTACTATTATTTGTTCGTTAGGGTTGGAATATGTGATTATTCAATACCTTATTGCCTTAACATCGTCAGTGTATATGATTTTTTATATTTCTATTTATGAAACTTTAATTTAACTTTAACAATAGCCTTTCCTTTCTAAATAAGGTCCATGCACATCCACTAGTAATTTATGCAAGCGCAGTTTGAGAAAAAATAAACGGCCAAGTGCGAGTCGGGCTTGCGCACAAAGGATTCCGTACCATTATCTATAAAAACGGCAAAGTAATCATGTCTGTTGTACAGGAGCCCACCTTAAATATTAGTTTTACTTAAATATAATTACTTATTTTTAAAGTGAATATAATTAAATATTCTGTGAATATTTCAATCGTCTACCTGTTGCCGTTTTCAATATCGAGCAAAAACGAGCAAAAAATTCACGTTTGTTTTATAGGAGCAACTTCAATATTAATTTTATTATGTTTTTTAGTGTTTGTTGTTATAGCGGCAACAGAAATACATCATCTGTGAAAATTTCAACTGTCTAACTATCACGGTTTATGAGATACAGCCTGGTGACAGACGGGCAGATAGCGGAGTCTTAGTAATAGGGCCCCGTTTTACCCTTGGGGTACGGAACCCTAAAAATAACGCCCTGCTGATTAGAGACTGATTGCAACGGTTTGAAGCCCGTTGATACAAGAATTTGTTCTCTTTGTTACCTGAGACCTTGACCACCACCTACAATGACAGAACGCTGTTATTTTTTTAGTCTGTTCGGATCCGACATACCACCTTACTGGCCCCGGTAAGGTGACGACCCGTGGAGGTATATGCACAAAAAAAAAAGGTACATAATGATACTCAGATATTATAACGGTTTTTAAGTTAAATCAAGTTTTCGTGTTTTCAATTTTCTAAAATTTCATGAAACGACAAATATTAGAAGTTACTTGGTTCAATCATTTAAAAAAGAGATAAACAGAAACTTGTAAAACAATGAGGACTAAATTTTGGATAGTCGTAGTAAGTGCTTCATTACACGAGAGCAGTTAAACAATTAAATAATGTCAGAGAAAGAATACTCAAACTTTTATATGAGTAAGGCTCAATGTGGTCTCTAGTAAATAGTGAATCTTTCTACTACGCAATAAAGTGCATTACAGCTCGCAGGCAATGTGTATGTAATATTAATATTTGTCAACAGCCAACTGTGTACCGTACCAATATTTACCAGAACCTTTTTCTGTTTCTATCGATTCCTCTACTCTCTGAATAGCATGTCAAGAGATGCCAACAGTAAGTTTCACTTATTTGTCATTTAAAGATACGATTGTGTATATCACTAACAACATAAATTCGAAAGTTTCGAAGTATTTTGGGCGGATCGAGATGAAAAATGGCACATTAAACGTAGGCGTCTGGAATAAAACGTAGGCTTTTTAAAAGATAATTACTAGCTGCTATGTGAGTAATCCACGTACATGCACTATGATTACCATTATTGAAATATCTAGATGAGTAATTGCAACGAGCTCTAAAAAAGATATAAATTCGTTGAAGTATTTTGCTGATATATTTATATTTTAAAACAAAATACTGTACGTAGTACAAGAAATAGTCCGATCCTTCAGTCATCTTTACGAGAGTCTTGAGTGGCCCTATTCTGCTCCACTGAGACCCACACGGCTAATCGATTAATATACTAGATTATTTATAAAACTTAGACAAAATAGATTTAATGTATGTATATTTTTGTATTTTTTAAAATTGCAGTTAATAATTGGATTGGACTGGATGCAGACGGTATCGGACCAGTATCGGAGGTGGAAGGACCTCTGAAGAATCTCGCCACTCGTGCTAGCGAAACGTTAGGAAGCATTTCCAACGGACGACGGCCTTTAGACCCGAATAAAGCCAACGAGTCATCAATCGGCCGCGAAAGCCTCAACCGAATTGGGTTTTTATTTTTTAAGTAGGTAACTACATGAACATGTCTTTTTTTATAATATAGGGGCACAAATGAACAGACGGGTCACCTGATGACATCTGCAACTCAAGAGTCGGAGTCGTAAGTGCGCTGTCCGCCTTTGTGGGTGCTAAGGGGTGAGTAGTGGAACCCTTCAATCGCTACAAGATAAGACACACTCACACTTGAATTCCCGAAGGGGTAGGCAGAAGCGTATTAATGTCCAAAATACCTTACAAAATAATCGGACTTCAAAAAAATAGACAACCGACTTTAATGCGTCTATCATAAAATTTAAGACTAATATGGTTTTCTCTATGATGCTATTGTCACAACTGGACTAAACTCTCATCTAACAGCCCTTGAAGTGCATCCTTTCCAATTAAAAAAGGTTCATCAAAATCGGTTGGCGTGATATTGAGTTATTCGTCAATTTATCGCACACATGCTTAATGCAAATTTAAGATTATATGGATTTCACATGGATGCCATTGTCAGAATTGGATCGAATTAAAATGGGACCACACGGAAAGCACCAGCTTTCAAATAAAAATCGTCGAAATAAACCTCCTCCTTTTTGAAGTCGGCTGATTAAGACAGCTCTTCTTTAACACATTAAGGAACTGTTCCTAAATAATAACTATTTTGGCAACACAACTCTTCCTGGTATTACTATCCTTATGATATGTTATTATTCTTACTTTAAAATAATTTTGGTAAAAGGGCATGGAAAAAAAATGTGGGTGGGCCTAGGTTAATTTGTAAATAAAATGGTTAAACGGTTTTTTACTTGGTTTGGTGGCTCAACCATCTGGAAACGGGTGGTTATAGATCAACACTGGCAGATATTTAATTATTTTATCTTTTTAATATTAATTTCTCATTTGACTAGGCAACCTTTAGTTGTGGTGACGCTAATTTTAAATAAGACGATTTCAAATAATTGTTGAACAAATTTTATGAAATATAGAAATTTCATTTGAATGATGTCAAACTCAGTCCTATTCTACAGGTTTGACTACGACAAGGAAGATTGTCAAATAAACACAATTTTTTTTTAAAGACGCCGCTCTAGGAATTGTTCCTATTTCACGGGCGACTTTACAAACAAACATATAATGGGCACAATGAATACTGGGAATAATAGACTCGGAAAAACTATTTGCAAATCGCTTTGATTATTCTATTATAATTACGGTCGGGAACGGTCGCCGAATTTTTGGTTCATGATGGCTTTGGCAGGTCTGAAACACACTAGAGATGCAACATATTAAGACATGCTTTCGTCATATAAAAAAAGCTTTTTAAAGCTTTTTTTTCTTAGCAATTATATTACATCTTACTTGATCTGACACTTTGTATTGTGGCAATCCCCGCTTGTCTATTATTAGCCTTTATTGCCTTTATTAAACAATATTTTTTACAAACAGTAGCAAATTGTTTTAACTTAAATCTTATACATCGGGTTTCCCGGTTCAGTGGTCAGCGTGTCCAATGACACATAGTCCTCATCCAGCTGTTTCCATTCTTCTCTATTGGTAGCTTATCTAGACCAGGTTGTCCCTCCAATCATCTTGATAACATCTGTCCATCTTTTAGCTTGTCTGCCTGCAATCCCCGCTTAAATTATGTTAAATTGGAAGTCTACTTTCGTCATAGTATTATCTCTAAATTTAATATATAATTAGATTAGATTAGAATTTAATAAGGTAGCCCTAGGTGCCAGCTCCAAATGCTGTATATTTGCGAGTTAATGTGTTTTTTTTTGTGTCTCGGATACTTTTACTATTATGTAGACGTTAGAACTTATGCTGCTAATGAGTTAACTGCAATAAGATAACAAAAAAATACGCTTAATGCTATGACGAAGGTAGGTCTTAACATTTTACATATTTAGTGCTTCATATTTGCCAAAGTCACCATAATCCAAACGTCATACTAGGTTCCTGCCTCGGTTAGGACAGTTATGAAAGAAACTTTATAAAATCTGTGTCATTTTATAACTAATGACACAGATTTTATGCTCCATCTCCTACCACAGACAAAGTCGTTAACAATCAACAGGCCAGTCACATGCAAAAAATGTTATAATGTGACCCAAGAAGGGACCGCAAATGAACTAGTTGGTGTCATGCTTACGTATTTATGTGAGATAAATACGTAAGCATGACAACAACTACTTCATTATAAACATGGGTTAGTTACTATTGTTAATAGTTTCGAGATATTACGTTCCAGCTTATACCCTGTTTACGGATAAGCTTATTTTAACAAAGGAACTTCAAATTCCACTTGTGTTTACAATATGGGTTAAATGTACAAGTATATAATATAGGTATAATCTTACCATTGTTGTTGTTTCTGAGATGTGTGGTCAGGTGTTAGGAGCGTTATATGTAGCCGAGTCATATGTAGTTGATTAGGCTTATAAAAAATGAATTTTGATATGTATATGGATCTAACAGACACGCTTGGTTTACTTAAATTTATAAATAAATTTTAAATTCAGGAATGTTTGTGACCATCTTCAAATTAAAGAATCTCGACAGCTGTGTTTGGTAGAATTCGTCGAAGCAAGACCATTTTTCTTATTATAAGTAGCAATAATACTATATCATGTAACTTTTGATTACAAAGGTAGAAATCAATAATACAATTTTTATGTTCCACATATGTATGTATATACCTACATATGCTCACGCCTGTATCCCTTAAAGGGTAGGAAGAGGTCCAAAGGTGGCAGACTGGCAGAGAATGCCTATTGCATTAAGTCCGCCTCTGTACGGCAGGCGGCATGTATCTTGTGCATAAAGTGTAAAAAATATTAAATAAACAAAAGAAAATTACATAAAAAGCTACTATATGAAAGGATGATGAATGAAAAATTTAAATAAGTTTCTTACCTTTGTAAGCAAGTTAAAAAAACACTTCTATATCATGTAGTAGTTTTTACATTTACTATTAACTAAATATAACAAACCCAACCCCAACCAACAAATATAATTATTATTTAATATTAATATAATTATCAGACAAAGGTAGAAGAAACTTCACTTGCCAAGCTCCATTTATTTATATTACCATATTCATTAATAATGATGTAATCAAATAATATGTAATAACTAGAAAACATATTTTGTGATAACGTTGGGTAATAATAAATTTAATAGAAAAAATTAACAATAATGGTTATTATAAATATATAATACCACAAACTAACATAGCCTGCAATTTAATCTAAATATAAGGTTTTTATCTTGATTCTCTTTAATAGTCACCTTCTCATCACTCCTAATAGTGCTGTGCCCGATAGGGTCATGTTACCTACCACGTACTACCTGAAAATATATATAATGGATTGGAATAAATTGAAATTGAAAAAAAAAATTGTTTATGTACTACGTCTTTTGATAATAATATAACCGCAACACTCAAAGCAACAGACAATAAAGACAAGACAAGAAGACGTAAAAAGAGATGGCAACATCGTCTAGTTAGTGTAACGCTTGACACCGTCGTGGCAGGACGATTGACTCATCGATAGAGGAGAGATATACACACGTGAGTAAAACCGTATATTTTAATAAATGTGAATAGCACTCGTGATCGTTTTAACAATCCCACAGTGCCCGGGTGTCGACAATAGCCATGCCCCTGTTATTTGAGTGGGACTTCATTGTGACTACCAAAAAGTGGGAGATTGAGACTCCTCTGCCAACCCTTTGGGGGACATAGGCGTGAGTGAGTTATTTGGTGACGTTACTTGACTTTTAAGCTGAAGGCATATTTTAGCCGAAGTTTTCAGTCAAAGTAATAGTAATATGTTTCAGACTATTAATCCTACCCATACTCAGAATTTTCCTATTTAAACCCCTAGATTCCCGGTTGAAGTCAATAGCTGCTAAAATAATTGCTATGTCAGGCTAAAGATCTCTTGTAAAACCATGAGCTTGTAATAAATACGCCTTTAGGATATTGGCGTGAGTATATGTAAAGGGTATATATTAGGTTTATGTATGTCCAGTAGAGCATGTCAATGTGTTGTAAAGCCGTTTCAATGTAGAGGTCATATTATTTAGTAAATATTTTATTTTTAGTCATATGAATATTTACTAGCGGACCAACCTTGAATTAATATAAAATAATTGTTTCTTTTTTTAATTTCCTATTTCTTTTCATAATTCGCAATGATTAATATTCATCCGCGTTTGAACAAATATCAATATGAAATCTAACAAGAAAAAACAGGAAATGTTACACCCTATGTCACTCCCTATTTAAGACGAGTAGACGAGAGACAGGAAATAATCCTAGTGCGGGAGTTGTGTTAAAAAAAAAACAGAAGAGTCTCATGACACCTCTCATTTCGAAATTCATCTATTTTAGTTAAGTTACATCCATCCATCCGTTATTCATTTTAGTTTAAGCTCGTTTATGCTTTAGCGCGTGACAAGGAAACATCATACATAGATTGTATTTTATTTAATTTGTATAGAATTTTCTTTATTGTACACCAGAAACATAAAATAACAAAGGATCACAACATAAATGTATTATACAATGGGTCATCACCTTACCGGGGCTAATGGGTAAGGTGGTATGTCGGACTCGAACCGACTAAAACCACATAGTGTTCTGTCATCGGGTCTTATGGCCGGGGCCTCAGCTGTACCCTAGAAAGGATGTCCCTGTGTACCCTAGCAGACCTGGCCGCTTTTTGAGCAAGGTGACCCCAATATGGTGTGTGGGGGAAACCCCCTCATATTTAGATAGCCCAGTCAGTCGCTCTCAGGCTTGCGCTCATAGAGGCCGGAGGTCATTTTGCACTTTCAGGCACCTTGTGACGGAAGAGTACTAACTCTCTCCCGTTCCCTTTCCGCCGCTTCTTTTGCAATCATCACTGCCTCGCAGTACGAGGCGGCGGAGTCCCATGCACTCTCGCTCTGGACCATAGAAATAACCATGGTCTCCAGCTAGAGGCTACCCATGCTTAGTACTCCACTGACGTGGGGAGTGCGGTAATATACATATATACCTACTATATTAGATACAATCGTAAAACACATCTCAGTCAGAAAAAAAAAGGCAAAATCAATGTACACACATATAAACACATACATGCATGCTCTCAGGCCTGCGTCAAACCAAAATCGTAGGCGAAGACGTTATTAGCACATACATTTTGCCTACTATAATTTATCTAGTATTTTAGAAAATTCGGAGTATATTACATTGGAGAGAGGGCAGAGAGGTCAGGTAAGGAATATCGCCTATATGGATGGATGGGGGAGTACAAGCAATAGCTTCAGCAAGTCGGGGTTGCCGTGTGGTTTTCGGTAAAGTATTCATGTGGGTATCGTAAAAAGCGACAAAGGGATCGGTCACTTTTCTATCAGGCAGTATTTATACAGTCATAAAGTGTCCGATAGACTGCAATAGACGTGCCCCTATTAGGTTAGTGGTACTAAATTCAAAATGGCATAATGTGGCAGTTTTACAGACCTCTGCTTACAGATACAAGCGTGAGCAATGTGCAAATTTAAATTGAACAAATATTTTCTAAGGTATTATTATGACAATTTATTCCTCAGGATCAACAAAATGTTGTTATTTAAGATATAATTTAACAGTTTTTAATTTGTTATCATTCATATGCCTTATAAACTAACACTCGAGTATACCGAGTACCGAAATAGTCTGTACAATTTTTTTTTTTTTTATTATTATGTAGTGGGAAATGCAACGAAAGAGTTGCTTCAGAACCGATCTTCTGTGAGGCGGTGTTACTGGTTGAGCCGGGTCATTCGTGCCGAGCTCTCTCACGATATAAGAAATCGATATACAACGAGTAGAACTTAAACATAAAAATGCAAAATGTAAGTATCGTTTTTGTCCTCTGTTAAAAGAAACAGCCCAGACACAGGTGATTCATGTTTATTCTAAAAGCTCCGTTGCTGATATTTTTAACCGACTTCAAAATAGGAGAGGGTTCTCAATTTTTTTTTGTGTTTGTTACTGCATAACTCCGTCATTTATTAACCGATTTAGAAAATATTTTTTAGATCTCGTGTTCTTCCCGTTTGCTCACATTTACATTTGAAGAAAATACATACCTATATATATAGGCTGTCGCCTGTATCTACTAAGTGATAGGCAGACGTGTATTAAACACCCACATTTTGCCATTTAGAATTTGATCCTACTAACGTAACGTTCTTAAGGTGGAAAATTAATTTATGAAGAATACAGCTTTTTAAGATTTATCGTGATATACATACATACATACATATTGAAGGCGGTAATTTACTTTTCTCTTGTCTTTTTTTTTATATTATCAGGGGGACAGACGAACAGACGGATCACCTGATGGTAAGTGACAACCGCCGTTCATAGACACCTGCAACTGAAGAGTCGTAAGTGCGTTGCCCGCCTTTGAGGTGAAGAGGGATGAGGGTATGAGAGGAGGGATAAGAGATGGGAAAAGGGGCGGGAGGTCAGGGGAGAGGACTAAGGAGAGGGGAGTTGGGCCTCCGGAAACCTCAATAATTTCGGGGAAATGCAACGCAACTGTTGCAACAACCGATCAGTGAGGCCGTGGTATCGCACCGGTCAAGCCGGCCCATTCGCGCCTAAGCATGGCTCTACCACGTAAAATGTCTGTGTATCGGATACCACTTCCCAGAGTACCATATAATGATATCTATTAGAAATGTTTACCTAAACATCTTATAAAATAAAAAACGCATCTCGGACAATAACTAAAACGGGTTTTATGTTCTTTAGTGGTAGAGCCATGCTTAGGCACGAATGGGCCGGCTCGACCGGTGCGATACCACGGCCTCACAGAAAACCGGTTGTGAAGTAACGCTTGCGTTGCATTTCCCCGAATTTAGTGAGGTTTCCGGAGGCCCAATTCCCCCTCCCCCCTTTTCTCTCCCCTCCTCTCCTTTTTCCTTTTTTCCATCTCCTCATCCCTCCTCTCTTCTTTCCGCTCCCTGCATCCCCCATCCCTCATCACCCCCAAAGGCGGGCAGCGCACTTGCGACTCTTGAGTTGCAAGTGTCTATGGACGGCGGAATCACTTACCATCAGGTGACCCGACTGTTCGTCTGTCCCCCTATAGTATAAAAAAAAAAAAAAAAAGATTTGTATAATAATATGCATCAAGTATAGATGCATTTTCAAACAGATTTTACATCCACTAAGGTCATAGGAATTAGAACCATAACGTAATTATCTGATTGTATGGCATAGTTTATTACATTAAATAGGTTTTTATGCCAAAAATAGCTTAATAATATGTTTACAATAAAACTAAACGTATATTTATAAGTTACGATTATTTTATTATTTAGCGGGCTCGAACCTGACGACACCAGCCTGTTCGAGATATAGGTATGCGACACTGACCTTTTTTTTTTTTTTTTTTTTTTTTTTCGTGTGGAAACCCCCACGGGTCATCACCTCACCAGAGCTGACGGTGAGGTGGTATGTCGGACTCGAACCGACTAAAACCACACGGTGTTCCGTCATGAGAGCGTCTATTGCTAGGGACCCGGGATACCCTCGAAGGAAACATCCGGGAACCCCAGCAGACCTTGGCCACCTGCAAGGTAGCAGGCGACCACACTTTGGAATATGGGGGCCTTACGCCCCCCACATCAAATAGGCGCGCGTGGAACACGTACGTCACGCCACCGTCTCAGGCCTGCTTCTGCTGGGGTAACGGTCAGCCCAGCCCGATACCCCCAGGCCAGCGCTTATGGAGGTCGGAGATCAGTATTTGCTCTCCGACGTCTGGTGCGTCTTCTGCGGGATGGGAGAGTACTTGTCCTCTCCCTTTCCCGTTCCGCCGCCTCTTTGGCCAACATCACCTCCTCGCAAAACGAGGCGGCAGCATCCCATGCACTCTCACTTTGGACCATGGACAGAACCATGGCCTCTAGCGAGAGGCTTCCCACACCAATAGCCATCACGAGGTCGTGTCGCTGTTGCGCCCACGCTGAGCACTCCGCTAGGGTGTGGAGTGCAGTATCCTCGTGACAGCCTCCGCAGTGGTGGCACGCAGACGTTGGCTCCCGGCCTATGCGACACAGGTACTTACCGAAACAGCCGTGACCGGTGAGCACCTGTGTCAGCCGGTAGGAGAGGCTGCCATGTTGCCTCTCCAGCCAATCCTCCAGAATGGGTCTTATCGCCACAATTGTGGCGTGCCCTGCGCTTGGTCGCTCAAGCCGTTCCTTCCACTCACTCACTAGGACCTGGTAGAGCTGGGACCGTTGCGCTTCGATTTCCCGAGGCGCGGGTCTCAGGTTTCGCTCCAACGCTTCCTTGCGCCACAGGTATAATGCCGCAAGGACTTTGGCATCCAGGTCCCAGGGGGCAGAACCGGCTAAGAGACTCGCTGCTTCGAAGGATATCGTGCGGTATCCTCTTATGACTCTAACGGCCATCGCCCGCTGCGGTCGCCGCAGTAATGCAACATTGCGCACCGCCAGAGTCTCCGCCCATATTGGGGCCCCGTATAAAGCCATAGACCGCACGATTCCAACGTAGAGTCTCCTACAGGAGGCGTCGGGCCCCCCTAAGTTGGGCAGCAACCTAGAGATTGCAGCCGCCGTTCTCATGAGCTTAGGGGCCAGATTCCGGAAGTGATAACCGAAATCCCACCGACTATCGAGTGTGAGCCCTAGGTATCTCATCGAAGACTCGATGCCGATGCGAACGCCTCCTATGCGACACTGACCTGGTTCAGCTAATGCCTATACTCCCCAATGCATCTGTATAGGTAATAACCCCTTCTAATTTCCTATCAATATACTTTAAATTTTCCCATTCAATTCCCAAATGTGCCCGGATGTCGACAAGAAGCTTGCCGTAAATAAGACTAAATTACTATAGGCAAAATGTGAGATACAGGTGTGATGTATGTATGTACGTTGTATCTATACACCAATAATTAAACGTATTCCCATAACCAAATAAACTTACAACTTAAATAGAAATTCGTAACCCGTTTATTTTTCGGAAAGCCTATGAGCTATTCTACACTATAATCTATATCTGTGCCTACTTGACAAACCTCCACCTTAACTTTCGCATTTACAATAGTAATAAGATTTAATAAATTATTTTACAATAAGTAAATTATAGGGGAGGGTATTTTATATAACCATAAAAAAATCCATACATCCTCTGTATCAGGTGTTAAATATAACTCAAGAATTGTTTCACAATCAGTCTTCTGTGACGTACGTATTACGTATTAATATGGTCGAGCCGACTCGTTCGTGCCGAAGCATGGCTCTTCCATATAGGCGCTATGTTAACATTCAGCTGTAATATATACAATATTGTTTGAAATAATTTGTAATCTCGATACTTAGCTCATCTAAGTAAATTGCATATACTCATAATAATCAATTTGCTGTGTTGCAATAGCTCATTTAATTACAAGGAAAATCCATTAGCATTAATTGATTATGCCTTCGTCGTCTTCATTGTGGATTTAGTTTGTATTTTGGTTTTAAAGTTGATGGAGTATACTTACATTCAATATCACTACATAAAATCTGTTGTATTCCTTAGTGAAAACAGTGTTTAAATGGACCCAAGTAAGTTACATAAGTTATGCATTAATCAATCTATACATGTTAGCAAAGCCGATTTCTTTTTTTTTTCATTTCTTTAAACGCGTTAATGTCGTAAACTATCAGTTAGAGTTAAATATATATTTTTTTTCATTAGAATAAAAACTTTCGTGAGTTACATTACTATTTATTTATATATACGGTTTTACAAACGTGTGTGTGAGTGCACTCACACATGAATACACTGAGTACGAGTGTGACATCCGGTACCGTCGCAGCTGGACGACTTACTCCTTGAGAAAAGTCTCCTGTCGAGACCGAAACTAGTAGGGCATCCCTGAAATACACACGTGAGTAAAACAGTATATTTAAATCAATATTTTTTATTGCATGAATTATGTATTGAGGAATAATATACGACATAAAACACCACAATGCAACTCTTAACAGCGTAGCAGAGAGAGCACGGCTAATAACTAAAAAATCGTTCATGTACACATACTCGTATTAGTCATTATTATAAATTTCTAGTGGGCATAGATTTCCTCTCATTATGAGAGAGATAAGGCACTAAAGTATTAGGTCAGATTTAGAGAACGTTACAGAATACTCCGATGTATGTAGATTTCTTACTGATATTTTCTTTGAGATGAATATGTGACACTTAATTTAATGTGTCTGTCTACTGTCTAAGAGCTACATTCAAATAATTACAACAAGTGTGCATATTTTTCTTGGATAAATAACATTTCTATACTTTACACAATTATTTATATAATTATTTCACTAACTCGATGCAGATATACCATAGATAGATATATATACTTTATTGGACACCAAATACATACACTTGTCATCAAAAAAATCAAAACAAGTTTCTTCCGTCTTCCGAAGTTTGGTTTTGTATGAGTTTATGTTTATTTTTACACAAACTAATAAAATATATCAGTTCAATGCGGATATTATTATTAATGTTACAACAAGTATATTTGTTAGAATTTTAGAAGAATTTGTAAAATGTTAGAAACAAGGACGCAAAACTAAAAAAAAGGATTTGAAATAAGTTTATTTAGTTTTTCGTATTTAATCGGCCCGGGTCCCAATGACTGCTTCCATGCGATTTCCCATGGAACGGATGAGAGTCCCAATCTTGTGTTGTGGGATGTCATTCTACTATTATTTTATAGCTGTTTTAAGCTGGCCAAGGGTCTCCGGAGTAGAACCTCTCTCTTTGACTCATATTTTTCAGATATCCCACAGATTCTCTATGTAATTCATAAACAGGCTCCTTGCTGGCCAGCCCATAACCGTAATACCCTTATTATCTAAGAAAAAAGAGCATTGCTCCATTGAAGGTATGACTAATTTAAGTGCTCACGTGCAATCTTAAGGCGCGCTCTTCGGTGGTCTACTGTCAATATTGGCCATTAGCTGGCTTATGAATTTTCAGGCAGGATCGCTCACAGTCAATACTCGAACCTCACGGAGCAGCTGCTGCATTTGAATAGAGTTAAGTGAAGATTTCTTAGAGTAACTGACGCAATATACCGGTCATCTTGCTTAGACTTGATTTCTGCGAGATCTTAGATGGCGAATAAACATACCAGTTTTCCGATAACGCTGATACAATCTATCAATAGAGTGCTGTCAACAGCAGAGATGAGTAAGAGGCTAAGATGCAATCAAGCAGCCACAAAACGCTGACTATATCCTGAATCGAGCAACGCCACGATTTGGGTACTGAATGTGGAAATTCGGACGGAATACACGTTGAAAACAATCTCTTCAGTCATTAAATTTAAATTTGTGGTACACCATTGTGTAGACTAAACTGCCAGTTTTACATTAGGGTATATTTTTTAATGATATAACTCCTCTTTTTTATTTAAATGCCACCTAAATAGTACTTGCAGTACTGTTTCGATTTTTTTGATGAGAATTGTATTATAGTGTTTCATTTGGCGGCCTTATCGTAATCTCTTTAGTAGATTAATTAGAAATCATAATTTCGTCTTCGTTTTAATAAATACGTTATATTTTCAGATCATGCATAACTGTAAATATTTTTGGCATAAGGTAATTACAAATTAAAAGTATACATATGCTCACAAATGAATTATGATCGGGCTTTTTTCGTGATTTTAACGAATATGTACATTTTTAAAGTCTCAGTTCTGTTTGCTTCTTAGAGATAAAGGTTTAAGATCAATATTTATTAATTTATATTAAACATGAAGGAGCAATTCAATTAAATCTGCCTAACTGTGCTACCTGGGACCCATTCAGCTAGCATTGCTAAAGATAATATAATCGTTGGACAAATAATATAATAGTTGAAAAAGAAAATTCAAAAGAAAATCAATAATTTATATAGCTTTGACTAAGCTTACTATTAAATTGGTTTTGGTGGTGCATACCTGCCTAAACCCTCTCTTCACCTTCCAAGGGTTGAGTGAGAGATGCCTCTTGGAATTAAGTCCACCACGTGCATTATAAAATGCAAGAAATGTTAAATAAATAAAAAGGTATGGGGAAAAGTATTCCACTCGCCATAACAAACTTATTGAGGTTAAACTCGATCGGTTACTAAAAGCTACTGAAGGGTTCCACTGACTGCCTAATGGCTTATCAGATCAGCTTAAAGTTGCCATATTATCATTCTATTTATTTAAAACATTTTGCTATGATAATTAGAAGATTGATTACGTTGTTTGGATTTTCCACAGGCATCATGCTTCTACGCACTGAAGAAACCTTAAGAGGAACAGGAGTACAGTCATCAGTAGACACCAGAAAATGGAACATAGTGTGGAGAAACGTTATCTTGTTTACTTCGCTCCATGTAGCAGGAGTTTATGGGTTTTATCTCTTCTGTACCAGAGCTATGTGGATTACAGATTTGTATAGTAAGTACTTTCTGAAATGTGTGTAGTGTAGAACCACAACCACTTCATAAGTGCATAAAAGTCGATTAAAGATCGGACTGTTGTCTATCCAGCAGCAAATCTAAACATACATATATGTATATACAGTCCTACTGTCCAGGAATAAAGGTAATGGGCTTGCTCTCTATTACGTAAGTAGCACTTAATTATAGTTGGCAAAAAGCATTCCCTTGAGAAGCCTATTTGTATGTATGTTATGTGTACGTTATATGTAAGTAGAAATAGTACTTCATGTCGCCATTTTTTTTTTAAGGTAAAGTTTCCAATCAACGCTGAACAGTTCACTAATAAATATTTACGTTTTTTCCATAGTCTTTTTTTTTTTGGGGGGGTGAATAAGTTTTTGAGTGGAGACCGCGTAGTAGTAGTTTGTAGCGTAGGACGCACACAGGCTAGGTAGAGTGACGATTTGCGCAAGATGGCTGGCAGGAGCTGGATGCGAGAAGCCGAAAATAGATCGAAGTGTCGTGTAATGGGAGAGGCCTATGTCCAGCAGTGGACTGCAATAGGCTGATGATGATGATGTGTATATCTGTTTAGTATTTCATACAGACATGTTTAGTTGTGTTGGTTCAGTCATTAAAACATTACAGACGGATATATACAGAGTTAATTTTCATAAATAATAATAAGTATGGATATTTATGTACTATATTTGAAGTTATTAGATTAAAAAATATTATAAATCGCCCCTAACTTTTACCGGTTTAATAAGAAGAAATATGAATTTAATGAAGAAAGCTAGGTTAAATAAGTTAGAAATGGACTGTTTGAAGGAGTAGCAATACAACATTAAAAGGGAAGTTGTTAAGGAATAGCTTACTTAACTTCCCTATTCAAATTTCGAAGGCCCAGTCTAATTTGAACTCCAATTATATAGACATTCTATATTGTGGCGGTACAATATTTTTTTTTATGCGATAGGGGTCAAACAAACAGACGGGTCACCCGATGGTAAGTGACTACCGCCGCCCATGGACACCCGCAACTCAAGGGTCACAAGTGCGTTGCCGGCCTTTTAGGTAGGAGTACGCTCTTTTCTTGAAGGTTTGAAGGTCGTATCGGTTTGGAAATACGGTAGGCGACAATTTGTTCCATAAGCTGGTTGTGCGAGGCAAAAAGCTTCTGGAGAAGCGCACAGTGGTGGAGTGCCAATCGTCCAGGTGATGGGGATGGATATTTTGTCGCGTAGGACGATGGCGGAAACCAGCAGCCGGTATAAGTCCGAACAATTCCTCTGAACACTCCCCATGATACAAGCGATAGAGGATGCAGAGTGAAGCTACATCTCTACGCAACGCCAAGGTGTCAAGTCGATCAGAAATATCTTGGCAGTCGATGATGCGAGTCGCTCTCCGTTGAATGCGGTCAAGATGCACCTGCATAGAGATGAGAACAGTATTCCATGTGCGGCCGAACTGCGCCTTATAAAATTGCAGGCGGTGGGCCGGGGTAAAATACTGTCTCGATCTGTTTAGCACACCAAGCTTCTTCGAGGCTAATATGGCCTTACTCTTTAAGTGACCGCGAAACTGGACTTTGCTTGATATATCGACGCCAAGGAATCCGATACTGGCTGATGCAGTTAGGGAAGTGCTCTCAAATTGAGGTGATACGACCAATGGCAGCTTTTTAGCGGTGAACGCGCAAACCTGTGTCTTCGTGGGTTTAAACTGGACTAGGTTAAGTCGACCCCGATCTGAAACTTTTGATAAAGAAGTTTCGATTTCAGACACAAGTTTGGATTGGCTTTCGATGATGTTTACCCGAGAAATGTTAGCGCGGCCGGTTTAAAGGGCATCACTCGTGCTATCGTCTGCATAGCAATGGATGCTGCTAATCTGCAGCATGTCATTGATATACAGAAGAAACAGCGTGAGTGATAGCAAACAGCCTTGTGGGACACCAGAATTAACAGACTTGGAGTCGGAGCATGCACCGTCAACAACGACCTTGATGCTTCTGTCTGTAAGAAAACTGGTGAGCCAATTGCACAGTTTCTCGGGAAGCCCATAGGAAGGAAGCTTCGCAAGGAGCCCTTTGTGCAAGACCCGATCGAAGGCCTTCGCCACGTCCAAACTAACGGCCAACGCTTCCCCCTTAGTCTCGATCGCCTGTGCCCACCGGTGAGTCAAGTAAACGAGAAGATCACCAGCTGAACGACCCCGACGGAAGCCGTATTGTCGATCATTGAGGAGCTGGTGGTCTTCTAAGTACCGCAGGAGCTGGCAGTTAATAATGGATTCCATTATCTTGGAGAACAAGGAGGTGATGGCTATGGGTCTGTAGTTAGACGGATCCGAGTGATTTCCTTTTTTATATATTTATATATATACATATTTTTTTTATATTAGCCTACCATAGTGTCTCCACTTTGCCTGATGGAAAGCAATACGTGGAGTCCAAGAGTGGTGGTCACCATCCTCATTGCACGTCTAGTCAATGCAGCATGGTGACCCACGCTATGTCAGCCTGGTGAGATGCTTTTTTACGCCCCGCTTAACAGACCCGGGTTCAAAGCGGGAAGGAAACACGTGCGCTGGTAGTGAATTCCAGGCTTTCAACGGTCGGCACAGGAAAAATCACTACATCAGGCCATCCTTCCATTGTCACATAAATTTTCAATTTATTACACATCTGTAAAAATTACTCATCACCGTTACTGAGAGGGATACGTAAATATACGTAGCATTCTATTTATGTACCTATATTTTTTGTTTATGCGATAGGGGGCAAACGAGCAGACGGGTCACCTGATGGTAAGTGACTACTGCCGCCCATGGTCACCCGCAACTCAAGGGTCACAAGTGCGCTGCCGGCCTTTTAGGTAGGAGTACGCTCTTTTCTTGAAGGTTTGAATATATTAGTATTACCTCGAAGAAAGCCTTGTCGGGTATACTAAAGTTAGGTCTGTTAAGGATATTGACCAATGCCATTTCTAATTAATTTTAAACTAGCTAAAATTAAAATAAAAAAAAATAAAGTCATAATTAGATCATTCCAGAGTGTTTTTGTAGTTTATGTATGACGTCTCCTGGTCACGGTCTAGAGTCTAACTAAACGGTTTAATGAATTCCGACATGCGAGATACTATTTGAATTGTCCCAATAGTATGAGTAAGCATTTAAGCAAAAAAAAATATATTAAATTTAATTTAAAAACTGTGTGGCCCATTCTCGCCTAAACATGGCTGTAGAGACAGCCATGTTTAGGCGAGAATGGGCCGGCTTCACCAGTGCGATACCACGGCCTTACAGAAAACAGGTTGTTAAGCAACGCTTGCGTTGCATTTTCCCAAAATTAGTAAAGTTTCAGAAGGCCCAACTCCCCCTCTCCATTTTGCTTACCCTCGTCCCCCCTCCTCTTTTCTCATCCCCATCTCTTCGTTCCCCTCCCCTCGCCCCTCATCACCTACAACTCTCAAGTTGCAGGTGTCCATGGCCAGCGGTTGTCACTTTCATCAGGTGATCCGTACGTTCATCTGTCCCCCTATAATATAAAAGAAAAAACAGAAAAAGGAAATGCAGTCAGGTTTTACACTCGTACATGTAGTGAGAACAATTTTAGTTGTTTTTTCGTTTCATTCATTTATACGTTTACAAATTAACTATAATTACCTTATAGCATTCATTAACAATTTCAACAATAGCATTCCAATGTACGATTTGCAGTAAAATTTGCTGATATTTGTATTTTTAACTAGGATCGTTAATTTCATTCATTCTTTATGTTAATTTGTAATAATATAACAAAATAAATAAAATGTTTGAACTGGCTATTAGTCTAGAAAGGAAGAAAAAAAAGATAAAATGTTTATTTGGCACACATAAAAAACACAGGTACATGAACAGTTTTACAAAAAGACTCACCGTCAGACGTAAGCCTGACCCTGGTTTTCAATTGGGCCCAAGCGGCGCTAAGCGCAAAACCCTTTTCAGAGCATACCACCACAAGCCACTAGGAACATACAACATACTAACTAGATAATAAATAACATTCCTAACAACATACACAATAATATAAAACAATAACAATACAGTGTACACACACACCCTTTCAATCTGAAAATGCTTACCAGCATTCACCATACATCGCTTAACGCTATATAAGCGTCTACTTGTTTTTGAACCAGATTGCTGAGCTAAGGGTTGCTGGTTCTATTCCCACACGTGAAAAAAAATTCTGTTATCCACAAATAGTTGCCACGTATTCTGGGTGCTCTTAATGTCTGACAATTATGAATGTTTGTGAAATTTAAGTAATAATTCCTAGGGCAAAAGCTGTATTTTTAAAATACAATCGTTTCGATTAATTGCTTCGCATATCGCATACTCCAGCTGTGTTGGTGATATTTGCGTAAAGTTTTTTATAGATCTAATAATAGAGCTACTTATCTGACTTTTTTTTTATATGTAGAAGATATATTTATATATTTATTTATTTAACTTTATGCACATATTGTACAAGGCGGACATAATGCCTTAGGCATTCTCTACCAGTCAACCTTATGAAATATATATATGTATATATAAAAAGTAATAAAATAGAAGACAATATTCCGACGCATTAAAAAAAGGAGTTTGAGTGGCATCATTATAACTTCACTGTTAATCATTGTTCGATTTTCTGAAGCGCAAAAAATCTATTTATTTACTTATCAACCGTTACTTTAATAATGTTATACATGTTGAATTACTTTAAAGATTTTCAACCGCACAGTATATAGTCTCAACCTCTCCTTTTCAGAAGACTACTGGTTGAAGTTTACAACTTTAGCGACTTTTGAAATTTAGAGTAGCTATTTCAATTGATAGGAATTGGCAACACTGTGCTTAGCTTAGCCATTATATTCTTAAATGGACGTTGTCAATGCTTTGGCTATTAAAAAAAGCGTATGAATAATATGAATAATGAATATTACATTATTCGTTCCGGTTTAGTTAAGACAGAATTTTAGGCAGTGTATACACTCACACCTTTATCCCGAAAGGGGTAGGTGGAGGCGTAACGATCGCATTATGTAGACCATAATTTGGTCCCAAATATGGGGTAAGCATGTTGCCGTTATCCCGACATTTTTGAGAATTATATAGAATAATCGGACTTTAAAAAAGTAGACAATGCGTCTATCATAAAATTTAAGACTTATATTGTTTTCTCATGGATGCCACTGTCACAACTGGACCAAACTCTCATCTAACTACCCTTGAAGTACATCCTTTACATTAAAAAAAGCATCATTGAAATCGGTGGCGTGATATTGAGTTATTGCTCCATTTGGGCGCACGTGCTTAATGCAAATTTAAGACTTATATGATTTTCTCATGAATGACAATGAACAGGACGAAATTAAAAATGAGACCACACGGGAAGCACCAGCTTTCAAATAAAAACAAATTGATGAATTGAGAGCTTCCTCCTTTTTGAAGTTGGTTGAAAAAGTATACAAAGGACATCAATGTGAGGCCGCAAGTAGCTGTATTTTCCTCCGGTAATTTCTATCTTCGAAGGCGGAATATATGATTAAAATTTAAACGGGACCAACCTTTAAGTCGTTTCATTAAGATAATGACATTTGAATAAAGAATTACACCTATACATTTCTTTCTTGGTCATGTCTTACTATGAGGTACATTTTGTAAAAAAAAAACTTACTAATACAATAAAATACTAACAACTACTACTGGCAACGCTATTCTTGATAACCTTTCCAAAAAAGCTAAGGTAGTGCACTCTGGCAGGTTTGTTCCCCCACTCTGTTCCCTCCCTCATTCATTATTTATGTTCAATTGTTTAAAACACATTTTTATCATTGAATTTTCTTTACAGCATGCTGCCTTATCTACCTCACCGGTCTTGGTATCACTGCTGGAGCTCACAGGCTGTGGTCACATAAATCGTACAAAGCACGTTTACCATTACAAATTTTGTTGGCCGTTTTTAACACTATTGCTTTGCAAGTAAGTTTCAAAACTTTAAAACCTTTTATTATACTGTAGCAAACGAGTAGACGGGTCATATGATGGTAACCGTCTACCGTCCCCTATGTAAACCAGCCATTTAAGGGTCCAAATGCGCTGCCTTTGAGTAGATCGGAAAGAAAGAAGGGGGCAAGAGGTGAGAGGTAAGAGGAGATAAAATACAACATAACATATGTATATGTATATGTATATAGGTATATGTGTTACTGTTATGCTTATGTATTATAATTAAGATGTACATATATATATGCACATTTCATATTTCCCATTATTATTGAATAGTTGTAATGACAATAACGTTATATAATAAATATTTGAAGTTTAATTGTGCACCTCAAGTTACCCGTCAATATACAGTATAGTCCATCAACGATAGTCTGTAAGAGATCGCAGATTGCGGTAAGTAAGTAGTTAATGTATTTTTTTCTGTGTCCTGTATTTTTTGTTCAACAAAGTATACTCTATCTATCTATCTATGTATCTACAATCTGATTCTAAGTTGACATTTGATTCATCACTCGTGAGGCTATCGCTGCGAAATGTGTAATTACTTTCCGTTTACTGAAAATTACATTGCTTTGTCATTTCGGTATGATGCAACCACTGTTTGTTTTCAATTTAGGAGCGATTTATATCGTTTGTTTGTTGTATATCTGTTACCTCCAAGAAGAATGACGACTCAGTTCATGTGAAATACGAAATCAATAATTCAATCTAAACTTAACAGTTTTGTAGAAGCGAAGTTATCATATTCTTCTTTAACTATTTGTTTTTTTTTTACATTTTTTTACATTTCAACGAATTATTTTAAAATTTCTTAAATATGAAATGTAAAAAATGAATTAAGTACGTATAAATATTGTGTGTACAGAGTGTCTTATATATTTTTTGTTTTAAATTATTCAATCCACTTTGAGGGAAATCCATTAAAACTATCTTTTTAAATTATAAAAACTTCTTAAAGTAAATTTTACATGGATTTCTCAAAATCGAATTGAATAATGTAAATATTTTCAGCGGTTAAAATAAGTGTTCTATTTTCTGGGACACGCTGTATAATCGTTCGTTCGAGTTATTTTATCTGGATTTTAGAAATCCCGACAAATTTTAAAAGAACGAACCAAAAAGGAGAGTAATGTTTTCGGGATTCAAGTATGTACGATAACTTAATGTCTGAACAGATGAAGTTAGAGTTTTCGTAGACGTGATCTCTCTCACTATAAAGACAAATTAAATAACACCTCACATATCACAATCCATCAAACCGTTTAGACTCTAGTTCGTGACAAAGAAACAACACACATAGTGATTATATAATGATTCAAAGAAACATACTCCTCCTTCTTGCCCAGGCGGGTAAAAAAAGCAATGTGGTAGTTGTGTAGAGCATACCTTGTATTTTTCAATAAGTTACTTTTTTTATTTATTTTAGGATGCAGTGGTAGACTGGGTGCGGGATCACCGTATGCATCATAAATATTCTGAAACAAACGCCGATCCATATAACGCGAGACGTGGCTTCTTTTTCGCTCATGTTGGATGGTTGATGGTCAAAAAACATCCAGATATCAAAGCTAAGGGCCATACCATCGAAATGAGTGATGTTTTGAACAATCCGGTTCTGCGTTTACAGAAGAGGTGAATATGTTGGAAATTATTATCTGTTACGTAACATATATAAATTACGTATAATAAATATGATTTCTTTAAAAAATATTATTATAAGGATCTGACTTTACAATTTAATATTGCGACTTCCCATCCTGAATTTACATTTTATTTTGTATAATCAAATAAATATTTAAAATAAAAGCAACAATTCATAGCAAGATATCTTGAACGAACTGTAATAAATCTATATGAATATAATAAAGCTGAGGAGTTTTTTGTTTGTTTATTTAAACGTGAGCTTGTACTCTGGTAACCAGACGCCTAATAATCATACTCATATGCTTCTAAGTACATATATAACCAAGACATAGAACAAATGATCATGCTCATTACACTAATATTTGTCATGGGTGGGAATCGAACCCACGACCTTTTGGCTTAGCAGTCAGAGTCACTGACCACTAGTCAGACAGGCCAGTTTTTATCCCGAAATCGTACACTTCACTCCCACTGTTTAGACGATTTGAATGAATCATCATTCAGCCCATCGAAGTCCAGTGCTAGACATAGGCCTCTCTCAACGTATGCCATAACACCCGAGCGACAGCCTTTAAATGAATGTTTTTTTTATTACATAGGGGACAGACAAACAGACGGTTCACCTGATGGTAAGTAACAGCCGCCCGTCCATGGACACGTGTAACTCAAGAGTCGTAAGTGCGCTGCCCGCCTTTGAGGGGGATGAGGGGAACCGTAAGAGAAGAGTAGGAATCAGGCCTCTGGAAACCTCACTTATTTCACAGCCGGTTTTCCGTGACGTTGTATCGAATCGGTCGAGCCGGCCCATTAGTGCCTAAGCATGGCTTGACCACTATAAAAAAGCTTGCTATGAAACGATTGCTTATAATTATTCTTATTTTCAGATACTACAAGATACTTGCACCATTAGCCTGTTTCGTTCTTCCAACGTACATTGCAACATTATGGGGAGAATCGTTATGGAATGCATTTTTTGTTTGCGCTATGTTCCGATATACTTACACATTAAACGGTACCTGGTTGGTTAACTCTGCTGCACACATGTGGGGAATGAAACCTTACGATAAACACATTGACCCGGTTGAAAATAATTTTGTATCTTGCGTTGCTTTTGGAGAAGGTTTCCACAACTATCATCATACATTCCCTTGGGATTACAAAGCGGCGGAACTCGGGGCATACAGTCTGAATATAACTAATATTTTTATTGATTTCATGGCGGCAATTGGTTTAGCGTATGATTTAAAGACGGTTAGTCACGACATAGTTAAGAGACGTGTTTTGAGAACCGGTGACGGAAGCCACAGCAGAGTCATATAACAAGGTTTAATAATTAGCAAAAAGCATTTCAACAATTGTTTTCACCAGGAGTGTGTAGCGATGTGAAAATGGGTGAGAAGTAGCTGATAGTATCTATGTTATTATAAATTCTACTCAGTTTGATATCCCACTTCTTAGAGATTTAACGCAATCTAGTTCCTCAAACAAAATTTGTCACTACTTTTGTAAGTATTACTTTTGTAAATATTTTCTGCTATAAGAATGCTGAGCGAGAAATCGAGAGCAATCAAGTTAAAGGTTGTGATACAAAACGTATGTATTTTAACATTGTTTTTTTTTTTAAAAAAGGAATCGTAAACAATTGTATTTTTATGTTTGTAATAAAATAAACAAAACACTATATTCCAGGACTTTTAATGTTGAGCTATGTGATCCATTTCATGCCTGTATTTTACTTCTTAATAAATACTTCTTACAAAAATACTTCCCTGAAAGTATTGTTTGCGAAAACTTAATGACCTTACTTATAACCATTTGAAGGTATGGGAACCCAGACAGGAGCTCAACGAGTGATGTATTAAAGCACATAATTAAATGTAATACGTTTTGTAAACTAATATTATAATTTGGAAAGAGAGTGTTTTTTTTTACATTGTAAACGACACACTGAGAAAATGAATAGCGGTTTACGGCCTCTACGTAAACTATAAATTAATATAAAATGTAACTAGAAACAAATATACTATTTTAGAATACTTATAGATAACACGTAATATCATAGCAGGATCATTGGACTAGCTCTACGCCTCCATCCACTCATTTTTTTTATCTACATACATACATATACCACGCCTGTATCCCGATAGGGGATAAATAGAGGCGTAATTGACACCCACATTTTGTTAAATATAATTAAGTAAATGGGACTTGGAAAATTTGGAGTATATTGACAGGAAAGGGAGGATAAGAGATAAGAGGATAAAAGGGAAGGAAAGGGATATTTCTTTTAGAGATAGTTTTGGGAGTATACGCAAAATAGCTCAAGCAAGTTGGGGTCGCATACTTATAGCCCCGAAACGAAAAAGTATTCTCTGTGGTACTAATCGTAATGTGGTGTAATAATCGGTTCAATAGTGAAGATGTAACACACACAAAAAAAAAGTAGCAAAATTAGTAATTAGTAAATATTTGTAAATTAGTAATTAATAATGAGTAATTAGTAATATTAGCACATTGGTATGTAATTAGTATTGATAAGGAAGTAGGGACTGGTAATAATTTCTGTCACATAATCTCGTTAGTAAAAATTTCTGCTCGAAACTAAGTTGTAAATTGCACTTGGAGTGCAGTTACGCAGTAAACAAAGGCCTCGCCAGTCGGTCTGGATATAAGTTGTCTTATTCACTCACTGGCAATACACACCAGCAATTAAAAAAATATATATTTCATACATTAACACAATCCCGATATATATATATATATAATAAGTATAGATCCTTATTGATGTATAATATTATTTATGACATATATCTATCTTTCTTCCTCCTAAGTAGGTGAAATAAAACTAGTATAAGAATTCTAGACTACGTAAGAAGTCTTTTAAAAGCGTTTTAAAAGCAAGTGTTTTAAAAGCACATATACGTTTGTTTGTAAATAGCGTAAAACACGTCCTTTTGACGACTACACGCTTGGCAATCGTTATGTTAGTGTGACCAAAATATAAATTGCAAAATATCACTGCCTCTGCCTGTAATAATAGGGCATAATAAGGCATAATAGGGCATAATAGGGCATAATAGGGCATGCAAGCCTATTGCCGTCAACCATTCACTTTGTCAATTAGTACTAATATTGAGTGGGAAAGGAAGAGTAAAAGATAAATAATGTGGATTAAGGAGTCTAAGCAGGTCGCATGCCATGTTACTCACATTGGCTGGTGGCGGGAGGTCCAAGCTCTCTTTATTTACAGATACATGTATTTTACAGAATTTCATTTACTCGCAGGCAAACACCAGCGATATTTGGTTACTCTTCGTATTTACTTTATAGGACGATAATACAAAGATTTGAAATCAGTGCTATGGAGATAGTAACTTTCTGTTTATAAATAATGCCTTTACAGGAGGTTAATGAATGTAGCTGGCTTCTCTCTGTTATTCAACTAATAGTTATTAAAATGTAAATAAGAAAATGTTATAAATTTCTTTTGAAAGTCAAATATAGGCTTTTGTGAGTTAACCAAATATGCGAGAGGTATTTTACACACATACGGAGGCAGAAATTTGCAGTATTGTTCAAATTCACGTCGTCCTTGTGAATGTCTATGAAAATGAAAGCAATTTTGGCGTAATGCTGAAAACATTTACTAAATCCTAGGGTTGTGTTCAATGGAGCTAAACCGAGGTTATTGGCGAATTGGATGAGGGCTCTCATTTAAGAATAAGATTTTTCTTGTCATGCTTCACATTTTTATTATAATAAAAAGATTTTTATTAAAAAAAAAATATATAATAAGGTTTCTTTAAGAAGGAGGGTAGACTACAAGACAAAATTGTAGGTTAATAATATTTTTTTCTAAAACACGGACTGAGTTGAACAAATACCGATCAAACTGACTGACTGCACGGATGGCGTAGCGGTTTAAGTGGTCACCTCGCCACTACGCTGCCGCGCCGAGTGTTGTGGGTTCGATCCCCGCACGGGACAACACTTTGTGTAATCTTCAAATTGTTGTTCTGAGTCTGGGTGTTCTTTGTGTCCGTTTCTTGAATGTTTGTAAAGTCCCCCGCGACACAGGAATTAATCCTAGTGCGGGAGTTGTCTTTTTATAAAGAAACTAAAAAAACTAAAAAAACTTATATATAAGAGCAGAAAAATTAAGGAATACAAACTTCATATATAAAAAAAAATACTTTAGTAGATAAAAAAGAACATACACACGACTGTATTTGTGAGGGTGAAAGCAGATGAGTATTAAATTCCACGTTTGGCCTATTGTAGTTTGGTTCCACTTACGTAACAAGCCTATTATTAGCTTTCTAAATTATATATGTAAGCTTTGTGTTGACGTTGACACTGACATTTTTGAGTTTTGAGTATGTATCAGATCAGCTATAAGAGGGAGCCACCAGTGAGGAGAATTTAAAAAGCCTGTTATTTTTTTAATTCAATAATAACAGATGGTTAAATTACAAATGTTGTTTTATAACTTCTTATATAAAATATAAAAGTTCAAAATTCAAGTTTTTTTATAATAAGAATAGTAAAGCATGAACATTGTCGATTCTCTGTTTTGGGTTAGTAATTATTTACTTAGTTGATATTTGTTATGTAAAACTTATGTGTTTTTAATATATAAAACTCTGTTTTAGATGAATCATATTGTGTTATGATATAAGAAGAAAACTCCTGATCTTATATATGTATATACGAAAAAAACTATATTGAAATAGGTAGTTTCTTATTCCATTCCTATCTCTCTGAAAGGTAACATATCTCATGTATCTAAATGATTCTTAAGTCGTCGTTGTCGTTAGGATTGATTTTTTATAACTAAAAACGTTTTTTTTTAGTATAGGGAGACAGACGAACAGACGGGTCACCTGATTTTAAGTGACAACCGTCGTCCATGGCCACCTGCAACTCGAGAGTCGTAAGTGCGTCTTCGTTAAAGTAAGATAATGAATAATCACGTCAACACGTTATTAGACGGGATTTTTATAGTCTGATCTTGACAATAGTGCTGAGGGGAGATTCTGGGACTTGAATCGTGTTATGAACGATTGAGTGGCATCTCAGCCCTTAGAAGGTTATAGCATCATTTACAGGGTGTGCTAAGTATTCACAACTTACTATTTTTTAAATTTATTTATAATAAAGGTCAAATAAAATCTTACAGTTAATACTAAAGCGAATATTTATGTTATGCTAACGAAATTCCCAATGATAGCCAAACTATATAGCGGCATTGAGAAAATAAAAACGTTATTCTCAAAATATATATCTAAATTGGACGTGCAGTTACCTCTTAATTAGGTTAAATATTCTTTAAGTGGAACACTAGTGGGGACAGCATGAGAAAAACGCCTACATGTATACATACATGTGTATACATAACTGCAATCGTTATACGCGTTTGGATGAAGATAAAGTTAAATGAAATGTAGCTAAAATGCCAGAATATCCAATTAGAAAAAGACAGTGATAATTTATTGCCACTTTCGTTGCTATTACTGTGTCAACTATGTACATTGCGAGTACATAGTTAACACAGAGTATGGCTTATACTCTCCTACAGGGTACACACAAGTTTTGGTTCACAAGCATTGTACTTATTCCTATTAAAAAAACATATTTGTGGGTAGAGATTCAGGACCTTAAAACAGAAAACCTGAAATTAGTGAGTTTCCGGAGGCCCAATTCACCCTCTCCTCTTTCGACTCCAAACATTCCCTCAACACTCATGACCCTAAGAGGCTGTCAAGGCACCTACGACTCTTGTCACTTACCATCAGGTGACCCGTCAGTTCGTGAACCTATATTATAAAAAAAAACCTACAGTCTAAAGTCAGTTCCAGTGATAGCTATGCGACATCGAAGACGTCCCGAGATATTGCTTACACTAACTAATCCATCCGTACAAACAATATCCCTTTCTTTCTCTTTCCTATCGTCCTTTCCCTTTCCAACAACTGCCAATTTTCCCAAATTGAATTCCTAAAGAGCCCGGTTATACGGATATAGACTTTTTTATATACTGGACACACAATACACGCGTGTATTTATGTACGTAAGTACATCTACGTATTTTACATTTTCTATACAGTTACTAATTACATTGTCAATAGTATAATTATGACATATGGCATATAGTCTATACACACATAAGTTTTTCTTCACAAGCATTATACTTATCCCTAATTAAACAAATGAAAATTGTATTATTCCATGCTAGTTTAAGAAATTATGCACCAGTTACCTTTAGTGCTTTTGAGGCTATAAGAAAAGCTGTTAGAATAAGTTGGCTGCGATAATACGAACCATTTGCGTAGGAAATGTAGCAATAGGTTTGAACGCAGCCGCAGACAATAGCTGGTTAATTGAGCGCAAGGAGGCTTCAGCTTTAGAAAACCTTTCCTATTACGAAGCGCAAAGCCACTTAGGATATGACAAAAATATTATATCTCGGCTTTACATATCTGAGAAGGTATATGGATATAATTTGGAATAGCTAAACTTAGTTCAATAATAATAATAGACATTATAAGTCTTAAAAAGAACAATAACTAATTTTGTTTGTTTGAATTAATAATAACAAATAATAATAATCTTAACACATCTCACACACGGCCGTCTGATCAAAAACTAACTAACTATGGTAACCAGACAGCTGATAAACAAACTTATAAACTTCTAAATACATACATATTATAGATAAATTACACACAGACACAGAACAAATGATCACGCTCAACACATAAATTTTGTCCTGGGTGGAAACGAACACACGACCTCTGGCTTAGCAGTAAGGGTCACTAACCACTAAACCAACAGGCCAGTCAAACTATAAAGGATATGTGAACACCAACAGGCCACTCAAATAAGTTTAATGATGATCGAAAACAATATTTTTTTTAAACTTTTGCATTCTTTGTGTAAAACATCGGCATTTTGCCAATTATAATTAGGTCCCATTACTGGCGTAATTAGGTGGCAAGCTTATTGCATTCTTTGTAGTTTTATCGATATTTTGTTTAAAATTCAAAAGTTATAATAAGACAAATATATATTTGTCGTAAACGACCATTTCATGAAATAGTCTGTCATATCATGATATGGTCAGACAAGATCATTGAATTATCAGCGTTTAACGATATGTATATTACATTATCCACGGTTAGAGGTACTGATATAGCATTGTTTTTATGACACAACATGGCGTCTGATAAATATTATTACTTTTGAATAGCAAATAATAATTTTTAAATAGCAAATAAAAGTGCGGACTTAGATATTTAAAATATGTATTAAGATTTATATATAATGTAGATCCTAAAGTAATAATATGACCAAACGTGTATTTTTGTTTTATATTATAAGGGTACAGACGAACAGACGGGTCGTTTGCCCCTATCAAATAAAAAAAAAAAACCTGATGGTAAGTGCCAAGCGCCGTCCATGGAGGGAAGAGGAAAGAGGAGGAGGGAGTTGAGCCTCCGGAAACCGCACTTATTTCAGGGAAATGCAACGCAAGCGTTACTTCACAACCTGTTTTCTGTAATGCCTTGGTACCGCACCAGTCGAGCGGGCCCATTCGTGCCTAAGCATCTACCACTGTCAATACATCATTGATATAACATCAAACGATCACGTTTTATAGATATGGTCAACTTTAGCTGACCATTTCATTAAATGGTGGACCACATCTTGAAGCCATCACCTGGCCACGACATTTTCAAGTTATTTATTAGAGACAATAAAAATACAAAGTACTTTAGAAAGTGTCTTCTTATAGGATTAACTGATTACGCAAATGGAAAAAATAAATGAAAACAGGACCCGAACGGTAATACATCTTAGATGAAACCTTGTGTTTGATTAGCACTAATTATGTTGGGCCCTCGGTTGTCACGTATCAGATGCGAGACGTGACATCGCGGTCGTATGCCCCACGGTGGTTAAAGCATCAATTTCGTTGTGCCACATATATAAGTAGTGCAATTAAAATGAAAATTAATTAAAGTTATTTTAGTACGGCAAAAAATGTATCATTGTTAATCAATAACTTATTTTTTTTAATTAGGGATTTATGGCCGTTGTGAAAATACAATGAGTTTCTTTTTTTAAATAACACTATAGTGAGTAAGAAAGATTGTCATAGAGCGATAATTGTATAAACTGCTATTGCTATTTGTATTTTATGTTCATTCACAAGGATTTTTTTTTTATTATTATGAATTTGCATTACAGTATATTGTTTTCAGTTTTGCTTGTATATTTAATTCTATTATACTTAATTCGGGTGACGGCAAAAGGCTTGCCCCTATTACGATAGTGGGACCGAATTCTTATTAGAATAATGTGGGCATTTTATACACCTCTGCCTACCCATTAGAGGATGCAAGCGTCAGGGTATGTATGTATTTAATGCTGACAGTAGATTAAGCGAACTAAGCAGATATGATACAGATAACTAATTCAGAAACAGACAGGTACATATTTAACACCTATATGTTGCCGGCATAATTTAGTCCCACTTACGTTAGTGGGAAAACTGAGAGTTTGGAATAGAATAGAATATACTTTATTGCACACCATAATATAGGACACATAGAAATAAAAAAAATAATACATATTAATTAGTAGTACAATGGGCGGTCGTATCGCAATCTGCGATCTCTTACAGACACCGTTGATGGCCTATACAGTAGAGTGTCGGGAACTTGAGATGCGCAGTTAAATTTGTAACGTTACTGTTGTTACAACTGTTGAATAAAAATGGGTATATTAACAGCCCTTTCATACAAGGGATACTGCGAAAATTAACAATAAGTCTAACAGGTCAGGATTGCATTGTTTTTTTTTATTGTGTTATTATTATATATAAAATATATATATATATAATTGGATCACCTCATGGTAAGTGTTGGCTGAACACTTGCAACTCAAGAGTCGCAAGCGAGGGAGGGGAGGGGGGTGAGGCAAGAGGAAGAAGAAGAGGGGGAGAGGTTCCGCCGGAATCCTCACTAATCAGTTTTCTGTGAGGCCTGTCGAGCCGGCATATGCCTGCATGGCATGGCTCTACCACAATGGTGATTTCGACTGGCTGATGCCTTCAAGTTTTAATCCTCTTACCAGATATACTATTAATTAGATTACGTCTGAAAATAATTGTATATCTGTCTTTGTCTGAAAATATATGTTTATACGGACACGTATAAGTGACATTTACCATTGTAACAATATGCTGTCTGCATTAATAAACTTACTAGAAAAACGGAGAAAAAAAGACCAAGTGCATGTTTTTTGAGCGAGTGGTCATGCAGTGTAGGGTTCCGTACTCGCCCTAAAACGTGAAATGTGGATGTTATTGCAAACATGAATCAATGTATGAATAATCCAATCGTTTGTGTCTCTGAGAATACGTTTTGGGATAAAAATTCTAAAACCTTTGTACTTATATTTGTTTTTAAGGATTTTGTATTGTGTACAAAATTTTCAAAGTAACCAAGTCAACTTAACAGTGTTACTCTTTCTTCCAAATTCATTAAATAGTCTCAACAAACCCTCAATGTGTTTGAAAAACCTATCTAATACGTCACATAATGAGAAACAAAAAAACATCTACACTTTAGTCATAGCTGATAAAAAAAAAGAATTTAAGATGTTTTGCTACAACAGCATTAATTGTAAGGGTTCCTTGATAGGACTAACGAACCCGAAAAAAAAAAACAAAAAAAAAAAGAACTAAATTCCTACTAAACGCTCAAAAAGAAAGTTCAATTTTATTATTCCATTATTTCATTTGATGGGTGCTCTTACTATGTTTTAAACCCCGTATAACGCTGGCGGCGTATTGATGAAACTCAATGGGCTTGGCAATAACTTTTTAATGTTGATTGCTATGTTTTATTGGGGATATAAGCAATACTTTATGCTTGTAGTTATAATCAATCGACGTACTATATCGTACTACATTTACAAATTTCTTTATAACGCTATTAGATATTGAGTATTAGGACAAACACTCCAGGGCCTGTCTGCCAAAATTGGTGATGTTCTGATCCGCAGGTTTGTATGATAGATAAATATGTAAGGACAGAAGGTTCCCCCTATGGAAAACAGGCGTAAGCTTATGTATCTATATTAGGTATTACTAATATTCAATGTTATTTAGTCTGAATCGCGTATAGCCTCATGTGTTTATGTTTTCACATAGTAAAAGTGGAAATTTAATTGAAGGCAGTAGTTGAAATACGCTTATAGAAGATTAGATCTACACAAATGCAGGAAGATAGCCTGCACGTTGGTCACGGTTGATCGTTGATGTTCAGAACCGGACTCGTTCGAAATTGTGTGCACCAAAGGACACAGATTTCATTTTTTATAGATACTGATTTAAAAAAAATTTGATCATTGTTTTAGCAGGTAAGCCCTTAAAATATTTTGTTTATCATTCTTGGTATCATTTGTTATTAAAACACTCTTGAAAAATTTGAAAATGTTAGATTCAGTAGTTAAGCTAGTTAAAAAAGGATATATAACAAGAAAACTTACTTAGGCCTAAATATGTCGATAAACTCAAATCAGCTTGGAACTAAATACATACCAGAATGTGTTGAAGCTCTGGGGTCACAAGTAATTGCGGTATTTCTTGCATTATTATACTTTTTTGGGCAAGGAACCCCTAACCACATCGATCAACAGTCGACCTAAATATGAAAATAGACTGAATAGCAGATTGATTGATATTAATATTATCTTGGCACGTTATTTGAGTTCTATTAAACAAGTAAAAGTTTCGAGGGACCGGATATTTTGTAGTTGGGCAACATGGGGCTTTGGCTGGCAAGCCGCCAGCCCCTTGGAAACTCATTTACTTACTATTTTAATAAATGTCATCAGCGCCATTTGCTGCTGTAGAAAATCGTGAAATTCTTTAACTTTCTAAATACTTATTGTAAATAAACTCAGAACTATTTTAAATTAAATACACGTCTAGATCTGAAAATGCGCATAGCGTGAATGTTAAACCAATTTTTAAAAGAGATTTAATCTTCAGCTTTTCTCATGTGTAGCCGTAAAAAAATGTTAAAAGAAACAATTCGTGTGTAACTCATCACCATTTTAATTGCCCCATATTATCAACTCATAAATATTACCATACTCTTTCTCATAAATGCAGGTTGAATGGGTAAAGTTAATTTTAATTTTACGTTTATTTTGTTTTGTTGTGTTATATTCAAGTATTCAATGTGCTATATTGTGCTGTAGGGTTTTTTTTACGTTAAATTTGATAAAAACATCAAAGAGTACAATACTGTAAACAGTAGTAATAATATATGTAATAACCTAATATATTTAGTGCCTATCTTGCCAATGATAAAAACCTATTTTCTCCACAAATTTCTCTCCAATTACAAGCCTCTGACAAGAATAACTCTCCATAGTCCTGCCATATGGCAGAAACCAACAAATAATTGGACATTTGTCATGATACTTCACACGTCGAAATCCATCAACTTGTCTAGGTGTAACAAATTAACATGATACATATGCACTTATACTCAGAAAACAAACATCATTCTTGAGCTGTCGGGTAAAAATGTCTAGTGACAGTGACTAAGCTATCGGATGATTAAAAATCACTAGTGCGCAATGGCTCTTAGAACTAATTTAAATGCAGTTTGACATGTTCCAGTGAAAAGCATATGTCTGTAGTGTATACAGAGGCATGATCCAGACGGATCGTGACTACAAATTTGATTAGTGCATTAGTGTCGGTCTCCATCTTGATTGTTTATTATCTATCTATGATGATAATTAGAATCTATTTATGTATATGATAAATTCGTCTCGTCTCGAGTTTAATGGCAATGAAATATTTCTTCGGCTACAAAATCAAATAACCTCATATGGCAGGTATAACATTTTTTTTTCGAGTTGTACGTTTCTTTTTTTATCAAAGAATTTAAGTTTTAATTATAGCCTGCAACTTCAATTAAAACTATTGAATGAGAACCTCAAGAACGAATGAGATTTAGTTAACACTTTTAAGTGAAATTGTCATTCCATTTAGCGTGTAGGCATGGCTACTACTTACCATGACTGTCTTTTTAAAGCTGTTGTTACTGTGAATGATATATTTTTAAATCTCTTTTTTTATGATATAATTGGACTGACATACATACCTGATGGTAACTAACAACCGCTGCCCAAGGACACAAGGTAAGCGGTACGCAAAGGGGGGGGTCACATAATTTTTTAATTTACTGACGAGAAAATGTTTACTGTTGAGCAATATTCTAAAAGCAGATTGACTGAATTTATGCTCAAAGCTCTAAGAAGCTTCCCAATTAGTCAGCAGAGTACAACGTGGGCATTATTCGACTTCAGTGATGGTTTGTTGGGATGTTAGCTATCAAGAAGTGACTGAGTCATATTTTGTGAAAAAGTTGTCAAAACATTGTCACAAGTATATCAAGATACGATTCTTGTGTAGGTAGTTAAGCCTCGTAACTACACCATGTTCCATAACCAAGGATGGTCCTCTCAACAAGATTTAGCACTGGGTCATAAACCTCGATCCAGTCCATCGTAGTTAGAAAAAAACGTTTTTGACTAGATCAGATCTGAAGACTAGACGTTATTTATGGTCAGTTTTAAAGACTATGGCATGCTCTAAACGGAATGATAATTTGTAGTCCCTAAAACAATCCATAAAATTGGCAGAGAAATATTTTCCCATGGATAGAGTATGTGTTTCTATTGATAACTGACCTCATAATTTAAAGGACTATTAAAGCTGATGTTTAAACTAACACGGTAATAAATGTTTTATGCAATATACAAAAAAAAAATCACAGACGGGTGACCTGATGGTAAGTGACAACCGCCGTAGATATACACCTGCAACTGAAGAGTCGTAATTGCAGAGGGGGGACAAAAAGAGGAGAGGGGTGATGAGGCATATTTAAGTGTGTAACACGCTCATATTATTACATTTATCACACAATATAGGAGAAAGGACCTAGCGCTGTCTACCGGTCAAAGTAATTAAGGTAACATTTTTATAGATTCGCAAATAGTCTCAGAATCTTAAGAAAAAAAAACACCTCATTAATATCCACATTCAATAAGTAATTAACATTTAAACTACTTATTATGTAATAATTTAGGAGTAACGCTTACGAAGTTAATTGAGAATGAAATAATTACTACCAAGAATTTATACTTTGTTGGTAATTAAATAAATTAAGGAATATTAATAAGGGCGATCTTATCAATATTTTTATTTAAACTAGTAACATTATTCAAAATTATGTAAAACCCGACTGCGTGACATAAAAACAGTACTTATTAACTTCATTTTTTACTGGACTGAATACTCTCTCTAAAGCCATTTAGGAGCTAGACCGTTACAAACAAATATAGAACATAACTCCTGTTCTTGCGCATTCAAGTCAATCGCATACATCAGTCAAAAAACAATCGCACTCGTAGTCCTCTAGTTACCGTGTTCTTAATTAGCGAGCGATTCTGGAAATGTATCAGGCTGTTACACAACAATAACACAATGTTAAAATACACAGAACAAGAATACACACTGTGCCTATCCCTTCGAAGGTAAAGGCGGGAGTTTGTATGTGTATGTGTATTCTTGTTCTGTGTATTTTATAACAGCCTGATACATAATCTAGTCCCATTTACGAAATAGCACGGATGACCCGCCTGGCCTATTGCATATTCATGTGGGAACTTATGGGAAAGTTTGGAGTATGTTGTCAGGAATGGGAGGACAAAAAGGGGAAAAAAGAGATATTGCTTACACAGGTGATTTGGGGAGTTTAAGCAATAGCTCAAGCAAGTCAGGGTCGCATACCTCTAAGTCGAACTGGTTGGTGTCGGGACGCCCCAACCATCTAACTCAGAATTGAACCAGAATCAGAAGAATAAAAACACATTTTTAATTTTTAGAACATTTATGTCGTCTAATTCATTTTTGTGATGTTTTGTTATTATGTGTCTAAGTTTTTTTGTTGAATAAGCTTTGTCTTTTTTCCACTCCGAGGCAATGTATGACCGCCTTTTAAGAGAACCTGAAAGCAAAAGTATGCTTATTGTTCTGCTTCTTGTATAAAATGTAAGTAAAAAATAAGAAACAGATATTATTGTACATTGACTTTTGATTTAAGAATGCTCATTTATTAGTAGAACTGTGTATTTGTATAATTAAATATGACCCCATAATTAAAATAAATTGTGTAATATTTAAAGAGTTTATGCGTGATAGGCGGTGAAAATCTATGCACGTATGTAGGTTCACATGCGTGTACCTACATACGACATAGATACAAGGCTGTGTGCGTATATGTATCCAGCAAAGTATGTAGGTACACATGCGTCTACCTATATACGTACATAGATACAAGGCTTCCAGTAAAGTTTGTGCAAAGTGTCTTTCGCAGGTAGTCGCTTGCAAGCAGTTGGAATTGGTAATACTCGACTTAAACATAGAATTGTGATGACGTAAGTGTCCTTCGTCAATTTCGGCGATCAATACTTTGTGATATAGACATAGTGTGTACGAACTGTCTTCTATAGCATAGTGTGGAACTCAATATACTATTAAGTAAATTGATGTTCACTGACTTTTATTTTGTTGTCCTAGCAGGTAATAACCTAATGTAGGTAATTGCTTGTAGGTTTGGCAGTGTATAGAACAGAAGTAAGAAAAGATGACTAAGGGAAGATGACTAATCCGAGTGTTATATAGGCTTGCATCCTATAACGTAATTTAGGCTTTTTTTTATACTTTAGGGGGACAGACGAACACACGGGTCTCCTGATGGTAAATCACAACCGCCGTCCATGGATACTTGCAATGAGGATGAGGGATGGGGGATGCGGGGAGGGGAAAGAAGGGAGGAGGAGTTAGGAAAGAGGAGATGGGTGATGGGGGAGAGGAAAGGGGAGAGGGGGAGTTGGGCCTCCACGTCACTCATTTCAGGGAAATGCAACACAAGCGTTACTTCACAATCGGTTTTCTATAAGGCCGTGGTATCGCACCGGGCGAGCCGGCCCATTCGTGCATAAGCATGGCTCTACCACTGTTAAGACTAGATTATGTTTGGCTAAAAGTGAGGGTTTGAGATGTTTTTGGCTACCCCTACATGTATGTATGTATAAATTGGTAGCTGACAGCTGCATCCTTAGGATTTGATAGTTGAAGAGCTGTTGCAAGTGATCTTCCAAACTTTTCATATAAACTTTTGAGTGAAAGGACTAACCAGAGTCAAGGAATACTTGTAAAGTGTCATTAAAATATGCGTTCATTTCTGAAAATTAGTATTTTACGGATTCTTGTTTAGACTATATTACTCCAAAAGCCAAAAGCTGGATGATTGATTTGAATGATGATTCAGAAAGATCAGAAACTGTATCTTACTTTTTTTATTAGACACCTAAATATATATATACCTTTAAAGCTCGTCTGCAAAATGTCATAGAAATATAAAATAAAGTTTGGTAGACCATGAATTAAATTGATTACAGGGATTCATACTGAATTTTAACAATGCAGCCAAGCACTTTCAAAAACAATTGCAATTCACAGTCGTAACTCTCGAAATGCACCACGTGTTCCGTTACGAACCAGCCTTAATTCATCTGACTAGTGACAGCGAAACACATGCAGCCATAAATACGTGGCAGTTCTACTAACGTTGAACTTGTGTATGGGAATATTTAGATATGTAAAATGGAAGCAACACTGAATGATTTTAGGCATGCATAGGTTACCATCACAAAGTTTATTTAAAAAAGTTACATACATACGTACTCGCATACCTGCATCCACAGGAACAGATACGTCATAAACTCCCTCATGTTGGAATTAAATGGAGGTATATTTAAATTGAAAGGGATATTCCTTGTATACCATGGGGAAAAGGGAAGTCGGAGCCCTGTTTTCAATTTTGTTATAATAGGAAAAAGTAGCAGTTCCTAAAGTTTAAAGCGCTAGTACATTGCTGCATTTTTGGATCGAATATGTAGTGACTGAATATGACATAATATGACATTTTACAAGCCATGCTTAGACACCAATTGGTTGGCTCGGAGTAATACCATGGCCTCATGAAAACCGGTAAACAAACAATGCTTGCATTGTATTGCCGAATGGGTGAGGATACTGGACGCACAACTCCCCCTCTCCTTATTCCCCTCCCCTCATCACCCCGCATCACCCTCTATGGAGGGCAACGTACTTACGACTAAAGAGTTGCAAATATCCATGGGTGGGCGGTTATGACTATAAGATGACCCATTAGTTGGTATCAAATAAAGGATGACTCCTTTATTTCATAAAAAAAATTATGTTTAGCACCGAATCTTCGAATTCTTGTGATAGTATTTATATTTTTCTATTTTCATTATACCTGACAAGATTAGCTTTCTAGGTTCTAGTATTCTCTTTCTACTACTACTATCCTATAATCCAATTCAGATGTAACAATGAAAGCTGAAATTTAATCTGAATAGCCTCGTCCTTTCAGAATCTAAGTGACGTAGAGATAATGTGCAGATGACAGTGAAATTTGGCACAACGGTAAATTATGGTCTGGCATATATACTATTATATGATATACGAATGCGTTTGTATCTAGAAAAGGCTGAAAATCAAAGAACTACTTACTTTAAAAGCTTTCCGAATTTTTTGTGACATTAAACTGTACAATATCGGGTTAACTGCAGTTGAAACGTAGCCATTGTAACATAAAAAATTTACAATCTTCCACACCTGAAATTTTTTAAAAAGGTTTATCTTAATTTTCTAAAACTGGCAATGATATAATATTTTTTAAGTAGCAATTCGTAATACTAGTAGTAAAATACATAACTACAGACACACACGCCTGTATAACCAAGGAGGTGGACAGTGAGTAGAGTACATTTTATCAAATAATATAACTTTATACACCTCTGCTTACGTCTTCAGGGATACAGGCGTGGCGCATGCATGTATGTGTATAATTTCATCCCACTCTAGTAATATTGCCAACAACCTGCCTTAGTGGGATTTAAGACAGAAAAATTGGGAGCATATTAAGAGAAAAAGAGACGTAACAAAAATCCAATCGAAAGAAACATATATCGTTTATACATATAGGATCGATATATTTATAGGATGGATTAGGAACTGTAGATAACAGTTCTAACAGTTCTTACGAAGGCAATAGAAAAAGTTGACTTTGATGCTCTAGGAATGTGTGATAGAAAAAATAGAATATAATAAAATGAATTTTATTGTACAGTACCTTTGACAGGCCTGTTGGTCTAGGGTTAGTGACCCTGACTGATGAACTGGACGCACGCGGGACAAACATTAGTGGGATGCAGAAATAGTTATAACGTGTCTTAGTGTTCTTTATGTACGTTGATTGCATGTTAGTAAAGGCCCGCGACACAGGAATTATTCCTAATGACGACTGCACGGATGGCGTAGCGGTTTAAGTGGTCACGTCGCCCCACGGCTGCCGCGCCGAGTGTTGGGTTCGATCCCCGCAGTTTGTGTAATCCTCAAATTGGGTGTTCGTTGCATCCGTCGTTTGAATGTTTGTAAAGGATTTGATACTAGTGCGGGAGTTGTTTAAAAAAATGAGGGAGCTCTAGGGAAGGAGGGAAATTATAACTTATTATTCTATTTGAGAAAGCCCATAGGTGCCTAAACATGGCTCTCCCACGTACTATACGAAATCATGTGCTTCACTGACATGAAAGTAAACAAAAATGATCAGGTAGAGATTATTTGGATTATCTTGAATATCTGTGTAATAAATTTTGAATACCTCCCGTCAACGGACATGCGACAGTAAAGTCCTTCAGATATTGCTTACGCTACCCAATCCATCCGTAGAAGCAATATCCCTTTTCGTTCAATATAATCGCAATCATCCCACCTTGATTGTTTTATTCCTAGTGACCGTTTCATGGCAATAGGACCAAATTCTAAACTTCAAATTATGTTTTTACTACACCTCTACCTACCCTTTCTCCTTAGGTATGTGTACGTGTATTTTATAGAGTTTTAGAGGTAGAAAGAGGCAGTAAGTAGAAATGTCACTTACGGTTTGGTTATCTTCATAGTCAAAGTTAGGATATATCATCATTACTCGCATCACGCAGTACGGTAACCAGAAGAAGACAGATGATGCAGCTACTGCCGCTGGAAATAAATGTATTTTATCTAAAGGTAAATACGCTAATTGAAAAGGCTGAGATTAATTGCACTTTCGTGTAAAATTTTGGTATAAAACTCTGTAATGAAAAAAATAATATTCTATTTATAAATTTGTTACATAAATACTACTACGCAAAAATAATAAAACGTAAGAAACTCTCCATTGAATTTGATCCATTGGATTTTTACAAGGGTTAAACTGATATACCTGCAAATTCTTTAAATCAAAGGATTAACTTACTCAATTATGGAATTTTCAAATGTTTATAAATGCAAAAGCTTAGAAGATTAAAACATTTTATAATTAAGACTATGATTATTTTTTTGTATATGATGATTGTATATGTAATTATTCCATCAGAGAATCGAATATTATAAAGCATAAAGCTTTATAATATTCTTGAATTATTTTACACAACTGTAAAACACGTATTACTTACCTAGCATTTTTACAGCCTTGTCTCGATTTTGCCTAGCGTTCATTGGACTTCTCCGTAATTTACTATGTGCTGAGTTTAATTCTACAACTATGAGCACATACAATATAACTATCACTGACATTGGTATAATGCAAAGCAGTATCACCTCGATGCCCATTATAATACTTGGAATATCTGACAGTGTGTAGTAACAAAACACGTATTTCTTTCTTTCTAGTAAATTTATGTAAAATATGTCGGGTAGACAAAAAAATAACGATATAATCCATATAACGCCTACAATTTTAAAAACACGGGAGTTGTACAATAATTTTTGCCTTAAAAAAGGTCTGGTGACCACAATATAACGTTCGATGGTAAAGGCTGTGATAATGAGCAGATTACAATTACAAAAAAAATCCAAAAGTATGAAATGCAGTCGGCAACCGAGTCCACCCAAAGGATAAAAATCGGGCATCCAAATTATATAAAGATCGATAGGTATGAATACAGAAATCATTAGGTCTGTGACTGCGAGGTTAGCGAGATAGCAATTTGTAGGGGTTCTCATACTGCGGTCCTTAACAATCACTATACATGTACTAACATTACCGATAAAACTTAGAACCATTGAGATACTTAGACATACACTTAGAACTATTTTCACTGCGTATGTGGTATTGTCCACTATATTTCCTTCATCGACGCCGTAAAATGCAATACCAAATGGTCCGAATAAAGGATATGAACTGTTTTCGTCGCTCTCATTTTGTCTTATAATTAACACTGTCATGTTTAAAAATCAACGTACTTATAGAGTATTTTAGAAGGAATAGCAACTGCACATTAAAGTTAACGTAGATGCCAATATTAATATTTTGTAGACACGTTGTCGCTGTGCGTATTGTCAAGAAAGGACTGGTAAGAAAAAATTTCGATGAGGCCTTGACACACCCCTATACAGTATGATGCAAAAAGAAATTGCTCTTTTTACCTGATAGTGCAACAAGCGGGGTTATGTTTTGTGTAAAGAAAGAAAAAATATTTAATTTTCACACACTTAAATTATCACTGGAAAAAAAGTTATACAAAATAGAATAGAGAGGAAGTAACTAATGCGGTCAGCATGGGTTTTATATATTAAACTCTATGAACCAGAAAACTAGCGTATACTTTAAATAAATGTATAAACGTGTGTTCTTCATATGATTTTTATATAAACGTAACCCCATTGAAAGGAATGTTAAATAAAATGCTTGTACTTTACGATCATCAGTGGATAAGATGCAGGTTTCGAAATTTTGCAGACAAAAGTACTGTTTGCAGAATATGCGTCTTAAAGATTAAAGCGACTTCAAAATTTCTTGCTTGACTCTGGCTGATTTGATGTGAACCATCAACTTATTATAAGTTAAGAACGAAATATTTTAGATTGAAATCACAATCACCAATCCTGATTGCAACAGCCACATCATGGTTAACTTTGGAACTTTCATACATATACGGTTAACAGCCAGTCCTATCAGAATCAGGTTTTGCTCATCTGTCTAACAAATACCGGGAAGATGGTCAAACTTAACGAGCAAGATTTAGTACACAAACTTACATTGCGAGCAATAGAAGCTTATAAAAGTAAAAAACATGATTGCAACCTACTGAAAGTGGCTTTAAGCCTCTCTCTTGCCTATATAAATAGATTTAAAACGTTTATTTAAAATAGAAAATACCAGATACTCGTTTTTCTTAAGTAAATGTACTCTGATGAGTATAATTATTATAAATGTGCAATGTGCGTGTCTCATTTGTCACTATGAGAACGCCATATCATATGACAGGCCGCCATATCATATTATATGATATTAATGGCTATAATTTACAATTTAAACAGCAGGTTATGTGTTTTAACCAACTGCGTATGAAGGAGTGTATTCGGGTGTATGTTTGTATGTACGCATGTATGATGTTTGTTTGTCACGCCTTACAGCCTAGACGGCATGATGGATTTCAGGTATATGAGGTCTCATTCGAGTCGGTTAATAATAGGAGTGACAAGCAGAGGACGTAAATTTGTAACCAATCATATACGCTCGCCGATTACGGGTCTTTTAACTTGGTCATTCTTCAGTACACTGACGATCTGAACAGTCTTTCGGGGCCTGTCCATATATTATTCTCAAATTTTCTCTACACTTACAATTGTAACAGTGGTAGAGCATTGCTTAGGCATGAATGGGCTAGCTTTTTCCCATCTCCTCATACCCCCCTCCCCGCACTCCCCATCCCTCATCACCCTGAAAGGCAGGTAGCGCACTTACGACTCTTGAGTTACAGGTGTCCATCGGCGGCGGTTGTCACTTACCATCAGATGACTCGTCTTCCCCCTATATTATAAAAAACCCCTTTCACCTTAACACACAACAGTGTGTATGTAAAAGGTGCTCATATCTTTTTAACTATATCTTATTTCTCACTTTCTCACACTCAACACACCACTGACTCACACACCTTTCTTTCTTATCATTCCTCACTCTAAAAATCAATCTTACATCATATGTTCTTCTTAATTATTAAAATCAAATAATAGCATTGACAAGTTTTTTGGTTTATTATTAATACACCTCATCTCTCAAAAGCTAAGTCAATACAAATATGAATTTACCACAAAACGCTGAGCGCTGGAGCAACTTTTTAATACCAGAACACCGACAAAGATTTTTCGCCATTCCGTTTTTCTGCTTGCTATTATCGTCGCAGCACTCATTTCTCTTCTTTTTTATTTATCCAATTTAGTCTGTTGTGTTCGAATCACGTAGGAAAATAGATTAAAAATTTTAAAAGTTTGCGTGTTTCAGCCAAATATCGAATGTGAAAACTGAAAACTGAGGTAAAATCAATGAAATCTGTTCTATTTTTAATTTAAAAAAATACATTACTCAATGTTTATAGATGATATACATAAAACTATACACAATAAATATTTTCTGAACTTTATTTGTAATTAAATTTTACAACTTGACGAGTGGTAGACTAGATGAGTTGTAAACACTTTCAAAATATATAAAAGCTTCATTTAGGTACTTTTAGTTTTAATCAATTAGCCCACTGCAGTACACTCTTGTACTGGGCCTCTCCTAATATGCGCCCTAGAACCCTCTCCTTCGCATTTCTCAGCTTTGTTCTTTAAAGACAATTCCAGTATTAGGAATATGTTCTGTGTCTCTGGGGACTTAAAAAAAAATAGACAACGGATTTAAAGAACACTCAGCTGCGTGACAACTCTTTGTGGATCACACATTTATTTTTCCCGTGTAGGAATCGTATCCGACCTCTGTCTCGGTAGTCAGTATCAATAAGCGTTAAATCAAACAGGGCAGTATATCTATCTATCTAAAGGCCAGGCCCTCAGTTCATCTTTACTTTGAGCTCATTATAAAGACTAAAGTTTGGTGTCTAAGGTTTATTACCCGCTCTTTATTTATTTCCCAAAGGGTACTGGCGTTTAACAATCTAACTCCTTACCACAAACTATCAAAAAATATTGCTAGTTCTTAATTAATACGCTAATAGCTTCACTTGTAATAAGTCTGTGGAGGAACGGGTGTTATGTTCTTCTAACACAAAGGGGGATCCTCCAACCAGGCGAGGTGATCATGCCTGGCTTACCGCAGTCCAACGGCTAATGTTGGGAAGTATTAACAAATCTTAGAAGTAAAGAAGTAGAAGTAAGAAGAAGAAGTAAGTTAGCATCTTAGAACTGATCTGATAACATGATAGAGACATAAGGTGGATAATAGAACACTTTAATGACTATTAGTAATCTCTTTGAGTCTGATTTCATATGATTCGTTTTGACGAGTCCAACAGATAGGGCCTGTTAACGATGCAGAAATAATAGTGTTGTTAGTGAACCCCTCGAGTTTGGGCTTCATTGGCTTGTTTTAACTACTCGACGTATATTGTACCACTGGCAAAGCATTTCTTTTTAATATTTTGTTTTAATATGATTTAATTTTTGATTTATTGGTTTATTACGGAGTATACTACAAATAAATATTTACATTCACCTACAGCTAAAATAGAATATAAAGAAAATGACAACTTGGAGTATTTACACTAAATATCATAAAATTTTCTTTATCGTCGCCTCTCGGTAGCGTTCCCAAGACTCTGGCAGCATTGCCACGTTGAATAGCAATGCTTAATTTCTGTGCAAGGAAGAGTCCAGCCGAGTGACGAGAACTTTCGATCAGTCACATAGCTATTTCTTATATATTGAGCAAATAATAGTCTTTTTAAATAAGTCTATCGTGAAGGTGGTGGTTTCAATCCATTAGAACTTCAAGTTTAATAAACTATTATTGGTCAGCAAATAAGTCCTAAAATAGATACTATAAAACAATATAAAATAAATTTCTTTCTCGATAAAGATCATTCTGTATATGAAAGTAATTGAATTGATCTAAACAAGCTAACAAATTGGCGGCAACCATAGAGTGCACGCGTATGGTCACCCTTAATTGAAATTATAGTCTGTCGTGATGTATACAGTAAAATAACTTAATATGTTTTTGTTGAAGCTTATAGAATTATGACATAGTTTCACCCAACTTAAGGGAAGTTTATCGTTATGTTTTATTTTGGTTTTACAAGTAAAATTGTTGAAAAAAATATATAAAACTACGAACGTTTTTAAAATTTATCCTCAATATTGTACCCTGTCACTCCTACTGTTGAGATGATTCAAATGATACATCAAATGTCTAAAACGATATTCTCGTATAACATAACCCTCCTTCCTATCTGGTATCAGCAGACGGGTCAACTGATGGTAAGTTACTACCTCCGATCATTGATCAGGTGCATTGCTGGCTCTTGAAGGTTGATTGAAACACAACCAAAGCATACCTGTTCACTGGCCTGTTGGTCTAGTTGTTAGTGACCCTGACTGCTAAGCCAGAGGTCGTGGGTTTGATTCCCGCCCAGGATAAATATTTGTATGATGAGCAAGATCATTTGTTCTGTGTCTGGGTGTAATTTGTCTATTATATGTATGTATTTAGAAGTATATAAATATGTTTATCGGCTATCTGTGTACCATATTACAAGCTCTGTTTATTTTGGGAACAGACGGCCGTGTGTGATTGATGTGAAGTTATTATTATTATTATTGCCATCCACTGCTAGACATGACATAAACATTAAAATAATCTTAATAAAAAGTCTTGTTAGGTTAGAAAAGTTCGTATCCTTAAAGTACTCATAGGTGCTTACTAAATACTTGTATGGCATGTTAAAGTCTGAAATTACCTTTGCCAAATGGACCTTGTTATGGCATAAGCATAATGTGTGTAAACTGCCACTCCCAATATTCATATAATTTTAATCGCTATAAAGTAACTTTATACTTGAAAATGTTTCTAGGAAGATATTTAAAGTTTATAAAAATAACAAGTTGTGTTGTTACCCTCTTCAGTGGAGAAGAATAGGGACACCCTATTTTTCCAGATGACATCCAAAAAGGCGACTTTTACTGTTATCTATCAACAAACAGTATATTTACATGCAGTGCCAACAAACAGTATAAAGACTTGCCTCATAGTAAGTAAGTGGGACAACATTATTGTTGGGGTCGCGGGGGACATTACAAATATTCAAATAACGAACACAAGAATACCCAAACATAAATCGCCTTGTACGACCAAATGGTAAGAGACGGCAAAAAAATTTTTTTAACAGGTTGTTTTGAGAGAATATTTTAAGTATTGGTCAATTAAAAATTGTCAGTGTACTGAACATGTCGCGTAGGTAAGATTTCAATTTATTGACTAACTGTGAGACTTCCCTGTCCAATAGTTACTACAGAATGGAATAACTCCAACTGCCTAGGTTTTGATAAAGATGATTTGATATCCTTAGAATATGTATTAAAAATAGTGTACATTATAATCAACCAAAGGCCCACTAATATTGATTATCAACTATAGAAATTATTCTCTACCTGTAAATGTAACGTAAGAACTGCCTGGGGCTGTTGTGTATTAGCCGTGGGGTTCACGTTGGAGTATAATAGGGTCACCCCATATCTTCCGGGTGGTGTCGTAAAAGGTGACTGTTATTTATCAGATAGTATTTAGGTGTGCCCCATATTACGTTCTAAATACAAAATGTGTTTGTTAGATACACCTCCGCCTTCCCACTTAGGGGATACAGGGGTGAGCGTATGTACATATGTATTCACATAAGTTAGGGGCTCGGACTTGACTGAATGACTGACATGTTTTAGCTGTAGCTTATACTCCCAACTCAGTATGTATTTCCAATATCTCTTTCCTTTCCCATCAATATAGTCCAAACTTCACCATCTAATTCCCAAAAGATGAAGGCTATAGGTATACACCCTTAAGTGCATATTTGTATGTGGTTAAGAACAACTAAAACAAAGTCGGAACAGAGAGCTAATATGCAAATAAAATACGAAACTCAATGGTCGACTTCAAATAAAGGTATGATTGTTTCTAATCATATGAATCATTTTGATAATGAGTTCTCGATAAGTGAATGAAGATTATTATATTTCAATACATATTATAGCGTTTTTTACCCCGGTGGCGGCATCTACTGCGAGATTCCAGAAGACTAAGTTCTTTTCGGTTCCTTTTTTCCTGTGCCGAAACCTCACCTTGCCAGTTCGATATTAGGAACTACAGTTTAGCGATGGATTTTTTCTCGTACTTCTTGATTTGCACCTTAGTTATACCGATGTTCACTCTTTGCTTAATAAATTAATAAATATAATTGGAAATGAGGATTTAAATAAGTTATTGTGGCAATTACTCGTTAATATAGTTTTTTGTTGCACCCAATGAACATTAAAACACCACTAAGGTGGCCTCGCGGAAGGTCGGTGTATTGAACAAGGTGACACGGTTCTTCTCGCCCGATAATCTGTATCTTTTATACAAGACGCAGGTTCACTCCTGCATGGAGTACTGCTCTCATCTTTGGGATGGCTATGCGCAGTATTTGCTTGATTTGCAGTCTCTTGAGCCTCTGCAGTTGCGAAGAGATGTCGTCTCTATGGCAGTTCTCTATCGCCTACATCATGGAGAGTGTTATGACGAGCTCTTCCAATTCGTCCCACCTTCTCCCTTCCTCTACAGGACTACACGTGCTGGCCTGAGGAGTCACCGTTTCAGAGTCGAAAATATGCGATCCCGAAATAAACGGTTTGGCTCTCCTTTCCTGTGCCGATCGGTGAAAGCCTGGAATTTACTACCAGCGCACGTGTTTCCTTCCCACTTTGATCCCGGGTCTTTTAAGCGGATCGTGAAAAAGCATCTCACCAGGCCACGGAAGACATACATAAAAAAATGCATAGTTACACATTTCTTATTACAAACGTATGTTACACAAGAAAAATGTCCTTCAAAATATGATAATACCGTCACAACTTTATATAAAACAATCTACAAAAAATTTAAGTGCTCATTTTAGTGTGTTTATTAAATTTTAAGTTTCATTTGCTGATGCTAAGACAGCGAACCACCTATACATATGTATTTATAATATAACTGTAACAGGTCAATGTCCGTACATTCAAGATAATTAAAAAAACAATATGTGACTTTTTATGGCTGATTAAAGCAACCTAATCAGTCATTATTAGAGCAACAGAAGCCAAAACTAGAATTTCTATGATGTCTCTGTTTCTGTCTGTGTGATTATATACGCATCACACAAATAACTAATACGTAGAATTGAGTGCAGTTGCGGCCGATGTATTGCTAGGAGTGTAAGTAAAAATATAGGTTCCCTTTTAAAGCAGAAGAATATGTTGTGGTTCTAATTTCCACACTTATGTAGTGGCAAGCAAATGGTATAATAAAAAACATGATCTTTTTTTTATTTCTTTTATTTGCCCGTTAAATAGAAAACGGATGGGTGTAATGATTTACACATGAACATAAATTAATTTTAAAAGTCTTGAAAACCCCTAATAATGCTAGTCTATAAATAAATAAATTTTGGTAGTTCTATCACAATGCCCTCACATATCGTATAATACACGTATCCATGCCGTTTCGTCTACAGATAGATATATTATATAAGTGTAATATCGGCTCAATTTAGTTATTTAGTCTTCTCTGGGCTTATAACATCTTTTGTAACTTTGTTCTCAGCGTATTCTTCATGGCCTTCCGCGCCCCATACTGGGTGAGTACCATCACCAGTTCTTTTCACTCGCTTCTGAATTACATCAGTAGAAACTGTTTTTAAGTCATAAGCCCAACCAATCTTTGCCATAAAATCGATGAACATCTTTGTGGTATTTAAAGAATACCCTCCGAGTTCAGCGGTTTTGTAATCCCAGGGAAAGGTGTGGTGATAATTGTGGAAGCCTTCTCCGAGTACTACAAGAGATACAGGTTTGGTTTCTACGGGATTAATATGTTTGTCATAAGGCTTGATTCCCCACAAGTGGGCAGCTGAGTTTACAAGCCACGTCACGTTTAGGACATACACATAGCGGAATACAGCACACACAAAATATCCGTTCCATAATGATTCACCCCACAGAGTTGGAATATAGGAGGGTAAGATGAAACAGGCCAGCGGCATAAGTATCAAGTAATATCTAAAACAAACAGATTACAAGATTAAATTTTTTATGTCCACTTAGGATCAATTTTATAACATTTTAAATATAATGTGAGCTGCAGAGATGGACGTGATATGATACACGTTAGAAGCACTCATTTATGTTGTATAATACTCTGTCAAGAAAGTACAGGGAAAAGGTGAATAAAATACAAAATGTTAACTAATGTTCCAAATTTATTGTATCGCCTTCAAAGTAGGCCCCTTCATAAATAATACACTTACGCCAACAAATAATCCAGTTATCAAAACATTTTTTAAATGCGTTTTCCGGAATCGATCTTTAGTTATCGCTACGAACTCTCTTTGATATCTTCTATAAACTGAAAACGAGTACCTCGAAGTGGTAATTTTAGTTTAAAAAAAGAAAAAAGACGGCCGTAGCTATATCCGGTGAATACGTTGGTTGTTCGATGGTGTTTGTTGAGTTTTTGGTCAAAAACTCGTTCACAATGATGGACTTGTGCGATAGTACGTTATCGTGATGTAATATCCAAGAATATTATTTCCACTAATTTGGACTTTTTCGACTAATTTGCTTTCTCAAATGCCGCATATCGCGCAAATAGTATTCTTTATTTACAGTCTGACTTTCTGGCAATAATTCCAAGTACACAACACCTCGATAGTCAAAGGAAACAGTCAACATGGCCCTGACTTTTGATCGACTTTGTTGTTTTCGGTTTCGGTTCAGTTGAAAGCCGCCATTCCGAAGCTTGTTGACTAGTTTGCATGTGAAACTTGTAAACCCATGTCTCATCTCGGTCAGAATTGACTCGTTCTAGCATGTCTTCAGTGGCTTGTACGTGATTGACGTCATAAAGTATATTCAGATCTATCGGGACGAGTCGAGCGGCACCGTATTTATGCCCAAGTGATCGTTTAAAATGATACGAATGGATTTGTCAGGCACAGAAAGTTCAGCTGCTATCTCTCTCAAACTTGAATGAGGATTTTCAGTCACAATTTTCTTCACTTTAGCGATGTTAACTTCAGTTGAAGACGTTGATGGCCGACCAGAGCCAGGCAAATTTTCCAACAAATCTCGACCACCTATGAATGTTCAAGTTACCACTCATATGCTCAAGTTTTTGATAAAGTCGATTCACCGTAGCCTTTCTGTAATATTTTCAGTGACTCTGAATATGAAATTTTATTTGAAATGCAAAATTTGAAACAAACTCTTTCGATATTTTTATCTATTATAAAAATCGCAAAACACTCCTGAGATGAGGTTACGAAATCGAGTAAAACAAACTTCGCGCAGATGTAGAAAACAATTGTACTAACTTAACCACAAAAGAGAATTGTTTGAATTTAATTGAAATTAGAATTAAATTATTAATTCCCCATACTTTGTTGACAGAATTTATACTCGTATTACTGAAATGAGCTCTTTATAACTGTGTAACACACCTTGAGTTATTCATGATGAATGTTATGTGAATTATGGCAAAGAAGTACCAAATACACTGCTTGTTTTAAAATGTTCCGTAACTATAATTAAAAATTCAAGCCTTTCCAGCTACTTGTCGCAGTTACACAAAAATGCTAGTAGATAAAAAAAAATACTGATAGTTACGTGCGAGTGATGCGCTGATAGGCATTGCTGGTGTGTACACTGTTCAATCAAAGCTACATTAACAGGTCTCAGTGGACCTGTGCAAAAAAACTTGCATCATAAAAACAAAATGACTAAAAATTTATTTGTTGATTTATAGACATCAAATGGTTCTTGGTGTAATTTATAATTTTTTATAGTAATTGAAGCGTGAGGGGCTTCATTTTTAGTGGAGTTCCTCTTTCAATGTACGAATTGAATGGTTTCATTTAAAATTTTAAGCTACTAGTAAAATATAAGAAATATTATCATTAAGCAATGAACTTTGTAAGTGACCATAGAATTGTAAGAAAAAAATGAAGCAAGAAAATAATAATAAACTTACTTTTTTTGGAAACGAAGAATAGGATCAGCTTTGAGGTCGCTCAAGTCAATGTTGTGCCCTTTAGCCTTAATTTGAGGATGTTTTCTGACGAGAAGCCAACCGACATGAGAGAAGAAGAAACCTCGGGTTGCATTGTGAGGATCTGCGTCCGTCTCAGAGTACTTGTGATGCATGCGATGATCTCTAGCCCAGTCTATTACGGCATCCTAAAAAATAAGAGTGTAATATTGATTAACAGAGAGTCACAACAGGGCCATATCTTCACTCCATGAAAACAACTTAAACCGCCGATTAAGATTAATCTATGATTATGTTATGATTAATCTTTTTTGCTCGTTTTTGATCGATATTGATAACGGCAACAGGTGGACGCTTGAAATATTCACAGAATATTTGGTTAAATATTCTGTGAATATTTGGTTAAAAATAAATAATTAAATTAAAATAAAACAAATATTTAAGGGGGCTCCCATACAACAGAAATGATTTTTTTCCGTATTTATAGATAGTGGAACGGAATCCTTCGTGCGTGAGTTTGACTCGGACTTGGCCTGTTTTATTTTATTATAATCACAAAGTATAATCAATTACTTGATAATTTACTAAGTAAGTTTACTATAAGATATGTTTTAGAGTGAAAATAGCAACTGCTATAGGTTAACAATGAGTGAACTTGACATTATGTCCTTTCACATTATCGTACGACAGAATACATTATGTATGTATATGAGATACATTACCTAATTATTGTCACCTATTATGTACACTCGTATTATAGCTGCGTTGTCACTTAGTTATTCAGTATAGATATTATGTAAACTGTAAATTTGTAAAACAAACATATTTAGTTAATTCGTCAACTTTTATATTTTTATTTATTGTATAGGGGGATAGACGAACGGACGGGTCACCGGACATATGGTAAGTGATACCCCCCGCAACCGCCATGAACATATATGGATCGTGGACACCTGTAACTGAAAAGTAGTAAGTGCTCTCCATCCGCCTTTGATTGTGATGAGATGGGGGGAGGGGAAAGAAGAGAGTGGGGTGAGGGGAGATGAAAGAGAAGAGCGGGATTTGAACTTCTAGTACAATCACTCACTCATCAATATAATGCAAGCATTGTTTGTCTACCGGTTTTCTGTTAGGCCGTGGTATTACTTCAGCCTTTTCTGCTAGCTGTTAGGTGCGTTGCATTTACTATCATTGCTCCCTCCTAAGTGTCGCACCGTGATGTTTTGTTGTTTATATTATATATACACGTAGTAAAACTATAACAGGCTGCTGTCTGTAAGTTATAGATATAAAGAAAAAATATATTGGTAAAAGTGGTCTTTAGTAGATCCACAGAAGCTAAAACAAGTTTTTTTTAAATGTCTGTATATCTAACTGTATCACAAATGTATTGCTAAAGGTGTAAGACCCCATTTTATCTAGTCTCTGCACAAATAAAAATATATAAAATATATTAACGTGGGAAAGCCATGCTCCGGCACGTATGGGCCGGCTCGACCGCAGTATTATCACGGCCTCACAGAAAACCTCTGTAAAACAATGATCGTGTGATCGAGTCAGTGAGGTTACCGGAGGCCCACCCCTCTTTCCCTTCTTTACTAAATGACACAAAAACCAAATGCATTAGATTTCAACCTTTGGTTTTTGTGCCATTTAGTAACGAATTATTTACCGTAAACCAATCTTGGACCTGAAAAATAGAGTTATTCACTTCGTCAAGATTTTGTGACTATTAGTCAGTCAGTCTTCTTTAAATATCAATTATGTGACCTGCAAATAACACTATTTTCTATTGATTTAGAAGTAAACAGGGTAAATCATTAATATAAACTAAAAAGAGGAATGGAGCCAATATTGAACCTTGAGGAACGCCCTATGCCATTTCAGACCCTTAACCCCTAACGAGTTTATGTCGTTTACTTGAACTTTAACTTTTCTTTCTTTTAGGTATAATCTAAGTAAATCAAGAGCTGTATTTCTAATTCCATACTGCCTTATCATAATCGAACGCTTTGGAGAGGTAACAAAAGATTCCAATGGCATCCTTTGCTTCTTCCCAGGCGTTAAAAACGTTCTTTATTAGGGTGACACCACCGTCAGTGGTACGTCCTTTGTGAAACCGTACTGTTGTCCATTAAAGATGGCATTTTTGTTATTTTGTTAAGTGACGTAACATTTGATTGAGAATCAACTTATCAAACACTTTACCGAGAACTGGCAAAATTGAGACAGGCCTGTAATTGTCGCCATATGGCTAGCCGCGAGGGGGTGAGGTCCGCGTGTGTCTGGACGTCACCTTATTGATAGGTTACCTTCAGTTGGTACCTGCATAGTGCGGGCAGGCGCTAAAAGGGGTCCGGATGACTTGCTAAAGCCGTTCCCGGACCCATTTTACTTCAAGCGCAGTATGGCACACCGTGTGGTTTTAGTCGGTTCGATTCCGACACACCGTTCCACCGAAAACCCCGGTGGGATGACAGCCCGAGGGGGTTTCCACACGTAAAAAAAAAAAACAAGGGCCTGTAATTGTTAGGTTCTTTGCTATCGCCGCTTTTAACAAAGGAACTACTGTACTGTATTTCATGAGATCAGGGAATACTCCTTGGTCTGTTGTCAAATATGAAAACTAAATAGGGCACAATGGTTTCGATAATAGCACTATAGAAATTCCCCAAAAGATCTTCTGTTGATTTAATTTTAAGATCTTTAAAAGCTTTTATAACAGCCTGGGGGTTGGTATGCTCAATCCTAAACTCCAAAGAGACTTTACATCCTTTCAGAGTAAAGCAGCAGAACGGTTAGGTGAAGAATTTAAAGTTTTAGTAATTTTTACAGGAATATTAGCGAAAAAGTTTTCAAATTCCTGAGCTGTTTCTACATCTGAGTTGATGAGACCATTTGCAGTCTCTAAATTAAATTTAGTATTACGCTGATTTTTTCTACCTGTTTAATTATTTATTATTTGCCAAGTAGTTTTTGTTTTATCATTAGCTGATTCTATTTTATTGCTAATATAATGCGCTTTAATTTACACACAGTTTTTAAAGTTTCTGGATATTTTGACATATATTCATTACAGCTTATATTATTCATATGTTGCTTTAGGCCATAGAGTTCAAAAAGTTTTCCCTACTTTTACGAATACCTGGAGTGAAGAGAGAAATATATGTGATACACAGACAAATGGTATTTGTAGAAGCCGATGTAATGGACAGTCGGAAAGACTATGTTATACCAAATTGATGACACTCATAATAATACTGATTTATGAGTTATTACAGTCTTCGTTTGGACATTTAAGTAGTAAATTGCCTATTATATTACGCGATATTTAGTATGTCTTAATAAGTCTAACCGTAGTGTAATAGAGTTAGTCAGTTAGTCAGTCTTACTATACTGTGGGGAAATGCCTCTGATATTCAGTCTGTCTTTGTGCTTCAGTAGCGGGCTATCCGAGCAATTTATAATTTAGATAATCGTCATTAGCTGAAGCAAAAATTCAAAGAAATAAACATAATGGCATGCCAGTATATCTATGAAAACTTGATTTACTTTTATATAAAAAAAAGGTCAGTTTATTAAAAAAAGTCATATAAACTCCTATAACAAACGAAATAAACATAAATTTGTTGTACCGGCCTCGAGGCTCCAAAAAACTAAAAAGTCGTTTCTAGGTCAATGCATGCAATTTTATAATAAAATCCCTGATAATATATAAACTTTAAGTCTAAATAATGAATTCCACTGTAAAACGAAAGTTTTGCTTTAAAGGTTAACCAACTTTCCTCTTTAAAAAAAAAAAAACTATCAAACGCTAATGTATTATTTCAATTTCTACAAAGTGTTTATTCTGGTAATAGTGCTGCCTAAAAATATATTTGAAAGAATCTTCTCTGCTCCTGTTTTTACACACAAGTCTTTAAGAATTTAAGATATTATTATAATAATATTTTAACGTATCTAATAAAAGTTAACGTGCAGTTTTAGTTAAACGCAGATATATTTTTCTACTAGTTAAAACGTAAGTCCAAATGTAAGAAAATTACGTAAAATGAAAATAATATTAAATTAAATTATTAAAAGTATATAATCCGACTGCATTATTAATTTCTATCCAATTCAATTCAAATGACACCACACATATCGAATCCTATTAAGTCATCTAGGTTCCAAAAAGAAACATCATACTGCATATGTACATATTCGAAAAACATAACCTTCCTTCTTGTGCAGTCAGATAAAAATAACTAAGTAGGTACGTTTTGATAGGAGTAGTGATATTAAAATGATAACAGTTTGTAGCTAATTTCAAGACTATATATAACTTTTAACAGTGTTATTGAAAAGATAACCTAATGTTTATTTTAGAAAGTACTGGATCAATCACGTAGTCATGTTGATGCGAGTTTAATTGTGAGTTAAAGGTTACCTATTGATAATTGTGTGAAATTGTGCGTGGTTATCATGTGCACGTCTTTGACACAAGGTCACAACACATGTGGAAATCACATGTTGTTAAATAAGATACGATTGTTCATTATCATAATTAGTGAATAATTGTTTATATTATAAACAGAAATGGAGAACTCAGGAATGTTTTGGTAATACAATTTCAAATTAACGTTACAGATGTGCGACGTTCCTACCTCTCCCTTTCAATATTCTCCCGGTTTAAGAATCGATTATTCCTAAAATGCCCGGTTAACGGCAGTCTACTGTTACGTCAGTGGGACAAAATTCTAATTGACAAAATGTGGTTGTTTAGGAAAGCCGTAGTCGGCTGGAACTACCATGTCAGAGAGTGCCATAATATAGCAAGGCAATGTTATACTTATATACTAATTAAATAAATAAAATAGTCATCTATGTAAGACGTTCACAAAACTCTGCACGTCACAGCGGATGATCTTTTTCGCATAAATGACTTCATTGAAAAATTGAGTAGCACTTGAGACAGATGATGGTGGTGATGAATGTTTAAACAGCGATGAGTGAGTATAAATTAAGCTGCTCAGCCTGTCAGTTTCAAGTCAGTTCAGTTGTTGATCATTTGTCATTAATTTCAATATATGAAAAGTACACGACCGAACATCATCTGACGTGCAATGTAAATAATTCACAAGTTATGTTGTTTAAGACCCTGAAATATTTAACCTATTAACTTCTGTGAAATTTTGTTAAAAAGTGTAAGTACTAAGGTCTAATATGCATTATCAGATAATTTGAGAAATAATGAAGATTTAGAAAGGCAAAGTCGTATTGCTTGTAAAAGTTACATGCTGGCAAGACGCTTTCACTACTGTTCTAAGCAAGTCAAATTAAAATGATATAAGTACACGCAGTGCCTATAACAGTATGCGAGTACAATATAAGAATGCCTTAATACGAGCTTATGAAGAGACTACGATATGTAACAATACGATAGTAGCTGCAATTTGCTGCCATATTGTTCGGAAAGAGAACGAACTTTAAATTTCTTTTAAATTTTGTAATTTAATTTTATTTTGTTTTATTAAATGTATTTTAATTATAATTGACTTAAGGGCTGCCCTTACAATGTAATGTAAAAATATTAATTATAAAGTAAATTCAATGGGTGATTTACCTGATATAAGCGATTATTATTATTATTAATAATACATCTCTGCCTACCTCTGCCATAACCGTATGTATGTATGTCGATTTCAACAATATACTTGTATCTTGAAAAGTAAACTTTTAAGGTCAGCAGATGTATGCCCAAATTATGAATATCTTGCGACAGATTTGATAATAAGTTACGTATAATCTTATCGTAGTAAACACGACGCTATAACGTATACGTCAAAGCGTCTTGTTTACCACGATAAGATTTGAGTATGATTGATTTTGCAATAGATTAATAACACTAAACGTCAAACGTCACAATAAACGTCATTTGTATTGAATTATACTAATAATCAAGTTCAAAAGCCAAAACACGAAAATTCTTTACCCGAGTGTGCATGAAGGAGAGTTTCGCGTGTATCTATGTTTGTTTGTGTCATTTAAATTGCTTTAATAGTGGGAGTCACATATGGTATAAGATTTCGAGACGACGCGACGTCAGCAAAAATATTTAAGTTTATGTTGCGGTCGGCTTCTATACATGTGTTTGTTTGTTTATTCCCTGGACAATTATTTATGTGATGAGCACGAGTACTTATTCTGTCGGGTTGTAATTTTTATATAATATGTATATATTTAGAAATATATAAGTATGTTTATCGGTTCTGTCGGGGTTCACAGTGATTTCCTTTCCAGGGTACACCTGAGGCCCCGGCCAGAAGACTCCATGTCGGAACACTGTGTGGTTTTAGTCGGTTCGAGTCCGACATACCATCTTACCGTTAAGGCCCAGGTGAGGTGATGACCCGTACGGGTTTCCACACACAAAAAAAAAAAAAGTATGTTTATCGGCAGTCCGGTTACCATTTCCTTTGTTTAAACTGCAACCCCTTCGGTTGCAATACTACAAGCTCTGCTTAGTTTGTGGTCAGACGACTGTGTGTGAGATATCTGGTTTTTTTTTATACTATTGGGGGACAGACAAACAGAAAGAAAGAAAAAGTAGAAAGCTACATACAATACGTTTTAAGTGAAAATAGTATATAAGCGAAGATGATCCGTAATCGTACGATGCCAGTAATCGAAGATAATTATTACGATACAAACTTAAATGAGTGGTATTCTTATTTATTAAAAATAAACGGTTTTATAGCCGTGTTGCTCTCGGTGTAGGGCTATCCCATTACGTCACGTCCGTGTCGTAAAAAGCGACTGAGGGATTGCACTGTTATCTATTAGATGATCGTATATATACAGTGTATACAGTGCCCGGGTGCCGGTAATAGGAACACTATTACGTAAATGAGAATAAATTTTATAGAGGCATGAGTGTATGTATGTGTTCTAGAGTCCACGGTAGATCTTTATTGAGGATTGCAGCGTCCTACCGCCGATTATTACCATCTATTATACATCACCGGAATTCCAGGCATCCCCAAAATAAATAATTAATTATGATCCATTGATTTATTTTTAAATTTTCCGTAAATACCATCATTACTGTATAAATATTATACAGTTTGTTTATCTACTATTAAAGTTTAGACGCCCTGTTTTGTAAGTTAGAAATTAATATATAAGTAAAAAAAAACTCAGTGCACACTAACTTACCTGGAACGCTATTGTATTGAAAAATGTCAACAAGAGACGCAGTGGTAGACGTGCCTTGTATGATTTGTGTGCCCATAGCCTGTGAGATCCTGCTGTTATTCCAAAACCCGAACATATGTAGAGACCAAACGCTGTAAATAATAAAAAAAAAACATTCATCATTATTATATCTATAACTGTAGAAATAAACCTAAGCTGTATAGAATAGAATGAGGACACCCCATTTTTTTATACTATAGGAGGAAGACGAACAGACGGGTCACCTGATGGTAAGTGACAACCGCCGTCCATGAAACCTGCAACTCAAGAATAGTATATAAGTGCGTTGCCCGCCTTTGTAGGTGCTGAGGGATTGGGAGAGGGGAAAGAAGAAAAGGGGGATAAGGAAAGAAGGAAGAGAAGAGGAATTTTTTGGGCGGAAACCTCACTCATTTTAGGAAAACGCAATGAACGAAAGAAAATCGATTTACTGAGAGGCCGGGGTATTACATCGGTTGAGCCGGTCTATTCGTGTCTGAGCATGACTCCACCACTGTTACATGTCCGGGTGTCGTAAAAAGCGATTTAAGTATTGGACTTATTATCATGCAGACAATGTATGTATATATGTATGTATTATACAATACAGTACATACATATCCGATTGCTTGATTGCACCGTATCACATAAGTGGAACTGAATTACGATATTCAAAAAGTGGGAGTTTATTTTCCTCTCCAGACCCCTGCTATTATAAGGGCGTATCTAAACCATAAAACAGTGGCATACTTCCTTATGTGTATATCATTGCATGTGTATTAAATGACTTCATAGTGAGCATTTTTTGTTACCGACAATTTAAATAAAAACATAATGTTCCTAAATGGCTACTTTATTTCCACTGATCAGCGGTTTGTCTACTGTAGTCGTAAATCAATTTATATTCATTTTACACTTGTCGTTTCATGAGCATAAAGGTGAATATAAGGGTTGTAGGGTGATTATATAGCCATTATCCTTTAAATTAACGGCACTTTATTGCAAAAATAAAAAATAGGATTAGTAGTTCCTGAAACTATTGAATTCAAACAAACAAAGTCCACCTCTGTATAATTTTAGTATATTAGAATAAAAACTTTCATGATTTATTTAAATATATACTGTTTTAATTACATTGGTATTTAATTACACTCCGTGTATCGTCCGGTACCGCCACGGCTGGACGACTTACTCCTTGAAAAATGCCTCCCTACGAGACCGAAACAAATCGGGCATCCCCGAAAAACCCACGTAAGCAAAACCGTATATTTAAATAAATATAAATTTTAGTATAGTTTTGCTTTAAAATTTAATTCACTTTGCGTTTGAGATTATGAAAAACATATACATGCCTATGCTCACGCTTGAATCCCCTTAGGGTTAGGCAGATGTGTAAAAGGCATCCACATTTTGAAAATCAGAATATCTCCAATCTCATTTCTCTCTTCCGATGGGTGTCGGAAAAAGCGTCTAAGGGATCTATCAGACAGTATGTATATGCAGTCATGCAGGACCCGGATGAGGGCAATAGGTATATCACCTATTAAGAAAGTTGAAATAAATTACTAGTTTCTCTTCTCTTCTTCTTTTTTCGTCTCTTTTAAGAAACTGGATTGTCCTTTAAAAGAGATAACTCCCGCAGGCCTACGCTGTTTCTTCTGCATATCAATGACATGTTAACCCTTGGCAATATACATTGTTATGCAGACGACAGTACCAGTGCACGGGCGATATTTCGGGCATCCTACTGCCAAGCTGGCAGACGTTGAGGAAAAACGACAGGAGCTTGTCGCTGAGCTCGACCGGGTCTTGAGCCGCATTTCCCAATGGGGCTGTGAGAATCTGGTCGAGTTCAGCGCCAAGAAAACACAAGCGTGTGTGTTCTCTAACAAAAAGTCTCCATTCCTTCCCCTTCCTACTCTTCAGAGCACTCAACTGCCACTGCAGGATAGGCTTAGTATTCTGGGTATGGATATTTGCCGGGATCTCAATCCGCGCGATTACATCGAGAGTGTCACTAAGGCGGCTTCGCGTAAGCTCGGCGTTTTGAACAAGGTGAGACGGTTCTTCTCGCCCGAGCAACTGTGTCTTTTGTACAAGACCCAGGTTCGCTCCTGCGTGGAGTACTGCTCTCATCTCTGGGACGGCTATGCGCAGTGTCTGCTTGACGCTCTCGATCGGTTGCAGCGGCGCGCAGTCCGCATTATCGACTGTCCTGAGATCACCCAGTCTCATGAGCCTCTGCAGTTGCGAAGAGATGTCGCCTCTATGGCAGTCCTCTATCGCCTACATCACGGGGAGTGTTCTGATGAGCTCTTCCAATTGGTCCCACCTTCTCCCTTCCTCCACAGGACTACACGTGCTGGCCTGAGGAGTCACCGTTTGTGCGTCGAAAATATACGTACCCGAACTAAACGGTTTGGCTCTTCTTTCTTGTGCCGATCGGTAAAAGCCTGGAATTCTCTACCAGCGCACGTGTTTCCTTCCCACTATGATCCCGGGTCTTTTAAGCGGGGCGTGAAAAAGCATCTCACCAGGCCGCCATAGTGTGGGTCACCATGCTGCATTGACTAGACATGCAATGAGGATGGTGACCACCACTCTTTGACTCCACTTATTGCTTTCCATCAGGCAAAGTGGAGTTACTATGGTAGGCTAATATAAAAAAAAAAAAAAAAAAAAAGGCTCTAGAATTATAGCGGAGAGATTATTTCCTGTATCGCGGGGGACTTTACTGACGTTCAAACGGACATAAAGAACACCCAGACTGAGAACTACAATTTGAAGATTACACAAAGTGCAGTCAGTGCCTCTCGGCGCGGGAGCGTACTGACGAGATGACCATTTAAAACAATGCACCAACCGGGCTGACTGCACGGATCATTGTAGACAGTCATCATTTATGTACGAATGTAAATATAGAATACTATCAGCTCTATATCTTAAATGTTATGCGATGAACAATCGTGTTAATAGGTTGTCCACGTAACACATGCGGTATCATCATGCTCTCGAGGTTCGATGTAGTTTTATTTAAAGTTACAGAATCTCGGATAATATTTGCACTCATATTATTAAGCAACAATACCTTCCTTCACTTTCTATGTTCCCTTTCCTGTCAATATATCCCAAATTTTTTAGTCTTATTCCCAGCGCCTTGATGACGCCAAGAGGCTTAAATTATTATCGGCAAAATGTAGGCGGTACTTACGCTTCTGCCGATCGCTTTGGGGAAATAGGCGTGAGTTATGTATGTATGTATGTATTAATATTTCGTAGGAAGATAAGTTCTAATATTTGATAATCGGTAATAATAAATTAATTGGTATTAGTTTGTCTAGTTATTAGTGATCCTGACTGCTAAGTTATAGGTCGTTGGTTTGACTCCAGCACAGGACAAATTATTGAGTTAAAAGCATTATTATGTGTTCCATCTGTGGGTGTTATTTTTATAATATGTATATATTTAGGGTGCCTCGTTTTAGTCTAAGTACAATGAAACTATTTGTAATTTGCATAAAATAATTGCTAATTACGAAAATTAAATATTCCTTTACGTTGCTTTATATTTTTCTGTATGTTTTGATATCAAGGTCATCAAAAACATTAACGCACAAACCGGATAGTGAACGGTTACCTTCGTTTTCTATTTCGCTTATTAGTGTCCAGTTTCAAAAGTTAATATTAATTCTAAAAACTAAATGATTGTTTAAATTAATAACTAGTAACCCTTGAAGAGTATCACTACCGACCTTCTGGCTTCATCAATCATATGAATCAAAACAGGTGGTGTTTAATAACTACCATCACACAGTTCAGATTAGGTCTGAGATTGGACGGACGCCAAATGACATTATTATCATCTAAACTACGTATCAATGCATTCGACCACTGGAGAGCCATGCTCGACCGCAGTAACACCGGAAGCCCAACTTCCCCTCTCCTCTTTCCCCTTTCTCTCACCCCCCCCCCCCCTGTCCTCAGCGCCACCTCATGAGTTTCCTTCCAAGATTACTTAAAACCAAGTATGTGCAATATTACAAACTTGGTTCCAAGTATAGCTTTTTTTTAATGTGGAAACCCCCCCAGGTCATCAGCTGACGGAGTGGTGGTATGTCGGACTCGAATCGACTAAAGCCACACAGTGTTCCGTCACAAATTGCAATGGCCCCGAGAATACCCAAACAAGGAAGCCTCCGTGAACCCCTGCAGACCTTGGCCACCTCACCTGACTAGGGTTCTTGCGGGACAATAGACTAGAGTCGAATTAAACTACTCTATTTCTAGTGCCAGATTAAACTACAAAGGAATATTTCTAACAACCTAGTCAATTAATTTGATTCATAGTTAATACATAAATACAAACACATAAAAAAAAATTACGTTTTAATTATGAAAACCTGTATCCTATGACCTGACGCCTATATCCCTGAAAGAGTAGGCAGAGATGTATCAGAGGCCAACTTTTTTTGTCCCGTTTACTTAAATAAGCGCCTATTACGTAGGTTGGACTACACAGTGGTACAGGACGGGGATGTACATAAGATCGTACTATATAGTTTAGCAAAAACGTATCACAAGTAATATCTGAAACAAAGAAGTCCAACAACAGCTTATTATTTTTTTATTATATTATTATTTTTGTGTCAAGGGACTTTACAAACATTCAAACAACGGACACAAAGAACAACCAGACTCAGAACAAAAATTTGAGGATTACACAAAGTTACTTCGAACGAAGTAACTTCTTACACAAATTTAATCAAAGTCAGTTCAGCCACTTAGCCGTGAAAGGTAACAAACAGACAGACATAATTAGACAAATTTATTAATAACAGAGTAGTAATAATAGTATAGATTCATTAAATAATATTATTCATCTAACGTTATTATCGCAAGTCTGATTGTTTTCTGTTATAAAATATTGTGAAAGTGTTGTTATGGGCCCTTACGCTTTAGTCACTTCTGTAAACACAAATTTATTTATGACCATATGACCTGTGATAGGGTCTCTATTTGCTCACATTAACATCGTTTTACAAAATCAAACTTTTATCGCATATCTTACTCAGTACAATATCAACCTGAACCCCCTCCTGACACAAAAAGACTCTCACACTACGAATTAGTTCTACATATGACGGATACAAAGAACACCAAGACTGGGGACAGCTATTTGTGGATCACACAATTTTTTATCCAGTGTTAGATTCAGACTCACGAGCTCAGGCTCAGCAGTCAGGGTCACTAATGACTTCACTAGCAGGTCTGTCAAATCTGTAAATCATGTGAAATAAAAAGTCACTCACCAAATAGTTTAGTGAACCACATTGCTTTAAAAAGGAACAAATAAGCTCCATACACTGCTCCTAAATGCAGCGAGCCCATTAAAATCACATTTCTCCACACGATCTTCCATTCCCGTTTCTCTGCTGAAGGAGGCACAATGACGGGGGATGTATCAGCATCTTCATTTATTGCGTCTGTTTCATACAATACCCAGGAGCCTTTCGTCTGCCCTTGAGGAGGCATTATGACTGAAAAGAAAAATAGCTTTTAGATTTCAGCTTTCAGTAAGTATTGTAAGAAAGTACTCTGTGATTTCAAGACAAGCTCAATGCTTGGAGAGTATGGATAGACGTGGCAACACACATAGGGTCATATCTAGGGTAACTATACAATAATTTTCAATTTTCACATTAACTATCACACATGTATATGTATATAAAGTAACGTTAAAATGCGCTATTTGCTACCCTGACTTGCTTGAGGTATTGCTTAAACTCCCCCAATAGATATGTATAAGCTCCCTTTCCATCTCTTACTATATTCCCTTTCGTATATACTTTGAGAGCTGCGGTAGCGTGATAGCTATGGCGTCGGACTTGTTATCAAGTGGTGGCGGGTTCAAACCCCGCCCAGTACACTACAGTCTACACGACAATAGCCAGTCTATTGCGTCTCTTGCGATTTGACTGCATTGTAACCGGCAAAATGTGGCCATTATGCGCAGTATGTATATACGTAAATTTAAAAATTAGATGCTACATGAGTCCATTAGGTCATGTAAAGATCAATGTCAATTCATGTTATGCTACTAATTTAAAAAAATAAAATGTTGCGGGACCTTTAGCACCTATTGTTTCAATTAAATTAAAGCATTTAGAGTTTGATTATAGCCGGATTGACGTGTATAATTTGCAAAAATTATGTAATATAATCAAGGTCAGTATACAATTACAATATAATGCAAACACTTGAATTAGAAAAGTAATTTTATGCATTTCCTTATCCGAATGAATAGTTGAAAACTGTTTCAAATTCAATTCAAAGATTCAAGAGATTGGCTGCAAGATAAAGTTTGCTATATCCTACTAGAATCGTTTCTTCGCGAGGTTCTCGATTCTATTATTCTAAATAAAGAGTTTGAGAACCAACGATACTTGCATTGGATAAACTAATGGTTAAAAGCGAGGTATACTTTCAGTGACTTTTTCGAGGTGTAGGGATTTTTATTCTATTGTATTTACGGAAATTAGAAAGTATTTTATACAAATTTTTGTCCCGTCTGGGAATCGAACCCACGACCTCCAGTTCAGCAGTCAGGGTCTAACTTACATGACACGGTGAATATATAACTATTTTATATTTATATATGTATGTAGTAATATCATTATGTATGTATTATTCATATAACGCACACATGTTATGAGTGTTTTACAGTTTTTTTTTTAATGTAATAACTATATATGGTTAAGGAACAGTTTCAAAATAAACGTCATCAATATTATTATACATATTTCATTTTACGTCGCAAAATTTAAATTAGTTAGCTTTTTAATTTAATTAAATAATAACATTATTCAAACTACAGTTTTAGTGTTTATTCTTCACAATTCACTTACATAACATTGAGGAAAGTCTAGTAAAGGGAAATTGCTTATAAAGATAGATTAAGGAGCTCAAGCAAGTCAGGGTCGCATACCTATCGTGTAACTTGAACTGGCTGGTGCCGGAAAGTCCGAGCACTCTATTATAAAATAGATAGAAGATATATTACCAAAAAATATTTCAAGTGCTCATTGTTTTAATTTAATGAATGCCTATTTTGCTTTTTTTTAATAATATATATTATTTTATTATTATTATTTTACGAAGATTACAATTGAATCAAATGCAGTTCCTTGCAGACGATTGTATTTTTTGAAGTGTGAAGAAATTTTTAATTTAATGCATCTGAATTTTTACTCTGTACTTATTTCAGAAAATCAATGTCTGTCTGTCTAGTTGTTCGACTAATTTCCTACACTGTGCGTACTTTACAATGAGCGATGTAAAAAATAAAAAATAAAATAATGTGATGTAAAAATATGAACGTGTAACAGAAGGACCGGTTTTTCTTTATATATTATCTAATCTCCACTCATTTAGCCATGAAATATTAACTACAAAACTTATGTCTTAAATAAAAACTTAGCTAAAGTATTTCCCTGAGGGTTCCGTACTAACTTAATAACATAGGTAATGAATATTTCATACACCACGGTCGAATGAGTGAGTCTAACTATATTCTAAAGGGAAATAAATTACAAATAGGTTTATCACTAAGCAAAATTAATTTACATCTACAAATTTATGTTCAACTATGCTTTGAAGCTGTTACAGTTAATTTGCAAAAATCAATAGGCAACTTTTGAGGAAGAATTTCGTGTTCCCGCGGCCCTTGACAGCAGGTGCAAGGAAGAAATACCGTGGTGGTTTTAACCGGTCAAGTCCGGCACACCCCTCCGCCGATGACCCCGGCAGAGGACAGTCCATGAGGATTTCCCCAAGTTAAAAAAAGGGGGCAACTTTTCGTTCAGCATAATTTAGGCCAAGTTATTTAATACGGGATAATCCTATTGCCGTCACTGTATATATGTATGTATACTATCTGATATATACCAGTATGAAAATCGAAAAACGAATGATAGTTATTGTTTTTGTTTTATTATGTTTGTTTATTTATGTTTGTTTATTCTTAAAAGAAAACGAATTAACAACTAACTAACTACAAACAACAACTCCCCATTGCCTGTATTTTTTCAAATAATATGCTTTTTCGAAACAATTGCAGTTTCTTTTTGTCTAAGTTTTTACTTACTTACGAGTGTAAAAAATGTGTGTAAATGATCAGCTTATTTTATACAACTTTAAAGGTTCGTGTAGTTAAATTTACGACTTTAATTTCAACTTGAAACTAACTTACTCGCGCTCTTGGGAAAAAATATCCTACAGAATTAACAAAATAACAACTCAAGAGTCGTAAGTGCTCTGCCCGGCTTTGGGGGTATGTAAAGTGGAAAAGAGAAATGAGAGGAGGGAGAAGAGGAGAAAAGGAGTTGGGCCTCCGAAAAAGGCTCGGATCACTCGAACTTCACGGCATCAGCTAGTTCGAATTTATGGTAGCAATATCAATTTCTTATTCCCTTTCCCTTCCAATAAACTCCCAATTTTCGTAATTTAATTCCAAAGTTCCCGAATGACGTCGACAGGCTTGCCCCTATTACGTAACGGGACTAAATTATTACATGCGTGACTGGATATATGTATGTATGTACCTACTAAATATAAATATATACGAATTTTGAGAGAATAATCCTATTTTTAACTAAAATCTTCAAGTGTACAAAACAATATATGTATGATGGTAAATAATGGTCATGACGATAGCTATGTATGACATTACGAACCGGCACAAAAACAATAAAATTGATGCCATTAGATGCTATTTCGCAGTGGTTTCATAGTAAATGATTTACCTACTACATCTGTTTTACTAAGTGGAAATAATTGAGTTTATTAGTTATATGCCTTTTTTATTTTCAAAATTGTTGTTACCACATAACTTCAGTTTTTGGAGAGGTATTCATGTTATAGACAGTCCGGATTACACAATATATCGAAATTCGAATATTAACTATCTACAATTACACAGATCACATTCTACATTTATGTACATTTATATCATAGTTAAAATTGTTCAATTTAACTACGAATTAAAAAAAAAATATTGACTGCACCAATGGCGTAGCGGTTTAAGTGGTCACCTCGCCAATACGCTGCCGCGACGAGTGTTGTGTCACCGATCCCCACACGGGACAACACTTTGTGTAATCCTCAAATTGTTGTTCTGAGTCTGGGTGTTTTTTGTGTCCGTTGCTTCAATGTTTGCGAAGTCCCCCGTGACACAAAAATAAAAATATAATAAAAATTTAATAAGCTATTGTTGGACTTCTTTGGTTCAGATATTACTTGTGATACGATTTTTGCTAAACTATATAGTACGATCTTATGTACATCCCCGTCCTGTACCACTGTGTAGTTCAACCTACGTAACAGGGGCTTTTGTCAGTAAACGGGACTAAATAACGGTTGGCAAAAAGTTGACCTTTGATACATGCGTGCCTACCCTTTGAACTGTAGGGCACAGCAAAGCTACTTACTACAAATACTTATAGTTATGTTACGAGAAAATGTACTGTGTTGCACCCTATTTATTTTATATCCTGAGAATGAAGTCCGAGATTATTTAGCTAGTTCAATAAGATGTAATAACCAGCCTATGGAACAAATTTTCGTCTGCCGTCCGGACCGATACGACCTTCAAACCTTCAAGAAAAGAGCGTACGCCTATCTAAAAGGCCGGCAACGCAAGTGTGACTCTTGGGCGACGGTAGTCACTTACCATCAGGTGACCCGTCTGCTCGTTTGCCCACTATCGCATAAAAAAAAGACGTTAGCTAGTCCGTCCGAGGCCCCCAAGAGTTGCCCCCCCCCCCTAACGATAAAGGCAGGGTGAGACAGAGGGCGGGGCGGACCTTCGAGAAGTAACATGTAAAAAAAACTTTGAACGAATATTTAATTATTTTTGTTTTGTAAAAATCAAATAAATTACTATAATCACTTTATTACTTCAAATATTACTTAAACGTAAGGAAGTACTTTATTAACATAAGTTAATTATGTTATTGCTATATTTATAAATATTTTACCTTACCTTAACCTTTGATTTTTTTTTTTTTTTTGCATTACACATTGTTGCATTAAGTAATGGTTTTATTGGTTTTAGAAATTAATTGGCAAGTCCTTAACTTTTGTATTAAATAACATTTGACACAAATAAAACAATTGTATTCTAAGTGAAGCATATGACAAGCAGGAACCTACCTATAACCTATGGCATAGGGTAGAAGTACAAATTTAAATATTATAAACAAAGTTAAATTCTAGCTAGTTCTTCATTCTTTAAATTTAAATTACCCCCGAATTTAAAATCCTTCGAAGAGAGAGAGGAAGCTGATGAGTGAAGAGAGCTGAACATTAAATGGTTAATCAGATTTTCTTGAAACGTAGTTAAGCAGACTTTCTATTAAGACACACCTTTCAAATGTTTCCTTATTTCTCACCCCTGTTCACCTCTCTTCAGATTCAAGTCAATCAAAATTAGTTCATCCATTCAGGAGCTATGATGCCACAGACAGACACACAGACACTTTACAATCTAATAATACCCTTCTTTTTTGACAGGAGTAAATAACTATGCCACAAGAGTACTAATATAGTTTAGTAAATATGTTCAATTCACTAAAAACTATAGATTCTAACATCATAATTATGAAATTTGACTGCCACGTCGGGGTCGAGGCTTCGATTCCCGCTCAGAGAAAATTATGTTTGGGTAGAAGTAGAATTTATTTATTATTACTGATTTATTCTACATATTCAAAGCACTTCACTATTTCAATTAACATTCTCTGTAATCTTAGAATAAAGAAATGATTTAGCAAATTAAAAAAAATGTTGATTACGATATTTTTGTAGTGATTATTAGGTTATTAGTATTTATGGCAATACAAAATAGATATATATATAAACAATGAATAGTTACGTATACACACGTACGTATAACAAAGATACCTAATGCCAATTTCTCCTTGTTTCCCCGCAATATATTAGTTTTTATTACTACAAAACTCACTAAACAAATGAGATTACCGGAGCTTATGGCCTATTACAAAAAAAAAAAAATATAATAACAGTACCATGAGACACCTTACGCATCGCTGTCTGATCTAAAAATAGGCGGAGCCTGTATTTTTTTATTTCAGTTAGAGCTTTATGACTTCAAACAATCAGCCAGTTTGATTTATAGGTATGCGAGTCCTTTCCTTTCTATTGTTGTTATTAAAAAGACAAGTCTCGCCTTAAGGAATAATTCAACATTTAAATAAACGGACGCAAAGAACACCCTGACTCGAGACAACTTGGATTACACAAATGTTTGTCCCGTTTGGGAATCGAACCCACAACCTCTGGTTCAGCAGTCAGGGTCACAAATCACTATACCAACAGGCCCGTCATGGTTATGTTCCCTATCCTGTGAATATATTCCATTTTTTTCTACCCAATTCCCCAAAAGTGCTTGGCCCCTGCTGCTCCCCAATAGGCTTGCCATATGTGCCAATGTGGGCAAAATGTGGGCATTCATCACGGCTCTGCCTAGCCCTTCGGGAATACATGGCTGAGCGTCTGTATGTATTTTGGTAAGCAGGCTGATGATGAAAAACTAAATTTTTACTTAGTTTACCTAATTTAGTTTCAATATTTGTGTTACATAGTTTGTGAAGCACGTAAAAGCGTGTTAAAAGAAGCAAAACCTTCATTCTGTTTTGCGTCGGGGTTACAAATAAAGTTGTTTCTAACACGTCAGTCACTTTCAACTTTAAAATATGCTTTGCCCGTCACAGTCAACAACAGAATATAAAACAAAACAGGAATGTGAACTGTCCTTGCCGGTTCCTAATTTAGTTTCCAATCATTTGCCAATTATTAGGCTAAGTGATCTTAATTTTAAGGAGACTTTTTTGAACATTGTTTTTCTTACCAAAACAAGATGTACTGTAATAACTAAAGATACATTTAATACATATGTAATAAACTTATTAACTAAAAGTAATATATTGCTTGCCTAACGAGTTGAATTAAAAACCGCATTTATTGTATTGACTCAATAATACCTACTGCAATAAAAATACATTAAAATTTTGCACACTGTCTACTTTATTATTAATTGAACAATAATCATAATCTGAAGAGGCCACAACAGACTAAACAAACAGTTTTACTTTTATGAGCCGACAAAAACAGAAAAAAAAGTCACTATGAACAACATAAAATACTCACATTGCAAAAATTGGATTCAAGAAAAGTTGTTTGCCTTTAACACGTAATACTTTGGCTTCGCTTTAGGCACGGAAAAGCCAAGCGTTCCAAGCTGTTACTGTACTAATTCTGTTATGGTCTGTACTACTAGTATAGCGGCTAGCACAAACTACGTACGATACGTACTAATTTGACTGCGGTGACGAGTGTGCGAGAGTGGCGTGATCTGAGTATGATGGGCTTACAATCGACCGGCGATCACGAGATAGATGATGCCTTGTGCCTTGTATACAATGAAAGAGGTGACAGTTCGCGGACTCACGTTGTCATACAGCCAAATGCATTATATTTAAAACAGTATGTTATCGCAACGACATTAGCGTGACCGACACCTTGACTATCATTTGTTGATAACTTTTATCACCATTTTTTTATATAAAACTTCTTGTAAGTAAAAAAAAATAATTCCTACGGCTTAATTTTCTTATCTGCTAAATACTAATATTAACTCTACAGTGTGTGAAGCTCATATGATTTCTTCGGACAAGTACATTGCACTTGAAGACAAAGTGTGTTTTTTCATCTATTATTTTTTTCATTAAGTTCAAAATGTTAACAATATGTATAAGTAGTTATGTTTGATAGATATTACTTAAATGGGATTCTAACGAAATAGACAAGGATTGCCCAGAGATATAAAAATGTACATGGTTATCCAAGCCTACATAATTTAGTAATTAGATAAATGACAATTTTATAGGTTATAGAAGCACTAATCTCGAACTGACATTATATATAAACACACGTAAAAAGAGGCAAGCTTATTGCGGTCAAACGGACATTTAGGGAATTAAAGATAAAAACAAGTTAAAAAACACATAAAACTGTATACCGTTTATTCATTTTCTACTGACGTTATCTCAAAACTTAAAACACTTTGTCAGTCCTACTATTAAGACCCGCATACCTTTTCACAAAAATATGGCTCAGTCACTCCTTGATTACCAATACCCCACCAAACCGTCACTGTAGGCGGATAACGCCCACGTTGTACTCTGCTGACTAAATGGGAAACTTATATTCAGCTTTGAGCATAAAATTGGTAATTGTGTTTATTAAATAGTAAAAAAAATCTTATAACTATTTTTTTTTTCTGTGACTGCCGTATACTTAAGGAGTTTAATTTTACCCCCCTATTCATATATAAATTATCAGTTAAATAATGACCAGGGCGCCTGTTATGAGCTGCTAGTCCGAAATCTTGTTTTAAAAAACTTAATATGGTTCAAGGTCCTATATTAATTTTACGAGATAAACTCTTTTGCATTTGGACAGGATTTCTTAGGAATCTTTCCGTCGCTGCTTTGATCACCTTTTTAGTATGAATACTACGTGGACGGCCAGAATTTTATCTGTCACGAACAAAGGAGGTTTCATTGTACCTATCAATAGCCTGGTACACAAACATTCGACTAATACCAAGCGGGTGGAGAGTTTTAAAAATTGCATTTTACTCCATACCTACTTTGTGTTATGCTATCACAGCAATTGGGTTGTCTTTATCACCCCACTCCATTTTAATATCAAAAAAATATTTAATAAATGCGTGTGCACGCGAAAATGAGAAAACACTATTAATATTCATATAAGAATAACAGATTCCAAATTCATAATCAAATCTAATAATAATAGGTATGTTCTTTTTTAATTGTAACAGTATTTATGGCCAGACTATATATATATTATTTATATAGTCTGGCCATATAATACTTGTTAGTTAGCTAGTTAGTTAGTTATCTCTAAGTAACCGTAACCACACTTGCTTATTATTTATTTATGCGGATTTAAAATTCATACTTACATATGCATTTATGTATTTCATTTGTTATAGGCTTTTAAAACTAATTTAGATTTTGAGTTATATACCTCGATGTGTAATTTTAAACTTTAATGAGGCAAACTATGCTAACGATTTTTTATATAAATAATTACTTGTTAACCCTTGCAGCTGAGCTAAATGATTGTGTTAGGAGTGAGTATACGCCCCCCCAACTGTATCCTTACGTTGTCGTCGTGGGGGGGCTTGCGCGAGTCAATGATCCCTGGGGCTGTGCCAGTAGAGCCACTCATGCCGGATTGGTCCAGGGGGAGACTCCAGACAAAACAGGATACCCTGTGGGACCCTTCCAAGGGTCACTCAGAGTTGCTCCGCTGTGCACAGCGGAGGAACGAGGACGGGCTCGGCGTGCACTCGCACTGCCACCGAGCAGACATCTGGATATTTGTCTCGATGCCACCGTCGGCATATCGTTATCCCGAAATGAGTTCCTCCGCTGAGAGTTTCTTAGCTGCCCAGACTGCGAGGAAGAAAACCTCTATAAAAAATTACCCCGAATCTCGTGTTCTGGTGCGTGACCATGGGATGCATGGCTGATGGGTAGTTCAGTCGCGAGCGTACTCCCAGCTGGGGCATCTGCGGACCCCTCGGTTGGGCATAAATTTTCGCTTACCCGGGTATTGGGGGATCTCTGCCCGGGTGGACCTCTAGTTCTCCCCTACTCGTGGGATTAGCTATGGATAATAATAATATTAAAAACACAACAAATGAAGAAGCAAAGAAGGAGAAGAGGAAGGATGAGTTTAACAAGGCGGACATTGCTTTGTCTAACGGCGAGGAAATTTTACAAGGAACGCCCATCTCGCAGGAGCTCCCAGAAGTCAATTTACCTTCTGGGAGCAGAAGAATTTCGGAGCGAGTGCGTTCCAGAGCCGCTAGTATAACGGTAGACTCTAGCGAAGAAATGGAGTTGGATCTCCGTGACACCGAGAGTCGTAAGCGTGGACGCTCTAAAGATTCGGATGGTGACACGTCCCAGGATATGTTGCCAACCAAGGTTACCAGCAGCCAGCGAGGGAGATCGCGTACACCGATCTCGGCCCAGTCAGGTTCCCCTTTCTCTCGGAGGAGGGTGAAAACGTAGCTCAGGAGGAAATTGCAGATCTCCTGCTTAAAATTTGCATGCTAGAGGTGGGGGGTTCTGCTCCCCAAACACCATCGATTATGCAGGAGCGAGCGAACGCGGCGGTGGCCATCATCCATAAAGTGGCAAGTCGAAAATCTTAAGGGCTCTTTTGTAAAGGCCCTTAAGGACTCCTCCTCCACCGTCTCTGGGGTCGTTGGGTCGTTGATTACAGACGTCGCGCGTCTTCAAGTGGCAAACGACCGTCTGACCGAGCAGGTGGCCGAACTCGGTGCACAGTTCGCCAAATTTCGGGTGAAAGCTGATAACTCTGAGCGTCAAAGACCAGTTGTACGGCAACCAGTTCCGTCCCCAACGTCCCCTCAGGTCCTGATGTACTGGATTCCCACCTGCGTCAAGTTATTGACGTGGTGATGAGGGTGATAGACGGGCGCCTCGCTGGTCTGGAGGCTAGGCTGCCTCCGGCGCCCATTGTAAGGCCACCGCTCGCTGCGGATAAGAGAAAAGGGGCAACAGCTCCAAAGCCTTTCCCAGTTTCGTTTGGCCGTGCTGGTATGGCATATGCGGCAGTGGCCACTAAACCCGGTATAGGGGCAGCAATAAAGTTCCCTCCTCTCCCCTATCTAGTCCAACTTATCCTCCTGCTGAAGCTGCCAATGCCCCTTCCACGTCTGCCCCCTCCACGTCTGCCCCTCCAATGAGTGGCAAAAAGTTGAGGGAGGTAAGAAGAAGAGGTCCCGAAATCGGAACAAAAAGGCTTCCAAAAGTGCGGCCTCCCCGCCTCAAACGTCGAGTGTTTCAGTGATTGCCACAAAGAAGGACGCAAGGAAACTGCAGGCGCCTAAAACAGCGGCTGTGGTGGTCACCCTTTCGGCGGAGGCGGCGAGTAGTGGGCTATCCTACGCCGCCGTATTCAAAAAGGTCCGGGATAGCCTAGGCACTGAATTCGGGACCTCAGGTGTGAGGCTGCGCCTAGCCCAGACAGGGGCTCGAGTACTGGAGTTCCCCGGGGCTGAAGGTGCAAAGATCGCGGATGCGACTAGTGGTAGAGCCATGCTTAGGCACGAATGGGCCGGCTCGACCGCGATACCACGGCCTCACAGAAAGACGGTTGTGAAGTAACGCTTGCGTTGCATTTCCCTGAAATGAGTGAGGTTTCCGGAGGCCCAACTCCCCCTCTACCCTTTCCTCTCCCCTCACCTCCTTTCTCCTCATCCCCCCTCTCTTCTTTCCGCTCCCTGTATCCCCCATCCCTCATCACCCTCAAAAGCGGGCAGCACGCTTGCGACTCTTAAGAAGCGGGTGTCCATGGACGGCGGTTGTCACTTACCATCAGGTGACCCGTCTGTTCGTCTGTCCCTCTATAGTATAAAAAAAAAAAAGAATGTCCTGGCGGAGAAGTTGCGAGGAGTATTTGCTGCGACGGATGGAGTGAAGGTCGCCAGGCCCACCAAGTGCGCAGAGCTGCGCATATCGGGCCTGGATGACTCCGTCTCGGTCGATGATGTCCGGGTTGCAATTCGGGAGAAGACGGGGTGTAACGCGGACAACATTCGGGTTGGCACCATCCGTCCAGGTCCAGGTGGTCTTGGCGCGGTGTGGGCTAGTTGTCCCGTGGCGTCGGCCAAAATTTTGGGTGACGCCGGCAAGGTCCTCATCGGTTTTGTGAACGCCAGAGTCACAGTCCTGGCGGCAAGACCGATGAGGTGTTTTAAATGCCTAGGGTCTGGGCACACCCGCGTCAAATGCAGCAGCTGCTTTGACTGTAGCGGACTCTGTTTCCGCTGTGGTCGAGGGGGGCACAGAGCTGCGGAATGTTCTGCCGCCCCACACTGCCCAGCGTGCGCGGCGGGTAAGTTGCCCGCCAATCACCAAATGGGGCAAGGCGGCTGCAAGCCTCCCCGCACTATTCCGCAAGCATCGAGGGCTAGCCAATCGGCCCAGGCTGCATCGGATGCTAATCGTGCGTCGTCACCGTCGCCCATGGAGGAGGCTGTAGAGACGATCCAGTAATGGACCAAGTCTCCACGGCTGCTCATTCCCCGCCCTTGTCGCTAAGAGACAAGGGTGCTGGATATGTTGCTGCCGAATGGGGGGGTATCACCATATACGGTGTCTACTTCTTCCCCAACCGGAGTCTGTGCGACTTCGAGGTCTTCCTTAACAACCTAGAGACCTCGATACGGCGACTAGCGTCTGGGCACGTCCTAGTGCTGGGGGATTTTAACGCTAAGTCCGTAGCGTGGGGATCCCCCCAGAACAGACGCATGAGGCGACGCTGTGGAAGAGTGGGCGACATCGGTGGGCCTCTGTCTCCTAAACAGAGGGTCCACCAACACGTGCGTGCGGCAGCAGGGGGGGTCGATAGTGGACCTTTCGTTCGCTACCCCTGCTCTCGCCGCACGAGTAAGGAACTGGTGTGTCCTGGAAGAGGTTGAGACGCTCTCGGATCATCTCTATATCCGATTCGAGCTCTCCCGGACCCAGGACCCCATAAGGGATCACACGGCGCGGCTTTCATCCCGCTTCCCGCGGTGGGCTTTACCGAAATTAGATAGGGATCTACTGAAGGAGGCACCCATCATCTACTCCTGGCTGTCTCCTAAGCCTTCAACCGAGGGGGTAGACATAGGGGCGGGCCTCTTCCACGATGCGATCACGCAGATCTGCGATGTGGATCCGCTCCAAAAACACCGCCCCTGGGCCGGACGGGATCCCTGCCCGAATCCTGGCACTGGCCCTTGACCACTTGGTGGACTGCCTCAGGGAGGTGTTTGACGCTAGCCTATCGTCCGGACACTTTCCTGATTGCTGGAAAAGCGGGAAGCTGGTGCTTTTGAGGAAGCCGGGACGGCCTACCGACTCGGTTGCAGCCTACAGACCCATCGTGCTGCTGGATGAGGCGGGTAAACTGTTTGAGAGGGTTCTCTCTACCCGCATCGTCCGGCACCTGGGCGAGGTCGGCCCCGATTTGTTGGACGCCCAATTCGGTTTCCGAGCGGGTCGTTCGACGATCGATGCTGTGTTGCGTCTGAGGGCCGTGACCGAAGAGGTGGTGAGCTGTGGTGGCGTGCTGTTGGCGGTGTCGTTGGACATTGCCAACGCATTCAATAGTCTGCCATTCAGTTGCATCAGGGAAGCACTCCGCTATCACGGGGTGCCACAGTACCTGAGGCGGCTAGTGGCAGACTATTTAGAGGAGCGTACCGTCATGTACGAGGACCGAGAGGGACATCTGAGTCGTCGGCCCATGTCGTGCGGTGTTCCACAGGGTCTGTCCTTGGACCGCTCCTGTGGAATATGGGGTGCGACTGGGCCCTAAGAGGCGACTTTCCCCCCGGGCTGGGCGTAATCTTTTATGCAGATGACACTTTGGTCACGGCCCGGGGGTGAACTTTCAGGAGGCGGTGCGTTTGGCCACCAGAGGAGCCTCACTGGTGGTCAGGCGCATCGAGGCGCTGGGCTTGCGGGTGGCCCTGAACAAGACGGAGGCCCTTCTATTCCATGGGCCCCGTCGTGGTCCACCCTCTGGCGCCTCCGTCATGGTCAACTCGGTTCTCGTACCGGTTCGGGCTCACATAAAATATCTGGGCCTGATCCTCGACGGGAGGTAGCTCTTCGACGAGCACTTTCAGCAGCTTGCTCCAAAGCTGGTCGGCGCTGCGTCTTCCCTTGGACGGCTTTTGCCCAACTTGGGAGGACCTGGCGTCGCGACAAGACGGCTGTACCAGGGGGTTGTCCGTTCAATGGCACTATACGGTGCACCGGTGTGGGCGGAGGCTCTGACCACCCAAAATAGGGCACGCCTCTGGCGTCCTCAGAGAGTTATGGCGGCTAGAGCCATACGCGGTTACCGCACCGTATCAACGGAGGCGGCATGCGCGTTGGCCGGAACACCCCCGTGGGATTTGGAGGCGGAAGTGCTCGCCGAAGTTTATCGGCGAACGGCTGACTTCCGGGCGGTTGGCGGCAGTCGGCCCCCGCCCGAAGAGATACGCGAGTGGCGTGAGGCCGCTCGCCGAGCCACAATGATTCGATGGTCATCCCGGCTGGAGGCTCCACGTGCTGGCTTTGCCGCTGTGGAGGTGCTCCAGCCGGTCATTGTCGAATGGGCGGGGCGGCAGCATGGGACTCTTTTCTTCCGACTGACGCAGGTTCTTTCCGGGCACGGTTGCTTCGGGAAGTACCTGCACTCGGTCGCTAGGAGGGAAATGAGCCCTGTCTGTCACCACTGCGACTGCAAGTGTCATGTACATGTACATATATCCCGGAAAATAAATTTTGACACCGGCTTTATTGCTGCTTATGTACCCGATAGACGACAATAGGCTTGCAACACGACTCTTAATAAACGACTGTCAGCATACAATTACACTGATATACAACCGTTAACCACTGAGAATCAGTAATCTTTTTCTTTCATTACATTTAAGTACCTGGATGACCGATGAAAATAAAATAACCATCAATCAGGACCTGAACCGGGGTAATCTGGTTACGGGACCGCCCTATTACAACCTTGTAGATGGTGGCAAAATTTACCTTCGTATTCTAATGATATTGTAGCAGTTTTTCATTGCCTGAAAACACGGATAAAACAACCTTTTCTAAAAATGAAACCTAGCTATTCATAGTACATGCTATGCCCAGAGCCAAGTTTGCTGACTACCCAAGAAGGTAGGTTCAGTTAGATAGCTATTTACATAAAAAATGTAACAGCAGTACAGACGTGAGCGTATATATATATATATATATAAACTTTTTTTATTAATTCTTTTTATAAGACAACTTCCGCACTAGGATTAAAATTCTCTGTCCCGGGGGACTTTAGAAACATTTCGCAAACGGACACAAAGAACACCCAGACTCAGCACAACAATTTGAGGATTACACAAAGTGTTGTCCCATGCTTTGATCGAACCCACAACACACGGCGCGACACATTAAACCGCTACGCCATCCGTGCAGTCAATTACTAGTTCAATTAAAGTTTATTTTACCTGGTATTACATCATTCTCAATCACAAAACCTAGTAAGTATACTTAGTTACCTCGGTTTGAGGGTATCAGCTAGTTCGAGTTACATGGTAGGACTCTGGTGCTTGAGCTAAATGATAAATAAATGATAAATGGTAGTGGTAGAGCCATGCTTAGGCACGAATGGGCCGGCTCGACCGGTGCGATACCACGGCCTCACATAAAACCGGTTGTGAAGTAACGCTTGCGTTGCATTTCCCCGAATTGAGTGAGGTTTCCGGAGGCCCAATTCCCTCTTCCCCCTTTTCTCTCCCCTCATCTCCTTTCTCCTTTTTTCCATCTGCTCATCCCTCCTCTCTTCTTTCCGCTCCCTGTATCCCCCATCTCTCATCACCCTCAAAGGCGGGCAGCGCACTTGCGACTCTTGAGTTGCAAGTGTCCACGGACGGCGGTGTCACTTACCATCAGGTGACCCGTCTGTTCGTCTTTCCCCCTATAGTATAAAAAAAAAAAAAAAATAAAAAAAAATGATCTTTATTTTGTAAATAGGTTATAACAACACTTTAACACGTCAATATATTTTTTTCTGTTAGTTTATGCTAGATGAGGCCGGTGTTTCCTAGCTGACTACCCTGAGAAGAAACACCGAAACAAACTCAGAGGTCAAAGTCTGTTTTAAAGTCCATACAGATGCACTGGTCAAAAACATATGAGCTCTTGCTTATACATATGTATGTATATCCCTTTCCTTCCTTTTAGTTCCCAAAGTGACCGGTTGATGGTAATAGGTTTCCTTTGTTACGTAGGTATAATAAAATCTTTTTTTAATACTATAAGGGGACAGACGAACAGACGGGTCACCTGATGGTAAGTAAAAACCGCCGTCCATGGATACCTGCAACTCAAAAGTCGTAAGTGCGCTGCCGATGGGGGATGCGGGGAGGGGAATGAAGAGAAGACTGATGAGGAGATGAGAAACAGGAGAGGGGGATGAGGGGAGAGAAAAGAGGAGAGGAGGAGTTGGGCCTCCGAAAACCTCACTCATTTCGGGGGAATGCTTAGAAGTATTTACGACACCATCGGGAAGACCCTGTGGTGGCGCTGTTCTACCCCAGCGTTGTTAAGACGGCTCATTTCAAATACAACGTAATAAATTAGATCAATTTAAATACATATACGAGTAATCGACAAAATGTCAAATCATACCAAGATGTACAGTCACTAATTAAGGATTATTATAATTAAGAAACAATTCGCTCAATAAATTGAAAGTAATAAAATAAAAGAACTCTCAAAATGTAAAAAAAAATAAGTGATGCCTGGGAATCATTCAACTTATTCGATAATTGCGTAGATAACTATGCTTAATTTAAACTATTGCATTAATTCGGGCAATAAGACAACTGAAAATAGTTTACAATTGTTGTCTCGTGTCATTATTGGTAAACTAAGTATTAACTGAATGAAGGCAGCTGTTGAGTTTCTTTCAGCAACTGAGTAGCATTTTATGTGGTTGTTTAGTTATGGTGTATTATTGATGGAATGTCATTCCCAGTAGCGTACATTGGTTTTGTAGCAGACATAACTAAGATAGGATTTCAAATATTCTCTTTCTCTTTCTAAATGACAACATCCGCAATAGGACTGATTTTGCAAACATTGAACAACGGACACTTAGAACAACCAGACTCGGCATTCATGATTGATCTCACAATTTCTTATCTCGTGACAGGTGCAAGCTCGTCGCTAACAGTGGTATATATGTACGTTCTGATAGTCCAATCGATTAGTCGCGGTTTATGAGACCCACGGGAAGAATTCTACTCCACTTAGAAAATAGATAATAAGAAATATGCAAGTATAAGTATTATTACAAAAATACGATCTATATACCAAGACTCACACAGATAAAGTTCTAGCGCGGTCTAACTGCCAAAGAACTTTCACTCGAAAGGGACTTTGATTGTGTGCTTGTGGGGCAGGTTGCGGGTGGAGGTGGCGGCTGTTAGCAGAATGTTATTGTTTTGTGTTGTTAGTTGACTAACGTGATACAAAATGCATGCTACGTCATCGTGTAATCAACAAGTTCATAAAAAACGTAATAAACATAATTTTAAAATAGAACAAAAGAGACGTCGTTTACATGGAGATGAGTACAAAACATCTAAAAGATTACAATCCAAAAAAAAAAACCTTAAAAAGGGTAAGTTTAAGTTGTTTAATATTTAAATTTTGTGGTTTCGTGTAACGTAGTTATGACTATAACAGCTCAGTTTGGTGTTTGTTCGGAGTCTTTGTATGTATGTATGTAAAAAAAAAAAAAAAAAATCCACAACAGTAACGAACCATGCCCATCTGTCGTTTTAGTTTTGGTGTTTTAAATTTATTAGCGCGAATAAGTAGGTACTTTAGATGACTTTGTTTTTTATATGTTTCAGGCGAATTGCAAGTGCAAATTTCAAGACATCTTTAAGGAATATTACAGTATATGAGACTCTATAAAGCAAAGTAAACAATATTAAAATAATGCTTTGGGTAACTACTTCATTTTTATTTTTTTTACTTTATTTTAAAATGAAATTAAATTGATAACTAAGTACTTATATATTATTTCAGGTACTTATTTACTCGGTCTTATTCAAATAACACCTGTAGGTCGAAGTCGTCATGGAACATATGCCAATGCATCAGAAAGTCGCAGGCAGACGTCTGTAGAATATGCGGTAGTCACTTACCATCAGGTGACCCATCTGCTCGTTTGCCCCCTATCGCATAAAAAAAAATGCGTTGCCTCATGGCGCTGAGAAAAAGTAAAAAGTATTTATAAAGAGAACCGTGGATTAAGAAACAAGCCTAGAAAATTTACTCCTGATGAAAGAAATCTTGTAATAGAACATATAAAATCATTTCTATATCAGGAAAGTGAGACATGATACCCATAAGTTTTATCTAAGCCCTAACTTGAATATCAATCGTTTATTCATGGCAATTAAACTTCTTACTAATGAACTTCTTTGTCTTTTTGGTACCAAAACTACCGACGTTAACCAATAAACTCCTGTCCAAAAGTTGAAAAAAAAAAAATAAAAATCTGTTAGCGATAAGACCGCCCATTGTGCATTTTCTTGATTATGTATACTTGTTTTGATAATTTATTTTTTTGGTGCACAGTAAAGAGTATTTCTTATTAAACAAAAGTACCCCGATTCTCTTGTTAACTACAGATATTACTACGTACACTTTAAAAAATAAGTTTTCTAATTTGAAGTTTGGACGTCCTAGAATAGATACTTGTCCAAAGTGTGATTTGTTGTATTCATAAGGAAAGAGCTCAGAAGGAAGAGATAAAACGAAAAATACTTTAGAGCTACAAATGCATCATCGTAAAGCTGAGTGTGCACAAAAGGCTATGAAAACTGACTCAATAGAATCTTAGTCTCCAGCTAGTATCACAATAACGATGGCTGACTGACTCATAGCTAAACGTTTTACAGTAGGCAACTATCATGCTACAACCTATGTGTTTATATTGCTGATAATCAGCATGCATACATGTGCATATGCACGCAGAGGTGGTAATGAAGTAGGCTCGTCCATTTTCAAGGTACTGAACATGATGTCAACTAAAACTTTAAAAAAGCATGCAGTTATTTGGAGGGATACTATTCATCATAAATACTTGGTTAGTGGTCGTTCTTTCATGTCCTGCGATCAAAATTTCAGTCGTTAAATGTTTAATGTTTGGCATCAAAGAATGTCGCAAAAATTATTCAAGAGTCTTGTCACAAAAATACGTTTTAAAGATTTTAAAGACTTTATTTAATCAGGCATCGGTCACGTTTTTAAATACAGCTAAGTTAAAAATCTCAAGTATTTCTTGAATCCGTATCGATAGAGAAATGTTACCTTAAGTTTATTTAATGAATTCGCACAATGATTCAATACTGTGGGAGAGTGGCATAAATTTTAAAGGCACCAAATCAAATGAAAAGCAGCGTTTTGCCGGTGCTAGAAGATCGACATAATATTTCAAAAGATTTAAAGGAAATGCTACCATACGTACTTAATCAAACCGAAGCCTGATAACTTTTTTTTTTCTTTCATAAAGGCACTTATTCCATTTTCAATTTTTTTTCCTAAGACACTTAAGACATTCTAAAATACTGAATGTTTATTTTGTATTACTTTCTTGATTGCCTATATTTTTGTTTCACATTACGTAACAAAAAGATATGTGTTAAATTGATTTAAGTAAAATAAATAATTATTTCATTAATTTATTTATTTCGTAACTTTTTTTTTATTATATCTCTTAAAAAATAAAATTGGCACTTAGAGGCTTCAGACTTACAAAACTTTTATTATTGTTCTGATAGTTGATTGTCGTAAGTTACATAAGTAGGGATCTAATTTGCTACATCGGAATAATCAGCCTCATGTTTTATCCTTCCGCGCCAATGATCAACATCAACATTGAATATATAAAAAATATATATTGTTAGTTTTAAATATAAAGACCTATCTTCATTAAAAACTTACAATGGTATAAAAAATAAAATACTAAAATTAAATTTAAGCACAATTAAGTCCTTTTCAAAAAGTAATTTTCGAATAAAATTATTTACTAATAATTACTAATAATTTTGTAATTATTTACTAATAATTTTGTATTTATACTAAACACTTAAGCAATAACAATTATACAAAAATGTCTGTTATAACTTCAATTTGAGCTATTTTTTTTAATATCTTTTGAATTTTAATTTTACTCAGTCCTAGACATAGTGTCCCACTCCATGACATTACAATTTTACTTAACGTTGCAAAACAATATGTATAAATTTAAAAAATATTGAACTTACTGGTAAAATTTTCTAAGGATGGTCCTGTAAAATTGTTCAAATAATATAAATAATATCACTTAAAATTTCACTAAACAGATGTGAATTATTATAGAAGCGTCGGAGAAGACTGTCTGCTGAATTTCGTGACGACTGATTATATACAAAAGTCGTTTTGTTTTAAAATGTGGCGATCGCGTAACGATAAGCGCGCGCGCACCAACACGCTCTTACGTCATGGATCAACTAAGGGTCAAAAAACATAGAACTCCGTGGTATGGGTCCTGCAGCAAATGGAAATGCATACAACTGTTCTGTTATAATCTATAACAAAACGGTATATAGTATATATACTAGAAACTTCGTTAATAATTTAATTATTACAATCTTAAAATGACAACGGACAAACACATGTTATTGGACGTATTCTTTTTCCTGACGTATAAAATAATAATAATATAATAATATTAACTTGACACATCTCACACAAGGCCGTCTGATCCCAAAGTAAGTAGAGCTTGTAATACGGTGACCAGACAACTGATAAACATACTTATACATCTCTATATACATACATACTATAGATAAATTACACCCAGACACAGAACAAATGGTCATGGTCATCACACAAATATTTGTACTGGGTGGGAATCGAACCCACGACCTCTGGCTTAGCAGTCACGGTCACTAACCACTACACCAACAGGCACGCAGTACATAGACCTATGTTGTATTCTGTAATTTAAAAGTATGCGAAAAGACGGGTGTTATGTCCCTCCAACACAAAGGGCGAGGTGGTCGTGGCTGGAGACCGCGACCCGGTTGAGTTTAGGAAGTCGTATTATATACTTATCGCAAGGAGACCTTTATTTTCGTGACTCAGGATCGAACTACGTCATTGGTGTCATTGCTACGTAGTTCGGCTTGTCTTCGCTAGATGGAGTTAACATGTGTTTTTTGTACGTGGAGGTCGCCACATCACTTCCCTTTTAGACCGGAGGTCGATATCTTGATGAGTCAGCTGTCTATGTTCACTTGTGAAGTGTGCCAAGGCCAGTAGTGAGTTGTTCCAGTGATTCGGAAAGATGTGCCGCAAGTTTCAGTTAGTCGGAACTGTGTTCCGCAAGTGTCCGTGAGTCGGAGCTGCGTTGCGGTGTTGCGGTGCTGCGGTGCTTTGAGAAAGTTCCTAGTGAGTCGGGGTGGTTGCTGCGTAGACGGGAGAGAGATACTCTGCTCACAAGTACCGTAGTAGGTGCAGTGTGCTGTTCCCTGATGCTGATGAGGACGTGGTTGTAACCAGCCTGGAGCGGTCCCTGCAGGCGGATGGTAATCTCTGTTGAGGCTGAAGATGCTGGCTGGCTGTAACTTGATTACCGCTTATGATGCTGCTCTTCTGCTTTCGTGAAAGCTGCTTCCAGTCACCACTGTGAAGGGACGGCTGTTATGTCCCTCCAACACAAAGGGAGAATCCTCCCACCAGGCGAGGTGATCATGCCTTGCGGACCGCGGCCATTGGTTAATGTTGGGAAGTCGTATATATACTTATCGAGTTAACATGTGTTTTTCTGAATGTGGAGGTCGCCACAAGTAAATAATTGTACACAACTTATACATGCGTGCAATATGTGTGATTGTTGATGTCTTTAGATCTTTATATATTACATGAGTATAAGTGACCTACCTACTAAAATCATCATCCTCATTAAAAAAAAAAACAAAAAGAGAAAAGGGCCTGTGTATTTGTATTTATGAATGTACTCGTATATACATATAGCTAGTGCTATATATCCTATACATGTACACATAAGCTAGCATAAAGCTAACGTTTTTAGACATACCTTTTCATTTTAAATTTAAGTGATATCAGCTAACTCAAGGTAGACCTATCCACTATATACATATGCTGACCAATCATGGCATGGTAATTAAAGTCATACAAAAACAGTTCAACTTACAATGGAAAGTAAAAGCTTGATTTTGTTACAGTATGCGAGACTCGAAAATGAATAACTTATTTATATAATTCATCTTAAGGAAAAACTACCTACAGTAGGACCAGTTTAATAGTTTACATTTGACATCTGTCAGTGTATTGGTTTAATTAGTAATCTCACATTTGCCAGATATAATTTTTCATTCATAATTGCCAAACCTTATGGCTGTTTATGATTTTCCTCATAGGGTTATTGAAATCATGGGCAATAGAAAGCCAGTATGTCAAGTGCTTTTGATTATGTGGATAATAAAATACAAATTGGACCGTCATCCCAAAAATTTTCTTAGGAATGTGGGCTTATACAAAATACAAATATATTGTTCATATTGAACACTGATTAATAGCTAAGAGCATTCCAGACTGCCTTCCTTCCTTCACTGTTTTGAACTAGCTCTTTATTTGACTACATTTATTATTATGATTATAAACATTAATATATCTATATATTTATTTTATAATGCTAAATGTGATTTGTCATTTGTTTTCATCGTGGAAGAAAGTGGATACATCAGAGATTGGTTAGTACAGATTGTTAATAAAACAAATAAAAAAACGTTGCTAAAACTGTTGTTAGTAAGTAATATAAAAAATATTTCTAAATTGTGATAAAATTAATGATCATAAATTGTTTAAAGTATTTGAACTATATAAAATTTTAGTATTTGTACTTCCCGGCACCAGCCTGTTAGAGTTATAGGTTTGGTAACTATTGCGTATACTCCCAAATCCATCCAATATTCCTGTCCCCCCTCTCTATCTACCCTGCTCTCCCGGTCAATATACTAGAAATTTCTTCAATCTAATTCCTAAAAGATCCCGGATAATGGTAATAGGCCAGCTCTGCATTACGTACATACATATATATACGAAAATATACCAAATATATATGTTCTTGAAAGCATTTATTTGTGTTTTAAGTTTAATGCCACTTTAAAAAGAAAATGGTGATCCACTGAAAAACAATTGAAATATATATTAAGGATAGGTTAAACTATTTAATTTTGTAGGTTACATATAATGTATAATTACGTTTCCTATATGATTATGTTACTCAGTTATTTAATAATTTACATATCATTAGATTGCCGAATGCAAACAGTACAGTACAAAATTTGCAAAATGCAATATAGTGAACTCTAAAATGTAAATCACCAATAGGTTACCTTTCAAGAAGTCAGCTCATGAATAATAGATATTTTTATCATAAATATACATATATGCGATTAAGACCCGTATTACATAACTTTTAACAGGGTTCTGTCTGGAAACTTTGAAAATTGCACTTAAATTCGAAAAAAGCACTTAAAAATCTATAAATTCACTCATTTTCAAAACTCCTGGAAAATTTTCCAGGTAAAACTGCGAAATGACCCTACTGATAGCAAAAGCCTTCAGCATAAGTGATAAAGCGATGTAATAGATTTGAGTTTATTACTAAAAATATTTCTATAAATAAATACAATAAGAAAAAATCAAGGCTACATACGTAATAAACATGAACTTGATTTATACATTCAAATTTATTTTTAATGTATTCTTAATAATTATATATATTTATATTAAGTATAATAATGCTTGAAGTAGAATAAAATACGCAATTCATAATTTATGCCGTAGGAGTGCCATGCTGAGACACGAAAAGGCCGGCACGACCGGAGCAATACCACGGCCACGTTTGTCTAACTCTGGTGGTTCAATTCCCGCACATTGGTTTTTCCGAGGTTGGGTGTTCCTTGTGTCCGTTGTTTGTAAATTTGTAAAGTCCTCTCCACCACAGGAACACTTCTAGTGAGGGAGGAGTCTTTAAAAAGAAACATGGTGTTAATAGTGGGAGATTTTTTTTATTTAAACAATGCTTACATTGTGTTGCCGAACGACTGAGACTACCGGAGGCCCAACTCTTTCTCTGCTATTTCCGTTCCACTCACCCACCCCTTTTAACCCACAAAGGTGGGCAGCGCACTTACGATGCTTGAGTTGCAGGTGTACATGGGCGGTGGGGCGAAGGGGTCTGTCGGATTCTTACCAACTAAAAACTACCCCGGTGTTCCTCCGCTCTGTTCGGGGGAGCGAGAAGCACAATTGCATTCTATCGCTTCCGCCACCCTCGACTGGCATTGACCCGTCTCACCCAAGACAGGTCTTGTGACCCGGTGCGATTGTCACCGTTCGGTCGCAATCCTATAAGAATCACACACGGATCACCACACGCTGCCCCTTGGGCCTGAATGTGTTTGAACAACGAATTCCCCAAAATCGTCGCCCGCAGTCTACGTCCTAAGGTGGCCAGAGATCGGTGCCCCTTCTACGCGCAGAGACAGCGGTGCCGTCAGGGCAATCATCACAATAATGGCACCGTGACGTTGGCTCCCGGCCGATCCGACACAGGTACATGCCGAAACAACACAGTACGCAAAGCACCTGCTTCATCCGGAAGGTGAGGACTCCATGTTTCCACTACAGCCAATCTCGCAGTCGGGTCTTACCGCCGCTAAGACAGCGATGAGTAATTGAGTCGATGAATGAGTCTTTAAATAGTACGTTTTAACGATTAATCATTACAGGCTGTTTATTTTTGTTTTAAAGTGAATTAAAAAAAATAAAAAATTAAATAATCAGCCTTAGCCAGCACGGCGGGTAAGTGTGTAATGTATGTACGATTTTACTTTAGGTATGTGGATATAATTATAGTGAATCATATTTATACTGTAAAGCCGAACACGCACAGAACATGCTTGCACCAAACACGTGAGTATGGTAAGATAGTATGTGTAAACAATATTATAATAAAAACTTTCGGGAATTAGATTCATATTTATTTAAATATATGGTTTTACTCACGTATGTATTTCGGGGATGCCCGACTATTTTTACTACTCTTAATCATCAACGTACCTAAAACTTTTGGTACCTATCTTCTTCCGTGAAATTTTCACTTTTTCAAGTCGAGCCATAACGATTCTCTTCTTAATCTAAAGCTAAAGCTAAGCTAAGCTTCATCTGACTTCAACTCATAAGCCACATGAAGCTCAAAACGTAAACTCTATCGTTAACTTTCTTATATTGGTATACGGTGGCAAATGAGTAGACAGGTCACCTGATGGTAAGTAACAAGCGCCAAAGATAGACACTAAAAAATCAAGAGTTGTAAATGCCCGCCTTTGTGGGCGATGTGGAGAAAGGGGAAAGAGAAGAGTAGGTATGGGGAGGGGAAAGAGGAGAGGGGGGTTTTTACCTCCGGTTTCGCCACTCACTCGGTCAAACAATGTAAAAATTGATTGATTATTGATAATTCTGTGAGGCCATTACTCCGGTGAAGTCTGCCCATTCTTGCTTAAGCCACGGTAAAAAATACAAAAAGTCATAAATGAAATAATCGGCACTAATAACATTAAATAGATAAGCAAGAATATGTGAAAACATTATCAGCTTTTTAGAACTTATAATAAGCCTGTGTATTCTTAGTTTAAATTTAGATAAGGATGCGAATCATACTAAACTTATCTAAACTTTCCAGTCCGCCCTCGATTATTGTTACTATTTTTGTTACTATTTTCATTAGAATAGATAATATATACAAATAAAATTATACATAATATATGTACATATAGATATATGTATTTGTAGGTATAATATATTATAATTAAAAAACTGCAATAGGCAAAACTATTAAAACACTGCAATAGGCAGTAGAACTAAAATGTAAATAATAATTTCTGATAACAGAACTTAATCAAGCTAAGTAATTAAGTATGTACAAGATACATATAAACCCATGTTTATATGTATCTTGTACCACCTTAGAGACCATCTCTATTGATTGATTTGAAATACCAGATATATAATATACACAAACAGTCATAAAATTATTTGAAAATACAAAATTTGTTAAAAAAATGTTACATATTTTTATAATTTTAACAAACAGAGTTTACAGTGGTAGAGCCATGCTTACTCACGAATGGGCCGGCTCACAGAAATTCGTTTGTGAAGCAACGCTTGCGTTACATTTCCCCGAAATGAGTGTGGTTTCCGGAGGCGCAACTCCCCCTATCCCCTTTCCTCTTCCCTCAACCCCCTCTCTTTCCCATCTCCTCATCCCCCATCTCTTTTTCTCCCTCCCCATTGGGAGGTGAAAGAAGATGAAGATGAAGGGTGCTTCCACCCATAACTCATCACCTTCAAAGGCGGGAAGTGCACTTACTACTCTCTACTACTCAGATGTCCAAGGACGGAGATTGTCAGTTACCATCAGGTAACCCTATAGCATAAAACAAAAACAAGAGCACTACGTAACATTAATAGTATTCTCGTTAGCCCCTCGAGTTAAGCTAAATGTTTGTGTTGAGAGTGGGTTCACGACGATCGCAAGTCCGACGCCTCAACCAATAATCTACCGCACCGCTTAAATGCAATCAAATAATGCAGTAGGGTGGCCAACACTTTTTTTTGACGCTAACGTCTTTCGCCATGTTATACCCCATTACCTACTTTTAGGACGAATAATATTTTTTTAATAATTATTTTAGTGCCTACAATGTTTTGATAACTAAATCTCAAAATAACCAATCTTATAAACATTTATTTTGACAAGACGGAAACTTTGGTTGTACCAAAAAGAGAGAAGGTGAGAGGAGGATGAGATAGACCGAATAGATATATATTTGAGAGGTTCTTGGCTTCTTATAATTATCATTAGTCGGCACTTTGGTCCTACCCAATACCATTTATGAACCAATTATGAGACATGCTGAGGCACGAATGTACCGGATCGACCGGCGTTGGACTATCCCCTAACAGAAAACCGTTTGTGAGACAAGGCTTGCGTTGTAATTATCGAGTAAGTGAGGGTGCCGGAGGCCCAAACCAGCCTCCGTAGCTTTATTAGCATACATTTGTTTTGCTACGAATCTACAAAATAGATAATACAAACCTTAAATAGATGTATGTATAAGGCGCAGGTTCGGCCGCACATGGAATACTGTTCTCATCTCTATGCAGGTTCACCCCAGTACCAGCTTCTCCCTCTTGACCGCATTCAACGGAGAGCGACTCGCATCATCGACTGTCAAGATATTTCTGATCGGCTTGACACCTTGGCGTTTCGTAGAGATCTAGCTTCACTCTGCATGCTCTATCGCTTGTATCAGTGTTCAGAGTTATACCGGTTCGGACTTATACCGGCTGCAGGTTTCCGCCATCGTCCTACGCGACAAAATATCCACCCCCTCACCTTGACGATTGACACTCCCCCACTCCCCCACTCCACCTTCTCCAGAAGGTTTTTGCCTCGCACAACCAGCTTATTGAACAAATTATCGCCTGCCGTGTTTCCGAACCGATACGACCTTCAAACCTTCAAGAAAAGAGCGTACTCCTACCTAAAAGGCCGACAACGCACTTGTGACTTTTGAATTGTTTGTGTCCATGGGCGGCGGTAGTCACTTACCATCAGATGACCCGTCTGCTCGTTTGCACCCTATCGCATCAAAAAAAACTTAATGTATTGATATAATTATGTTGTCTTATCAGCAAGGGGTTGCAATGCAATTATAATCCCATCTCAAACATAATTGTGAAAACAGGAGCCAAATTCAATATTACGCATTACAAATGCGTGGTTTTTACACACAACATTAAAAATTAAATTTAAAACGCAATTTGTTTGTGTTTATTTATAGAGATGTTGAGTTATTAAGTGGTCAAAGTTGCGTATTGTGGTTTGTGTATATACCTACTTATACACACAGCTGTTACTTTGCCAGTTCCTTTCTGTCTGTCTTGTGTCAGTTCTACCTGGAATTTAACTAGTTTAGGAATTCGCGTAGTTGACTTGTAAGCTCTTCGCGCCACCCGGTTACTACTAACGCCATCTAAATTGTTAACATTTAGTTTTTTGCTACATATTTTACTCTCTGAGCGTTTTATACAGTTGTTTCTATTCAACACTAGATGTCTCTTATTTTTGCGTTTGTTTTTTATTAATAATTACGTGTATAATTGTCGTATTTCATATTATTACGACATTTTCAGTTGTTGCAGATTTTGTTTTAATTTAAAGTTTTTTGGTTTTATTAACAACCACAAAACATATCTACCAAAATAGAATAAGGCATCATACATCCAGTTTTTTATAACCTAACTAAAATACTGAAAACTGTTCATTGAACAATACATACGTTTTTTGTGAACTTCATAAAGTAAACATGAATTACTTAAGCATTTACTATAAAGTTTAGGTAAATTTTAGATACCCTACGAACAAACATTGGAATAGACTTTTCTTCGAAGAATATATGTGGGAAAACAATACATCGTACCTATACTTATGCAAGTTCAGAGCAGCATTATGAACGTAAACGGCTTATAAAACATTGAATAATAATTTATTCCAGAGCAATCCTCCGCCTTCTTCTTAGACCACAAGCCCTGAGTTTGTCCCTATTAGAATTATTACACTAACTTTTCATACTGAGCCTACCTACTCGGATTTATAAGACATGGCAATACCGCCGGCCGGTTCATAAGACGAAATACAAACAAAAACTTAAAATATACGTATTTTCTATTCAATGGTTTGTTAAATTATATTGATTTCATGATTAAAATAAATATATATGTAACAAATTTCACATACGAAACATGTGGCAACTTAAGCAAATTCAAAGAAGACCAATCTTCAAAGTCAGTGGTAAGAATTAGGTTCCTGGAAGTATCCCTTCTTGGGTATACCCAGGTCCCTTGCAATAGACCCACTTATGACGGAACACCGTGTGGTTTTAGTCGGTTCGAGTCCGACATACCACTTCACCATCAAGAGAATTAACGACTCCCGACGACTTCCTAAAACATTTATCTGACCCTTAGAGGATTAACATATACATTTAATACGAGGACACATTTAAACAAACTTCAGTACTAAACCATCACAACCTTTCCTAGTCAACATAATTGTATGTTCTACGTATAAAACAGATATTTTCAGAATTATACCAATTCAGTTGCAAAGGATGCCATGGTGGAATCATCTCACTCCACCTTGAATAGTATGACGTAATACTTGTGTTCTTATGACAATATCATGTGATGCATTCTTGGTCACAATTTTTCTCCCATCAACGAAACTAAATTCAGGTCCTTCATTTGTTAAAATACTTCGAGTCATTTAAAGAAAAAGGTTTTGTTACCTGTTTTATCTTGATTTTATGTACTCGTGTCCAAAAAAGGAATTGCTTGAGCAAATCTAATAACAATTTTAATTTTTGTTCTCATTTGACTATTTTGTTTTTGTGTATATTATACGTTGGTTTTGATATTTGTTTATAGATATCAATAAAAAGAAAGCCATTATATTGCTTGTACTCAATGTTTGTTCTTGAAAGAGATAAATAGAAAAATACAGGTTATTTACATTAAACAATTAAACACATTTTTTTACGTGGTAGAGGCCGGTAACCATTACATTTCCCCGAAATTAGTGACGTTTCCGGAGGCCCGACTCCCCTCTTCTTATTCCTCTCCCCTGACCTCCCGCCCCTTTTCCCATCTCCTCATCCCCTCCTTGCATACTCTCATCCCTCTTCACCCTCAAAGGCGGGCAGCACACTTACGACTTTCCAGTTGCAGGTATCCATGGAGGGCGGCTGTCACTTACCGTCTGGTGGCCCGAATAAAGATTGTAGTAGTAACAGCTGTTTCACCTGCTGACCTGTTACAGTGTTCCATCGACATCAGGTATAGGACCAAGTAACCGATGTCGATGGAATTGATGAAAACTGTAATAATATGTTTTAATTATTATTCTCTTTATTTAACCTCATTACATATCGTGTATTAAATTTTTGAATTGACCAAGAAGAATAGTGGTCGGAAGTATTACAGGACACCTGGCTCTGAACCGAAACCTATTTGTCATTAATGCGAGTGATAGCCCCTAGTGCAAGGTGTGTCTGGTCGCGGAGGAAACGGCTGCCCACGTATCCTGGAATGCGAGGGATTTGCTACACAACGCAGGACGCTCCTAGAAGCCTGTGAACACCCCAGGACGCTTCTGCGATTCTGGAAGGAGCTAGGCTGTGCTCAACCAGTCAGCCTCCTGAACGCATAATGGACTGACCAAGAGTCTAAATGCGGAAACTGAGCCCTATACCATTACTATTGACCAAGACACTGGTGGTTAAGGCTTCAAAGAGAGGAACTTCTCACAATACGAGCCGCGTTAAGAAGAACTGCCTTCTGCATGAGCCAACGTGTTTATCCCATTCTTGAACTGATATAATTTTTGAAACCATGATCACCGAATCTGCAATCCATATATCGCCAACATCATGAAAAAAAATCAAATATTTCATTATTATCTTTTTTTTAATTTTTACTAGATTCTCGCCATGAAAGACAGTGGTGTCAATCATTGCCCTATATTAAAATCAGCCGAATATACCGAAATTCGGTAAATAGTCCTATCAGTGAGTATACATCAGTCCCAATACAATGTGGCCCAATATATTTACGTAAACAAAATAATGAGATTAAGGGAAAAAACGTCATTTTGTTTCTAATTTACTACAATTATTATCCGATATCTTAGCTGAACTCCTTCTAAGTAATCATGTTATAATATATATTTCATACATTATGTGAATGCTGTAACTTAATATCGTAAAGAAATGCAATTATCACTCGTCACGTTTTAAAGCTTACATGATTGATATCGAAATTGATAAACTTTGAACCTAACCTTACATAAAAGATAAAAAAATCATCTTTGAATATTAAGCAATGTAGGATCTGTCTGTCTGATTTGTGTAATTTTCCATGAAGCTATAAGGACAACATTTCGTGTAATCCTCAAATTGTCGTTCTGAGTATGGGTGTTCTTTGTGTCCATAATTTGAATGTTAGTAAAATTCCCGCGATACAGTGAGGGTGTGGTCTTTCAATTCACTTCGCAACACTTCGAAAGCTTTTTACTAAACTGTGGCTTCGACTTAGGATAGAAAGATAGTTTGCCATACCAAACGTACCATTCTCAGGCTTAAATTAGTTGATTCATATTTATTAAGACGTGAATATGCAGAGTTATGAACACATACATAAATACATTCAAGTATGTATTCTTGAACGTGTTAAGCGTAGTAAATGCGAACAGTTTACCGAATATTATGAAGCCCCACTCACGTAATACCTTCTTCCTTTAATTTTACCTTCGGGACCAATATTATAAGTACCTACCTACTATAATATTAAAAAATCTCTAAACTTATGGAAAGTTAATAAAAGTAATTTAACCAGTACTGAATTTTAACATAAAGGTGGAATGAGGAGTTAGAATACCGGAGGGTACCTCTTGATACCACTTCAGGCTCTTAAGTAATTGAAGAGAAAATCGAGTTCGAAGTTTAGTAGACACTTAAGTCAAGTTACGATATTTATGATTAGCAGCTGCGCAGTCAGTTGTTTTATTCTTCTTGATATTTAATGTTTTCTTCCTTATTGTTTGACTACAGTGCTATGTTCTACATTATCAACGTTTTCATTTTGTTCGTGTTCGTATTGCGTACTCTGAAACAGATATACTCAAAAAATACTTGCCTTTAAAAACATACTACTAACTTATACTACTATAGTCGTTGCCTTGGTGTGACAGGAGCCAGAAAGAGAAACAAAATGTCTACCTAGAATACACTCCTGACAATCTAGGAGTCATACAACCTGTTTCTTATATATACTCATGGATTCATTGGCTTTAAAATCTAAATTTATGTGTCCTTTTCTGCAGTTCAAGGATAGTGAAGGACATAGATCTAATACGTATTGTTAAGCTATATATTGAAAATTAGCAACAAGGTGGTGAGATTAAGTCTAAGGCCGTCTCGCCGAGGATACAATGAAAGTGGTATCTACCAACTGTTTCCATAATACACTGTGTCTTTGACATCATCATTGACTACGAATTGTTTTAACGAGGCAGTCCTCCGTACCTATTTATATCGTATGTCGATAAAAGTTAGACTATGTCCTTCTCCAGGGTTCGAAAGTATTGTACTGTACTGTACTGTCTGTACAACTGTCCAGCCGTGAAAAGGTACTACACTGATAGTTAGACATATACTTTCGCATTTTGAATATTAGGTAAATATCACCATACCGAGCTAGCACATATTTAAAATTTATGAAATTTCCTAATACATATTAAATTTACCTCACATATTTTTAAACACTACAAAACATATCGAAAATCTACAAATGTACTTTTTAAATGATAGAACTACTTTATATCTATATTGAAGAATTTACAAGGTAACAGTGATAAAAAACTAATTAAGTATATTAAATCATTATTTAAAAAATGCAATGATGACCTCTATCTTAAATACGGTCGATAATAGAAAGGTCAAGGTGTACCTATCTCATTCTGTTATCTTAAAAACAATATAAATGCATGCACCAAACTTCATTCGAATCCCGCGTGCCGTAGCCGCGTGGTTTCTGTAGTCCACAAATAACCCAGGTGTTTGGCACGTTTGATCTGTGCCCTGGTCAGTACCGTATCACATGTTTGTGAAACATGAATTCTCAGAATCACAATGCTTCGATTCAGTTACATATACTCGGGCCTGTATAACGGAAGCTTTTGGGGTGTTATTTATGCAGCATATACTCTGGAAATTTTAGAGTTGCCTATGTTTAGACAATCTTTAAATGATTAAATGAAATGAAATTAATTATAAGATTATTTTTTTTTATACTATAGGGGGACAGACGAACAGACGGGTCACCTGATGGTAAGTGACACCGCCGTCCATGGACACTTGCAACTCAAGAGTCGCAAGTGCGCTGCCCGCCTTTGAGGGTGATGATTGATGGGGGATGCAGGGAGCGGAAAGAAGAGAGGAAAAAAGGAGAAAGGAAATGAGGGGAGAGAAAAAGGGGGGAGGGGGAATTGGGCCTCCGGAAACCTCACTCAATTCGGGGAAATGCAACGCAAGCGTTACTTCACAACCGGTTTTCTGTGAGGCCGTGGTATCGCACCGGTCGAGCCGGCCCATTCGTGCCTAAGCATGGCTCTACCACTTTGAAATGAATATGTTTCCTAGACTGAACAGGGGTAGAGCCATGCATAGGTACGAGTGAACCGGCTAGACCGGTGCGACGTAATATCGTCCTGTCTATTACGTGCCCCAAAGAAAACCGGTTGTAAAGCAACGCTTGCGTTGCATTTCCCAGAGATTGGTGAGGTTTCCGGGGGCCCAACATTCCTCTTTCCTCTCCCCTCATCCCTTCTTTTTCCCCATCCCCCTTTCTTCTTTCTCCTACACACATCGACTTACGACTCTTGAGTTGCAGGTGTCCATGGACAGCCTTTGTCACGTACCATCAGGTGACCCGTCTGTTCATCTGTCCCCTTATAATGTAACAAAAAACATCTAACAAGAACTTAAGGATCTTCTCCTAAAACGCAAAAGATAATTTTTGATTTTTTAATAATCTGGACGATTCCAAATTTGTAACTGAACAGATTCTGGGAACAAAATTTACTTAACCATATCCTTTCAAAATTTCAATGTAAGTTTGTTGGAGATTTTAAACTTACCAAGTTTCGTTGCAAACTTTAGGACGAGCTGTTATCTGAGAATGTATGTATAATATAATGATTATAGATATGTATATAGTCGTCGAAGCGAAGGGTCAATAATCATTCTCATTTACTTTACTTACTATTCAACGAACACGCCGTCTGTCCCCCTATATAATAAAAAAGACAAGTTTCTGTTTCAGATGGAGCAGTTATTGAGGAATAATAAACTTTAAAATATCACGTTACGACCCTTAATATCAGAGCAATGACTATGATCGCAGATGAAACTGTGGAGAATGGCTAGTGAGAACGCCCTCAGGTGCACGCGGTGTCCCGTTTCAATGTGATCTCTGAGGGCAGAATTGAATCTAAAAGATATAAGTTAACTTAGTAATAAATCTAGTTATAACGAGACAATGATCTATCGCCTCTCGTTGAGAGTTTTATCACCGTCACTCGCCACCAAATAAGTGGAAATCTTACTTTTAAATATATTTGTATTTGGAACGTATATAGAATATTCATGATAGTTTTTATCTCAGAAAAATGTACGCTTCAAAATTTACCATTTAAATTAAGTCACGGTCAACAGCTAGTTTACAAATATGCGCCCAATTACCATATGATAATATACACATACACTCAGGCATGTATTCCCGAAGGAATAGGCAGATGAGTAATTAGGGCCAGTTTTTGCAATTATAATTTAGTCCCATTTACGTAATAGGATGATTATTGGACGATTGGCACTTTTTGGACGAACACACCTATGGAACAAATTGTCACCTGCCGTATTTCCGGACCGATACGACCTTCAAACCTTCAAGAAAAGAGCGTACTCCTACCTAGTAGGCCGGCAACGCACTTGTGACTTGAGTTGCGGGTGTCGCTGGGCGGCGGTAGTCACTTACCATCAGGTGAACCTTCTGCTCGTTTGCCCCCTATCGCATAAAAGCTATTGTCCTCAGGACACTTTAGAGTATTGGAGGGGAACATTTCGAGAATAGTGGCAGGAAAGGGACGATAGAAAGATATAGATACATTATGGAGTATGAGCATTAGTTCAAGCAAGTCAGAGTTGCATACCTACAACTCAGTCTGGCTCGTGCGGTGAATAATGAATCCCATAACTATAACTAATGTGTAGAGCTGCGAGACTAAAATTGTTGGAGAGAAAATTTAAGTAACAAATGCTCAAACAAATGCCTTAGAATGAACATCCGCACCTACAATGGAACCCTTAGTAAAATTAAATTATTTTCCGTGAAGCAGTTTAATTAAATTAAAGTGAGCTCTACGTGGCCATGACGTGACCTTTTCATACACGTACATAAAAAAAAGTTAAGAAGTTTACATTTAAAGTTTATATTTCTAAAAAAAAATATGTATTTACTCGATTGTGTAAAGAGGAATATGGTTTTTGAGTATGTTTATATATTGTATTTGTTATGAATGCATATACAAACACATGTATGATGTTTCCCAGTCGATTTCGGAATGTGAGGTGTCATTTGAATCTTCTTAACAGTGAGAGGGATATAATATTCAGTTAATAATGCACTAGGGCTTTATATATACATATATTTTACCCGACTGCGTAAGAAGGCGGGCTATGATTTTAAGAGAGAGGAGGAGAGGTTACAAATGCAGTCAGTTTTAATTTAGCTTTAATTTGTTTTTGTCATTTTACTTGTTAATTCAGTAATAAAACTACTTTACCTTTTTACCTTTACCTTATTTATTTAGTCTAGTGACACATTTGGATATAGGTTTTGTGCACACAGTTTTGTGTGAAAAGTATAACCTAAATATGGGCAGACAAATACTTTTTTATCACTTCTTTTTTTTTGTTTAAACTTGCTGTTTCAATGAAGAAACCATTGTCTGCAATTTTTCTCACTGGATAACTTTAATTAATTGTATGAAAGTTTTGTTAGTTAAAATATTTCTTTAATTCATATTGTGATCTAATTATATAGATTTTTCAGTATCTTTACGTTCCTCACATATTACGTCTTTGTCATCCCACTGCCAAATCGGGTGTGTACCATCGCCGGTTCTCTTCACACGCTTCTCTATCATCTCTTGAGACACAGTCCTCAAATCATACGCCCAACCAATTTTAGCCATTATATCTATAAATAATCGAGACGTGTTGAAAGCATACCCACCCAACTCAGCAGCTTTGTAATCCCAAGGAAATGTATGATGATAATTGTGAAACCCTTCTCCACATGCAACTAAGGACACCGATTTCGTTTCCACGGGTCTAATCTCTTTGTCATACGGCTTCGTACCCCACATGTGTGCAGCAGAATTTATTAAAAAAATCACATTGTGCGTGATTGTGATACGCAATACTGCAGCAGTGTAAAATGCTGTCCACTTGTCTTCATTCCACAAGACGGGGATGTAAGTTGGTGCAATATAGCTTAGCAAGAACACGTAAAGCAAATAATATCTGAAACAAAGAAATCCATAAATAACTTTTTTTCATATATACTAGCTGTTATTTATACACATGTACACAATCACGTACATATATCACAGAAGGGGAGAGACGTATCAAACGAACAACTTTTGGAAACCATTATTATAGTGCCACTTAATAAAGGGCAAAGCCTATTGCCGTAATTCAGGAACTGTATGACTGTATAAATACTGTCTCGTAGATAACAGTCCGATACCTTAATTAGTCAGGACAAGATAGGCTAGCACGCACTATTTCACTCCAAAGAGAACCAATCCACAAAATTTTCAAAATTAAAATATAGTAACAATTATAAGTTAATATTGAATTAGCGATAATTGCTCTATCATATCAATCAGGCGCAACGTTGCACATACATACCAGGCATATGACTTGCTTGATATTACATACATACGTCGTTGTGTACTTTGTTGTTGTACTTGTATTTTTTTTCAAAGCCTATATATATAAGCTGTTGAGATTTTTAACACGCTCTACTATGTCAACAAGTCTTGGGAGTTAATTTCAACCTACTTTGTTAATAGTCGTATCAAAATTAAAGTTTTACTTTTGTAGTTTGGTCTGTCTCTGTCCTCCTTCTTTGTATAGAATTATCATAATACTATAAAAAGAAGGAGGACAGGGGAACTCTTCAGTAAATAATCAGAGTTCTGGCGTATTTGGTTTATTTTAATGACTCGACACTATATAACAAAGCATGTTTTAAAAACTATTACGTCCTGAATATTTAGTAATGGAGCCATAAAATACATATTGAAACTCTTTAGTAGCTATATATCAACACCTCAGTTTAGTAGCATATGATTAGTTTTGACGAGTTCAACTGATTGGGCTTGGTAACTAAAATTTGATGATTAAGCAAGACAGTGCACACTTGAACTCTTCAATAATTGCTAGTATACCCTTCTATACTTTTTTTATAGGTTAGTGGCTACTGCTGCTCATGGACGCCAGGGCGTTGACGGCCTCTGAAGGGGTCTTAGAGGGATTAATCACGTGCCTTAACTTGGCTCTCCTACGTCAGGTTTGGTCATTATATTTGTTTCCACAAGATTAGTAAATCATAGTAAAAGCGTTTTTTAAATTATTATTATTTTTACTGACTTTCTTTGTAACTGTAAAAGCTTATCCGACGTTATATCCTTCAAATCAATATCATGTCCCTTAGCTGTGACCTCAGGATGTTTCTTCACAAGCAGCCAGCCGATGTGAGAGTAGAAAAATCCTCGCACTGAGTTGTGAGGATCAGCATCAGTATCACAATATTTATGGTGGACGCGATGGTCACGCACCCATTGGAAAACTGAACCCTAAAAATATTTATGTATAAGTATCATAATACTATAAAAACATAAATACAGAACAAATAACAACGAAGAGGACAATTTTCTTACAATTAATTAATTTAATTTGCCTTGTGTCTCTCGGTGGAGCAAAATATGGCTACCTCACGTGTTTTTCATAAAAAGCAGCTAAGAGATCGTTGTTGCTTGGTAAAAACATACACTCACGTTTGTATCGCCGAACAGGCAGGCAGAGATCTATTAAACACTAATATAAGTCCCATTTATGTAATATTGGGTAATCTAAAGAGATGTTTTTTATACGAACAGATTTCGGAGTGTAAATAATAAATTAAGCAAGTCAGGCTTGCATGCCATGTAACTTGAACTGACTGGTGCCGGAAAATTCTATGTGACCTAGACGTAATACAACAACTAGAAATATTAAAATATAATTATACAAAGAAATAACTAGCTAACTAAACAAAAAGAAACATTAATGATAAACAAAAAGAAACATTAATGATAAACAAAAAGAAACATTAATGATAAACAAAAAGAAACATTAATGATAAACAAAAAGAAACATTAATGATAACTGTAACTAACCAAAAAGAAAACATTAATGATGACATAAGAATGTGATTTCAACTTTTTCTTACTGCAAATATTCTTATGTCTATTTATGTATTTAAAAATGTATTAATATAATACTAATCTACTTTAGTTAGAGGGCGCTGACTTACCGGCACAAAACAGTGCCAGTTTTTTTTTATACTAAAGGGGGCCACCTGCAACTCAAGTGTCGAAAGTGCGCTGCCCGCCTTTGAGGGTGATGAGGGATGGGGGATGCGGGGAGGGGAATAAGAAAGGAGGGATGAATAGAGGGGGATGAGGGGAAAGGAAAAAGAAGAGTAGGAATTGGGCCTCCGAAACCTTACTCATTTCGGGAAAATACAATTGCTTCACAACCGGTTCTCTGTGGCCGTAGTATCGCACCGGTCGAGCCGGCCCATTCGTGCTTAAGCATGGCTCTACCAATGTTTCAGTGGTAGAGCCATGCCATAGGTTAGTTATAGGTATGCCACCCTGACTTGCTTGGAATAATGTTTATGCAATACATCTGTATAAGCAATTTCCATTTTCGCTTCTGCTACCCCTTCGGGAATACCGGCGTGAGTGTATGTATGCCTGTATAGTATAGTTAGATTTTCATGAGAAGAAAAATACTTCAATAAATACTTACTTGATAAGCAATGGTGAAAAAATATAACAATATTATCTTTAGTGGTAGCTTCGCTTTATATGCTCTATGAGCCCATAGTCTGTGCACACCAGCAGTCACACCCACGGTCCCCATTAAATAAAGCAAATAAGCTGTAATAAAATTACGTGAAAATTTAAAACTAAGACAACAATACAAATCAATTAAATTAGTTCACAATAATTATTAAAATTATAATTTTAATTTAAAACAGATGTTTTGAGTTATTGTATTTTTTTAGAGCATAGCAGACAACTCTGCAACTCGAACGTGCCCGCTGCCCGCCCTTGAATGTGAGCATCATGTAATACATAAATACACGCCCACCGTAATGTACTCCTAATTATAGGTTATTTTTTCTTATTTTTTTGGCAATTCCATTCTTTTTTGGTCTAAATTTTTTTACTCGTCTGCTCAAAAACTTTAGAGATTTATGGTTTTATATGAAAGAAAGGAGAAAAAATACTTGTACTTGTGCACAAATAAACGAGACTCTAAAAGAATGTCATAATAATTGTAAACATACAGCTGGGATTCAGGAGATATTGTTTAAATTTACAATAGATGGAGTAAGTACTTCGTGATCGCACCAAAATGGGAACCCAATTCAGCGTTATGCTGGGCACTAGTGGGTGCCTAGTTGCTAGTCTTAAACTAGGCCCTTTTATTTTTATTTTTTTATGTATGTAAGATATTTCTTTGTTTTTTTTTATACTATAGGGGGACAGACGAACAGACGGGTCACCTGATGGTACGCACTTGCAACTCAAGAGTCGCAAGTGCGCTGCCCGCCTTTGAGGGTGATGGGGGATGGGGGATGCAGGGAGCGGAAAGAAGAGAGGAGGGATGAGGAGATGGAAAAAAGGAGAAAGGAGATGAGGGGAGAGAAATGGGGGAAGGGAGAATTGGGCCTCCGGAAACCTCACTCAATTCGGGGAAATGCAACGCAAGCGTTACTTCACAATCGGTTTTCTGTGAGGCCGTGGTATCGCACCGGTTGAGCCGGCCTATTTGTGCCTAAGCATGGCTCTACCACTGAAACAAGCCTACCTTTGTCACAGCCTTCACGGCTAAACGGCTTGATGGATTTCAACATGAGAGGTATCATTTGATTAAGAGTGGTGTAACATATGTTGTATAAGTTGGAGATAACGTCAGTCAAAAAAATGAAGAGATTTGTAATGCAATCGGAACCTACATATATATTTTAAAAATTATACTTTTGTACTAATAAGTTTCTTCATAAATTCTTACGAAAAATCTTCACACACACACGACCGTCTGATCCCAAACTAAGCTACGAATATTAAACATAATAATAGTTAACACAAAAATAGGTTTATATAAAAACTATTGTAATTTAAGTTTTCGGGTAAGTTTATAAGTTACACAAAATGGTGTTACACAAAATTAATTTCTGAGTGTTTAAACTGAACACAATAATTATTTTTACATATTTTTCTTAAACGTCTCCTTCGAAGGCCAAAACATTGTACACATCTTTATATATATAATTCTTCTGTGAGTGTGTATGTCACTGAACTACTCTCAAACGATTGGACGGATTTTGATGAAATTTTTTGTGTGTGTTCAAGGGGATCTGGGAATGGTTTAGATTCACAAATCAGCCCGACAGATGGCGCTGCAGTCGGTATCTAGGTTATTTATCTATATTGATCCTAATCGCTAGAAATATCATGCAGGACAACGTCTGTCGGGTCCGCTAGTAATAATATAAAACAGGTATTCTTTACAAATGGATTTAAAAATAAAACACATTATTATATAATTATGTTAAGGTAAAAAAATACTTACCAAAAACACAAGTCTGCCATTTAGCTTTAGTAATAAGTAAATAAATTCCATACAAAGAACCTATGTGCATAAATGTGAAAAAAAATACATTGTGCCACACTAGACGATATTCCCTTGAACGTATTGTGGGGGTTTTATCATTTTCTACCAATGAGTTGCTCTTGATGACGTCACACATTTTGTTAAATTTCAATATCGACCTATTTCTGAAAAAAAAATATTAAGTCAGTACATATTTTAAATCTATTAAAAAAAGAAAACATATTCTTCAATGGGCTAAAACAGACCACATGATGAGTTTCAAGCCAAACAAATGAAGCAATCTGTACTCCTTGGGTACCTATGAGACGGGCTTAGAATAACGTGTTTTACGGTCAAGACGATGGGAAAACAATATCCGAATAACCCTAGGATTATACTGCTCAATGCAAGAAATTAAAAGAGGAATATGCAAAAAGGCACCTAAAGAGAGACCTAATATAATATTCCATTTCAGGGCCACCTCAGAGTAGAGCAATGTAAGAACAGTTCGGATTATAAGGTTTTTTCTTATTTCTTTTATTAAAATAAATTACACACAATTTTGACCTTGGGCGCTTGATATCTGATGACTTAAAACAAAACTAGATTAGCGCCTTCAAAGCGCCTTAATTTTTTTTCCGCAATACTTTCAATCGTAAAAACGTGTATTTTAAAACATTTTCGAAATTTAAAGAGACCACTGCTTCTGCAGTGGTCTCTTTAAATTCTCTCTCTAAATCTCTCTCTCTTTAAATTTCGAAAATGTATACTCTTTCGAATAAAACAAACATTTTGAAAATAGATAGACAGTTGTGAAATTAAATATGATAGAGAAAACGCTTAACATACATAAGCTAATATAAAATTCTCCTTTTTGAAGGCACTTAAAAAAGATTGTGGCGCTTGAGATTGACTGGGCCAAGACGCATTCTTTCCCGAGGATGCTTTACTATAAAGTAAATTAAAAAGGCACTCGAGCAGACCGGTCACCAGATTTTAAGTGACTACCGCCGCCTATGAACGCCTCCAACTCAAGAGTGCTGCACGCCTGTTGCGTTTAAAAAGAGCCCATAAGACTGTGTTGAAGTTATGTCTTTCAAACCTATTTATCTTTATTTATATTATAAGACACTCTTTTCTAGTCAGTACTATATTACGTCAAGATACTACGTTGTTTTTTGACGCACACCTACCTGGGCGTTCGTGCAGGACTGACAGGATCTGTCCAACATATTCTGCTACACTACAAGCTGTTTGACGCCACTTCATCTATTTCGCTCCCGTGTTACACATCATAGTTAAAACAATTTGAAACATCTATCCACGCCTATTCAGTGTGTAAAAGACTTACTGACCAATGGTGAGCTTCACTCTCATGTGAAGAATTGGAGAAATTAATTAAATGATAAGAATGTCCTACACTGCATTTCATTATTGGAGTTCCCTCACACACATACGCACATATATGCACATGCATATACAGTACACATTTCACTGGTTTGTATTATAGATCTTAAGATCGTAGCCACGATGCAGGTCTTAAGTAATGTGTTAATTATTTAAAATAATTAATGATAAGATATATATGTTACTGGTTCCAACTAATATTAATATTACTATTATTAAAAGTTATAAATATATTTTTACGTGTATACATATATAAATTACAAAATATATAAAAAAAAATTGCAGACCGCTGACATCATGCATCGGTCCCTGCCAAGAAAAGAGTTAGAGTTCCGACAGAAATCCCTTCACAATACGGGCCGTGTCGAGGATAACTATCTTCTGCATCAGTCCCTTGATTCACATATCTAATGAGATCCTCTTAAGGTGTTGTTAGGGGTTTTGGCTAGCATACCATCATCAGAACTATCGTAGCAATAATTGCTTAATTGACATTCCACAAATTGGCGACAATCTTCATGACAACTTTCACGAGATTCTCACCATGAGTACCAGCTATATCTTGAACCATTAATCGGTTGTGATGATAGAGCAATCCCACTACAATTTACAATCACACCTCTTAATTCAAGTGGCAAGTCGACAACAATCAGAAATAATATGCCTGGCAGATTAACCGGGACGGTGACATGCCCGGCAAAATTCTTGTAGGATACATTAACGATAGTTCAATTTCGTGTCAGACAGAATCTTGACTGCTGAGCCAGAGGTCGTGGGTTCGATTCCAAAACAGAATAAAAAAATGTGTGATCCATAAACAGTTGTCCCGTGTCTGGGATATCTTTGTGTCAATTGTTTCTAGGTTTGTTAAGTACTTCGGATACACCAATCATTAATAATCCAGACGTTGTCTCTTCTTAAAAATAAAACAAAAGTTGTTCGTCATAATAACGTCGTCTCTTCGTATTCTAAATCTATATTTTAAAAATATATAGTCTTTTATTTAACAATTGATTTTTCAAAAAAGTATTCGTCGTTCTCATTAAAAAAATTAAATTAAAATATATAAATATGTATATATTTAATAGAAATTACTCACCTTTAACTTAACTATAATTGTTATACTAATAACTTTTAACATAAACATAGAATACTTTTACATCATTTAAACTAATATAATGAAAAAAACATAATTGTGAAGACGAACAATGTATCTGACAATTTACTTACTTTGAATACTATCAGAGAATTAGCTTTTATATAGACTATAAGCAGTATTAATTACCCAAATAATTAACCTGTCAGTACCGCAAGGGTATACATTTAAACATTCTGATTTAAGGCATAGTATTGTCCCAATAAATATATATAAATATAACAATAAAACTTAATAATTACTTGAAACACTACACACTTGAGTTTGTGCTATGGTCACCAGACTGCTGATAAGCATACTTATAAATAGATAAATAATGATAATATTAGCTTTTATCTTTTTTCTTTTTTTTTCTACCCGCCCTGTATTAAAGCGGATACGACAAACAATTAGAAAACAAATAAATCATTGACTTTTAATAAGAAAATAGAACCGCATTTAATTTAATATTAATATTTTTAATATTAGTATTATATGTATTTAGCAAACATACATACAGTCATACATGCACGGATGGCGCAGCGGTGTAAGTGGTCACCTCGCCACTATACTACCGGGCCCAGTAGTGTGGGTTCGATCCCCGCACGGGACAATACATTGTGTAATCCTCAAATTGTTTTTCTGAGTCTGGGTGCTCTTTGTGTCCGTTGTTTGAAAGTTTGTGAAGTCCCCCGCAACACAGGTTACGACGGTTACTCCTAGTGTGGGAGTTGTAAAAGCGTAGGTAATGCCCACATTTTGCAGATTATGATTTAGTCCTGTTTACGTAATAGAGGGCAAGATTTTGCCGTCATCCGGGCACTTTGGGAATTAAATGGGAAAACTTTGAGTATATTGACAAGAAGGGAGGACACAAATGAATTTTACTTATACAGATGGATAGGCAATAGCTCGGCCCTCAGCAGCAGGTGCGAAGGAGGAACACAGTGGGGGTTTTAGCCGGTCAAGTCTGGCACAAACTTCAGCTGATGACCCGGGCGGAGGATAGTCCATAACTATTTCCTCATGTAAAAAAAAAAAAGAAGGATCGCGTACCTATAACTCGAAGGGTCTAGTGCTGTGAGTCCGTTAGTTATTTTTTTATTATTTTTATTTAAATGCACAAAAAAATAGAACTAAATATACGAGTAATAAAACCGATATCCGACTAAATCTATTGATTCAAAGGTAAAAACAGCAGGAAAGGGTTTTATCGACCATTACTTGTATCACATTTGAATTAAATTAAATGTTACACGGTGATATACTAAATACTTACATATTAATGCAAAAGTGAGTTTGTTTGTTTACGCTTTCACACCTTAACTACTCAACCGGTCATCATGAAATTCGCACATAATGTTTTCGGGAACATAAATAAGACATAGGGTTAAAAAAATGTATTTATCCATAAATGAATACATTAAGGCATAAATTGAGGCGAGCGAAGCAGCGATTAAAAGCTATCAAAGTTTATAGTAATGGTTTAACTTATACGAAAATATTGCAGAATCACACGTTAACTGAATTATAAATATGTGAATGTCAATTTAGTATTCATAGAAGATCATGTAATATAGACATAAGTACTTAAAATATTAAAACACGTAACATCCTAAAGATCTCTGTTTACAAGTATTAACAAAATATTCTACACTTAAGAATACTTAATTATCATTTTAAATACTAAATTGAAGTTTTATTTTTTGTAAAATCCTTAGTGGCAAAGGTTAGTGTTGCAATCGCAAGCGATGCGGTGCGATCGCGACAAACACCCAAACAGAACAGGGAGAATAAATTGTAACTGTAGGACGGTTCACGGAAGAACCGTTCTGTTTCTGTATTCTTAAACATTTTACCAGATGTACACTATAACACTTTAGTGACTATAGTGCAATACAAATAGCACTTCATTTCAGTGCTCCATCGCGTCTTTAAGGCAATTTGATCTTGTTGTATAGCGTGTTCCCTAGGATGGCACTGACTTCACCTATTTATCATAGCAAATGTCGTTCTGAAGAGACAGATACGGAAACATGGGGGCCATAAAAATAAGAGATTCTGGATTAGCAGATATATAGCACAGCTTTAAATAAGAACCCAATACTTAGATTTCCTTTCGCAAACATTTTTGATCGAATTTTAAATGTACCTATGTTTTTAATCGTACCGGTGTCTAGTATTACATTTTTTTCTTTCATTCGTAAATTTTTTTTGACTCCCGCATTAGAAAGATGTGTGTGTCCCCTCCTGTGTCTGGGGGCTTTACAAACATTCAATCAACGGACACTAAGAACACACAGACTCGTGACAACTGTTTATGGATTACTAAAGACCAACAGGCCCGTTGAAACTCCTGATCCTGCATTCATTTGATATCTCAATAATAAGTCAGATTATGTTAAGAATTTTCAAAACTTCACACTGCCAGAACGAGTGCAAACGTGTATCCGACGTCTTTATCAAAAATCATGATTTTTGCTCAGTTTAGTTTGTCGGGACGGGACGCGACAAAATTTGTGTAATTCACCAATAGTCGTCCCAAGTCGTCTTGCTGTTCTTATAGGCAATTCAAAAAATTAAAAAAAAATTCTTGCTTGAAGTTATAGGTGATGTTGGCCAAAGAGGTGGTGGAACGGGAAAGAGAGAGGAGAAACTCTCTTCTACCCCGCAGTAGACGCACCTGGCGATGGAGAGCGCAGAATGATCTCCGACCTCCATTGGCACTAGCCTGGAGCCGGGTAAGTACCCCATACCCCACGGCGTGGCCACCTTCTAATCAGTTGGCCAAGGCCCCCAGGGGTCGGCTCCGGGTTGTGACAAGAAAACAAAAATAGGGAAACATATTTATATGATTGAATTTCGTATTAGCCTTATCCATTAATGTTAATAACACGTCACGCAAAAACGTTGTCACTAACAGTGCAGCCATAAAATAATATAAAGTTATGACATTGACTGAATAAATGAAAATTTCAGTTAATAGTTTCAGTTTTCTGAGTGTATGTATGCACATATATACATACATATGTCGTGCCGTAGAGCCTTAACGGCTTGATGGACATCGGCATGTGAGGTGTCATTGGAATAATCCTATGGTGAGGGTGACATTATAATATTTTTATATGACAACTCACAAAAAAACAGTCAATTAGTCAATACTAATATAGGAAAACTGAAGAGTTGTTTTTGTATATGGTAAAAGGGTGATGACATTACTTGAAAATTAATTTGAAACGGATTGTTTTATTTAAAATTTTATTGCAGCAACATTTTTTTTTTCAGGGGCTAAAACAAGTGTTTTCTTTTCAAGGCGACGCTGTATAGAACTTTCATATATTATATATTATATCTACTGACTGACTCTCCACTGGCCATTTCTTTCTACCCGCAGCAACGACGGCATGTAGTTCAAAGAAGGAAGCGCAGGTCTAAGGGTTGCCACTATTGCCCTGATAGGTCAGTTACAAGATTTTTTTAATAATGTGTAAATAAATCTCTAAAGTATATGTTAAAAAGGTCATTTACTACTATCACTCTATTACTCTATCATGACTCGAGAGTCATGATAGAGTAATACTTACATTATGTCTGGCTTCTCTAGAGTCCAAGATGTCAGACGTTAAATATTAAAAATAGTATTGACAGTATCTATTGAGATTGCAGCATGTTGGGTTTCTAGCATCAACAGCTTGATTGAGTTATTAACTGTATTTAAAAAAATGTAAGACTTCAAAAACTGTAAGAGACGCCAGAACTGTGTTTAGGAGGTGTGACATGATATGTCATATAAGGACATGAGTTGAGGACATCAGATTGCAATACAATACAATACAAAAAACACAATACAACAAAAACAACAACAAATTACATATCAAACATCCAATTTACCTAAAATACACAAGGAGTAACGAAACTAGCATTTTCTTCCACTACGATGCATGGACCGCATATGGGACCACACTTGGTGTAATCCTCAAATTGTTGTTCTGAATCTGGATGTTCTTTGTGTCCATTAATGTTTGAAAAGCCTCCCGCGATACAGGAATTAATAATATGGCCTCCCGCGATAAAGTGCACGAGTTGTCTTAAAAAATATATATTTACCCGATGCAAGCTACTGTAAGTATACATTTAAAACCAAATCTCGTATATTACTTGGTTTAGTCAAGTCTGCGCCCCTCCAGGATCTACACAAGGCACAGCTCGCACCACCCTACATATGGCACTGGTCACTAAAAGCTCTTATTTTTAATAACAGATATTAACCTCACAAGTCCGGACCACTAAATCACACAACGGTTACAAAACGTTTATAAAAATTCAAACAATTTCCTATAAGTTCTTATCACGAATGCATTAAAATCAAATAAATACTTCAATAACATGTATCATTTTTTAATACAATAATAAAATAAACTGATTTTTATATTTCATGTGGCCATTTTATACTTTATATACTAATAAAACAAAAATATAGTTGATATAATTAAAATATACATTTTTTGTCGATTCGCGTAACATAAGTAATTTGCTACTTTTCTATGGGATTAAAATTGAAAATCATCATTTGAAAAGTTAAAAGAGAAATTATTATCCCTACAGGTTTTGCAATAACCATATTTGTCTATACATAACTCTGGTACCTCAACAAGTGGTAGTTGATCCAATTTACAGTCATGATTCTTACCCATTGAAGTTAACATTTAGATTCCAAAAATCTTTGAAAGATGCACGAGGCAACCAATTTAAAAGCAAATAGTTCAAAAAGAACGATATGACAATCCGGTAATATACTATCCTGATGATTTAATTTTAGGTAAAAATAATATACGTAATAAGTTAAGTAGCGTTATTTCTATTGAGTCACCGAATGTCATTTACGATAAAACAATCGTAAGGTGGACATTATTCACAAAAACTGGAGAAAATTGTATCATAGCTAATAAAACGCTATTAGCTAAATAAAACGTTTATTTAGTGTAACTTATTTTTTGTACATGTTATTTTACTTATGTATACTATATGAAAAAGCAAATTATAATTTTATTTTACCTCACGTTGGGACGTGTAGTGTAGTAATGTAGTAATGTTAGTAAATCTATGTATGTGTAACGTAAGCTTTATAATCGTATGTTATTTCATAATATAAAGAGAACTATTCGAACATTGATTGGTATCGTTTCTTTCCAAAATACCTTCTTCCTTAAACCTGCAACTCTAGAGTTGTGAGTTTGAGGGTGATGATTGATGCGAGGGGGAGGTAAGATGAGAGTGGGAATAAGGCGATATAAAAGAGAAGAGGGAGAATGAGGGGAGGGGAAAGTGGAGATGGGGAGTTGAACCACCGTAAACCTCACTGATTTCGGGGAAATCCAACGCAAGTGTTGCTTCACAACCGCTTTTCTGTGAGGCCGTGGTATCGCACCGATCGAGCCGGCCCATTCGTGCCTAAGCATGGCTCTACCACGTAAGGTAAAGTGAAAGGTGTATATTGAAAGTGTATTTAAGTAGAACTCCTGACAGCAGTTTTTGAACAGCCACATTTTACTAACACAATTTTGTATTCGAAGTCAAACACCAGCCGTAAAAGTATTTAAAGATATAAGTATAAAAGTGGTAAGAGCCAATTTCTTGTACTGTCATTATTACAGGTGTTTAGCCTCAAATCAGTTGATAAGGCTGAAACATAAACTATGACTTGTTTTTTTTATTGCATTTAATTTATTACTTCGACTCGTTTCGTTTCTTTATCGTGTGTGATACATATAACTTCAAATATTTAATGCCACCGCTTAGTTATATCGCTCATTTCAACTGATAACAGTACTATCTTTTTGAATTTTCACATCATCACTTCCCTAACTTTAAAATCTCGGAGATTGTGAGTTTAGTATTTACTCAAACTAATTTTCAGCAATCGTCATATTGACAGCGCCTGCCTGCAGAAGTGTGGAAGCCCACTGTTAGAAATGATAAACATATTCCAAAAGTCCAAAAGTAAAAAGTAAGGATCGCTATTGCACTTATTGTAACCTATACATGCAACAGAAACGTTCATCAACACCATCTAGCGAAGACGAACTAAACCAAAATCCTGATTAGCGACACGAAAGTTCTTCTGCCGCTTAGACAAACTTATTGTATAAGTTCTCTCCGTTTGTACATAGTACATATGTAACGATAATGTCATCTGGTCGAAGGAATCCCCATTTGTGTTTTTTGATAACACATTATTCATCTCCATAACACTCATGCCTCCACCGCCACCTTCAAGCCCCGGGACAAGACGACTACAAATGGTCTTAACTTCCAGTAAGTATATAACAATAGTGTTATCGGTAAAGTATGATAGGGATCCCTGTAGGGATAATAATATCTCTTTTAACTTTTGAAATGATGATTTACAACTTCAATCCCATAGAAAAGTAGCAAATTACTTATGTTACGCGAATCGACAAAAAAATGTATATTTTAATTATATCAACTACATTTTTGTTTTATTAGTATATAAAGTATAAAATGGCCACATGAAATATAAAAATCAGTTTATTTTATTATTGTAATAAAAATGATACATGTTATTGAAGTATTTATTTGATTTTAATTCATTCGTGTTAAAAACTTATAGAAAATTGTTTAAATTTTTATAAACGTTTTGTAACGGTTGTGTGATTTAGTGGTCCGGACTTGTGAGGTTAATATCTGTTATTAAAAATAACAGCTTTTAGTGACCAGTGCCATATGTAGGGTGGTGCGAGCTGTGCCTTGTGTAGATCCTGGAGGGGCGCAGACTTGACTAAAACAAGTAATATACGAGATTTGGTTTTAAATGTATACTTACAGTAGCTTCCATCGGGTAAATATATATTTTTTAAGACAACTCGTGCACTTTATCGCGGGAGGCCATATTATTAATTCCTGTATCGCGGGAGGCTTTTCAAACATTAATGGACACAAAGAACATCCAGATTCACAACAACAATTTGAGGATTACACCAAGTGTGGTCCCATATGCGGTCCATGCATCGTAGTGGAAGAAAATGCTAGTTTCGTTACTCCTTGTGTATTTTAGGTAAATTGGATGTTTGATATGTAATTTGTTGTTGTTTTTGTTGTATTGTGTTTTTTGTATTGTATTGTATTGCAATCTGATGTCCTCAACTCATGTCCTTCTATGACATATCATGTCACACCTTCAAATAACAACTTTGGCGTTTCTTACAGTTTTTGAAGTCTTACATTTATTTAAATTATTTACTCAATCAAGCTGTTGATGCTAGAAACCCAACAGGCTGCAATCTCCGTCACCAAAGCCATTTTTTGTAGATACTGTCAATATTATTTTTAATATTTAACGTCTGACGTCGTGGACTCTAGAGAAGCCAGACATAAAGTAAGTATTACTCTATCATGACTCGAGAATGACCTTTTTAACTTATAATTTAGAGATTTTTTTTACACATTATTAAAAAAATCTTGTAACTGACCTATCAGGGCAATATTGGCAACCCTTAGACCTGCGCTTCCTTCTTTGAACTACATGCCGTCGTTGCTGCGGATAGAAAGAAAAGGTCAGTGGAGGGTCAGTCAGTAGATATAACATGTAATGTATGACAGTTCTATAGAGCGTGGCCTTGAAAATAAAACACTTGTTTTAGCTCCTGAAAAAAAAATGTAGCTGCAATAAAAATTTAAATAAAACAACCCGTTTCAAATTAATTTTCAAGTAATGTCATCACCCTTTTACCATATACAAAAACAACTCTTCAGCTTTCCTATATTAGTATTGACTAACTGACTGTTGTTTTGTGAGTTGTCATCTAAAAATATTATAATGTCACCCTCACCATTAGGATTGTTCCGATGACACCTCACTTGCCGATGTCCATCAAGCCGTTAAGGCTCTACGACACGACTTATGTATGTGTATATGTGCATACATACACTCAGAAAACTGAAACTATTAACTGAAATTTTCATTTATTCAGTCAATGTCATAACTTTATATTATTTTATGGCTGCACTGTTAGTGACAACGTTATTGCGTGACGTGTTATTAACATTAATGGACAAGGCTAATACGACATTCAATCATATAAATATGTTTCCCTATTTTTGTTTTCTTGTCAACCCCCACGGGTCATTACCTCACCGGAGCCGATGGTGAAGCGATATGTCGAACTCGAATAGACTCAAACCACACGGTGTTCCATCACAAGCGGGTCTATTGCAGTGGACCACCTGGGATAGACCCGCTTGTGATGGATGGATGGGCCTTGGCCAACTACCCGGCTCCAGGCTAGTGCCCATGGAGGTCGGAGATCATTCTGCGCTCTCCAACGCCTGGTGCGTCTACTGCTGGGTGGAAGAGAGTTTCTCCTCACTCTTTCCCGTTCCACAAAAGCCCACCCTTGGCCTAAGACATCACCTGTCACCTCCTACCAAATCGAGGTTGCGGAGTCCCACGCGATTTTCTTTGGAATGTATGTATCCCTGGGGACAGTACAAACATAAAAGTAACGGACATAAAGAACAGCAAGACGACTTGGGACGACTATTGGTGAATTACACAAATTTTGTCGCGTCCCGTCCCGACAAACTAAACTGAGCATAAATCATGATTTTTGATCAAGGCATCAGATACAAGTTTGCACTCGTTCTGGCAGTGTGACAATTTGAAAATTCTTAACATGATCTGACTTATTATTGAGATATCAAATGAATGCAAGATCAGGAGTTTCAACGGGCCTGTTGGTCTTTAGTAATCCATAAATAATTGTCACGAGTCTGGTTGTTCTTAGTGTCCGTTGATTGAATGTTTGTAAAGCCCCCAGACACAGGAATTCGTCCTAATACGAGAGTTGTTTTAAAATAAAAAAAAATGTACGAAAGAAAGAAAACATTGTTATGCTAGACACCGGTACTATTAAAAACATAGGCACATTTAAAAATTCCATCAAAAATGTTTGCGAAAGGAAATCTAAGTATTGGGTTCTTATTTAAAGCTGATCTATATATCTGCTAATCCAGAACCTCATATTTTTATGGGCCTCATGTTTCCGTATCTGTCTCTTCAGAACGACATTTGCTATAATAAATAGGTGAAATCAGTGCCATCCTAGGGAACACGCTATACAAGATCAAATTGTCATAAAGAGGCGATGGAGCACTGAAATGAAGTGATATTTGTATTGCACTATAGTCACTAAAGTGTTATAGTGTACATCTGGAGAAGTCTATGTAGACTGCAGTAGGCTGAATGATGATAATGGTGACGATCGCCGTCAAACGTCATAATCGGTTTACTATTAGGTTGGCACCTAATAAACCCGCCATCTTTGTTTACAAATTTATTTAATTTTTTAAGTATACAAAATCAAATTATTTCTCAACTATATAAGCACTGTCATGTTCTATCACCAGCCAACGCGCTGGCAGGGACATAATGCCTTCCTCGTAGAAGTTTACAAGCTTTTGATCAAAAAAGGTTTACCACCTTTTTTGATCAAAAGCCATTGCTGCACACTTTTAAGCTGGTCTTCATTTCTTAATTGATTTTATCTCCTAAGTAGTGGGCTAGAGAACGAAATAGATGATAATCTGAGGGCATAATGTCTGGAGAGTACAGTGGGCGAGGAAGGACAGCCCTGCCAAGCGAAAGTAATTTTTCACGAGTCGCTTTTACTACATGTGGTCGAGTATTATATTGCAAAAATTATACTTACTTTTGATTTTGTTTTGGTAATCGCGCTGCTACTTTATACAGTTGTTCACAATAAATATTGGCCGTGATTGTAGTGTTAGATGGCAACAGCTCCCAGTATATAATTCCGTTTATTCCCCACCACACACTTAGCGTGAGCGTGAGCGAGTGAGCGTATGTATGTAATTATGTATATATATATGTAATTTGTTTATATCAGATCAGAAGTCAGACGACTTATAAAACTTATTTAAGTGTAACTCACGATCGGTTAGGTCATTAGACTTCATACGTGTAAATTGTATTTTCATGAAAATAAGGTACATCTTAATGTTTTATTAAACGCCTGTAGATTGACCTCTAATGCATACCTTTGTTTCGGTTTCATGAACCTTTGTTGTGTTAATATTAATAATTATCATATTTATTTACGCGTTATACATAATCTCATGATTATAATGTGTGACACTTGTTATAATGGTTATTGGTCGATTTAACCCTTTCCTTGCCGCCATCCCTTTTTATTAAACATTGCTAAATAGACGAATAGTTTTATAATTATTATTCTCTTTATTCACATTATTCAACATACAAATTACATTTTTAAATATAAAATAAAAACAAAATATATTTAAAAATATAAAAAATAGTGCCCCACCGGTATCGGGTACAGGGGCCAAGCTACCGGTGGTTAGGACTCCAGAGACAGGAACCTCCTCACAATACGTGCCGTATCAAGAAGGACTGCCTTCTGCATTAGGCCCTTAACCCAGCTGTGTAACGTGAGCCTCTGCAGATGTTGGTCGAGGCTCTTGGCAATCAACCCATGAGCTGATATGACTATCGGCACAATGATTGCAGAACTCACATCCCACATGTCGACCACCTCATGGGCTAAATCCAAATATTTTATTTGTTTATCTTTTTCTGCCTTTATGAGGTTGTCGTCATGTGGAATGGTAATGTCAACAATCATTGCTCGGCGCTCTAGTCGGTCTATCACCACTATATCAGGTTTATTGGCAACAATAGTCCTGTCAGTGATGATAGATCGATCCCAATATAATGTTGCACGACTATTTTCAAGAACTGGGTCGGGCACATACCTATAATACGGTAACTCGACATCCACAAGGTTATATCTAAGAGCAAGTTGCTGATGGACTATCCTGGCCACTTGGTTATGTCTGTGCAAGTACTCACCGTTTGCAAGACGAGAGCAACCGGAAATTATATGCCTGAGGGTTTCACCAGGGCGATGACATGCCCGACAAATGTCAATTGTGCCATCCTTCAGGATATGTTTCCTATAATTGTTCGTCATAACAACTTCATCTGTAATTGCACAGATAAAACCTTCAGTTTCTCCAAAGAGGTCACTGAAACGTAGCCAAGACACAGATGATAATAAATCTACATCGGGCCCGTTTAAGGCCCGATAAAAACGTCCATGCAGCTCTTTGCTCTTCCATATCTCCTGATGGTCTTTAACATTAAGTATTGCAGGCTTGCGCCAGTTCTCTTTTCCTAGACCAAGCGGAGTAAGTCCGTTATCAACTGCCACTACATCCCGGTGTACCTCCACATTAACAGAAAGAAAGTAATCTCTAAGATTGCATATTTCGCGATTATGAAGGGTCCTGGCATTTAAGAATCCACGACCCCCACATTTCCGCGGAATATACAATCTCATTACTGATGAACGTGGATGGTGCATTCGGTACGCAGTTAGCAGTGTACGGACTCTTCTATCTAGGGCGTCCAATTCCGTCTGAGTCCATCTAAGTATGCCAAAGGAGTAGGTTAAGACTGGTATGACCCAACCGTTATAGGCACGCACCTTATTACCGCCCGATAAAAGACTTTTCAGTACTTTTTTCAGACGGCCAAAGAAACGCTCCTTTAGCGATTGCTTCATAGTCAGTTCATTTATACCCAGCGCCTGTGACATACCGAGATACTTGTACGTTTCATTTGCAGAAAGACGTCTAAGGTGTGTGGAATCTGAAAGTTCAATTCCTTCAGATTCCACAATCCTGCCTTTGCTTACATCCATGACTGCACATTTATCTACACCAAATTCCATCTTAATACATTTACTAAAGGTTTCAGTCACCTCTAGTAATCTTATCAACTGGACATTACTGCAGGCAAACAGTTTCAAATCATCCATGAAAAGGAGGTGGGATATAACTTGACCATTTCTCCGCAAACGATAGCCCAGCCCCGAACCCTCTAACACAGTGCTAAGAGGATTCAAAGCCATGATATTTATAAATTTGATATTTATAAATTCGCCGTCACCCTGAGATTGTCGACATCCTGGATAGCAAAGAACTGTTCTCCATTGCTGCATACATGCCTCCAAGAAAGTGCATAAAGTTGTATCAATCTTATACAACTCCATCACCCTTAGGAGCCACGTATGCGGCACGGAGTCGTAAGCTTTTTTATAATCTATCCAACATGTCGCTAAATCCTTTCAGTTCCGTCGAACTTGTTGGTTAATAGCCGTGTCAATAATAAGGAACTCTTTAGTGCCACGTGCCCCACTTCTACATCCATTCTGAGAGAAAGTCATTATATTGTTCTTAGAGACATGTGTTGTTATCTTCACTCTCAGAATGGACGTAAATAATTTATAAAGTGTTGGCAGACAGGTAATGGGTCTGTAGTTTTTGGGGTCCATGGCACTACCAGACTTATAGAGTAGGTGAGTTACGCCAGTTGTCATAAAAGCGGGCAGTGAACCTGCTTCCAAGCATGATTGGAATTGAGATGCCAAACACACATGTGAGCTATGGAGCCACTTTAACCAAAAGTTATGCAGTCCGTCCGGTCCGGCTGATTTCCAGTTCGGCAACGAACGGACCGCACAAGCTATATCTGTACTTGATATTTCTACTGGCTCCATAGTATTAATGGACTCACATGAACGTTTAACATCTCGCATCCATTCACCCTCAGTATGAGCGACAGGCATCGACCAGATGTTACGCCAAAATGTATTAGTTAGTTCAACATCTGGGAGATGTGTGTCACTCAGTAAGTCAGGCTGATCCCATCTTCTGTAAACCCACCTCTCGCTTCTTTGAAAAGTACGATTCTGAGTATATCGGTCTACTCGGATTTTAAATCTACGTATGCGGTTTGCCCATGCATAAACTTTCTGCTTCAGAAAGTCAATGCGCTCTGTGACACGTGCTGCATAATCACAAGAACTGATATCAGTTCCTGAAAAAGCACGATTCACAAAACGCATTACTCTCGGGCGTGTATTACCCGATCTGAAACAGGTAAGCTTGCCAATGAGTGCCCTCGCCTCAACGATACGTCGCTCAATCCTGTACTGCCACGCCGGAACATAAATCTTTTGTCGAGGAGTAGTGTTAACACGTGGGAGTTTAACACCAGCTACTCGACAAGCTGTAACCGCCGCACAATAAAGAATTGAATGTGTATCCCTGAGGTTTTCACTATTTTCTAAATAAGTAGATAATAAAGAGTCAAGGGCACACACTAGCGCTTTATTTCGTTTATGCATCGGCATACGCGGTAAACGTGGTCTATGATCAAAACTCACGTGCCGATACTCTCGAATAGCACCTTCCAAAGCGTTCCTTACTTTATCATTATATTGGGTACTTACAGTTAAAGCAGTATTATCCTCCCCTCCCTCAATAGGACTAGGTGGTAGTAGTCCAGCCTCAATAAGAGTCTCCATTTGTGATGGAGGGGGGGCAACAAGGCTATTTTGTAAGTCCAAGCGTAGCCTCTTAAGCACGGAATTATCCAACAGATGACATCGCTGAATGGCCCGTACTTGATCCGATAGTCTTTGTGCCGAAACATTAACAGCTGGTTCAAGTTCCTGAAACAAAGGCAGCATACGATTACGATACGCAGTGAGTGATTATTATTATTATTATTATTATTTTTTATGCGATAGAGGGCAAACGAGCAGACGGGTCACCTGATGGTAAGTGACTACCGCCGCCCATGGACACCCGCAACTCAAGAGTCACAAGTGCGTTGCCGGCCTTTTAGGTAGAGGTACGCTCTCTTCTTGAAGGTTTGAAGGCGACAATTTGTTCCATAAGCTGGTTGTGCGAGGCAAAAAGCTTCTGGAGAAGCGCACAGTGGTGGAGTGCCAATCGTCCAGGTGATGGGGATGGATATTTTGTCGCGTAGGACGATGGCGGAAACCAGCAGCCGGTATAAGTCCGAACAATTCCTCTGAACACTCCCCATGATACAAGCGATAGAGGATGCAGAGTGAAGCTACATCTCTACGCAACGCCAAGGTGTCAAGTCGTTTAGAAATATCTTGGCAGTCGATGATGCGAGTCGCTCTCCGTTGAATGCGGTCAAGAGGCAGAAGTTGGTACTGGGGTGCACCTGCATAGAGATGAGAACAGTATTCTATGTGCGGCCGAACCTGCGCCTTATAAAGTTGCAGGCGGTGGGCCGGAGTAAAATACTGTCTCGTGTTTAGCACACCAAGCTTCTTCGAGGCTAATATGGCCTTACTCTCTAAGTGACCGCGAAACTGGACTTCGCTTGATATATCGACGCCAAGGATTCCGATACTGGCTGATGCAGTTAGGGAAGTGCTCTCAAATTGAGGTGATACGACCAATGGCATCTTTTTAGCAGTGAACGCGAAAACCTGTGTCTTCGTGGGGTTAAATTGGACTAGGTTAAGTCGACCCCAATCTGAAACTTTTGATAAAGAAGTTTCGATTTCAGACACAAGTTTGGATCGGCTTTCGATGACGTTTACTCGAGAAATGTTAGCGCGGCCGGTGTAAAGGGCATCACTCGTGCTATCGTCTGCATAGCAATGGATGCTGCTAATCTGCAGCATGTCGTTGATATGCAGAAGAAACAGCGTGGGTGATAGCACACAGCCTTGTGGGACACCAGAATTAACAGACTTCGAGTCGGAGCATGCACCGTCAACAACGACCTTGATGCTTCTGTCTGTAAGAAAACTGGTGAGCCAATTGCACAGTTTCTCAGGAAGCCCATAGGAAGGAAGCTTCGCAAGGAGCGCTTTGTGCCAGACCCGATCGAAGGCCTTCGCCACGTCCAAACTAACGGCCAACGCTTCCCCCTTGGTCTCAATCGCCTGTGCCCACCGGTGAGTCAAGTATACGAGAAGATCACCAGCTGAACGACCCTGACGGAAGCCGTATTGTCGATTATTGAGGAGCTGGTGGTCTTCTAAGTACCGGAGGAGCTGGCAGTTAACAATGGATTCCATTATCTTGGAGAACAAGGAGGTGATGGCTATGGGTCTGTAGTTGGACGGATCCGAGCGATCTCCTTTTTTAGGGATTGGGTGCACTAGAGCTGTCTTCCATGAGTTCGGGACTACGCCAAGAGAGTAGGAAAGCCGATAAAGGCGCGTTAAAACCGGTGCTAACTCTGGAGCACACGTCTTCAGCACGATAGGAGAGATTCTATCGGGCCCACTCGACTTATGAACGTCGAGGGAAAGAAGCGCTTTACGCACTGCCCTTTGTGTAAACCGGACTTCCGGCATGCGGGTCTCGCACTGCGGTATGGTCGGCAGTGCGTTTCCCCCGTCGTCCAGGGTCGAGTTGGACGCAAAGAGTTTGCCCAGAAGATCGGCTTTTTCTTTAGCGTCGTGGGCCAACGAATTATCTCCTATGCGCAGAGGTGGAAGGGATGGCTTACAAAAGTTCCCCTGGACAGCTTTGGCAAGAGACCAGAATGCACGAGTTCCGGAGGGGAGACTAACTAGTCTCTTGCCAATTCTGCCGATGTGAGCCGACTTCGCCCCAGAAATTACTCTTTTGAGGGACCTGGAGGCAAAGTTAAATTGATTCTTTAATGTGCTGGTCTTTACATCCCGTGCTGTCGCTGCATTAGCCCATGCTTGGTAACATTCCTGCTTTCGGCGGGACGCCGCTTTGCAGGTTCGACCAAACCAAGGCTGGGACTTGCCACCTGTGAGAATCAGGGAGAATGGAATGAAAAGTTCCATACCCTGAAGCACAACATCCGCGACAGAGTCAGCAACGACATTGGGATCATCCGGCGAGAAGCAAACCTGCTCCAGGGTAGGATGCAAAGAATGTTCTCATTCCATCCCAGTCTGCTGACCTATAGTGCCATACGCGGCGACTGCCTGTAACTCGCGGCCGCAGCGAGTGAACGAGTGGCACCATACTCCTAATCAGGCAATGGTCCGAAGAGCCAGCTGCGTCAAGCCATATGCCAAGGCGAACGTGAACAGATCTTCCCGCATGATCGGTTTTGCGCGAACCAAGCCATTCGGCGTGATGGGCGTTAAAGTCGCCAAGAATCACGATCTCTGTGGATGGGACCTGCTGGAGCACTGAGTCTGTAGCCATTTGGACGTGGTCGATGAGTCGGTCCGTTTCGGCATCACCGCTATGGGACCTGTAGAGGCATAGGTAGATGCGGGGATGGTCGTCGCAGTCTACACGTAGCCATAAGATGGAGAGGTCCCTACCTTCAAGATTGCCGAGGTGGCGAGAAATGATATCATCTCTAACGTACACGCATACACCAGCCTTAGGAACAAAGGAGTGTTCCAGTCCGTACCCAGGGTAGCAGAGGTAGGATGTGTCCGCTGAAGATGATATCTGCGTCTCGGTTAAAAAGAGCAAGGCCGGCTTTGCTGTCTCAAGGTGGTGGTGGACAGTGTCGAGGTTCGAATGTAAGCCCCTGATGTTACAAAAATCCACGGTAAACGTGACAGGGGGTGCCATGGTATGCCTTCTCTTGCCCCGAGCAGATTTTGAGAGCGCAGTTGAGCCCCCCCCAGAGTACGAGGGGCAGCCTGGGCATCCACGCTCAGGCATAATCCGAACTGAGGGTGGACGTCCAGGGGGGGATTCTCCAACGCTAGCGCTGGTACCCCCCTGGGGTATCCTTTTCGTTAACAGCGCTATCATTAGGGGGGTGGGGGGTGGGGGATTTTGGGCCTCCGGAGACCTCACTCATTTCGGGGAAATGCAACGCAAGCGTTACTTCACAACCGGTTTTCTGTGAGGCCGTGGTATCGCACCGGTCGAGCTGGCCCATTCGTGCTTAAGCATGGCTCTACCACTATAAATTTGTATTTATACTGATAATGAAACTGTAACGCACATGTTGCATTTTTTTTGGAGGGCAATTTACAATCGATACTCAACCCAAAAATGATTTACTTAGTATAGGATAGATTTATATTTTACAAAAAAATAAAAAATTAAAATGTTTGAGTTTATCCCACGAGGAAAGTATTGCCTACTTTTTATATCAAATTCATTATTGTTTCTTTACGACAAGGGATTTATACTTAGCTGTAATTCATTGACAAGTACTTGTTCTTCATTTTTTTTTTTTTTGGTGGGTATAGCATATTTTTTAGGGTATATATATTATATTTAAGTCTCTAAACGTGAATTTGTATTTCCCGAACATTTGTCTTTTTCCAGGTACGTACATTGTACCTGGAAAAAGAACGAAACAATCGTGGATATTTTTCCTTCAAAAATATTGTGTGTGCAATACTGCAATCTAACATAATAATATTGGCTTCATTGAAAGTTAATTAATAAAATAAATATAGGGTGTTTATCAACATAACAAATTAATAATACTATGACATATTATGATGTAATTATAAATAAATATATCATAATATGTCATAAATACATCATAATTATTTGTACTGATCTTGTTTAACGATATTATATACGTTATAATATACATATTCACATGTCTGTATCACAGGCAGGCAAGTATAATTTACAACCTATACGTTAGTTCTAAGATCCTCAGTACCACCCCGTCGCCTATAATATAATAAAAAACTCTGAGTGCCAATAATAATAAACAAAGTCTTCCAAAACTTTGCACGGCACTCGGTTTTAAGTGAAAAACTAAATATTAAAGTTGTAACATGTTGATGAAGGATTGCAAAGTCCGGAAAAGTTCTTTATCCTCCAAAAATCTCCATCATTACGTACCAAAAAAATTCCATTCTGTTAAAAACCTGTAAACTCGCTATCAGACTATATGATGCAAAATGGATATTGAAAAATTCATGTCAATGAAATCAGGAAAGAAGTTTGGTTTGTACAATCAGGTCACAGCCTAACTTAAAAACCGTCTTTAGTGTTTCTAAATTTGGCCAAACTATCGCCGTCAATGTTGCACTTTATGACTTATTCGCAATAAATAACACAAAATAATACAAAACCGCTTCTAGAAAGTGCATGGCTTTGTCGTGACGCAAAAATTCGTGTGAACATAATAAACTATCACCTTTATAAACTACCTGCTGACTATAAATAAAACAGTAACGGTTGTAAAATTTTAATGATAAAAAAAAAATTTAGGATTAGGTATCTTCTAAAGCCTAAAAATGAAAAAAATAGTCTATTTGAATTGAAATTTATTTAAAGGTTAGTTTATGAAAAAATAATATAGATATCATCAGACATTATCATCATGCACATCAAAGCAGAACCGCCTTGTTTAACGTGTGGCCAAGTCTGTCGGAGTTCACTGGGAAAAACTGCCAGTTTTCATACAACTACGGACAGGAAGCAAACAAAATTAAGTTTACCGCTTGAGACAGGAGTTGACAGAACTCACTGACACGTTAGCAAATCCCGAAGGATTTGTGTCAAAATATTTATACATGAATCTAAAATAACTTTGAAATAAAATTAACTTTTTAGGTATAATAATGAACTATCATTCAGTAAGATGCGATTTTTATTGATAACGATGACGACAGGGTTTAATATACGTATACATAATTTTATTACTTCTTAGCAGCATGACTGAGTATAAAAGAGTTTACAAATGAAAGAAATGTGTTAAATTTTGAACATATGTTATTCCTTCATTAATATTTGATGCGCTTGCATTAATTATATAAAAAATTACTAATATAAGAGATTTTTTAAAAGTTTAAAATAGAAATTTATACAGAGTTAAAAAGTTTTTGGAATATTTACTCACAGCAGTCCACGTTCGGGAAAGACGGACTGCTCCGGGTTTTCCGCTTATTTTTGGCGGAAGATTGATCAAATAATAGTTTTGCGCTTATTTCAATTAAGTACATACATGTGAGTTTTTTTTAGTTGTGCTAAAATTTTTACATAATTCCGGGTGACACTGGCCATATATATATTTTTATTAAACATGTACTCTATACAGATGTTAAAAAAAATCTTAGCTTATTCAGTGTGGTTGTTTTTATTTTTATATTAGTATCTTGTTTTTCAGCAGCATCACATTATGTGTGATCTAAAACAAAACGATTTGTTAGTCGACGACACAAAGAAAACTAAAATAGACGAAAGAAAATGGCACGTGGTATGGCCGAATGTGATATTTTTTATATTAATACATATAGGGTCACTTTATGGCATCTATTTGATGATCGCTAAAGCAAAATGGCAAACTCCTCTATTTGGTAAGTGTATTTTTTAGTTATTTTGGAATAAAACGGATTTTGAAACACTCTCTTTTCATAATCGTTAAGTTGTAGTGGTAGAGCCATGCTTGCTTAAGCACGAATGGGCCGGCTCGACCGGTGCGATACCACGGCCTCACAGAAAACCGGTTGTGAAGTAACGCTTGCGTTGCATTTCCCCGAAATGAGTGAGGTCTCCGGAGGCCCAAAACCCCCCACCCCCCTAATGATAGCGCTGTTAACGAAAAGGATACCCCAGGGGGGTACCAGCGCTAGCGTTGGAGAATCCCCCCCTGGACGTCCACCCTCAGTACGGATTATGCCTGAGCGTGGACGCCCAGGCTGCCCCTCGTACTCTGGGGGGGGCTCAACTGCGCTCTCAAAATCTGCTCGGGGCAAAAGAAGGCACACCATGGCACCCCCTGTCACGTTTACCGTGGATTTTTGTAACATCAGGGGCTTACATTCAAACCTCGACACTGTCCACCACCACCTTGAGACAGCAAAGCCGGCCTTGCTCTTTTTAACCGAGACGCAGATATCATCTCCAGCGGACACATCCTACCTCTGCTACCCTGGGTACGGACTGGAACACTCCTTTGTTCCTAAGGCTGGTGTATGCGTGTACGTTAGAGATGATATCACTTCTCGCCGCCTCGGCAATCTTGAAGGTAGGGACCTCTCCATCTTATGGCTACGTGTAGACTGCGACGACCATCCCCGCATCTACCTATGCCTCTACAGGTCCCATAGCGGTGATGCCGAAACGGACCGACTCATCGACCACGTCCAAATGGCTACAGACTCAGTGCTCCAGCAGGTCCCATCCGCAGAGATCGTGATTCTTGGCGACTTTAACGCCCATCACGCCGAATGGCTTGGTTCGCGCAAAACCGATCATGCGGGAAGATCTGTTCACGATTTCGCCTTGGCATATGGCTTGACGCAGCTGGTAGCAACGCCTACGCGAATCCCAGATGCAGAAAGCCACGTGCCTTCACTGTTGGATCTTCTGCTGACCTCACATCCTGACGGCTACAAAGTATCCGTTGAGGCCCCTCTTGGCTCTTCGGACCATTGCCTGATTAGGAGTATAGTGCCACTCGTTCACTCGCTGCGGCCGCGAGTTACAGGCAGTCGCCGCGTATGGCACTATAGGTCAGCAGACTGGGATGGAATGCGAACATTCTTTGCATCCTACCCATGGAGGCAGGTTTGCTTCTCGCCGGATGATCCCAATGTCGTTGCTGACTCTGTCGCGGATGTTGTGCTTCAGGGTATGGAACTTTTCATTCCATTCTCCCTGATTCCCACAGGTGGCAAGTCCCAGCCTTGGTTTGGTCGAACCTGCAAAGCGGCGTCCCGCCGAAAGCAGGAATGTTACCAAGCATGGGCTAATGCAGCGACAGCACGGGATGAAAAGACCAGCACATTAAAGAAGCAATTTAACTTTGCCTCCAGGTCCCTCAAAAGAGTAATTGCTTCGGCGAAGTCGGCTCACATCGGCAGAATTGGCGAGAGACTAGTTAGTCTCCCCTCCGGAACTCGTGCATTCTGGTCTCTTGCCAAAGCTGTCCAGGGGAACTTTTGTAAGCCATCCCTTCCACCTCTGCGCATAGGAGATAATTCGTTGGCCCACGACGCTAAAGAAAAAGCCGATCTTCTGGGCAAACTCTTTGCGTCCAACTCGACCCTGGACGACGGGGGAAACGCACCGCCGACCATACCGCAGTGCGAGACCCGCATGCCGGAAGTCCGGTTTACACAAAGGGCAGTGCGTAAAGCGCTTCTTTCCCTCGACGTTCATAAGTCGAGTGGGCCCGATAGAATCTCTCCTATCGTGCTGAAGACGTGTGCTCCAGAGTTAGCACCGGTTTTAACGCGCCTTTATCGGCTTTCTTACTCTCTTGGCGTAGTCCCGAACTCATGGAAGACAGCTCTAGTGCACCCAATCCCTAAAAAAGGAGATCGCTCGGATCCGTCCAACTACAGACCCATAGCCATCACCTCCTTGTTCTCAAAGATAATGGAATCCATTGTTAACTGCCAGCTCCTCCGGTACTTAGAAGACCACCAGCTCCTCAATGATCGACAATACGGCTTCCGTCAGGGTCGTTCAGCTGGTGATCTTCTCGTATACTTGACTCACCGGTGGGCACAGGCGATCGAGACCAAGGGGGAAGCGTTGGCCGTTAGTTTGGACGTGGCGAAGGCCTTCGATCGGGTCTGGCACAAAGCGCTCCTTGCGAAGCTTCCTTCCTATGGGCTTCCCGAGAAACTGTGCAATTGGCTCACCAGTTTTCTTACAGACAGAAGCATCAAGGTCGTTGTTGACGGTGCATGCTCCGACTCCAAGTCTGTTAATTCTGGTGTCCCACAAGGCTGTGTGCTATCACCCACGCTGTTTCTTCTGCATATCAACGACATGCTGCAGATTAGCAGCATCCATTGCTATGCAGACGATAGCACGAGTGATGCCCTTTACACCGGCCGCGCTAACATTTCTCGGGTAAACGTCATCGAAAGCCGATCCAAACTTGTGTCTGAAATCGAAAATTCTTTATCAAAAGTTTCAGATTGGGGTCGACTTAACCTAGTCCAATTTAACCCCACGAAGACACAGGTTTGCGCGTTCACCGCTAAAAAGATGCCATTGGTCGTATCACCTCAATTTGAGAGCACTTCCCTAACTGCATCAGCCAGTATCGGAATCCTTGGCGTCGATATATCAAGCGAAGTCCAGTTTCGCGGTCACTTAGAGAGTAAGGCCATATTAGCCTCGAAGAAGCTTGGTGTGCTAAACAGATCGAGACAGTATTTTACTCCGGCCCACCGCCTGCAACTTTATAAGGCGCAGGTTCGGCCGCACATGGAATACTGTTCTCATCTCTATGCAGGTGCACCCCAGTACCAACTTCTGCCTCTTGACCGCATTCAACGGAGAGCGACTCGCATCATCGACTGCCAAGATATTTCTGATCGACTTGACACCTTGGCGTTGCGTAGAGATGTATCTTCACTCTCCATCCTCTATCGCTTGTATCATGGGGAGTGTTCAGAGGAATTGTTCGGACTTATACCGGCTGCTGGTTTCCGCCATCGTCCTACGCGACAAAATATCCATCCCCATCACCTGGACGATTGGCACTCCACCACTGTGCGCTTCTCGAGAAGCTTTTTGCCTCGCACAACCAGCTTATGGAACAAATTGTCGCCTGCCGTATTTCCGAACCGATACGACCTTCAAACCTTCAAGAAGAGAGCGTACCTCTACCTAAAAGGCCGGCAACGCACTTGTGACTCTTGAGTTGCGGGTGTCCATGGGCGGCGGTAGTCACTTACCATCAGGTGACCCGTCTGCTCGTTTGCCCCCTATCGCATAAAAAAAAAAAAAAAAAAAAAAAAAAAAAAATAATCTTAATCTTAAAAAAAGCTTACTCATAGAGACAAAATTATACAGTTTTATTGTGGTTCACATTTTAGTTGCTAATTTAAAAGCGATTTTTACTAACATTTTAATTACAGTATTCAGTTTAACTCTCTCTTCTGTACTGATTGTGACGATTAAACTACTTAAAACACAATTTTTGGATAGGTATGTCAAATTAAAATACATTTCATCCAATCTCATTTTTTGACACCAAACAAGAAAATGCGTTGACAAATCATGAATGCAATATTTTATATTTCTATTGCTATGTCCTAAATAATGTATGTTTATCTTTATCTTTTATACATACAATGAAAATAAAAAGGAACAAACATACGCGTAACTAATAATAACGTGGCGTCTACTGATTTATAACTCTGTCAATCCGTATCCAAGATCTGTCCCGGTTTTTAAAACTAAGGAGTTTTTTTTATAATAATTTTAGTGACAAATGAGCAGGCCGATCTCGTGATAATAAGTGACAACTCAAGATTCCCAAAATTGAGACAACGCAAGCACAGCTTATCAACCAGTTTTCTGAGAGGCCGTGATATTACTTCGTCCTGTATACGTCTGAACTCTTTCGTCTCACGAAGTGCAACTGGCCGCAATCTCCAGTTTTAAAGACCATTGAAAATCGGATTGAATTTCTTGTGAATATTTATTGTAACTTGTTGCAGCTTATTTTATGTACATTATGTCGAATGTGGGTATTACAGCAGGTGCTCACAGACTATGGTCACATAAAGCATACAAAGCGAAATTACCTCTGAAGATTCTTTTTGTACTTATGAGTACAATAGGCTTTCAGGCAAGTATCTATTTTAAATTAATTATGTTAGTGTACGCCACTTGATACACAATAAATACTCGTACATAATAATATGTATGTTACATATTACCTAGTGCACATACAGTCACGCCGATATTACCCGAAGAGTCGTACATTTAGGCAATTAGAATGAATTGGAAAATTTTGAGTATATTGACAGGTCAGGTCAAGTCAAGGTCGCATCTTATAATTCTTATAAGAAGTCCGAGCCCTCTAACGTAATTATGAATTAAAACGACAGAATTTATGTTTTTTTTTTTAACTATACGGAAGATGAAAAACTTTCGATAGTTAAAAAAACTTAATCCTCGTTTTTACGCAGTATGGAAAAACCATTTTAGAAAGAGATGTGATTAATACAGAAACACAACGTATTAAGTTTATAATATCTGTGTCGCAGGTATATAATATACATATGTTATACACCTTTAGTTATTGATCTCGGTCTGGCCGGTCATAGCCAGCTTAATCTACAGGTATACAACCTTTTCGTATAAGTATGAATACTCTTTGCTTCCATTGCGTACCTTCTTACTTATCTCTACATTTCAATATAATTTCTAATTTCCTATCTATTAAGGATGTCCCAGATAAATATATAATAGTATAATAAACTGTACTGTAAAAACTGTAACTATGGTAGATAAATGCTAAGGCACGAATGGGCCGGCTCGACCGGTGCGATACCACGGCCTCACAGAAAACCGGTTGAAAAGCTTTGCATTGCATTTCCCTGAAATTACTGAGATTACCGGAGGTTCCGGTGTTTCATCATTTTAATCACTTCTGCCTTCCCCCTTCGGGGGTGTATTCTATGTATTGTATCTGTTTTCATCTTTTTTTAGAGACTTGCATCTATGATCGTGATATTAAATAGTCTCAAGAGTTTGGCCCCCAAATTAAAAAAAAAAACAAATCGATTTCAACCGGTTAAGGTTGGTAGTTCAATATATTCATTCAATAAAAAAAAACGAAAAGTCGTGTGATTCTCAGAGTGGAATTGGACCACTTCATCTCTTTCCACGTGTCTTAAAAGGCGACTAAAAAGTTGTTATTTATCAGACAGTATATATTATATGTACAGTGCCCGGTTGAATTAGGCTTGACCATTATTACCCATATGGGGATTTGGTGTGAGTGTATGTATGTATGTATATATGTATATAAAATGAAACTCTTTATTACCTTATCTAAAACACTGTCAGTACTTCATGTTTACTCTAACCTAAAGTATAACCACGGCTTAGCTTGCATTGTTCTCTATAGCATATAATATTCATATTTATATTGTATATATTACTTCGTCAAACGTTCAAGTGGCTTCCAATTCGTTTTCGCCGGAGTACTGACATCCTCATTTTATACTTTACAACTTCCTATTCAACCCTTATGCCCCTTTTTATGTCAAAGAATGGTTCAAGTTTCTTCATGACACACATGAAAAATGTCTTAAGCCACCTGAAGATTTGAGACTTACTTTGTATATCATAGATGGTAACTGACAACCGCCACCCATGGACACCTGCAACTCGAAAGTAGTAGGTGCGCTGCCCGCCTTCGAAGGTGATGAGGGATGAAGGGAGGAGAAAGAAGAGAGGGGGATGAATAGAGGGGGAGTTGGGCCTCCGGAAACCTCATTAATGTCGGGCAAATGCAACGCAAGCTTGCTTGCTTCACAACCGGTTTTCTGTGAGGCCGTGGTATCGCACCGGTCCAGCCAGCCCATTTGTGCCTAAGCATGGCACTACCACTGTTGAAACTGGAATTTAATTTATTTTTTTTATATTTATAGGGCTCAGTGCACCAATGGGTACGCGATCATCGAGTTCACCATAAGTATAGTGAAACTGACGCTGATCCTCACAATTCAAAGCGAGGTTTCTTCTTCTCACACATCGGCTGGCTGCTAATCAAGAAACATCCTGAGGTCACAGCTAAGGGACACGATGTTGATATGAGCGATATTAGGGCTGATAAGTTATTACAGTTACAAAAGAAGTAAGTTTAAAAAAAAAAACGTTATATTTGCTGCCAACAAAACAAAAACAATGAAAAATAAAATCTTTTTATTTAAATAAGTAATTTTAAGGATTTCAGTGGTGTAAACATGAAAAATCATAACAACAACAAAAAAGCATAACAAAAAAAAATTACTTGCCTTTTTATTTATAATGTTAGTTATACCAGTACCAGTTGGTCTGTTCGTCTAGTCGTGGGTTCGATGCCAACCCAGGACAATTAATTTTGTGATGAGCGAGATATTTTTTTTTGTGGCAGGGTGTAATTTATTTGCGGAGGTATGTTTTTCAACCGACTTCAAAACGGAGGATGTTCTCAATTCTATTGTTTTTTTTTTTTTATGTTTGTTACCTCAGGTCTTTCGACTGGGTGAAGGTCCAGTTCTGACAATGGAATCCATGAGAAAACCATATAAGTCTTTAATTTGCATTAAGTTTGTGCGGGACAAATGGTCGAATAACTCAATGTCACGCCAACCGATTTCGATGATTCTTTTTATACTGGAAAGTATGTACTTCAACGGTAATTAGATGAGAGGTTGGTTAGGTTCTGAGAATGGCATCCATGAGAAAATCGTATAAGTCTTAAATTTTATAATATATCAAGTCGGTTGTCTACTTTTTAAAGCTCGATTATTAAATATATACTGAGTATGTTTATCTACATTCTGCTAACCATAGTACAGCGTCTGTTTAGTTGTTGATCAGACGGCCGTCTGTGAGATGTCTGAAGTTATTATTAATATTTGTACGCTCATTAAATTATAAAGGTTTAATTTATGAATATTCAATTAATTAATCTCTGTTTGTTTCAGGTACTACTATCCACTAGTATTTATGTTATGCTTTACTATTCCCACTATCGTTCCTGTATTGTGGGGTGAAGACAAATGGACAGCCTTTTTTGTTGCTGGAATATTGCGTTACACCTTTTCACTACACACAGCATTTTTAGTAAACTCTCTAGCTCATATGTGGGGGGCTAAACCTTACGATAAAAGAATGAAACCTGTAGAATCAAAACCCGTGTCTTTCTTCGCTTGCGGAGAAGGATTCCACAATTACCATCATGTCTTCCCATGGGACTACAAAACAGCTGAGTTGGGTGGTTATACCTTTAATATATCTCTGTTATTTATCGACACTATGGCAAAAATTGGTTGGGCTTATGACTTAAAGACTGTTTCTGAAGCGACTTTAAAGAGACGCATTAACAGAACAGGAGATGGCACCCACCCAGGATTTACGAAGGAAAATGATTCATTTTAAGAAATAAATTCTCAGAAATTTGTATAAATTTTATTTTCTATATTACCTATGTACACAAAATGCTACTTTAAAATTTGAAAACACCTAACTAACTGCCATGCAAAAGCAATAGTCACTATGTATTGTATCTTTTTTTTTTAACTTATATCAGTCTTTTTCAGTTTTTGTAAAAGTTATAGTGTAATGTAAGTTTTAATTTTTTTAAGTTTCCTCCCACACTAGGATGGATTCTTATGTTACAGGGGACTTTACAAACATACAGGTAATGATCATGAAGCCACGGCAGGAACAGCTCTGTTTTAATAGGGTACACCTGAGGCTCAGCCACCTTATAATTGGCCCCGAAATTGAAGTCTCGATTTACACATCCAATAAGTCGCGAAAGTTTAAAATCAATTAATAAATATTTAGGATCAGTGACCACTTATGATCATCTTGCATAAATTTTCACTTTTTTTTTTTACTTTTGGCCTTGAAGTTGGGTGAAGTATTAGAAAGAAAACGCGCAACCTGCCAAATAATAGGTGAAAGTAGTTTATGTACAATATAGACGGCGCTAAGTATTACGGTGCAGAACTTGTTTTAATGTAAAATAAGTCAGATTTATATTTTTAGTTTCGAATCGATCTATTTTTCTACTAATAGATTGTCTTTACAATACAATACAATACAATATTCTTTATTGTACACACACAAAAATATAAACAATATGAAACAAATAATATACGAGCAACTGGTACAATCGGCGGTCTTATCGCTAGCTGCGATCTCTTCCAGACAACCTTTGTAATGGACAAGTGCAATGGATTAGTAAGTAGGGCAGTTTGCAGATGTACAAATGAAGAAGTTCAGAAGAAGGTTACTCTAATACTATATTATTCAAGAGTAATGGTATCCTGTTATCATCTTTAATTGTTTCCCATATACCATGTTTACATCGTATGCGACACTGGCTTTATAGGTTGAATTTATAAGAAATATTCCTTTTATTAAACGGTTCTATTTTCTTTCTAATCTGCCTTTTTCCTATCAATACACTTTTAATGTACTCTTTTAATTCAAAAATTGCCGGATATTTTCAATAAGCTTGCCCCTAATTACGTAAATGCTACTAAATTATAGTCAACAAAATGTAAGCATATATTACGGTGCTGCTTACAACTTTGGGGATACTGGCGCGAGTGCACACTTATGGATATGAATATAATGAACGTAGGATTATGAAGGTAGGGACCAGGTTAGGTATTAATAGGTTTTAATGTTGTTACGAATTCCTTAAAGAACAATATTTTTTGTGTGTTTTTTATTTCGTAAATATACAATCGATTGAGGAAATTTCATGATAACAACACACGTTGCGCCGTTAAACTAGATACATCCGATCGTTGGAAATGTACTTAACATTATTACTTCCGTCATTTGCAATAAAAGTATGAGTAATTACAATTTGTGGTGGTGGTAGTTTAACGTGTATGTTATATCCCATCAATTTAGATGGGTCTGATGGTCTAGTGATTAGTGACCCTGACTGCTGAACCCACGCGGAGGGTTAGATTCCCAGGCGGAACAAAAATTTGTGTGATCCACAAATAGTTGTCCCAAGTCTGAGTGTTTTTTGTGTCCGTTGGAGTTTCCACGGTCCGATTTAAACTTACATACTTTACCGATAACACTATTGTTATATACTTACTGCAAGTTAAGACCTGCAGACCTTATAGCTATATAAAACATTTGTAATCGTCTTGTCCCGACGCTTGAAGGTGGCTGTGGAGGCATGAGTGTTATGGAGATGAATAATGTGTTATCAAACAACACAAATGGCGATTCCTTCGACCAGATGACATTATCGTTACGTATGTACTATGTACAAACGGAGAGAACTTATATATAAGTTTGTCTAAGGGTTCATACGCACTATGCGGTTAGCCGTCCGGCTGACCGCAAGCACAATATTTACGTAATATTCATTTCTATGCGCACTGCGATGCGGCTACCCGCAGACCGCTCCGATCGCTCGGAGGGCTGCGGCCCGAGTGACGGCCACCCGGACGGTTGCTATACGCACTGTGCGGCTCAGTCAGCGGCTGCCCGCCATTGAGTGAATGTGTGCGCGTGGTGCGTCTGGTAAAATGGAATTTGATACCGAAAAAATTATCATCGAAATCCAGAGTGGGCCAGCAATTTGGAACACCAAATTACCAGAGTATTCTGATAGAATATTAAAACAAAGAGCATGGGAAGAATTAGTGCATATTTATCAGGGTACGGAATTAACAAAGGAGGAAAAACAAAAACTAGGTAATTATCAAAATCATTTTATTTAAATGTAATTATCCTGCCATTCTACCCTCCCTTCATGCATAATATATTCTGCAAATTCCCGATATTCTCGATATCCGAAAGCAGTTCTATTGTTTCTTCGCACGTTATCTCGAGTAATAGTTTCAGTTAGTGGATTACTTAATGACTATCTAAGAGAATATCCGTCTCTGTCTCTTACAAAGTTGTGTAAAATGCAAGCAGACTTAATAATATCACTAACTAAATCGATGTGAACATTAATTGGTCTGTTAAAAATGCGCCACTTATTCGCAAGTATGCCAAAAGTACATTCAATGTAACGTCTAGCCACACAAAGTCTATAATTGAATGTTCTTTTTGTAATACTTAAATTATTTCTCGGATAAGGGCGCATCATACTCGTACTTAAAGTAAATGCCTCGTCTCCTACAAAAACGAAGGGAAAACAAGTTGCATTGTTTCCTGAAATAGGTGCTGGTTCAGCACAAGCACCTATACAGTTCGGAAAATGTGCTCTAGTAGAGAAACCATTTGCAATGCAATCTTTGGTTGGTTGTGGTAGGCATATATTTTGTAGGCAAAACCATATAGCTGCACATACTTCTCGAACTATTTCGGCGATAGTACTAATTCAAATCTTAAACATATAATGCAATTCTGCGAATGAACAGCCTGACGCCATATATCTGAAACAATGTTTTTTTTAGGTTTGAGTATTCAAAAAAAAAATGGAGAAATATTCGCGACTGTTTTGTGAAGGCCCATAAAGCGAAAGAGACTAAGAGCGGATCAACGACAAAAAAAAGACTTCATATGTTTTCTACGATAGTTTGTTATTTTTAAAAGATACTGTAACTGTCAATAGCACAACGGGGAATGTAACTACAGAAAATGATGATGGTAACACAGCTATGCAAAATGAAGAAACATCATCAAATATTTCATGGGCACCGAAGAGAAGCAAGAAAAATAATAGTGATGATCTTATCGGGAGAGAGTTAGTCGGAGCCTTGAATAGAAATTTAGAAAAAAGAGTGTTGAAGATGACGAGGATCGTCTCTTTTTCTTGTATCTAGTAAAAGAATTAAAAAAAAATCCAGAACATATGCAATTTCAAAGTAAATTAGATATTTTAAAGGTAATTAAAGATGCGCAGATTTTCAATTATTTGAACATTGATTATTCAAGGCCTAATTCTTACCGGGGATATCAAACGTTACATTATTCTGGTAATCCCTATTCTCACAGTACAAACTTCTCGGAGGTTGGACGAGGGAATACCCATCACGGATATCAAACGGCACAGTATTTAGGAAGTAATGTCTACACGCAGCCTGTGCAGTCTTCGGAGTTTGAACGAGACACGTCTCAAGAAATTGTGAGGAATCCGACGAATGCACAATCGCCAATTTCAACTCTAAGCGAAAAATCTCAGGAGAGTGATTATCTGGAACTTTTTAATTCCTTCACTGACGATGATGCTTGAAATGTGTACCTACATTATTTCAATAAAATTGAATTATAAATATTTATTTTACTTACCGTAGCACTATTATTAACTTTGTTTCCGGTTTAATACTATAGCGAAATTGTGTGTCTTGCTCGTTATAAATGTTTCTAAAATGTTCAATAATTCTTCAAACGTTTTTATGCTCATTCTAGTAAATCCGAAAAACTTATCTTCATATTTTTTAGTTCTTCGAAAAATATTGCAAAATGCTTGCTCTCATCTCGTGTTTGCAAATAAGGATGCACCCAGTACTTCTTTCTTTGTTTTTTCTTCTTTACGTAACGTGTGTAAATGTAGTAAATAGCTGCAACTTCTTCCACGTCCATCTTTGAAATGGATCGATATGACCGCAAATCGCAACGGTTCTTCAACCGCACGTTGCGATTGCGAATGCGGCTGCCCGCGATCCGGCTGGCCGCATTCGCAATCGCATCCTGCGATCAGCCGGACGGCTAGCCGCATTGCGGGTAACCGCATAGTGCGTATGAACCCTAAGCGGCAGAAGAACTTTCGAGTCACTAATCAGGATTTTGGTTTACTTCGTCTTCGCTGGATGGTTTTGATGAACGTTTCTGTCGCATGTATAGGTTACAATAAGTGCAATAGCGATCCTTACTTTTTACTTTTGGACACAATGCGCTGCGCATAATATGTTTATCATTTCTAACAGTGGGCTTCCACACTTCTGCAGGCAGGCGCTGTCAATATGACGATTGCTGAAAATTAGTTTGAGTAAATGCTAAACTTACAATCTCCGAGATTTTAAAGTTAGGGAAGTGATGATGAAAAAAAATTCAAAAAGATAGTGCTGTTATCAGTTGAAATTAGCGATATAACTAAGCCGTGGCATTAAATGTTTGTGTAATATGTATCACACACGATAAAGAAACGAAACGAGTCGAAGTAATAAATTAAATGCAATAAAAAAAACAAGTACTAGTTTATGTTTCAGCCTTATCAACTGATTTGAGGCTAAACACCTGTAATAATGACAGTACTAGAAATTGGCTTTCACCACTTTTATACTTGTAAAGAAAATATATTATCTTCAATTAGTTGTGTGTTTACAGCGTCATCTATTGGCAATTGCTTGACAGTGGGGATTGATTTCAAAGTCTGCTGACAATTGCTTTGAGCATGGTTTGACATAGATGGTGCTGTAAGCATTACGATAAATATTGTGAGAAAACAGAGAACGCGTTAAAAAGTGGTGACTGGCAAAGTTAGAAATAAGGGGAAATTAGAATTAACACGTTGACAGTCCAAGCAGAATTTACTACGTATCACGAGACGTCCGATTAATTTTTTCCGATACAAGTCTTTGATATAATTTGTTTACAATAGTAATAACACGTAGTTACCTTATAAAACGTACCTTATAAAACGACGATTTTAGTTTAAAAAAAATGGAGAAATTGCTATTTAAATTTGCTGCATTGGCGGCAGCGGATGGGAAATCTAACGTAATTTGCATAACCTCAATCGGCACACCGGACGGGCGCATGTTTGAGGTCCCTGATGATCTAAAACCTGCAAGTAAACACACTGCTTTAGCGTCTACAGACGGTTATGCGAAGGTAAAAAAATCACTGAAAAAAAGGCATCAAACACGCGCAATATGGATTCCTCTAAGTAAAGAACTGAAGAATGTATATGTAGATGTGGGCGTAAATATACAATGTGGAGACCAATATTTAGATGAAATACAGAAGGGTCAATGTTTTCACAAAATATCACAAAAATCAACGTGCCAGAGAAAAAAAATATAAGTAAAATTGCGGAGAGGTTTTTGTTGGAAAAAAATTCAAATAAAACATCTAATGCTAACCAGCTGTTGTTGAATTTGAAAGTGAATGTGAGAGATTCGAGATAGCACAAAATGAAGAGAAAATTGCGATTTTAAAACATCTCTTAGAAAAACAGTGCTTAGATTGGTATGGAAGTATGTTAATCAAATTAACGGTGAAGTCTGAGTGGTCACTATGGAAGGATATCTTTTGTGAAACATATGGAAATAAAGGTTGGTCACAAATTAAATATGCGTTTAAATTTAGATTTCAAAGTGGATCATTACTCGAATATATAATAAGGATCATATGTCAATCGGTGACGCGGTTGATTTCTTTTACTCATTTATTGTGCAACAAATTGATAAATATATCCCAAAAAGTAAATCAGATGGTAGCGATTCTTTTCCAGTGTGGTATCACTGAAAAAATGTATTAAAGGAAAACATAAATATAATCGCAAATTTAAAGTATACTTTAATCGATCGGACTATGAGACGTTTAAATTATTACGGGTAAGAGTCAAGCGTTTGGAAAGGCAGTGTTACGAGACTTATATAAAATCAGTTGAAGAGTCGATTAAGTTCAACCCGAAATATTTCATGGTCGTATATCAAATCACGTCGTAAGTCATCAAACATACCAGGCTCCGTCACAAATGGCGGCTCTGTAGCAAATACAGGCGATGCCATATGATAATATGGAAGAAGGCATTTATTACGCCTATTCACAAGAAGGGCTCTAAATCAGAGGCTGAAAACTACAGACCTATATCAAAATTATGTATAGTGTCGAAAATCTTTGAAAAAAAAATTTACAATCAATTATACCCTGCGTTAAAAAATTGTTTCAACAGTTTTCAACATGGGTTCCTCAGAGGCCGCTCCACAACATCAAATCTTATTTTACTAAATGACTACATCACTGAGTCAATGAGCAAAGGTAGACAAGTTGACGTAATCTACACAGACTACACAAAATGTTTCGATAGAATAGATCATACCGTGTTAATTTCGAAGTTACAGTCAATCGGGATAAGTAGAGAACTTTTGAGGTGGTTTGTATCATATATAACTAATCGCTCGCAAGCTGTTGTGATTAATAATTACATGTCAGGTTAGGTGAAGATCCCGAGCGGAGTCCCTCAAGGTTCTCTGCTTGGGCCTTTGTTATTCCTTATCTTCATTAACGACATAGACAAATGCTTCCAACAACTTTTATGCTTCGCGGATGATATGAAAATTTTCAAAGCTGTATCAACTGTTACAGATGTAATTGATCTTCAATCTGATCTTTCACGCTTGACTGATTATTGCACGCTTAACAAACTGGGTCTAAATCACACCAAATGTGCATTAGTGACCTTCAACAGGAAACCCCTTAAATGGATACGCACTAAAACGATGCACTAATGTTCGTGATACCTATCATAATAACTCATGATTCTAAATTGATTTCGATGACCATATTAATAATATAATAACTAAGGCATATCAAGCGCTAGGGTTTGTGATGCGTTCATGCGAGAGTTTTAAAGAAGCCAAAACTTTTAAAATCCTATACTGCACATACGTGCGTAGTATATTAGAATATAATAGTCAGGTTTGGAATCCGAGATATAACATATACGTCTCTCGTATAGAAGGTATCCAACAAAAATTCATAAAATTTTTATGTTACAAACTACACATTAAGTACGAGTCTGACAACTACTTAAATCTTTGCAGCAGATTCCATATCCTTCCCTTAACTAATCGCCGCGTAATAGCCGATGTGACTTACCTAGTGAGTATAATATCTGGTTCGATTGATTGCACTGATCTTCTTAACAAAATAAATTTTAATGTACCGACTAAAAGTGTAAGACAATATACGCCTATTCACCTTCCCTTTGCATCCACAAATTATCGTCAAAACGCGTTTCTTAGGCGAGCGGGTAAAACGTTAAATGAACAAACCAAAATACATAACTTTGACGTATTCAATTCTAAACCCGATTCCTTAAGGCGGATGCTCAGCCTTGATTTTTTTCAAAGACACAACCAGCAATAACCAACAACTTCTCAATTTTTTATTCACTGATGCCTCTTCCACACTTACGCTAGACAATGAAACTCGCTGTGCTCACGCATCGTCTTCCATACAGTAGCTAAGCGTGGGGACCTATAATTGGCTATCTGTTACACATTATACATCGCTAGAATATTATTATCTGCTGTTGGTCTTCCTCAGATTAATTAAATAAATAAATAAATAAATATGCCACAAAAAAAGAAAAACTGCTATTAGAAGTTAACAAGCATATTGATACACAAACAATAATAAATCTTATAGTAATGGGACTACCAAATTATATAATAGAAAAAATTGATAAAGAATCAGTAAGATCAACAGCAAACTTGTATAATGAAATTGGAAAACATGAATATGCAGTGAATAAAAAGAATTTCTACACTCCTAAAGAAAATGCCTCTGATTCTAAAGGAAAGATTGATAAACAGAAACCTTGTAAGACTTGTGAAATTTTAAATAAAGGTATTCGGTTCCATCCTGAAGAAAAGTGTTGGTTCAAACTTACAGATGAAAATTATCAAAAGAAAAACTACAGTAAAACAGTAAACAATTCAGTGATTGAAGTTGAACTTAATAATAATAACTCAAAAAACGAATAACGACACCATTAAGTAGAGATATTTGGAGTATATGATTCAGGCTCAAATGTTTCAATAATCAATTCAAAATTTATAAGACTGAGAAAAGATAGAGAGCTTGATACAAAAACTCATAACCTAATAACAATTAATGGTGTTAAAAAGACAAAAGGTTTGACAACTATAAAAATGAAAATATTTGTTATTGAAGATAAAGCCGTCTATATAATTGATGGAGAACAATTTAAATATGACTTTCTAATTAGATTAGATATCATAAAAAGATTTAAACTGGTACAAGACGAGTATTTACAAATAAATCAAAGAAGAGAGGAAAAAAAAGATAACAATACAAATATTACTAATAAAGAAGAGAATAGTGGGAAAAAGCAACATTCAATAAACTTTATTGAACAAATACAAGAAGATTTCAAAATAAATATAGGTAACTCAAGTTACCCATATTTATTACTCAGCAAAAGACAGAAATATATAATCTAATAAATGCATACAAATCAATTTACAAACGTTTCCACTGATTGAAGATTTGATGATAAAGACTAGAAATTCAACATACTTTACAACACTAGACATAAATTCTGCATTCTGGTCCATCCCGCTGAGAATTGAAGACAGAAAAACGACAGCCTTTGTGACGCAGTAGGGCCACTACCAATGGACGTGTTTGCCGTTTGGTTTATTATAAATATTCATGCCGATGCATCTTTAGAAGGTATTGGAGCAGTTTTAAAACAAACACAGCCAAATCGAGTAGATAAACCAGTAGCATACTTTTCAAAAAAACTAAACCAAGTTCAAAAGAAAAAAAAAGGCAATTTATTTAGAATGCTTAGCTATAAAGGAAGCTATAAGATACTGGCAATATTGGCTTATAGGTAAAACATTCACTGTATATTCTGACCATAAACCACTAGAAAACTTAAATATTAAATCTAGGACACATGATGAACTAGGAGACTTAACATATTACTTATCACAATATGATTTTGTAATCAAATATGCACCTGGTAAGCAAAATATTGAAGCAGACTGTTTGAGTAGGAACCCAGTATTAGATGCAAATGAGAATACAGATGAACAATTGAAAATTGTAAACATGATAAAATTAAATGATATTATTACAGACCAAGAAACAATTTAGACATACAAAAAAATAAATCACATTTGACACTAAAACATAATGTTTACTATAAAAACTTAAAAAACAACAAAAAATATTTTATCAGAAGAATATAGTAAAAAGCTCATTAAACATGCACATGAAAACATGTATCATTTAGGTATTAAGCAAATGCAAAACAAAATTAGTAAATTATATACAGCAAAAAACTTAACAACAAACATAAAAAAACATTGTAAAAACTGTGAGATATGTATAAAAATAAGAACAGGGGGCATAATAAATTTGTCTAATGTCCCAGTTAGGTCCTGCCACAAAACCTTTTGAAATTGTCTCGATACGATTGGAGGTTTTGGAGGCTCACGATCAACAAAAAGGTATCTATATCTTTTAGTTGACCACTTTACCTGATATGCACACATTGTTACCTCAAAGACACAAAATGCTAATGATTTTGTAAAACTACTGAATAAGGTAGCAGAGTCTTATACTATTGGGATGGTTCTCACTGATCAATACCCAGGAATAAACTCAAAAGAATTTAAATCATTTTTGAATAGAAAATCAATACCAATAATTTTTACTGCCGTAAATGCACCATTTTCTAACGGATTAAATGAAAGGCTTAACCAAACTCTTGTAAACAAAATAAGATGTAAATTAAACGAAAATAATAATAATAATAAAGCATGGACAACCATTGCTCATAACTGCGTAGATAAATATAATAATACTGAACATACAGTTACAGGGTTTGCACCAAAATACTTATTAAATGGTACAGATGTTTCCTTTTTACCAAATGAATTAAAAATAACTAAAACAGAAGTTGAGTGGATAAGAGATAAAAAAATAGCATTTGAAAATTCATTAAAATCACATAACTGTAATAAACAAAGATTTGATAAGAATAGGACGTGCTTCGATTTGAGCGTAGGGGATCTGGTTTATGTAGAAAATGGTAACAAACTGAATAGACGTAAATTAATGAACTAAAGATTGGTCCATTTAAAATTATTGAAAAAATATCTAATTCAATTTATAAAATTGATACAGGTCATAAAAATCTGAGTCAAATCTCTTTCATATCACTAAACTTACACCATTTCTTAAACAACAAACTTGAATACTATCATTGGGCTAGAAAAATTGAGTTTATTTACTATGATACATATACTTTATTATTAAGTTACAAATGTATTAATTAGTATATAACTAAATGTAAAATAGATACTTAAGGTAAGATTGTCATAATTTTTTTTAGAAAATTGTTTAACAGTAGTTCATACAATATGTACTATTAAAAGATTTTAAAGTTTGATGTTAAAATTAATATGATTTAATTTGGTTAACTTTTGTTCTTAAACTTATTCTACTTTAGTTTTATTGTTAGATCACTTAAGAATAGATGTGTAATCTCAATGAAATTTAGGTGAAATTTCTTTTTTTAAGGAGGGAGATGTAAAGAAAATATATTATCTTTAATTAGTTGTGTGTTTACAGCGTCATCTATTGGTAATTGCTTGACAGTGGGGATTGATTTCAGAGTCTGCTGACAATTGCTTTGAGCATGGTTTGACATAGATGGTTGCTGTAAGCATTACGATAAATATTGTTAGAAAACAGAGAACGCGCTATAAAAGTGGTGACTGGCAAAGTTAGAAATAAGGGGAAATTAGAATTAAAATAATATACTTTTATCGTCGTTTCTTTGTTTTACAGAGCAACACGTAGTTATTATTTGTTCGTCATTCCCATAAAAGTTCTTTATATATGTACTTATATCTTTAAATACTTTTACGACTGGTGTTTGACTTCGAATACAATATTGTGTTAGTAAAATGTGGCTGTTTAAACACTGGTGTCAGGAGTACTACTACATAATTACAGTACTACATAAATACATTTTCAATATACATCTTTCACTTTACCTTACGTGGTAGAGCCATGCTTAAGCACGAATGGGCCGGCTCGATCGGTGCGATAACACGGCCTCACAGAAAACCGGTTGTGAAGCAACACTTGCGTTGGATTTCCCCGAAATCAGTGAGGTTTACGGTGGTTCAACTCACCATCTCCACTTTCCCCTCCCCTCATTCTCCCTCTTCTCTTTTATATCGCCTCATTCCCACTCTCATCTTACCTCCTCCTCGCATCCATCATCACCCTCAAACTCAGGCAGCCGACTTACAAGTCTTGAGTTGCAGGTTTGAGGAAGAAGGTATTTTTGAAAGAAATGATACGAATCAATGTTCGAATAGTTCTCTTTATATTATGAAATAACATACGATTATAAAGCTTAGGTTACACATAGATAGATTTACTAACATTACTACATTACTACACTACACCTCCCAACGGGAGGTAAAATAAAATTATAACTTACTTTTTCCTGTATACATAAGTACAATAACATGAACAAGAAATAAGTTACAATAAATAAACGTTTTATTAGCTTTGATACAATTTTCTCCTGTTTGTGTGAATAATGTCCACCTTACGATTCGTGTAACTGAATTTAAACTTTCGCGACTTATTGGATGTGTAAATCGAGACTTCAATTTCGGGGCCAATTATAAGGGGGCTGAGCCTCAGGTGTACCCTATTAAAACAGAGCTGTTCCTGCCGTGGCTTCATGATCATTACCTGTATGTTTGTAAAGTCCCCTGTGACATAACTGATATAAGTTAAAAAAAAAAGATACAATACATAGTGACTATTGCTTTTGCATGGCAGTTAGTTCGGTGTTTTCAAATTTTAAAGTAGCATTTTGTGTACATAGGTAATATAGAAAATAAAATTTATACAAATTTTTGAGAATTTATTTCTTAAAATGAATCATTTTCCTTCGTAAATCCTGGGTGGGTGCCATCTCCTGTTCTGTTAATGCGTCTCTTTAAAGTCGCTTCAGAAACAGTCTTTAAGTCATAAGCCCAACCAATTTTTGCCATAGTGTCGATAAATAACAGAGATAAATTAAAGGTATAACCACCCAACTCAGCTGTTTTGTAGTCCCATGGGAAGACATGATGGTAATTGTGGAATCCTTCTCCGCAAGCGAAGAAAGACACGGGTTTTGTTTCTACAGGTTTCATTCTTTTATCGTAAGGTTTAGTCCCCCACATATGAGCTAGAGAGTTTACTAAAAATATTGTGTGTAGTGAAAAGGTGTAACGCAATATTCCAGCAACAAAAAAGGCTGTCCATTTGTCTTCACCCCACAATACAGGAACGATAGTGGGAATAGTAAAGCATAACATAAATACTAGTGGATAGTAGTACCTGAAACAAACAGAGATTAATTAATTGAATATTCATAAATTAAACCTTTATAATTTAATGAGCGTACAAATATTAATAATAACTTCAGACATCTCACAGACGGCCGTCTGATCAACAACTAAACAGACGCTGTACTATGGTTAGCAGAATGTAGATAAACATACTCAGTATATATTTAATAATCGAGCTTTAAAAAGTAGACAACCGACTTGATATATTATAAAATTTAAGACTTATACGGTTTTCTCATGGATGCCATTCTCAGAACCTAACCAACCTCTCATCTAATTACCGTTGAAGTACATACTTTCCAGTATAAAAAGAATCATCGAAATCGGTTGGCGTAACATTGAGTTATTCGACCATTTGTCCCGCACAAACTTAATGCAAATTAAAGACTTATATGGTTTTCTCATGGATTCCATTGTCAGAACTGGACCTTCACCCAGTCGAAAGACCTGAGGTAACAAACATAAAAAAAAACAATAGAATTGAGAACATCCTCCGTTTTGAAGTCGGTTGAGAAACATACCTCCGCAAATAAATTACACCCTGCCACAAAAAAAAATATCCCGCTCATCACAAAATTAATTGTCCTGGGTTGGCATCGAACCCACGACTAGACGAACAGACCAACTGGTACTGGTATAACTAACATTATAAATAAAAAGGCAAGTAATTTTTTTTTGTTATGCTTTTTTGTTGTTGTTATGATTTTTTATGTTTACACCACTGAAATCCTTAAAATTACTTATTGAAATAAAAAGATTTTATTTTTCATTGTTTTTGTTTTGTTGGCAGCAAATATAACGTTTTTTTTTTAAACTTACTTCTTTTGCAACTGTATTAACTTATCAGCCCTAATATCGCTCATATCAACATCGTGTCCCTTAGCTGTGACCTCAGGATGTTTCTTAACTAGGAGCCAGCCGATGTGTGAGAAGAAGAAACCTCGCGATGAATTGTGAGGATCAGCGTCAGTTTCACTATACTTATGGTGAACTCGATGATCGCGTGCCCATTGGTGCACTGAGCCCTTTAAATATAAAAAATAAATTAAATTCCAGTTTCAACAGTGGTAGTGCCATGCTTAGGCACAAATGGGCTGGCTGGACCAGTGCGATACCACGGTCTCACAGAAAACCGGTTGTGAAGCAACGCTTGCGTTGCATTTGACCGAAATTAATGAGGTTTCCGGATGCCCACCTCCCCCTCTATTCATCCCCCTCTCTTCTTTCTCCTCCCTTCATCCCTCATCACCCTCGAAGGCGGGCAGCGCACCTATTACTTTCGAGTTGCAGATGTCCAGTCCATAGGCGGCGGTTGTCACTTACCATCTATGATATAAAAAGAAAGTCTCAAATCTTCAGGTGCCTTTAGACATTATTCATGTGTGTCATGAAGAAACTTGAACCATTCTTTGACATAAAAAGGGGCATTAGGATTGAATAGGATGTTGTAAAGTATAAAATGAGAATGTCAGTACTCCAGCGAAAACGAATTGGAATCCACTTGATCGTTTGACGCAGTAATATATACAATATAAATATGAATATTATATGCTATAGAGAACAATGCAAGCTAAGCCGTGGTTATACTTTAGGTTAGAGTAAACATGAAGTACTGACAGTATTTTAGATAAGGTAATAAAGAGTTTCATTTTATATACATACATACACTCACACCAAATCCCCATATGGGTAATAATGGTCAAGCCTATTTCAACCGGGCACTGTACATATAATATATACTGTCTGATAAATAACAACTCTTTAGTCGCCCTTTAAGACACGTGGAAAGAGATGAAGTGGTCCAATTCCACTCCACCGACAGTCACACGACTTATCGTTTGTTTTTATTGAATGAATATATTGAACTACCAACCTTAACCGATTGAAATCGATTTGAATTTTTTTTTAAATTTGGGGGCCAAACTCCTGAGACTATTTAATATCACGATCATAGATGCAAGTCTCTAAAAAAAAAGATGAAAACAGATACAATACATAGAATACACCCCCGAAGGGGGAAGGCAGAAGTGATTAAAATGATATAACACCGGAACCTCCGGTAATCTCAGTAATTTCAGGGAAATGCAATGCAAACGTTGCTTTTCAACCGGTTTTCTGTAAGGCCGTGGTATCGCACCGGTCGAGCCGGCCCATTCGTGCCTTAGCATTTATCTACCATAGTTACAGTTTTTACAGTACAGTTTATTATACTATTATATATTTATCTGGGACATCCTTAATAGATAGGAAATTAGAAATTATATTGAAATTTAGAGATAAGTAAGAAGGTACGCAATGGAAGCAAAAGAGTATTCATATTTATACGAAAAGGTTGTATACCTGTAGATGAAGCTGGCAATGACCGGCCAGACCGAGATCAATAACTAAAGGTGTATAACACATGTATATTATCTACCTGCGACACAGATATTATAAACTTAATACGTTGTGTTTCTGTATTAATCACATCTCTTTCTAAAATGGTTTTTCCATACTGCGTAAAAACGAGGATTAAGTTTTTTTAATTATCGAAAGTTTTTCGTCTTCCGTATAATTACAAAAAAACATAAATTCTGTCGTTTTAATTCATAATTACGTTAGAGGGCTCGGACTTGTTATAAGAATTATAAGATGCGACCTTGACTTGACCTGACCTGTCAATATACTCAAAATTTTCCAATTCATTCTAATTGACTAAATGTACGACCCTTCGGGTGATATCGGCGTGACTGTATGTGCACTAGGTAATATGTAACATACATATTATTATGTACGAGTATTTATTGTGTATCACGTGGCGTACACTAACATAATTAATTTAAAATAGATACTTGCCTGAAAGCCTATTGTACTCATAAGTACAAGAAGAATCTTCAGAGGTAATTTCGCTTTGTATGCTTTATGTGACCACAGTCTGTGAGGACCTGCTGTCATACCCACATTCGACATAATGTACATAAAATAAGCTGCAACAAATTACAATAAATATTTTAAAACTGACTAAGGGCTAAGAATTATCAACTTCGATATTAAGTGTCGCGAGTTATACGAAAATCTCTCAATAGATACTTTCTAGAGCTTCAAGAATAAAACTCTGCTGAATATTACCCACATGGGCTGATAACGTGAAGAGAGCTACATTCCCGTCAACTATGTATAAATCAAAACATTCACAAGAAATTCAATCCGATTTTCAATGGTCTTTAAAACTGGAGATTGCGGCCAGTTGCACTTCGTGAGACGAAAGAGTGCAGACGTATACAGGACGAAGTAATATCACGGCTTCTCAGAAAACTGGTTGATAAGCTGTGCTTGCGTTAACTCACTTGGGAATCTTGAGTTGTCACTTGTTATAACGAGATCGGCCTGCTCATTTGCCACTAAAATTATTATAAGAAAAACTCCTTAGTTTTAAAAACCGGGACAGATCTTGGATACGGATTGACAGAGTTATAAATCAGTAGACGCCACGTTATTATTAGTTACGCGTATGTTTGTTCCTTTTTATACACAATATATACACATAGCAATGGAAATATAAAATATTGCATTCATGATTTGTCAACGCATTTTCTTGTTTAGTGTCAAAAAAATGAGATTGGATGAAATGTATTTTATTTTGACATATCTATTTAAAAATTGTGTTTTAAGCAGTTTAATCGTCACAATCAGTACAGAAGAGAGAGTTAAACTGAATACTGTAATTAAAATGTTAGTAAAAATCGCTTTTAAATTAGCATCTAAAATGTGAACCACAAAAAAACTGTATAATTTTGTCTCTATGAGTAAGCTTTTTTTAAGATTAAGATTATGGAAAGAGAGTGTTTCAAAATCCGTTTTATTCCAAAATAACTAAAAAATACACTTACCAAATAGAGGAGTTTGCCATTTTGCTTTAGCGATCATCAAATAGATGCCATAAACTGACCCTATATGTATTAATATAAAAAATATCACATTCGGCCATACCACGTGCCATTTTCTTTCGTCTATTTTAGTTTTCTTTGTGTCGTCGACTAACAAATCGTTTTGTTTTAGATCACACATAATGTGATGCTGCTGAAAAACAAGATACTAATATAAAAATAAAAACAATCACGCTGAATAAGCTAAGATTATTTTAACATCTGTATAGAGTACATGTTTAATAAAAATATATATATGGCCAGTGTCACCCGGAATTATGTAAAGATTTTAGCACAACTAAAAAAAACTGAACTGAACTGAACTGAACTGAAACTACTTACATATGCACCCTGAAAAATAACACTTCCTTGGCAGTCGTGTCAACAGGTCTTCAATTTATGTTAATTGAAATAAGCGCAAAACTATTGTTTGATCAACCTTCCGCCAAAAATACCCGGAAAACCCGGAGCAGTCCGTCTTTCCCGAACGTGGACTGCTAGTAAATATTCCAAAAATGTTTTACCTCTGTATAAATTTTTATTTTAAAGTAACTTTTAAAAAATCTCTTACATTAGTATTTTTTTATATAATTAATGCAAGCGCATCAAATATTAATGAAGGAATAATATATGTTCAAAATTTAACACATTTCTTTCATTTGTAAACTCTTTTATACTCAGTCATGCTGCTAAGAAGTAATAAAATTATGTATACGTATATTAAACCCTGTCGTCATCGTTATCAATAAAAATCGCATCATACTGAATGATAGTTCATTATTATACCTAAAAAGTTAATTTTATTTCAAAGTTATTTTAGATTCATGTATAAATATTTTGACACAAATCCTTCGGGATTTGCTTACGTGTCAGTGAGTTCTGTCAACTCCTGTCTCAAGCGGTAAACTTAATTTTGTTTGCTTCCTGTCCGTAGTTGTATGAAAACTGGCAGTTTTTCCCAGTGAACTCCGACAGACTTGGCCATACGTTAAACAAGGCGGTTCCGCTTTGATGTGCATAGGATCCTATCTTCTCTGATGTAGACAAGCGCGCAAAACACGACATGTTTTGCGCGCCTGCTACGGATTCTGCTACGGATTCTCTGCGTCGGATAGTCCTGTCCGTCGCCCGATGTGCCTCCTTTTATGGATACAGGTGAGTTCGTCACCTTCGTCTTCGGCTTCTGCTAGGGCGCCGGATAGCCGTGTCCGTCACAATCAGGTTAGCGTTCATGAATTTTGCACTTTCCTTGTTACGTCTTGTGCTTACTTACTTTTTTTTTTTTTTAACGTGTGGAAACCCCCTTGGGCCGTCTTCCCACCGTGGTTTTCGGTGGAACGGTGTGTCGGAATCGGACCGACTAAAACCACACGGTGCGCCATACTGCGCCTGTAATAGGAGAAATCCGGGAACAGCTTTGGTAAGACATCCGGACCCCTCCTAGCGCCTGTTGCCCGCAAAAGCGCGGGCACCACCCTTGGGTAACTCTCAATTAGGTAACGTCCAGGCACACCAGGACGTCGCCTCCTCGCGGCTGGCTATATGGCGGATGGAGGGGAAAACCCGTCCCGACCACCCGCGGCCACACTCAGGGCGGCATGAGGCGCTGGCAAGCGCGCCTACGCCACCCGGTTCGCCGGCGGCGAATTGGGTTCGAGTGGAGATCGTCCTCCCGGGCCCGCTCCGCCGCCTCCTTCTGCGAGATGACCTCCTCACAGAAGGTTGCGACCGCGGTAAAATTCCTGTCGCTACCGGCCATGGAGCGTATGACGGCCGGTAGCGAGAGATCCTCTCCGATGACTGCAGTGAGGACCCGACGCCGCGCCACCCAAGCGGGGCAGCCCGCGAGCGTACGCTGAGCTGAGTCCTCACTGCAGTCGCAGTGGTAGCAGCAGGACTTAATTCCTTTCTAGCGATCGAGTGCAGGTACTTTCCGAAGCAGCCGTGCCCGGAAAGAACCTGCGTCAGTCGGAAAGAAAGAGCCCCGTGCTGCTGCTCTGCCCATTCGACGATCACCGGCTGGAACGCCTCCACGGCGGCAAAGCCAGCACGTGGAGCCTCCAACCGGGACGACCAACGAGCCATCGTGACTCGACGAGCTGCCTCACGCCACTCGCGTACCTCTTCGGGCGGGGGCCCTCTGCCGCTACCCGCCCGAAACTCAGCCGTCCGCCGATAAACTTCGGCGAGCACTTCCGCCTCCAAATCTCACGGGGGAGTTCCGGCAATTTGCTTACTTACTTACTGCAACCTTTAGTCGATAATATCCTAAGGGGTAGAGCGTCTGATGATATCTATATTATTTTTTCATAAACTAACCTTTAAATAAATTTCAATTCAAATAGATTTTTTTTTTTTTCATTTTTAGGCTTTAGAAGATACCTAATCCTAAACTATTTTTTTTTATCATTAAAATTTTACAACCGTTACTGTTTTATTTATAGTCAGCAGGTAGTTTATAAAGGTGATAGTTTATTATGTTCACACGAATTTTTGCGTCACGACAAAGCCATGCACTTTCTAGAAGCGGTTTTGTATTATTTTGTGTTATTTATTGGGAATAAGTTATAAAGTGCAACGTTGACGGCGATAGTTTGGCCAAATTTAGAAACACTAAAGACGGTTTTTGAGTTAGGCTGTGACCTGATTGTACAAACCAAACTTCTTTCCTGATTTCATTGACATGAATTTTTTAATATCCATTTTGCATCATATAGTCTCATAGCGAGCTTACAGGTTTTTAACAGAATGGAATTTTTTTGGTACGTAATGATGGAGATTTTTGGAGGATAAAGAACTTTTCCGGACTTTGCAATCCTTCATCAACATGTTACAACTTTAATATTTAGTTTTTCACTTAAAACCGAGTGCCGTGCAAAGTTTTGGAAGACTTTGTTTATTATTATTGGCACTCAGAGTTTTTTATTATATTATAGGCGACGGGGTGGTACTGAGGATCTTAGAACTAACGTATAGGGTGTAAATTATACTTGCCTGCCTGTGATACAGACATGTGAATATGTATATTATACCGTATATAATATCGTTAAACAAGATCAGTACAAATAAACTTAAAATATTTATGTGACATTTTTGACGTGGTACGACTTGGTAAACATGCCACGACATCTATTAGTTGAAAAGAACACTATTATATAAGACAGCTATGCATTTTTTTACAGAACAGATTGACTGCTAAGCTGAGGGCGTGGGCGTATTTATTTATTTATTTATAATTACATCATAATATGTCATAGTATTATTACTTTGAGCCAACAGATGCCATAGTATGTTGATAAACACCCTATATTTATTATTATTAATTAACTTTCAATGAAGCCAATATTATTATGTTAGATTGCAGTATTGCACACACAACATTTTTGAAGGAAAAATATCCACGATTGTTTCGTTCTTTTTCCAGGTACAATGTACGTACCTGGAAAAAGACAAATGTTCGTGAAATACAAATTCACGTTTAGAGACTTAAATATAATATATATACCCTAAAAAATATGCTATACCCACCAAAAAAAATAAAAAATGAAGAACAAGTACTTGTCAATGAATTACAGCTAAGTATAAATCCCTTGTCGTAAGGAAACAATAATGAATTTGATATAAAAAGTAGGCAATACTTTCCTCGTGGGATAAACTCAAACATTTTAATTTTTTATTTTTTTGTAAAATATAAATCTATCCTATAATTAGAAAATCATTTTTGGGTTGAGTATCGATTGTAATTTGCCCTGCAAAAAAATGCAACATGTGCGTTACAGTTTCATTATCAGTATAAATACAAATTTATATTCATAACTATTCGTCTATGTTTTATAAAAAGGGATGGCGGCAAGGAAAGGGTTAAATTGACCAATAACCATTATAACAAGTGACACATTATAATCATGAGATTATGTATAAAGCGTAAATAAATATGATAATTATTAATACTAACACAACAAAGGTTCATGAAACCGAAACAAAAGTATGCATTAGAGGTAATCTACAGTCATTTCATAACATCAAGATGTACTTTATTTTCTTGAAAATACAGTTTACACGTATGAAGTCTAATCACCTAACCGAACGTGATTCACATTTTAATTAGTTTTATAAGTCAGAAAATCTGATATAAACAAATTACATACATATATACAAACATACGCTCACGCCTGTATTCGATAAGGGGAAAGCAGAGGTTTATTAAACACCCACATTTTGCCAATTAGAATTTGGTCCCTCGGGTAACAGGACTCACTTGGCGAAACGCAAAGCACTCGCTGTCTAACTAGTTCCTTGTTGTTAGTCGAGTCGAGCAGGTCCATACGTGCTTGATATGGCTCTCCCACGTTCATAAAAGTTAGTTAGGAGACAGTTGCTTAGAAACGCTACTTTTATAACGTAATTGTGTATATAATAGTATAAATCTACCTAAACGAACGGTGGTTTGATGGTTGTTTATTTATTTTCGTAAAAGTTTACCAGTATGTTGCAACGGTGTTCAAAATGATAAATAGCAATACCATTATTTTCTGGGTGGAGTAATATAGGGCACCACACCCTTCCCGTGAACGTTGTAAAAGAATTAGAAGGCGGCGCTAAGCGATTGGACTATCTATCTATCACACAGTATACATACAGTGTTGATGACAATAGGTTTGCCCTCCATTGCATAATTGGGATTAAATAAATACCCCTTCAGGGATGAAGACTGTAACTGTATGTATGTATTTTGTATCTAGTATTACATAAACGGTTATATTATCTGCATAAAATGCTCCGAAACTCTTTTTTTTCTGTTAAGAGAAAGTCAGTAAGTTTAAACGAATAATAATACATTTAAAACCTTCATAGATTGATTAATTCTTTATTATACATTCAGTTATTACATTTTTCTTTTAAAAATTTACTGACTAATTATGTGTAGAATTGGCGGGCTTATTACAATATTTGTAATAAGCCCGCCAATTGTTATTATCGCTAATTATTAGCGATTACCATATTACTCTTCCAGACAGCCAATGGATTGAGAGAGAGATATGATTGAAAAGAGTTACTACAATGTAAAATATAAGTGTCCTGTTTAACTTCAAGTACCTCGGCTCCCTCCCACAAATTAATGACGAAATAGACCGAACTGTGCAGCATCGAATCATCCCAGGTTTTCTGTTACATTGAAAGGACAAGTCTAAAATTCGGCCTGTACAGATCTGAAAATTGGCCCACAAAGAGAACGGACGAGAGACGCCTGCATGTAGCTCAAATACGAATGTTGAGATAGCCGTGTGGTGTGACTAGGATGGAGAAGGTGAAAAATTAATATATGAAGAGGAAGCCTTAAAGTAGCGCTAGTGGATGAAAAATTGACGAGCAATAGATTATCGTGGTATGGACATCTGATGCAAGAGAAAGAAGCAAATGTCGCGAAGAAGCTTGTATCTCAGGACTACCAAAGAAAAGATGGATGGTCTGTGTGAAAGAGGATATGGAAAGAAAGGGAATAAACCCCCAAATAAAATTGGGATAAGGTTAAGAAGATTATACATATAAACGTGATGAATTGGTACAGGTTCATAGAAATAAATAAATAAATACTCCATACATCTCACACACGGCCGTCTGATCCCAAAACTAAGCAGGGCTTGTACTATGGTAACCGACTGCTGATAAATATACTTATGAAAATATATTTCTAAATACATACAAATTATAGATAAATTACACCCACAATCGAATGATCGTGCTCATCACACAAATATTTGTCCAGGGTGGGAATCGAACCTATGACCTCGTCTTCGCAGTCAGGATCTCTAACCGCTACACAGGAATACTGCCTAGTGCAAGAGTTGTCTTTAAAAAAAAAAGATATTTAAATAGTTTGAAACTTTGATAATATTTGACTGAATCTCCAGAGAGCATAACAAAGCGTGTCCAAGGCTACCAGGTTACTCATAAGAATCTATTTCAGTATAACATCTTAATCAAACAAATTATATGACTCTGATTCTAGAATCCCATATCTTATAAATTATAATTATAACATACATACATAAACCCACGCTTTTATTCCTTTGGGGTAGACAGCGATTAAAGCCCATCGCTTGCTTTGCAATACTAACATATTTTTTAATTATTAGTACGACTAGAAATACTTCGTTTTAGCTTGATGTATGACCAATTATGAAGTTAGACCATTGATTTACATTCTTATAAAACATAATGTACACAAATCTGTTACAGAGGTAACCTCTACCTCTACACAGAGGTAGAGGTATCAATTATATAAAAATTACAAAATTACAATGATCTATGGCCACAGAGCAAAGAAAGAAAGCTGCTTTTGTCTGTTCTTATTTTCTTTACTACTCATAGACTATTACCTGACATACGTCAGTCTTGTATCGATGGCCTTCACATCATTCAAAATTATTATTTAAAAAACCAAACTTAACATCAAATAGTCAAAATAAAATGTAAAAATGTGAGTCGTAATTATTAAATTATATTGAATTCGTTGCGCCTATATCTTAAGTGACATTATTGTAAACTTAAAATCTTACCTTATTATTTTTCAGATGATAGCAGTTGAGGATAAGGCAGCCGCTGCGGTTGACATCCAGCAACCGCTGGCTGTTCTATCAGAAGTTATCAATTAGCCGATCCCATAAGGGAGGTTGAAGAGATATACACAGGGTGATGGAGCTGTGAGCAGATGTCGCGGCGGGATAAGTCGTTTTGGAGTTTTAGCTCACGCAAGACAGAAAACAAGTACAAAAAAAAGATGAGGCACTCTTGGCAAAACTTAAAAAAATCAACAACGTGTAAAATGAAGAATTTCAACGATTGGTTTGGTAGCAAAGTTTTAAAACGTCGTAAAAACAATTTTTGCTGTCTATTCCACATCCTTAACTAAGGATAATAATTAATTAGGATACCTTTAAATAACTTATCCGATGATACATATGTATGTGAAAGTCATATATTTTGTAAACGAGACGGTTATTACTTTTTAATTACATACACTAGTTTGAACTTGTTACAAGTATTATGTTTCTCTTATATTTAAATATTAAGAACATGCAGATATTGCGTTGTCATTAATAATTTTATACCAAATATAAATCCGATACGACCTTCAAACCTGCAAGAAAAGAGCGTACTCCTACCTGAAAGATCGGCATCGCACTTCTAACTCTTGAGTTGCGGGTGTCCATGAGCGGCGGTAGTCACTTACCCTATCAGATGATAAAAAAAATCTAAACTTTTATTCTGATTCCCAATTCTGTGTCCTTGTGCCTGATTATATTTATTATCTATTAACCATCTATCTTTATTATTAATAAAGCGACAGATTTTTTTGTTTGTTTAATCTCTAGAATTATGAGTCACATTTCGGTTTCCCGCAATTGCACCTGCGTATATGATTACTGCTTCTCTGCTAAGGGTAACAGCGTGATGTTCTATAGTCCATATTTTTTCTCAAGAACTACGCAATTTTTTTTTTATTAAATTATTCTCTGTCTGATAGTTCCAAAGATCATTTCGTTTAAACAAACAAAGAAATAAAAGCTTCCACTATAGGTAGAATAGACTGATAGCGGAGAAAGATATATATGTTTATTTCATAATAAGGCACTTCTAACAGTGATAAAGCCATGTTTGCATGCAAGAATGGGCCGGCTCAACCGGTGGGATTCCACGGCCTCACAGAAAACCGGTTGTGAAGCAACGCTTACGTTGCATTTCCCCGAAATGACCGAGGTTTCCAGAGGCCTAACTCCTCCTCTCCTCTTTCCTCTCCCCTCATCCCCCTCTCCTCTTTCCCATCTCCTCATCCCTTCTCTCTTTTTTCCCTCCCCGCAACCCCCATCCTTCATCACCTTCAAAGGCTGGCAGCGCACTTGCAACTCTTGAGTTGCAGGTGTCCATGGACTGCGATTGTCAAATACCATCAGTTGACCCGTCTGTTCGTCTGTCCCCCTATAATATAAAAAAAAAACTTTTATATGCTGATTGTAAGGTACGTGGATTGTTTACTGCCTCTACACAGAAAGGGCGGAGACTTGAAATTATCGCAAGCATGACGAGCTTATAATTACATAATGTTTTACGAAACGGTAGGTAGTGAAAATAAAATAAACTCTTTTGGTAGTTCTGTTTATATTATCAGTAGTAATATTAAATGTATTATAAAAGGCAGTGACAGAGATACAGATTACAGAGATTGATTAAAACAGAATGCGTGCTCGTTAGCAAAGGAATATAATCTTCTAGAAAACGACCACAACTAGAACTAAAATGATTAGAATAACATAAATATAACCCTTGTTGCCCCATATTATTTCTTCACCTGCGATTCAAGAAATGTCCCTATTTTGATGATTCAAATAACAGTTACATGTCCAAAATCGGCCGAGCCGTTTTGACTCTAGAGCGTGACAAAGAAACTCGAGAGTACTCGAAAAACATAACCCTCTCCCTTTTGTATTATAAAGTTCTCGACTTGAGATATCAATAAACATCATATTGGTGTAATTCTACACTCATTAGGTTTATATATTCTCTAGTTGTTATGGAGTGTAGGACGGAGACAATTCCACAGGAAGATCTTATAAGCTGAACTTTGTGATCTGTCTGTTGATACATCTGTTATGTATCTTGAAATGCAAACCTTTCATGTTAGTAGCAGGTTTTTTAACAAATCCACCATATGACTTCACAAAAACACATGCAACTGAGACAAATGCCGCGGAGGAATCGAATCCATGACCTCCGTTAGGGTCAATAACCAATAGACCAACAGGCCAGTCGACAACAATCGAGGTAGTAGTATTGAAAAACGTTAAGTACAAAACATGTATACATATATGTATGTAAAAGTAATGTTAGTCAAACGGCGTGTAGGGCTTGACTAAAACCGTACCTATCCTGAAGAACGCAGGCTTCTATGAAAGCTTTAATGATATTACAAGAAATTAGTAAGGTATGAAAGAATAGAAACAAATGGTGGACTGTTTTCTCTGCCTACCTCAAAGGGGAAAAAAAGGCTTCAGTTTATGTATCTAGTAGTGTGTAGCATTAAGAATATCTTGAGGTTCCAAATTTGATTCTCGGACATTCGGCGTCTGTTTCATCCGCATTATAAATTCAGACAACGAATGACTTTATAATTAAACTTATTATGTTGTAATTATACTTAGATAACTACATTTCTTTTGTACAGAGCAGATAATTAGTTACATTAAAGTTATACTTGAAGAGATAATTAAAATAAACAATAATTATGTTACAGTTAAGTTACACGTTGACACAGTTTCTGACACTTCTAGTTATGAATTTGTTTATTTATTATTTAGGCTTATCGTAATATAACTATTGAAACAGTGTGCAGACATAGAATATAACATATCCTTTGTACTTTATTGTACTCCTTACAAACAAGGTAATGCCCATATGCAATTTCATTATGATCCGGTTTAGCAGTTAAAAACAGTTTCGAAGTATACATACATACATAATAGGGGTAAAGGCAATAAGAATTTGGGCCTACTAACGAAGTAAGTAAATAGTTGTTTCAAAGTATATTAGTTAGATATTAGTAAAATCTTTTGTGAAAGTTATTCGTTATAAGATATTTAGTAGAATATACAGTGTAATGCATGACAGGAAAAAAGAAAAACAGTGTAATGCCACCAGAAAAAAATGCAGTTTACTTAAAATGATATTTGGGAAGAAAACTGCATTTACTTACTAGCCTCCATTTAAGCCAGTCCAAAAGATGAAAACACAACTTTTAATTATTTTCTATATACAATGCGTGATGTATGTAAGGATAGAGGTAGGAGGCGGTCTGTTGTTACTGCTTACGCTGATGGGAGAAAGGTGTGAGCTTATGTATGTATGTACAAATGTACAAATACACTAAACACGAAAATGTCTTAGATTTACAAGAGAGTATATAACGTGTTTGTATATTAGCAGGCAATTTCAATAGTGAAAACGTAACTCAACCATCTTTCACAATCTGATCTCCGACTTTATTTTGAAAGAGTATTTAGCTTCAAGAACTGGTAGTGAAGAACCTTTGCTTACAGCCCCTTTGGATTCTTTTTAGCGCCACCTGTAAAATAGGTAGTTGAAACTGCCGCGTTGTTCTAACATAGACTTTAATATATTTGTTTAAATAATGCAGGTGTACTAATTGCCAAAAACTTAATTAAACAAACATACATCAATCCAATATTTGTAGTACGATTATATTCTCAAACAAATCTCCAAGGGTGGATTAAAAAAATTTCCACTTGAGGCGTCAATAATGATTAAATTGGTGTACTACTCGTACTACCTTCATTTGGTATATATATATTCTTTAGATATTACGGACTAAAAATTTGTTACTATAGCTGATTTTCCTTACAAAGTTAGAGCAAGTTAAGTGTAACTTGTTCTGACTTTACCGATTTAAATAAATTGAGAAAATTAGGTAAATAATCTGCGGTCATCAAATACTGGTTTAAAAAGAAAATGACCTAGCAAGAAATTTACAGAGACATGAAATCAAGGCCAATAGACCAACAAAGTGTGTGATCTCATAATTCAAGACCGCAGATTAACTACCAGGAAGACAAAAGAAATCAGGCATCTTGTAAAAACTCAAACCTCATTATCAATTAACTTAAACTTTCTAAAGTTTCCGTTAGAGGGGTCCCCAGGTTGCTTTCAGTTGAGCAGAAACAAGCTCAACTCGCAAATTCCTGGGACTGTTTAGAGTTGTTTGAAGTTGATCAGCAGGATTTTTTAACAGATTTATAATAATGGATAAAACGTGCGTCCATAACTATGCTTTAGTCAAAATAACAGTCAAAGTAATGGAAAAACTTTGTTAAACCGACCCCAAAGATAGCGAAGTCAACTTTGTAGGCTGGGAAGATGATGGCGTCAGTTTTTTGGGATGCTAGGGTCATTATGGTGGATTGTGTGTTGAAAGTGTTGTTTCATGAAGATAATGCTCGCGCTCAAACGTCTTTTGAATCCATTATTCTCCAGATTTAAGCGCCTTAAGACTTTCATCTGTTTCAGTCTGTTTCATATTATCTTGTTGTGTCTTATCTAGATGGATATTATTTTATAATTAATTTTGGTAAGTAACCATTTTAAATACCGTTTCAGTCCCCTGAAACCGAATTAGAAAATCCACCAACCAAATAAATCAATATGGGTGCCATTAGTTTCTAGTTATAATTGTGTACGACTGATTTGTAACTTTGCCTGCAACTTAAAGATTAAATTACCAACTGTTTCATTCGCAGAATTATGTAGTTACACAGTTTTATTTAACTATCGCATTCATTTCAGTGTTCAGTGTTGCATGTAAAATATTTGGTGGAATATCATTTGTACAACTGTTTCTATTAATGTAAAAAAGAATACCGTCTTTAGGTTATCAATGTAAAATGATAAAATAAAACAAACAATTTTCTAAAGTTCCACAATAAAACTAAAATGAAAAACTTAAATAATGTAAAGAAATTTTCTCAAACTGAAACTAGTACTTTGGTTACTTTGATAAACGTCTTAAATAAGAATATAGGCTTGCCATCATACACGGCGAGACACAAAGTGTACAGGATCTTTAATGTTGCAATAATATGTTACATATTCACTTTAATACTACAAATAACTGCTCTTTTTAAGGCCAAGGATGACCCAGAGAGGCTTTTTGAATGCTTTAGCATCCTCTCCTTTAGTGCCATGGGAGTCTTTAAGTTCAGCTCATTGCAGTACAACCACCACCGTTGGGGATTTCTCCTGAAACAAATTTCGAAATTGGAAGATGAACAGTTAAATAATCCCATTGCTTCAGATGCAGATTATCAGTCCGATGACGAAGATACGACAAACTTTTCAACATACGTAATTAATTACACCAACAAATTCAAGACAACTTTCAGCCTATTGCGGAAAATGTATTCCTTTACAGCAGTTATCTTCATATTTTCTCCATTTCTTGAACGTTTGTTTTGCAGAGTTCATAGTTTTAAATGTTTAGGTTATCCACACATACTACCTGGGTGGAATCCTCTTGATGATTTGAGTATTTTTGGTTATTTGCTAACAATTACATGTGAACTAATTGCAGCAATTTATTGTGTCAGTGTTCACATTTCATTTGACGTGACTACGTTTGGAATTATGATGTTTGTATCTGGGCAGTATTCTCTGCTGCACAATTATAGCGCACATATTGGAGGTCAGGGGAAAATATGTAAAATTTCAAGGCGGAGAGACGACCGGGCTCGTTTTAGAATCAGGCATTGTCACCATTTAAATTTAATTCTCATTAAGTATGTTTTTTTCTTATTTTGACATTTAGTTGTGACGACGTGAAGAAGATTTTATTTAATTTTTATTTTCAGTTCAATAACGGATCTGGACAAATTGCTGAAAGATATAATGGGAGTATATGTTTTAGTTGCAACACTAACGCTGTGCTTTGTTACAATACAATTAAAGTCGGTTAGTATCCTTGGCATGAACTAAAGTTACAGACGATCGCAGCTCGCAGAATAAGCAAGTTTCAATGGCAAGGCATTGTAAATAGTCTCCCCAACCGGTAAATACCTTCCATTTACCGGTTGGGGAGACTGCCAACCGGTAAATGGAAGGTAATTCGCCCAGGCAGACGAACTGACGATCCGAATAAGGTAGCTAGATGGACTGGATGCAAATGAAGGTGGACCGGGTGCTGTGTCGCACATAAGGAGAGCCCTATGTCCACCAATGGACTGCGATAAGCTGAATAGTGATGATGGCATTTTATTGGGTTGGTATATCTTGTACATCGATTATGTTCAAAATGCAAGATGCAAAATAGTAAATAAGGTTTAAATTGTTGTGACTTAAGTGTTAGGCTATCTTCAGTTCAGATATAATTCAAAACACTTACGTAATACTTTAAAGTATATTATTTTCATGTTTTAGGAACATATGAGTATTATGCAATTGGTCTCGTTATTTCAATACATGTGCGGCAACCTTACGCAACTATACCTGTTTTGTTTTTACGGAGATGCTGTATTGAACGGGGTACGTACACGCTTTCCTTGACTAATGCATCATTAAATAATACAATATATATTAAAGGGCTCAAAGTTCCGGGCACCAGGTGGTTCGAGTTATAGGTATGCGACCCTGACTTGCTTGGGCTATAACTTATACTCCCCAATCCTTCTGTAAAGGCAATATCCCTTTCTTTCCCTTTCTATCCGCCCTTTCCTGTATACTAAATACGTAAATGGGACTACGATTATTATGCAATCGGCAAAATGTGCTCCTGAATTACGCTTTGACTACTCTTTCGGGGATGCCGGGAGAGTAAATTTGTATTGTATATATGTTTTATTAAAAAAAAAACAGTCGCATTTTTGTGTTTTGACTTTAATATTCCATATCTTATGTTCTTTAGAGTTCAATCTATATGGGCCAGGGCCCTTTTGCCGCGGCGCACTGGTGTCTCAGTCCTAGCATACGTCGGGACCTTTCTATACTAGGCGCAGGAATGATGCGTAAACGAAATCTTCGTGCAGGACCTTTCAATTTTCTTGATCTACCTTTATTCGTACAGGTAAGATAAATAATAAGTATATAATTTTGTTTCTGGCGCTTTCATGAATTAACTAAGTGAATATGAAATTATGCATATAGGTTGTCAGGGGAATCGAAAAGGACATAGGGTATCTTCACCCAGAAACTATCCACCTGTTTTTTTAATGAGATAGTTACCTGATAGTACTAGTGCTACCCATGGACACCTGCAATTTAAGAGTCGCAAATTAACGGATAGTTAAGGGGTCTCTTTAACTTCTTTTACTATTTGCGCTACCATATATTTTTTCTCTTAACATTACAAAATTATTGACTGAACTGTTGGCGTAGTGACCCTGACTACTGAACCTGAGGTTTTACGTTCGTCTCCCAGACGGGACAAAAAATGTTGTAATCCACAAATAGTTGTTCCAAGTCTGGGTTTTATTAGTCTCCGTTGTTTGTATATTTGTAAAGTCCCCCGCGACATTGGAATAATTCTAAGTGTGGGAGTTGTCTTTTAAAAAACTAACCATCTGTTATCGACCTTCTTTCTACCTTGGCTATAACGTGTAATTGTATATTGTGTTTGTGCCACAAAGAGTGTACATATACGTAGATCACACTTAAAGTTTTTAGAACAGGCCAGGAAGAAAAGCATTCGATGAAAAATTTATTTAAATTTCGAATTAGGAACTCTTGTGGAATCTGTAGATGTATATTATTTTTATGAATTGGCGGCAATTTATAAATTTTCTGTCTGTCCGTCTGAGTATGCTACATAATATATAATATGACGGTATGATTTGTTGCAGGTAGTCCGCACCGCTTACAGCTGCTATGCCGTATTTGGAAAGAAAGACGTGTAAATACCACCAATTAGTCTCTCATCTCGACCCATGCAGTTGGTTGGTTTAAGTTTTCACCTCGCCACTATGCTGCCGCGCCTAATGTTGTGGGTTCGAGCCGCACACGGCACAACACTTTGTGTAATCCTCAAAGTTGTTCTGCGTCTGGGTGTTCTTTGTGTTAATTATTTAAATGTTTGTAAAATCCCCCGCGATACAAGAAAATAACGCGGGAGTTGTCTTTTTGAAACTAAAAAAAAAAAACAACTAAAACGTGTTTATGTCTAAAATCTATATTTGTTAATATTTGCACTTCATAGTTTTAATAGGCACAAACATTTGTATACAGTTTAATTGCCAGTTTTAATATTTTCATACACGGCTATATAGCAGTAGGCAGTGGCGTATCTAAAACCTTCTCTTAGCCAACTGTTACCTAGTAGGGGGCAAGCCTAACGCCATCAACTGGCCACTTTAATTACACTGTCTGATTGATAACAGTTCAATCTCTTACCGCGTCTTACTACACCCCCGGGAAAAGACGGGACGAGATTATACTCCGGCCAGCCAGTTGAGCTATAGGTATGCGACCCTGACTCTCTTAAACCATTGCTTATACTTCCCAATCCATCTGTATAACCAATATTCTTTTCCTTTCCTCTATATTCTTCCATTGCTGTCAAAATACTCCAATTGCCCATCTAATGCCCAGAAGTGCCCTAAAGACGGCAATAGGATTGTCCCTTATTACTTAAATAGGACTAAATTTTATATTTGGACTTTAATTACGCGTCTATGTAATAAATATTGCCCCCTGTAAACCCAGCTGATATTATCCTATTACTAGCTGACTCAGCAAACATTGTTCTGCCATAAACAAACCTGGATAGGGACACCCTAATAGCCTATCGTTATGAAATCTACTTTACGACCTATTCTCATACGTACCAAATATACGTAAAAACAAAAATCGGTTTCGGAGCCAAGGATACGTGGAAGTCTAGCTTGTACTTATTCTGCCGGGGTCACAGGGTTTTCCTTTCCAGGGTATACCTTACCGGCCCCGGTAAGGTGACGACCCGACACTTGTACTTATTGAGGTCACACGCTTTTTTAATTGCACACGAATTGTCTTTAGAGAAAAACTTTAAATAGATTTAGTTGCGTCGTAAAATAAACATAATGTTGGTTTTATTTTTATTTAACAAATCGTACCTCCCTAACAATCAATCAAAAAGACTCAGTTAATCACGAGTATGTTGAAATTAAATTAAGTGATATTCCAGGTATGTTCCATCAGATAATGTTCTAATAAGATATCGTACTTTTGTAGTACTTTTGAATTTTATATAGCTATGCGCTAATACATAAATCTTATTTAAATGCCTAATACAAGTTAAAATTCAGTGCATAGTAAAGAACCCAACTATTAATACAAGGACTATTTATTACCACAAGTGACTTTTTAGAAAGTAGATAGCCGAATTAATAAAATCGGTTCACAAATGACGAAGATATCGCTGGATCCCTTAATTTTCAACCTTAGAGGTGGATATATTTTATTCAAATTTAAAAGGGACACAATGTCAAATGAACTATAACATATAAAACAAAGATTTTCGAAATCCTTGTTTTATATTTTTTATTTGTTAACAAACCAAAAAAATTACAACCATGGTAGAGCCATGCTTAGGCACGAATAGGCCGACTCGAACGGTGCATACCACGGCCTCACAGAAAACCGGTTGTGAAGTAACGCTAACGTTGCATTTCCCCCAAATAAAGAAAGGTGCAACAAAGGATACCCGAGGTAAACTCCATATAACGTCAGATGATGCAATCTAATAAATTTATTGTGGATACGCTCTAGCATGAATTTATAATATATATATGGTTATATGGTTCCATGTGGTGAGCAGATTATAACATTGCCTTCCAGATGACTTTTCAAGCTCCGATATTTGTAAATTGGTTTGCTTGTTGTAATAGAAACCAAAGATTACAGAAAGCTTTCTTACAAATATCAGTAACAGGGTTTCGAAATTTAACAATAGCTGTAAACTGAACCCCCAAATACTTTATTTCAGTGACGCGTTGCAGCAGTTAGGCTCCGTATGATATTGGTAATCATGTGGTCGTGGTTAATGGGCACGGATAAAAATAAGCACAGAACATTTGGCTACATTAAAACTGTTTATTTTCAACACTCCATTGTACAATCTTATTTATATTCTTTATTAACTGAAAAATCAGTTGCAAGGATTCAGTAAATAACAAGGGTATTGACTAACTGATGGCATCCATCATCATGCCTCGCAAATAACTTAGGCGTCTGCGGTCTCTAGCCCGCATTTGCCACGCCACGTCGAAAGCCTATCTGAAATCAAATTAGGCAACATCCACTTGCACACCAACATCAACCGCGGGTGCTAAATACGTCATCACTTGCAGTAAAGGTGCAATTTGTGATCGCGATAGAAACTGAGTACTTAAACTGCATTTTATCAGTAGTATTAAATACCATCAAGGGTCTGTAGACCCTTTCTACTCTAGTATCACACAAATGAGCTTCCAACAATCTGGATCCGATAAAGTTTTGATACAAATATTAAATATGTGCAGTAATGGCTCTACTAATATCACGCGAATGTCTCTAAAAATAAACGCCCGTATACCATCGGGTCTCATGGAACGCTCAGGCGGCTAAAGCATACTACAAAAAAATCGTACCTAAATTTGCAGAAAAAGTTAACCCATTAAATAACCTATATACAAAACATACCTTTAACCGACGAGCCTGTTTGCGGAACGGAATGAAAGTTGAAGAAGCGAGAAAGGTATGTCAGAATCGTAGCAAATGGAAGGAAGTGGTCTCTGCCTACCCCTATGGGAAAGAGGCGTGATGTTATGTATGTATGTATGTATGTAGAAAACAATTGTTCTTCTATATGGTGGACAGTCGATGTCACTTAATATCTACTGGAATATCTATTGGATATCTACTGGAAAGTATATAAAAATATAAATATCAGGCTATGATTAGCCTGATATTTATATTTTTTACATGTAAATATATTTTATATATCAGGTTATTCATATACATACATATCGGCATGATATTAAATACTCTCCAACCTATTTTAGGAGGTAGCAGTTTAACCAAGGCAAAGAAATATCTGTATCCTACTATGAAAAAGAATTACTAACAATTGTGATGGCAGTTAAACATTTTAGACCTTACTTATATGTATGTTATACATTTCAAAATTTACACTGGCCATATTTAATATGAAAGATCCTTCTAGAGTACAATTTTACCTTTGAGTAGAGTCTCGAATCAGCATACAAGAATTACAGATTATATCACAAAAAGATATCAATGTTATGACCAGAACACAGAAGAAGAAAATTGCGGTAAAATCGATACGCTGCGAAGAATTCTTCGCAGCGTATCGATTTTACTAACATATCTACTTAACACAACCAGCTGCCCTAGCTATCAAGTATGCAATGAACTTATGTATGTAATTTAAGGGATTTGGCTATGGTGTACTCTCTCCTATATTCTCCTAACCAAAATTCTTACCTGATGCCTCATATTCAATACCTGTCTTCCCACCATGCTAGAAATTTCCATTCATCTAATAAACTTCTCCTCTGTCCCACTCATTATTTTACATATATATTCTTCCTTTACCATCCAACCTATAAACCTCTGGAAGGAACTCTCACTAGAAATCAGAATGTCCCCCAGCTAACAAAGTTTCAAGGTGAGACAGTTCTACACAGATATGGCAGAATCATCAGACTAATTAAATAAAAATGTTTAAGTGTATCTCTATGGAAGTATATGTATACAGTGTATATTAAAGAGGTAGTAGAGCCACGCTGATTTATTCAGCAGGAATGGGCCGGCTCGACCGGGGCAGTACTACCCTCTCACAGAATACCAGCCTAAAGTGACAACATTCGTGGTGTCGCCTTTCGCTGGTGAGTGAGAGACCGGAGGCCCACATCGATGCAGGGGTGACAGTTATCGTGGTATGTGTGTGAGCAGTGGAGTGCTGTAGAGTCATTGTGAGGGTGGCGTGGATCGAACCGTCGGCCAGGGAGACCCGTAGAAACGGTGGTGCCGCTGGCCGCCCGCGGCATAGAGAGGGGCCCAACCACGGCTAACCACCCTGGGAGGCTGCCCCGTCAGGTCGCGCATAATCCACGGAGTGGCTCGTCGTGCCGGTTGGTGACCGGATGGTGGGACCCGGCGACCACTTCCGGGAGGGTACGGAGGCCCTTCCGTCCGGCGGTTCGGTCACCGTCATGTTTCACCGATACATGATGACACAGCATTTTTAGTCTCAGTTTACATTGCCACGATGACTGTCATGCCTTTTACGCCCCCTTCCTCTTCTATCATGGCAGCACAAAAAAAGAAAAGTGGTCCTACAGCGGCATCCTCCTCTCCCACCAACCCGCTTTTTGAGGTGGAGTTCACTAACATACGTGGACTCCATGCAAACCTCAGCGCCGTACACCAACACCTCGAGACGGCTCGGCCGGCCATGCTCTTTCTCACGGAGACACAAATACGCCGCCCTGCCGACACGGCATATCTCCACTATCCCGGCTACGTGCTTGAGGAGTGCTTCCTCGCAAGGGCTGGAGTGTGCCTTTTCATCAGGGCGGATGTTTGTTGTTGCCGTCTGCACTGCCTAGAAGACACATCCTTCTCCATCCTTTGGCTCCACGTGGATTTTGGCTCTACGAGCCGGATTTACGTGTGCCTCTATCGCTCCCATTCCGGAGACTCCGAGACAACTCGACTCTTTGACCACCTGAGTCAAGCAGCGGATAAAGCGCAGGAGCAGTTTCCGACCGCCGAACTGGTGTTTTTGGGAGATTTTAACGCCCACCATGAGTCCTGGCTGGGATCTTCCAAAACTGACCACGCTGGTCGAACTGCCCACGCATTTGCTCTCACGCATGACCTTACCCAACTGGTACTCCAGCCCACCAGGATACCAGACATAACGGGTCAAGCGCCCTCTTTGCTGGACCTACTGCTGACGAATCACCCAGCGCAGTACAGCGTATCGGTTCTCGCCCCTCTGGGATCCTCCGACCACTGCCTGGTGTCGACCTCAGTGCCTCTAGTTACGCCTCCACGACCTGTGGTAACAAGGCGGCGGTTATGGCACTACTCGTCAGCAGACTGGGATGGAATGCGGGAATATTTTGCATCCATCCCGTGGGCTCAACGCTGCTTTAAAGATAGGGATCTGTCGCAAAGTGTGTCTGCCGTGACTGACGAAATCACTGTCGGTATGGAGTATTATATCCCCTACAGTGAAGTCGCCAGCACGAAGACCCGTCCCTGGTTCAATCGCGAGTGCATCCGGGCCGTTGCTCAAAAGCAGTCGGCCTACCGCGCATGGATCAGGGCCCGCGCACATTGTGACCCAGACATTGATCGCCTAAAAGCAGCACTAAACAGAGCCACTAGGGAATGCAAGAGGGCTTACATCAGAGCAGATGCCCAGCGCATTGCACGGTTTGGTCAAGAACTCGTCGCGTACCCTACGGGTAGCCGTAAGTTTTGGCGATTGGCCAAAGCCGTGCAGTCCAACTATTGCCAACCTTCGCTGCCGCCGTTGAACTACCCTGACGGATCACTGGCCCACGAGCCGCAAGAGAAAGCGAATCTACTAGCTGACCTCTTTGCGGCTAACTCCCGAATCGATGACCGTTGCGCGCACACGCCCACCATTGCGTCCTGCGACTCCGCAATGCGGGATATTCGCATCCGGCAGAGGGATGTCCGTGCGGAGCTTCGGTCACTCGATGTCCGGAAAGCCAGTGGACCCGATGGTATTCCGGCGGTGGTTCTTAAGAACTGTGCACCTGAGTTGTCTCCCGTACTAACGCGCTTGTATCGCCTGTCCTATTCCTCAGGAATTGTTCCGGAGGCCTGGAGAGAAGCGAATGTTCAACCCATTCCCAAAAAAGGCGACCGCTCCGATCCAGCCAATTACCGACCTATAGCCGTCACTTCCATACTCTGTAAGGTGTTCGAGCGGATCATCAACACCCAACTAATCCGCCACCTAGAGGATCACTCCTTGTTAAATGATCGGCAATATGGTTTTCGGACGAACCGATCCACGGGTGATCTTCTAGCGTACGTCACACACCTTTGGGGTGAGGCTATGGATAGGCATGGCCATCAGCCTCGACATTGCCAAGGCCTTCGATAGGGTGTGGCACCGCTCGCTTCTCTCCAAACTTCCTGCATTTGGTCTGCCACCTAAACTCTGCAACTGGGTTGCTGCCTTCCTCGAAAAGCGCCGCATTAGGGTTCTCTGCGACGGCGCGGCCTCAGACTTCCACGAGGTAAGCGCTGGTGTACCTCAGGGCTCCGTCCTATCGCCTACGCTGTTTCTTCTGCATATCAATGACATGTTGGCCCTTGGCAATATACATTGTTATGCAGACGACAGTACAGTGCACGGGCGATATTTCGGGCATCCTACTGCCAAGCTGGCAGACGTTGAGGAAAAACGACAGGAGCTTGTCGCTGAGCTCGACCGGATCTTGAGCCGCATTTCCCAATGGGGCTGTGAGAATCTGGTCGAGTTCAGCGCCAAGAAAACACAAGCGTGTGTGTTCTCTAACAAAAAGTCTCCATTCCTTCCCCTTCCTACTCTTCAGAGCACTCAACTGCCACTGCAGGATAGGCTTAGTATTCTGGGTATGGATATTTGCCGGGATCTCAATCCGCGCGATTACATCGAGAGTGTCACTAAGGCGGCCTCGCGTAAGCTCGGCGTTTTGAACAAGGTGAGACGGTTCTTCTCGCCCGAGCAACTGTGTCTTTTGTACAAGACCCAGGTTCGCTCCTGCGTGGAGTACTGCTCTCATCTCTGGGACGGCTATGCGCAGTATTTGCTTGACGCTCTCGATCGGTTGCAGCGGCGCGCAGTCCGCATTATCGACTGTCCTGAGATCACCCAGTCTCTTGAGCCTCTGCAGTTGCGAAGAGATGTCGCCTCTATGGCAGTCCTCTATCGCCTACATCACGGGGAGTGTTCTGATGAGCTCTTCCAATTGGTCCCACCTTCTCCCTTCCTCTACAGGACTACACGTGCTGGCCTGAGGAGTCACCGTTTGTGCGTCGAAAATATACGTACCCGAACTAAACGGTTTGGCTCTTCTTTCTTGTGCCGATCGGTAAAAGCCTGGAATTCTCTACCAGCGCACGTGTTTCCTTCCCACTATGATCCCGGGTCTTTTAAGCGGGGCGTGAAAAAGCATCTCACCAGGCCGCCATAGTGTGGGTCACCATGCTGCATTGACTACACATGCAATGAGGATGGTGACCACCACTCTTTGACTCCACCTATTGCTTTCCATCAGGCAAAGTGGAGTCACTATGGTAGGCTAATATAAAAAAGAAAAAAAAAAAAAAAAAAAAATATTAAAACCTTGTAGGTTATGTATTTAATATTTATTTTGTTATTTTTGAAATTTATTTATTTTATTTGTGTTTATCGATAACTCTTGAATGTTATTGGTACACCTGCTTCACACGTCTCTGTATCACCCAAAGGTTGGCTGTTTTAGAATCTGCAAGATGTTTAAAAAATAAAAAAATAAATAGTTGGACTGATCACCTAAAAGTTCTATCCCGCCCCAGCTGGACAAATTATGTAATGTAAATCGCAGTTTGTTAAAAATTTTGATTTTAAACTAACACTAGGTTAAGACACACTTATCAACCTAGTATGGATTATTACTTATTAAAAATATAATAAGCAATAATGTACCTAAATAATAGCAAAGTAGTAAAATATGTCGCCTGCGTTCTGGACCAGTAAGAAGAGAGGGGATTGGGCATCCGATAACATCACTCCGTGAAATACAACGCAAGCATTGCTTCACAACCGGTTTTCTGCAAGGCCGTGCGATTACATCGGTCGAGTCGGCCCATACACGTATAAGCAAGACTCTCCGACGTTAAAAGCCCAGTTATGAGAACAGTAGTGTAGTAGTATTTCGAAGCTTCAACATTATAAGAGGCTCATGATTCCTAATTTCTAGAGGGACTACAAGTAGCTCTTTAAATCGATAGGATTGATATCCGTCCACAATATCATCAAATCATTTCAAGTTTATACCTAAGTAGTACACCAAGGTAGGTATAAACTTGAAATGATTAAAATTACTTACCTACATATTTAGTACTCTCGACATGTGTATAATAATGACGTAGGTTTTATAATTTTAAGCTTCTCACGTTTCTTAATTATTATTGTGTATGTAATTAATGAGTAAACTAGAATAATTGACCAGTAACTTGTATGTTTCACTAACAGGAAAATTATCAAAAGATCACAGGGATATTGACAGCATATTTAATTAATGAGACTTGTATTGAGCACATTGGTGTATAATGTGTATTGAGTTCCTTTACCTCAAACCTTTAAGTGATTGTAAAAAACTCGAAAAGTATAAGAAAACCGTGGGTTACACATAACCTATATAAATGTGTCCAGAATAGAAACATACCACACAAAGCAGCCAAAAGCTACACATCAAAAAGAACATCATAAATCAACAAAACAAGACAGAGCCTATGGAAGACTCCCCTGGTGGCCAAGTACGACGAACCCTGGACAGATTACGCCTAGAGGGTGAGGTCCATCGGAGAGCCTAGTCGTACCCCATGTTCCACAGGAGTGGAAAGAACAGACCCCTGTGGAAGACTACATGACATCCTCCAACCAACGATAAATTATCACGCTAGATCTGTGAGGGCCTCGACAGAGAACAAAATGCCAAATTCGCAAGTCTAGAAGTTAATTAGATAGAATATTAATTAGATATTTTTTTATTGCTAAAAATGTACTTGATCCCTAGACACTTTTAACGTGTGTAGTTTCCAATTTTTTTTTTATTTAATGATATTTTACTAAAAATATTTAAATATAGGTACTTATCTTTAAGGTTTGGTAAGTCATTATCTGAAAACCATAATATATTTTAGTAAACTTAACCTTTAACCGACGAGACGAGGAACGGAATTAAAGTTGAAGAAGCGTGAAAAGTATGTCAGAATCGTAGCAAAATGAAGGAAGTGGTCTCTACCTACCCCTATGGGAAAGAGGCGTGATATTATGTATTTATGTATGTAAAATTATGTTCCTCAGCCTAGACAACTTATAGCAGAAGCGTGATTGATTTTGTATTATAATATTTCTTGCTGATACAGAATGGTTATCAGAAAAAAATGCTTTATTGCTCATCACACTTCTTAGTGAATAGGATAACATTTTTTTTTTTTTATACTATAGGGGGACAGACGAACAGACGGGTCACCTGATGGTAAGTGACACCGCCGTCCATGGAGACTTGCGACTCAAGAGTCGCAAGTGCGCTGCCCGCCTTTGAGGGTGATGAGGGATAAGGGATGCAGGGAGCGGAAAGAAGAGAGGAGGGATGAGGAGATGGAAAAAGGAGAAAGGAGATGAGGGGAGAGAAAAGGGGGGCGGGGGAATTGGGCCTCCGGAAACCTCACTCAATTCGGGGAAATGCAACGCAAGCGTTACTTCACAACCGGTTTTCTGTGAGGTCGTGGTATCGCACCGGTCGAGCCGGCCCATTCGTGCCTAAGCATGGCTCTACCACTGAAAAAAACACAACATGATAACATGTAGCCTATATGTTGTCCGAACCTCTGAGTAATATTCATGCATAATTTGAATTAAATCTATTCAGTAGCGTTTAGCCCGGACATCCATCCAGACAAACAGACAGAAATTTTGTAAACTATATTTTTGGCATCAGTATAACATATAAAACACGTAGCAACAAGGTACTCCAATAAAAAATATACAATGAACAGTTTTTACTTTGTTACGATTTTATTACATGTATAGATAAATAAATAACTGACATCATTTAATAATTATTATCCAAGACATTTATTGTAGACTGATTAAAAATGCAGTGGGTACGTATATTTATTTCGGAAGACGAGTCCTTTGTCAGTTTCTGAGGGCTATGGGAAAAAATGGGTACACATTGTTTACGTGTTAAAACGTAAGACTTGTTTACGTGCTAGTCACATTATTATTCACGTTTTGTGTTTAAATAACAATTAATATGTTCACATATATTTAAGTAAGTAGTTGTAATGAAACCTACTTCCATTATTTTATTACACAACGCTTTAATAAAAATATAATTTCACGTCAACAGCGCTGCAATGGCCATTATTTCTCTATGTAATTAGAATTAAAATAATATATATTCATTCAATTCGACTGTCATCAAGACTGTGCTTACCAAACCTACCGATGAAGCAAAAGAGATGCTGATTTGCTTTGAAAGTCGTCTAGCCTAATGCTTGCAAAGCTTAGTGCTCGTAAGTGTTTGATTAGCTTGTAGTGACAATGTTTTAACCGACTGTGACTAAGCTAAAAAGGCGGGTTATGTGTTGTACCTGTAGGTAAAGCATCAGGGACATCTATAACCGTAACCAAAACTTAGATTGTACGGTCCATAGTTGATACTAAATAATAGCGCGAGTGTTGAGTGTCTTGCTGGTGATTGGTCAGCTACTAGGCTGCACGCTACATTGTCCTCCTTCAAGTCATGACTACGGCCCGAGAGCGCGCTTTCGATTTAGGCCGACCTGGCAGACGGCAAGGTTGGAATGGCTCCATTACATATATATCTGATGATTAATGAGAGCTGTTAAGTCTGAAACATGGAAACGACCGAAATGTTGTCCCTGACTGTCGACCAACTCATAGGTTGTAGTGCTAATAGCTTTTTGACGGTATACGGTCCATCTCTCTGTGGCATACACTTACTGGTCAAACCTTTGGGAGCTCAGGGTACCCACTTTTGGTAGTGAAAAATAAATTTTGAAATTTGATAAAAAATTAAAATTTATGTAGAAATACACTCAAATATGCATTCTGATTTTGAGTCATAAAAGCACATTGTTTTATTATTTATAAATTAAAAGTCGTTATCTTTAATTTTTATATCCCGTGACCTAAAACACGAGCCACCATGTTGTGACGTCATATAGGCAAAAACTGTCAGTTCAGTATAAACAGTTAAATACATATGTATCGTGATACGTAGTAGCCCATGCTTGGGCACGAATGGGCCGGCTCGACCGGTGCGATACCACGTCCTCACAGAAAAGCGGTTGTGAAGCAACACTTGCGTTGCATTTCCCCGAAGTTAGTGAGGTTTCCGGAAGCCGAACTCCCCTTTCCTTATTCCTCTCCCCTGACCTTCTGCCCCTTTTCCTATCTCCTCATTCCCGTCTCTTTCCCCTCCCCGCATACCCCCATCCTTCTTCATCCCCAAAGGCGGGCAGCGCACTTACGATTCTCCAGTTGCGGGTATCTGTGAGCGACGGTTGTCACTTACCATCAGGTGACCCGTCTGTTCGTCTGTATAATATATGTAAGTATGTATAATGTAAAAAAAAAACAAAATCTATCAACTTTATCTTAAAAGAGTAATAATTGTGTTTTTTCGTCAGTGCGTTTTATTTGTTCCTATTTATTTATTAAAATGCAAACCGGTTTTGTAAAAGCAGATATCATCTGGTACTTTGATAAATAACTTTTTTGGAGTTTTAATGACACTACACACCAACGATAGCGATTGTAATGCATTATTTTCGTAAAAAACACCAAATATTTATAGCTGTTGTAGTACGTTGAATGAGTGCCGGTCGTACATACACGACTGTTGTTTTTACCAATATTACGTCACCAAAATGGCTGACAGCGTTTTCGCGGGAATAAAAAAGGTTTAAAATTTAATTTAATTTCATGGCAAGAACGTATTTATTTTGTGGCTTTTTATTCAGCAATCCACCATTTTGAAGTACTTTTTCTACCATAATAGAATATCCTATTGCTAAGAGCATGAGTCAGTAAGCAATACTTGGTTCCCAACCTAAAAACTGGAGATGGCCGCCGAGAAAAGTTAGCATATTCCTTTTTTAGATCTTGCTTCTTTTCAAAGCGTTCTCTTAAGTCTTGCAGGGAATTAATTTAGAAGAGTAAGCCGTCACCAGAGGTACGAATGTTTATATGCCTAAAACATCGCAAAAGTCAAGTTGCGCATCAAATGGCGTCCGCAGTTCACGACCATACATCATGTAAGACGGCGTTAGTCCTGTGGTCGACCAGGTCACAGTACTTAGGGCAAACCGTAACTGGGGTAAAAACTTAGGCCATGAGCGGTGTTCGTTTTTTACCAGCATAGCCAGTTGGGTCTTCAGTTCTCTGTTTTTTCTTTCTGCAGAATTAGCCTCTGGATAGTAGAGAGGTATCAAATTCTGTCTAATACCGAATAAAAACAAGTGTCAAGCAATATTCGAGCAACTATTTACTACTAGAACTATTTTGAAACCAACCCATTATCGCTAAACGTTCGGCTAAGGAACTTAAAAGATTATGTGACACTACTACTGAGTGCCTTCCTGCTATACATAGCCAACATGTTGACACTAAATCATGGGATCTATTTTTAGTGCATTTATTGTGTATTGAAATTGGACCCCTCAATCGCTCATCGTGTTTATTGTGCAATCAACAACATCAATTATTTCAATTTCAACTTACTTCTATGTTACTGGAAACTCAATTGAGGGCAATAACCGACCTGCAGGTTTGCGCAAACTGTCTCTATAAGCATTACGGTAGGGAATGCATCTCGACGAAACGATGCAATAAGTGTAATTGCGGGCATCATTCAGTTCTATATAAAGCCTTTATACCTACAACTTCTTATGCTATGCTATGCTAGGGGTGAACGATATTTTAAAGGCCGGCAACGCACTTGTGACTCTTGAGTAGCGGGTGTCCATGGGCGGCGGTAGTCACTTACTTACTTACTTACTTACCATCAGGTGACCCGTCTGCTCGTTTGCCCCCTATCGCATAAAAAAAAATGCTATTTTTACGTCGTCGTCAACAGAAAAACTCTCAAGAATCGAAACCTACTTTACCTCCGTCAACTTATCAAACTAAAAATACCTATCATGTAGCAACGGGTGAACAAGAATCTCCATTAGCAACCGCTCTGATAAACACACAAGCCACCGACGTAACTTTCAGGGCATTGTGCGACCCTGCATCCCAGGTATCACTTATATCAGAAAGAGTAGTTCAATATTTAGGCTTAAAACGTGAACGTCCGATTTCGTCAATCTTTGTAAAAACAGAACAAAGGCATGGTGAATATCAACTATCAATCACTATTTGATCCGACATATCAATTTGAAGCAGTAGCATATATCATGAGTAAGGTCGTCAGAGACTTACCTAACACATCGTTTTAACTGGAATCATGGACTTCCAGTCAATCCTGCCCGTTTTAAATCTTAAACATTTAAAACTGGTAGATCCTAATTTTAATATATCAAGACGAATCGACATATTGCTCGGGGTAGACGTTTATTCGAGAATTATCAAAAATAGTCTAATTAAGGTAGTCAAAAAAAAAAATTAAGGGACTGGAAGGAGCACCCATAGGGGAGAATACGAGCCTAGGGTGGATTGTATCAGGCAACATACAAATGTTACATTCTCACGCCACCATACGTTACGTACGTACCATACCATGCTGTGGACTTAATAAAGTCTTGGGAAGTCGAAGATATCAACAATCAAATATCGAGAATATCGGTGAGACAATATTGTGAAAACTTTTATCAAGAAACAAATATAAAAAATGAAAAATATGAAGTGGCTTATCCAATGAAACCAGGGTATCAAAATCGATTGGATATATCAAAAAACAAAGCCGTCGCACAGTTTAAACAGTAAGAGAGGAAGTTTTAGGTAAATCAAATATTTTCAGACAGCTTAAAACAATTTATGCAGGAACATCTAGATTTCTGCCACATTCGTCTTGTTAAATCAAGTTTAAATAAAACTGCAACACCACGGTGAAATTGGAAATTTTGAAATTGGATTCGTCAGGAATAAACCTGAATTATTTTATTTACAGCGTTCCTAATATTTAGAAAGATTTACAAGCTCTCGTTCCTGTATGGATATCCTATAGATATGTCATAACAGTCGACATTGAGAAGGTGTTTCAACAGACGTTCTTGAGAAGGACTTATACCTCTTCAACAACTACTTTACATGCATTCTATGACGCTTCCGAAACATCATACGACTCCGCTATTTACTTAATAACAAAAGATTATAAGAGCGAGCAAGATTACACATCCACATTAGTCACAGCGAAAACAAAACTAGCAACCTTAACAAAGAAATTATCATTACCTCGCTTGGTATTATGCGGAGCCTTACTTTTATCACAGCTTTTAAAGAAGGTTCTTTATGCATTTTCGAAATTAAATTTTGACATTTCTGCGTGGACTGACTCTATGATAGTACTCGGCTGGCTGTATGGATACTGTAAGCGACGGAAGCCTTTGGTGGCAAATAGAGTACAGTGGATATTAACGATCATCCCGGCTTCGACTTCTTGTGGGTAACGCAACTCACATCTTAAAGGCCTTCATATGTCTAAAAAAATGTGTCCGGGCTATGGCAAACATCGGGCACTAGACTCATGCAAACCAGCATTTAAAAGCCTACAACTAGTGACGCTGACGTCATTAGAATTGAGATTTTAGAAATCGGCATGTTTGCATCGGCAATATGCGGAGTTGTTTATTGATAGAGATAGATGTACGAGTACTCTTTATCACAGTAACTCGCATTACATGCAGCAAAAATCTATAACCATATACCGAAGCCGATTAGAGAGTTAAAAACAAACATTTCGAAATGTTATTATAGTGTCAAATAATTTCTTGAAGATCAATAGTATTAATAAGTAGTAATAAATAGTAGATAATGTAATGATAATTAAATATTGATTGGACATAATAAATACTTGGTAATATTAATAGGGGTGCACGATATTGGGGTGCAGGCCTAAAAAACCTCCCCGTGGTGCACCTTGGGCAACGTCGGCGATGGCGCTTCTTTTTTTTCTCCTTCTGGAGAGGGCGTCATCGCCGACGGCAAATATACTGGCAAGGAGAGGCCTGCCTCGTAAGCCACTCTGTGTTTTTTCCAACTGCCATCTGATTTATGCAGAAGGTATGTTATGGAGAAACGAGAATGGGGCGACAGGTTAGCCAACTATGAATTGCTTCAAAGCTAGTGGACATAGGTTTAACATAGACCACCGTTTGGCCCAACCGGAACCCTGCCCAGCATTAATAATAATAATAATAATAATAATAATAATAATAATGTGGACATGGGTCTGATACAGACCACCATCCGGCCAAGCCGTAATCCTCAATTGACAGGACCGGTGGTTTTTTTTGAGTCGCGAGGAAGAAAAACGCAATGTTACGCTCTGACGCTCGGCAATGGGATGAATGGCTGAATGGAATCAGTCCCGAGGGCGACCCTGTCGGAGGACATAAAACTCACGCACAATAGCAGAGGATAATACGCAATCTACCCAGAAGGGTCCCAGTCGCTCTTTGTCTGGGGAGTCCCTCCCGGAGCCAGTCGGCTTTATGGTATATAAGATGGTCTAAGTACTTAACTTGATTACTAACTATTACGGCTGAATACGGATTCCAGGTCTTCGAGGTATTTCTGGAAAGATCCGCAGGATAGGATTAACAAATCGTCTAGGTATACTAAAAGAGTAACATCTTTTAGGGAGCTTCCAGATCGAAAACGATCCATTAACCTTTGAAAGGTAGCGGGAGCATTGTTAAGGCCGAATGGCATACGAGTAAAAAGGTACGCACCGAAAGGTGATACGAAAGCTGTCTTGTCCTTATCAGGAGTGGAGACCTTAACCTACCTACCAGTACCCGGACCGAAGGTCTATTGTACTCATGTGCCCTTCCGTCTTAGTAGCGTGAAAGAAGTCCTCAACGACTGGCAACGGGTAAGTCTCACTTTTAGTAATAGAATTAAGTCAACGGTAGTCAAAACAGAATCTATATGTAACATATTTCTTAGGTGACGAGAAGAGCAGGTGCAGACCACGCTGACTCACACTCCTCAATCACACCGTCTGCCAACATCTTATTGATCTCTGATTCCATTACTGACCGCTTCGCAACGGTATGGAGGGACGGCTAGAGGCGGGTGATCACCTGTATGAATATGCTGTTCGGCAAAACGAGTCGGCCCTCCTCCTCGTAGGAAGACTTCTTCATGGTGCTGAAGTAACTCGGTGATCACAAAATCGACTCGAACACTTCTGTCGACAATGATAATGACGTTAAAATTAGCCACCAAGGTCACGAGGATGCACGACACCATCAGCCAGCTTCACATTAAATTGCTTAGAATCAAAGCTATGCCGCCTAGATCTAGTGTCTGAATGCTAACTAAGCATAGGCCTCCCCTGCGTAGAGCATGCGGTCGTCGTCTGTAAAACCAGACCAGACGCAACAAGGGAGACCGCAGGCTCAACATTACCTAAAAGAACAGAGTATGTCGCCGCATTATCGGCGTTACGTGAAACTACACGAATTAATCGCGCAACCCATGAGTCGGGACGATAATAGTCTCACCTACCCCAACAGGTAAGTCACTAGCACTATGGTAATAGGTGAGTTTACCCTATCAGGTAAAATGCAAACATCATTGCCGATAACAGGCGTATTTACAGCATGAGGTAAATCGACAATCACTTATTGTATATTATTGTTCAGTAATATCGAGCAAGTAATGTTGGTCTCTTACCAATGAATACGTTTCATGGACAGACACTGCGACTTCATCACCCCATTCGCTCCGCAACCGTAACAATAGATCGACTTAGTGAACATTTAATTATCATTATTATCATTACGACAGTTGGACTTATCACAGTCACCCCGTGTGTGTCCGTATTTCTTGCAGTACACGCATCGAGATTTATGTTGATTGACATCAGTGATGGAGCGTCACGTTGTCTCCGCGGGTGTCGGCGCTCCCCTCTCGAAGGTTCCGCCGTACACAACACCATATCCACTTGGGCTTTTACCGTAATGTCATCGACGGGAATTTTCGACAATAACGTGCGACAAATAGCTACGAAAACGTCGAGGTTTTGGTCTCCCTGACGTTGCTCGAACAGTTCTCTATACAGGCGGTACGCCAGCGTTGTTTATCAGCACCATAGAAAGGTCTTCTAGTACTCTTGGCGATCATAAATCTTCTAAGAATCCTAATTTCTTTTGCTACGTTTGTGCAAAATACTTTGGGATGAAAAATACAAAGAAACTCACAGATAGGGTTGTGACTTTCTATGAAAAGTGTTTCAATATGGAAGTTTCTCTCAATTTGAAAAATTGGATACCTAATGTTGTTTGTGGTTCATGCTATAACATGGTTAACCGATTTGAGAAGCACCAGGACAAGGAGAAACTTAAATTTAAAACTCCAGCTATATGGAAGAAGCCTCTTGGTGCAAATGATTGCTACTTTTGCACGACTAAAGTTGAGACTGCGGGCCGAATCCATAAGGACAAAATTTCGTATTCTTCTGCTTCAGGTGTGCAAAAACCAGTTGCAAACTTTATAGAAGGTTTAGAAAATGATACGTCAAAAGACAACCTGACCAGTGGATTCAATACAATAGAAGTCGAAGTCGATCCTGAGAATGTAGCTCTTAATGACGAAGAGTCTGCTACTGGCAGTGAATCCGATTCCAGTGTACCTGATGAAAAAGTTCGTTCAAGCAGTGAAGAAGAGTACAGGCCGATCGGTGAAGAGAAAAAGCCAGAAAAATACGATCAAAAACATCTAAATGATTTATTTAGAGAAGCTAAACTTTTAAAAGAAGCGGCTGAAATATTGGCTTTGAGTATGAAAAGGAGAAATCTTCTGATAAAAGCTACTAAAGTTTCATTTTATCGAAATCGAGAGGAGGCTTTCCGTAAATATTTTGAAAAAGAGGAAGATTTGCTTTATTGCACTGATGTAAAAGGACTTGTGGATGAATTAAAGCCAAATATATATAAACCTGAAGATTGGCGGTTATTCATTGACTCGTCTCAACGCAGTCTTAAGGCAGTTCTTTTTCACAACACCAACAAGTTTGCTCCTTTACCTTAAGCTCACTCAACTGTACTTAAAGAAGAGTACACAAATCTAGAAACTGTCCTGGAAAAAATTAAGTATGAAGAACATAAATGGCAAGTATGTGGTGATTTGAAGATTTTGTCCTAGATCCTGGGACAACAATCTGGATTCACGAAGTATCCATGCTATTTGTGTATGTTTGACAGTAGAGATCGCAAAAATCACTACGTCAAAAAAGTTTGGCCTTCGAGATCTTCATTTAGGGTTGGATCTCACAATATAATAAGAAAACCTCTTGTTAATCCATGAAACAGTTTGTGAAAGCTCTTGATAAAGAAGGAGAGCGCTTTACATACCTGCGTCAAGTGTTTAAACAAAAATCAGATGCGAAATTGAGAGAAGGCATCTTTGATGAACCGGAAATCCGGACGTTATTCAAAGATGAAACATTTGCTTCAGTGATGAATGAACAAGAAAAGGCATCATGGCTAAGTTTCAAGGAAGTGTGTACCAAGTTTTTAGGTAACACCAAAGATGCTAATTACGAAAATATTGTGGCCAATATGATCGCAAACTTTCAGCGTTCAGGTTGCCTAATGAATTTCAAACTTCACTTTCTTGATTCGCATCTCAACTACTTTCCGGAGAATAACGGAGACTTTAGTGAAGAGCAAGGAGAGAGATTTCATAAAGATCCAAAGAATTTGAACGACGATTTTAGGGGCAGTGGGGAGTAAATATGTTTGCAGATTACTGCTGGATGCTACAAAGAGAAACTCACTAGACAGGAAAAAAGCATAGTAGAAATCCGTTGCACAGGTCATTTAAAAAAAAGGCCAGAAAACGACTGAAATTATAAGATTTTAATTATCATGCATAAAAAAGTATTAGATCGGAGATTTTGTAGTTTTTTTTTTTATTTTTCTCCGTTTTTTGCAGTTTGACCCCCAATTTTGACTTCAGATTCGTGTTCAGCGGTAAAAAATATACAAACACAACTGGTTCACTTCGGTGCCACTAAGCCAAAAGACACATAGCCAAAAGTTTACTAAAAGAACCATATAAGCTGACTTTAACAGGAACTCTAAGAGCAAATAAAAGAGAGATACCTATGGAGATACAAAATGAACGTACGAGAAAAACTAGAACGGCTATGTTTTGTTATGATAATGAACTCACCCTACAATGATTGAATTTTATAATCAGACAAAAGGCGAGGTAGATACCTTGGACCAAATGTGTTCGCCTGCTTCTTGTAGCCGAAAGACACGGCGCTGGCCGTTATGCATTTTTTATGGAATGCTCAACATTGCATTTATAAATAGTTACGTCATTTATGTATCTAATACAGTAGAGGCTAATAAAGAAAAATTATCAAGGCGTGATTACTTAAAAGTTCTGCATCACAAGCTAATTGAACCACACTTGCAAAAGAGATTGCCAATTCCAACCCTTCAAACTTCTTTGCGGGACTCAATCACGCAAATTTTAAACATGCCAGGAAGTAGTACTTCAAATCTTTCAATGGAGACTGGACATAATAATGCGAATAATGTACCTCCTGTACAAAAAAGAAGGAAAATATGTGCCTTATGTCCTTCCGCAAAGCGAAGGATGACTAAAAGTACTTGCACCAAGTGCAATAAATCGTTGTGCGGGGAGCACAAACTTGACGTATGTCACAAATGTATTAGTATCTAGATTTTCACACAAATGTTTGTTTAATTTGTTAATTAGATTCATTGTTTTTACTAATTTAAGTTTGTTTTGTTATAAATTGTACTAAATTAGAGCATTAAAAATGTTACAATTGTTGATTTTGCATAGAAATTATGATCTCATTCATAAGGCTGTTTGATTAATAAATTATTTTATGTATAAGAAATAATATAAATAAATATTATTCTTTGATACTAAAAACAAAACTGTATATATTGCATTTGAAAAACACCCTTTAATCCCCTTAATAAAATACGGTATTTTATTAAGGGGATTAATAAAATACCGTAGTAGTCGAAACGACGAATCTTCGTAATAAGGTTCGAAACTTAAGGTTAGTGATCTAGGGTTAAGCTACTTAAGGTTCAACAGCTTATTTCGGGCTAAAGTGAGCGTAAAAGTAAAAAGAGTAATACGTATATATACGATATACAAACAACTTCGATAGAAGTAATTATTTGGTCATGCTATAATCTTAATTCTGGATTATAAATTTCAAAAACATCGATATTCTTAAAGTTGCAGCTACTAAAACCTCACCTTAATTCATTAACGTCATGGCTAAAACTCGCTACCACTAATAACTTATAAAAAGATGTTATGAATCGGCAACTAATTACTTCATATCATACTCTCGTTGAGATCAATTCAAAATGAGTTTCCTAAACAAAGTTGTGTTGATAACCGGAGCCAGCTCAGGGATCGGTGCAGCTACATCAATAAAATTCGTACAAAATGGAGCAAATGTTACTATGGTTGGGAGAAACAAGGAAAGGCTTGATAAAATTTCTGAGATATGCAAGGCTAATGGCCCCAAGCCTCTGGTTTTACAAGCTGATTTGACGAACGACGAAGCCGTTAAAAAGATGGTTCACGATACCATCAGCCATTACGGAAAACTTGACGTCTTAGTAAACAACGCAGGAATTCTAAGCTTTAAACCCATTTTATCCGAAAACAGTATGGAAATCTTTGACCAGATAATAGCCACGAATCTTCGTTCAGCTGTTTATCTTACACATCTGAGTGCACCACATCTTATTAAAACGAAAGGAAATATTATCAACATCTCCAGTGTAGCAGCTCTACGATTAGCATTAGCGGAGACCTTTGCTTACGACACTTCGAAAGCTGCTCTGGATCATTTTACCAGATCTAGTGCCTTGGAGTTTGCACCGAAAGGAGTACGGGTTAACTGTGTCAACCCAGGTCTAGTGCGAACTGAAATTGTGCAGACCTTGGGCGTTGATGAAAAAATGCAAGACAGTTTTTGGAACAAACTAGTGAAGACAGCACCTTTGGGAAAGGTGGCAGATCCTGAAGAAATCGCTGACCTAATAATGTTTATTGCAAGTGATAAGGCGAAGAGCATAACCGGTTCTACATTTGTGTCGGACAATGGAGCCATGTTAGTTCCTCATATAGGGAAGGTGAATTAATAAACGTAAAACTTTATGTATAGTAAACCTGTGTATTTTGCACGAATACAAAATGTTAAGATATCGACTATAACAGTTGCTGGTTTTACTGGTGATTTCAGATATTTTGAATAAATGTACATATTCTGATTTGGTTCTAAGTTCAGTATTACTAACAATAAAATATACATACACGCTTGTGTTTATTTTACTTTCATACAGTTTTTTAAAAGGTCGTCAGGTCAGGTTATCAGAGATAAAGTTAAAGCTGTTGATTAATATATACAGGTACCTACTTGTACGAGCAAACTCATACATTTCGATAGTTATACTTTTTTGCTGACATCGACACGCAGCGAAATACATTTACCATATAAATTTAATTCGTCTACGATATAACAGTAGTTGTTGCAACATCATTCCCGGCGACCTATCGACAACTCACTCTTTCGCCGCTTATCGATATTTAACAATCAAATAGATGTAAATCTGTTAAATTTTCTACTTTTCATAAATACAGTTATTTCTCCTAACAAGTATATCTTTCATTTATCATTAAACCATACACAACTCTTAACAGCAATGAATCCGGATCACATGAAGATACATAATGTTGTAATACTAAGCTTTACGAAAAGAAGAAAATATCCAATCTCAGCTTAAAATAAAATATGAAAAACACTATTTTTCTACATATTTCCAATTTTCAAAAATCATTTTGAATCGTCTTAATGTCTCAATAGTGAGACTGACATAAAATATAACATTTCAAGACGACGTCAGTCAAACAAGACGAGAGGAAGGAAGAGACGGTAGGAAGCCATTTTGCCAAGACCCTGACACACAACTCACGCCTCTTCGACATTCTTCAATCCTTTCATACACCGTCGTCGGTTACGGGTCTTTGTAATGTGGTCCTTCTTTAGTGCTCACAAGCACCAAACTCGCACACTCACATCAAATATTGAAGTCTGCAGTTTGCAAAAATTTAATAATGCAGTCGGGTTTCATATTATTTGAATAAATTTACTTTTTTACATGATTTTTATCATATATTCTTACTTTTACATATACATATGTACTATTATATTTTTTGGTGTAGGCCAGGGGTGCTCAAACGGTCGATCGCGATCGACCAGTCGATCGCGAGTGCTTTTTGAGTAGATCTTGAGAAGAAAAATTTTTTTAATAAGTAGGTAACTAAACTACAAAAATTTATTACGTAATAACACTGCTTGCGGCAAAAGGCGGCTTTATCAAAGGAACGCGCGGTACTTGTCAAAGAAAAGCCGCGTTGTTTCTAGACTAGACTGTACTAGACCATTTCGGGCGGCGCGTTTGACGGGAACATTCGAGACTTTCGTTCACGCCGATATAAATGTTGCGCCTGCAGGAATTGGAGTCATTCTGAATTGTAACTTGAAGGCGATACTACGTCGATACAAAGTTTATTATTAAATAGTGCGAAATGAGTGCAGTGAAGAAATCTAAAACGTATTATTTTAATAACGATTGGGAGGAAGAATTTTTCTTTTGTATGGTGAAGGATAAGTGCATTTGTGTTATTTGTCGTGCGTCAGTTGCAATACCTAAGCGTGGTAACTTAGAGAGGCATCATAAAACGGTTCATAAAAACTATGAAAAGGATTTTCCGCCACAGAGTGAATTAAGAAAACGAAAAGTAAGTAATTTGATATCTTGTTTGAAAAAAGAACAAACCATGTTCACAAGACCAGCCAAACAATCAAAAGCTGCTACGATCGCGTCATTTAAAATATCTCATATATTGGCGAAACACAAGAAACCATTCGAAGATGGATCGGTTGTGAAGGAAGCATTTATTGAAGCGGGTGAGACTTTATTTGGAGATTTTAAAAATAAAACAGAAATCATGTCTGCTATTAGAGAACTTCAGTTATCTCGTCCGACTGTCACAAGGCGTATCTCTCGTGGTTTTCATCTCATCCCTGTATAGGGGATGGGGAAACTATTGGGAGCACTGGGCTCCTTATAGTGATCTTCTCCGCGGTTCATCACTATGAACCGGTCTTTGGGGTTAAATCCCCGGTCTCGAGGCTGTACCGCTGGTCGACCCTCTAAAGAGGGGACCGGCGATCCGCCTGCGAGAGACCGGTGGTTCGCCTTCTCTGTCCGATGCAGTCGCCCCGCTCAAGGAAGCCGATATTAGCTCCCGAGCGGGGCGTTTTAGCCGCCTCCGGATCAGCACAGTCGTGTCTGGGTGGGGTAGTGGGGCAATGTTCTGCAGATGCGGCATTTCTGAGCCGTCGGCCCGCTCGAACATGCCCATGGCGAGTCTGCTTATGAAGCCATGGATTGGCTCCCATTTCAGATCGCGATAAATCGTGGAGTTCTTTAAATACCTGGGCGCGTCGACCGCCATTCGCAGGCATCTGTTTTCCGCAGCTTGGAGTCGCTTGCGCTGTGACTCTGCTGTCAGGTTATACCAGGTAGGCCCCGAAAATGTGAGGCATGACCTGATATAGGTTTTATAGATTCCGAGCTTTGCTCGGATTGGTAATCTAGAGGACAGCAGAGGGCGCAGCTTTGTTCTCGCAAGCTGTGCCTTTGTAATGACGGTGTCGACGTGTTGGGACATCGACAGGTTTCTGTCGATGGTCACTCCCAGGTACTTAACTTTTGGCGACCAGGGGATGTCTTCACCCAATAGGCGAAGGTTGGGTGGATAATGTGCCATGCCGGTCAGCAAGGCTTGTGTTTTGCTGACATTGCACTTAAGTCTCCATTTCTTGAGCCAGCATGGAAGTGCCTCAAGAGTGGGACCCAGTTTGCGTGCAGCATGGTTGGCGTTGCGGGAGCTCGATGTATACGCGGCGTCGTCGGCAAATAGTGCCAACCTGACGTCACCGACTACCGGGATGTCGTTCGTGTAGTGGGCGTACAGGATTGGCGATAGGCAGCTGCCTTGCGGGACGCCGGCACTTATGGGCTTCTCTTGTGACGTGGTATCACCTATGGCCACGTGGAATTTTCTATGTGATAGAAATGATGCGATGACCGCCACAATTCTGCGTGGTAGAGAAGTCTTCGACAGTTTGTGGATGAGACCATCATGCCACACCCTGTCGAAGGCCTTCTCCATGTCTAGCATTACGGTCACCGTGTGTCCACCTTTGTTTAACCACGTGGCCATCTCGTCCAGAACGCGAGTCAGCTGCAACGTGGTGGAGTGTCCTTGGCGGAAACCAAATTGTTCCGGGCCTTGGTTGAATGTGCGGTTGCACTCTCGCCAATAGCAGCCGCTCGAACACTTTGGACGTTGTTGAGAGAAGACTTATGGGCCGATAGTTTTCTGGCTTCCTGAGGTCCTTCCCGGGTTTCGGTAATGTGATTACCCGTCCCCGCTTCCAGATGGTAGGGAAGTGTCCGGTTCTCAGGATGCCATTAAACAGCTGGGTTACGGCTACCAGTGCCTTTATCGGAAGTCTGTGCAGCGCGGAGTTTGGTATACCATCCTCACCAGGTGCTTTCTTGGGGTTGGTTTTCTTTATTACCGCGGCAACTTCTGCCGGGGTAACAAGCATTTCGCCCTCCAGTTGGCCGATTGGGGTAGAGAGGTATGATCTTACTGCCTCTTCTACCTGGCGTGTGTGGAAATTATCGTGCTCCTCATGAGGTGTAAATTGCCCTTCGAGGTTGCATGCGATAATTTCGACGCGGTCCTGGACGCGGTAGCGGAGATAGCCGTCCCGTCCGAAGAGAGGACGCATGGGGTTGGATTCAGTGGTAAGCTTTTGACAAAGACGGTGAATCGAGGGTGTATCGTCCTCGATGTTGATGAGGAAATCTTCCCACGCATTACCTCTATGCTCCCATAGGGCGGTCTTAAGTTGGTTGGTGAGGTGGTTATACCTGGTCTTGTTCTGAGGGTGGCGAGTTCTCTGCCAGAGCTTCTTGGCCTCGCGCTTCTCCCCAAGCAGCCTCCGAATCCGGGCAGGCAGCGTATCGTGTCGCTCGGAGTTCGGTCGGGTGCTTGTGGAGGCGCGCAGTGCGGCTTGGATAGCTCTGGACAGTTCCTCAGCGGCTGCGTCGACTTCTTGTGGTGTTTGGAGTGAGGCTGGAGCCTCGTATCCTGAAAGTACTTCCAGGTACTTACTCCAGTTCCTTTGCACTAGGGGTTTTGGTGGGTTGACCATCGCCGCGGGTTCCCTGAACACCAGTAGCACAGGTCTATGGTCTGAGGGGAGATCTTGGAGAACCTCCTGTGTCGGGGGTGCCCTCAGGCCCCTGTACACTATGATGTCCAGGATGTTGTCCCGGCTTGAGTCTACGCGGTCTATCCTGGTTGGCTCCCGGGGGCCAGAGACTTCGTAGCCGTGGATTTCAGCATCTTGCACCAGGAGTTGTCCTGCTCTGTTGCTGTTGGGGCTGTGCCAGGCTGGGTGTTTCGCGTTTAAGTCTCCCGCGATGATGGTCGGTGTTGGGTGTCTTAGAATGCTGCGTAGTTCATCAGCCTTGAAAGATTGGTGCGGTGCGCGGTATGCTGCATACAGGCGCATCTCCCGCCCGCCAACCTGGATGTCGACACCTAGTGCGTGCATGTTGTCGAGTCTTATCGGCTCGACTGGTTGGTGCACAATTGTCCTTCTTACCAGGACAGCAAGTCCACGGTAGGCTTCTCCTCTCGGCGAGACCTCATCTTGGCGGTAGATGAAGTATCCCGGGACCCTTAGCGGGATACTAGCCTTAAGATGGGTCTCGCTTATCAACATGACGTCGACCTGCTGTTCTGTCAAGAAGACGCGTAAGAGTCCTACTTTGTTCTTCAAGGACTCCGAGTTCCAGTGAACCACCCTCAACGGCTTATCCATTGGTGGGGAGAGACTGGAGAATTCCTGTTATGTTGACATCGCCGGCCTTTACTCGCTGTGCAAACAGCATAAGGAGGGCGGCGAGTTGGTCTCTCTCTGGGTCTGCGGTCTTCTCCCCACCTGTAGAGGTGGTAGGTAGGGGTGGCTTCGCGGGATCAGTCTTCTTTTTCCGGCGTTTCCTCTTGGACTTGGCTTGAGGTGCTGGGTTAGCCTCTGCCATGAGGGTGGCTGGTGCCGAGTCACTAACCATGTTTGGTTGTGGAATTATTTTAGGTGGACCAGTCTTTGGGGTTAGGCCCGCCTTCTTGTTTCGTGCCTCGCGCTTGTAAACGGGGCACGAGGCACTGCTTGCGGGGTGTGGGCCCTTGCAATTTGCAGGTTGGGGTCTGTGACCCCTCCCCTACGGCGTGGGCCCGGTACGTCGGTTATTCTGGGGGAAGGCTATCCCCGCACGAGTGTAGCTAGTACAACTCGGGCGCAAATTTTTAATTTATTAAAATAATAAATATAAATTTAGCAACTTACCAAAGCGCCCGTACCTTAAGCTAGCGGAGCACAGAGACGTCCGCTCGCTACGACGATCCGATGCACTCTACAAGGCGTATTGAAGTCATGAGTCAGGACATCGCAGATAAACTAAAACATGATATCATGGAATGTACATACTTTTCTTTACAGTTCGACGAATCCACCGATATGACAGACACTGCCCAGCTGTGTATTTTTATTCGGATGGTATTCAATGACATGTTGGCTAAGGAAGAATTTTTGACAATCATTCCTCTGAAGGGGAAGACCCGTGGCGAAGATATATATGACGTTTTCATCAATTTTGTAAAAAACTACAAGCTACCAATATATAAATTAGTGTGCATTACAACCGATGGAGCACTAGCATGACTGGAAACAAGAACGGTTTTGTGGCATTGCGTCGAGCTAATGAAGAATTCCCTTCATTTTTTTCATTCCATTGCATTATACATCAACAAGTTTTGTGTTCAAAAGTTTTAAACAAGGAGGAAATTATGGGCATTGCAACAAAAATTGTGAATTCCATCCGTGCACGTAGCTTGCAACGGCGGCTCTTTAAGTTGCAGTTGGAAGATAGGGAGTCAGCTGAACACACTGATTTAGTTCTTCACACGGACGTCAGGTGGTTGAGTCGCGGAAAATTCCTAGAAAGGTTTCAAGAATTATTGCCCGAAATAACAGCTTTTCTAGACGAAAGAGGTGATGACACTGAGATGTTGAAAAACGAAAAATGGCTGACTGATTTGGCATTTTTGACTGACATCACAATGCACTTAAACACCATTAACTTGGAGCTTCAAGGTAAAGGAAAAACTATTATTGAGATGATTAGCGCAGTAAACGCATTCAAAAGTAAATTGCAACTTATGATAGATCAACTGAAAAGAAAGGATCTGAAACATTTTCCGTTTTTGAAAGCAAGGATTCCTCAGTTGAATTATGATACGTATGAGGCTGAATTATCAAATATTTTGGGACAATTCGAAATGCGTTTTTATGATTGCAGTAAATTGGCAAATATAGCATCATTTATGAGTTATCCTTTTTCATGTAAAAACATTGAGGAATTAACCACTGAAGTAGCAAGTCAGTTTAATATGAACTCATGTTCTGTTGAAAATGAGTTGGTGCAGATTATATCAGATATACATCTCAAAGCTACAGCATCTGATACAAATTTCTGGTGTTTTATATCTGAAGATAAATATCCGAATCTAAGGCAAATCGCCCTTCAACTGACGGCAATGTTTGGGTCAACTTACTTGTGCGAGTCTGCATTTTCTGAAATGAAGATAATTAAGTCAAAATATCGCAATCGACTAACTGACGATCATGTCATCATGCTTGTGATTGGCACTCAGTTGTTACGCACCATCTTATGAAAAGTATGCTGAGGACATGCAGTGCCACGCTTCAAGATCCAAAGTCACTCCTTAGTTGAGTTTAACACCATATGTAACTCTTTTGTTTTGTAACAACGAATAAACTCGCAATTTTGAATAACTAGGAGTTTTTTCATTGATATTGTAGAGAAGAACTTAAGTAAACCTAACCCAAACCTTGACTAAGATAATGTAAATTGTGCGGAAAGCTAATATCTATATATGCTACGGTACACCCTACCTAGGTAGGTCGGGTGTATCGTGTATGTACGACAACCCTGCATCACACATACTTGCAGCCTCTCGAGTCGATCGTAAGTAGTCTAAAAATATTGAGCTAGATCGCCAGCAGTTCAAGTTTGAGCACCCCTGGTGTAGGCTATGAACATACAACCATATAGGAAAATATTATAGGGGTTTAAATTTAAAATTACCGTTGCCGTAGGCACTTCGATTGTTTGACTTTTAATTCTTTTTTATTCAGCTTTCAAAGTAGAGAGCGAGCGAATTCCGACGTGGTACCAACATCGATGTTGTGATTACGAAACAGCAATACCGATGTTGTGTTTGGTTGGAGAGGATAAGGCAAATTTTATTACCAGGATGCAATAAAAAAAGTCGTTACAATGTTTGTTAAGTCCAGGTCCCCATAGTTCTATCTTCAAATAAGATGCCAGAAATATATACCCTTATAAAAATGTTTAAATTTTTCAGTACAAAATGGAAATTTCATACTTTTTTTGAACTTTTAAAACACTACCAATAATATAATTAAGCTGCAGATTTTGTTTGTTTGTTTGTGTAAACGGTATAATCTTTGGAAGTACCAGCCGCAATCAAAAACTGCTTTGTGTATTTATTACACCATTCACATTACCACATTAACATTTAGTTTTTAATTAAACCATTATAAACATTAAACCGGTTGTAGAGGCACTATTTTTAGTAATTCTTGTCGACCTTGTTATAGTACATAACAAAAAGTAAATAAGTAAAAGCTTCTAAGAACTGCAAATGTAAACCCGTATTAGAAAATAAATGTAATTACTAATAACGGATCCGACGCTATTAACCTAAATACTTTGGTCCTTTCTGAATGAGTTATCTCAATTGCAAATTATTTTACCTTCATTACATAACCAGTTTATTGAGAATGACAATCTATATGAAAAACCGGAATGTTCCTTAAGTAAACAAACTTATGTATTTATTAAAAATATATAAAAATAGAGAATTCGGAATTCGAATCAAAATGTCTTTCAAATTTCTTTGACTATATTTTAACCGATACCACAAAATAAGGAGACTCTATGTTCGATTGTTTGTACCTTTTTCTTTTATGTAACTTAATCGATTTCTTCGCCAAATGGCGAGTGAATTTTGAAATATTACTTTATTAAAAAAACATACTTCTATTGTGTAACCATATAATCCAAATGAGGATTTGATCATGCGATCCCAGCGCAATAAAAAAAAAAGGCAAATCCTCAAAGATGATAGGCGAAAACAAGGTTTTTCCTTTTCTTTCTAAAACAATTAATATAATGGCTAAAAGGATTTGTATGAAATTTGACACAGATAGATTACAGTCTGGGCATCATCACGTAAGCTGCTATTTATCCCAGAAAATGTACGGTTCAAAATGTTCACGCGAACGAAGTCATTTTTTTTTTATTATTAGATTTTAAAGACTAAGATAACTTGCGTAAGCGGCACTTTGTGTCATTTGTGGTAAGTACGTACACGTAATAGGAGTGTAAGGGGAAATTTTGGCAACCTGACCATTTTTACGTGAGAGAGCCATGCTTCGGCACGTATGGGCCGGCTCGACCGAAGTATTACCACGGTCTCACCGAAAGCGGCTGTTAAACAATGCTGCATCATGTGACCGAGTGAGTGAGGTTACCGGAGGCCAAACCCCCTTTCCGCTTTCCCTTTCATAAAAACCATAACTTAGTCCCACTAATATGTAGAGATGAATAATAATATTTAAAATTAATAATAAAAGTCACAAGAAAAACTGTAATAATTTATATACGGTAAAGTAAAGCTTACAACATAAGAGCTCCAAATATTGGAAATTCGTTACTAGATTTATTCAATTTGTACCTAAATTTATTAAGTAGACCACTGGCAACTACAACTCCACCTCGACTAGAAAATGAATGGTTCGTTTGCGTTCGCACTGTATTAGCTCGCGTCACTTGAGTCCTACAGTTTTTTATTTTTATTCTTATACACTTATCACTTCTAAACTTTGTGGGTTCGAAGACTGCTTCTCTGTGAATGCCATTTCTGGATGGCACAGCGGCGGGTAGTAGGCGAAGTTTTGGTCGTTTTAACACTGGCCTTAGAGGCATGTACAAAAATTCTTCATCTATCTTCTCTGGGGATGTGTTTCCTTGTGTAACTGTATCTGTAAAACAAAGTTATAAAATATAAATCACTACCACATACATTTGATTAGCAAGTTAGATTAGTGGTTAGTGATCCTGACTGCCAAGTCTAGCGATCGTTGTGGGCTTGATTCCAAACCAGGTCAGATATTTGTGTGTTGAGCATATTTTTAATAAACACGAATTGATTGAAACGCGCCCGAAAACGAAGACAAACGATAGCACTGTAATGATTGCTATCTTTGATAATGGGTCAGATAAAAAACTCGCAATGAAAAAAAAAGTCAGCAGTGAAATGAAACTGAAGTTGACGCAAAGGTCAAAGTAGAGTGAGCGGTGTTCACTCTATCCGTCCCTTTTACACACGAGTTGCCGCCGACGTATTGGTGAGACCGCAGTTCGACGCCGACTTTGACCCGAGCCATCAGCTGGCTTACTCTATTTACATTTGCGTTTCACTTCTGGCTTATGTTTTGATGTAATGTAAGTATTTTTTGCGAAATTATCGTTATCGTATCGCCGTCAACCGGGCACTGTATGACTTTATACATTCTGTCTGATAGATAACAGTCCGATAAATTAGTCGCCTTTTACGATACAACCGGGTGACCCTATTCCATACCACCGTGAACCGCGCGGTTCAAAATAAATAATTGTCACCCGACTGCGCAAGGAGTTTTATATTTATCGAGTTTTCGATATTCGATCATTTGAATTCAATGTGCATACATATGTCACAGTCGAGTTTTACCTGTTATATACAGCTGCTCAATCAACTTAATTTGCTCCCAATACTTTAAGTTTTTTCATCTCAGTACAAATCCGGGTACTTATACGATAGTGTTTTTAATTATTTTCGTGATGTGCCAATCAACGTTAAATAATAAAAACTTATATAAGTAAATATAACTGGTGATGAAACAAAAAGTGAAAATGTACCTTTATAAGGGAACAAGGTCCGTCTTGGCATGATGGAGTCTCCGAGCATCTCGTACAGTGTGTAATCAGTCATCACGAAATCTTCTAAGTAAGTAGTGGGTTCAGATCTCAGCAGGCACGTTGATGCATCCTGTTTGTTAACGTGATCATATTTAGGACCAAAACCAATCATGATACAATACAGTGGTTGACTGTTAAAAATTAACTTTAGTTTAGTTTAAAAAAAAATGTGTTTTAACATTTTTTTTTATATTGAATAGAATAATATTATATACATTTTCAAAAATGTAATTTTACTAAAAGCTACTAATTATATCATTATTTTACGAAGTCGAAACTATCGACTGGTAACACTAGATGACAATAGGTGTAAACAGGCACGTACTTACGTGCATATGCATTGCATGATTTTTATACTAACTATGTGAATATACAGAAACTGCGTTCATATACGTTCAAACTACGTACATACGTACGAATTAGGTTATTAATTATTATTTTTTGTGATAAATTGAAAGATTATCTATAAGTTTTATAACAAAACTATTTAAGATTTTTTTCTTTGCGATAATTCAAGTTACATTTTTTTTAATCCAGGCCGACAGCTCCTGAACAAACCCGAGCGCCTGTGACGTCATAATGTTAGTTTTCACTCACTAGTATACAGAGATAATACATTGTTTTGACTTTTGATCTATTAAATTCTACTGTTATCGTAAAATATTAAAAACAATATCGAAAATGTCTAACCTTAGAAGTTATCGTTCTTATTTCGTACCATTCTGTACGAATACGACAAAAACAACTCACGAAAAAATTATTCTAAACGTTCCGCAAGATGAAAAGCGTCGTAATAAATGGTTCCAAAACAAAATCATTTTTTTTTTAGTTGTGAAGTTTGAACGTAACTATTTCATAATAATATTGTAATTAATAAGTATGCATGTAATTGAAGCATTACACAATTTGCTATTGATAATTTAAGATCATTAAATAATTTGCTATTGACAATTTAAAACAATTTATCTTCATTACATAATAAATTCGTAAATCTTTATCTAATGAGTAGGATTCCACTTGATATTTTTATAATTTTATAACGCGTTAGGTTATATATCAGATTGAATGAAAATGTTTAAAGTAAATGTTATAATATTATTTTCTAAAAAACTTACCTTTATGCCTTGGCACCTCGAACTTAGGTAGAATTGAACCGAAGGTCATTTTTTAAAACATTAGTCATAATAAAATATATCAATATCAGGTATTATATATATTATTATATATTATCAGAATTTGCCTATATAAAACCTTTATCACACATAGCTAATCACAAATAATTTTTCAGCACTAAATTTGAGATATTTTTCGTCAATTCACGTGTAATAGTAGTGAACGCTGTATTGCCATGAAATGGCTTTAACATTATGACGTCACAAATATGGCGCTTTCATAGTCACGTGGTATTTTTTTTTAAACTATCAATTTTTAATTGATGTAATTAGTTAAAATATTTTTTTTAAGTTTTTCGCATTGAATATCGATATAACTAATTATAAGGATTAAAAATATAAAAAAAACTTTTTTTTTTTCAAAAACCCAATTGCGTGCATATACGTAAAAATTTTGGTACAACCATGCTTACGAATGTGACGGCTCAACCGTTGCGATACCAAGGCCTCACAGGAAACCGGTTGTGAATCCGCATCCCCCATCCCTCATCACCTTCAAATGTGGGCAACGCACTTACGACTCCTGAGTAGCAGGTGTCCATGGACGCCGGTTGTCACTTACCATCAGGTGACCAGTCTGTTCGACTATCTCCCTATAGTATATAAAAAAATGTATAAGTACTAATCAGTTTTATCTCACCAGTATTGTTTCCCGGAGGTCGGTTTGCAGGTGGTTCCGCCTAGGTCGCTGTATACAGGCGTCGAGATGGTCAAGGTGGTCGGCGAGGCACTGAACAAGCGCGCGGCGGCCGAGCGCGCGCACGCACTTGATCATCGGCGCCGTTAGACGCTCCTTTGTGCCCTGTGCCAGGTAGTCGAACAGGATGCCCTTACCTGACAACACAACATGCTACCTTAGTACAAACACCTTCCTAGCGGTGCAGACCGAGGTCGGCCTGTCTTCATGGCAACTTATTAATAGCACTAGCCATCTGTATACATATACGTACTATACGCTTCAAATGAGAAAAGTAGTCTTCAACAGAAAAGTTTTGATAAAGTATTATTATTTATATTATTAATTTTATATATTTGATATGAAATTTGTTAATTATATTTAAGCCTTTTTAATCATTTACTAGTACTTTTTTGACAAATCTCAAATGAAGTTCTTCTTGATCTTTTTAGGTGAATCTCATAGTATTTTGTTTCAATATCCATCAATACGTAATACACATACTTTTTAAAAGTAGAATAATAGAATTTGGTGAGTTACATTCATATTTATTTGAATATACGGAGTGTGACATCCAGTACCGTCGCGGCTGGACGACTTACTCCTTGAGAAAGGTCTCCTGTCGAGACCGAAACTAGTCGGGCATTCCCGATCCCACACGTGATACACACGTGAGTAAAACCGTACATTTAAATAGGTATGTTTACTACTGTTCAAATCTTCAACTTTAAAAAGAAAGTACCTATAGTGATAAAGGACGGCCAGGTACGTGTGATTTTAGTAAGGATAGCGACCATTTTTTCCGCTAGAGATCCATTGCCGAGTATGTTTGACACCATCACTGGAAATAATCTCTGGAACTGAAATCAGAAAGATATTTGATATTTCATTTAAAATATCAAACAACAATTACCTTGAAAATTGTGAAATAAAATAATATAAATTTGTATTTCATTTTTATCTTTCTTAACAGGTATATCCAAAAAATTTATAGTTCAAAAAGGGGCAAACGAGCAGACGGGTCACATAAGCAAGTCAGTCCGAAAGTTACTGCAAATGTATGGGGCTTTTTGACCTTTTAAACCTTAGCTTGCATCAGCATTAGTGTTGAGGAGAGCATGATGTTACCCACCTGCTGCTGAATATTTGTATCCAAACTACAAGGGTTAGAACAGAGAGCGTCGACCATATCCAACACGTTGGACTGGAGAGGTTTCTTAGCAGGCACATTGAGTGCATTTAAATTGTCATCATTAAGCACTAATACAGCTAGGTTGAAGAGATTTGGAAATATGGGCCCAATGCGAGTGTTCGTTGTTAAGTCTTCTACTGCTAACACTTTGGGCTTCTTTCTAAGGTTAAGTATTGCTGAAAATATTATGAAAATTAAATACACTGGCTTGTTGGCCTAGGTCTTGGATTCGGTTCCAATACATGACAAAATTTTATGTGATTCGCCAATTGTCATCTCGAGTCTGGGTGTTCTTTGTGGCCGTTGCTTCTATGTCTGTCAAGTCCCTCGCAAAACAATTATCATTCATAATTAATGAAAATATCAACTCTATAAATGGGTACGTAAACAACGTCTGATCTCGATAGCTATGTACTCACCTCAATTGGGTCTAGACAAAACTATAACGCCTTTATAATTAACTTAACAATACAATTGGCTGGATTACTATGCTAATAACTAAGTCGGGCAATAATATTACTAATAATTGTTTACAATTATCGTTCTGTGTTACTGTAACGTTTTTAATTCATATTTTAATCATCAAATTAACATTAAAAGGGAATTATTTGACAATACATACGTGACGTAACGATGTATTTTATACAAAAAATGTGTCAGACTTGACAGTGATCTATTTGTTCGTAATTCAAATACCTATAAAACTTTAATACTCATGTCTGACATAAAATGACAAGACAATTAAAATCTGTATTGAATGATATATGTTCTGAGTCTTGCCATAAATATTGTTACGGGAAAATCTGCTTTTTTTTATATTTCATTTAAATTTATTACTGTAATACGTGTTAGTTTATACATCAATATAATAGCTTTTAAAATATATATATATGACTCCATTCAAAATTATCTCCATTGGCTTTAATACGTTCCTTTAATAGGCTTTAATACGTTGAGAATGTCATATAGTACACATCAATAGAAACACCTATCTCATCGATTGTTTAGGGACTAAATTAGTATGGAGTTTAGAACATCTCTTACTCTCTAAAACTGACCACAAATCTTAATCCGGGGGATTAAGATCGGGACAAGACGATGGCTACTCTTCAGCTCTGATGAAGTCAAACGTTCATTTCTAACCACGCTTGGGTGGATCGAGCTTTATGACAATATGGCTCAGTCACTCCTTGACAGCTAAGTGGGGATTGAGCCAAACCATCTCTGAAGTCGGATAATGCCACATTGTACTCTCCTGACTAATGGAAAGCTTTTACAGCATAAAATCGGTCGAATTTCAGAAATTGCATTTGGCTCCATACTTACATATTAAAGTTATATCGAAACCTTATAGGTACACTATGCCATTCCACTATTTAGACGATTCGATTGATAACTCACATATCAAAATCTATCAGCCGTCTAGGCTGTAGGGCTTGACAAGAAATATCATACATTCATAAATACATACAATAGACAAACATATCCTTCTTGCGCAATCGATTAAAAACATCACTCACCTCTAGCCACTCTTGTGTAATAATTCTGTAAGTTAACACTAATATTACTGGAATTATTCAAACTCTTATCATCCGTGATCCAATCTACAGACACAGTCGGCTCCGAAGAATACACATGACTGTATGTGGTTGTTGACAATTCAGAAACATTCACAAGGTTGTCCTGCAACATACTGATTAAATAAGACAATATATTTAAATAAGATACTTTTTGGACACAGAGAATGTTTTAAAAAAAATAACAACATTCTAATTATAAGGCTGTGTATTTTTAACTGCATTTGGGGAACAAATTCACTTGTGCTCTCAGGGGCGAATGGGTTGGTTTCAGTTATAAGGGGTGAAATATAAGTGGCGTACGGGTGCGAAACCGATTATTTGCAAACAATGCAGTTAACTATCAAGCCCGAGTACAACCGACTACAATTCCATAACTAGGCGCAATAAATTTGATATGGAGTTTTCTGTTACTATTTTTTTTATTATTTATAGTGTGGAAACCAACCCTTTACTAGGATGTTGTTTCTGTTAGATATGGCACTAATTAAGCTTTCCAGGTGTGGGTTTAGTTCACTCTTTTTAAAGATAAAATTAGTTATAAAATTATTAATTATAAAATTAATTCACTGGGGAGTATTATTTTATGTCTTGATACTTGTAGTCTAAGATCCGGCTGAAAGATTGCTAAGTTCATCAAGTATGTAATCAAAATTGTTTTTTTAGGTATAATTATGATTCTAACAAAATGTGGCCGCTAGTATCTTTAATTAAAATAATATTAAATGACTTATTCCAAAAAAATTATGTCCACTTGTTATTACAATAAACTATAATCCACTTCACAGCCATATATTTAAAGAGTTAAAAATTCATGGTTGCAGTTGCGCACTCGTCCGCAACCTATTCGCAGACAGATGTAAACAGGATATATTTTGTTACATTAATACGATAATAACGTATATTTATAATTTATATATTAAATTAAAGCTTTTTTTCTGTGCATGATAACATACCTATGCCTGTCTAAAAGTGGCCGCAAATAGGGGTTGCTAGCTTTTAAAGATTAAGAGAGAATTATCGGGCTTCGCTGCGGCTTCGATCTGTTGTCACACGAGGATGGTGATTACCAGTTGTATGTGTGTGTTGTTGTAGCAGGATCTTGTACTATTGTAATCACTTGACATAAGACAAATCTTCTAGTCAGGTTGTGTATTTATTGAGTCATTATATAGTCTATAAAATCATGTACAACACTTGGGAGCAGAGCAGTGACCATTGATGTAGGTAAAACTGCAGAAAAATGCTAGTGTAAGATAAAATAACAACTTACGAGAGGAACACAAAGCTTTTCTTCATTAAGTGTGGCATATTGTGTGGAACATGCTCCAATTACTGGACTTGTGTCTGCTAACATTAAAACAGAATTGACATCCCAGCTGTCCACACATGATTTCTTCGTCATCTCACTATGCAGGGCAAGTGTCTGGAAATCAAGAACTTGGAAGGTTATGGAGTTATTGAGATCACACTAGGCAAAAAAACAAACTAACAATCTACCCAGTTTTAGAAAGTGGGTAGAGTGTTAGTTTGTTTTTTCGTGTTTATTTTTAGTTTTTACCCTATACGACCTTCAAACCTTCGAGAAAAGTGTGTACTCCTACCTAAAAGGCCAGCAAGGCACTTGCGACTCTTGAGGTGCGGGTGTCCACGAGCAGTGGTAGTAACTTATCATCAAATGACCCGTCTGCTTGTTTGCCCCCTATCGCATAAAAAAAGCACAGAAACTGGATCTCATTCTGGAGGAGTGAATTTTTTTTAAATGAGGACCATTCCCCACAAAACTCTTTCCTTTTTCCAAATTTCTGCAGAATAGACTTTAATTATAATATCTAATAAATATAATAGATATAAAGCTTACTAAGGCTTTTTACAATATATCCATAATGAATAATCACAGATTTATCAGTACTGTCTTTGATAACATATTTAATGTATAATCTGTGTATAATGAAGATAATATTTGTGTCAGCCATTTGAATTATGGTATTGCTAAACTGATACAAAACTGATGCCAGAAAGTCTGAGCCCTCTAACATCACAGTTGTAAGTTATCACATTAATAATAGATATATTCAACATTCCCGAAGAGTGTTAAGCATCTGGTAAAACTTTAGGAATATCTCATTAGTGTTGAGAATAAGTAAATGCATAATTTTTTTTTAACTAACACAAAAACAACAAAGCTCTTTAGACACATCTTACTATCTATAGATCCATAATTCCTCAAAACTGTGTATGTACTTATTTATTTTTTACTATCCCACACTGACTGACTACAAGAGGCAAGGTTATGTTTTAGAGAGAATGTATGTATATATATCCCTACCAAGTTTGAATGGGTTGCTAAGTTGATTTGCATGTATTTTTTTACATCATAATAGTCATTAGGATTGCTTAAATTATAGGGTGAATAAATGAGTAAGTGTATGGGTCTATTTACTGCACACTTCTAACTCACTTAAAAATTGAATATATAGAATCTACAGACAGACATAAACCTAAAAATGGCTGCTCTAAAAAGTATGCCTTTTCAACTCGTTAACTTATTCCTGCCTGGTAGGCATATATGTATATATGATGATGTTGCACTCTACAGCCTATATGGTTAGAATAAAAGTTATTATCACATTTAATAATAATGCATAATACCAGTTACCAGGTTATATTTTTGTTTAACAATTATACATGTGTAAAGCAGTTAGCTTGATTTAGATACCATGGAGGAATAGAAACTTATTAGTTGAAAAGAATGTATAGGCCTAAAGAAACTGAGACATATGATAAGTCACAATAAGTCATGTAATAATATATATAAACTTACACTAATAATTTGTCTGAGTTTATAGCTGACATCTTCAGCGAGGTTAGTGCATGCTTCAGAATTGATCTCTACCCCGCATTGTTCTGCCATGCATTGTACAGAGTCTGCCCCAATACCAGCAAATTTGCCTTGTGATGAGCTTCCATCCTGAAAATAGATATGATAATTTATAACAAACTTTAATTATTATTTTTTTGGTTAATCATATAAGATAAATATATTATTTAATGCAATTAGAACCCAATTTACACATTAAAAAATATTTTATATGACTAAAATATGTATGTCTAAAATAAAATAAAATATATCTAATAATAATTTCTTTTAATATATCCATTTATTAATACTTAATATAATTTGGGACATAATTCAAACAAACTTACTTAAAAAACAAAATTGTAATTTTTTATTATAAATTTATCTGTGCTACATAAAGCTCACACTGAAAGCTTTTTTTTACAAGAGTAGAACATCAAAAAAAAATGTGTATCACCTGCAGCCCAAGTGAAACTACATTATAAGAATGCATTAAAGTATTTTAATGTAACTTAAAGAAAGGATTTTATTTCTAAAGGAAGAGTAAACTATGACCTTTTGTGTACTCTTGACAATGTGTATGAATAATTTCATGATTTAGAAATGTATACTTAAGGTGTAAGGGTATAGCAACAAACAAAGTTATAATAGTTTGCATAAATCTTAAAACTATAGAAATATAGAAAAAATAAAGGTTTCAAAATGTTTAGTGATGATTATAAAAAGTATTTTAGTAATATTAGTAAAAAGTATTGATAAATTCGGTGAATAGTTTAATCTTCTCCTAATACTAGTCATAATTTTCGAGTGTAAGATCTTAGTTTTTATTCCTTTCTTATTATACAAAGACTTTATTGTTATTAACAGAATAACCTCTCATTTTAAGAATAATTTACCTTTTCAGTGAGTGGGGGAGTATCGCATTGACTAGAACCACCAGATTCCGATGCTACAGACTTATTTCGATCACGTTCTCTGCTACTGTTAACTTTTTTCGTGTGACTTTTATTACTTGAAAGTGAGTTAGACATCTTTATAATGAACACTCGTCTCTATATACCTATAGCATGGTGTTTACTGTTGTTTATTCGCTGAATTATTCCTTTCATCAATCAATAATTTTATCTAACAACGAATCACATACACAAACCCTCAAACAAAATTTATAAAACAGCGTAACACAGAACACTACACAACGCTAACGGCGTTATTTCCCAGGACATGACATTGACATGTACAGCTGGTATGTCAAACCATAGTGTCGAACAAGCACAGGGTTGCAATGACGTATCGACATTATTCATACTAATACTATGGAGGGAATGAAAAGAAAGTTCGTAACCGCCTTTCGAATTCTTTATTGCGGTAAAGAATTCGAAAGGAATTCGAATTACTTTGAATTTTATAATAAATATGTTTAAGTGGAAACTTATTCGTAATTTCCTTGGTAACCCTTTTTTCTTTTATGCGATAGGGGGCAAACGAGCAGACGGGTCACTTGATGGTAAGTGACTGCCTCGGCCCATGGACACCCGCAACTCAAGAGTCACAAGTGCGTTGCCGGCCTTTTAGGTAGGAGTACGCTGTTTTCTTGAAGGTCTGAGGGTCGTATCGGTTCGGAAATACGGCAGGCGACAATTTGTTCCATAAGCTGGTTGTGCGAGGCAAAAAGCTTCTGGAGAAGCGCACAGTGGTGGAGTGCCATTCGTCCAGGTGATGGGGATGGATATTTGTCGCATAGGACGATGGCGGACACCTGGAAACCCTTGATCAAATCCTGGTTCTAGACCACATTGCTTTTTCAAATAAAACAAAATTTTAAATATCGGTCTTCAACATTTTGTCAACATGCGGAAAAATCTCTTAATCATAATATCATTCATACATAAATGAAAACTAACATAACATGCTAAAAAAATACATACAGTTGAATTTATTTATATTCTATATATAGAATCAAGAAAATTCTAGTCGGTTAATATGATAATTAATGTTGTTTTAGCTAATTAAGTAAAATGAAAATAATGTGGTTTTCTCTGGATGTTTTATCTTTAATTTTATACTGCATTAAAACATATCAGATTCATATGAACCGAAAACCGGTTTTGGCGTGTTGTGTAAGGGGTTTAATAAAACCTAAACATGAAGTGTTTGTTATTAAAACCCTTACACAACATTAAACAGGTAAGATCACTTGTATGTATAACTAAATATAGATACCTATCTATACATATAAGTGATCTTAATAATTTTGTGATTAAAATCTCTTATTTTACCATTAACTTTTTACTACTCAATATGTTCAAGTGCATACGGAGTACATCCTGAATAATATTCATAATCACGTATAGCCGAAAGGTTATCAAAGCGGCTTGAAGTAAAAAAAAAAAAAACAAATTTTAATTTCTTGTTTATATTTATATTTTCATAAGTAAAAAGAGCATGTGGACATAATTACGTAGGTAACGTCTATTTATTATATTAAACGTAATGATCCAAAATAAATTAGCAATGTAGTTTTGCTGAAGGCACACAATTCCAGGTTTTGCGAGTTAAAAACCACAACAACCGTATTTATGATATATACTACTAACTATTATATACAAACACTTTCATATCTCCGACAAACCCTTAAGTTTATCTTTACTACATCATTCTTATATTACATCATCTCAGAATCTTCCTGTACAAGAATTATTGCAATTTTAAGATAATAACTAAATTTAAATAAATGAACATAAGGATAAATATTATTACCAATCATTGCATACTTATATCTATGTTTTACAAATATTGGCATAAAATAAAAAAGAAATATTTATGTTCATATGAGGCACGTTACGATTATTCTCTCATCATGTCAACAATACATAACAATTAAGTTCATTTTACTTAAATCTTATAAATAAAATAAATCTGACATAAAAATATTATACTTTAATGTACCATTTCTTATATTATAAAAATATTTCAAAACATGGCAAGTCAACATGTAACACTAGGCGGGAGACACACTTGTCCGAGAAGAGCCCAACTCCTCAAACCCAATGTTAAGATTGGACTACACTCAGTAATGGCTAACATCGGGATCACTCACCCTACGCAGGTTATCACAACCAAAGGCTGTAGAACAAATCCATCCTTCTCCAAAATTTCGTTTGCTACAAAATGCTATTAAAGATTTTTTATTTGTGACATTGCAAAAAATGGCATTTAAGAAATTGTATGGCAGAGAATTAAATGTTTAAAACGTTTCCCAGATAGTGACTTTCTGTAACCAATTTCTCTTAATAGAATTGAAGTACAATAAAATAAAAGCAAGTAAGTAATTAGATAATAGGTCTGAAAGTATATACATATAAAGAACATGGTAGAAAGTCTTGTACTAGTCACAAAAACGTTTATGAAGATTTAAACAGATTCCAAAATGTTATTTTTTTTAACTGCATTAGATTCATCAATAAATACGAAAGGTCACTTTTGTAAAGGTTAAAGTAATGGGCATAAAACACAAACCATTTACGCCATCTGCTGGCAGGGTTTACAAAGATTTTGTGTAGAATTCACTATACAGCTGTAGTTAGTTCGCAATATCACAAGAAGAAAGAATCATTCTTTATTCTGGATATTTCTCTTTGTTCTGGTTTTATTGATAAGGCATGCTCGTGAAAGACAACGGATATATAAAAAGACGTTAGCCTGTAACTCTGACTCTGAGTGAGGTTCAACCCTGAGGCTCTTTTAATAAGAAATATGTACACTCCCTGGCGGAGAATAAAATAGAAGAGAAAAAGTGGTGACGTCACTTGCCAAGTTTGACGAGTAATCTGTTTTGTGGAGCGTGTAAAGTAACGTATAGAGAGTAAGACACCAAAACCCGAATAAAGAAAGAAAGAGTCGTGTGGTCAGTCCGAATCGCTGCCGGACTCGGACAGGCAGAGATCATCATTGAGCACGTCGCTTGGCAACGCGGGGTTAGGAGCCGCAGTACCTGCAAATTAACAACACTTTTACAATTTACTTCTTCACGTGCATAAACTGCGCCTGTTCCCCAAAAACCAGATCGAGATCAACAGAGGGGGGTGGGGGCGTAACTCGAACTGGCTGTTCCGAGGAAGTTCCGATGTCTCGAACCAGTTCCTCTTTACTTTTACAGTTAGGCAGTATGCAGATATGTAAATGTGTAAATGCAGATGTGTGAAATTAGATAAGCGCGATATAAAAGTAATATTTTTCAACTACATACGTACATGCACGCATGCATGCACGCACGCACTTACGCCCGCGCACACACATACACTCAATAACAGCGGCGAGCACTGTCTTGTAAAACACAGGCACTGCCTAATTGAGAGTCAGGGTTTAATTTCTCATATTTTTTCTTGTGGTTAGAAAAAGAAGACCGACTGACCATTGGTGAGTGAGTGACGAGCGCTTGAGTCGTTGTCTTCGCTGTCACTCCCGCTGTCAGAATCGCTGCCGCTTTCACTAGATGAACTTGATGAGCTCTCTTCCTGTTGTGGCGGCTGTTGCTACAATAGGTAAATGTTCATTATGTATTAGTTACATTATTGAACCATCGTTTTTTTTTTATTTTATATTTTAGTTATACATATGTAGTTTTATCCTTTCCATAATACCATAAATTCTTATTAAATAAAACAACTTTTAATGATGTTTGAAAAGTGTGCTTTAGGAAATGCCACTACTGCATTAGGAATAATTTCTGTGTAGCGGGGAACTTTACAAACATATATACAATGGACACAAATAACATCCAGACCAATTTTTTTACTTGTGGATCACAGAAATTTTCGTCCCGTGTGGGAATCGAACCTATCGAGCCGGAGCAGGAGCTTCTTTCTTTATTCGGGTTTTGGTGCCTTACTCTCTATACGTTACTTAGTGATTAGTGAACCACAAGACCAACAAGCCAATTAAGTCAGTCGATGAAATATTAAATGTATACATATTTTCTTGCAATCTAGGCTACCAAACAAATATCAGACGCTTGTTTCTTTACATCACGGAAATTAACTTAGGAGAACCATGCTTCGGCACGTATGGTTGACTGGAGTATTACAAAGGCTCAATACAAAACCGGTTGTTAAACAATGCTTGCTTGACAGTGTGAGTGAGGTTACCGGAGGCCCAACCACCTTTCCTTTCCCCTCTCTTCCCTCCTTTTCCCTTCCCCCTACCCTAAAAGGGAGTTAATGGCCGTCAGCTCTTTGTCCCCCAATACCATTAAAAAAAAAGAAAAACAAGGGAACTTTTCTGGGGATGAACACTAGTTATAATGAAGCTATAACAAGTAGTGCATGTTGTATGTTACCTGTTGATGGTGTGGCGGCGCGTAAGAGTTGTGGTGTCCCCTGTCGAGAGGCGCGGGCGGGGCGAGGGGGGCGAGAGGAGCGAGAGGGGCGAGTGGGCCGGCTCGCTCGGGGTAAGCAGGCCGCGCGTACCCGTTGTGTGTGGGCGCTGCGTGTGGCGCTGCGTGTGGCGCTGCGTGTGGCGCTGCATGTGGCGCTGCGTGTGGCGCCGCGTGTGGCGCTGGCGCTGCAAGAGCCGCCGACGCAGAAAGCCCTCCCAAAGCATCATCCAGTCCGATCATTGGTAACGATGCTAATGTACTGTTACCGCCACCTGACCACCTACAAATCAATATGCTCTTTTAAAAGTAGAACTCAGTCGGGAACAAATTGTAGCGGTATATGAAGAACAAACTTACGGAGCTGCCTGCGGTGGGGACGTCTTCTGTCTGGGCGGAGATCGCACCATATTGCTGGGCTTGGGTAGATTAGGAATACCATTGAACCTGGCCTGCGGGTTGGGTTGAGCTGCGCCTGGTACGCCTGAAACTGGAATAATTTTGTTTTAAATTTGACGTTTTATATATAACTTTTGCCCAGTTATTACTATACTGTTATGAACTACTATACTATACTATTTATGAAAATTCAATAATCAATAAGAATATAGGTGTTTCCTAGTACTCTCTCTTCCCGCAGAGGACGCACAGACACAGAGGCGCAGAATGACCTCCAACCTCCATGAGCGCTGGCTTGGGGGTAGCGGATCGGGATGCCCTCTACCCAACAGGAGCAGGCCTGAGACAATAGCACGTCGTATTCTGCGGGCGCCTCTCTAAGTTGGAGGGGGACAAGGCCCCCCGCTTTCAAGCTCTGCAGGGGTTCTCGGAAGCTTTCTTCAGTGTACATCCGGCTCCTCTGCAATAGACCCACTCGTGACGTGGTTTTAGTCAGTTCGAGTCCGACATACGACTTCCCTGTTAGCTCCAGTGAGTTGATGACCCGTGGGGGTTTCCACACAATAAAAAAGGTGTTTTCATTTCAAACTATTTAACCCATCGCAAAAATAAAATTAATTATCAAAATAATATTATCCTACGCAGATTGAGACTAATTTGTAAGTTCATGCTGAAATATGTCTTTTTTAAATTTGGCACATAAATGTCAAGTTTACCAAGAGAATTTATCAAACGCTGTTAAACATGTAATCGTTAATGGGTTATTTGGTTTCCAAATTCTATAGTAGCACCGAAAGCTGAGGTTTAAAAAAATGGGTTCTGTCTGCTTTACCTGTGGGATTGCTGGTCCGTTTGTTGGTCGCTACACGCGTACGCGAAGTGGATCGCTGCGTGGTGTTGGTGAACTCGTTCGTCACCGGCGTCAGCGGCCGCGGCTTCTGATTTGTCTCTTGCCTACACAAATATAATATTATTATGCAAAGTTTTTTGCAAAGGTCCTTCATCAACATTAATTATTGATAAATTAAATAAATAACAAGATAGATAGATGTACTCTTTATTGTACACAAAAATATGATACAATGTTACAGTTAAATCTAAATAAGTACCGTACAGTTGGCGATGATATCGCAGTTTGCGATTTCTTACCAGGCAATCATTGGATGGAGATCAAAACATATACGGAAAGAGGTAGTGTACAGTATTAGGAGCCGATATAAAAGTATACACACAGTAATAATATACATATATATACAGGCTGTCCCGAAACTCAACGTCAAGCGGGTACGGGCGATATACCGCAGCGGTGGTTCTAGTTCACATTACCTATACTAATATTATAAAAAGGCAGTTTATTACTTTGAACGAGCTAATCTCAGAAACTATCTATCCGATTTGAAAAATTAATTATTGCATTAGATAGAGCATTTATTGATATATAGGCTACAAAACATCACGCTGTGTCCCTTAGGAGCGGAGCAGTGATCATAAACGAAGGTCAAAATGCCTGGAAAGGCTAGTCTAATTATGTAGACAAAAACCACCATACACCACATCTGCATTTGCATTTTATACAAGTTTAAAACAGATGAGATAATCTTTATTCTATCAATTGTAAAGTTTATCATGTTACTGAATACGCTGTATATTTTAGTTGATAAGCACTCAAAAAACATTGGTCATTCTTTGATTACAACACACTACATTCTGATTCATCATCACTGAAATATTCTAGTTAGAAAGTCTTAAAGTGAGTCATGGAGGTTTTTTTTTTAAACAACCATGAACCTACTTTCTACTAAACACTGTTATCATCAAACACTTTCTCTGAGTGAGCAGTCAGGTGGTGTTAATGGTATACTTCCGATTTTAAGAATACGGGACTCACTTTTTGATTTATTTTTACTGAATGAACAAAAGAAAAGTGGTAATTTCTAAGATTATTTCCATGGCAGAATATGTGAGAACACTATTATTTATTTAAAGACCTATTGTATACCACATTTCAGCAAATAAATTATTTGTATTGTAGGAATAAATATAGATAGTAAAACGCCTTTTCTCCTGTTTTTGTTATCACACCAAAACTATAGATTTGCTTATAATTTTTTTTTCATTGCTTGTGGGATCCTTTGCAGAATATATAACTATGTACGGTAATTTTAAGGATAACTTTTAATAGATACTTCAATATTTACTCTAAATATAAATAAACTTAAACTCAGATTTATTTATTTATGTTGTGATATTTGTGTATTCTGAAAATGGAAATTTAAGGAAATATATATGTATATATCACACAAACCAAAGGCATGGTTGAACATGTTCAGCTTTACGATAGGTTTATGAAAGACACCACATTTGAAATACAATTATTATTAACTTTATGGGGTGTTCAGGGTTGTTTGAAGTGTAGTTGTGTCAATAGGTCTGTGGGCAATTATCAGTATGTACCATAATTATGAATCTATTACTGCTCTAGTTAAGTACTGCGGCCACACGCTCGTAGAGTGGCGAGAGAAGTGAGCAGAGAAAAAGTGACACGACACTAAGCATAAACCGGTCACACCACATGTCTCTGCCAATTTACCTTGCCAGTCTCTCATCACTAATTGAGTGTGTGGCCACATTATAAAAAGTAACTCAAGGAAAATAAACAAATAGAATACTCACCTAGTCTTTTTAACTTGTATATTACTAGAGAGTTTCTCTAGTGTAATCTCGCCGGTAACTCTGTCAATAATGAGTACACACTCTTTTGTGTAAGGCCTCTGGTTGCCTTTAAAAACAGTCTGTGGAACGCCTGCGCCATCTGTAAACGTAATTACTATTTATAAGTAACAAAAAAATATATTAAAGCAAATAATTTAGAAGAAAACATATCTTGATATTGCTTGTGACCTTTACAGTAATTTGTATTTATTTGTTGGCATTGGTAGTCAAATTTAATAAGAACTGTTCTCTGTCACAGCAAATATACTGTAGGTACTAAAGAAAACGCCTATATCAATAATGTCTCTACACTTATAATTATCATTGCGTAAAAGCGTGTCTAGAATAGCTTAAGAGCTTGCGGCATTTGGCGTCATTCATGTTTCGTAAGCAGTTTTCCTGGCGGGCTTTGCACATTACATTGAATAAAATTTTCGTATAAGAAAGTAATTATAATAAATATTGAAAAAAAAAAACCAAGATGATACCCAAAACTAATGCATATTTACATTTCAATTGATAAGGACCTTGCTATTTTCTTTAATCTTTAAAGAGTAATAAATTTTAAATTTGGTAGGAATATTCCTTTCGACGAGTAGAAGTCGGCTAAGAACGGATTGTCGGGTGTTGCGGGGGTGTCAACAGGTGTGCTAGTAATTAATAAACTTAAAAGCTATAGCAAAATAACTCACTTAAATAGTATAATATTGTAAAATATATTTTGTAGCATTTTACAGAGGCAGCCGCAAATAACTTAATGCAATAAATTATTGAAGAAGTGTTTTATATTTGGTATTTAAATTTATTAGACTGATTTAAAAAAAATGGGTGGATTGAAACAAAATACATATAAGTATATAGAAAAAGCTAAAAATAAATTGGAGTAATGGTGCAAACATTATAAAACTGTACTCATTAACAGGCTATAAAATTACTAGCACATCAGTGAACAATTATCATCACCACCAGAGACAATTTATTTTAACACATGCAAACTAAATTTTGTTAGCCAAATTTAGTTTGTTACATAAAATGTTGAATAAACAGTTAAAATAGAAACTGTATAGAAACTGTAGCCTAGCCTACCTAGCATGGCTCTATTTACTTTGATAAAACATTACCAATTACACAGCAAGCAGTGGCAGCAGCAGTGGCTTACCTTTGATTCCTAACAATGAGATTACTTTTATCCAAGTACAAATTTATTATAAAAGTTCATTTCTACATATAAATTAGGAAATAGGTGGCTAGTGAGTACAAAGGTGTTGTGTTATGGTTATGTATTTATTTATTTATATAGCTGTTATTTGCAAGTGAAATAAATATATTATTATAACTACCAATAATTAATTCATTTACTTTTAGCTTACTTAAGGATTCACCAAAAAAAGCAGTGATCAATAGAAAGTCTACTGTTATTATTTTTTTTATTTAGGGACAAAGGAATGAAAGTAATAAGTTATGTTGTGCTGCTGTGGTTTTCATATAGTATTCCAGACACACAATATTTTTATTTGTGTTAAGGTTTATAGTGGTTGTTGGTGGGTGATGGTTTAGGCATAGTGGTGACAATAATATAAAATAAGTGCAATAATAAAAAAAGCATAAATTTAATAAAGTTCATCATCCATCAGTCCATCAGTCCATCAAGTTTAATAAAGTTAAGTTAAGATAAAGTATAAAACTCGAAACAAAAAGTGTTATTTACATACATATGCAACACCTTTCTAGCATCAACAGTATAATATTCAATGAATGTGTGCCTGTATCTAAGTATACCTAATATTTACTAATTGCATGCCTTACCTAAATGTGGTACAGTAACAGTCACTTGATTATTTGTTCCAACATCCACCGTTGCCATTTTGTTAACATCAACTGACGCAGGTTTGAAGTCATCTGGAACATTAAAATATAACTATACACAAAAGCCTTCTAATTTTGTGTGGAAATATGCATGTTATGACACCACCGTTGTTAGATAAAATGTGGAGAGACAACTTTCATGTATTTAACTGTTATCAATTACATTAATCAATGTATTTAAGAGCTATCAATGACAGAGTGGCTCTTATGTGGTGATTCTTTCTATAAACTCATTCAAACAGACTGTTCTGTTGGTGTAGGGGTCAATTATCCTTAATACTCAATGGGTCAATAAGCCTGAGGTCAAGGTTGCTTTAATCCCATACAGTACAAAAATTTGTATAATAGATAAATGGTGGTCTAAAGGTAGGTAGAATTTTGAGTCCGTTATTTGTATGTTTGTAAAGTGTCCAGCTACACATCACATGTGCCAATGTATTCCAGGACTAGGGGTTGACTTAAAAAAATTAACCAAAATAATTTTATTCATCATCATCATCTTTGTAATATTATTAATAGAAGCAAGGTTATCTTAGTGAACTACATTAAGTAGGTTGAAGGCCTTAGATTTACTGTTGTTATCCTTCATCATCCGTTCAACAACAATCCATCAACAGTATAATAATCAATTGAAATAAACCCCAAATGGGTAATATTGTATTTTATTTTGCATTAGCTTAATTAATAACATTATTAAGTATATGTTATTGACTATAAAACTATATCTGTGATGTAAAGAATTTAAATTATTATTCAGGTTTAAATTAATTAAACTGAATTTGTTTATAGATAATGTAAAGCAGATACAAAAATAGAACACTAGTAAAAAGAAGAAAACTTATATGACAAATTTACTAAATAAGAAAATAAAATATACTTGTAAAGGCTTTACCGAAAGGACAACTAATGAGGAGGTACTGAGCATGGTCCAAGAAGAACGACAGATACTTGTGACTATAGATAACAGAAGAGGGAAGATGTTAGGCCACCTTATACGACATGAAGGTGCCAAGAAGGGCATTCATAGACCAAGTAAAGAAGAAAGCAGGTGTCATGTCATATAGGGAAGTTAAAGAACTGGCGAAAGATTGGGACAGATATATGGGATTGCGCATACTCCACAGACAAGAGCCCCGCTCTTAAATTTGGACTGAATGAATGTTAAACATTTTGAACCGTAAGGTTATTAAAATGGAAAGTTTTCAATAGCACAATTAAAATGTATTTTACAAGTAATTTAACAAGAAATTTGTTTGAAGTTCACAAGGTTACATATGTACATATTTCATTTTGTTTTTTTTTTTAATAATCACTAAAATTAAATTTTAGTGTTAGTTATTACACTAAAATTACATTTAAATTTGGTATCAATGTGTGTAAGATCCTTCTTACTTCATAATTAAAAAGATCAATTGATCATATTTTCAAGTCTAACTGTAACATCACAAAATGTGTTAAAATAGTGTGATATACTTACACTTAATTGTATGGTATTGAGACACCTTGTTGTTAGTAAAACTTGCTCCAAGCTTAAGCTCTCTCACATCCTCATAGTTAAGGCTGTGTCTATCGGCCATTGTGACCCACTGATTATGCCATATATGATTTTTCCTAGAAAAAAAAAACAGGTGAGTTGTAAGCAAAAAGAATCAGCAAGTGTATGTGTATATAACTAGTTTAATATTTTAGTTATTAATTATTTGTGAGTAAGGCCTTCAGTAATGTTTACCATGCATTGCTTTTTATATTCATAAATTGTAAATAATTACATGACTACCACTCTTTCAACACTATGACCTAATATTAAATATACAAAAGTATAAATATATTTATATAAATTCACACTCATTTTTTGATCTTAAAATAACTTTGGTAATAGCCATTACAAAACTTGTAGAGTAGTAGTAAAAATTACAATTTAAAGAAAAATCAACAATTTCTTAAAACAGATTTAAAGCCTTGAAACCAGCCAACAAACCTTTCTCTTCTTAGACAAGTTCATGTTTAAAATATTTGTATCATCTTTTATGTTTTAAAACACAGTGATGGTAAATCTTATGTCATTATGCTTAAACAAAATTGGGTGTGGCAAAGGTTATTAAACTCTCTTTTAAATTATAAAATAAAAAAAAATAAAAAAAAAAAATGAAAATTTGTTGTATATAGTTTAGTCCTCTCATTAGTCCCATTCCATTAAAGTAAATATATTTATAACACTTAACCAACTTTCAAAAATAAAATAATACAAATATATACAATGTATTTTTAATTATATTTGATTATATAGTGATTTTTATACATTTGCCTCATTTCAATATTGATAGCAAAAAAAACTATAGATATAGATAATTTCACAAACTTAAGTAACTAAGAAGAGCTTAAAAAAATTACCAAAACTATAGGATCAAGTTGAATTATCAGAAAAAGTAGAATGAAATTAAAAAGTGAAATATTTACAACAAAATAACAGATATATTTACTTTAAGCATTAAGTACAGGCGATTTATAATGTTTTAAAAATTTCATCTAACAAAATGAGTGAAGTCAACAATTTCTTTTTAATACATTACGTGACAATGCTTTCAGCATGCCTTTAATTAAAAATACTAAAAGTAAATACGCCAAACAAGTACCTATTATGCATACGTATCTTTACATTCACTAACACAGCTGACAAAACTAGGTCTAATTTTTTCGCCACAACACAAATAAATTAGCTTAATATTGCACTTAAAAAATTGTCTCATACAGAGTAAATTACTGTTTAAATGTTAAAATAAAAAGTCAATTTCAACATAAACTTATAAAAGAAAGTTCAAATAGATAAAATATGGCAAACAAATTATCAAGAATGAGTCTCCTTACCTTCGATGAACTCACCACGAATGTTTTATGGTGAGACTGCTGTTTCAAAAATAAAAGTCATCATCAGTACGTTTTCAGGCGTACTAATTAGATAATAACTTCATGGAGAAGGGCTAGCTAAAGTAATAAAATAGTCCAATAAGTTAGACATGGACTATTCCTCCGACCTAGTTCCCATGACGTTTAATTTAGAGATGTAAAGTTATCACTAATACTAATCACATAGTGCAGTACATACTAATAGTAACTATTCGTAAAACCATGAATAGTTATTAATAAATGTTTTGCGTGATATTTAATTCTATAGTTGTATTTATCATTGAGAATATAATTTTATAATAATTAATCTACTTCTATTAGATATAGATATATATATATATTTATTTATTTCGACTTATAGCACATTTTGTACAAAGGCGGACTTAATACCTCAGGCATTCTCTCCCAGTCAACCTTGGGGTGTGGCAAAAATAAATGGTAGTAGGTGCAAATAGATGAGAGAGGTACCAGTTTAATTATTATAAAACATGATCTAATATCTATACATATATTACTTTCATACATCATATACTAATATATACCTATATACATATATATAAATAAATACAAACTTATATACATACAACGCATATAATAAACACTATAAAAGTCTGGTAAATATGTACTAACGGTTTGAAATTTCTGCCAACTGATTAAACAGGAGGTCACGTACCCTCCCCTTAAAAGTGAAGCGGTTAGTGGACATCCTGATTTCGAGTGGTAGTGCATTCCAGAATAGGACTGATTGGACATAGAAGGAAGAGTTAACAAAGTCAGAGCTATGAGGGGGACATAATAGAAGATTGTTGTGAGTGGAACGAAGATTTCTGTCGTGATTTGACGATAGAAACCGAATGTAGGGAGCCAAATAATGTGGTGGAGACGAAGAGTTAAGAAAAGAGAAGAGGGAAGTTAATGCACGTAGATTTCGGCGTTGGCGAATAGGGAGCCATTTTAACTCGGAGCGTAAAGCAGACACGTGGTCATACTTGCGAACATTGAAAATAAATCGAATCCAGTTATTGAGAAGACGGTCTAGTTTGTTGAGATATATATTCAAATATATATATATATATATCCAAATATTAAATCCTTTATTATTCAAACAAATATAGACAAATAGAATAGATTTAGTTTATTTAATTATAATATATGGTGGGCATGATTTGTAGTCTATCGAGATTTTTACTATTTTTTTTCTAAATATACATACTGTTTACTTACTACATTTACTTATTTTACAATCTTAGTTATTTTTAACAGAAAGGTTGGATGAGTATGATTAGCTAACAGGGTTTTTGGGGCTTCCTGCTGTATCATAGCTTCTGCATGGATGGATCCCCTTGATATAACAGGCACTTTAAAGTAAAAAATATTTTTGTGTTCATAACTTAATTTATATTATTATGCCCTAAATTAGATATTTTATTACTGTTTGTTTCGTATTGCTACTTACCTCTTTTTTATCTTTTTAATTTGGCAATGCTGTATAAATATTACCAGTATTACCACTGTCCTCTCACGTCTGGCTGTCATTGTCAAAGTTGTCAAATGTCGAGTCGTATTCGAATTTCATAAATCATTTTATTTTGTTGATTTCGTTGCTACAGAACTTTTTTAATAAGCTTAGCAGTATGACGAAGAAATCAATATCTTTAGACGTTGATCCTTCTATAATGGAAAGCAATATGAGAATTGTAAAAGTAACTATACAAATTAATTTACGATTTCAATTTCTAACTTAAAAGAATTGCCGATACTAAATATTATCAATTTAATTTGTAGGATAATCCTGTTGAGGAGGAATTCAATAAGCTTTTGTCTTCAGTCGATCCTATACCTTCAAAACTTGTCAAACCCAAGCCAGGTATTAAATTGTGCTTTCCAGCTTACATACCTCTAACAACTACCTCTATTGTTTAAGACGCTATAAATTGCTTATTGCAGGTCTTTGCGTGAAAACATTCACAAAGTCGGATAACAAGAAAGTGTTTGTGAATATTTGTGTTACTGATGCCATTCCATGTCCTAGAGATATAAGTAATGAAGAGCTTATGCAAATTCTTAGCTCTGAGGATCCATCTAGTTACCGGGTGCCAATGAGTATTGGGGAAGGTAGAACTGAGTCTGATAACTCTGGGACTCCTGTCACAGTTTATGATGTTGCTGTGAACCCTGAATTCTTTAAAAAGATAGAAAAGGATGATTTGTTTCAAGTATTCTTTCTGACTGTTGTCTTTGAAGGTTTGCAAGACAAATATCAGTTTGAAATAGACATGCATAAATACACAATTCTGAAAAATAGAAAATCTATTGGCACTCTACAATCTCATAGAATTCAAATTAGAGATATTAGGACATGCGAGAATAAGACAAAACCACTTCTGATTGAAGAGTTGGATGATAAATCTACTGGAGTAAAAAACTCGGCCCCAATAGAAAAAAAAAGGGAACTACAGTTTAGGCTAAGGAGGGAACCACCAACTGGGGAAATTGAGTACTTGTTAGCTGAAATTAAAATACCCTCAAACGTAAGTTTAACTGTGTATGTGGTTAGCTTTTTAAATTTGTTAATATTGTTCATATACAGGGTGCCCAAATTTAGTAATGGAATTTATTAAAATTATAAGATGCCTATTAATTATTTTAGTATTACGCAGTATCATTTGTCTCAAGAACTCCCAATTTCTATACACATATAGTCTTCCAGCTATTTTACTCAGAAAAAAACTATGCCAATAAAACCAACATTCCCTACCATTATCTATAAAAACGGCAAAATCATGTCTGTTGTATGGGAGCTCCTCTTAAATATTTGTTTTATTTTAATTTAATTATTTATTTCAAAAGTAATATATAACTAAATATTCTATAAATATTTCAAGCGCCTAATTAATATCAAGCAAAAAAAAAACACATTTGTTATATGGGAGCCCCTTTAAATATTTAGTTTATTCTGTTTTTAGTATTTGTTGTTATAATGGCAACACATCATCTGTAAACAAATCGACTGTAACTACATGTAACTACATAGACATATGTATATACATAGTTATACATAGATTTACATAGATACAGCCTGGTCATAGACTGACAGACAGACAGCAGAGTCTTAGTAATATGGGCCTGTTTTACCATTGGGGTACGGATCCCTAAAAGGGCTGGTGCCGGAATGTCCGAGTCCTCAAACGCCTTTTTATATTTCAGAATCTTATCTATATCACGGTATTTTTCAGTTATATTGGTTTGAATTACAGGTAGAAATGAAAGATTTAAACCTAGAAGTGGGAGAGGATCGGCTAGTACTGGATTCAAAGGGTCTCTTTGAAGTTGTTGATTTCTTTTTGCCATGTAGTGTGGACCAGGATATTATTGATGCCCGTCTGAACAGAAATGATGATGTAAGTATCTGCAGTTATGCACTTTATTATAGACTGTGTTGCCATATGTTTACAATTCCATCTTATAGTATTTTTTTTTTTAATTGTTTAAAAAATTATTTGAAATCACAATACAATCATAGACTACATATATATATATAGGTATTACTGCTAATTATTATATATTATATTGGGTAGACAACTAATAAACCTGAAATCTTTATACACAAATTTATTTAATTTTTAAGTATACAAAATCAAATTATTTCTCAACTATATAAGCACCGTCGTTTTCTATCACCTATCGCCAAGACGCTGGCAGAGACATATTGCCTTACTCGTAGAAGTTTTAAGTTTTTAGGTGGTAAAGTCACTTTTAAGCTGGTCTTCATTTCTAAATTGATTTCATCTGCTAAGTAGTGGGCTAGAGAACGAAATAGATGATAATCTGAGGGCATAATGTCTGGAGAGTACAGTGGGTGAGGAAGGACAGCCCAGCCAAGCGAAAGTAATTTTTCACGAGTCGCTTTTACTATATGTGGTCGAGCATTATCGTGCAAAAAGTAAACTTTATTTTGATTTTTCGGTAATCTCGCTGCTACTTTATACAGTCGGTCACAATAAATATTATCCGTGATTGTAGTGATAGATGGCAACAGCTCCCAGTATATAATTCCGTTTATTCCCCACCACATTTAAAAGAACTTTTTTACTCGTGTCAGATTTTGGCGTCAGTACTCCTGCTTGTCCAGATCCAAGCCACTGGTGCTTACGCGTAAAATTTGTGTACGTAACCCACTTTTCATCCCCCGTAAAAACATCCCTCAGCCACTCATTGGTACGATGATAACTAGGTAGTTCCGTGCACACGTTAGCTCTCTTCTGAAGTTGAAACGGCGTCGACGCATGTGGCAACTAAACTTGAATAATTCCAGGTCTTTTCTAAAGCGTGGAGTTGTTTTTCTACTGCACTGAAGCTGCAGCACAACGTGAAGTGTGTTGTGTGCCAGACAACGTGAAGTGAACCTGGGATCCATTTCTATGAGTCTTTTTAACTCATTTACATCTATTGTAGGAGGTCGTCCTGGATGAGGTTCAGATAGGTCATAATTTCCATCCCTAAATCTTCTGAACTTATGTTTGGTAGTATCGTAAGAGAGCCGCCTTCGCTTATCGTTGCAAATATATTGCGCACTGCTTCAGTCGTTTTTCGACGTAAGCGAAATTTGTGAAAAGCAACCGAAGTTCTCTACGAGAAATATCCATAATATACTTTAGTTTTACTATTCGAGAACCAGTTGTCAACTGATCTGATATACAACTCTTACTTTATTTATATACTACTGCAAGAAATTCGAAATAGTTCTATAACGTTTTAGAAACTGATCGAAAAAATTGGTTTATTAGTTGCAAACCTAATAATTATGTACCTAGCTGCCTGTGTTGATCTATAACCACCTTTTTCAAAATGATTTAGCCTTATTAGAAGAAATCTCTAACTCTTTTAAACAACTAAGTAACTTTAACATCAAGATCTGTAGTCGTTCTGGCATAATTCAGAAAGAACCATCCATCCAAAACTTATGCATTTATAATTTTAGGAATATATTCAGTAACAGGTGGTATTATTTCATGGCTGGTATGATTTGCTTAGCAGATTTCAGACACTAGTTGCTAATGTAGTGCTGCTTTTATGCAAGTTAGTTGTTGCCAATACTCCATAACAGATTGGGTGGGCAATGCACTAGTGACACTTCTAATGCTTCACTTCACTTCTATATGTAAAGAAAGCAATAAATAGCAGTGGCAGAGCCATGCTTAGACACTAATGGGCTGGCTCGACTAGCGCGATACCACCGCCTCAGAAAACCAGTTGTGAAGCAACACTTGCGTTGCATTTCCCTTAGATTGGTGAGGTGCATTCCGGGGGCCCTATTCCCCCTCAGCTTTTTCCTCTCCTCTTTCCCTTCCCCTCTCTTCTTTCTCCGCCCCGCGTCCCCCTTCCCTCATCACTTTCAAAGGCGGGCAGCGGACTTACGACTGAGGATCAGGTGTCCGTGGACTGTGGTTGGTCACTTACCATCAGGTGACCTGTCTGTTCGTCTGTCTATATAGTAATAAAAAAAAGAAAAATATATTAATTGAATACCTTTGTTGAATCCATGTTCTGATGGAAGAAGTTTTTTTAATGCGATGGTCTACATTGTTTCAGATGCTGTTGGTTAAAATGCCAGCTATACATTGAAGTATTTATGTTGTCTAAAAGATGATTGCGAAAGGTTACTAAAATAAATAACAGAAGACTTTTTTTTTTTCAGTTTATTGTCAAAGTTAAGCATTTATTACAATAAATTATATCAAATAATATGTTAGTTTTTGTTATATACTTGTTTACTTGGGATAATGTGCTATGTTCAATTCTACTTTTGAATATAGCACACAGTGCCAATGTTGACAAATTTGCCAATGTGGTATGTGGGATTGAGATTCGTGTATTGTACTATGTTGTATGTATATTTATGTTACAGTTAACATTCTACTACAGTAGTACATTTATATGTAAATATATAGTTGACACATTTGAATACTTATATGCACAAATTATTACTATTGGTGATAAAATTATCTAAATTTGTATCCAGTTTCTTGTTGACAAGACTCTGTTATACACTATTATTGACAATTATTATAAGTAGTATATTAGCCAATAACATATAGCTATTCTAGACTAGAATCTATATCTGTGCCAAATTTTATCTAGATGCATTCAGCCATTCTGGCATAATTGAGTAACACATCCATTCAAAAAAGTTGCATAGGGAATGTAACTCATATTACCTTCAAACTCATAACTGTATGTGTGAGGGGACAGAACCCAGGACACTACAATTTGGTGAGGTGCATACTGTCTAGTGTACTACACCACCCAACCACCCAATTTACCCGTTACTACAGCTAATAAAATATATCTACTGCGATTCAAACAGGAAGATAACTGTCAAACCGCCATATTACCTCTCGCGATTGGCATGAAATTTCAGCTAAAGCATACTGTTAAACAAAGCAATTTTGAGGTACAAGATTCGTTGTTAATATTTTAATCTGTTATAATACTTAGACCTAAAACTAGTATAATTAATATCACATAAATGCAAATGCATTATAAATGTTATGGAACATGTTCATTCAATACAAACTACCATGAGATTGTGATGAGATTAACAAGTTAAGGGGAAAAAATTTCTTTATAATATTAAGCTATTATAATCTTAGTAGTAACTTTCTTGTGATTATTTAATATAAAAGATTCTTATAATATAAAGTAAATAAAATATTAATTAAATTTCATCATGATAGTACACATTATAAATAGATAGATAGATACAGTATGGTTTACTCATATATTATCATGAGGAGGTACCACACGTGTTCGAGTCCGACAAACCGCTTAACTCTAGGCTCTGGTAGAATGATGACCCCGTGACAGTTTAAAAAGTTAACAGCATCATGTAATGAAGTTTTATACAATTGATAGGTGAAAGACATAATTTTAACTAAAAATAAAAGCTGTTTATATCATGAGATATTTCAGTCGATTTACGACAGAAAATGACATTAGTGAATGGAAGTGAAGAAACTAATTAACTAAATAGTTAGCAGCTTTAGTAACTGAGAAATGCAGTGTACTCTTTACTAAAAGAGAGTAACAGTCTATTTTACTGACATAAAGATATGAATGTATTTATTTTTTGACTCCGTCTGTTTCTATTGCACGCGGAACTAAGAATGACCTTTATGAAGGTTAAAGGGGTAGCTAATCTCTTTTTTTAAAGTTTGTTTTCTCTTCACGACCTCATGATTGTCCCCTGTACTAATAAACCATGCTATTCAATTACTCATACCGTTTTTAACTGTCGCCGTTACGAACACAGTACAAGGGTCATTCTCATACTTTTCCGTCTGCAGTAGAAGCCAGATAGGAAAGCAATTAATTGATCTAAATATTCGAGATTTGTTTTAAAATTCGTCATGTTTTATATGAAAATTTCGTTCATAACCAGCTAATAATTGTTTATCATACTTAATTATATGAGGTTTAACATCTTGCAGTATACTGTTGTAGTCTCTCACTTGTATGGTGATGACAGAACTGAATTGATGTTGTGGACTCCTACTGAGGTAGAGTCTAAGTGAGGGATAGCTCATGATTTGTTCGTGTTGGCATAAACTTCTTTCGTTCAGACAGTTCACTTTACCAAGTTGCACCGCATTGTTTAGAAGCTGTAACAAAGACAATTTATTTGAAATCTTTGAACGTCGTAACAAAGAAACATCATACACTCGAAAACATGACCTTTCTTCTAAAACTAAACTTTTATTGCGAGGAGATTAAACAATGAGCTACATTTTTACTTTTATTTTAATACAACGAAAATTTCTATGCCAATTTTATAATCGAATGAGATTCAATTTCTTTTGTTATCACTAATGTGGTAAATAAGTATACAACTTTTCAGATGACAAGCCGAGTGTACAGCACTAATATTTAATGTTTGCAGTCACCATTTTTTGTATTTCTCTTATACAATAATACTTACAATGCCTGCTATCGCGAAGTCTGAGAACATTTCGTAGCATTTGTAACATCTCGGAGAATGGAAGTATACCAACCAAGGCTTCTTGCCACTGAAAACCGATATGCGTTTTAAGTATATGCATGTATCCGTACATTTTGTGAACAATTTTAGCTACCTGGATTTGTGAGTAACTACCCAAGCGCACATTCCACATAACCCTTAATATAAATGTTGCGGGGCCTATACCTCGTTATAAGAGTTATATTCCACAAGGCTTGAGTAGTTTTCATTATAATCAACAAAAAACAAAAAGAATTTAAAAACCAATATACAATTAAATATTCCTGACAGGACTGGAAGAGTATGGCGTCACTTGTGCTTTTCGAAAGACAACTAAGTTTTGTTTATAGTCGAGAATAATATTAGTTTATAATATTTATTATTTAATGTAAGGATTTTTTATATTAAAAAGTTAACAAATATATTTTATAGTACTGTGGGTATACACGAACGGACATACACACAAAATGTCGGTGTTTCCACTAAGCAGTTTCTTTAAGTATTACAGTTTTTACAAGGCTTTATAAATTAGGAAAGAAACATAATTGTGTTTGTATGATCTTACCTAGTCGGATTTAACTCTTCAGCAATGACCTTCTTACTGAAAGTTTGCCAGTTCAACTTTTGTATTGAATCGTCGATATACTCTAGTGCCCACTCTAGCATGTATGGGGCTTGGGAAAGGTGTTGTAGACTTACACTGGAATAAATAAAAATCCTAATATATTACAGTACAGCCATACAGTGTCTGGTTGACGGCAATAGGCTTGATCCCTATTACGTTAGTGGGACCAAATTCCGGTTTTTAAATACCGGGTTGGAGTAAGCGCCTTCAATAATATCTTGATTTTGGCTTAAAGAGGATGCCTTAGGTAAGTCCGCCTCTGTATTTGTCTACACAAAAGATCGCAACTTTCAGGTGGTTCGGAGAAGGCAGGTAGTAGGTGCATTTAAACACCAAAAGATAAAAACTAAGATTATGAACTATGCAATTGGTACTTGAGGACAGTTATACAGACTATAAACGTATAACGTAAAGATACATATATAAAATATAGGAAGATATGTATGTATTTATATATACACAGATCATACTAAACATACATATGTTTGTCTACAAAAACATAAGATGTTAGGCTACGGGCAAGTTGATTGTGCCAATTGTGTGAGCAGGCACTTCTTTACCTTTACTCTGAATGGGTAGCGATTAGTGGGCAAAGGATAATGATATTACATATTTGTAGAGCTAAAGTTTCTATCGTGATTGCTGCTTAAAAGTTGAAAATATGGAGTTAAATACATTGGGGAAAACGGAGAATTAAGGATAGTGAATAGGACTGTGAGGGCTCACAACTTACGGGCTGACGAATAGGTCAACACTGAAGCTCAGTACGGAAAGTTGACACATGATCATATTTTGTTACTATTATAACATATACATACTCTCACGCCTGTATCCCTAAAGGGTAGGCAGAGGTGTATAACACACACATTTTGCCAATTAGAATTTGGTCCTTATAACCTAATAGGGGTCTAGCCCATTGATGTTAATCAGTCACTTTATTACTGTATAGGTACTGTCTGTTAGATAACAGTCCGCACTCTTAGTCACCTTTTACGACTCCCACAAGAAGGAATAGGGTGGCCCTATTCGACTCCACCAACAACCACGCGACAATTTCAATTATTTGAGGCAATAACATAATATTCGTATTTGAATGTAGTATTTGGTAGTATGTATGTAATATTTATATTACATTTAAAGGGGTCTATCTGACACTACTAAAGCGTCTGTTACAGGCGTGGGAGTTTACTCACGCCTGTATTTCCGAACTAAACAAGGATATAAGACAAGGAATGGAATATTGCTTATAGTGACGTATTGTTGAGTGGAAGCATACCATGTACTCAGAACTGGTTGATGGTGGAAAGTCCGAGACCTCTAACTCTGTTCTGTTGGTTTATCCTCAAATAATTTGAATAGAATTTGATATTAAATGTTTCAAAATTGTATCACGTGTAGGTGCAACTGACCTGAAGTGGTGTCCGGAAGCAATAGGATAGAGTCTGGCGGTAGGAGACCTGATGTTGTGACAGAACCCACCAGATTGTTGAGCGCAGTTCAACACGCCGACTCGAACGAAGTCTAGCGGACGGAGCTGGAAGTAGAAAAGTTATTTCAATTTTTTTTATGATATAGGGGGACAGACGAACAGACCTGTCACCTGTTGGTAAGTAACAATCGCCGTCCATGGACACCTGCAACTCAAGAGTCGTAAGTGCACTGCCGGCTTTTGAAGGTGATGGAATGGGGGAATGCGGGGAGGGGAAGAGGAGTGGGGAGGTGGACCTCCGGAGACTTCACTAACTTCGGTTAAATGCAACGCAAACGTTGCTTCACAACCGGTTTTCTTTGAGGCCGTGGTATCGCACCGGTCGAGCCGGCCCAATCGTGATTAAGCATGGCTCTACCATGATAGAATAATAGTATGCTATATATAAAATGTACTACTAATACACATGTACATAAGCGTCGGTTTACTGCAAGAAATCAGTAAGTAACCTATACAAAACTATTAATTAAGCCACTAATTAGTTTTTGTTTCATCGTTTTACCTATATCATCTTAGATATGATTACGTAAAAATAAAACATTATTATATTGCTGAATATTTAATTCTTAAAATCAAGTAAGTATTTTAAATATTAACAAGTTATATTATAAAAGATATACATATATTAAGTTACTGACTTCTTTTCAGTTTGCCTTTCATAGAGGTTTGAATTAAGTATTTCTTAAAAATAGACCTGATAAGTACTTTTTTAATAGAAATAATGTACAAATCAGTTACGAAAATTAACAAAATTTTCTATATCATTAAGAAATATTATATAAATACCACATAAAACCAATCAGAAAAATCAAGCCTTTGGTATCTAATAATTATGAACATAAAACAGTCAAAAATAAACGGTTAAGACGCTAACGTATTTATAAAATGTGTGCCCTACAAATCTTCATCAGAGTTATCTTCTTCAGGAACAAAATCTTGTCCTTTATCTGGTTAATAGTGGTATCAATGGTGCAGTTCGGCAGGAATTATTTTTTCAGTGCACATTGATTATATAATTTTTTTCTTTACCTTGGTTATAGGGAGCTTTTCGCAATAGGTTTTTTGTAGAATGTCAATGCTAATATTCGATTCATTGCTTATATCTACGACATTAATCGTTTCCCAGACTTATCGCTAGTTTCAATTGTTAGCGTTTTTAAAACATCAAGTTCTTTATAATCGGAATCATAGTCAATGGTCATGTCTAAATTGAACAACGTTAGGTTGCTTTTTCTTAAACCTCAAACATTTCAAGCATTCATTCATCAAATATTTCTCAAATTCTTTAGGTCTAAAATCTAATTAATTATTAAAGATTCGCAAGGTTTCTTAGTTTCTCTATTATTCTATACTTTTCTGTTTGATCTTGATAATATTATAACATTACAATCGTTCGCACAAAGTTCGTCTGCTGGCAGAACAGTAACTGATTGCTGTTTTGTCTAATTTTATCCTAATCTTTAGTTTCTTGCTTTATTTTTTTTTTTAAATGTATGTACATACTTTTTCATTTTTGTAGCATGATTGGAAGATCGAGAGTTTTGTATGTTGACCGTCATTGGTCCATCTTTGATTTAAGAAAATCCAGATTATACGGAGTACAATACTTTTTTTTGAAAGAAGTTTTTCTGCAAAAATATGACTACATCGTCCGAAATGCTTTGACGTTTTGTTTGACGAAAAAAGCCTAATCTTCCAAATTCGTTTTACTGTGTGCCTTATGCTTACCGCATATGTCTTGCCCTTCAAAGACTCCTGAAGGTCATACTTCAGAAAATGCTTTGTTAATAGCAAAATTCGATATATAAAGTGTATTCTTAAAGAACTTTTCACAAACCCTATCCGTTGATCCAGTCGTTTTTCTGGTTGTACAGTACATACTTCTCTAAGATGAAGAATAGAAGTATGTACTGTTTGCTACATTCATTAGTATATAATTCTTTTGCCGATTACAATCTGATAACGCCCCGATAGATTATTAATTTGGATACGACTTTCATCTACTGTACAATTTACTGGTTTATGTGCTTCGAGTGGTTGTTTCTAGTAAGTTTTGTAGGGTAAACATTGTGAGAGATATATTTTTGGTGTATTTCTGCTGCTCCTGATCCCTACTACGATATGTGTAAAAGACTACTTACATAATGATTTTTGAGTTTGACATTAATGAGTTATTGAGTTTTTGCAGTAAACCGAAGATATATGTATATAAAATTCTGGTAATTTAAATTGCTTTAAAACCGTTTCCTGTGTCACGAGAGACTTGGCAAATATACAAACAATGGACAAAAAAAACTCACAGGCTCGGGTCTATTACGGGATCACAGATTTTTTTCCGGTGGGGAATCGAACTCAGGACGATCACTATAGCAGTCCACTGCTGGACATAGACCTCTCTTACGTGCTCCATAGGTATATATCAACTGGATGTACTCGCCTTCTTAGCCACAAGCATCCATTCATAAGTGAGCTGGTCGCAGAGCTGTCCGCAGCGCGGCGGCAAGTAGGCGACCAGCCAGCTGTGCTCGCGACTCGACGCGTCCAAGATCTCCAGAACTTGCTGCTCGTTTAACTGCAAATCTGTTTGTACAATACAATACAACACTTTTTATTGCACACCATTAAGAATAGTTCACAGTATTATATCAAACAAACATATCATGGTACAAACGCCGATCTTATCGCTAGTTGCGATCTCTTACAGACAACCTTGAGATGGACAGATGCAATGGATTCGTAGATTGAGTATTTAATAGGTGTACTTAGAAGTTAAGCTTAGAAACAATTTACATGTATAAAAGGTTTTTTTTACGTAATATAGGGGGACAGAGGAACAGACGGGTCACCTGATGGTAAGTAACAACCGCCTTCCAAAGAGACCTGCAACTCAAGAGTCGTAAGTGCGCTGCCCGCCTATGAAGGTGATGAGTGATGAGTGATGGTACTAGGGGAATTCGGAGAAGGTAAAGATGAGATCAGAAAGAGAAAAAGAGGATGAGGGGAGGGGAAAGGACTCCATATCCTCTATGGGGAAGTGGGCCTCCGGAGTCCTAACTAATTTCGGGGAAATTTCCCTGTGTCCTATGTGAGATACCTTGGATTCTACTTGAACCAGAGAATGACTTGGAAATCCATATTAAGTACAAACGCGATGAACAACCCCTTCTGAAACCTTTGGCTATCATTGAACAACAAACAAAGAGTCTATTGTTCTGTTTTTAAACTAATCTGGACTTACGGAATCCAACTGTGGTCTTCAGCATGCAAATCCAACATCTTGTGTCTCCAAAGACATATAAAACATTATACTCAGAACTATAAGTGATGCCACTGAGCAAACCATACGCGGAACTTTGAGATACACGATTATCTCAACGTAATGACTCACGGAAGAGGCACCGAGACAAGTACAGACAGCGACTAAACAACCATCCTTGCCCTCTAACGGGCGAATTGCTGCAAAGTCACACTAGCAGTTTAAAAAGAGGTGTGCTCCGTGATTAAGAGGAGTAGCGGCAGTAGCCCCGACAAATCTAATGACATAAGGAACTTTACAAGAAAAAAGCTTACCGCCACTGTCTAGAATCATATCAATGAACTCTCTGAGCTGTTGTTCGTAATCTTGTCCATTGTATATGTTCTGTTTGTCTCCGGTCTGCACCAGCACTACGGGGTGTCTGTGTGTCACTTGGCGACAATACTTGTCCGTGTTTACTGTACATGCCATTATACCAAACTGAAAAAAAAGAAAAATTACGACAAAGTTAACACAACAGGGGCGTCTGAAATGCCCACTTTTGACATAATTTAGTCTGAGTTGAAGTAATATAAACCTCGTTCGGCAATCGTCGTTCGGGCACTGTACGATTTCATACTGTTCGATAGATAGCGGTCTGATCCCTTAGTCGTCTCTTACAACATCCACGGAAAGCCCAGTGGTTCTCAGTGGAGTAGAATTTTGCAGTGGTAGTGCGCTACCACGGCCTCACAGAAAACCGATGGTGAAGTAACACTTGGGTTGCATTTCCCCGAAATTAGTGTGATTTCCGGAGGTCCAACTCTCGCTCTCCTCTCTACATTTCTCATCTCCTTATCTCTCTCGCTTCTTTCCCCTCCCCGCATCCACTCATCTCTCATGACACTCAAAGGCGGGCAGCGTACTTACGACTCTCGAGTTACATGTGTCCATGGACGGCAGTTGTCACTTACCATTAGGGGACCCGTCTGTTCGTCTGTCCCCCTATAATATAATAAAAAATTAAAAAAGAATATTGCTACCCCAGCTCTGCAAAGTAAAATTTATTGTAAGTATTGATATTAGATAAAAATACAAACAAAGTTAATTTAGCTTCAGTGAGCACTATTCGATACTATGATAATCCTGCTTGATAGATAGGTATTTCGTACTCTAATATTTATTAAGATATTATTTGTTTATATTTATTTTTACATTCGCATTTACATCATCCTTTTCTTTCCCATTTTATCCTCCCTTTCCTGTCAATACACTCCAAGTTTTCCCATCTAATTCCCGAAAATGCCCGAATGAAGTTTGCTATCTCAATCTGGATTAAAAAAACATATATCTGCAGATTTTGTAGTCTTAATCAGTGTTGATGTTATTGGTCAGTGTTAAAAATCCTACAAAAGAAAAGAATATCCTGAACTCCAAGAAAATAATGGATATAAGGTTTGGAAATTCAATGTTAAGATTGGATTTAACAATTAGTTATACCAGTAGTAATAAAAACATGATAAAGATATTTATTCACTTCACTGTTATACCTCAAATTAATTACTTAGGGTAAAAATTCAACAACCTTCGAAATTTACAAAAAATTAATGAGAAATTTGTACTATATTAAACTTGCTACTGGTTTATGCCATTTATGCTTCCCCATTTGGGTAAATGGTTAAGAAAGTATACTAGGTAGTATTCTCTGCTGTCATTAAATCTTACTTATAAGCCCGTCGGTTTCAGTTACTTCTGGTCTGTCCATTTGCCTAATATACTTGTTCTATCATTCGTTACTTCTCAGCAGGCCCTTTTCAATTCTCACTAAGTCTTCTTCTTTTTTATTCTTGAATATCTACATTCCTCTTTCTGTCAACCAGTTCCACCCCACACATACTTCTAGAATCTCAACAGCGTTTATTCTACTTTCAGTCACTGCCATACCCTAAAGTGAGCACCAGGAAGCTATTATCAACTGCCAGGCATGCCTTCTTCAGTACCGATTGACCACTCATATAGGCATTCAGTGCTCCATTTACCCTATTTCCCACATTTACTCTACTATAAATATCTCCTTAGCATCTTCCATTCTTCGATAGAACATATATATACAGACAGCAATAGGCTTACGGGGGCAAGCCTATTGCTGTCACCCGTCACACCATTATGTAAGTCAACTAAATTACGGTTGGCAAAAGAAGGGCGTTTAAGCCTGTGAGTGTACATTGTGTGTAAATATTTAATAAGAAACTAATAAAGGTGTATATTTTATTATGTTATCTTACGCTAATGTCGTCTCTGTCAGCGAAGTGACGGCTGGCTCTTGTGAAGGAATCCGCGATGTGTTCCCATGAGGACCCGTGGGGAGCAACGAGAAGGACCCATGAACTAACATCACCTGGAAAATTATACATAAACATTTAAAAAAATACACGATGAGTTAATGTATACCGACGAAGGCCTCCGCCAAGGGGAGCCAACATTCCTAGTCTTTCTATTATTATAAAATAAATAAGTTATTTAATATCTATTATCCACTAGTTTTATATACAATCAGTATAGTATTATTGCATTCAGGGACTATTTTCAGCTACGTATACTTATCTAACACACCGCAGTATATCTGTCTTAGGAAGTATTTGATCTATCTGTTAAGGGTGAGTTATTTATTTATTTAACTTTATGCACATATTGTACAAGGCGGACTTGATGCCTTAGGCATTCTCTACCGGTCAACCTTGGGGTGTTGCAAAAATAAAAGTGGTAGGTGCGAAGAATAAGGGAGAAAAAAGGAACTAGTTTAAAAGTAGTATAAATACAAGAAAAAATGTTATACACATTATTACTTACGTAAAAAAAAAACAAAAGAGAAGAACGAGAAGAAAAAAAATGATGCGACAATTAAGCCAACTCATTGAGCAGGAGATCACGTACCCTTTGTTTAAACGTTATCATTAATATTAAAAAATGTTTTTTTTTTTTACTTTTATATTAGGATAGTTTCATTACATTGAAAGTAAAAACTTCTTTAACAATGGGCAAAAATTACAATTACAATTTCAAATCTGCCCTTTTGGTCAAGCGGTTAGCGATCCTGACTGCTAAGCCGAGGTCGTAGGTTCGATTCCCACCCAGGACAAATATTTGTGAGACGAGCACGATCATTTTTTTCTATGCCAGACACAATTTTACTGTAATTTAACTATAATATGTATGTATAATATTTAGAAATATATAAGTATGTGTATCAGCGGTCTGGTTACCATAGTACAAACTGCATAGTTTGGGATCAGACGGCCGTGTGTGAGATGTGTGGAGTATTTATTATATATTTATAATTTTAATTATGTACCTCAATCGACAAGTCAGCATTTTTAAAACAATCACGGAAGTACGAGTACTTTACAAGAATATCAACCGTAGCTTAGTTTATTTAAAACTAACGACCTAGGAGACAAAATTCTTTATTTATTAAAGAGTTTCTACCGATAACGGTACAAAGTACCTACAAACAATTTTTTATGGTGGATTAGCCATGCTTAAAAATGTATGGGCTTTAGATACCAAAACTGCTTTTAAAACCATGCGTTGTGTTTCGTTCAGGATGAGTGAGTTAACTGGAGGCCCAAACCTCCTCGTCCTCTAAGAGAGAGAGGGGGAGGGGCAAAGTCTGTTACTTGCGTAGTGTGTAACTAACCATGAGAAATGTTCTGTGTCTGTCTGTGTTTATACGGAATGTATTTAAAAATATAAAAGTATCTTGATCCCGCTTGTACTATAAAATAGTCAGTCTGAGTTACTGGAGACCCTATCCCCGATTTTATTTTGATACAAAAATCAATATTTAAACTCACCTCCATCAAGTATTCTAAGCAGGTCAGATGAAGACAGTGAGTGTAAGTTGAGTGCTTCCGAAGCAGTTTGTATGAAGTGCTTGATGTTCTCGTCGTGTGTCCGCTGGTACCCACCGCCACGTTTCACCAACGCCCAAGCGGGAGGTGACTCCACGTGCAACGACGTACATAGATGCTCCCATCTGTCGCAGTTTATTTCACCTACAATACAGTTCAACCTTCGTTATTTGACTGGCCTGTTTCTATTTTTTTACCTTTTTAGGGTTCCGTACCCAAACGGTAAAACGGGACTCTGTTACTAAGACTCTGCGTCTGTCAGTCTGTATCAATGCTGATCTCATGAACCGTGATAGAGGGTTGAAATTTTCACTGATGATGTATTTCTGTAGCCGCTATAACAACGAATACTAAAAAACAATAAAATAAATATTTAAGGGGGCTCCCATACAATAAACGTAGTTTCTTTTGCTTGTTTTTGCTCGAAAATTTATTTATATGTTCACTTTAAAATAAATAATTAAATTAAAATAAAACAAACATTTATTAATAAGAAATCACGTTTGTTGTATAGGACACAACACACAACAAACGTGATTTTTTTGCCATTTTTATTGATAATGGTACGGAACTCTTCGTGCGCGATTCCTACTCGCACTTGGCCGGTTTATTATATATATTATAGGGGAACAGACGGGTCCCTGATGGTAAGTGAGAACTGCCGTCTATGGACATCTGCAACTCAGGAGTCATAAGTACGCTGCCCGCCTTTGAGGGTGATGATGGTAAGCGGGGAGGGGAAAGAGAGTGGGATGAGTAGATGGGAAAAGGGGCAGTGGTGCTGTAGTGATTGGTGACTGTGACTGTCGAGCTACTGGTCTTGGGTTCGGTTCCCACACAGGACAAACATTTGTGTAATCCACAAAGTGTGTGCCTGTTATTTATATGTTTGTTAAGTTAATAATCCCCAGTGCGGGAGTTGTCTATTATAAAAAAAAAACTTTTTTTTTTATTAGCCTACCATAATCACTTCACTCTGCCTGATGGAAAGCAACAAGTGAAGTCTAAGAGTGGTGGTCACCATCCTCATTGCAAGTGTAGTCAATGCAGCATGGTGACCCACACTATGGCGGCCTGGTGAGATGCTTTTTCACGCCCCGCTTAAAAGATCCGGGATCAAAATTTAAAAAGGCCCTTGCATTTAGTACAAAATATACCTTAGCTAGAGGATTACTTTATGGTGGTGTCGAGCCAGTGACAGATTCATAAGTACGCGTGTATATCTAAGTGTATCACACACTACACTAGCCTTCAACTTGGCCCCATAACTCACCAAAGTTCATATGCGGAAATGTAATTTTCATTTGGTGTAGTTGCAACTTGCTGACTCCCTTTGACGAGAAGAACAAGACCCATGCTTTATGGGAACCGGAACGCAATTTGTTACGAATTTCCTGAAAACAAAAATGAGTTTTTTTTATTATTTATATAAACATACTAATCTTTGGAACTATCAGTTGGATATAAATTATTATTCTTGAATTGGATAGAATATTTTTTAAGGATTTATACTTATTGCTATAGAACATCACGCTGCGACCGTTGGGACCGGAGCAGTGAGCTAAATGCAAATGGTCATAAACCATTCAAATAATTTGACATCTAATTATGTAATCCTATTTTCCCATTTCCCCCGACGCAAAAAAAGGGGTGTAATAAGTTTGATGCTGATGATAACTTCGACCTGAGCTGCAACCAGAATGGTCTCCAGAGAACCTAACTCTTCGAAACTCACAGCAGACATATCGTATTTGGGTTCAATAGATTAATTTCAATGAGTAAGCTTTTCATTATCATATTATCGTTATTTATTATACTTGCTAAGGTGTCAACATTTATTGTATTGCCCTATAGGTTAGTTCAGTTTAAAAACCTAAAAATAAAAATTAAATAAAAAATTTAAAAAACCCCCCTACGCAACAAATACTTATAGTTTAAGGAACAACCCTTAAAAAGTAAAAAAATATTGTTTTCGAGTCGTTAGAATCAAAATAACCAAATGTATAAACATTTGTTTATTTTGTGAAATTAAAAATATTTAACAAGCCGTCTCTAAAAATTATATTTTCTGATGAAACTTAACAATAAACTGTATACTCAATTTAACGTTTTTCAACATTCCGAAATATACCACGCTTACATCTCCGAAGGATCAGGCAGAAGCGTCTCTAACGCCCACATTTTAGCCAACTATTAAGCTTCACCTACTTAAGCCTATTGCTGTCAAACGCACTGTATGACTGTATAGGACACTGTCTGACAGAAGTCCATTCCCCAAGAAGAGATAGGGTGGCCCTAATCTATTACAGCGAATACCCTATTTCATGTACTAAATTATAATTAGCAAAACGTAGTTGTTTTAGACAATTCTGCCTACCCCTTTAAGGGATATATACATGAGCGTATGTATGTCTGTTGTTGTTGTACTTGTATAATTCAAAATAATAACGGATCCACGATTTTACTTACAAAGTGTAGTGTAGCAGGTATTGCCGAAATACAGATTTAAGGAAAGCCGTATATGACTGAGTGTATATATTACTATCCTCATTACTTCCAAAATACATTAAATAAATAATCAAATTGATCTCTATTGTAAACCATTTATATAACGATTAGCTGTCCCTGCAGTTTCATATTTTTTTATTTTTTTTTACCATAGGGTGACAGACGAACAGACGGGTCACCTCATAGTTAGTGACAACCGTCGTCCGTGGACATTATCAACTAAAGAGTCGTTAGTGCGCTTTTGAAGGTGATGAGGGATAGGGGATGCGGGGAGTGGAAAGAAGAGAGGGGGAATGAGTGGAGAGGACAGAGGAGAGGGGAATTTGGACCTCTGGAAACCGCATTCAGTACTTCACAACCGGATTTCTGTGAGGCCGTAGTATCACACCGGTCGAGTCGGCCCATCCATGCCTAAGTAGCATGGCTCTACTAACTCTTTCATCTACGTTTATGGTCACTGCTCGGCTCCTTAGGGTCGCAACGTGATGTTTTATAGCTTATATTATATGTGAACAAATGTCTATTCAATACAAAAAGAACCAAGGGTTTAGACAATTCAAAAAATTTAATAAATCTAAGTTTTTATCTACCTTCAACTTTTCCGGATCAATTTGTTCAATGTTAGGCAGCGCTTCGACAATCTCTTTCAAAATTTCCTTTTCGTCCATACTTACGATTTCTCTGTTGATATCATTGTACCTGAACACTACTGTCGTGTAGTCATCGCCAGTTAGCTTCTTGCGGATATTTTCATCTTCTACCAACACCACTTGGACTAGACCATGCTGTAACAAATGAAATTTTAACAAAAAAAAGTCACGAAATCTTATGCTCTATGTCACTACCACTATTAGAATGATGCAAATGATACCTCACATGAACTCCAGCCGTTTAAGCTCTACGGCGGGACAAAGAAACGTCAAACATACATATACATATGTACATAGAGTCCTAAAAAATATATCCAACCTTTTGGCACACCCGAGTGTGCAAAAAGGTTGGATATATATTTTTTAAAAAGAACGGAAATGTGAATAAAAAATGTTATTGAAACTACATCATTAAATTATGTTCTAAAAACTCTTAAGTTCACACGCCACTGAAGCATTTTCATTGGGACATTAGTAATCAGAACTACAGGCATTCTTACAAGAGTTATTGAAAAACATTAAATGGGTGACTTTCCTGTTGCTTTAATAGTTAGTGATCCTGCCCCGAATCTGGATCTGGTAGACTTTTGTTATCTTTCTCCAAGTATGGGAGAGTGGTATATTAAAAATAAAGAAAAATAAATAATCAAAATAAATACACCTTACCAAGTGATAGGTAATTCTAGTGAGAGCATTTCTTTCAAGCCTATTAGCGCCCATAACATAGGCCATTGGTCTGTCAGTATTCCTGACGTGGGCAACAGTAGGCACGTGCACTTGGCTGCGGAGGAACTGTAGTACGAACTCGTCGAGAGACTCCAGGGAACGGTCACCTCGGTAGTACACGAAGTTGCCATTTTTACCCTACAAATTTAAATACAAAGTCATATGGAGTCAATGTTAAGACCAACGTTGTATGTTGTTGTGTGTAAATTATTTATAAAGATTGAAACTGAAAACTGAACTGGATAGGGGTAAGGTCCCCGGTCTAAGAGGTATCCCTGGTCCCCTCCCCAAAAGACCAATTTGTGACGGAACACCATGTAATTTTAGTTGGATCGAGTCTTAAATACCACAAAATTTGGACACAAAAAATCTTATGCAAAATTTGACTATTTAATTATTATTTTTTTGACGAGCCAGCAAGTCAGTGGGCTCAACTAGTTTTATATAAAATACGCAACAAAATAACACAAAACAAAGTAGCAGGCACTTCAAAATATGTTACTAACGTGTTTGGTGCAAATTACTAAATGGTAATAAATATTAATATTATTGTACATATTATATATGTATATCTATATGCATAATTGCTGCGATTACACATGTAAAATAAAAAAAAATTTCTATGTAAGTTCATACAATGTTCGCTAAACCATAAACGATTATTGTAATAAATTACAGTCATGCAATAAATATTATCATGACTGTAATCACGATTGAGGGACAAAAAGAGTATTTAAAATAACGGAATATTTTATGTCAATGGTAATGAATCAAGTTATTAATACTTGATTCATTCACACGGGCCAAAGATTTGTGTGATCTACAAATAGCTGTACCGAGTCTGGGTGTTCAGACAGAAATTTTTGCTAATGGAGTAGTTGTCTTTTTTCAGAGAATAAATAAATCTTTATCTGTGCACCTTTTATTAAAAAAAATATATTATTTATGAAATAAACAAATAAGAGTTACCCGGACATCAATAGCCTTGTGGCCTCTCCAATTACAGTTACACCTCTTCGAACTACTGCTTCGTATCTTTTTTTCTATTTATTTAAGACCAGAGATTTTTGTCAATAAAAATGATTATGTCAATCCCATTGTACCTTATTCTAAGCTTACTACTACATCAAGTATTTACGAACTATTAACTCTTTTAAAACTAAAAAATAAAGCATTTTAGCTGCCTCTGAATTTGGATCAGATAAAATTTGGCTTTGAAATATGCCAATGCTGTTCAGAGTTAATTTTAACGCTACATATATTGAAAAGAATTTCGTAGTTTAAAACTAAAGAAGGATGAGCATGTCTGCTTCAGCTATTTGAATATTAATAGGTACATACTACTTTAACAGTATATTTTTGCTATTCATACTTACATTCGGATAGAAAAGTAGTGATGGATAGCTGCTTATTCTCATGTTATTGTAACAAAATGAATTATGATATTTGCAGTTAACTGCACCAATTTTTACCTGAAATACATTTATGGTGTATAAAAACATACAAACACAAATAATTATTAGATGATCATAGGAATTAAGTATATAGGGGAACAGACTGGTCCGGTCAAGACTCGCTGATACTAAGTGACAACCGCCGCCTATGGACACCTGTAACTCAAGAGTCTGCCTGCTTTTAAGGGTGATGAGGGGGAGATAAAGGGAGTGGAAAGAGGAAAGAGAATTCTTTGTCTACTGGTTTTCCGTGAGGCTGTGGTATTACTCCAGTCGAGCCAACCCATTTGTGCCTAAGTATGACTCTCCCACCGTAAAACGGTAAATTAAATTTGATAACGGTAATTAAATTTCAATCACAGACTCACAGTAGTTCAAAAATTATGGAAGGTGCAAAAAGTGGGAAAACTATTAGTTAGCTTGTTAGTACTTATAACTATGGACATAAATACCTTAGACTATGTATGTAATTTTAATCGTAGACAACTGAATAATTAGTGTGGGTTGTCTAGTTAAGATTTTAAAGTGAAAGACTTACTATTCCTTTATACATCTCAGCTAGCTTTTTCCAGTCGTCGGCTACATTTTGGCACGGAGGGCAAAAAGGTGAATAGAAGTTTATGAAGTGAAAGCCATCTTTTAAGAAAGTGTCTGAAATTATATGTATATTGGTTTGTAAACATGTTTGTATGGCTTGTTATCTCAGAATAGAGGTTTCCTATACTAAAAATATGAAATAGTAAATTTTTCATTCATGTCACTCTACTCTAGCTTATAGCTTAATAGATAAATTTTAAGGGTCAATTGTCAGTTTCAAAATAGAATTTCTGGATTAAAATCATTTATCCTAAAAAATGTATTTTCAGTGAATAATGTCTATAGCTAATTGAGAATACTTACAGGGCTCCCAGCCTAAAATAAATAATTCATAACTGTTTTATGTCAGTGCAATGCCTAATATTATTAAAGTATGATTTCAAAATTTCAAATAATGGTTTACATAATTATATGCATTGGTTATATGAATTAAAAATTTTTTTTTCAACAATGGTGGCAAATTAGACTTGCCAGGTGAATGCTATCTATTATAAATAAAAATCGCACTTAATAAATGTATTTGTGTACTGAAACACACTGTATTTGTGTTATGCACAAAAATAGGCCTAAGATGGGTAATTTTTATATTACACTTACAGAAGTTGGCTCCCGATAAAGTATCTACAAATGGATCATTGTAATACAATCCATTGTAGAACAAGTTGTCATACTCAGACTGTGACCGATAGTCATATTTCCGTGAGTAAGACTGTGAGCCATAACGGTCATATTTTAGTCTCTTGCTTGAATCCTTCAGTGTCTCATAGGCTTCTGTGATTTTTAAGAATTTTTCTTGTTCTTCTTCATTCTGTAAAATTTAACATAAAAAACTTCATAACTCATGTCAATAGTTAGAACATGGGTAAAGATTGCATTTATTTGCAATAGTTGATGGTTTTGTGATGTGTTTTGTCAAAAGATTGACGGCAAAAATCCTCCACCAACTTTGTAAGAAAAGAAAGAGATATCAGGTGTACAGTTGGATTGGGGAGTGTAAGCATCCCCAGCATATATAGTAGAAGTATAAGACAGCTCTATATTATACTCATTAGTTTACAAGATAAATTACTTGAATTTTTTTTTATGCAATAGGGGGCAAACGAGCAGACGGGTCACCTGTTGGTAAGTGACTAAGTAAATTACTCCCACTATTTGCAAAAGTATAAAAAACACAAATATTGAGTGGAAGACTGCCATACAGTTACCATATACTTACTAAGCATATGATAATACCTACATTTAGTATATAAATATAAAGTTACAAGAATTTTATATTTTATTGATTACTTAGTTTTATACGAAATTGTGAGATTTATACTTACAGGATTCTTGTCCGGGTGAAATTTCACAGCTAACTTTTTGTAAGCCTGCCTTATTTCCTGAGCGGTAGCTTTTTTAGAAATTCCCAATATTTCATAGTAAGTAACGTCGGTTAGGTTAACCGCGCCGACAAGGAAACAACTTATTACAATGACTTTCCACCTATGACGAAATAATAATTCATTAAAAATAATTGGGTAATTTAATATTCATAATTTAAAAGTTTTAGAAAAGTTTAGAGAAACTTACATTTAAAAAAATTTAGTTGTTATTTTGTCTGAATCTAATACCGGCACACTTGACTATCACTCGTATAACCAACGAATTGCTGATAAAATAATTAGTTAAAGTTAGATAATACAATTTAGAGTAGAAGATAAATGTGATTAAATTGTTTACTTTTTGTGTAGGTGTAGGAAAGTAGAGTAGGTATGCCAAACTTCCGTCTGGCAAGTACTTCTTAAAACGTCAAAGCAACTTGACGTTTGGATAACTAGGTCTAGTAACGAACAGGCATGAATCAAATGTATCGGTTTTATTTATAATTATTTAGTTATAGTTGTATTTATTTTTTAATTATTGTTTACATATTCAATTCTATTTATTTTATGTTATTCAAATTCAATTAAAATAAGAACTTAAGAAAAGATTTAATATGATGAAGGCAAATTATTTACAATATATTTTTAAATATAGATAAACATACATAAAAGGAAAAACAAAAGCAATGTTATGGTTATAGTAGGAGGTGACGAAACGGTCCCAGCTTCGCCAGATGCTCATGACAGAGTGCAAAGAACGATTTGGGCGACCAAGGAGCAGGGCACACCACAATTGGGGCGGTAAGGCCATTTATGGAGGACTGGCTGGAGAGGCGACATGGTAGCCTTAGTTTAAATTTTTCGATTTTTACTAAGGAAATATTTCTTTTTGTCATGAGAAATATTAAGTATCTGAGATTTTTAACGTTTTGTTTAATGTATTTTAACATACCTACGCAATGTTACATAATATTAAATATTTGTTTAATTGAATATTTCTATATTTTACTACTTTATATTATATATTATAATTACCAAAGTTTGGATGGTTGTTTGTTAATTAATCAGACAGAAAGTCTCAAAAGGATTTTGATAAATTAGCACGGAAATAAATTATAGTCTGGAATAAAAGGTAGGTAAATAGAATGTAGGTATACACAGGCCTGTCCCCGAAAGAAATAGTTAGAAAATTTCATAAGGGAATTGATATGTTTGTGTTGATTTGTGTAATTGATATGTTAAATATAATCTTAATTCTAGAATATCAACTAAATTTCTCGATGTACTTTTTACCTTGAAAATGCCTATAAAAGCGGTACAGCCAGCTTTCAAAAAATCTTTGGTTAACTGCTTCCCTACCGTTACCTACTATTGGTAGGGAAGCAGTTAACCTACGAAGCCAATCGAATCCATTGTAGCCTTAAAACTCAAAATCCTTGACACGATTAACGAAATAGACCCGCCACTTTGCCGAAAAGTGATTAAAAAATTTGATGAAAGAATGGACATCTGTCAGCGTGGTCGTGGTGGACATTTGTCAGATATCATCTTACTCTTAACCTTACTCTCTGTGACACAATCAAAATTTGAATCATCTTCATCTAAATTCTTTGTTTTAATTTGTTTTAAAAACAAAGTTCGTGTTGAAAAACCCTTCTTGTTAATAAACATATCTGTAATCTAATTTAATGTTCTAAACATTTCTTAGAAGCTAACAAATTAAAAGATCTCATTCTGACAACATTTGTTAATTTTTTATACAATTTTTTTTTTAACTTTAGAAATGTAAGCTGTAGATGTAGACGTCTAGAGATCACGAATTGTAGATGCTAAAGCAGCTTACATTTACGAATTAGCCAATCACAAAAAGTACAAAATGAATGTAATTACACTTACACGTGGCTCGTATAAAAACACAGTTTTAAGTGATTCTGAGTATGACCTATATGGTACGACACAGTATAGGCAAGTTATGAATAAATTACAGTAGATTCTTGGATTTTTTATAATTCTGTTCTTTTTAAAATCTAGGAGATATTTGGGTTATATGAATCAATAACTTCTTGATCGGTGATGCAAAAATGAAGCAAATGACAGTTAACTTTTCTACTAGGAATTTAATTTATATTTTTGTTATCTGTACCGTATTGGCTTATTACAGTATTTACTACAGCCCTTATCAGTACTGACATAGGATAGCAAAAGATAGCTTCTTCTTCTTTATTAATTCATAGGGCATAAAGTGATGACTAAAGATTTAAGACGATTTTTTCGGAAGCCAGATTGTTCGACCAGTTCCATCAATCCACTTTTTGAGAATTTGGTAATTTTTTGTACAGCTGGAACAACATAGTTAATAGCTGGTGTATGCTTTCAGTGTAGCCAGTTCTGTTGGGGTAATTGTGGGAGAATTACCCAAAAAACAGTGGCAGCACTAAAGGCATACATACATACGCGATTGGTTTGTCAGTGATCTCCTTTCAGTGGAGTCATTATGGTATGGCTTACAAATAAAAAAAAATAAAAAAAAACTGTCTTCAAAGCAAACTACAAAAATAATCAATATTTCAAATACCAACTCCACCAACTTCAACGTCAAGCTGTCAGATATGTTTAGCAATCTAGATTGCCGTGTCGTTGACCAAAACGGGCACGCGGTTCGAGACAAAAGTAGTGCAATTCTGTCCCTTTCTGTCACAGATAGTTGCGATAAATTTGTGTCTTTGTTGTGTGAATGCGACGGAAACTATCATGGCGTCTATTGTATTCTCTGTCTACGGAACCGATTCCGACCTTTAGGAAGGTGTCTTAAAGGAGAGTGTTCTTTGCTATGTATCAAGAAAATCTGCTTTCTTGTCTTAATTATTTATCGTGAAATTGTCCTGAATTTTATTATGCTTATGGCGTACAGCCCCATTTATATGTAAAGTTGGCAACACTGCTAGCGACGCTCAGGCAGTCGAGAAAAAAAACAAGTTTTATGTATAAGATCAATACTTACGGTAAGGACATTATTATAACAAATTATAAAAGACTGTGCAATACACTCTTTGTTAATCGAGGTTGTGATTTTACTTTTTTTTTTTTAGTAACGGGGTCGAAGGGGTCTCTCGGACTCTTAACGACTACAAAACCACTCTGGTGTTCCTCTTCTTGCCAGTGATGGGGGGGGGGGGGAGCGAGAATTACAATTGTATTCTTCCACCTCCCCCGAGGCACTGAACCCAAGACCGGTCTCGTCACTAGGTGCGACCGTCACCCTTCCTTCTGGAATTCCTTAGGGTTCTCTGCTCGGTCCCTTATTGTTCAATATTTTCGTTATTGATATTTCCCTATGTTTTAACTATTCTAAAGTATTCTTGTTTGTAGATGATTTGAAAATAATATGCCAAATTAGAAACTTACAGGATGCTTACAATCTACAATCTGATCTTGACTGTTTCTACAATTATTGTAAGGATAACAAATTATATTTAAATATTTCTAAATTGTTTTGATTATACCCTAGCGAATACTTCTTTGACTTGAGTGGATTCAATTAGGGGTCTAGGTGTCGTGTTTGATTCCAAACTCTTGTTTAAAGACCATATTGACACAATTATTAACAAAGCATCCAAAGCATTGGGATTCGTTCAGAGAGTATCAGCTGAATTCAAAAATATCAAAACAATAAAAATCCTTTATTGTGCTTTTGTTCGCAGTCACCTCGAATACTGTTCACAGGTATGGAATCCGGCTTACAATATCTACATAGACAGAATTGAAGCCATCCAAAGAAAATTCCTTGAGATACATGCAGTTTCGGTCTGGTACTTTCATACCGAATTATTTGAGTCGATGTAGAAAATTCCATGAACTCCCACTGTACGAACGCAGGTCAATAGCTGATCTTACCTTTTTACTCAAACTTGTGAACAATTCTATTGACGGTTCTGAACTACTTTGTAAAATTCGACTGCGCGTATCGCCAGTAAATCCAAGGAAATCGGACTTGCTGCACGTACCAAGGATAACATGTAATTATAGATGTAACTCCTAATTGTTCAGAGTATGTGGAATGTTTAATTTGTATCAAGCGTATGATCTCGATCTGTTCTATACCAACATCGACCAATTAAAAACAATCCTAAGCAATAATTTCTTCGATAATGTGGAGCCTCAACATTGAGATATGTGTGTGCTTTCTACTTTTTATTCTTCATTATATACTGTTTACTGACTCTTATAACGTCCTATAATAGTTTTTTCAAAATTTACATGCAAACACTTTTAATTGGCCGTTTTAAACTAGTTATTTTCAATGTTCACATTAGCTGTAAGTTTTCTGTAAAGTTAAAAAAAAAACCTTCATATTTACAGTAGGCAGTAGTAGTTGCTTATTGCCATTACTAATTTATCATAGTCCGTGTCATTTCTGTCTTTGATGACATACTTAAACACGAGTGAGATAATGTGGTCAAAGGGAGCAGTTTTTGTAACTTGATTGACTTTATAACCAATACTTTACACCTACCCATGTAGGTATTTTATTATGGCAAGGAGAAATATTGGCGTGAACGCCGGCTGCACGCACGAGAAAGGATGACTCATTGTCCTGTTACGCTCATTGTACGCTTGCGCCGCATCTATCTCTCTTCCACTCGATTGGCCTATGCGTCCCAGGAGAAGAAAGACACAAATGTTTTGTTATGACGTTGTCACGTTAAAGTATCGTCCGTAAACCGACTTTACAGACAACCAACTTTTTTGTTTTTTTATAAACGGTTACTTATTAAATGCATGTACGAATAGTATGTGGTACTACTCGTATCTGGAGCCACTAATTTTTGTTAGGGAACGTGTATCTATGGTATATTTTTTAATATTGTATGGGTAAGAGTTGGACTTTCTTCATCAGCCAATCTTACCTACTATGTACCCTTTCAATATATTAGGCCAATTTTCCCATTTTATTCCCAAATTGCCTAGTCACCGGGAATAGCACTGGCCTCCTATTACGGAAGTTGGACTTACATGTATTCGGGGGCAACATGTGGGCGTTTATTACTCATCTGCCTACCCCTTTCGAAATACAGGCGTAGTATGTATGTCATTCCTTCATTATAAACAGTCACTATTTATCAATTACGAAAATATGTATGTGCTTAGAAATTATCCAGAAACTGTTAATTAATATTATGACTACGAAGTGCAATTGCATAACCTAAGACCCCAAAACAAGGTGTTTATGATGTAATTTAATTTATTAATATTGACAAAAAGATAGTGAATTTAAAAGTGATAAAAAATTATATATACGTATATACTAAAACATCAAAAAATAGTAGCTATAAAGTCTACGTGGTTCCTTAACACACATGAAAATACTTACGGCTTATTCTCGTCCAGAATAGTCAGTAACGGTGGAACACTTTTTTAACAGGATGAAGCATTAATCATCAAGTGCGATACCACGGCCTCACAGAAAAAAAGGTTGTGAAGTAACGTTTGCGTTGCATTACATGCATATGGACATATTCTAATAATTCAAGTCTAAATATAACAAATTCAGTTTAAAATCTGTTTCAAAACTTACATTCTCGTCTGTTAACCCGAAGGGCCAGGCAGAGGCGTATTGAACATTTTAGCCACTGTAATTTAGTACCACGCATATAAAAGGGGCAAGCCTATTGCAGTTAACTCCGCGCTTGCGACATTCAATGGGCAATTACTACTAGTTGTATAGAAAGACGAAGGGACGATGTAAGGGATATCGGCTTATACTGTTGATTAGCGACTAAAAACCATAGCTCAAACCAGTCAGGGTCATATAACTCGAACTGGCTGTTAAAGTCCTAGTTCTCTTATATTTATTGAATTATTTATATCAAGTTTATTTCGAGTATGTTGCGGTAAAATGGTTGTCTAGAAGTAATCAATGCGAGTGATAAGACCGCCAATTGTTATACCTGTAAAACGTTATATGTCCGTGTTACATTTTCTGTACTGATGTACAATAGTGATATAAATAAATAAATAAAAAAAAACTAACTAACTAAGTCTAAACCTTAAAATATTTGGTGGAACTACTCGTATAGACGATGGATAGGGTACAGTTAAAACAATTTATTCCGTCTACAATATATTTAATATAGTATAACACATAAAATAAAATAGAGGCATTTTTATCAAAAATATTTGATAAAACAAGTATTGTGCGTAAGTAGTATTTCAGGTATATCATTAAATATGTATGTTGTACATAATACTTAATAACATTGCAGACATTTTCAAATTTACGAGATTCACTTGGAAAATGTTTTATTTAAGTACCTACTAGTTATTTAGTAAAAGCTTATCACAGAAAATACACACTTAAAATTATAACAGATTCAGTTGTCACTTAAATTATTTTAATCATTACAAAGTATTCTAAGACACTAAATCAGATCATTTGGATCACATATACCTTAAACTAGAGATGAGCTATTCATTTGTTATACTATCGTGTAATACTTACACGGTAATAATAATTTAAAGATTGATATGTACCATTGTAACGGCTCGCTTGCACACAGAAGCTTTGATGGTTATGTGTATAATATTGTGTATTGAAAAAATAACTGGCTTATGCCCGTGATTTAAAATTAAACGAATTTAGAATTAAATTCAGCTGTACAATGAAGCCTATATTTTAAGTAAGACTTTTAGCGACACATCTGTGAACACTGAGAGAGACAGACAAATATTTAAAAAAAAACAGTTGTTTTGGCTTCTGTTGCTCTAATAAAGACTACAAACTACAAATACTATTTTTTCTTCCATGTCTATAATGTACAAACATCGGCTGTTACAATTTTATTATACGGTTTTATGTAGAACATCATTTTATTAAACGAAGGACTTTAGATTGTCTTTATGTTATTCCATACAAAGTTCAGTAATTCGGTATTACGAATATAATAAACCACTAAGTAAAAAATAAGCCATTTTATAAGATTCTATATATACCTTATTTTTATTAGCACACGATAGCTTATTTTTGATACAAAAAGCTTATAAGACGGCACAGCAGTGTCAGCAGTATACACGCTGAGCCTGATCATCTTAACCTTACTAATGAAAAAATCAATGCAATGTCTATAATTGTAAATTCTCTAATTAATTTTGGTTTGTGTTCCAAATAAGTAATTTTTTTTTTGGTGTTTGAATTTTCTCATTGTCAAAACTGGTAAATTAATCGATTATATAAACCTAATAATTTATCAATTTGTTTTTTAAAAAGATATACATTACCCCATAGTAGTAGCACATAGAAAATGGTAAAAAAAAAACACCTGATTAGGAAAATTAAAATCAAGCTAAATACATTATTGTTACAAATACCTATATTCGCATAGACTTTTGGAGATAAATACTATAAATTATTCTTAAGTTTATTGTACAAGTAGACATATTTTCACTTCACCGCAGTGCAGTGCACAGGTAAGATAGGCAAAAATTAATTTATATAAAACGAATGAAGATTTAATTTCTAACACTAATATTAACTTGACAATTTTATACCCATAATCCAAATAATATATCTCGTAATAAAAGAAAGAGTTCCATCAAACGATACCTTTAAAAGTGTCTACTAAACATACTCAGGATGATTTTTTTACACTTCTCTTCAAGGTGAAATAAGCTAGAATTCTAACTACAATGATTTCTAATACAAGTATAGTAGTATCCAGCCAGAAGTTGTCTGGCTTGAAGCTTAGTTGCTTTATCACTTCCGACGGATGTCTGTAAAAAATGTATTTTTTTTAAATATATTTTCGACAACTTTCTCTTACGTAGGTTAGTTACTAATAACATAACATTTGTGTTCATATTAAAAAAATATATAAATATGCATTTCAAATTACTTTTAAGATTTTTATATTGCTGATTTTTTGGAGAAATACAATACAAAGTATCAAGCAGGTTCATGACACCCTGAAATCATTTTCGATAATAAGTATACTATATATACTTATTATATAGAAATATTAATTGAAAATCGTTAGCCTACATATGATATAAAGCAAAGAGCAACCTCACCTCAAATGACAATAAGTAATGTCGTCAGGACAAGTAAGTGGTGGTCTTCCATTTGAATACATTGCTAATACGAGTGCTTCAAAGGCATGCCTCAAGAATGAGCCATACGAAATCATCCGCATGGCGGGGTTCATGTGGGCAAACATCACTAAGAAGCCGGCGTACACAATCATGGCACACGTCCATATTGCTCCCAAGAAAGTGCCATTCTGAAAACAATAAAACATGTAGTTAGTTTTTAAGAGAGACTAAAATTAACGCTAGATTTGCTTTTTAGATGTAGCGGCACTGCGTTTTCTCTTTTTGAAGTTTTTGTTTAACTTAACAGCTTAGAACATGTGAGGCGAACCTTGTAACTGATTTTATAATCAGTTGCCTCAATCGACCAAAGTGCTGACAAAATGCAAATGCTACGGTTGAAGCACGGTTTAGGTTTTAGTGTTATAAATGGGGTCCACGAGATGAATTATTTTGCATATACGGATAGTAACTCATGTCTGTTCCCTCTAACCATGGGCCAGAAGGTTTGAGTAACTTTTAAACTTTAACTTTAACTCATGAAATATATTAAAATACGAAAAGGGGAATTAATGCGATATAAGCGGTGCACCGCAGAACCAGTCAGAATGTATGGCAGTTTTGCAAGGTATGCAAGGTGTTATTATAAGTGCGTGTAAGTTCTTAACATACGAGTCACGTCTCTGTTATATGTATGATGGCGTTAATTAATTGTTATAATTTATGATGTGTATTAGAAGACGGATCTTTGTTGCATTACATTTTCATTATGTATGCAGTGCGCAGACTATTTTTGTTGTACTTGCTGACTTTATTATGTCATATACGAGTATGTATGTATGTCATATACTGCGGAAAACAACTGGAAATTGTTTACTACGGATTCTTAAAATGAACACTGTGATGTTACACACAAACTCTAATAATATTTAATTAAAAAAATATATATATGTATATATATTTATATATGCTATTTTGTTTGACAACTTGTTGCCATATTGTAGGTAGCGACACAATCCCGTCGCTGTAGAAATCTTGAGACTTTTGATAAACTACTTGTATTTTTTGCGATAAATAGTTTTGATAATATTCCGTTGATGTTAATCTACAACTACCCAAAGAATTGTAAAGAGACCGAAACAGGTGAAAATCTGAAGATACAAAATCAGGACTATGTCGTGGATGCACACTTCCCTACCAAAATCTCTCAATTATTGCTTAGTCGTCAAAGAAGACCACACACGTCTGGCGTTAATATGATGAAAGACCATTTATTTTCTGTTGATCGATTCATACCGTTTTGTCTAAATTTCTTGCTTGAGTCTAATTAGTTGTTGGTAGTAGAAATCCGAATCGATGGTTTTGCGTTTGGGTAAAAGCTCATAATGAACGAAGCCCTTTCAATCCCACCATACACACAGCGTTACCTTATTGCGTGTTAATCCGGGCTGTGAAGCTATCTAGATATCATTTGAAACGTCTTAAGGGTGGTAGTGATAATAATGGAGGGGGTGGGAGTGTATGATTATATTTCGAGATAACGTCAGAAAAAAAAGGACGCTTTAAACGCAGTCGGGTTTTATATATTTTTTCCACAAGTCACATACATTATTACATATCCTCAAAGGGGCAACCATAATTTAGCCTCACTTAAGTAATATCTATTGCCGTCAATCGGCCATTGTATGACTGTATACGAGTATATACTGTCTGATAGATAACAGTCCGATCCTTTTGCGAGACTTACAGGAAGAGATGGATTGGCCTTATTCTACTGAACCGAGAATTAAATGACGATTATTACTAGTTGTTGATTACATAACCTAATGACTTACCACAGGATTAAAGCAAGTCCCAAGAACGTTGCCCATTGCCTCAGCTAAGAGTGCCACATTGGCGAGAGTGACTACAAACATGACGAATCGGTAAGGATCAGCAGGTTGTCCTGACAAGAAGTATGATGGTATTGAATATACTATACTGTAGACAATCTGTAAAAAAAGAAATAATTAATCTGCAGTTTTTTTGCAATTTTCTGCAATAAATTGCCTTTTGAAGACGGTAAGAGGTCCCTGAACTGGACCTATATTCTCCAGTTCAGCACAGTTCTTGACATTTTATTAAGTGTCTCTTAAAAATTATCTTTGGTTAGATACTGTTAAACAGCAGGATACAATAGTACTATTAAAGCGCCTACGCAATTAATGTGCGCAATCATTTGCATCTGTCTAGTTTTGTACGGCGGTTCCTCATTGGTGCATGATATGTGACATACGTGTCGGTACATTACAATTGTAACTTTCTATCGGTACTCTTCAGCCATTACACGTTTTTTAAAACATCGCTGCTTTTATTTTAATATTATTAGGATACAGTCCGTACAAGTGCATATAATAGCGTAAGAATTTTTTTTGTGAACGATATTCAGTATGAATAATTAATAATCCGCAATGTACGTTAAACAGACCATACTTAAGCCTGAATCTAGTATTAAAGTATTTAATCAATCACCCTGATATAACATGCAATAGATATAGTAACTGACAAATTTTTATATTATAATTATACTTACTAATTTATTTTAATACTATAACTACTAAATTCAAGACTTCAGGACGCATTTAATCATAATATTAGTAATTATTTTCTATGTAATTTTATTATACAATATTATGTCAATATCAAACTTATATTAAACTGCGAATAAGGTTATATAGGGGAATATATATGGTTATATTATATTTATTTTAGATTAATCAGTAATCATGTTTTAAAGTTGTCAATAATTGTGTTCAAATATCATGTTAGTCTTTACTGTCAAAGTTCATATATGATATTATTATGTTAATTATAGTTTTATCATTAAGAAAATCCTGTATATTATGTAACATTGGATTATATATTGTTTTAAATATTATTTCATTATTATCCAATTCTATACTTTAAATTTCATTTGCTTGTTTAATATATATTTTTGTAAACATGAAAAAGCTAATTTCTCGGCTGTGGTCTTTGATCTCTTACTAGCGGAAGGAGTGTCGAGTGTTTCCTGATAAATGTAATCGTTTCTAATATTACATACGTATTTTATGTTTGTTTTGCTTAGCTCCGATAGCATATACTATACATATATATATATATATATATATATATATATATATATATATATATATATATATATATATATATATATACCTGTATATATGACAGCAGCTTTATTACCCGTACGGCTTAGTTTAGCTAAAGGATACGGCCGTCATAAAGTCCGTTTCTACTGCAGGCAAAAAAAGGACAATGACCCAAGTGATGATGACGACGTTGTGTTATGTTTGATACGATAGAGAACAACATATATCTCTAGCAGTCGCTACACATACTTTTTGTTTTATTAATTAATAGTGCGGTTTATAGTAAAGGAGGAGCGATCATTCGCGAATGCGAGCGATCATTCGAAGAAAAAATAGTGTTACTCATTCGTCTGTCATAAAGGTCATTGACTATTTTTCCACCAATAATAAAAACTGATTATAGGAAATATATTTTCACAATTATATATTAGAGTTATAAGGTAAAGCTAACGATTTCTCTTCCTGGAGGCTCTTGCAGGGACAATTTTCTGTATTGGTGTGGGTAGTCTCTCGCTGGAGACCATGGTTACTGCTATGGTCCAGAGCGAGAGTGCATGGGATTCCGACGCTTTGTACTGTGAGACAGTGATGCTTGCAAAAGAAGCGGCGGAAAGAGAATGGGAGAGAGTTAGTACTCTTCCGTCCAGTAGAAGACACAGACGGACAGGGCTATCAATCGCCCTAGCAGAAACATGCCCGAGACGGCGGCACGATGTGTTCCGCGCGCGCCTGTCTAAATATAAGGGGGGGCCCCACACACCATATTGGGGTCACCTTTCTCAAAAGGCGGCCAGGTCTAGCGGGGTACACAGCGAATTCCTCTCTAGGGTACACCTGAGGCCCCGGCCATAAATCCGTTGACAGAACACTGTGTGCTTTTAGTCGTTTCGAGTCCGGCATACCACCTTACCCATTATCCCCGGTAAGGTGATGATCCGTGGGGGTTTTGACACACAAAAAAAAGGGAAATTTGTCTATGGGTTCATAAGTTTCATGGTACATATAATATGGACCTTAACACTTGAACTAATTAAGCATATAACAGGTAATCACTTAAATGTGTACATTACCTGTAAAGGCATGCCGGTAACTAGTAGCGCAGCGTAGTACGTCTTCAGTTTGTACCAGTTGTTGAAGTTTTCCTTCTTTAGAATCGACATCTCCAGAGGAACTAGAAGGAATCAAATAACGGTCCTATTATATACAGATTCTGTTATTTACACATTTCATGAATCTCAAGAACATAATCAACATCAACATAAACAGGAAATATGTTTATTATTGAATTGACTTACATAATTCAAAATGTAAAGTTTCGTGGACATACATATGTATGTACAGTGGACAGTTGAAAATTTCCCTGCGAAGTCAATTCTGGATTTAACATACAGATCATGATTTACTTTAACACAGAATTTCATATCTTATTGCGTATGCGAAGTATGTACGTTTTACAGTATAAGAGTTCCCTCGCTTAGAGCCAAGCCTGGGCCAAGAGGCAGGTTTTGTTTATCATAAAGATCCATTAACATCGGAAGTGAAGGTGTTTGAAAAATTTCAGGTATGGGGAGTGTAAGCAATAATCAAGCAGGTCAGGGTGACCTCCCATATAATTCTAACTGGCTGGTGCCGGGAGTCTGAGACCTCTAACCGAAACCTAAACAATAAAATTATAATAATAAATGACACTTTTACACGACAATATATATATTTTTTTGTCAGTTTAAGCTAGATGAGGCCTGTGTGTCCTAGCTGACTACCCTGAGAAGAAACACCGAAACAAACTCAGAGGTCAAAGTCTGTTTTAAAGATGTACTGGTCAAAAACATATGAGAACCATGCAAGCTAACGTCTGAGATGAGCTTTTGAAGAAAGCACCACCGCTCACTTGAGTGGACCCGTCCAAACAGTGCAAGCATTTATAATATTACTAGACTGTTACCCGCGACTTCGTCTTAACATAAAAGATATTGTTTAGTTTTCAGAATTTATGGTAACTTATTAATTCTGTATTCCTCGTAAAGAAATATCTAGGCTAATTTTAATGAAATTCTTCTACTTTATTAATTGTTAGTTTGTTTTTGTTCATATGTTTCTACTGTTACTGACATATTTTTTGTAAATATGTAAAATTTTTCATTGGTTTTAATTTGAACCCTATTTTTTTCTAAAATAAAAGTAGCCTAAGTTACTCATTATTACATCATCTAAAATCGGTATCGGCACGTACGTACAATATACATACATATATGTATATATTTAGTGTTTTGAGTGTGTAAGTTATAAATAAAAGGATAGGCAGTTTTTGTGATATGTAATTATTATGAGTGTATGTATGATAGTTCAACTATAATATTTTTATATTTAGTCTTATTATAATTTATTTTCGGGATAACATTTATCTGATGATTAAAAAATAATGTTTCCAGCGTTTATGCCCCTTAGAGTCACAGCGTGATGTTTTATAGTCTATAAGCTTTCCCCAATAAACGGATTTGTACTTCTTTAGATTATGATGTGGAATAGGCAAAGCTAATGCTGAAATAGATCCTATTTATGAACACGCTGTCAATGTTAAATTACGCCAGTATTGTTATTGTTATTTTAAGCTTCTACTGTTACTGTGTGTCTTGTAACTATAAAGAAATAAAAACTCTTTACATCTGAATATTATGACAAGTTGATTTATTTTTCGATAACATAATCTTTAATATAAACACTGGTTTTAAAAAGCAAATGTACCTAAGTTGTTTTTAAAATTGACAAATCGTTAATGTGACCTCTGCGTATTAATAAACTCGGAGCTGTTAGCGGTATATTTTTGAAGTTCAAGTTTGATATAACTGTCTCGAATGTTCTTAGATTCGGCGACCGCCCAGTTAGAAAAAAATTAGGTTACAAGGATGAATCGGTACACGAAGGATCTACCTTGGAGATTAATGACCTAATCAATCTGACTGAAGGCGTTTGATTAAAGCTGAAGTGGGTTTTTATTTTTTTTGAGTAATGGTACTTTAAGTAATGGTCAATAAATTATAAGTTTTGCGTGTTAGTGTGTAAGATGGGATTCCGAATTTTGAGATGTACTTAGAATGATTCATACACATTAACTGGTCACAATAAATCTAATAGAATAAACTAATTCAAAAGGTTAAAATTCTCACCCTATATGTTTAATATTATAAATGCGAAAGAAAGTCTATCCGTCTGTTATTTTATCCAGGTTTAGCCATACCGTGGCTAAACTGAAATTATATATAGGGATACTTAGAACTCTGGGGAAGAACATATTTTTTAAAGACTTAACACGCGGGCTAAGCAGCGGGCAGAAACTAGTAAACCATAAAAATGAGGAACACTGTTGTAAAATATCGTGTAAATATGATGTATGTAAGTCATCTAAGTTGTATAGAAGTTAAGTGATCATTAGCAGACTCAATGATTATAGGATAAGCATTTATGACTGTTCCATTTACGACAACACGAATGATTACTTGTTAAGATACAGTTTTATTACATCATTACGTTTCTCTGCCATTGAATAAACTACGTATAGACGAGACATCATAAACTAAAATGTTGCGCAGAACTGTCAATAGGCTACTTGGCTTGCATCAAATATCATGTAATAAATGATTGTATCCTACAGTATTTGGTCTCAGAGTCCGAAATATATCAATTTAATTGAACAAAATTCCAAGTTTCCTTTATAAATTTTATTTAAAAATTTCTGTTTTCATTGGAACAAAGTTCTTTATGGGCGTTGCGGAGGGGTGGCTTGGCGTCCGGCAAGAAAACGTCCGTAACGTTAAAAAAAAAAGCCCGAGTTTTTTTTTGTATAGTCTATGTATGATGACTATACAGTGTCTAATTTATAATCTACGGGATGACTTTTATTATTATTGCAGTTTGCTATTATTATTCATGTAAATGGCTGTTTATTTGTATATTATTATTATATAATTTTATCAATCATTGTAAATATAATAAAGGTGTTAGGATAATTTTTTAAAGTAGTTTTTTTTATTTTTCTTCTAGAAATTTCGTTTCTATCTGGTGGTGGTGTCCCACGACACCACACATCGTTATTCGTTTTTATTTCTAAAACTTATTCAACATTTAAAATCACTGCTTTTGCGTATCAAAATTATTGTGAAGAAGATTCAGGAACTCTTTTAGGCAGTTCAAGTCTAAGATTTACTTCGCTAAATAATTACGTACACATTTTTGTGCCCAAAGTAATCCACTCCTTTCTAGGAGTGTTTTCCGATACGTTTTTGCATTCGCGAATGGTGCAAAAATCATATTTACTATATTTTCCGTGCAAATAATAAAATAGTAAAAGCCATGGTTATTACACTTACTATAAACTTTGAGAAATATGTCGTAGGTATGAATACAAATGCTTGTTTACATATCGCTTGTCAGCAAATGACAGATCTTTACACATGGCGGATAACGCTAACAATATTTAATATTTTTTTAAAAACTTGATTTTTTAATTAAAGTTTTACGTGGTCTGAAGTCACAAAATTTATTTGGTATTGGTTTCCCAGATCAATACATTATAAGATTCTTTAAAAAGTGTCAACTAGTCTAACAACACTACAGTCAACATATAAAAATTATAATCTGATAATGCATAGTGTGTAACTTGAAATTAAACACTACAAAATACAAGAATAATTAAAAATACTGTGTTGTAATGTTTAATTGATAAACTCACACATACTCTTCATTCAACACGCATTTAAATATAATTCACGAAAAATAACAAATAATGTTCTTCATTATACTATTTTAATATCCGCTGAAATGTGAATTCGACTCTTTGCAATCCGACCGGCGCGGCGTCGGCCGCACAAAAATGATATTTATTACAATAATTCTGATTCGTATTTATATCAGTTTTAAAGAAAAAGATAAACTTGTTTTGTTAATCAAGCTAAATATAATATAAACCTGCAAAAAGAAATAATAAAATAGCAGTTATCTGTACTGTTGTGTTAAACTGAGATTGAATTTTTACGATAGTTATAAATTCTTACTGTAGACATCAATTATAATTAGATGATCCAAACATAGTAGTGGGCATACGTCATCCTCACAGGTACCGGTTTAAAATATTAAACGTTGCAAGTCCCTGAACGGAAATGTTTTCTCTATTGGGTCGAATAAATAATAAAAGCAGAAAGAACACATTGGTGGTAGCTCTAGGTTCTCAGTAATAGTATAATAATAATAATAGGTAGCAGAGATCCCTTTTCGGTAAATCGCTTTACACCTGGTAAATCGTTTTACACGGCAAGGCCCGAGTTACGCGAGTATCTAGGCTGTAATGGGTGTCATGTCTTTTTGCTTGAAGGTAGAAAACGATGATTAAATTACAAATCACAGAAGTATGTTTATTGGTAGATCGAATGACAGTGAGAAATGATGTGATTAGAAAACAGTTGTTGTTGGGTTGAAAGAGGCTGTAGTGACAAGAACCGAGAATGGAATGCTGCGTTAGATAAGATATATTGAAGGGTGAGTGAAGATCGACTATGTAAGAGAATTAATAAGGTTTCCGTCAGTATGCGAGTCGGTGTAGGTACTGCCATTATCGGCGGTACACTGAAGAACAGCAATATTAAAAGCACAGGTAACCAACGAGCCTGTATGAAAGGGCTGACGAATGTGGAAGACTGAGTTGCATGTATATCAGGATCATAGCAATAGGCGTTCTACTATCTACACTCTATTATATACGCCCTATTCTTGTCTAAGGTAGGCAGATCCTAGACGGGATCCTAGATCATATCTAGTCTAGCCTATACCTAACGCTTTAGTAAACCTGCTTTGTTTTAACAAAAAAAATACTATCGTGATGTAGGGACTACTTGGTTATCGAGGGATCACGGCGCTTCGGTTTTTTTTTTTTTTTTTTATAATATAGGTGGACAGACGAACAGACGGGTCACCTGATGGTAAGTGACACCGTCGTCCATGGACACTTGCAACTCAAGAGTCGCAAGTGCGCTGCCCGCCTTTGAGGGTGATGAGGGATAGGGGATGCAGGGAGCGGAAAGAAGAGAGGAGGGATGAGGAGATGGAAAAAGGACAAAGGAGATGAGGAGAGAGAAAAGGGGGGCGGGGGAATTGGGCCTCCGGAAACCTCACTCAATTAGGGGAAATGCAACGCAAGCGTTACTTCACAACCGGTTTTCTGTGAGGCCGTGGTATCGCACCGGTCGAGCCGGCCCATTCGTGCCTAAGCATGGCTCTACCACTGAAGAAATTTCTAGCCCTTCCATAGTCTAGTTCTAGTTCATTAGTTTTTTATTACATATTTATAGTTTTTGAATTTTACTATTTGTTGAATAAATCCCCTCTATTTTTTATAAATTTTTACTATTGGAGACTTAGACATTTCAAGCTTACTATTTTATTGGCTTGACTTTCTTTTGCACAATAAAAAATAAAAGACCGTTTCGTTCGGGTTCGATCTCCGTACAGGAGAACACTTTGTGTAATCCTAAAATAGTTTTTCTGAGTCGGGGTATTATTTGTGTCCGTTGTTTGAATGTTTGTAAAGTCCCCCGAAACACAGGAATTAATCCCAGTGTGGGCGTCGTCTTAAAAAAGAACTAGAAAGGGTGAACGGATATAGCTACTATTTTAAATATTAGATACAGTCCGGATATGGTTTTAGGTAAAAAAAGTTACCTGGAAGTAGGCTTATAGCTACATGCATTTAAATGGCAACAATTATAGATTTTATCATCTGACTCTGGCTATTAACCTCTAAATAATATTAGGTGTACAAATAAGTTTTGATGGGTTTACAAAAGATGGCATAACTAGTACTACATCGCATCGAACTATCTTGAAACGTACGTATTCATGTTAAAACGTGACCATTTTCCTCTCATAGTACGTTTTATTTCGTTAAAGCGTAAACGACACGCATTTTTATGCTACAACTTTTGTCAACTTTTGTGCCAACTAAACAACATTATCGGGAAGCACTGCGTTTTTGCTTCAACTTGAAGAAAAGTGCAGCTGAAGGGCATCGACTGCTATGTGTAGCGTATGGAGAGCATGCTCTGAAGAGAGGCCAGTAAAGTTCGAAGCTAACTAACCAAATCAGGGATCTTCTGGCACCTTATCAAAATGGTAAGTTGCTAGTTAAGTGACATGATAAAATTTCTACAGTAATCTTCAGTATTGTATGCTTATTCAATCAAAAGGAATCAAACATAGTACATGTGCAAGATGAGTTTTGTTATAAATACATGTAAAATACGAACAGTAAATTTTAATATAATTTCGTGTAGATTAAGGGCAGCCCCGGTCAACATCAATCTATGCTCAGACATTTACGCAGATATGTAAATATAGGTATATAATTAAAATAATAAGTATAATTATCATAAAATGATGTACATAGGTATATAATTATTATTGGTCAAATGAGGTTCCGGTTTACGGTGGCATCCATATTAATCTGACCATCTAATACACCCAAAGATGAGACATACTTTAATATTAAATATTTTTACGTCTCACAGACACGGAACAATCGCCAGGAGTATACCTCCGGGATGATCCACTCTTCGGAACACACCTACAGAATCAGTCAGAACTTCGAGTGCACAGCGCAGAAAAAGCGGCCTTCTATTTAGATGCTGCGTTAGCCACCAGAGGTACTAGAGAAGAAGGAAAGGACAGTCATCTTCTTTACACACTTCATGTGTACCAATACAGCGTAGGAGGCAAAGGCGCAGGTAAAGTATATTTCAAGACATACCGTAGAAGTTATTGCCGGAAACAGTAGAGATAGAGAAGCCTTTATTTATCACGAAAAAAAGTAGCCTATATTTTCCAAATCTCAAGCTATTAAGAAAACCGAACAACCTGTTCTTCATATTTTAACAAAATGGAAATTCAGGTCCAGATTACTTTATTTTAGTAAATTCAGCAATTCTATTATAAAATTAAAACATCAGTAATTGAAAACATTCTCACATTTGTCTCTTTGTCCGCAGTTGCTGGGGGACGCAGCCGCTTACATTTAATCGACCTAGGCAATTCTGAAAGAGGAAAAACAAATGGCGGAATACCACTATCCGGCTTAGGAAATATATTACTAGCTATTTTTAATGGACAAAGACATCTACCCTATAGAGACCACAATCTCACTCATGTATTAAAAGAATGTCTGGGATCTCTAACATGTCATACTGCTATGATTGTCCATCTTTCACCAAATTCCCAAAATTATTTAGACACATTAACAACTCTACAGTTAGCGTCACGAATACATAGGCTTAGGCGAAGGAAAGTGAAATACTCATCCAATAATAATGCTGGATCTGGAGGTAGCTCCGGTGAAGATCCTTCAAAACCTAGTAGTAGTGAACCAGACCCATCCAGTAGTGATTTATCTGCCGATACAGTTATCTACGTAGGTCCTTTGGATGATGCTACAGATGGAGAACATCCACCAGTATATATCCCACATATAAATTCCGGTGACAACAGATGTGTCATGAGTAAAGCATTGCGAGGTTCAGTAGCAGAACAAAAACATAGGTCTTCGTTATCCAAAGTTATTGAAGAAAAAAGTCCTGTTCATAAATTGTACGCTTCTCCTAAAGCATCCCCACTAAAGACATTACAGCCGAGTCATACCCCAAAATCATCGCCTGTACATTCAGCAGCATCAAAGTCTACGCCACTGAAAAAAATAGGTGCAAAACATATACGGATGATGTTAAGAGTAACAGTGATGAGCAGTGGATTGACGGCCCAAGGATATCAAAGTCAAAATTAGTTGAAGCAACACATATAATCAAAGAGACACAGAGCAACAAACGGGAAACCTGGATTGATGGTCCAATGCAAGAAACAAAAGCAACATTAAAACATCATCCACACCCCCAGCTGGAGTCTGTTCCTGTACAGCTCAACCCAATACCTCTTAGCAGAGTTAGCAGCATTACTGGACCAAGATTTATGCCAAACTCAAGAGAAGCTTGCTGAAACCTTTGGAGTGACTCAACAAACGATTTCAAACCGTCTCAAGGCAATAGGTATAGTGCAAAAAAGGACATTGGGTTCCGTATGAACTCAAGCATAGAGACGTCGAACGCCGTTTTTTCACGTGCGAATAACAGCTCCAAAGGCAAAACCGGAAGAGTGTTTGCATCGAATAATGACGGGAGACGGAAGGTGGATCCAGTACGATAATCCAAAGCGCAGAAAATCGTGGGGTAAGCCCGGCCATGCCTCAACTTCAACGGCCAAACCGAGTATTCATGGCAAGAATATAATGCTGGGCATCTGGTGGGATCAACTCGGAGTTCTACTATGAGCTACTCCAGCTTAACGAAACTATCACTGCGGAACGTTATCAACAATAATTGATGCATTTGAGTCGAACATTAAAGCTTAAACGTCCCCATTTGCCAAAAGACATGACAAAGTATCTTAAAGCACGACGACTCTCGGCCACATGTTGCTAAAGTTGTCAAGGAAACTTTGGAGGCACTGAACTGGGATGTCCTACCTCACCCGCCGTATTCGCTAGACATTGCTGCTTCGGACTACCACATGTAGTGGTCAATGGCTCGCTGTCTGAGCAGCACTTCACTTCTTGTGAAAAATTGGCTCGATTCTTGGATCGCCTCAAAAGATGAGGAATTTTTTAAACGCGGTATCCGTATGCTGCTTGAAAGATGGGCAAAGGTAACAGAAAGCGATGGGCAATATTTTAAATGATATACATTGTACCAGTTTTTCCCAATCAAAATTCATAATAAAAAAAAAATACTTAAAACTTATTTGTACACCTAATACATACATATGTATATAACGAACGCCAAAAGAAGGCTATGTCTACACTTAACATAATAACTTCTCACACATCTCACACACAGCTGTGATCTCTCTAACTAAGCAGAGACTTTTTGTCTTTTTCGCTTCTACCATATATAAAAAGTCACCTTTATATTCGATTGAGCAAAAGGGTTATGTTTTTTTAAGTGCATGTTTGTGTATTTGTTGTATAAACGTACATATGTATGACGATTCTTTGACATGCCCTACAGGCTAGACGGCTTAATAGTTTTTAACACGTGAGGTGTGGTTTGAATTCTCCTAATAGTTGGAGTGACCTAGGATATAAAATTTCGAGACACACTCAGTTTAATGCAATACTAATTTAATTAAATTTAACTAACCTGCAATTCAAAGAACAGTAAAACAGGAAAATTTAAATTTAAAAAAGCAAAATAACTACCTCAGCTTGTATCATTTAAGTAATTCGACTTTCAACTTCTCACATTTAAATTTTTTTTTCTTGTTATATACAGACGATCAGACTGGCGATGAGAGGAGTATGGCCTCCGGTACCCACACTCACTCAGAAATACATTTTAAGCATTGTTAGCCTACAGGTTTTCTGGCCGTGGTACTACTCCGGCTCCGGCATTGCTCTCCCACGGTAAAAGTTACTGATACTATTTTGTTTCCTTAATAACATACGAACAATATTATCAAGTATGTACATTTTTCAATGCTTATAGTTGTGTAAAAGTCTTATAGCTGCCGTATTGTTTGTGGCGCATGTCATTCATACTTGACTGTTTAATACTGGATGTTGGAATGACCTATTTCACTGTTGCACTGTTCAGAGCATAATCACGATATCAAGTTAATAATGAAGTAAAACTTTCTGTGTATAAGGTTTTTATATTGATATCTTATTGGTTTTATTGATCAAATGTATGATTGATATTCAATCTTAAAAAAAAGGACAATTAGAAACCTTATTAGACCCTTATTAGTAGAGAAACAATAATAAAAAACTCAATTGTATCACTAACTTATTCTTTTTTGATGACATTATCTCGAAATCGTATACACAGTGACAACCGTAACGTGTCGAAATCCATCAAGCCCCCTAGACTTTTTTTATAAATACTTACAAACATACATTCGAAACACATAACCCTCCTTCTTGTGTTTTAAATAAAAAAGCGAGGAGTTCATAAATGATACAGGTAAAATGTTCTTAAAACTTACTTTTTAGCACAGCAGGCATTAGTGAGGTGTAACTAAGGTAGACAGTAGACACGAGCAAGAACCCTAAGTTGCTGAAAGTCTTGGACGCGTCGCTTCCAGCGTGTTGATACAGAAGACCAAGAAGAATGCCTATAACCATGTGCATGAACAATTTCAGGTGTGAAACTGTCTGTGGAAAAAAATATATATTTTAGTTAGAAATATTCCCGCCATCACTTAGTTCGAGTTATAGGAATGCGACTTTGACTTGCTTGAACTATTGCTTGTACTCCTCAATCCACCATATATCCAGAAAATATTGTACACATGTCTTTATGGTTTTATTGTTTTGGAATATTTCCTTATATTTCATAATGACTCAGTCAATAAAGATATACCAACTAGCTACAATTATATAATATCTATCAAAAATGATAAATTATATGAATATTATGATGAACTATTGAAACTGTACTGTTGTATCATAGCGATATTTAATATGGGGCTGTTCCATTAGTCACTACCAGATGTCTTTCCTAGTAGGGAATAGTGGACTTTTTATTTCCCTCTTCTCTGCCACAGTCTCTGGTTGGGTTGAGTGAAACTTATTTTTTTTTTATAATATAGAGACACAGACGAATAGACGGGTTACCTGATGGTAAGTTGCAACGGCCGTGCATGGACACTTGCAACTGAAGAGTCGTAAGTACGCTGCCCGCATTTAAGGTTGGTGAGGGATGGGAAATGCGATGAGGAGAGTGTTGAGAGGGGGGATGAGGAGATTGGAAAGAGGAAAATGGGGATGAGGGGAGAGGAAAGAGGAGAGGGGAGTTGGGCCTTCGGAAACTTTCAGGTGTCCATGGACGAAGGTTGTCACTTCCCATCTGGTGACTCGACTGTTCGTCTTTACCCCTATATATACATATATATATTTTTTTTTAAACTCCAGCATTATTTTTAACATAGAAACAATGGACACAAAGAACGCCTAGACTAAGGCAACTATTTGTGGATCACAAAAAATTAAACTCGTGTGAGATTCGAACCCACGACCCCTGGTTCAGCAGTCAGGGTAACTGACTAATAGACCAACAGGCCAGTCAAGCCACACATGGAAATGTTTGATGTCAGACGTGCGTCACAAAAAACTCATGTAACCGGACTAGCAGCTTATTCAATTTATATATTTTATTCTGAGTAGAGCATTGAACGCATATGTTAATTTAGTGTTTGTTTTGCGTAATCATAGTCTCTTAAAGCTCATTTTAGTTTTCACGGTTCCGTACGTAACACTCGTTCGTGCGACCATCCATCAAATCCATTATTAATCAATTTTGAATGTTGCTCTCATTTTGGCGCAATTTTCATAAACTCTCATTCAGTAATGCCTCCCCGAAACCACGTTACAAAGAACTTATAACATTCACGTAGGTACTTTAAAATGTGTAACATAAGTATATTGCTTACAAATATAAGGTTCCTGCTTTTTTTTTTAAATAAAATATAAGTGTTCCTTTTTTTATACCAGCTGTACACTCTCGTCGTGGTACCGCGAGGTACGACGAGTGCGAGAGTGTGTGTACACGCTAAACTCGCTTCGTCTCGTTTTGTCTCGTCTCACCTCGCCTGCTCTTCTGAGTACGTTTTTGTGCGCGAGTCAATTGGTCTCGCTTCTGGAAAGAATCTATTAGAGAGATCTTCTCAGAGCTGCTATATACCATACTGAATTAACGGAAGTGTAAAGGGTCGCACTCGTCACTCGACTTTTGTGCTCTCACCGGAGCGTGTACAGTCGCCATTACAGTGATAAATCAGTACCAATTAAATACATGTGTTTATAAAATATCTACTAGAACACTATTGGTCGCAATGACGTATAAACACACTTACATATAAATATATTATTCATTATTGTGTATTAGTGTATATATAATATGATATTTATAATATACAGATTACATCAGTCAGGGTTTTCTTACATATATCAGTGGCAAATCAACATCCAACCAAGTGACAAAATGTACACACATACCTACCTACAAGAACGTGTTTGTGTGTCTTTACACGGAGTGGTTTTTATTGTTAACTTTACACATTGCTTTTGCCAATCTTTAACCGATGATATCTTTAAACTACTAAAATACATTACAACTTTGTTTTTTTTTTTCTGTCATGTCATTTTTTTCTGATATGGACTGCCATCTTTCAGAAAATATATATATATAGCGCTCAGTTGAGGGCGATAGGTTTGCCCTTGTTACGTAAGCGTTTAATATGCGTCTGCTTGCCCCTACGGGAATATAAGCGTGAGTGTATGTGATTATATAAGATTTTTTTACGACTTGATTCTCTTCGTGTTAATCATCACCATAACACAACTTTAAATATATTTAGACATATATATTAATACATGTTTTACTGGTAAAGCGATTGGTCAAATATATTTGGGGTCGATGTAGTGTGAAGGTTAATTGCATGAAAGTTTTGGCTAGTTCACTTATCTAGCCGGCTGCTAGATGATATCGGATGCTCTCCATTTTGGTAATGTAGTCTTTAAAAAACGAAAAAAAAAAAGAAGAAGGGGTACTGCAAGTCTTGGATAAAATAAAGTGAAACTGCAATAGATCGCATCTCCTGGGTTGTGTACTACAATGACCTTAAATGCCTGTGACTGGAGCGGCCACTAGGACATTAACACCTGCGGGCTCAATACGCGACTATTGATATTACAAAATACATTGAAAAAGTTGCAGTGACATCAAGCTGCCTCCTTCCTGTCAGTGCTCAATCTTCAGTCGTCTATATTTAATTTCATTGTTTTTATTTATTTTTTACAATCTTAAATTATAGTGTCATATATTTTTAACTACTAATCAAATCGTTTTTGTATCTGTAATTATATTCATTAAATACGTACGTACCTATCACGAATATTAGAAACGCAGACACGTTTTCTTGACACGGTTGAAAATTGTTTTAAATGTCAGGCTTTTTATAGAAGATCACGGTTTAATTTAAATAATTATTGAGTTTATATAAAGTAAAGTTAACTTTATAAGAATCTATATCATATATTAACACATACATCCATAAATATACTCCATCCCGAACGTTCCCGAACGAGAACGCCTAACCAATGCGAAGCCTTACCACTTAATGGGAAAATTTAAAGTATATTGAATGGGAAAGGAAAGTTAAAGGTTGGGTCAAGCCTACTGTTCTCATCCTGGCACTTAGGGAGTTACATTGGGAGAATTGGGAGTATATTGAAAGAGAAGACAATGTTGGGCAAGGAACATTGCTTATTTAGATGGACTTGTATAGTAAATGTAAGCAGCATAATCAGGGTCACATGGCTAGTAACTCTTAGTGGCTGATGTCACGAGGCCTCTAAACGAAGTCAGAACTCGAGCCGTAACCATAAGATACTTTGAACCCATGCAAGACATATATAAAATTGCAAACAAGTAAATGTTTTAATTTAAAAACTTATTGACTCTATCAAATTGCACGTTTCCTGTGTAAAATATATGTTTTTGTTGATCTGTCGTATACTGCCCAAGGAAAATTTGCACAATAATAGTTCAGCTTATACTGGAAAATAATAACTTGATTTATTTCGCAAACTTAATAATAAAAACAAAAAAAAAAATTGAATGAAACCTACTCAAAATACCAGTGACTTGGTGGGTAGCTTAATTAGTGTTGATTCAACTGTTTCCATATGTGAAATATCTAGATATCACGTAACATGATCTTTATAAGATAATTTGTCCTTGAAATACTTGCGTTTGCCGGGGAACAGTATATCACAGCATTTTTTTCGGCCCATTCGTGCCTAAGCATGTCTCTAAAACTGTATAAATATTATATTTGTTAAAATATTTCAGTAATTCTTATTTTATACCGACTCAGAAAATAAGGAGGTTCTAGTTATAGTTGTTGAGCGATTTTCATTACTTTTATTCGAAAGACCTGCGGTGGTTCCATTGTAACCAGGACTTAGAAGAGCGTATTGAGCGTATATATCTATATTGTTCGTAAGTCCATTATCTGTTTATTAATTAAATTGGTTGGCAAGTTTTAAATTTAAACAAAATATTATTATTATTATAATAAGACAACTCCCGCACTAGGATTAATTTCTGTATCGCGATAGACTTTACAAACATTCAAATAACGTACACGAAGAACACCCAGACTCAGAGCAACCATTTGTAGACTACCCAAAGCGTGGTCCCGTGTAGGGATCGAACCCACATACATTGATTCAGACTAAAGGCAGCAAGCCTTTTTAAGTGAATATAATATTCGTGATTATTTTATAGTGACACGTATTAATATGTTAGCCATCATCACATATTGTTTGCATTTTAATTAGTTCATATTAAATAGCCAGTACAAAACAAGAAAAGTAGGTATCACTCAACATTTGCACTAATTAAAGAGCAAATGGGGCCATGATATCATAAATATGTAAATTCAAGTGATTCTTGTTTTGACTACTGTGTGATACAAAACAAAGATATCTCGCGAAAAAGAAACGATTCCTTTAAAGATTTTGTAACAGACTGAGAAAAATAAGCCGCACAGCGCAAATACAAATTTACTAACCAACGAACTTTGTCACTAGGTCATTCGGAAATTTCACTATTATGTTGTAAAGTGTAAATGGTACAAGTTAACATGTTATGTTTAGAAGAATAATTCACTATATAAGAAAAGCAAAAAGCAAAAAGTAATATTTGGAGGGCGAATCGAGACCCGGTAGCATCGTCATGATACGGTTAATTATGTGCATTTATGGGTTAAGAGTAGTTAGGAAAGTTTTAAACAGAATTCCTTATACTGCTTTAGACACTCAAATAGATAAAATATGATTCTATAAACAAGTACAATGATTTAAAATGTTTTGTTGTTTTTAAATGAAATGCTTGCAACTCAGTGGCAAGAAGTAAATAGCTACTAGTTCTAGTCAGTATCATATTTGTAGCCTAGTAAAACTGTTAAAGATTATGTTAAATATAGTCATTTTCAAAAAAAATGCATGTTTAGAATTTCAATTGAGTCTCATTTCAAATATTTATTGGCTCTTCTTTCCTGTGTCGATCGGTGAAAGCCTGGAATTCACTACCAGCGCACTTGTTTCCTTGCCACTTTGATACCGGGTCTTTTAAGAGGGGCGTGAAAAAGCATCTCACCAGGCCGCCATAGCATGGGTCACTATGCTGCTTTGACTAAACATTTTTTTTTTTTTTTTTTTTTTTTTTATGCGATAGGGGGCAAACGAGCAGACGGGTCACCTGATGGTAAGTGACTACCGCCGCCCATGGACACCCGCAACTCAAGAGTCACAAGTGCGTTGCCGGCCTTTTAGGTAGAGGTACGCTCTCTTCTTGAAGGTTTGAAGGTCGTATCGGTTCGGAAATACGGCAGGCGACAATTTGTTCCATAAGCTGGTTGTGCGAGGCAAAAAGCTTCTGGAGAAGCGCACAGTGGTGGAGTGCCAATCGTCCAGGTGATGGGGATGGATATTTTGTCGCGTAGGACGATGGCGGAAACCAGCAGCCGGTATAAGTCCGAACAATTCCTCTGAACACTCCCCATGATACAAGCGATAGAGGATGCAGAGTGAAGCTACATCTCTACGCAACGCCAAGGTGTCAAGTCGATCAGAAATATCTTGGCAGTCGATGATGCGAGTCGCTCTCCGTTGAATGCGGTCAAGAGGCAGAAGTTGGTACTGGGGTGCACCTGCATAGAGATGAGAACAGTATTCCATGTGCGGCCGAACCTGCGCCTTATAAAGTTGCAGGCGGTGGGCCGGAGTAAAATACTGTCTCGATCTGTTTAGCACACCAAGCTTCTTCGAGGCTAATATGGCCTTACTCTCTAAGTGACCGCGAAACTGGACTTCGCTTGATATATCGACGCCAAGGATTCCGATACTGGCTGATGCAGTTAGGGAAGTGCTCTCAAATTGAGGTGATACGACCAATGGCATCTTTTTAGCGGTGAACGCGCAAACCTGTGTCTTCGTGGGGTTAAATTGGACTAGGTTAAGTCGACCCCAATCTGAAACTTTTGATAAAGAAGTTTCGATTTCAGACACAAGTTTGGATCGGCTTTCGATGACGTTTACCCGAGAAATGTTGGCGCGGCCGGTGTAAAGGGCATCACTCGTGCTATCGTCTGCATAGCAATGGATGCTGCTAATCTGCAGCATGTCGTTGATATGCAGAAGAAACAGCGTGGGTGATAGCACACAGCCTTGTGGGACACCAGAATTAACAGACTTGGAGTCGGAGCATGCACCGTCAACAACGACCTTGATGCTTCTGTCTGTAAGAAAACTGGTGAGCCAATTGCACAGTTTCTCGGGAAGCCCATAGGAAGGAAGCTTCGCAAGGAGCGCTTTGTGCCAGACCCGATCGAAGGCCTTCGCCACGTCCAAACTAACGGCCAACGCTTCCCCCTTGGTCTCGATCGCCTGTGCCCACCGGTGAGTCAAGTATACGAGAAGATCACCAGCTGAACGACCCTGACGGAAGCCGTATTGTCGATCATTGAGGAGCTGGTGGTCTTCTAAGTACCGGAGGAGCTGGCAGTTAACAATGGATTCCATTATCTTGGAGAACAAGGAGGTGATGGCTATGGGTCTGTAGTTGGACGGATCCGAGCGATCTCCTTTTTTAGGGATTGGGTGCACTAGAGCTGTCTTCCATGAGTTCGGGACTACGCCAAGAGAGTAAGAAAGCCGATAAAGGCGCGTTAAAACCGGTGCTAACTCTGGAGCACACGTCTTCAGCACGATAGGAGAGATTCTATCGGGCCCACTCGACTTATGAACGTCGAGGGATAGAAGCGCTCTACGCACTGCCCTTTGTGTAAACCGGACTTCCGGCATGCGGGTCTCGCACTGCGGTATGGTCGGCGGTGCGTTTCCCCCGTCGTCCAGGGTCGAGTTGGACGCAAAGAGTTTGCCCAGAAGATCGGCTTTTTCTTTAGCGTCGTGGGCCAACGAATTATCTCCTATGCGCAGAGGTGGAAGGGATGGCTTACAAAAGTTCCCCTGGACAGCTTTGGCAAGAGACCAGAATGCACGAGTTCCGGAGGGGAGACTAACTAGTCTCTCGCCAATTCTGCCGATGTGAGCCGACTTTGCCGAAGCAATTACTCTTTTGAGGGACCTGGAGGCAAAGTTAAATTGCTTCTTTAATGTGCTGGTCTTTACATCCCGTGCTGTCGCTGCATTAGCCCATGCTTGGTAACATTCCTGCTTTCGGCGGGACGCCGCTTTGCAGGTTCGACCAAACCAAGGCTGGGACTTGCCACCTGTGGGAATCAGGGAGAATGGAATGAAAAGTTCCATACCCTGAAGCACAACATCCGCGACAGAGTCAGCAACGACATTGGGATCATCCGGCGAGAAGCAAACCTGCCTCCATGGGTAGGATGCAAAGAATGTTCGCATTCCATCCCAGTCTGCTGACCTATAGTGCCATACGCGGCGACTGCCTGTTACTCGCGGCCGCAGCGAGTGAACGAGTGGCACTATACTCCTAATCAGGCAATGGTCCGAAGAACCAAGAGGGGCCTCAACGGATACTTTGTAGCCGTCAGGATGTGAGGTCAGCAGAAGATCCAACAGTGAAGGCACGTGCACATGCAATAAGGATGGTGATCACCACTCTTGGACTCCACTTATTGCTTTCCATCAGGCAAAGTGGAGTCACTATGGTTCGCTGATATAAAAAAAGTATCGTTAAACCTTCAGGTCTAAATATCCTTTGTTTAATCTTATAATACTCAGGAATCTTATAATAGTTAGAGGACTCGGACTTCGGAGAAAGTTCGCGTTAAAGATACGAGACCCTGACTTGCTTGAGCCATTGCTTATACTCCCCAATCCATCGGTATAAACAACATCTCTTTCCTTCCTTTTCCATACTCTCTTTCCTAACAATATACCTCAAATTTTTGTGCCTAGTGGATTGCGGCAACAGGCTTGCCATGTACACGTTGCTCCACCTGCATATCTTGTGACATTTTGGGTAAAGGGGTTGGACCTCTCAGCAAAAATACCTTCGAGTTACAGGTATGCGACTCTGACTTCTTTGTGCTGTTGCTTATACTTCCCAGTTCATTCTTTCCATTGCGACTTAATTATCTCATTTTAAAAAGAGTTCCTTTAGTTTCTGGCTTGTTCTACTCCATAGCATCTACGTATTGGAACAAGCAACTAGCTTTATGACTATCAATGTGGTATCAATATTTTTATTTAGGCAGAGACGCTTTAAAATGGCCTATGTTGTAAGTAAGACCTCTAGCAATACACCTGTTAAAACTGAATTTAATTTCATGCAGTAGTTTTTGCGTGATCCGTGTACAAACATACTTACAGAAAGGCAGACACAGAAATAAAAATTCAAAAAACTGTTGTTTTGGCTTCTGTTGCTCTAATAAAGCAAAAATAAATTAATTCAAATTAAATATCTATATTTCATAAAACTGCTCAACAATTAATAAAAATCGTCTTATTAAAAAAACTAAAATGTAGATCAATACACACAGCCTCACCGCAATTATAGGTTACCTTGTCAAATGTAAAATATTATTAAAAAGATGAAATAATTAAATAACTGCCTGTGTTGATCTATAATCGCCCGTTTTCAAATGGTTGAGAATTATGAGAAAAAGTCGGTCAACAAACTCATGACCACACTTTTAAATCACTAGATAGGTATTACAAAATTTATTTTTCAATATATACTATTATGTTGCTAAAATCAATTAAACTAAAATTAGGATATTAAAATAAGGTAATTAGGAGGGAAATGAAAGAAAATAAGCAACATATTACCTCACATCACATTGTACTGATTATTTGAAATAGCCTGTGAACTTCTAACAGTTCAATCCCAAGCACTTCTATCTTACATGTAATCCACCTCTAAGAATAACCTACAAGCACAACTTTCGTTTTACAGTGGACTTAAATTTATTTAGTCTTACTGTTTGTATATTATCAGGGATTTTATTATAAAATTACACACATTGACCTAGAAACGACTTGTTAGTTTTTTGGAGCCTGGAGAAAGGTACAACAAATTTATGTTTAGTACGTGTGTTATAGACTGTATTTCACTTTTTAGGGTTCCGTACCCGAAGGGTAAAACGGGACCCCATCACTAAGACTGCTATCCGTCTGTCACAAGGCTGTATCTCATGAAACGTGATAGTTAGACAGTTGACATTTTTACAGATTATGTATTTCTGTTGGCGCTATTGTTATAGCGCTATATTTATTTTATTCTGTTTTTTAATATGTATTTGTTGTTACAAATACATATTAAAAAACAGAATAAAATAAATATTTAAGGGGGCTCCCATACAAAACACGTGATTTCTTTGCCGCTATTATATATCATGGTACGATACCCTACGTGTGTGTGTGTTTTTTAATAAAGTGACCTTTATTTTAATGAAAGTAAATTAAGTTTTTATAGATATACTGCCATGCCACCGTCCGTCATTATGTTTATCTCTTTGGATTTCTGTCTCAATGAATAACGACTATCTACATAATAATTGCTCGAAGGGCCCTCCTCTGCAGCACAAAGACAGACGGAATATCAGAGACATTGCCACACAGTAAAATACCATACGACATTTACTATGAAAATAAGAAAAGAGGACTAATTTGGCTGTTTCAGTATCAGTCAGTTCACGAATTTTATTGATTTATTTGATTGATTGTATGTCTCTAAAGTCCCTTGCTACACAGAAATAATTTGAAAGTGGTATATTTTGGAGTATCAACATTATTTATTCCGACTCGATATTTAAAAATCCAACTTACCCAGTCTCTATATTGATGTAAAATGCATCTTTTAAACAATTTCCCAAACTTGTACAATTCATCAGGCGGGTTGACTATAACTGAAGTTTTTCCTAGAGAGATCGCTTCGATTTTCTTTTCGGCAGCTGGAGGTAAGGTCACGGTATTCATTGGCTCGTGGCTGGAACATTTTTCTGCTAAGAGTTCGTTGAACTTGCCATATTCACCCGTTGCTATTTCCAGAACTGAAAGCAGCATACACAATTTAAAAGGGGAAAAAGTTTCTTCTTCTTTCTTCTAATTATATTTAGTACTAGCTTTTGCCCGCGTGGTATTTAACAAAAAAGTTCAGTTCACAGTTTTCAATTTGGTATTAATTGGTTAGTTGGTTTTATTTTTTTTTTCTGTATGGTCCTATTTTTTTTTTGTAAAATAAAAGTAGCCTTAGTTACTCCTTGTTACATCAGCTATCTGCCAGTGAAAGTCCCGTCAAAATCGGTCTAGCCATTTCAGAGATTACCCGAAAACAAACAGACAGACAGACAGACAGACAGACAAACAAAAATTAAAAAAATAATCGTTTTGGTATATGTACCGTGTATACGTCCATATGCACTTAGTAAAAAGCGGTTATTTTAATATTACAAACAGACACTCCAATTTTATTTATTTGTATAGATTAAGTAGCCGTGTGGTTCACGGTGGAGTACAATAGGGCTACCCTATCTCTTCCCGGTGGTGACGTAAAAGGCGACTTAGGGATCGGACTGTTATCTATCAGACAGTATGTATACAGTCCTACAGTGCCCGGGAGATGGCAACAGGCTTGCCACCTACTACGTTAGTGGGACCAAATTTAAGTTGCTCAAATATTTGTGTTTAATACACCTCTGCCTACCCCTTAGGAGATACAGGCGTGAGCGTATGTATGTATGTATATATGTTTTATTATATTTAATTATAATATATATGTGCCAATTTTGTTTCATAAAATTTGTTGCCATTTTGTAGGCAGTGGCATAATCCTGTCGTTGTAGAAATCTTGGGATTTTTGATCTCAAAATGCGAGATGTTGTTTTGACAGTCCTCTCTTACCTAACACTGCCAAAAATTCTAAAGAGACCAAAACAGGTGAAAATCTGAGGGTGCAAGGTCAGGCCTATATGGTAGATGCAGTGACTTTTACAATTTTCGTAGTGTTTTAGTTTAGTTTTGAGTGGCTAAAGATAGATAGACAGATTTTGTGTGTGGACACCCCCATGGATTGTCACCTAACCGTATTAAATACTAAAGCCGTTTTAATACTATCTCAAGGAAAATAACGAAAAATTTAAATTCATATATCAAATCAATGCGGACGTAAAACTAGACAACCTGTTTAAAAATAATATATCTGAATTACGTTGAATGATACTACTAATTATACTACATCAAAGGTTATAACATCGATCATCGATAATATGGAGATTTTAATATTTGAAATCATGACGCTGGAACTGTTGATCTTTATCACAAAATATTATGTAGTCTAGATAGCAGAACAGCAGCGCAAACGCAATCTTGCACATTTTATATTGATTTTTGTATACATTAAATGTTCTCTTACCGATGATAGAATGACGATAGTAACGATGATAGAAAATAGCAATTTAACTTACTGTAATCGGCCGGATTATGGTACCTAGGACATTGAAGACCAACTGCTGCTAAATATGGGACAGTTTCGTCGCTTGGACCAGAGTATATGCACATGCCTTCAGCTAGTATGTACACCTGTAGACAAACAAAACTTATTTTTGCGACGTTTGCTTTGAAGTTTAATTTTAAATAATAAAATAATAATAATAATTTAATTAATCTGCCAATTCGAAGTATTTTACATCATACCTATTGTGTCCTAAGCAGTAGAATGAGTTCATTATGTTTCTCTAGAGCCATGTCGATTTTGTCAGTAAACGTCATAGAAAGTCATTAAAGTAAGTGACTTATATTTCTTACACTTACCTGGTCAAACAGAGAATATATTGAAGCAGGGGGTTGATGTATCGTGCAGATTATAGTGCGTCCGTTCCGAGCTAGGCTTTTAAGCATGTTCATGCATTGAGAAGATGTTCTACTGTCCAGCCCTCTACAAAACAGAAGCTGCGTTAGGCTCACAATAAATAAATTGAACTGAAAGACTACAGGAGTAATGAAATGGTTTTAAGTTGGTATTTAAGGTAGGTGATTTGATTATATGTATCGATTTCACGTTTTAACTTCTTAACAGATCATATTTTTTGCACACATTTTGAAAGGGTACATACAAACAAATAGTCGTTAAAATAAAAACAACACGATTGCCTTATAAACTTTAAAATGGCGAGATACGGTCGCAATAATAGTAAAAAAATATATACCCAATGTCATTTGGAATTTAAAGAACGAAAAAGATTTATTCAGGCCCACACACACACATATAAATAAAAAATATAACAATAAAAAACATATTAGATCTGAATAATAAAATAAAACAATATTAATTAAAGTAAAATGAGGTACGGATACTAATGATACTTCAAAGATTCTAATCTGTTCAGACATTTACAATATATGGTAGAATATAGAGTCACATACAAACTATACAACTCTGACACATTACACTTTTTTTAACAGACATGTAATTAATTGGCGCGCTTTTGGTAACAATAATTTTAAATCATCGTAATATGTATGTATGTCTACCGAGAATGTTCTGAAATCTTTTTCAATTGAATAGGTGTATTGTGTCTAAAGTCAAAATATATTGTTTACTGCAGTTACTAATTAAATATTAATATCCATGCCAGTAGCTCTACCTCTGTTAGTTACATTTTAAATTTAATGGTATTTTACTGGGGTAATAAAACTCTAGAATGTAGTAATTGGTCTACATCTAATAAATTCACTATCGTATTTTAATTTGTAATTTACTGTTTTTGTGCAAACATTAAATTAAATTATTTATTAAAACTAGTTTATAATTAGTTTTTTTTTTGTATTATAAATACAACCTTAAAATAATTAATTAATATTAATAATAATTAATAAATTATTAAGTTAATCACCCAATTATTTCTAAATGTTTAATTTTATGTCAGTAATTACTTATTCTGTTAGAGGTCACCGACTTCCCGGCACCAGCCAGTTCGAGTTACAGCTGTGACCCTGACTTCATTCAACTATAGCTTATCCCCCCCCCCCCTCTATCTGTATGACCAATATCCCGTTCCTTCCCTTTTTATCCTCGTTTTCCTGTAATCTACACCAAGCCTTCCCATCCGATTCCCAAAAGTGGCCGATTGAGGGCAATAGGCTTGTATTACATTGTATTACATTTTAAATTCGACTCATGAAGTTCTGCACCATATTGTACTTAGAGAAATATTTTTATGTCGTGATTTAGCAGTGATAAGGTTATTGAATTTAATTGAATTTAATAGCTTTAACTGAATTAATAGACAACTGTCCTTTTAATGATAATTCGTAAAAACACAGTGGTAGAGCCATGCTTAGGCATGAATGGGCCGGCTCGACAGGTGCGATACCATTGGTTGACGTCAACAGACTTTCCCTCTATTACGCTTTCCCTCTGTTGCATACACCTCTGCCTACCCCTTAGGGTATACAGGTATGAGCGTATGTATGTATATACTTTCCCAATTTTTTATTGCACAATAACTTTTAAATGCCTTAAGAGGTGGATGTATGGAGCATTGTAAGAACCCTTATATTTATCCCGTGTGACACTGCTTATTTTCTTTTATGTAAAAAAATATGGCAACTGTAAAAAGCGTAATTTAATTTTTCAGTAGGGTAGCTTAAACCTTTTAAATCAATAGCTAGTGTTTTATTTTTTGTAATATTTTATATAACCTCTATTTAATAGTGTTTATTACGTTTCCTTTGCTGTTATTGTTACTGCTAACGAGAATGAGGCTAATTTCCACTAATCCTGTTATCTCCGAGCCAGCGGGACGTTTCCAAACGAGTGAACAGAGTAACTCATACGCTTCTTCCAAATTTATCTCTGTCTGAATGTAAGTCCGTACTTGTTGTCATTAATTGCCCTAAAAGTGATGAACCTATTATTTTCCACCGCCACAAGCTTTGGTGGTTACCACGCATTAAATGGCATCTCCGTGTTATTTTAGTATCAGCCTTTTCGAGTGACTTGACATTAATAGAATGGGTAAGTATTATTGACACTAATTAAAACTTGAGATTTCACAGGGTTTTTTATTCTAGGATATACCTATAGGGTTCCGGCCATAGGACTGTTGCTTTCGTCGGTTGGAGTCCAAATCACTATCATGCCGTTTACCTCCGGTAAGGTGTCGACCGGATGATTATTTATTATTTGTACACCTAAATAAATAAATAAGACTAAACGAAAATACTTGAAATAATATAAATTTCTGGGTAATACATATAGTATATTAAAATACTAATTTATATGCTGACTTTAGAAAGTGATCTGAACTCAAATAAGCTTTGTTTATTTAAATACCTCAAAATCGGCTCAAAGTAATTATTTAGGAAAGGTTAATTACCGTGATAGTTCAAGAGAAAATTTCTACAATACAAGAGGAGTGTTAACTTTATCATTAAGTCTAAACTTACGTAGTTGGTTCATCAAGGAACAGAACTGGGGGGTTGTCGATTAGTTCCACGGCTATTGATAATCTTTTTCTTTGTCCTCCTGAAAGATTGCAACATCTTGTGTTTTCTGATCCCGACAAGCCAAGAGTCTGCAGTATCTCTGTTACCTGCAACAAAATAAAGCATTAGTGAACGTAAAAAGAATATTCAACTCTTCTCTGCCAGTTTTAAAAAAGTACTAGTTTACGGTTTTTACTAGAAGTTTACGGCCTGCGTCGAAAATTTAGATTAAATAAGGCACAGATGTTAACAATTTAACACCGGGTATAAGCTTTAATTAATGGTAAAATGAAAGTAATACTTGAGAAAATTTTGCAATTTCAAATTCTCAATAAATGAATGTAAACATTTGACATCTTTCTTTCTTATCATAACTTTTACCAAGAATATTACTATATTAACCTCAACAAAAAATTAAAATATTAAGCATTTGTGTATTATGTCGAAGTCCATGCAAACTTTTTTTCAAACAAAGTTACGTCATTTCGGTGCTTCGGAATACAATTACACGTATTTAGCATTACGGGGATGATTTAAGAGATATTTTTACATTTTATGGCCCTCATTAAAATACAGACGAAGTCAAAGTCCTAAAAGTACCTACTACTAAAGACATATTTCAATTCTTATAAATCCAATACAGCAAATAAAGTAAAGAACAATGCTCACCACGCTCATCTTTAATTTTTCCGTCAAGGTATCGCCTAGTTTCATATCAGCCGCAAACTTCATGAGCTCCATTACAGTAAAAAGTGGATTAAGTCTGTCATCCTGCAGAATATAGCAGGACTTTTTTCTGTAGGATTTGACACTACGCATATTACTAGTAGAACTGAGCTTACACACGCTGTCACCCGCACGTATGAGTCCTGTAACCCCTTTTGTTCTGAAAAACAAAACACGGCCTATTAAGCTGTTGTTTCGAGATCTATTAATGAGATATCCAAACACTGTTAAACGCAAATGTTGCCTAAATTATAAAATTGACAATCATTTCTGTTTCTCACACACATACACACACTCTATCATACTTACACACTCACTCACGCAAACTTACACACTCACACACTCACCCTTATACACCTACATACTAAAATATCTTAATGTTAATTTTTTATTATGATTAATTATTTAGTTAATCTACTTCCAGAGCCGATACTCGTACGCTGACCTAGCGTGTTGTACTTGATTTGTCGGATAGTAGACATATGTTTAAGGATTCCACGAAAATACATCATCGAACTAGGACCTTCTATATAAAGGGCGAGGATTAGCATAAGTGCCTTCTTGGTTCATTCCCTCTCAATGACGACTGTACAGTCCACTTACCTACTTTAATCGAATGACAATTTTGTAACATATACGTTACAATTTTTTTTCAAGGAAATACTTGATAGTTTAAAAGGGGGAATTTGAATAGATTATTTAAAACAATTTGCGTTCCATATTTAAATGAGTTTTTCATTTTTAAAACTTTTTAACATTTTTGAATACGGGTTAGCCCGAATAGTAGATTAAGATTGATCAGTGTGGAAACTAATTGGTCTCTAATAACGAAACGTAAGAGCAGAAGCCTTACACTGATGCATTTTCTAGCCTACCAGCTCGTTCCCAAGGAGATGGGATTTCTGATGTTATTACCGTAGTGAATATTACCAAAAATATAATAAAAACGGTTACAAACAAAACATAACGTTCTATAAATGAACAAAACAGGTTTACCTTTTCGAGGAATGCCAAAATATTATTAAGTTTAGCGTAAATAGAGCATATAATTTCATATTACGTTTAACTTATGTACTTATTTAATGAGTGTTTGTTATTTGCCTTTTAGTTGGATTTTGTATCAATTTTATTAGCTATTACTTGAAGCGACATCATTGTTACAAAACTCGAGATATCTTTACTTATATATATGTATCTATATATTACTTCAGATTGGCCTGTTGTTCTAATGGTTAGTGATCCTGACTTCTGACCACGAGGTCGTAAGTTCGCGTCCCACATTTTTTTTTAATTACATAGGGGGACAGACCAACGAACGGGTCACCTGATTGTAACAACCGCTGTGATGAGGGATAGGGGAAGTGTGGAGGGGAAAGAGGAGAGAGGGGATGAGGAGATGGGAAAGAGGAAAGGGGGTGAGGGGGAGAAGGGGAGTTAGGCCTCCGGAAACCTCACTAATTTTGGCGTGCTTCACAACAGGTTTTCTTTGAGACTGCGGTATCGCACTATTTGAGCCATTCCCATGTGCCCATTCGTGATTAAAAAAACATGAATAAAGAAATTGTGTATATACAAATAGTTACCCCAGTGTGGTTTAGATGTTATTTGTGTTCTTGTTTAAATGTTTGTGAAGGCTTTGCGGCACAGAAATTATTCCTAATCCAGAAGTTGTCTTAAAAAACAGCAGTTTTTAGCAATCATATAAAAGTGAAGCCCCATTCCACTTACGAGAATCCAGTGAGCGCGTTCATGAGTGATGATTTGCCAGCTCCGGAAGGTCCCATTATAGCGGTCAATTGGCCAGATTTAAATAATCCAGATACGCCTTTTAAAATTATCTTCTTTTCTAAAACAAAGAATGCATATAATAAGATTAATGCGGTACTAATAATACGTAAATTGACTACTTAATTAATACACTATATTTGCTAGAACATTTTAAAACATACTTGTATCTATTCCCCAAACGCTTATTAATCGCTGATATTTTGGTAATTATGATTTTTTCTACTGTCTGTGAAAAGTACCGAATTATCGCATGTATCTCTAAAAGGATAGGCGGTATACAATTTAGTCAAATTACCGTAATAAGAGGCAAGCCTGTTGAGGCAAGCCTTATGGGATTTAAGGTGGGAAAATTGTTAAAATAAAAGATGCACCGGCCCCTTGGCTAACGAGTCAAATACGATACGATAGGCAATGAGTCGTAGGGGTCATAGTTTTAGTAAATTTACAAAGGATCGCTGCGGAGGCAACTGGATGAGGTACAAAGCAGCAAACATTTATTATGCAATCAAATGATATGCAACGCTAAACGCCGCCATATTCATTCTGACATTTGGAAATTTCTCAGGACCTTAGGTGTTGGAAAGTTTCAGCAATCCGGTGAACCGATGACTATTCCTTTAGACGACTATAACTGTCATTTTTCTACATCTCCATTAGCGTGGTGTCACACCCTGGCTCCATCGCGTCACAGCAAAGAGTACGAGCGATTACGGAACTGGGCTGCTTTTTCTTCTCTTCTTCTTCTTTCTCTTTTCTTCTGGATGCTTTTTTCTTCTCTCCTGTAAGTCTCTTTCAGCTTTGCATGAGAATAAAAGCAAGATCATTTTACCCATAAAATTCAAGGCTGTGGGCTATGAGTCGATACATGATAATCACCATTGTAGACCCGCAATATTACATATTGTGAACTTCTCTTTTGATTCCGGAATTTCCCCAGACGTATGGCGCAAGACATATATTCGTCTTCTCCATAACATTTTTAATCTTACTCTTCCTGATCATTACCAACCCATATATGTACATACTCCATTTCCTATCCAAGGTGCTTGAGGCATATGCACACAAACAGCTCTACAAGTTCATAATAATATCCACAGCTCATATGAAATTCAAATTAAATATCTTTATTTCACAAAATTGGTCAACAATTCTTTACAATTGTCTTATTTCAAAAATATTTCAAGTTATAGAATAATACACACAGCGTCACCGCAACTGTAGGTTGCCTTGTAAAATGTGAAATTTATATTAAAAAGATAAAATAATTAAATACCGGCCTGAGTTGATCTATAACCGCCCGTTTCCAAATGATTGAGCCATGGCCACTCTTTTAACTTACCAGATAGATATTATAATATTTCGTGTACAATATATACTATTCAATAAAACATTACATTACTTTTTTATCGTGTGCTATTGTGTTACTTAGAGTAAATAAACTAAAATAAGGCTATTAAAATAATGTAGTTTGGGAGGGAAAACAACTTAAAAAGGGAGAAGAAAGAAATATAATAAAAGAAGACAGAAAGTGACAAACATATTAACTCACATCATATTGTACTGATTCTTTGAAATAGCTTGTGAATCTCTAATAGTTCAAACCGAAGTGCTTCTACCTTCCATGCCACTACTAAGAATCACCTTTAAAGCACAATTTTCATTTTGCGGTAGACTTAAATTTATTTAAACTTAAAGTTTGTATATTTTCAGGGATTTTATTATAATACAAAACGTACGCATTGACCTAGAAACGACTTATTAGTTTTTTGGAGCCTGGAGGTATATCAGTCGGGATTCAGACCTGGACATGCTTAAAGTGACCAGCGATGTTAGGAGTGGCGTTGAAGATAGAAAATTACCCGTTTTAGTGCTGGTTGGCTTTTCAAACGCCTTCAACACAATTAATCACGAAATTTTATTATCTACCCTCACTCACTATAATTATGGTCTCCTCCGAAGCAGTGGAATGGTTCTCATCTTATCTTCTTGGACGTCAACAGTCTCTATCCATCTACTTTTCATCATCAGGTTGGTGCGGTATTGACACTGGCGTTACACAAGATGGTATTTTATCTCCTTTGTTGTTTTCGATGTTCATCAATCTCATAACTCTCGATCTTGAGTGTTCGTATCATTTGCACGCAGATGACCTCCGAATCAATATTTTAGCAGAATTTAGCAGAAACCGGACAATTTAGCAGAATCTATCCGCATATTTTTGTCCCATATGGAAATCGAACCCACGAACTCCGGCTATAGCCAGTCAAATATACGTGTATAAACTGTCTGTTGACCGCGGGAGTTTAAACCGTAACTTTTTTCAAGAATAAAAAGCCTGTGTGCTATTCCAAACAATAATAAATATAATAGGATATCTCTGTGCCAAATTTCATCCCGATCCGTTCAGATATTCCGGTGTGATAGCGTAATGCACATCTATAGAAACTTTTGCATTTATAAAAGCAATAACATAAGAACGCCGACCCATCGATTAAATAATTTAAATTGTTTTTCTTGTAAATGTATAAAGTATAATAAATGTATAAAGGTTGTCTGGAAGAAAAGGCCGTGTGTTCTAGGATTGTTATACGCTGATTGTTATACCTTATCACTTGTAACATTTTTTGTTTTACTGTATTCTATAATACACATATACATGTATAAAAAGTGTACGATAAATAACTAAAATACATACAATTATTACATGTATATATTCATAATAATATAAATCACTATTTATGAAGCAATTATCCTCAATGTTGATGTGTGTAATCAGTGACTGGAACCGAACGAAAAAAAAGAAAATTATTATGGTATACAGTTAGTTTATTATAAAATACAATTTTAAATTATATTTAAATAAACTTACTTCCTGTGCACGAGGTAATTTAGAAGGATTTTTATAAATAATTAAACAACCAACAAGTTAAAAAAGGTGTTCTAAAAAAATAATGAAGCAATAAAGAGTTTCATCATTAGGAATGTTGATGATGATGAGTGTATCATAATTTTATTACTAATTTATTTAGATACATTACAATATAATTACAGGAAAAAACTCATAAGGCAATATTGAAAGCTTAGATCTAATTATAAATATATTTTTTTATAATATAAATGACAAAGTATGCTGCCCGCCTTTGAGAGTGATAGGGAATGGGGATGCGGGGAGGAAAATAGGGGGGATGAGGAGATGGGTAAGAGGAGAGGGGGGTGAGGGGAGAGGAAAGATTTCGGAGAAATACCGCGCAAGTGTTGCTTCACAACCGGTTTTCTGTGAGGGCGAGCCGGACCATACGTGTTTAAGCATGGGTGTACCACTATAAAGATTTTGGCAAGTTAGTTATAAATGTATGTGTAGGCAACAGTTATATATGTAGCCATTACGTTCCGTACGAGTATGGCGCGTGACAAGGGGTCATGCTTTAGTAAGTTTGCCCTCACCACCGGCCTGCTGAGTGTGGTGGGACGGTGACGCGCGCTCACGTACCCGGTGGGGCAGATAAATGCATGCGCGCCAGCACGACCAGATGGTACAGCTGCCCACTCAGTACGTTATCGTGACGTCGTGGCGCACATAGTACGGAACACCGCACGACATGTTTCGCCGACCTTATCCTGCCCGAGTCTTGTCCTCTCGGACAGGTATGCCCCGACAATACGACGGAGGTGGAGAGGCACTCTGTGATAGACGAGTACTTCTCTACTCCATCGCAAGGTGTTAAAAGCGTTGGCGTTATCAAGGGTGTCTCTTGATAACAAACATCACCTCGCCTCGGGACACTGCTTCCTTCGCCAGTGCTTTAACGATCATGAATGTTTGTTAATTATCTACCCTATACATTAATTATAAAGTTAGTATTGTCTTATAATTTTTAAATTGCCCAACTTTGTAATTATATACATTAGGAACTGTTTTTTTAAATGCATAATTTTAAATATCATAAGTGGATACTGGTGCTTATTACACAAGTTAATTCTTACCATGAGTACCAGTGTCTACGAACTAATTTATCCATTACACAATGATGATGATGTGTAATCTTTAGTGCATAGTATCTTTGTATCTTCTTTATTGGAAATAAATTTATTACAATTTAGTTTGTTTTGTCACTTATAAATTACCTAATTTATTTTATTTATTTATTATAAATAAACCTTTTATATATGCAGAAAGAGGTAAAAAACATGTTACAAAAGATTAGGGCGATTTCTTCCTAACAACCTTGAAAAGGATATTGTCATACATAATGAGGGTAGCATGTGGTGTACTAAATAAGATTTACTTTAAGAATATTCAGTTAATTATAATATACACATACAATATACTCGTACACATAGGCACATACTTACAAATACACACATTTATATAAAAGATATACATAATAATATTATTATAACAGCAGAAGGCATTAAAACGTGCCAAGAAATTTTGTGCTTCGACCGTTGCTAAGGGCCTGTTGAAATCATTTACCACTATTAATGATTCATACTTTACCCATAAATTTTCAAGAATTTGAAATTAATTTCATATATTCACAATAATTAAATTTTGGTGGAATGTACATAACGCATAAAAACAACAACTTATTTCTAAAGCTGACTGTCGTACAAACAATCTCGAATAAAGCCGCATCTACATTCTCAATCCGCACTTGAATATTATCAAACCGAGAATATTTTATTATTTAAATTCACCGTATTTTATACTCTCAATCTGTAAACTCTACTCACTCACTCGGTAAATACAACGCAAGCATTGTTTGTCAGGCGGTATTTTGTGAGGCCATGGTATTACTCCGGTTGAGTGGGCCCATTCGAGCCTAAGCACGGAAACGCACATGAAACGCGTTTTGATTGTAAATTAATCCAAAGGTCGAACGGCCCGTGACCTTGTTCAAAAAATATATCGCTTGTGAAAGATGTCCTGCCTGTTGTTCAAAGGGGACGGGGGGTCCTCTATTGGAGGAAACTTCTGTACTGATGAACATGCTGGTTTATGCATGCACTTACTAAAACCCCCACCTGTGGTATAGTAAAACCCCGAACGATGACAACCGGCAAGGAGAAGAAGGCACTAGTGATTTTAACGTAACAACTTACGAATATTTATTTATAGGAATTATTTGAGCGAAGTCGATAGCTAAGAACGTTGATACATACATATATGAGAAAGATAAACATCGTGCTCTACGCTTTAATATAGAGCAATTAAGACAAGGTCAAATCATTAAGATTAAAACATCCTGATTTTCTAATAGGTCTTGATCGCATTTAGAATTTGTATGATTTGTTAAATGCTGCTGCTCACCTGCTAACCTGCTGACCTTGTTCTTCGTCGTAGAATATTTTATACGTCGTAGAATATTGTATAGTCGAAACCACAGGCAACGGCGGAACCTTTTTGCTGCCTAGTTTATTCCAAATAATACATTTTTTTTCATTGGAGTAGGAGTTTTTTTAAATCTCGCCTGATCTGAAAAGTGTTACCGATGAAGTCGAAGATAGTACATAATCATATTGTGACGCCACGCTTAGGTCACCGTGCAGACGAACAATGCATAGAAGTTTTTCGAAGATAGGCTGGCAAGTTACGGTAACTGGTAGTGGCTACGACTGCGAGCCAATGCCGTGAGTTCAAGCCCTGGCGGGGTCATTATGGGTTTTTGTTTGTGATTTCGGTGTTTTATAGAAAATTCCAGTAAGTGGGGTGGTTTCTTTAGAAAAATCGAATATAATGGAAAGTACTAGATCAAGCAAAATGAATAAATAAATAAAGTTTTAAGAGGACTATCGAAAAGAATAACGAAACGACAGTCGAAATTCAACAAATTACAATGGAAATTAGGGGCATATAAAGAGCTCCAGGAGCCGCCTACAGGGCAGTTCAGTAGAAAGTGATCTCAAGTGAAGAACAAAAGAAAGAAGTGAAAAAGTGGAAAAGTGAAGTGAACAGAAAAAGTAAAAAGTGGAGCAGTGCTCCCGATGGATTGGGCTACGTGTAGTCCGCGGGGATAGTGTTGAAAACAGTGCTACGCGTTCGGTGCAGTGCTACGCGTTCGGTGTAGTGTTACGCTTTCAGACTGTGTAAAATAAATTGCTACTCTCGTGAGAGACATTGGTTTCTTTCCAATCCCTGTGCCCATTTCCTTAACAATATGTAAGAGATACCTAGCTATTCACTATACGTTTCAAAGTGCCAGAACTATACTTGGTGCAAAAAATATACTTATAAATGGTGTCAAACAGATGAAGTATAGCCATATTTTAGGATAGTACAGCAGACCTCGTGAATGACATAATGCAGCAACAATTGACCACAGCTTTGTGTAACACCATTTCTATGTGGTAGAAAGGTTCCCGGATTGGGGGATCTCCTTCTTTAAATAGGAGAGGGGGGACATCTTTTTAAGCGTTACATTGTTATTGTCATTCTCACTTCATCCAAAGTTTACTTACGTAAAAAGCAATTCGGCCTGGTATATTTGAGCAGAATCAGGAGAAGAATTTTATAAGCCATTCTAATACTATGAGGTAAATATTATTTAAAATTCAAATTTATTATACAAATTTTCAAAGCAGTGATATGCTTCGAAACGTTAGGATACACATATTTACTAACAATTAATTATAATAGTTAAATGAACCAAGCATACAGTTCGTCACAAAGTGTATGTATTCGACTAGTTAAAAGAAACCAAATGAGCACAAACTCGAGGGGTCACTGGTAAGCAGTAGTCCCACTATCTGCCTACTGACTTCATACTGGACTCGTGAAAAACGGTGCATACGAGTCCTAACTCGACGGGTTTATAAGTATCTATTTAAGAGAATAAATTTAGAAATATATTATTATAATTTAATATTTTGCTATAGGTTTGAAATATTTATTTTTCTGGCAATCTTATTACTACTCATTTGCTTTTAAATTAACTATGGTATAGTTTTTAAAACATATGTATGTGTGTGAATCAATTGTATGGAATTGTATTACATGCCTTTGCGGTCGAAAGTGAGGACTTAACATATTATATATATTAAGACCAAATTTATCCATTTCTCGCAAATAAATTAGTTTTATATTCGAAATAATGAGCTCCAATATGCACGTCTTTTCTATTGTCATCCAGACTATATATGTATATACACAATATAAAGTTCCTTTTCGATAACTTAATTACGAATAGAAGTACGTTACTATTGACTTTCAAGATTTGTTTAGGTATTAGTTAGTAGGTAGCTAGTTAACAAAAGTGTTATAAAAAAAAATATCTCCTACGCCAAGGAAATGGTACTCTACATAAAATTGCAAAACTTATTACATGACTATCAAGTAAGAATCTAACATTGCTACGAGCAATATCGGTTAGATGAGTTTAGACGAGTGAAGTTCTTCCGTTATATATATATATATTTTTATGTACTTCCGCCGCCCATGAGCACTTGCAACTTAAGGGTCCCAAGAGTGCTGTCCTCCTTTTAGGGTATTGCAAAGAGGGGAATTCAAAGGAAGGAGGGAAAGAGAAGAAGGGAAAGGGAGGAGGGGAAGGGAAAGGGGGTTGACCCTCCGGCAACCTCACTTACTCGGTCACACAATGCAAGCATTGTTTAACAGCCGGTTTTCTGTGGTAATACTCCGGTCGAGCGAGCACGGCTCTCCCACGCTCAGTGTTAAAATAAATATTTTGCGCTTCGCTCCGCTAAGGTAAAACCACATCGCATGCTGCAGTTATACTCGTAGGTGTATAATGTGTACATAGAACAGGTAGGTATGTTTCTATTTATAACTCGTGATAAGTGATAATTTGTTTAAGATATATAAGTGCGTGATTTAACGTGACCTCGCTTGTAATTGTACTAACTATATAACTATCTAAATAAGCCTAAAAATATAATTCTATCATTATGTTGTCATTTTATCCTATTTATATCTTTTTTGCGTCTCGAGGTCTTACGCAGTAATTTTTATTGACAATTATTGTATCATAAGAACAAAACCGTGAAAAAAAAATTTCGTTGGTATGCATCTGTAACATCATCATCCTAAAAAAGCCTACAGGAAACGGGACTAAGGCTGCACTAGCTCGTGGAAGCCAGGATACTCGTACCCAATTGTCCTTAAGTTCCTCTGACTACTATGTACACATATAGTTATACCATATATTTTTTATATTATTAGATTATATACATATATTATTTACGAGCGGAGTAATACCACGGCCTCACAGAAAACCGGTAGAAAAACAATGCTTGCATTGTATTGCCGAGTGAGTGAGTTATCCTTCCCTCATCCCCTTCTCCCCTCCTCTTTCCTCTCCCGTGGGCAGTGCACTTACGACTCTTGAGTTGCACGTGTCCATGGACGGCGGTTGTCACTTACCATCGCGTGACCCGTTTGTTACTCTGTATCCCTCTCTAATAAAAAAAAAGAAGTATAGGAAAACTGTTCCTAAGCTATTCGTTTAAATACGATCAGTTTCAGCTTTCTATATCATGATATAACAATTCATGATAATGGTGGGACACGACGGGCATATCGTCACGATTGATGTGTTTTATGACATCGTGAACGTAGCGAATTCTAGATAAGATGGCCCCGACTTACATATACCTTCATCCGAGCACTGTCTGACTGTATATCCTAAGTCGCCTTTAACAACACTCACGGGAAGGTCACTGGTCCTCTTCTTCTCCACCAAGAGCTACCAGCAGCAGTGAAATATTGCATTTGTTTTTACTTACATACGTACATATATATTTTGTTTACGTGCGATCTCTACCACTCAAGTGTTTCGTATCGTTTACAAAACCTTGTCTAACTTAATGGATAAGATCACTTATTTGTACGTCAATCTCAACTTTGCTTCCGTATTATAATCCAGTCTTTAAAGAGTATTAAGTACATTCCTTACTTAAATCGTAATAATCGAAGTGCGCCATTTCAACTTGGTTCACTTATTGACTACCATATCTGAGGGGGAGTACTCCTAGATGGGCTACCGAGCAGCCTGCGATAATGAGTTACATTGCCGGTCCCCTATTGATATGTCGCTTGGATTACGTAGGTATGCGTGTGTGTGATAAGAGCAGATCTGCCTAAAAAACTGGGTAGAGTATATGTATAACATTACATTTAACATTGTTTTGTAATATGTTTCGTAGCAGTTATATTGAGCAGGTAGGTCTAAGAATCGAGTTTAGTTGTTACATAAATCACATCCCACATACATACGTACAATAAATGACATCAGACAGCCAGGATGTGTACTTCCACTCATACGGTCAGCGTACTCACAATATTATATTGCACAATCATTTGTATCTCTAACTTGTTACTGTTGAAAATATTTTTTTTTAAGGGGAGTTAAAACGTTTTAGCGTGTAATGTATTACTTATATTTACTGTTCTGGTAATGCCCGAAATGGGTTTATGTTGATACTCAATGGCAATTTAACACCTGCAATTACAGGTGCCTATACAACATGCAATAAAAGTATTTAACTGTAGGCGGGGTGCATACCTTTGGTCCCGAACGGGTAAGCAGAGGCATCTCTAATACAAGAGGTATTTCTTTTTCTAATAATAATTAAGTCTCACTTTTTGGTTGTAAATCTATTGACGCCATCCGGGACTTGTATTTGTTTACATTTAAAAATAAATTATATTAAATTATTGTTTAAAAAATAATATAATTGAATTTAGTACATTCTATATTATTTTATTCTTTACTAGCGGATAACCGCCGTGTCAATCAATGATATTATATAAAAAAATATCATTAATTACTAGGCATAAAAAAAAAAATTGTTTTAGCATCTTTGAATTATTGCCGTTCTAATGCAGAAGTGTTTACGTTTGGTTACGTGGTAGAGCCATGCTTGGGCACGAATGGGCCGGGCTCGACCGGGCTCGACACAGAAAACCGTTTGTGAAGCAACCCTTGCGTTGAATTTCCCCCATATTAGTGAGGTTTTTGGATGCAAAACTCCCCCCTCTCCTTATTCCTATCCCCTGATCTCCTGCCCCATTTTCCATGTCCTCATCCCCGTCTCTATCCCCTCCATTCCTTCATCCCTCTTCACTCTCAAAGGCAGGCAGTGCACTTACGACTCTACAGTTGCAGGTGTCCATGGACGCCGGTTGTCACTTACTATCAGGTGACCCGTTATTTGTAACGGACATATTAAGGTAGAAACATTTTTTGTTATTTATATACATACATAGATAGAAGATAGATTATTTCAATAACAGAAACAAAGAAGTTTGTAATTTTAATGTCGAGTACATTACAATTACTTTTAAGTGCTAATGTGTCTACCTAATGGTCTAAGTTAGTAATTCGTTATGTTTGTATCAACTAATGCCTACTTAGGGTCACGTAGAATCGTCCACCATGACGAGTATTATATTTCAACATAGCATACTTATTATACCTGTCCTTGGATAATGGTTTTCCTGTAATTAGATAATTATAATCAGCGGAAATCTAGTGATTTTTTTTCGTGTTGGTCGACATTGTGTCTATATGATTATATTAAACAAGCATAAAACACTTTAGGGAGTCACTTCGAAAGTATTTGTTCAGAAAAAATATTATAGATACAATTTTTGTTGCAAAGGATTATTTTAATAGGGTTGCTGACATTTTTTGAGAACTACTTTTTACTTTATACATAAGCACTAACACAAGTTCTGAAGTCTTTGAGCTATTGGTTACATTACGCAAATGTCTCTTTAAGACAATACACATTAACACAACGAACAAAGAACAAAAGACACAAAGAACTCCCAGCCTCGGGACTATTATTCGTGGATCGTAGAATAAAAACCAACGCCCTCAGCAGCAGTCAGGTCAACTGACCATTGTACAAGGAGGCCAGTCAACTTTCAACAGAGCATCTATTTGTAATTAGTGTCATCATCCCTATTGTAAGCCAGCTCATTAGTGAACAAATGATTGTGTTAGCGGGGACTGGTTGAGTTATAAAACGCTGATGGCTAAGAGTACACAGTGACTTAAACATATGAAAATGGTTTTAAAAGTTGACCTAACGGATGTATTTTGTTGCTGGTTAAAACACCAATATTTCATTTATATGTATTTACATATATCAATTTCATTTTAATATACACATACATCATATGTATCTACATGCATTTTAAACAGCGATATTTAAGATCATTGTTGTGTGTACAATATAAAATACGAGGTATCTAATATATATGGATACACATATGTATATTATGACGTGTTAGTATCGTGTGTTCACCAAATAAACGATATTAATAGTTATTCGAGTAAGTTTAGTATATATACAATATGTATGTACCAATAGGTATATTTAAATCGATTTTAAAAATTCTTCTTTTTCATTTATGCCTTTGGAACCAACAAGTTGTCATTTTGTATTTATAATTAAAGTGTAAAATGTTATACTTTAAAGTGTGTTTAATTTAAATAGACTTAATGTTGTTCATTATGGTCGATTATTTTGATTTAATATTATAATTTATGTAATCTGATTCTATTTTATTTTAGTTTAACTTTACTTTGAAATACTTGAATTGATTTAAATTCAATTATCTTTACTGTAATATACATGGTGTGGTGCGACTATAAATCTGGAAGGAACTACTTTTTATTTTATCGTTATGGGAGTGCTGTGAACACCTTTAAGCGCTTATTTATGTTAGATCAGGACATCTTATACACCCCACTCCATCTAAATGGGACTGGATTATAATCAGTAAAATAAACTCTGCCTACCCCTTCGGAAATACAGACCTGGGTGTGGGTATGTAAAATGTATCTACTAGTCATTACTAGTGCATATGTCGTTAGTGTAAAATCACTAAAATATATAAATACTTAATTTTATTACATCCACTAACACTCGCGCAATATAGTGTTCGCTTATAGGATGCATGCATGTGGATGATGCATGCATCCTACAAGGGAACACAGGCAAAGCGTGGGGTATAAATAGTTCCATAATCCCGGCTCATTGCCCTTGTCCCATGATGATGTCTTACCATATACGTCATAGAAGACATCGGATCAGAGATGTGAGAATTAACAGATTAATAATAAGACTAGAATAAAAACTGGCTGGATGACTTACTCCTTGAAAAAGGTCTCCTGTCGGGACCGTAACTAGTCCGGCTTCCCCGAAATACACACATGGGTAAAACCGTATATTTAAATAAATAATAAGACTTATAAAATAATAATTTACATGACGGATACCATATACGTTTATAATCGGACTTTAAAAAAGAAGACAACCGACTTCAATGCGTCTATTATAAAATTCAAGACTAATATGGTTTTCTAATGGTGCCATTGTCACAACTGGACCAAACTCAAAAAAATCATCGAAATCGGTTGGCGTGATATTGAGTTATTCGTCCATTTATCGCGCACATGCTTAATGCAAATTTAAGACTTACATGGTTTTCTCATGGATACCATTGTCGGAACTGGACCAAATTAAATGGGACCACAAATGAAGTACCAGCTTTCAAATAAAAAAAATATCGTTAAATTCACGCAGTCGAAAGTTCTGAGGTAACTAACATAAACAAATTATATACAGTCCAATTGAGAACCTCTTTGTTGAAGTTGGTTGAAAAGCTAATTTTATATCTTAATATATATATATGTGTGTATACAACGATGACGAACGAAACCACTTTTTATATGTTTTCAAAACATTACAATGACAATAATACTTCTCAAGGCCTACAAGCCCCGTATTATGTACGCAATAATTAATTAGAAGCGCTCATAAATTATAATGCGACAGCAAGGGCTTAGCCTATTTTATTTCTGTTAACTGTTTATGAATATGGTATTTATTAGTTGAGTAGTCATGTTACTTTTACCTTGAAGACACACTTCAAGCTTGTATATGTATCGTATGATAGTGTGGCGACCTCCATATTATACTGCACAAACATACATCGACACCATCCAGCGAAGACGAAATGAATTAAGTAGCATATGAAAGTATATATACAACTTCCCCACATCAATAGGCAGCCAGGCATAATCATCTCGCGTGGTCAGAGGATCTTCTTGTAGCGAGAAACGTTGGAGGACATAGACCCGTCGGTGCTGAAGGCCATCCATTTAGGTGAACCATCGAGGTCATCATGCCTGGTGGACCGTGGCCGCACATATAATAATCTAGCCATTCAGTGCACTTTCAATTCCTAATTTTGGCAACTGTTGCGCTCTAAAGGATTGTGACATAATATAAATGGCTACTGAGTTCCAAAGAAATGCAGTACCCTCTTTAAAAAGCTTAAATTTCTTTTTTAAAGTTGGAGAGCCTTGCTTCAGCACGTATGGGCCGTCTCGACCACAGTTTCCGGTTTTCTGTGAGGCCGTGTTTACCACGGCCTCACAGAAAACCGGTTGTATACTAATAATAAGTAACATTCCGGTCGAGCCGGCTCGTTAGGGGCTTCCAACCGTAAAAAAGTGTAAAAAATGTGGCATGGTATAAATGTGTGGTGTTCTCTTAAGGTGGCACATTCTTATTAATACCTAAGTATTAGGTGGTTTGTGTGGTTCTTGATGGAATACAATATTGCTCCATCTCTTCCCGAGGGTGTCGTAAAATGAGACTAAGGGATCAGACTGTTATCTTTCGATATATATGATGACGGTTATAGGTCAACCCCTACTAATTGGGACTAAATTGCCGTTAGCAAAAGTGAATCATGTCGCAGCGTACCCATTCGGGGATAAAGAATCGAATGTAGGCTCATGAGAGAATGTATGAATGGTTTATGTGGATTAATAACAGTGGTTCGTGGCTGTTTATTCTATTACGAACATGAAGTGCTATTAAATAAAAACGTTTTTAAATGAAAACTTTTTTTATTTTGATTAATAAATCTTGTAATTGAACTTTTTCTCTGTTTTCTTTCGATATCTTGTTCGTTGAAAACGCATTCAGGCACAAATTGCATCGTAGATTTTACATAACTACGAGAAGGCATTGGTATTTATTGCGGAATACACTTAGTCAACTACATAAGCAACTTGTTATAATGTAAACTGGAAAAACAAGCGTGTATGTAGCCGTTGAGCATTCAGAAATATCTGCTTGCTTTGTGTATACACACGTAAAAGTTATAAGTACGCTTATAGTACTTGATTAGACATCGGAGTATTTATAGTAACTGTATTGACAAGGTACGCTTGATAGTTTAGCATTGACATAATTTTTTCTCATTTCCATAAAATTGCTTTTAATCATCTCAGAGATTTTCCTTTGGTTTACATTTGTAAGGAAACTTGAAGTAAATGTATATTACAAATAATAATGCATATTATGCCTTTATCTTGCTGTTGTAGGTTTTAAAAACCACATGGAGACACACATTGCCCACATAAACACGGACTTATTTTAAAATTATAGGGCTTATTTTAATATGATCTACATACCTGAAATACTAAATAAAAAAATACTAGAAATGTTTTGTGTCATGTCATAATCTCATAAATTACTGAGGAACGACTGTCGCCAAACGCACATAAATGAACGGGACCTTTAATTACTGCACACTTATAACTAATTTATTGTTGTGATTTGTTTTTTTTTTATTTTACTCAAAACTAGCCTAAAACACATAATTCGCACGTTAGATTGTATGTCTTAACGCGTAAAGTTAAAAGTTGTTTTGCCATAGCGTAAGAAGAACTTATAACCTTTTCTTATCTTGAAACTAATAATACAGGCTTTATTCTAAATGCACACAATTATAATATAAATCATTTTAAAAATAAATTCGATATTTGAGTATTTTTTTGTTATCTACCGCTACTTGGTTAGTGTTGTATATTTTAAAATATTATCAATACTATTGATACCTAACTTCTGTTATGAATTAAAAACATGAATTGATAAATGCCTGAGGAGGTAATATTAAAAGGTGATTAATCTAAAATAAATAAGTACTTGCATAATAATGTTTATTAATTTTAAGAATGTTATATCTAATAAAGACTATATAAGACACTTACTCCTTAAAAAAATAGCGTTTTAATTTCTAGGTATTATCACCTCCATCCACAGGGTGGCGAATAGTAGAACTGGCTACCAGCTATGGTGGTTAGCTGCGAATAACCTATTACCGACCAAACAGCGGCTGAACTATCAGGACGTAGTGGGTAGAGTCTGGCGGCGCAAGCTAACTTATAAAATGCTACAAAAGGTTCAAAGACGATTCTGTGTCATGGCGATCAAACGCTACCATCAAATAAGCGTTTGCCCGATGTTAGGCAGTGGTAACATCGGTACTGGCGAGAGGCCGAAGGGGAAGGATCTGGAAGGGCTCTTGTACAGATATCAATGGGGGGCAACCATCTGTTGTACTGGGTGCGAAAGGCAAGTGAGAAACCACCGCACTACTCTTCCTAATTTTGGATCACCTCCGTTTCTCATAAATGCAGGTGGAACGAATGATAGTAGTTAATGATTTTAAATCTAACATATTAGGTCGGCAACTAATAAAACGCCACTTTTTTCGATCAGTTTCTAAAACGTTTTAGAACTATCTTGAATTTCTTGGAGTAGTAGTATATAAATAAAGCAAGAGTTGTATGTCAGATCAGTTGACAACTGGATCTTGAATAGTAAAACTACAGTAAATTATGGATATTTCTCGTAGAGAACTTCGGCTGCTTTTTAATTTCGCTTACGTCGAAAAGCGACTGAAGCAGTGCGCAACACTGCAAGCACTAAACATTGTTTCAGAAGATTTTAGGATGGAAATTATGACCTATCTAATGAAGATCATCCAGGACGACCTCATACAATAGATGTAGATGAGTTAAAAAGACTCATAGAAAGTGATCCCAGGTTCACTTCACGTTGTCTGGCAGAGCAGCTTCAGTGTTCTCATACTGCAGTAGAAAAACAACTCCACGCTTTAGTAAAGACCTGGAAGTATTCAGTTTGGTTGCCACATGAGTTCACGCCGTTTCAACTTTAGAAGAGAGCTAACGTGAGCATGGAACTACTTAGTTATCATCATACCAATGAGTGGCTGAGGGATGTGATTACGGGTGATGAAAAGTGAGTTATAGCTAGAGAAGCAGAAGTACCGACGCCAAAATCTGCCCACGAGTAAAAAAGTTCTTTTAAGTGTGTGGTGGGGAATAAACGGAATTATATACTGAGAGCTGTTGCCATCTATCACTACAATCACGGACAACATTTATTTATTGTGACCAACTGGATAGAGTAGCACCGAGATTACCGAAAAATCAAAATAAAGTTTACTTTTTGCACGATAATGCTCGACCACATATCAAGTAAAAGCGACTCGTGAAAAATTACTTTCGCTTGGCTGGGCTGTCCTTCCTCACCCACCGTACTCTCCAGACATTATGCCCTCAGATTATCATCTATTTCGTTCTCTAGCCCACTACTTAGCAGGTAAAAAATTTAAAAATGAAGACCAGCTTAAAAGTGACCTTACCACTTTTTTTGATCAAAAGCTTAAAGACTTCTACGAGGAAGGCATTATTTCTTTGCCAGCGCGTTGACGATAGGTTATAGAACACGACGGTGCTTACATAGTTGAGAAAGAATTTGATTTTGTATACTTAAAAAAATAAATAAATTTGAGTACAAAGATGGTGGGTTTATTAGTTGCCAACCTAATAGTTCTTTTTTTGTAATTATTCAATCTGCCACTGAGAAAATCAATCAAAACTAGCTTTTTGTTGTTTATCAAGTTTACACACAATTTTTTTTTTTTGCCACTGCATGTTGGAGGAAATATGTTAAACTGACTACCGATGGAAATAAACACCTACATTATTAAAATGTTAACTTCTGCTATCATTCTTACACTGTATAATCGGACTTTAAAAAAGTAGACAACCGACTTCAATGAGTCTATCATAAAATTTAAGACTTATATGGTTTTCTCGGGGATGCCATTGTCAGAACCTAACCAAACTCTCATCTGTATACCGTTGAAGGACATCCTTGCCAATAAAAAAGGATCATCAAAATCGGTTCACTCTTTCGAAAGTTCTGGGGTAACAAACATAATAAAAAAAGAGAGTTAAGTTAAAAACCTCCTACTTCTTGAAGTCGGTGTTTTCAACCGACTTCAAAAAGGAGGAGGTTTTTCATTCGAATGTATTTTTTTTTTACGTAACCCAATGTGACGAAAAAAAGAACTTTCAATTAATGATTTACTCAACGCAGCGTTTTATAGCCTATATTATTTTTCAATAAATGCTCTTTCTTATCCGCCTTTCAAGTCTGGCTGATAGTTAATTTCTGGCTGGTAGTCGTTTTTAAAAGACTTTATTATTATTATACATATTAGTATAGATCATATTTATTAGGCAAGCGTCTTCTCATGTGCCTTTTTTTATACTATCCCCTATAATATAAAAAAACACGAATACATGGTAAGTGACAACTCCGACAATGGACACCTGCAACTCGAGAGTCGTAAGTGCACTGCCCGCCTTTGAGGATGATAGGGGGTTGCGGGGAGGGGAAAGAATAGAGGAGGGCCGAGGAGATGTGGATGAGGAGAGAGGAAAGAGGAGAGGGGGAGTTGGGCCTCCGGAAACTTCACTAATTTCGGGGAGATGCAGAGCAAGCTAGTGCTTGTGAAGTAACCTTCACAACCGGTTTTCTGTGCTATCGCACCGGTCGAGCCGGCCCATTCGTGCTAAAGCATGGCTCTACCACTGTAAAAACCTTAAAAGTTTAAAAAGTATATATATATATATATATAGAGAGGGTTTCCACACGAGAAATAAAAAAAAAATAAGACATACATGTACATCGCTTCTATCATGGAGAGTGTTAAGAGGAATTGTTTGAACTTATACCGGCTGCAGGTTTCCGCCATCGTCCTACGCGACAAAATATCTATCCCCATCACTTGGACGATTGGCACTCCACCACTGTGCGCTTCTCCGGAAGCTTTTTGCCTTGCACAACCAGCCTATGTATCAAATTATCACCTGCCGTATTTCCGGACCAATACGACCTTCAAACCTTCAAAAAAAGAGCGTACTCCTAAAAGGCCGGCAACGCACTTGTGACTCTTGAGTTGCGGGTGTCCATGGGCGGCGGTAGTCACTTACCATCAGGTGACTCGTCTGCTCGTTATCACTTACAACATACATACACTTACCAAATAGGTAATGAAATTAGAGGCATATTGAAAATGAAAGTACTTAAGAAAGGAAGACAAGGGCTGGCTGTAGTATAAGAAATAACTCGAGCACATAAGGAAGCATAACTGTAACACGGCCATCATTAAAAAGCTAAAATAATAGTATTTTCACATCAATAGATATAATAACATATGCATTATTATATTTATCCTATATGTGTTATGTCTTAAGGTTGTCAGTACATGGTTGTCTGGCTGAGGGGCCTTACGATTATCGATTCGCGCTTTTCCCGTCTAAGACTCTATCTAATAATATCAATTAATTTTAAAATAGCATATAACCAACTGCGATTTTAATGATAAATTAGAATATGCTTTATTTTTTATTACTTAATCTTACACTTCAGAGGTGGAACATTTTCTTCAAATTTAAACCGGACTCACATTGATTCTGAGGAAAATTTCATGATTCTAGGTAAGTTGGAAGTACCCTCTAGGTTTTGATTTAGCTACGTAATATTAAAAATATATGAAATGAAATCTAATCTAATTTAAAGACTGTATCTTTTAATTGCGTTGATCATAATAATTGCTGTATCTTTTATTTTGAACTGTTTTGACAGATCGACGACGATGGTAAAACAAAAACCCTAATGAGATCACACGTCCCTCCATCGCGTGGAGGCGTCGAGTTGAAATTAACACAAATAGGTACGTCTGCTGTCAAGGTGTAAAAAGAATCAAGCTTTTAAGTTAACTTTAACAACAATATTTCAAATTTACTTAGAATCATAAATTTTGGCGAGAAGTAAGACAAGTTTAAGGAATTTTAAGCTATATTTATAACGTTAAAAAAACTTTTTGCTATTGAAAACTCATATTCTATGATCGAAAACGATGTCAATGTCCCCTAGAGAATTGGAAAGTTAAGTTTGTCTTTCGAAAAAGAATGTCAAAAATCGTCGACCATCGATTCTCAAGATGGAGGATCTATTATTCGAATGCACAAGAAGGAGGGTTTTGTATGTATATACAAACTTACACACATTCGTAACCCGGGATTTCTCAAATCAATGTTAACGTATAAGTATGTAAGTACGTGTGTATGTACATATGGTTTTATATATAATGATTCTTGGTCACACCCTAGAAGCCGGATGAGCACGGTTTGATGGATGTCGCTTTATGAGCGCAGAGAAGTCAGTTATTTCTCTTCGTCGGTTTCGGTCCGAACGCTTTAAAAAGTTAATTGTACTAGTTATTACATAAATGGAAGTTCGTTTGATTACGGACGGTGCACGAGTCTAAATTGCTTAGAAAGTAGTGCAAAATCCCTTCACGAATTATTATGTTAATGTACAGTATTATGCCCGTGGATCAATGGGAATTAAGATATTTTTCATGATAACATGTAACAATAAACATAAACTCAAGCCTATATCCCAAGCAGAAGGGTATAAAGCCTCTATTTTTTGCCAATCATTATTTAATACCACTAACGTAATCGGGGGCATTGTAATTTTGAGATATATTGATAAAGCACAAAATAAACAACATTGAATATTATATGCATAATACACCTATGTATTTTCACATTTAACAAACATCTCGAGTAACTTATACACAAAAAATGACTACCTTCACCTTTTTTGAAGGTTCAGGCGTATTTTCTTATTATGTTTGCCAAATTTGAATGAACAACTGAATAAGTAGCTAGTACTGCCTACACATGCTTAATATAAAAAAAAAAACATTCACATACATAAGCTCACGCCTTCCTCCCATCAGGGCAGAGTGAACAGCCCGCCACTTGCTTCAGTCCTTACATACATTACGAGCTTCATGTACTGTCATTAAATCTTTCATACAAGCCCGTCGGTTTAGGGGAATAATCATATTTGACTGAAACCTTTTATGGTTAAAAACATGTTTTACAATAAAGTATTTTCCCAAACATCACTAACAGGTCCCGCATCGGTGTATACAGAGTAGATTTTAACACATTTTAAAAAGAAGGTTCTCAATTAGGTTATATGTATATATTTTTTATGATTGTTGTTACTGTACTACTTTGTCAATTGTGGAAGGACACGTTTTGAGGTTATTCCCATTTCAATTAGAAAAAAAAATTCTACCTCTAAGGTAGAAAATGAAGGGATGAAGAATATTGTGGAATATGTAATTTGTGGATCAATTTTTCATGTGTCAGCATGCTGCAATTATTACAGGTAATGAGCTGTGAAATACTTAATTTTATTTTAATACCGTTTATTAACAGTTAATGAAAGCATTGATCTACTATCAGATCCAATAATTGGTCTTGTGATGATATATTTAGTTAGACAGCTGGGGCCTCCTGGAATGAGAAAGTTCGAGTTAAAGGTATGCAATCCCGATTTGCTTAAGCTTTTGCTTATACACCCACACTTCTGTATACGTGATGTCTCTTTCCTTCCCATTATATCCTCTGTTTCCCATCAATATGCTCCATCATTTCCCACCTAATTCTCAAAAGTGTCCGAATGACGCAATAGGCTTTATTAGTAAATGATGCTACATTTTAATCAACAAAATGTGGGCGTTAATTATTCTGCCTACAACTACGGGGCTACAGGCGAGAGTGACAGTATGTATGTAAGGAGACGCATTTATGTCGGTTTATACATTTTTTAAGAGTAAATTACACACCAAACGATTGACAGGTAAAATATTATACGATCAAAGCAGTTATAAACCCTGATGGTCTCACAAATATAAAACTCATAAAACACAATGTTGCAATAATCTTTTACAACATGTCAATATATTATGTATGCATATTAATATTATTATATATGTACCTAAAACTATTTAATGCTCTGAATAAAAAGCAATCCTTATATACAAAGTAAGTACTCATTAAATAAGTGATAATTGGTAGTTATAAGTGTTCAACAAATACTAAACATTTACGACTTATCGCAGTTATCTGTTTATCAATCAGTAGGTATATGGGTGAAAATACGTTGTTTCTATGATTCTTTATCTTACCTATCATTAGTAGAAATGAGGTGAAGAAAGTTTTATGGATGAAAGACGACGGATACAAGACTAGAGGAAGACCAAAAAAAAGATGGACGGACTGCGTGAAAGGAATATGACTATGAAGGGAGTAAGCAGAGAAATGAAGAATTACAGAGTGGAACAGCAGAAGCACCGACTTCCCATAAGAAGATGATGATAAGAAACAGTGGTAGGCCACCATGCTTAGGCCTGGATAGACACCACGGCCTCACAGAAAACTGGTTGTGAAGCAAGTATTTCCCGGAAATTCAACAACTCCCACTCCCCTTTTTCCTCTCCTCTGTCCCCCGCTCCTTTTCCCACCTCATTTCCCTCTCTTCTTTCCCTCCTCGCATCCCCTCATCCCGCATCACACTCACCATCCTATAATATATAAAAAAAGGTAAGAGAGTCTATTCATGGTAAGCGGCTTCTATATTAATCGTTTACCTCGGTGTATGTTACACAGAATGTATGCATGAGCCATTTTTTATAGGATAGGTAGCAAACGAGCAGACGGGTCACCTGATGGTAAGGGACTACTCCCAAATCCATCCGTATTAGGCAATACTCCTTTTCTTCCCTTCTATAGACCAATTCTGTTGGAATAGACTCCTCTTTGTCACATTAATATTACCCTAAAGTTGGCAAAATGTGGAATTGTAATACACTTCTGCCAACCCCTGCCAGGATCCAAGAGTGAGTGTATGCATGCATGTTAAATCACGTAAATACGTCAGCCCTGTATTATAAACAGTTAAACACTTACGACAAACGTCACTGGGAGGTAGAATGCTTTTAACCTTGAAATTATAAATATATGTTATCTCTAACAGTATCGATAGGGCTCAAATAACCGGGTCAAAGTGCAGTGCAGTTGTATATGTGACATTCTATGTGAAGTTTGCCCCTGTCCAGCAATTACTAGTAAATGTAAATGCGAAAGTCGGTAAGTGTGTAAGTTGATATGATACTAACGGTGAGATTATATTTGTACCTGCGAACTTTTTGCCGAAGCTTTGTGTGCGTGAATGATGCAAAATTTCATTATGACTGATTTAGTAGTTAAGGCATCAAGGTGTTATAAACAAACTCACTTTCTCATTTATAACATAAGTTACTTTTTTTTATTCCATTTCCGTAAGTATCGTTTCAATTAGATGCCGCATTATTTACATTATTATTTATGTCAAAGAAATACTTGTCTATTGTTCTAGTGGTTAGTGAAACTGACTAATGAGCCAGAGTTCGTAGGTTTTTTAATAGTTGGCAATAAACTAGGTGTTTTTTAGTGTCCTTTGCTGCTACGTTTGTAAAGAACCATGACACAGGTATTTTTCAATAACAAAAAATACAGAAAAAATGGATCGATGAACTGAGCCTTGAAGCACATTGTGTACACATTTATGTATACAGACTGTATTGTGTGTTTGAGGACTGAGAAATATACAAAAAACACTACTTTACAAAAAAATAAAAAAAATATTGCTTCGATTTTGTGCTTAAAAGAATTATAATAGGCATAATCGAAACATGATTTTCTGTGTCAAGTCAATTAAAAAGTTTAAATTAAGAGAAGAACGCTGTTAACTACAGTCCAGTTGCTAAATTTCCAGAAAATCAATAATGTCGTGTACTGCTATAGAATTATATATAGAAATTGGCCCATTATGTCTTAAAGGAAAACAGTTTAGAAAAATTATTATAATGATGGTGTACATTTAGATTAAATTGAATTATTATGGTGCGGCTATTACGATAATATCTTAAAATGACTGTAACTGTGTTCTTACTGCTCACGTGTCTTATACTTACCATGTGAACTACTTTGTTTAGTTGAATCATTGTTCGTAGCAATATGTACTTGTACAATTAAAATCTCGTCCCTACCCTACGTTAGTAATTAGTTATCGAAGCCTGTGCCAATTTGCAGAAAAAAAATTCACTCTCTAAAATCGCCATAACTGCTTACTTCACCAAAAGCTTTTTATACACTTTTACAATACTGTAGTCTCCAGGGAAATTATTTTTACACATTGGAAGGGACTGTTCCTCAAGACCTTACAGATAATTAGCTACCATTTCTATTTAAAGTGAAAGGATGAAGTTCACTACGACCAACTGGAACAGTAAAGTATGGCAAATGCCCACTTTTTGCAAAGTATTTTTTTTTATATCAGCCTACCATACTGACTTCACTTTGCCTGATGGAAAGCAATAAGTGGAGTCAAAGAGTGGTGGTCACCATCCTCATTGCATGTCTAGTCAATGCAGCTAAATGGTAACCCACACTATGGCGGCCTGGTAAAATGCTTTTTCACGCCCCGCTTAAAAGACCTGGGGTCAAAATTTTGTCCCACTAACATAATATGGACAAGCCTATTACCAGTATCCGGGTACTGTATGACTACATATACTCTCTGACAACATTTATTAGTTTTCCTTTATGACACCCACGGGAAGAGATGGGGTAGACGTTAGAATACGTTCATCTCTTCCCGTGGGTTCATCTCTTCCCATCTCTTCTCTCCGCGGACAAGGAACCAGACGGTTTACTTTCTTCTTAATGGCAAATCCCTTTAGTTGGATTATAACAAGGTGCCAATCAACTCTAATGGCACTGACATGCACGTGTAATAATAAATTGATATGTACGTAAGTCATGATTACCAATCTCGAATAACTGATATGTTCCACTAATATTAGACATCATTTGTGCTCATTCATATGACAGAGAACATCTAATTTTATGCATGGCTTACGCTTACCTATTGTTTGATGATAATGTTGATGTGAGATTTTGTCTTTTACCATTTGTTACAGTACTTCAATCGAAAAACGTATTTAAGGTAAATCAAATTTCGAATCCTTTTATAGCGGAGCTGCCGAAATTATGGTACCGTAATTTATCTGCCTACTTTCTATAGAAGGTTATGTAAAACTGAGGTAGTTGAAGAAAAAGAATATAATAACATTTAATGTATATAAGTATACCATAGTATATAGTATCATCTAGTAAGGGCAGTTAAGTATTCATGTTGGTTGAACCCCGATCCCAACAGCAGCGTGAGCAATCTATATGAGTTCGCCCTTAGAGGCATGATATGACGTGTCATCTTTCTTGTAAATTACACTGAAGCGTGTAGTGTATACTCGGGAAGTTAATGCTCGAGACTATGCTGGGCCATGGGTTTCCTGGGTGTACATTATCTACTACATAGTTCGTTGTCTTCGCTTTATTACGCTGAAGCATGTTTTTAACCCGACCGTGCAAAGAGATTTATAGATTGACGTCGGAGAATGGGCCGGCTCGACTGGAGTATTACCACGGCCTCACAGACAACCGACAACCGGCTCTTAAACAATTCTTGCATTGTGTGACTGAGTCAGTGCGGTTACCGGAGGTCCAATCCCCTTTCCCTTCCTTTCTGAAACTCCCTTTCCCCTACCCTAAAAGGCGGACAGCACTCTTGTGACTCTTAAGTGTACATGGGCGGCGGAAGACGCTTACCAACGGTGACCCGTCTTGCTCGTTTGTCCCCCTATACCATTAAAAAACATTGATATTAATGTATTTTAAATTAAAACTTAAAGTCAATAAATTTATAAGTATATAAATATATTAATGGGCATAATACAAGATTTGTGAGAAAGACTAAGATTGCTGTGTAGTTCTCGGTAATTGCAGTTCTAACCATCTCTTGTGTCGTACAAGTGTACAAGGCGACTATAGGATTGGACTGTTTTCTATCAGATGGTATATACCTACCTATCCTTGCCATAAATATTGTAAGGAAAACCTTTTTTTTTTGTTTTAGATGAAGCATTTATTACGTAAATATAATAGTATTAAAAATATATGAAGATCATTCAAACGGTCTCTAATGGCTTTAATATAGGCCCTTAAACGTTGAGGCTAGTTAGCAAGACATACAGGCACTCTATAGTAAAATTCTTTTCATGGTTTAACCACCTTGTCAAGAATCGTATCTTGATGCACTTATGCCGATGTTTTAACACCTTTTTAATAAAATATGGGTTAGTCACTCCTTGATTGCCATGTTGTTTGTTGAGCATAAACTCGGTCATTGTGCTTGTTAAAATATTGCTCAATGGTAAAAAAAAATCTCGTCAGTAAATTAAATTGTATTGTGACCCCCCTTTGCATACCATTTAATAAGTTGTTTTGATTTTACCACCCTATTCATATTTAAATTATTATTTGAATAATGACCAGTGTGCCTCTTATAGGCTGCTGCTTGTTTGCTTTCGTGCAGGATTTGTTGGAATTCTTTTCTTAGCTGTTTTGATCGCCTTTTTCGTACGAATACTAGGTGGACGACCAGATTTTTGACTGTCACAAACAGTAGAGGTCTCATTGTATCAATCAATAGTAACATACGATGAATATTAATCAGCTTAGTTAGGTAGGAAAGTTTCAGAAATTACTACTACAGCCATTCACTTCTCTTTATCACCCCCCTCCATTTTAATATCACAATAATATTTAGCACTGATTGCCTCGAAAATGGGGAAACACAATGAGTATTCATATATAAGAATGACATATTCCAAATAAAAAATTATAACATTGTCGATTTTCTATTTGTAACAATATTTATAGGTTTCCAAATTCTAATTGGTTTAATGTGGCTGGTTAATACACCTCTGCCTACCCCTTTGGGAAACATGTGTAGGCGTATTTATGTATGCATATACAAGAATTGATCGATTAAAGTTATTAGACTGATAGACTCAAGTTGGCGAGACTCGTGTTTACATTATCCACTATTTAAACAGAATACTATAAAAATATAAATCTATCAGTTTTGTAATAAATTACGCAATTTACATATTAAAAGATAAGGATTGCTTTATTTTATTTTATAACATTATTGACTTATACACGTCACGTATATAGAATTTGACATTATTATTTTTATATTGGGAGAGGCCTATGTCCAGCAGTGGACTACGATACGCTGAATGATGATGGTGATAATATAATATTTATACAACTGTCACCTTTCACGCGATTTTAAATCAACTTCATTCGTTTATATTTCTAATGAATCATTGTTGAACACTATGAATTTGAATTTTATCAATTTTGGATTCTTTCAAGTCTCAAGTAGGTACAGATTTTTTTTCTACCTGACTAGGCAACACTTCTTGCTGTTATGATTTTTGAGCGTTTCAATGAATTGTGGATGTATCTATCATATTTATTTGTCACTGTTGTTGTTAATTTCAACATGAGAGGTACCTATCATTAGAATCGTACTAATAGTGGTAGTGACATATGGTATAACATTTGAAACAACGTCAATGAAAAAGAGAGGGTGTTAATAGTTGAGTGGGTTTCTTTTTTATGATTTTTTTTTGATATAAGAATCATTCCTGTGTACGGACACTACGAACAGCCAGACTCGGAACTGCAATTTGTGGATCGAAATTTTTTATTTCATTTCACGATTTCCGGCTCAGCAGTCTCGGTCACTAACCAACACTTTGTAACACTATACAGTGTGTGTTTTGCTAATTACGAAAAGGCTTCTAAATTTGATTCTGGTGTACATAAAGCTGTATCAAAGCGTTACAAATATGTTTTGTTTAGTTTGTGGTTTCATGATTATAAATAAATGTATTTAATTTTCAATAATTTCTTATTTTGCTATCATTGTATCGTCGATGCCTCATTAAGTATATAAATAAATCTCACTTGTGTTTATATTAATCGTCACCTACCCAGTGCCCTTGACTGCCAAAAGTTGCTGACCTTTTTATATCGACCACATCTGTGACCAAACTAGACCATTAGTTTAAAATATGTTGAGATGGAGATAGCAAAGTACACTGACAAGTTCGTTTTTAGAGTTCCGTATGCCAGAATGATGAAACGGAACTCTTGAAAGATCACGTACCTTTGTCTGTCCATTAGTCCTAAACAATCCTTACACAATTAGCTGAAAGTAGTTATAGAGTCTACTCGTACATAACGTATAATTGGAGACCATTTGATGCGCATCATTTATTTCAGTAACTCTATCTAGACATCTACAAGCATCAACTTTTTAAATTAAAGGAGCCATGCTTAGTCACGCATGGACCGGCTCGACTGGAGTATTACCACGGCCAATTACAGAAAAGCGACTCTAAAACAATTCTTGCGTTTGTGACCGAGTGAGTGAGGTTACCGGAGGTCTAATCCGTTTCCCTCTTACCATTCCTGCCTTTCCCCTACCCTCAAAGGCGGACAGCACTCTTGGGACTTCTGAGTTGTAAGTGTTCATGGGCGGCAGAAGTCTCTTACCATCAGGTGACCGGTATACACGTACCGGTATTAACAGTGGTAGAGCCATGCTTAGACACGAATGGGCCGGCTCGACCGGTGCGATACCACGGCCTCACAGAAACCAGTTGTGAAGTAACGCTTGCGTTGCATTTCCCCGAATTGAGTGAGGTTTCCGGAGGCCCAATTCCTCCTCCCCCCTTTTCTCTCCCATATCTCCTTTCTCCTTTTTTCCATCTCCTCATCCCTCCTCTCTTCTTTCCGCTCCCCATCCCTCATCACCCTCAAAGGCGGGCAGCGCACTTGCGACTCTTGAGTTGCAAGTGTCCATGGACGGCGGTGTCACTTACCATCAGGTGACCCGTCTGTTCGTCTGTCCCCCTATAGTATATAAAAAAAAAAAGTCCACCAATTCTATAAAAAAAATCTACATATGCGGTTATCCTCTCTGCTCTACTTCTAAGGGTCATAGCGTAATATTATTTAATAATTCTAAGGGTCATAGCGTAATTAATTTAATATATTATATTATTCCTCAATAAATACTCGGTCGTCTTGGTGGAGTAGAATAAAGCAACCCTATTTCATGATGGGTGCAGTAAAAGGCGACTAAGGGACGGGTTGTATGTATCATACAATATGTATACAATATGTATGTAGATAAATAAAGTGTCCGATTGACGACAATAGGCTCACCCTGTATTTCGTTAGTTGTACCAAAATCTTCTTATACATCTCTATATACAGGCGTGAGCGAATGTACAAATGTATGTAAAAAAAATCTATATAACAAAAAAGTATGTGACACAAAACGAACGAATAAAATGTTCAGCTTTATTGTATAAGTAAGTACTAGCCCTTCCCCGCCCCCCCTGGAGGCGAGTTGTAAATAAAACTTATGTTGTATTTTGAAACCAGAACAGATTAAAAGAAAAACAGACAGCATAATCATTTTGATTGTTGACAGTTTTGACATGATAATGACAATGACGTGTACGTGTACCCTCATTCATTTATAATCACATAAAAAACGTTGAACTTTTAACGAAGGGCAAGTACAATCAACGACAAAAATTGTTTAAAGCATTTTAATATGCCTGCGAACATAACTCTAAACGTTATTTTCTTTAATCTAAAGGACACAAAAAAAGATCTCTACGAATATTATATTATATTTGAGAATATATTCTATTTTAACCAACTTCAAGATACCAATAGTCTGTGTTCGACTCGTATACGCGTATGTATGGTTTTCTTAAAAATATACTTATCCGATTTGGATGCATATTTTTCGAGATAGGTTTAAGTATATAATGTTTTATTATATAAAGATATTTTTTTTTATTAAAAAAGGCGCGCGACGAGCTTTATAAGTATTCAATCAATGGACACAAAGAACACTAAGATTTAGGATAACAATTTTAATTTTGTATCGTGTGTGAATCGAACTCACGACTTTCAATTCAATTTTTTGATGAAGAGCATGCAGCTCTTTAATTATTACCAGCAAATGCTGCAATCGTATGTACCATTCAATAACACAACATCTCTCCCGTATGTTTTGAAGGTGTAAAAAAGTTGTAAATATAGATTGATATGGCCAAAGGTCAAGACGTTGAAGTTGGTTAAAATTTGTTTAAAAATATTTATAAAACTAGATTTTTTAAACGTCTTTTGTGATTTACTGTACGTGCCTAATATTTTAGTATAAAAATGTTGTCAGGTAAATTATGTATGTATAATAATTTATTTGTGAAATATTAATTTAAATACATCAATTCACGTGTTTTCCCGTTCGGGCAGGCAGAGATGGTAGAACGCCACTTGCTTCAATCTTTACCTACCTGCCTCACAAGCACCTTTTATATAATTTCATAGCTTTCCGCCCAGAGGGTGCTCAGAAAGCTCAGTGCTTTAAAGGAGGAGGAGGTTCCATGTCCCACTAGTTTTTATTTTAGTTTACCGATTTCTCCGCCGACTTCGATCGTTTTAATTTTTAGTCAGGATCTGATGATGTACATGTTTTTGTAGAATATTTTGAATAGGTAGGTAGGCATTTTGTTATTTTAAATTTAATATCTAATTCAGTAATTTTTCGCTTGTTGGTGATGATTTTTTTTAAGTCTTTTTAATTTTTTGTTAAAAATAGTTTGTTTAGAACCGATTCGATCACCGATTTGATTTGAGTATGTTCTTCGCAGTCGACCCATACCGGGCCATCCCACTAAGGGTTGCTTTATGTACTCTTCTTCGAGGTTTCTTCGAGGGTTTCGTTTTGTCATCAATGACAAAACGAAACCCCTCCCCACGAAGACGGGCAGCGCTCTTACAACTCTTGAGTTGCAGGTTTCCATGGGCGGTGGTAGTGTAGCGCTTCCTGTCTTTGAGGAGAGGGAAAGAGGAGAGGGGAGGCCTGGTCAGTTATCTCACTCACCCGCTGAAATACAACACAAAAACGACTTAAACAACCAGTTTTCTATGCACATCATCATAATAACTTCTCATTGTAAAAACCTCATTGAAATAAGATGTGCTATGCATATAAAAAGATCTCGTTTTTAAGACGCTTTTATTAAATGGGTCTGAATCTTTATGTTCTATGTAACGGATTTTTTGAACATGATTTTCACCCATATCAGAACGTCGTAGGATTGAACTGAACGCACACCTATCAACCGATGGCAATACAATTTAATATTTTTTTCCGATTATCCTGATCAGAATATTCAGGATGACACGCTTTTTTAACTAGCCGTACTAAAAAGTAGAAAATAATTTTCTATAAGTTCAAAAAAAGAATAGTGATTGAGAAGAAAAAAAATATAGTGAAATCTAAGCGTTATTAAGTTATTAAATAATCGGACTTAAGAAAAGACTTAAATAGTAGACAACCGACTTCAATGCGTCTATGATAAAATTTAAGACTAATATTGAAAGTTCTGAGGTAACAAAAAAAAACACTCGAACTGAGAATCTCCTTCTTTTTGAAGTCGGTTGATAAGATAAAAGTGGTAAATAAGAAGTAACTATCCAATGTTCAAAAGAAATTTTCAAATGAAATTTGTCAACAATTGTCTGTAATTGAATGTAAGCTTCAGTATTTTAAACCAAGTTTTGTATAACTATATTATGCATGTGGACATGTATATGCATATAGATATAATATATAATATGGACTACAGCTAGCGACATCATTAATAAACGATATGATTAACCTTCTGTCACCTGAAGGCCAATAGTATGACTTGAGTGCAACTTCATGCAGAACACAACCATAATATAACAATGTGCTTGTTCATGTCAATTTAAGGGTTGACACTTTGATTCCTATTAAAACTAACGACGACGATAACTGGCCTCTTGGTCGAGTGGTTAGTGATCCTGTTTGCTAGGCGAATCGGAGAGATGCTAGTGACCTCTAATGGATTTACATTAAAAGTTCTTGTTAGAAACTTGTTTTTTAAATACGAGTTTTCAAGATCTTGTCGGTTCGCCTCTGACCAACCACCCGATATACAAATATATATAATACAATGTAATTTGTCAACCGGTCATACTCGTATCGCATTTTTAGTATCAAAAGGGCATGTGCAATTTGTAAACAGGCATTGTCAAATAATTGCAATACATACGTACGTAAAATATGATAGTATATGGCTGGGCCTGTTACTGCGGTAGTTAGTGATTCTGCCTGCTAAGGTTGTGATTAAGTTCCCACACGAGACAAAAAGTTGTGTGAGCGTGACACACACGTAGTTTCTCCGAGTCTAGGTGTTCTTTGTGTAAAACGTTCTTATTTATTATATATGTTTTTAAGCCTTTACTTTAACAAAAAAACTACTTTATTTGTGTCATAAGTTTCAAGACGAAGTATTTACCAAATAAGCTGTCAGTAAATATTTGAAAAATATTTTTCTGTTCATCAATATCTGGACTATCTACACTTACCAAAAATCGAATCGGAACTTAAACCCGGTAACACATATTTATAAGATATTATCTTATTTTTCTAACATTGTGCAAAACAGAGGGAAGAAATTATAGTTACTCCTGTGGTACTCCTAAGATCTTACTACCAAATGCCGAAGTGAATTGCAGCAGCAGAATAGATATTTTTTTGTTTAAATATAACCTAACACTCTTAGAAGCATTAATCATTTATAAAAAAAAATCAATGAAAACATTACAAACATGATCTTCAATTTTATTAATTTATATATTAATTGATATATAAATCTGTAGATTTAACTTTTTATACATATCTACATATGTATATAGATCATATATATAGCTAAATGAGCAGTCACAACACACGCTTAATGCTTGCAAATCCGGTTCTGACTACATGTACGTATATACAGAATGTATGAATATATTAGTACTGGTACGTATTAATCATTGATGTACTTATTAGATGTTACCTAAACACAGTTCGGACATCGAGAAACAAAGGGTACGCCTGCCTAAACTTATTTATACCTCGGAATTTTTTATGAGGGTTTAGGACAGTGAACTTATTTGCATATACATTACTCGGTTTACCGGAGAGCCCATTATGAATAAAGGACATTTTGGGACCAGCGGACTGTCAGGTTCATTGTGCTTTTCTTTGGAGTCTTTGAAAGATATAGTTATTCCGAAAGAAAAAGAAAAGATAATATGCTACTCTATACTTCATTAGAATAAAAAGCTTTGATTTTATAATAAAGGTGTACAGACGAACAGACGGGTCACCTGATGGGAAGTGACAACCGCCGTCCATGGACACCTGCAACTCGAGAGTCTTAAGTGTGCTAGCCAACTTTGAGGGTGATGAGGAATGGGGGGAATGCGGGAAGGGGAAAGAGGAGAGGGGGAGTTGGGACTCCGAAAACCGCAATTATTTCGGGAAAATTCAACGCAAGTGTTGCTTTACAACCGGTTTTCTGTGAGGCCGTGGTATCGCACCGGTCGAGTCGGCCCATTCATGCCTAAGCATGGCTCTACCATTGTCGAATCAATGGGAGTTCAATTTCCTATGTATACAAATTAATTTGTGTGCCCAAAATCACGTTGGCGTTACGCTACGTCACGATACGTTATATTATGTTATGTGCATCTTTTGCAAAATAACATTATATATGGAACTGTTATTCAGTCTACATGTCTACGATATTTCAATATATTGAAGTTATGAAATGAAGTATTGGTGGCAGCCCTGGTACAAACGCAAATCTTTGTTATAATGAACACAATATTGGCAACGTTGCCGGTCCTTCACCCAACAGACTTTTAAGGAAATGAATTTTATTAAAACCTCACTTTGATGTGTTTTAAAACTTTGAACGCTGTTTTATATAATAAATAATTTGCATTTTTATATTTATTTACACTTATTATTTTACTTATTATACATTGATACTATTTATATTTTATATTATGGTGGGACAGACGAACAGACAGATCACCTGATGGTAAGTGACCACCGCCGTCCACGGACACCTGCAACTCGAGAGTCATAAGTGGGATGAACGCCTTAGGTGAGTAATAAGGGATGAGGGGAGGGGGAACTCCCTCTGAGTTGGTCCTCTGGAAACCTCACTAATTTCGGGGAAATGCAACGCGGTGGAATCGCACCGATCGAGCCGGCCCCTTCATGTCTAAGGATAGCTCTACCACTGTTAAAATATCATATAAATTTTTATTTTATGTATATTATTAATAATACTGTTTTATCAGTTCAAGCTATACATATAGGTAATGAAATAAGCAATACATAATCAAGTATGCATTGAATCATGAGCTTCGTTTGTTATTTAAAACATAAAATATTGCTTTTGAATAACACGCAATATGATGTGAAATTGATAACCGTATAACCAATACAAACTATTATTACTGTATTATTTTATTAAAGACATTTATCATTCGAATTTGACCGTTACTGATTAGCGCTTCTCTGCACCTGCGTTTATTGGCACATTATTTGTCAATATATACGCAATCCAATAGATAAAGATTTTATCGATTCCAACTGTAAGTTATAAAGATTAGATAGTGTAAACAAACATTTTTTTTTGTTTCTTTCTAAACTAAGTACAGGTCATCCCGACACGGGTTTCCCACTCATAACGTTATTAAAAGAACAATGGTAATGGGGTTCTCATTTAAACCGTAAAGAAAAATCTGTTATGCCCTCAACTACTACTTAATGTTTGTTTCAAAGACAGCTCCCGCACTAGGATTAATTTCTGTATTCCAGAGGAGTACACAAATATTCAAATAAAGGATACAAATAACACCCGGACTCAGAACAACAATTAGTTGATTACACAAAGTGTTGTCCCGTAGTATAATAGTAATCTAATTAGCTAGGGACTTGTTAGATTACTATTATACTAATTAGATTATTTCAATTTCCCGTTTCATCACAAAGCAATTCTCTCTCGCAATGCGTCCATAGAAAATGTTTGTCATTTATTCACAGTTGCTAGTAAATATAAAAAGTACTTTCGTTTTATTTATCACCATTAGCAATATCTTTGATACGAAACAGTCCTTTAGGAAGTTCAAAGACCTGTTTAGTTCAGCGAAACAGGTTAGAGGATATTCGCTTACCAGCCTCGAAAGGCCTGACAATCTTTTCCAAACCGTCAAGTTCTGTTTATGCAGTTGTTTTTATTTTAAAACCTTACAGAAACAGGTTTCAGACTCAATCACCGCATCAGTAGGTATTGTTTGTTGGACTTTTAAATAAAATGTCTGTATTTCCTTGTCCTTGTGAATACCACATAATGAATCATATAGTAAAAGAACAACTTGATATAATTCTGTTAGGTAAAAAAGAGATAGGGTAGCCCTACCTACCTATCTCTACGGGTAGCCCTACCCTATCTCTACCGGCTGGGTCTGTTATCTATCAGACAGTATGTATACATGTACAGTCGTATAGTGCCCGGTAAACGGCAATTAGCCTGACCCCTATTACGTTAGTGGGACTAATTTATTGAGAATATTATCGAATTAAGATTATTACCTACTCATATATTATGTATATATACTTTGCAGTTATACAGATATATACACTTGTCACCAAAAATATCGACGCAGTAATCTAAGTAAAAAAGAGGACATACATATATTATTAAAAAAGTATGCATATAAATAGATGGCAGATTAGTCTATACAATGGTTTACAACAATTCCAAATTTGAATTTAAATTTTCGAATTTTATTATGTACTTAAAAAAACATTGTTGAGATTGTTTTCAATGTGCATTCAATGAAAGTTTGAAAAAATCTTTTTTTAAAAGTGATAGTTCACCAAGCTCTGTGATATCCTAGTAAAAAGATTTTTTTCACATATACATATATACCTCGCCCTAGGAAGCCGCTTGGGCGTGGCGTTGCTGGATTCACGGTATAGTCACCGTGTTGTGGCTCTTTGCTATCAATAAAGTGTATCAGCGTTATTGGGAAACTGGTATGTTTACTCGCCGTCTAGAATCTGGCAGATATCGAGTCACGTCTGAATAAGATGACCAGTATATTGCGTCACTTTCTATAAGAAATCGTCACTTTAACTCTATATTTACGTCTCTTTGTTTTACGTCCTTGTTTCTAACATTTTATAAATTCTTCTTAAAGGGTAAAAACATACCTGTTGAAATAAACACAACAGCTATTTTTTTAAAGCAAAATTTAATTTTAATTTGAAACATTAATATTCGTTGAACGATACCTTATAATATCCGCAATGAAGAAGTTGCAATATTTTTTTAATTGACAAATTATAAAAATTTAAGTAAAATAAAACAAAAACGTGCAAGAATCGATAAAATATCAAAAAAAATGAGAAAATTATGGGACTTTAAAGTTGCGATTGACGGAATAATTTTGTTACCCGCAGCGCTCCATCGTGTGTCGTCATTTGACCTAAACGACGCAGAGCGTATTCGCCGAGTAGTACGAATGTATTGTTGTGTAGTTGCTTACGCCGTTCGATTTCTGTTTTGTTTATTGCCCGATGGCAGAAGTTAAAAAAATATGCCTACAAATATTATATTGTTCCTATGTGTCAAAGCACAACAGCTAAAAAACCCAATATATATTTTTTTCATGTAATACTTATAACAACTAGAAAAAGTGGTGCAAAACTAATGAAGCGTGATTTAATTAGTCTTACAAACATTAAATATGTGTGTGAAGATCATTTGTAAGTGTAATAACTTTTAATAATAGCCTATTTCTGATTGATTTACCTTTTGAGTCGTGAGTAGGTTCGGAATAACTTATTCAGTAAAAATAACTACATATATTTTTTTTATGTAAATGTATTTGTTAATTACTTTATATGTATGTAAGTACTGTAAAAATCGAATTTATTTGCAGGTTGAAAATGACACCGAAAATTTAGTCTTGTTGACTAAATTTTCTGTGGGGGAACATTAAAGTTAAAACCCAACATATGTCCTCATAAATTTGATTGTCAATAGGCGGTGAAATCTCAAAAGGAACTAGGAGCATATGTAAAAAGACGTCGAATTGAATTTTATGAAAATCTGTTAACAAAAGAAGTACCTTCGACTTCACGTCAATCCCCTTCGTTTCAACCTTGAACCTCGAACCTTGAAATGATTCATAATGAATCAGATAATCATCCAAAGAAAAAAAAAAAACAAAGGAGTTCAAGTAAATATCACAAGAACGAACAGTGCGAATGTACAGGAAATAAGTGCTCCTAAATGGTTTATGAATCTCCTCAGAGAAATCGATATCTTCTCTAAGCAGTTCTTCTTCAAAAGCATCAATATAAACTATATAAACTAAATATATCATTTTATACTCATAAATAAAAAAGAAAAAAATCGATTGTACGTAAATAAGCACGAACGAAGCAAGAGCCCTAGCGCGAACTCTGAAACAAATACTTGAATGATTCGTGGTGTGGTGATATCGAATAGGTCAAATGACGTCACAGGCGAATCAGAAACCACAGACGTTCCGTACTAAAATACCTAAACTTTAATAATCTGTCTTTATAAAATCTTTCAGTGATCGATTAGTTTTGATCTATATTTTAATACCATTACGTTGAATATAATATTAATATGGTGATTGCATGTCATTGCATTTCCAATGTCATGTTATCAAATGCCGAAACCCTAAGGACCCTCGGATGTGTGCTATGCAAGAATTTAGATCGACAATTTTTTTTACTTACCTCAACATTAACTGACCACTCATTTTTTTTTATTTACCATATCTGTGGACATTGGTGTGGGTTATTGAAACTTAATATTTTTTTATTATTAAGAAATATCGTCTTAATGTGTTCGGCCAATTAATGAATAATATAAATATATGGGTCTGAAGTGTATTGTGCCCTGTTGCAGTCCAGAAATTCAAACAACTGATTGATCTTTTTTTTTTAAAGTCATTTTTATGGTGCTTCTCATTTTTGTCACATACATGTTTATGTGACAGAAACATTCACAGGTCAAATGAGGCATTGTTTCTTGGACATTTATACAGGCATTTTCCCAGGAACTGATTAATGGTAAAGAGAAAAGTGCGTTGATAATAAATCATCATTAGACCGATAACGACTGATAAGAGATTTTAATTAATATTCTGCAGGTACTTGTCACTCCTCGTCTAGTATGGCAAAATCAACATCCTCATAATTTCAGCTGTAGGACGTCCACTGCTGGAAATAGGCCTCCCTCATCAACTTTTAAGAAGACCGATTAGGAGTGGCCTGCATCCACTGACGACCAGCGATCATAACGAGGTCATTTTTTTTAATACTATAGGGGGACAGACGAACAGACGGGATGGTAAGTGACAACTTCCGTCCATGGACACTTGCAACTCAAGAGTCGTAAGTGCGCTGTCTGTCTTTGTGGGTGATGAGGCTGCGGGGAAGAAGGGAGGGGAAAGAAGAGACTGAGAATTGGCCTCCATTACCATCACTCACCCGGCAATACGATACAAGCATTGTTTGTCTACCGATGTTTTGGCCTGTTCGTGGATAAGCATGGTATGCTAGACCTTATGTTTGTTTTGTTAAGCAGTTTAGGTATCCCTTGTTAACACTAAAGGTACCTTAAGACACACAGGTGAAGTTATTTAGGTAGCTTTTTAATTGAAAAAAAAAGCGATGGCTTTGGGGGAATATCAGGCTGGACCGCAGCACGGCAATTCAAAACCTTCTTGTAAAAAGTCATGGTACCTGGGAGGTCCAATCAATGAAATGTCAAATAGTAAGTTAAACATCCAGCAAGTTTCTAAAAAGATAGAAATTCGACTGAAAAACAGTTCCCTTATCTTCACTCTCCTCTTTTCCCTCCCTTCATCATTGCATTCAAAGGTTTTTTAAGACTCTTGAGTTGCAGGTTTCACTTGACTCGACTGTTCGTCTGTCCCCTTATAACTTCAAAAAAATACTAATAATATTATAAAAAACTACTAATATTATAAATGTATATTTTCTTACGAACTAAAAAGGCGAAAATCAAGACATGTCACGCGAAGACTGCATAATTTTCTTGCTGTGGGAGATTCAATTAATTTCTTAAGAGGGATGTTTTAGGTGGGCTATGCTTTTCTTTCGAATGTATACATGTAAGAATTATGTTGATTGGCCTGTTGGTCTCTAGCAGTTAACGATCCTTACTGATTAGCAGAGGTCGTTGGTTTGATTCCCACCCAGGACAAGTATTTGTATGACGAGCACGATCGTTTGTTCTGTGTCTGGGTGTAATTTATGCATAATATTTATGAATTTAGAAATGTATGTTTATCACCAGTCTGGTTACCACTGTACAAGCTCCGTGTATGAGATATGTGCGGAGTGTTATTTATTTTTTATTTATGTATGTATGATGCCTATTTGAGACACCAAAAAAGCCTAGACGACCCGATGAATTTTGACATATAATTTGTCAATTTGTATCATCTTAATAGTGAGAATAAATGTCATAGGATGTAACATAACGAGATCACATCAATAAAAAAAATATATGTATTTCCTACTGAGAAAATCTTGTTAAATATTCATATGAGAATATGCCCAACTATATAATGTATCACTTCCTCAAACCTGCTCTAGTTATATCAGTAATCCACTTCTGGCTTATAAACTCATTGCTCCGTCTATGATCTGTGTACACGTAACACACTAACACTTTACATACATACTACATACACTCACGCCTTTATCACTGAAGGGGTAAGCAGAGGCGTAATAAATGCTCACATTTGGGAGATTATAATTTAGTCCCAATTACGTACGTATTACATGGGCCGGCTCGACCGGTACGATACGGCCTCACAGAAAACCAGTTGTGAAGTAAGGATTGCGTTGCATTTCCCCGAAATGAGTGAGGTTTCCGGGGGCTCAATTCTCTCTCTCCCCTTTCCACTCCCCTCACCCCCCCTACTCTATCCCATCTCCTCAACCCCCCACTCTTCTTTCCCTTCCTGCATGCCCCCATCCTTCGTCACCATCAAAGGCGGGCCGCCCACCTACAACTCTTGAATTGCAGGTTTCCATGGACGGCGGTTGTCACTTACCATCACGTGACCAGTGTGTTCGTCTGTCCCCCTATAGTATATATATAAAAAAAATAAAAACACTTCAGGCTAATTATAATCAATTTTTGTTGTGTTACTATTTTGTTTCTCACTTACGTAAATACGTCAAGGTTAATAATATGCACGTTACATAAGTCCGTCAAGGTTTATACTCAAGTTTTAGACTGTCAAGTATGAAGGGCAAGGGAGAATCGATTTAATGTTTATGTTTTCTCAGTTTCCACCTAATAAAATTAAAGATTATATTTAAGACAACGTTCACATCTAAAAAATAGACTCGGTATTTAATTAAGCTAACAATGATAATTACTTAACGCATCGCTTGAGCAAAGAGGCTTTTGCGTAGGTGAATAAAAACCAGTATTTAAAAAAAAGTAACATGGTTTAAAAAAACGTTTAATATGCGTTAAAGAATTTGACACTCGATTTAATTTAGGATATTATTTTTACAACATTATATAATTGTTATTAATAAATAAACCCAATAATGGAATACATGGTATGGTAACAAAACTTGGTAACAATTTATAGCAGAATTTTAAATTTTTGGTGTACATCCTATATACATACTGACATCTGTTGGGGTATCCCGAAGGGTAAGCAAAGATATCTCAAATGCCTTCATTTTGCCAGTCATAGTCCAACTTACACAATAGGGGGCATGCCTAGTGCCGTCACCAGTCACTATCCGTGAATCCCAGAAAATGTCAAACACTTTTAACCACTGAAATTATACATCAAAATATCAGAAAAACCGTGTAAAAGTTATGACCGTTTCAAACCTCCGTTTCTCATAAACGCAGGTGGAATGTGTGATATTAAAGATTTTAGATCTTACGTGTTATTTGTTTTGCAATTATACAATTCGTTGTTGACAAAATCTTTAAAAAACTAACTTTTATTTTATAATTATACTAATTAGAGAAGTAAGTTTAATAATATTATATAACACGCCATAACTTTGTCAGAGGTGGTATTTTTTTTTAAATTTTTGCAACTGCATTCTAGAGATGCATATTTTGAGTAATTAAAATAAGTGTTCCATTTCCTGGGACACGCTGTATATGTATAGTGTCTAATCGATAATTGCTAATGGTCGTATCCTTAATGGCCTTTAACGATACTCACAGATAGAAATGTAGTGGTCCTATTCTGGTCTACCGAGAACTACACAAACCACATTTGATTTGAACTGAAAATTATGCTAACCTACCAATAAAGCTGATATTTCGTAAAACGCTGACATAAATGAAACCTGAATAACATGTCATGTCTTATATGTAGGTATCTGTTTTAACTTCTGCAGTCTACGATATACAATTATGTTAACGGAATCAACGATCACGTAAGAGATACGTGTTACACACCTTTGAATTGCCAGACTTGTCGACCAGGTTGCACTGGCTGATATCACAGGGTGATTGGCTAATAGGTGTTTAAAAAAAATATATAACATTGTTAATATTGCTGTAGAGTGATAAGGCAGCCAACAGTATAATCCGCCATCTTTATTTATTTCGCCATATCAATTTAAACAATTAAACAAACATAAATTACATTGTTTTGAATAAAATAAAAAACCAAATCTATTTAAAAATATAAAAAATGTTCCCACCGGTATCGGGTACACGGACCAAGCTACCGGTGGTTAGGTCTCCAGAGACAGGAACCTCCTCACAATACGTGCCGTATCAAGGAGGACTGCCTTTTGCATCAGGTCCTTAATCCGCCTACCTAACATGTGCCTCTGAAGGTGTTGGTCGAGGCCCTTAGCAATCACTCTCCCGGACCCAGGACCCCAGAAGGGGTCACACGGCGCGGCGATCATCCCGCTTTCCGCGGTGGGCTGTTTCAAAATTAGATAGGGACCTCCTAGAGGAGGCAGCCATCATTTATTCTTGGTTGTCTCCGCAGTCTCCGACTGAGGAGGGAGACATGGGGGCGGGCCGCTTTTGCGATGTGGTAACGCATATCTGTGATGCGGCCATGCCCCGGATTCGAGGTAGTCGGCCTCCAAGGAAGGAGGTCTACTGGTGGTCCCAGGAGTTGTCGGATCTCCGCGTGGCTTGCATTCGTTACCGGAGGTCCTACACCCGCAGCCGTCGGCGTCACCGCGAAGATGGGGAAGAGGACCGGCTTCATGAGGAGTACCGAGAGGCACGGAAAACTCTGAAGCTGGCCATTTGCCGCGCCAAAGAGGAGAAAAGAAAGGAGATGCTGGAGGGTCTCAATCGTGATCCCTGGGGTCGCCCATATCGTGCGGCGCAACAAAAGCTCCGCGCGCCGGCCCCCCCCCCTTACTGAGACTCTCCAGTCCAGCTTCCTGCAGGAAGTGGTTGAGGGCCTTTTCCCGCAACGGGTGGACCACCCGCCCCCGTCAATGGCCCCCTCGGCCGTACACGACGGGGAGTTCGAGGAGGAACATATTCCACCCGTCACGGAGGCAGAGGTAGGGGCGGCTGTCCTTAGAATCCGTTCTAAGAACACCGCCCCTGGACTGGACGGGATTCCTGCCCGAATATTGGCCCTAGCCCTCAACCACATGTCGGACCGCCTCAGGGGAGTGTTCGACGCATGCTTGGCGTCTGGATGCTTCCCTGAATGCTGGAAGAGCGGGAAGCTGGTTCTTTTAAAGAAGCCGGGACGGTCTACGGACTCGGTCGCGGCCTACAGGCCCATTGTATTGCTGGACGAGGCGGGTAAATTGTTTGAGAGGGTCCTCTCTGCCCGCATCGTCCGGCACCTGGGCGAGGTTGGCCCAGACTTGTCGGACGCCCAATTTGGTTTTCGAGCGGGGCGTTCGACGATCGGTGCTGTCATGCGTCTGAGGGCCGTGACCGAAGAGGCAGTGAGCTGTGGCGGCGTGCTGTTGGCGGTGTCTTTGGACATCGCCAACGCATTTAATAGTCTGCCATTCAGCTGCATCAGGGAAGCGCTACTTTATCACGGGGTGCCCCACTACCTGAGGCAGCTGGTGGCAGACTATTTGGAGGAGCGTACCGTCATGTACGAGGATCGAGAGGGAAATTTGAGTCGTCGGCCCATGTCGTGCGGTGTTCCGCAGGGGTCTGTCCTTGGACCACTCCTGTGGAACATGGGGTACGACTGGGCCCTTAGAGGTGACTTCCCCCCTGGGCTGGGCGTAATCTGTTACGCCGATGACACTCTGGTCACAGCCCGGGGGTCAAACTTTCAAGAGGCGGTGCGCTTGGCCACCAGAGGAGCCTCACTGGTGGTCGAGCGGATCGAGGCGCTAGGGTTGCGGGTGGCCCTGGATAAGACGGAGGCCCTTCTATTTCATGGGCCCCGTCGAGGTCCACCCCCTAACGCCTCCATAATGGTCAACTCGATCCTCGTACCGGTTCGGGCCCACATGCGATATCTGGGCCTGATCCTCGACGGAAGATGGCGCTTCGACGAGCACTTTCTGCAGCTGGCTCCAAAGTTGATCGGCACTGCGTCCGCCCTTGGGCGACTCTTGCCCAACTTGGGTGGGCCCAGCATCGCCACAAGACGGCTGTACACGGGGGTTGTCCGCTCAATGGCACTATACGGTGCACCGGTGTGGGCGGAGGCTCTGACCGCCCAGAATAGGGCACGCCTCTGGCGCCCTCAGAGGGTCATGGCAGTTAGAGCCATACGTGGTTACCGCACCGTGTCGACGGAGGCGGCGTGCGCATTGGCCGGAACTCCTCCGTGGGACTTGGAGGCGGAAGTGCTCGCCGAAGTTTATCGGCGGACGACTGATTTCCGGGCGGGTAGCGGCAATCGGCCCCCGCCCGAAGAAGTACGCGAGTGGCGTGAGACCGCTCGCCGAGCCACGATGGCTCATTGGTCGTCCCGGCTGGAGGCTCCACGTGCTGGCTTATCCACCGTGGAGGCGCTCCAGCCGGTCATCGTCGAGTGGGCAGGGCGGCAGCACGGAACCCTTTCCTTCCGACTGACGCAGGTTCTCTCCGGGCACGGCTGCTTCGGAAAGTACTTGCACTCGGTCGCTAGGAGGGAATTGAGTCCCGTCTGCCATCACTGCGACTGCAGTGAGGACTCGGCCCAGCATACGCTCGCGGATTGCCCGTCTTGGGCGGCGCAGCGTCGGGCCCTCACTGCAGTAATGGGAGAGGATCTGTCACTACCGGCCGTCATACGCTCCATGGCCAGTAGTGACAGGAATTTTACCGCGGTCGCAACCTTCTGTGAGGAGGTCATCTCGCAGAAGGAGGCGGCGGAGCGGGCCCGGGAGGACGATCTCCGCTCGGACGCAATTCGCCGCCGGCGAACTGGGCGGCGTAGACGCGCTTACCAGCGCCTCATGCCGCCCTGAGTGTGGTCGCGGGTGGTCGGGACGGGTTTTCCCCGCCACCCGCTATAGTGACCAGCCGCGAGGAGGTGACGTCCTGGTGTGCCTGGACGCCGCCAAATTGAGAGTTGAAAGAAGGTGGTGCCCGTGATGGGCAGGCGCTAGGAGGGATCCGGATGTCGTAATGAAGCTGTTCCCGGATTTCTCCTATTTTAGGCGTAGTATGGCACACCGTGTGGTTTTAGTCGGTCCGATTCCGACACACCGTCTCATCGAAAGCCCCGGTGGGATGACGGCCCGAGGGGGTTTCCACACGTAAAAAAAAAAAAAAAAAAAAAAAGGCCCTTAGCAATCAACCCATGCACTGATCGGCATAATGTTTGCTGAATCCACATCCCACATATCGACAACCTCATGGGCCAGATCCAAATATTTTAATTGTTTATCTTTTTGAGTCTTTATGAGATTGTCGTCATGTGGAATGGTAGTATCAACATTCATTGCTTGGCGCTCTAAACGATCTATCAACGATCAGGTTTATTGGTAACAATTGTTCTGTCAGTGATGATAAATCGATCCCAGTTTCCAGTTTGTTGCACGACCATTTTCAAGAGCTGGATCGGGCACTTACCTGTAGTACGGTAACTCGACAGCCACAAGGTTAAGTAAGGTAAGTAAGGGTAAGAGCATCTTGCTGATGGACTATCCTAGCTAGAGTTTATCCGGGACGATGACATGCCCGACAAATGTCAATGGTGCCGTCCTTCAGGATACGTCTCCGATAGTTGTTTGTCATAACAACTTCATCTGTAATTGCACAGATAAAACCTTCAGTTTCTCAAGACACAGATGATATTAGATCTATATCGGACCCGTTTAAGGCCCGGTAAAAACGTCCATGCAGCTCTTTGCTCGTCCATATATCCCCTACGATCTGTAGCATTAAGTACTGCAGGTTTGCGCCAGTTCTTTTTAGCTAGACCAAGCGGAGTAAGTCCGTTATCAACTGCTACCACATCCCGGTGTACCTCCACGTTAACAGAGAGAAAGTACTCTCTAAGACTGCATACCTCGCGATTATGGAGGGTCCTGGCATTTAAGAAACCATGACGTGGATGGTGCAATTGATGTGGGGTAAACAATGTACGGACTCTTCTATCCAGGGCATCCAATTCCGTCTGAGTCCATCTTAGTACGCCAAAGGAGTTGGTTAGAACTGCTATGACCCAATCGTTATAGGCCCGCACCTTATTACCGCCCGACAAAAGACTTTTTAATACTTTTTACAGGCGGCCAAAGAACCGTTCCTTTAGCGATTGCTTCATAGTCAATTCATTTATACCCAACGCCTGTGGCATACCTATATACTTGTACGTTCTATTTGCGGAAAGACGTCTTAGGTCTGTGGAATCTGAAAGTTCGATCCCTTCGGATTTTACTATCTTGTCTTTCTTTACATACATGACAGCACCTTTATCTACACGAAATTACATACTAAAGATTTCAGTTACCTCTAGTAATTTAATTAATTAAAAGGTGTTGCACGCATATAGTTTTAAATTGTCCATGAAAGGGAGGTTGGAAATTACCTGACCTCCCCTCCGCAAACGATAGCCTAGCCCTGAGCTCTCCAAAATAGTACTAAGAGGATTCAAGGCTAAAAAGAACCACAAGAGACTCAAACTGTCGCCCTGAAATATACTCGCTGTCACTTTAAGATTGTCGACATCCTGGATAGTATAAAACCGTTCTCCATTGGTACATACATGCCTCCAAAAAAAATCTTATACAACTGCATACCCTTAGGCTTTTTAAAATCTATCCAACATGTCGCCAAATCTTTTCGGGTACGGTGAACTTATGGTTAATAGTCGTGTCAATAATAAGGAACTCTTTAGTGCCACGTGCCCCACTTTTACATCCATTCTGAGAGTAGGCCATGATATTGGTAGTACTTATGTGTTGTTATTTTAACTCTCAGTATAGACGTAAATAATTTGTACACTGTGGGCAAACAGGTACTGAGACTGTAGTTTTTGAAATCTATGGCATTACCAGACTTGTAGAGTATCTGAGTTACACCTGTGGTCATAAAAGATGGCAACGAACCTGATTCTAATCATGACTGAAATTAAGATGCCAAATATTGATTTGAGCTACGGAGCCACTATAACCAAAAGTTAACTTCATCTACACAGGTTATTGATACTGGATCCATAGTATTATTATTATTATCTTTACAAAACTTAAATAACACATAAATTTCATTTTTAAGCACGTATTTGTATATTTATATAAAAAAGGGAAATTAACAAATAAAAACCTGTTAAAAAATCGTCTCCATGGAGTTTCTTGTCTGTTTTCGTCCATAGGATTTACGTATTGGAATAGGCAACCAGCTTCACGACTTAGTGTGACTGACTTCTACTCCTGACAATTCAAAAATATGTGTAATTGGTTTAAATGAAAAAAAAAAATGAATTATAATTATCAACAGAAATAGTAGACCGCAGACGTTGAGTACAGGGTCCAAGATACCGGTGGTACCTCCTTACAATACGCGCCCTGTCAAGGAGAACTGCGTATGCGTATTCGAAGATCAAAAATTAAAATTGAAAAAAAAAAACAATTAAAGTTAAAATATTTTTTCTTTCCAATCAGGCGACTAAGGTTTTAGTTGTTTTTGAAACCTGCAATACTAATATGCTATGCTATACTGCATATACAATGATCGTGGTAAAACACCATGTGGTTTTAGTCGGTTCGAGTCCTACATACCATTAGACTGTTGGCGCCGAAGATGTAACAACTGGTGGAGGTTTCTACACATTTAAAAATACCGTGGTCATACTTACTCATATACAGTCGTGGTCAACTAATTAAGGACATTCAAGATAGTGGACAGCAATAACCGGCTATGTACATATAAATATAAAACCCTGTTGATTTCTCAGTAACTATTATTTGCATAATTTGATCCGATTATTATACTATAAATGGCTGTAAATAAAAGATTAAATAAATATAAAAAAGTGTTTAATATCAAAGGTTAACCATGTATTCAATTTAAGGTACAATTCTGTAGCTGGACATTTAATTAAGAACAGTAAAGTAAAATGAAAAATAGAGTTAAACAGAACTAATAATCTGCAGTATTTTAATTTCTTTAACAACTTCATTTTATTACGGGTAAAATCAGTACCCAGTAGCAAAACCTTTGTTAGTAATTACCGCTTGACACCGATGTGGCATAGACATTATCAGTTTCTGACATATTTCAACAGGAATGTTTGCCCATGCCTCACAAAAAGCTTCATTAAGTTCATCTAAAGTTGTGGTACGATAAATGGCAACTTTTTTCTTAATTTCGTGCCAAAGGTGCTCGATTGGGTTGAGGTCGGGGCTATTTGCTGGCCAATCTAGCACTGATACCGACTGTCTGTTAAGAAACGACTTGACTGAACGGGCTGTATGTTTTGGGTCGTTATCATGCTGAAAAGTCCATATAATAGGAAGATGTTCCTCAGCATAGGGAAGCATAGTTTCTTCTAATATTGCCTTGTATTGATGTTGGTCTAAGTTACCCTGAACTTTCCTCACAGGTCCCACTCCACGTCCAGAAAATGATCCCCACATTTTAATGTTTCCTCCGCCATGTTTCACCTGCTTTTTTGTGAATCTTGGATTCATTTCCGCTTTTACAGGACGCCGTACGTATTACCTTCCATCTGAAGAAATCAAATTAACCTTGGTCTCGTCAGAGAATAATACATGTTGCCATTGGTCGTAGGTCCAATGTCCATATTTACGTGCAAACGCCAAACGTGCATTTCTATGCTCTTTCTTTAACAACGGTACTTTGCGAGCCACTCTTCCGAACAACCCTGCTTCTACCAGACGTCGTCGAACTGTCCTCGCTGATACACTGACTCTTTCGTCTGCCCCAAACACTTCATGTTTAATTAAAATAGAGCCTAGAAACGGATCTTTCTTAGCTAACCTGGTTATCATTCTATCTTCTTGCGGAGTTGTTTTTCTCGATCTTTTTTTTCTGGGCACATTTAAAGTTGTGTTATTGCGCCTGAAATGTTGCACTGCATTGCATACCATAGTTTTTGAACAATTTAAATATCCTGCTATCCTTCGGTATGACCAACCACGCTCGACAAACTTCATGATAATTTTTCGTAGTGTTGCATCGCAACTTTTATTTTTGCTCATTGTTCTTCAAAATAACTCTCAAAACTTGAAATTACAAATTTAGATTGCCGCCAAAACTACCACAAAGAATAGGAGAAGAAAGAAAATAATAATTGAGATTCAGATTTTGAAACTAGAACGCAATATCTCAGTGTCCCTAATTAAATGGCCAGCCAGCATTCTTTGAACAAATAGCACTGTGATCATCTATCAGCTATACTGTAAAGAGGTTTAATGTTTAAGAAGTTGTTATTGTTTGTATAATTAGGCACATAAATGACTAATTATACTTACATGTAAAAGATGTGGAATATTGTTTAGACTCGTTGGAAAATAAAAAATAAATTCACAATTTGGATTAACTAGAGAGTGTCCCTAATTAGTTGACCACGACTGTATATATTATATTATATTTTTTTTATGTTTTTCAATCTTTAAGTTACGTGTTGTAATTTACTAAGCTTTGACTTAATGTTGCTTTATTAAATTTATAGGAAGTTTTTATGGCAGTGATTAAATGAAATTTTAATTACAGTCACAGATTTGCCGGCAGAAATATGACTGTTAGAAATAAATGTTAGAATATGTTCTTTTACACAAAATCGTCGCTTTCAAGGTTTTTTTGCATCTCTGTTGATAATGACGATATAAATTCAAAATTATTGAAATCAATTAAACCAATTAGAGGTATTTTTGAATCGTCTGGAGTAGACGTCAGTCACACTAAGATAGTCGTGAAGCTTGTTGCCTAAATCCTATGGAAGAGAACAGGCAAACACTTTATGGATAAGCTTCTTTAACAGGTTTCTTTAATGCTGGTTTCATTGTTTATAATAGTTACCAGATATAAGTAGGCTTAAACGGGAAAAGAATATATAACCTATTCTTAGCGCAGTAAATGGGTGTGATATAAAGTTAACAATGGTAGAGCCATGCTTAGGCACGAGTGGGCCGGCTCGACCGGTGCGATACCGCGGCCTCACAGAAGACCGATTCTGAGCAACGCTTGCGTTGCATTTCCTCAAAATTAGTGAGGTTTCCGGAGGCCCCACTTTCCCTCTCCCCTTACCCCCCTTCCTTGTTTTCCATTTCTCCATTCTTCGTCGCCCTTAAAGGCGGGTAGCGCACTTACGACTCTTGAGTTGCAGGTGTGCTAATCATTAGAACTATTAAAAAAAATATACTAACAAACACTCATTCAACATTACTTCCAACTTACTGGCAATGTTTACTTTTTATGATTTCACAAGTTTGTTTCTGCACACTACGAGTGTAAACAAGTTACATCATATTAAAATGTGTAGTTACGTCGTATTAAATGAAAATGTGTAAAATAATTGTTCAACATTTATAAAAATATATAAAAAAGTTGTACCATAAATCCCTAGCTGCAACTAATCCCCTTTTCTTAAATAAAACAAACACATTTTCAACCGAATGAGATATCTTGATAACCGACCAGTTTATTAAAGAGAAAATCACTCAACCAGTTAATAAGTAGTATAACAATTCGATTTATTACAAAACTTTAAAAATTAAAATAAAATGAAAGAAATACTGCTATTATAACATATAAGTATTTGCGAAAATACCTAACAGCAGTTCCTGTTGTTTAAAATATGAAAAATTGTTAAATAAGATTGATTTTAATTTATATTTAAGTTAAAATTAAACAATTTTTATCATATAGAAAATGTGCGTATAATTGATTACTTATCAAGACACGAATATCTCAATACGTTTCAAATAACAAACACTAATATGAATACATTAAGGCAATTTTAATATGTAAATGTATACTTATAACACCTACCTGAACTTTACCTTGACTGTCAACAATGCTGATTGACCACTTTCTACTACATACGCAATTGAAAGAAATTCAAAATTGAAACTAGTTGTACATTTAAAATAAAAACTATCATAACTTCTAACTGATGAGAAAAATGTTAAGTGAAATATCTTTTCAAACATAGCTGACAAATTACAGTGAAAACGTAATTAGAATTTCGGGTTTATGTCAAAATTAAACGAATTTTAATATTCATTTAATGACTGTTAATAGGGTCTACGTGACCAAATTTATTCATTAAAAGCTGTTATTACTTAAATCTGGTAAGTAATTATAAATATTAATACGTTAATTTATGAATTTAATTTTATTAAAAGGTCGCTCTTAACGGCCTTTTTTATAAAGATTATATTTTAATATCGCTTTTTTGCACTTACTTCTGGATGTCAATCCCACCGAAACTGTGAGCGTAATATTATTGAATTCGATGTCCACAGGGCTCGGTAACGGCATATTCACCTGCAGTGTCCTGCAGTCCTGATGTTCTTTACCGCTCACTTTTTGTCCCAAGCCTTGCAGCATAGCCATTGCCTTCGCCATGTTTAAATGAAATATACACTTTTTTATTTTACAAAAGTTCACTGCACCAAGCGCTACTGTTTAAAAATAGTTAAAATACATCACAAACAAAGAAATTGACTTTCTTAAATCGATTTTAAATTACTTTTTTGTTTTTATTGTTCAATTTTTTTTAAAAGTACGTTAAAGTTTAAATATCGAGTTTAATACTGCATATGTCCCATAAACAACTGTGATATTTTTTGCGTCCAGCGTTGTGTGCGGAAGAGCGCGAGGTCGTCAACAGACTGCCAGTGCGCTGGTGTTTCATATTAGTTTCATTCTAACAATTCCTGCATATTTGTAATAATGCGCTGATGATTATGTAGAGGGTATTACGATATAGTACTTTTTTAATTAATTATTAGTTTTTAGCACTGACAAAATTAAGTAGTTACACAATACGATATAAATGTACTTATTCTAATCAAATAAAGAGGTTAACATTTACTGATAACTTTGGGAACTAGCACAAAATGTTGTAACCTAGAGACCTATCCTATAATAATGAATTTCGTTGTTGTAACGTAATTATCGATTTGAGAACTAGTATAATAAAGCGAATATTACAAAAATATTCCTTGGAACTATGCATGCATCGACACTGAAACCACACTTGTGAAGGTCAACTTGCATACTGAACGATTACAATAAAATCAATACCATATACCTACACATTTTAAATTTTCTCTAGCTATTGAAAATGCAATTGTTTTTTTAATGTATTAAATAGACTAAAGTGTTTTAGTGCTGCTTAATGAACCTATCGAGTTACTAAGTCCATTCTTTGTATATATCACAAATTTTTAAATAAGTATGTTATTTATGCTTACTAGAGGCTTATTTTATCGTTTAACTGCTAAACACTAATGAATGTAAATAGTCTACTCTTTTAAATATATTAATTGATATAAGTTTAAATTTATAACTGTAGTATGTACTTATAATCTACGATTTATTTTGATGCATATTTTTTTTGTTATTATTTCTTCTTATTCTACATCTCACAGAACACATTTAATGCCGCAGGTATTTTCTTTCATTCAATCTTGGGTGACGAAGAGACGCACACACAGGCAGGTGTAAAATTTATCTACCTACCAGTATTGGCTGTTTTATACACTATTTATATGTCTGGTACAAACTACAACCACAGACACATCTGTGTATTATAAACAAGTCAAGACACAATAAGTAATTTACTTTTAAAGTTTCTCAAATATTATAAAATAACCTCAACGGAAACTGTAACTGACTGGCTGGCCTGATAACATGACCAGTACAACCTGGTCGAAACCTATATATATATATGTATGTATACCTAATTCTTTGAAATTCCATAAAATAAGAATTGAATATTCAGGTATTATTGGTGTTCAGGTGTATTGTTTTACTTGTACGATGCATGTTAGTAATATTCCCAATTTTAATTTTTTATATTGTTTTCTTTATTCAAGTTATAGACATGGAATGCAAATATTTAGGTTAATATTAGGGTTAATAAAAAGGTTTTATTTGTGTCCGTTGTTTATGTTTGTGAAGCTACGCAGACATTTTTTTGTGTGGTCTCTCCGAGGGTCTTCACCTTACCGGGGCTAATGGGTAAGGTGGTATGTCGGACTCGAACCGATTAAAACCACCCTGTGTTCTGTCATCCGGTCTTATGGCCGAGACCGCAGATGTACCCTAGAAAGGAAATCCCTGTGTACCCCGGCAGACCTGGCCGTCTTTTGAGCAAGGCGACCCAAACATGGTGAGTGACGGTTTCGCCTCCCCCCCTCATATTTCGACAGCCGTGAGCCGAATACGTCGTGCCGCCGTCTCGGTCCTGCTTCTGCTAGGGCGACAGATAGCCCAGTCCGCCGTCCTCAGGCCAGCGCTCATGGAGGCCGGAGGTCATTTTGCACTCTCCATCGCCTTGTTCGTCTTTGTATTTGCTTCTTGTTATATATTCAAATGTTTCTTTTAGGTACTCATAATGCACTACTAAAACCATCGTTCGAAGTCGCACTGTATTAGATTATCGCGAGCATAGAAGAGTCAAGGGTTAGGTGTCAGTTAGGCTAATCGTTATCATATTCTAGTTCATTATAAACTATCCTATGATAATGATGGTTGACTAATAGTTTTATCATATGGCGAACGTATTAAACACGAAATATTTGATTCCGGTCATTATTATTTGCATAATATAATGTAATAACCGAGCTTAAACTTCAAAGTGCATATTTTGACTTAGTACGATACAAAAAGAAAAAAAAAATATAACACATATCAACAGGGGAGTGACTCTTTATATCTCTAGTTGAAGATGATTTTCTTTTTATGGAAAAGTGACAAACGAGCAAACGGGTGACCAGATGGTAAGTGACTACCGCCGCCCATGAACACCTCCAACTCAAGAGGGGGGAATAGGAAAGTGGCGTTTGGGCCTCAGGTACCTTCACTCACTCGTTTATAAAACGAGTGCATACAACGCATACGTATTGTATATTTCATACGTTCATCAAGCACAAAATTATTTGTGACTATGAAACTGGTTTCAAGGGCAGATAACAATAATATAATAATAAGCCTTCTGTCAGATATTTCACAATTGGTTAGGTTCTTTAGTTGTTTCATCGGTTGCAATATCTGGGTGCTTTGTTTTAGCAAAGGCCTCCCCCAACTGATTCCACTTTTCTCTCTCTCTGGCCAGTGATGTCCATGTACCGCCTGCCACTGCCCCAATTTCGTCAACCCATCGTCTAAGTAGTCTGCCTCGTTTCCTTTTCCTGTTACCCGTGTACCAGTTCATCACCAATTTCTACCACTTGTCCATTCCTCTAATGGTATGGCCTGCCCATTTCCACTTGAGTTTTTTGATGGTCAGTGTGACATCTTTTGTTCTTGTGTATTTTCTAATTGTTGTAGTTCTTATTTTGTCTTTTAGTCTTTTGCCCATCATGCTTCTCAGCATAGCGTTTTGACAGGTCTCAAGTTTCATATAGTGCGATTTGTTGAACGTCCCACGTTTGGCATCCATATGTGAGTACGGGTAGCACACATGTGTTAAACAGCTTACGCTTTATGCTCCTGTTATCTTTTTTCATGAGCATAAAGATAACAATACAATATTTAAATAAAATTGTTCAAAAGTTAATATCATATCTCATCTCTCGCGTCTATCTACATAGGGATTATATTATAAGTTATTAATGCAGTAAATGGGAATGCCTTCAGGGTTTGGCCACGCAGAACATGCTTCGATCAAATAGGTGATGTTCTAAAGAAAAGGCAGGTCAGTAGTACCCGAAACCACGGGCTTGTGTTGCAGTACTATAGTATATGTACATAGTATATAGTATATGTAGTATATGTATCGCGAATAATCGCGATATACATATGTAAGATTAGATGTAAGTGGCGGGCTATTGTCTCTATATCTATGTGAATGTATTAGGGAAAAGCCATTACTGGCGTTACTTGATCTAATAGAGTTACCGGAGGCCATGCTTACGTTTACTTATATGTTAATATAACCATGTTATATATACAGTACAGTTTATTATAACTTTATAAAATAATTGGTAACGTTTGATAAAGCGTTTTAAGAATAAAACAAAAAAGTGTAGAAGCACATCAACGAGTATGAATATATTTATTTTTAGTAATAAATTTTAATAATAGAGATTAATTTTAATAATAAATTAGCCATTCCTTGCAGTTCTCTTCCGTTTATAGTCACTGCTTGTCGCATCGTGATGTTTTATAGCTTATATTATTCTTCATTAAATACTTTAAAGTAAACCAATACAAGAAGAATTGCAGAGATTATTTTTTTAAGCAAATAAAAAGATAATATGTGCTGATATATACTCTTTAGTGTAGATAGGTCATGTGTAAGTTATTTAAACGAAACCTAAAACAAATGCGATCTTATCTGTGCCTCTGTTCATTTACCTACTGGATTGTACTTGTTTTTCAATACGGGTTAAAAAATGTAACTATTTCTTTTTATTTGTTTATATTATCTTCATAATAATCAGTTAGGTTAACAAACAAACGTTTCGAGCATTATTAAAAAACTACATTAAAACATACAATGCATTGAGGGTTCCGTACGCAAAAAACGACTATGTATCTGATAATCACTGGTCAACAAAAAAGCATAACATAAGGTTTGTATGTAACATAAAATCTTTATGGTAATTTATATTTATAACAAGAATAAGTTTAGAAAAAATTGAACCAGAATGTTGAGAACACTAGCAGTTCTTTATAATAAGCTTTTATAGTATTTAGCAAAAGTCAGTTTCAATTAACAATGTGAAGTTGTATTATATTATTGCAATATTACTTTCAATATCATCCTTTTGTATGATATACAGGTGAACAGACGGGTTACCTGAAGGTAAATGATAGAACTGCCATCCATGGACACCTGCAACTCAGGAGTCGTAAGTGCGCTGCCCATCTTTGAGGGTGATCAGGTGTAGTGATTTTTTCCTGTACTTGCCTCTGGGATATCTCTATACAATGTCTAACAGTATTCCGACGGCATTCTGTGACTCTACCTTGGCCTGACATAGTGTTATATAGTAGAAATGTGTCGATAGAATCTTTTTTTTTTTTTTATCGTGTGGAAACCCCCACGGGTCATCACCTCACTGGAGCCAACAGTGAAGTGGTATGTCGGACTCGAACCGACTAAAACCACACGGTGTTCCGTCACGAGTCTATTGCAGAGGACCCGGGTATACCCTAAGAAGGAAGCTTCCGAGAACCCCTGCAGACTGCGAGAGGCATCCCACTCCAATAGCCGTCACGAGGTTGTGCCGCTGTTGCGTCCATGCTGAGCACTTCACTAGGGTGTGGAGCGCAGTGTGACAGCCCCCGCAGTGGTGGCAATTTTGATTTTAAAATTTTGATTTCTACTTCCTGTTAATCTTACACTGCAACTCCTCAAATCACGATGAGGTAGCAATTGTACAACATTTGCTATACTAGATTTTTGTTTATTGGCTTAAGCTCTAATATAAACACACATATACGTCTTTGATATACAATACTAAGTTTATCTATCTTTCTATCTTTATAAAAAAATGTAAAATTTAGGGCTTAAATAAGCTTCTTTTTATAGTTATTAGGGACTGCAGACATTAGTACAAGATGGTAATTGCAACTTGAATTTTAATAGTAAAAGGGTAGATAGATAGACAGACAGAGAAATAGAAACAGTGTTTTCCTTGATAGGAAAGGATTTAGACACAATCATGGCAGACGCTTCATTTAATAACTACTGTAGTTACTGTTAGTACATTTTTAAGATTAATTATGCGTGTTATTACATATCAGTTTGTTTGTTTACGGAACCCTAGGTGCGCGAGTCAGATACGCACGCTGCTGTTTTTTTACTGACCGAAGTAGCATTGACCTCATATTAGATATATTAAAACGATAACATTATATTTAAAACTTAATGACTCTAGTGATTCCATAATTAGCGAGTGTCAGTCAGTCGTTGAAAGAATTTATAGCAGAATTAATGCTCATGTGTGAATAACGTCATATATAGCTGTTGTGTTGGCGCGGAAATACTACACTCCACACCGTATATGTGGAAAGAGAAAGGCGTTGCAATCATACACATTTATATATATTTATATCATAAAAGCCGCGAGGCCGTGTAGGAGGAGTAAAATAAGGCACTACATCACTGCCCGGTGGTGTCGTAAAATGGATCGGACTGCTATCAGACAGTATGCAAACCGTCATAGAGTGACCGGTTTATAGCAATAGACTTGACCCCTATTAAATTCGTTTGACCTAATTCTAACTAGCAAAATGTGGATGTTTAATACACCTCTACCTACCCTTTAGGGGTACAGGCGTTCGGCAGCGTATGTATGTATGTATCATAATGTATAATAGAAAAATAACAGTAAACTTTTATGGACTTTAATTATATTTTTTAACGGGTTTTGAAGCATCTGCTAATTTTAACATTTACTTTACAGTTTTATTACGGTAAATGTCTAGCGAGTTATCTCATAGCGTTGCCCGCAGTAACACCTGCTTTTAATATTAACACTACTCCGGTCTTGAGTGTCGCAGCGTGATGTTTTATTGACTATATTATTCCTCAAAAGATACTCTACCTATTACCAAAACTACCATTCATATGTCATTTAAAGTTACAGAGTTCATCAAGTTTAAACAAAGAAACATAAAAACTCTTCACTTTTAATATACGGGTATTTTTTTTATATGATAAGGGGCAAACGAGCAGACGGGTCATCTGATGGTAAGTGACTACCGCCGCCCATGGAGGTTTGAAGGTATGGACAAAATATCTTCTTCGAAAGGTGCCACTAGAAATAAAGGAACTTTCTAAAAAACTGTGTCAGCGATGGACAATAACCATAATTTTACGGCTTATATATCTATGTAAGTTCATATTAAACCGTTATTAGTAGGTAATCGATATTATACTGACAGTTGACAAGCATGACAGATACCTACTGAATAATATAATTTTAACGTGAAAATTCTATAAAGTTTCTTCCACAACCGGGGATGGACCCCGTCACCTGAGTAATTGGCAGTCGACAACAAGCTCCAGAAAGAAGCTTTTAGATTGACAAATTGGTTGAGGCTTTCGCGGCCGATTGATGACTCGTTGGCTTTATTCGGGTCTAAAGGCCGTCGTATGTTGGAATTGCTTCCTAACGTTTCGCTAGCACGAGTGGCCAGCTTCTTCAGAGGTCCTTCCATCTCCGATACTGGATGCAGACTCATTGGAGAATTCGTTTCTGTCTAAGGAATGCCGGTATGATGTTGGTGTCACGGCAGCGGCATAGAAACGTCAAGGTGCAGAGTAAGTGTGCCTTCAAATCTTAAAGATAACGTACTCCACATAAACGACGAGCGCGTATTCTTGAAGTGCAGGTGCAGGGTGACCCGTTTTGCTCGTTAACCGTTCAACGTAAAAAAAATGGATAGTTAAGCGGTATGAACGATGTATGTTTGTTACTTACACTGAGACATAGGAAGTGTTCCCTAGTATTAAGGGCATATTCATATAGGTTGTTTCAAAAAGTGGTTGTTTTTTTAATTTAAATATAGAAATCCTATTTTGAAAGCGACAATTCAAACTTTTTTTTTGTGATTGACTGCTATATAAAGTTTATTTGCGATATACAATAATTATACGAGTATATGCTAAATCTTCTAGGGCGGTAAATAATTGTTACAAAAAAGGTGATGCTTTCGTACCGCATTGTGTACTTCATGATGTTGTTAAAACAATAATATCACTGCCATGATCGACAATTACAGTTTTAATTATCAGATTTTTAGAACTGCGTTCAAAAGTTATGCAATGTAACAATTTTAGAAGAATTTATTACTTTTGGCAAAGTTCCACAAACTTGCAAATTACACGTAAATAAAGTACAAAGTACTAATGTCATAACCATCCATCATGTATTACTAGACGCAGGCGATCTACTGTTCTTGTTTTAAGAGCTCTCAGGTACTACAACATCTATACATTAGTATATATCATAAAACAATTTTACTAGGATTAATGATCTTGGAAGAATAAAAAGTATTTTTACAATCGTGGACGAAGTTTTACCAGACTGCGCAACAAGTAGAGTTATGTTTTCTAGTGAATGTGAGCCTAGAAAGCTTAATGGCTTTCTACATTAACGTGCCGTTTATCGTCTTAAAAGTGGGAGTGTCATAGAGTGTAACATGCCTAGATAAGGTCAGCAAAAAAAAATTTGAGATATAAAAAGCAATAGACAGGTTTAATGTTATTTAATAAGTTATTTTCTGAAAATATTTATTTCATTAGCATATACTTTCGAAACGTGTTTACTTTAAAAAGTAACTAAAATATGTAGAAATAATGCATTGTATAAGCGAAGTGGAAGGTTGACTTGCAATCAATTTCACAACACTATTGCTGACGGTATCTTATTTCATTAAAATATTACTTTATTCAGGGCACTTTTAACCAAAACTATTATATTTAAAAGCAAATTAAAGGTAAACAAATTTAGAAATGATCCTAACCAAAATAATAAACGGATCTAAACAGACCCTATAGTTTTGTTACTGAGCAGGGTCTCCTATCGTTCTAAATGTGTGCCTTTGCATAAGAACAAGTATTCGTGTAGTCTGCAGAAATACTCGTACTTTCTGCAAGAGCACACAACGTTGGCTGCGGTCGATGACCCCGTAGGTTGCAGCTTCCTTTTCGCGCCAGTTGATAGCATGCCTTACCGTTGAAAGAATAAGTGCATAATAGACGGTTGAAACAAGACTGGTGATAGATTGTCGTCACTAGGGACTCTTATGGTATTAATTAAATGGTCAAAAGAAACTAAACCTACTAAAATGTCAGCAACGGCATTTTTTGTTGCAGCTCATTGAAATGAAAGACATAACACATTTCTTTGTATGCCTATCGGTTAAAGCCTGGAATTCACTACCAGCGCACGAGTTCCCTCCCACTTTGATCCCGGGTCTTTTAAGCGGGGCGTGAAAAAGCACGTCACCAGGCCGCCATAGTGTGGGTCACCATGCTACATTGACTACACTTGCATTGGGGATGGTGACCACCACTCTTGTTGCTTTTCATCAGGCCGAGTGGAGTCATTATAGTAGGCAAATATATAAAAAAAAAAACATAAAACAGGCTCTTATAAGAAGAAAGTCGAATGCGAAGTCTTAACAGTTATTCTGTTCTTTCTTTCTTTTCTGTGAGGGCGTGGTATTGCACCGCGCTAGACGGCCCATTCCTGTCTTAGCATGGCTCTACCACTGTTAAATGTAGATTAAATAAGTCAAGAAAAAGTATATTTTCTTTGTTTATTACGAAACGTTTAACCAAATAAATGGTTATAAAATGTTGTGATTTCTTGCTTATAGTAAAATAGAAAAATCACATGATTTAACAGATTTAAGCAAATTTTATGTCACCCACTCCATTCTCTTTTTAAGCGAAATTATTATACATAAGACCAATTTATTATATATTTAAATTACCAAATACCCCCTAGGTGGAGGGTTGACTATCTGAGTCACAGGAACCTTCCTAGTTCAGGCGTCAACCCACCATAATCTCTTTTTTTTAAACCTGCCTGTGTTTTTTTATGAACCATATAAACAGTAAGTAGAATATTGTATATAATTTAAACAATATTCTAGTTACTGTTTAGAAAGATATGCTAATGTTAGAATAAAAAACTTTCGTGACTTCCACGTCACGTGTGTATTTCAGGGATGCCCTAGTGTCCTAGATTCGGTCGGGATGGGTGGCCTTTTCCAGGAGTAAGTTGTGTATCGTTTATTTCAATAAACAGTTGTGCTATTTAAGGGTCGACACAGTGAATTACGTAAGGCGCTATCAGTTTTAGTAAAATTCATAATTTTTAATGTAGAAAAACTACTTGCTTGTTATAGTATAATACTTATGAATTGAATGATAAATCTTAAAATTCGTAAGATGGAGGGTTTTACATAAATTATACTATGGGTATTTAATACCAAGGATGTTTGTGGAATATCTGGAATTAATAAAAAGGTGTGCATCAAAATAATTAAATCGTTAAAATAAACAGGAACATTCGTATTATGTAGTTTAAAAATGTGTTTTTTTTTTTTTTTCAAAAAATATTCAAAATCACAGACGTTATTTACGTATGACTAATGAAAATACTATCTTATGTAAATGATTACAAAATGACTATTATCTTGCTTATTAATGACGTAACCTGTTATGTCAAATAATTAAATATTTTTTTATTTTATTTCTACACTCTGCGTGTTTTTATTTAATAAGATTTTTCATCGCTACTAGTTCTTTATAACATCATATTTCTTGCAAAACAAGATGTTATCACATTTACATACACAATGACATGTGAGATTGTAATCATTTTAATTGTTATAAACATTCAACGGAGAGCGACTCGCATCATCGACTGCCAAGATATTTCTGATCAACTTGACACCTTGGCGTTGCGTAGAGATGTAGCTTCACTCTGCATTCTCTATCGCTTGTATCACGGGGAGTGTTCAGAGGAATTGTTCGGACTTATACCGGCTGCAAGTTTCCGCCATCGTCTTACGCGACAAAATATCCATCCCCATCACCTGGACGATTGGCACTCCACCACTGTGCGCTACTCCAGAAGCTTTTTGCCTAGCACAACCAGCTTAATTAACAAATTGTCGCTTACCGTATTTCCGAACCGATACGACCTTCAAACCTTCAAGAAAAGAGGGTACTCCTACCTAAAAGGCCGGCAACGCACTTGTGACTCTTGAGTTGCGGGTGTCCATGGGCGGCGGTACTCACTTACCATCAGGTGACCCGTCTGCTCGTTTCCATCGCATAAAAAAAAACCATCCGTTTTGGGTACTTCCGACCTGTCCTTTCGTGTTTCTTTAGAATATCACCAATTTGATTTGTGTATGTTCTGTTTGGTGGACCACTGCCGGTATTACCATAAACATTTGTCTTATATATTTGATTTGTCATTCGGGGCGCATTTATTCGTTCTACCAGACCACCTCAATATTTCTATTTATAATATTTGGGGACAGACGAAAAGTCAGGTCACCTCTTCGTAAGTGACAACCTCCGTCCATGGACAACTGCAACTCGAGAGTCGTAAGTGCGTTGCCCGCTTGTGAGGGTGATAAGGAGTGCGTGGTTGCGGGGTGGGGAAAGATTAGACAGAGGGAGGATGAGAGGAGGGGAAAGAAGATAGGGGGAGTTGGCCTTACAGAAATTTCACTAATTTCGGAGAAGTGTAACGCAAGCATTGCGTTGGTGCACAACTGGTTTTCCGTGAGGCCTTGGTATCACACCGGGTGATCCGCCGTGCCTGAGCATGGCTTTCCCACGATAACGTCAAGTAGTCTCCCTCCTTCTTTCTGTTAACTAGTGCTACCCCACACATAGTTATAAAAAATGTACCGTTAAAATTTCAACGAAATCACGGGCAAAGCTTTTTAGATTCAGTAAGTTTTTGTTACTGTGTAAAGAGTAAATAAAACATATATAAGTATGTACATACATTTATTTTCTTTTAAAGTATTATTATTATGTACCTATTATTAGTTAGTTTGTTAGAATTTGCCATCCTAGAATTATGAATATTGTATTTTTCTTGATTAATTAAACGGTTTCCATAAAACATTTATTTGAACGCTTGTTTCATAATTTTAGTTCTTATATGTCAAGTCTTTTTGCCGATGATATAGATAATAAATAGAAGCTACTCATTTTAAAGTGATAATTAACTTTTAACTAATGATATAACCGATTGCAAATCTCGATAAATTATAATATCATCTCTTCATTTTCCACTTGAATATTTTCTTTAAATTATAATATTAGCAACTTCGAGTACAACTTTAAATTAAACATTATAATCATAGTACACAAATAAAAAACAATGTAATCGTGTGATTTTTATCATTTTCTTAGTCGGTTAATTAAAAATTGTGGGTGGCATAACATTTGCCTAAATCTGTTAAATCATGTGATTTTTCTATTTATCAAAAATCACAAAATTTTATAACCATTTATTTAGGTGGACGTTTCGTAATAAATAAAGAAAATATACTTATTTAATCTACATTTAACAGTGGTAGAGCCATGCTTAGACAGGAATGGGCCGTCTATCGCGGTGCAATACCACGGCCTCACAGAAAACCGGTTGTGAAGCAAGGTTTGTGATTGATTTCCTCGATATTAGTCAATCTTCTCTCCCCTCATCCCCCTCTCCTGTTTCCGATCTCCTCATCTACCATCACCGCATCCAATCATACCTCATCACCTTCAAATTGGACAGCGCATATATAATCTTGAGTTGCACTTGACATCTAAGCATGTTTTTGTTTTTTTATGTTAATAATGCGGAAAAGTTTTTTGTTTGTTTAAATACTCTAATCTCGGAACTATCAATGGGATGATAATGATCATTTTTGTATTTATTGAGGAATAGAATTATAGGTTACTAAATGTCACTCTGCAACCTTTAGGAGCGGAGCAGTGAGTATAAACGAAGTTTAAACAGCTAGTGATATTATAAATTTGGTTTTATTACATGAGATTGGGTAAACGAGCAGACGGGTCACCTGAAGGTAAGTGACTACCGCCACCCGTCGCCGGCCTTTTAAGCAGAAGTACTTTATTTTCTTTTGAAGGTTTATCGGTCCGGTAATATGTCAGGTGACAATAAGCCTCCACAGGCTGGTCAATATACTTTTACACTACTAAATACTAAAATGAAGTAGTTTTCATTCTAATATTAGCACACCTTTGTAAAACTGCCTGTATGTTATGTATGCTGTATGCGTCGTGTTCCTCGCGCCTCCCTCAAGGAGTGATGGTGGGGGGAGAGGCACAATCCTTTCCCCCCTTCAAAACGAGATGGGGCCCATTCCGGTGGACGGTCACCTGCTGGTCGCGGAAGAATTTCCCTCGACAGCAGGTGCGAGGAAGGAACACCGTGGCGGTTTTAGCCGGTCAAGTCCGGTACACCCCTCCGCCGAAGGATAGTCTTTGAAGATTTCCCCACGTTAAAAAAAAGGGGGGTCTTTGGTAATTTTAAGTAATAAATTGGTCTTATGTATAATAATTTCAAAATATTAAATAATCAGTCAGAAAACCTAAGTCTAAAGTTTGGGAAAGCAGATAATATTAATTTTATTCCAACGACTACGCGCAGAGCAAATAATATTCTCATGGATCAACTAGCGTATGGTTCAAGTTATAGGTTGTCGACTGGCCAACTTAATATTTTTCTAAAAAAATACGTTATATTTTTCTGCATTCATAACAACATTCAAATCAAGAGCATTCGTAACTGGTGAGCATCTATGAAAGGTAATAAATACTACAGGTACATCAGAGCTTTTATAATGTGTATGTGGGTAGAACTAAATCATACCATCTATAGCTATTAACCGTTGATAGTGCATCGGGCAGTATCGCGTGGGCCGTAGAGTAGTAAAGACTTGTCTACAGTGAGTGTGGTATTCACGTGTACTATAATACTAATAATAAATATCGCATCTCACATTTGGCTGGGGCAGATAGAATAGTATTATGGTTACCAGATTGCTGATAAACTTAAGATTTCTAGGTACATACATAATTACACTAATACACAGAACAAATGTTAGTGCTCATCACACAACCACGACCTCTGCTTAGCGGTCAGGATCGCTAACCAGACATACAGGTAGAGGCGTGAGCATAACAACGTACAGGGGGATCCTGACATGCAGTAAGGATCATGGTCAGTTGTGTTCTATCGTCACGGTCCACCCGGACGCTAATAGGACGTAAGTATATGTATGTATGTATGACTTTAGCCCGTTCCGTCATACAAATTCTTTCCCGTGACGTACTTTTTACTTTCATAGTGTTTATTACAAATAGAGTAGACGACTATTACTATTACTTGTATCAGTGATGATTAATGTTATACTTTATTATTATACCTATTTTGTAGGTTAAAATGTAATAATCCATAATTAACTCCCGGTTTGACAAAATGTAGAAATACAGGTAGAAGGATAATTCAACGGCCATTATGTAAGCGCCAGTTGTGAAAATATTATTCGTTAGAAATATAGACTGTGTGATTTAAAAGTTCTTCGAGTTTAAATGTCTAGAAGTAGATTTTTTTAATAGTAATTAGTTTTAAATGGCCTCTCAATGCAACGCAGCACCGCTGCTTTTGATGTATTTATATTTTAAAGCGTCATTTTAGTAACCCCTTATATGCTGGTTTAAACGGTTGATAAGAACAGTCCATAATAGATTGGTTTGTTGACCGTTGTAAGCCAATATTTTGAAGTTGGTTTAATTGAGAAAAAATCCGATTCTCGCCTCCGACAGGTCTGAAATCAAAGCTGCCATATAGATTGAAAGATTTTATTCTTTCAAAGAGCACCCTGAGCCGTATTCATCAATAATTATTTTTAATGTTGTACTAACCATGTCAGCTTAGGAGCGACAACCTGAAAAATAGTTAAAGTATATTTAAAACCGAAAAATCTGTTGCTTTGAATCTGTAACAATTCAGTTGATTGATTTCATTGCAATAGGGATTTTATCTTGTAATTTCATTCAGAATCTCTTCCTCTTTATTTTCAACAAAGGAATATCATGTTTGATTGTTGCGATATATCATATCTGAGTTATCAAATAAAACACGAAGCGTATTTATTAACGTTACTATGCAATCTTCACACAGACTGTAACTTTACAATTTTCCTCCAGGCAGTAAATAAAACGCAATATTCTTTAAGTTATGCCGGGTGCACTTTAAACTAATCAGTTAATTTTTCTGTTTTATTTTTATTTCTGATCAGATATCAGGAATAACAGATCTAAAATTAATTTAAATAAATGTAACCGTATTCAAAAATAATATAAAATTATTGTGTATACACAGTTGCGAAGAATAGTTGTAAAGGGATTCGTATAGAATTACTATTTTTCATTCAGGGATTATATCGGGAATGACTTTTAATGGCCAAATAAGAAAGGTCATTATTGTTTACGCTAGTAATATTAAAATTCCAGTTTGACAAAATGTGGGCGTGAACGTATGTAGTCTGTAATAAAATACCTCTATATACTATTTACCACAGACCAATACATTGAAGATTGCAATCTCCTTCGATGCATTTCCTTGTATTTAATGCAATTTTATTACATTAACATTCGTCGTAAACAATTAACACTAATTATGTTTAAGATAATTAATAGTAAGTTAAAAAAAAATGATAATGATTGACACTTTAAGTGTATTTCAGTACTTTTCTGACCTTGCTTGATTATTCTAAGCAAATGTTCTAAGTGACGTATTTGTACATGCCATGTTACTGACATTGATTGATAAACTACAACCTATTATAAAAACAGTTTTATTACTTGAATTACTTGATTATCTTTATAATAATGTTGTTACTGTTTGTCTTATCTAGTGATCGGTGCTATACCGCACATTGGGTGACGCCTATATTCACCAGTGGAGTTCAGATGGCTAATTGATATGATTTGAATGCAATGTCGCCTTGCGCCGTGCAATAACAATTAACAACCTGTCGCTTATCAGCAATTCAACAAGAATTTAAAGAGGTTTTGGAATAAAATAATAACTTAAGGGTTCAACCAGGACTTTTTTACATAATAATATTATATTAGAATAGAATAGAATAGAATAGAAAATTCTTTATTGTACACCACGAAATTAAACAGACGCAAAGTTAAAAAGTTGATACAAAATGATACAAATAGTTTACTTTTTCGTGTATTGTCTAATATAATTAGAATTATGTAAAATTTTTATACAATAGCGGGACAGACGAACAGGGAACGGGTCATCTGATGGTAAGTAACAACGGCCGTCCATGGACACCTTCCAACTCAAGAGTCGTAAGTGTGCTGCCCGCCTTTGAGGGTGATGAGAGATACGGGGATGAAGGGGGGGGAAGAGAGGGATAAGGAGATAGGAAAGAGGATACGGGGTGAGGAGAGGAGAGAATTTGGGCTTCCAGAAACCTCACTCATTTCGGGGAAATGCAACGTAAGCGTTACTTCACATTCAGTTTTCTGTGGGGCCGTGGTATCGCACCGGTCTACCACTGTAATTTTTGATGTTAACATTATCATACTTATATTGAAGCGAATCATTTGATAAAATAATAAACAATTCAAACTGTTAAATCGTATTACTTTCTGTGATGTTTTGAACAAAATGATTTGTTTAATTAAATCTTTCTACATATAATTATACAAATATTTAACCAAGTACAGTAGCTAGCCATGTTGAAATAAACGATCCATTTACATACGTAGCTACTACTGACCTCTATATAACCAATATATGTAGAGGCCAGTTATAAAGACGGCAGGCTTGGCATTTGATTGAATTTTAATTGATTTGATTTTTAATTTTTTAACAGTAGTTCATACTTTTTATATATATATTTTTTTATATTTTAGCGTACCATAGTGACTTCACTTTGCCTGATGGAAAACAAAAGTGGAGTCAAAGAGTGGTGGTCAACATCCTCATTGCACGTGCAGCATGGTGACCCACACTATGGTAGGGAATTCCAGGCTTTCACCGATGGGCATAGGAAAGAAGAGCTAAACCGTTAGTTAGTTAGTTAGTAATTAAGCGACACAACCGTGTCGAGTTTAATCTTAATGGGTGGACCGTTTTTGATAGGGGGTGAGTGGTGGTGGTTTGGCATAAGTGAATATGCGACCTCATCTTTGGGAAAACAGGAGGTCTTCCAAAAGAACTAATAATTCCAAATTCCAAAATTCCAAAAGAAATTTTTGTTAGCCAATTATACGATAGCGATATACTACCGGTTCGCGTAGTAACGACGGCATTTAAATCATAAAGTCTAAATCAGTTCAGTTCCGTGCTAAATTTAATCACGGCACAGTTGTAAAAAGAATGCTCCCGATTATCTTGTTCTGGGCTTCAACTGTGCACAAAATGCTGGGAAATACTGTAGATCATGCTGTTATTTATCTTGGTTCCAAATTGTTTGCTTAAGGTCAAGCTCATGTGACTTTAAGCCGAGTTCGGTCTTTAGCGGGTCTTGAAATCGTAGAACTTGACTGCTCCAAGTTGACTTCAAAGAAATCTTGTAATTAAGCCCATTAATTGAAATGGATAGAATGAGAAATGTTACAAACAACTTACCAGTAATTACATAACTAATTGATATGTAAAGTTATTAATATATAAAATAATACTAAAAATTTAAAAATAATAATTTAGACCTAATAAGAAAATTGCAGATTGCATAAGAAAAATAATGAAGGTGTAATTATGCTAAATGTTCTTTAATCCATCACAATGTAACACACTTTTATTTATAAAAAATTAGGTATGTATAAAAACGCAAAGATTTAATACCTTCATACGATACGTGTCTTAGACAAATATGGTTAATTATCTTTAATGGTTGCAATGTAGGTACCTATATAATGATATTTTTCTTGTCAGGTTAAAATTATTATTTTTACATTTTTTGTTCTTTTTATTAACAAGAACTATATTATATATATTATATAATAAAAGCTTGTTTTTTTTAAGTTTTTTTTCCTATTATATATATATCGATTTTATTATTGAATGGAATGTGTGTTATTCAATCACGCTTCATTTAATAAAAGAATTTGTATTAAATAATAAATAATAATAATAACTTGACACATCTCACACACGGCCGTCTGATCCCAAACTAATCAGAGCTTGTACTATGGTAAACAGACAGCTGATAAACATACTTATGTATATACTTCTAAATACTTACATACATATAGATAAATTACACCCAGACACAAAACAAATGATCATGCTCATCACACAAATATTTGTGCTGGGTGGGTATCGAACCCACGCCCTCTGGCTTAGCATTCAGGGTCACTAACCACTAGACCGATAAGTCAGTCAAAGAAAAAAAACAAAAGAGTAGAAAATGAAAAATGAAAACGTAAACAATTGTATTTTAGTGCACGGCTGGAAATACATAATTATTACTCGTATATACATATTGAGATCTCGCTGCTTTAAAATCCTTTATAAATTATTTTGTTTGTAGTCAAATAAGTTTTCAGTATACCAGATAGTATTACCATCAGATGATCACGACCGTTCATCTGTCCCTCTATATTATAAAAAAAGTAAAAATAAAATTTTATATCATTCTTTAATACGTTCACATATCAATCACTGGATATTATAGTTTCTTTGATTGGCTCGAAGTAAGGTTTTGTAGTTGAAAAAAAAAAAGACACTAATAGTGATAATCCCCATCCTGTCTTCTCTTTTCTATCTCTTCATCCCCCCTCTCCTCTTTCCTCTCCTCGCATCCCTCTATCCTTTATCCCCCTCAAATCCGGGCAGCGCCCTTCTGACTCTTGAGTTGGAGGTGTCGATGGATGGAGGTCGTCACTTACCGTCAGGTGACACGTCTGTTCGTCCGTCCGACTATATAATAGAAAAAGTCAGAGAGTTCAGACTTCCCGGCGTCAACTACTTTGAGTTACATGGTATACGTTGACCTCTTTGAGCTATTGCTTGATGAAAACGGCCTCCGGCCTGTATGAGCGCCTGGGGGTAATGGGTAGGGCTGCCCTTACCTTAGCAGAAGCAGGCCTGAGATGGTGGGGACACGTGTTCAACGCTCACCTCTCAAACTGCAGGGGGGATAGGCCCCCCGTATTCAATGGTGGTAGTGCCTCTTGCAGAAGAGGTGGCCAAGGTCTGCAGGGTTCCTGTAGGCATCCCTCCTAGGGTATACCCAGGTCCCTTGCAATAGACCCACTTGTGACGGAACACCGTGTGGTTTTAGTCGGTTCGACATACCACTTCTCAGCTCCGGTGAGGTGATGACCCGTGTGGGTTCACATAAAAAAAAAATCTATTGCTTGATGAAAGCATTCATCATTTCTTTCTTAATCGTTTTCCAAGCATTCATCATTTCGTTCTTAATCGTTTTCCTTTTTAATGTACTCAACATTTTTACATGAAATTGCTAAAGTGCCTAGTTGACGACAGTAGGGTTGTCCCTATCACGTAAACAGGACTAAATTATAGTCTGCCAAATGTGGGAGATATTTAATACGCTTCTACCTACCCATTCGGAAAACAGCATTATATAAAAACAATTAGGCATAATTCCTATGTCGCGGGTGGCTTTACCAAAATTTAATCAACGAACAGAAAGAATACCCAGAGTCGTGACAACTTTATGTGGATCACATTAATTTTTACCCCTTTTGGGAGTCGAAACACGACAGGTTCAGCAGTTAGGGTCACAAACTACTAGATCAATAGGCCCGTATATTACCACCGGCTACACCAGGGGTCGGCAACCGGCGGCCCGCGGACTATCTCGGTGCGGCCCGCAAGACGTCCGCGCGGTTCGTAAGAAAAAAATACCAAAGCTTTTAATATAAATAGGACGTATAAATTCACTACAATTTATACGGCCATGCTGCTGGACCATGAGAGTATTCTTGAAAGCTCGCTCCCACGCGGGGTGATAACAATGTACCTATTTCATTCCTTAAGAACTGTTTATCAAGACTGTGATGTTATGTATTGTTTCTACCGAAAATAAATATTTGCTATACTTATTCAATTCTTGGCAATTTCTTTTGCGTTTATCCGCCGCACGTCTCATCTGGTTGCTAGCTACGCGTTTCGTTTCACCTTTCTTCCCTACGCTGATAGCTTCTCACGCACGACGTATGAGATAAGTACGTTGTATGTACTCGCGAGCAATTTGTTTTATTTTATTTACTGCTTGTTTATGTGAACCTTCAGATTGATGGGTAAATGTTATAAGGACGGGGATAGTAGTAACATGACATGAAGTTAGTACCGAGTATGTCATGTTTTAAATATTTTTTTAATGTGGAGTTCAATTTGTAGGTGCTAACTGGAACATATAATTTTACAACGAATTTAATTTTTTTCATTATTGTTACAGAATAATTATATAAACATGGCTTCAAGAAAAAGGAATATAGAAGAAGAAAAAAGAGTTTTTAACGAATTATGAACAGAATTATATTTTTTTATCGAGTTTAAAGGAAACCTGTTATGCTTGATTTGTCAAAAGAGTATTTCTGTAGTAAAGGAATATAACCTGAAGCGACATTACGACACTGAGCACAAAGCTAAATTTGACTGTCTTGAAGGAGAAATACGAAAAAGGAAAATTTCCACTTTGAAATCGTCATTACAAAATCAACAAAACATATTTAAGGTTGTGGCAGACAACAGCGAATCGAATGTTCGTGCCAGTTACAGGGTAGCAGAAATTCTAGCAAAAGTGGACGTCCGTTTACCGATAGTGAATTAGTAAAAGAGTGTGTCTTAGCTATCGCAGAAGAAATATGCCCAGAGCAGAAAAACATGTTTGAAAATCTTAGTCTCTCTGCGAACTTGCACCCGACGTACTGAAGACTTGGGTGCTAATTTGTGTGAACAACTCAGGGATAAGGCGCAATCTTTTGACTGCTTCTCTTTAGCGATGAAATGGATGAAAGTACGGACGTGTCGGATACATCACAGCTACTCATATTTTTACGCGGCATTGACAAAAACTTTACTGTGAAAATGTGCAGTTTGAAAGGTACAACTACGGGAGAAGATTTATTTCACTATGTGGAACAAGCTCTGAATTCATTGCAATTAAGCTGGGAAAAGTTAACAAGTGTCACCACCGATGAAGGCAAGAACATGAGCGGTCAAAACATAGGTGTTGTTGGGAGAATCATCAGCAAAGTGAAAGATTCTGGATCTACTGTGCCATTGATTTTTCACTGTATTGTCCATCAAGAGGCATTGTGCTCCAAGGTTATATCCTGGAAAGAAATAATGGATACTGTAACATCCACTGTTAATTTTAAAGGAAGAAATGGGCTCACACACCGTCAGTTCCAAAAGTTTTTGGAAGATCTGGAAGCTGATCATGGTGACGTGGTTTACTACAGTGAAGTGAGGTGGCTCAGGCGAGGTGCCGTTTTGGAACGGTTTTTTGATTTGAGGAAAGAAATTGGCAACTTCATGGAGATGAAAGGAAAGCCAGTGGAAGAGCTTACTAACAAACAGTGGATTATCGATCTTGGTTTTTTGACTGATTTGACTAAGGAACTGAATCAGCTCAACAAACGCTTGCAGGGAAAAAATAAATTGATTTGCGATATGTATTCAGATGTAAAGTCATTTGAGATGAAACTGAAACTGTTTATCAAGCATATTGATGAAAAAAAGCTTGACCATTTTCCTAATTGCAAGAAAGCCGTTGAAGAAGCTGGAGATAATTTTGTGTGGCAAAATATTACAATGAGAAACGTGTTAACACAACTACAAACTGAGTTTGTAAATCGATTCACAGACTTTAAAAAGAGCTCCCTTAACATGGAAATATTCCAAAACCCTTTTGCAATTGATATTAGTGAGGTACTAAACAAATTGCAAATGAACATAGTAGATTTGCAAAGTAATAGCACACTTAAAACGGCATTTAAGGAAAGCACTGACTTGATACAGTTCTACGGAGGTTTGAGTTCTGAAAACTTCAAAGAATTGAAAAAGTTTGCTCAGCAGATAATAACTATGTTTGGTGGAAAAAGTCTGCTCACACAAATATGTGTGAGCAGACTTTTTCAATTCTCAACTACCGCAAAAATAAGAATTATTCGCGGTTAACGGATGAACATTTAGACGCGAAACTACGCGTATCTACTACTAAAATGAAAGCAGACGTTAAAAAACTTGCATGTCAAATGCAGCCGCAAAAATCTCACTAGTTTTTACTTTTATGTTAGTATAGTAATTCAATTAAAATAGACATGATTGTATGAATATATATGCGTTTTATTTCAAATATTAAAAATACATGCCCGAACATATAAATATAAAAATAAGTGCGGCCCGCACTGATACTCTGGCAACATATGTGGCCCTGCTGTAGCAAAAGGTTGCCGACCCCTGGGCTACACCATCCCCTTCGTCCTTGTTTACAAATGCAATCTGTAGTCAGTGGTATTTATGTATAGCGAGTTAGCGATTAATCCTTTGTCTGGTCCCTCAGAGATTCATAACAACACAATAATACATTTTTACATTTAAAAATATAAAAAATAGTAGACCACCGACATCGGGTACAGGGACCAAGACACCGGTGGTTAGAGCTCCAAAGATAGGAACCTCCTCACAATGCAATCAATTTATTATTATTATTATGTATTCCTGAAGGCAGAGGTGAAACTGAATTTGATTATTTTAAATCTTGCTAAAGGTTTTGATACCAAAGATATAATTACTTGTCAATGAACAATTTACTAATTATATAGCTTTTCTAAACACATGTTTAAGGACAGGCTTTAAAGAATTAATGGTATAGGTATATATAGTGTATTACCTACTCTGCGTTATGATTATGTAAAGCATATGTTATGCAGGTGTATTTATCAGTAGAGTTAAAGGCACCAGCCAGTCAGCCAATTCGAGTAAAATATATGCCATGACTAGCTTGAACTCTCTTCCTTTGCTTGAATATACCATAATTTTCTAATCTATTTCCAGTTATTACGTAAAGAGCGGTAAAATATAATCAGCATAATGTGGACGTTTTATTAGGCTTCTACCAACCTTTTCGGGGATAAAGGCATGTGTGTATGTATGTGTATTTATTTTATTTTATATTAATAATATTTCTACTTCTACAAAGACTATTTTTCATTACAGTGTCATCTATCCATAGTATATTGTGATGTATGCAAGTTGAATATAAATTAATGACTTTACTGCCCTCTGGTGGTAATGATAGAAACTACGTTGTAGGACGTAACTAAAAAATCTATAATTACCACATTGTTAGAATAGATGTCACCACTAACATCACCATTTCAACAATGTCTTTATTATTTGGCATTGTTGGAAATTATTATAATTGGATTGACGTCATTGATTTTACATACACATACGCTTACAGCTGTTTCCCAGAAGTTGAAGGCAGAGGTGTATTAAAGACGTACATTTTGCCAATTAGAATTTTGTGCCAGAAACGTAATAGGTGGCAAACCTACTGCCGTCAACCGGGCACTGTAATACTATATATATAATATTTGATAGATAACAATCCAATCTCTTAGTCGCCTCTCACGACACCCCCGGGAAGCAATGGTGTGGCAATATTCTACTTCACTGAGGGCACCACGGCTTATTGTTTTTATGTTATGTAAGTACGTATGGTTGAGCAGTGTCAGTCAGTTATAATATTGTTATTGTTTATAACCCAAATTATAAACTATATACTCATACTTAAATTTATGCCTTTTTCCCTCCCGGATAGGTACAGACTATAGCCAGGCTTTTACTTCTATTCCTACAAACCTTATGAGCTTCCTATTCTGTCAATAAACCTTTCAACCCAGCCCCCTGATAGTTTCTGCCGACTTTTATTTCACAACAGCAACAACCCCTGCCGGTAATTCCCATAGTTAACAAACACACTTACAAAGATATGTCTCGTTTTCTTAGCCGTTCTACACTCATTCTTTCCAGGTAAACTACACTAAAACTAAGTATATGGCATACATGTTATAACTACTATGCTATTCTACAATTATTATTCTAAAATATTGACTAGACACAAAAGTGGATGGATAAACATTATTGTAATTTGTGGTATTTAATAATTACATTACTGATTATTCATCACTTTTGTGTCTAGTCAACACGTGAGTGACGCTACTGTTGGGTACATTTTTTTTATATATATGTATTCATACAGATTAACGTGAGTGTTTGTATTTGGAAAGATTATTTTCAGATAATCTCGGATAAGGGTATCGGAGGATTATATAAGGGTAGCAGCCAAAATTATATAAGTTTTAATATTTAAACTTTTGTAACACATAAAGCAAAATGTACCGAAAATCAGTAAGTAATTAATGAACTACATTTTTTTTTTTGAAAAGAATACTAGTAATGCAGGTCACACATTACTAGTATTCTCGTTAAAACCCCCAGCTAAGCATAATGCTTGTATTAGGGGTGGGTGGGTAGTGCACTGGGTGGGGTTCGATCCCGCAACCACTTGATCCTAAGTCCGACGCCTTAGTCATTACGCTACCGCCGCTATATATCATTTTAATTTCCACTCGCGATGCGTTGCTTTGCTAGTCACAGTTCCAAGTTTTCGAAGTTTGTAGATACATGTGCACTCCATATATTAACACTTATTTTAAGTGTGAAAGGAAACGTCATAGAGAAACTTGCATTTTAGTAAGCACTCTTGAACGTTTGTGAGGTCAAGCCAGAGCAACAGACAACCTAAACCCTATCAAACGAAAAAGATACAGGAAATAATTCACTGTAAAAAAGTAGACAACCGACTTCAATGCGTCTATCATAAAATATAAAACTTATATGGTTTTCTCGTGGATGCCATTGTCAGAACTGGACCAAATTGAAATGGATTCATACGGAAAGCACCTGCTTTCAAATAAAATAAAAAAACAAACTCGGTTCACCCAATCAAAAGTTCTGAGATAAAAAAAAATGCAGTCGAATTGAGAACCTCCGCCTTTTTTGAAGTCTGTTGAAAAACAGTTTCTAATTTCTACACATGCATCAATGCCATGTCAAGAAAATGTTTTTATAAACAAAACATTATGTACCAGTAGTCACAGAGAGTTGTTATAGTAATAAAAATAATATATATTGGTCCCAAAAGTAGTAGTTCAACTTACATAGCACTTATACGATTAACAAGACTTCAGAAATAAAATTCAACTTAACTACATATATTATAAGGTTTGATATGTATAAAATTGACAGATCTATTGTTATTACCTTCATGACACCTGTAGAGTATCGGTCAGTTACCTCTATTAATATATATGTACATTTAATTTAATTACATTTTTTAATGTTTTCTTTTTTGAGATAGAGCTAAGCTTCAATAACCTAACATCCATCGTCAAGTAGCCTAAATACATGTTTGTGACCTTAGTCTTATAGCTATGTTGTCATACCAGCAGATCCTTACTTAATGACGCCAAGAAAAAAAATTAACTTAGTAAATGAGGCAGACGTGAGATTATCTGCCTTACCTTTAGTGCACGGCATCGCTAATTGAATGTGACTGTGACTTTCAAGGAACATGTACTTTACGGTGAACAGGTACTTAGATGAATATGAATTTATTAAATCTTAACATTTTCTTAAAATGCAACAGCAAATAGAAGTTAATTAAAAAATATATATTTCAATTAATGTTGGTAGCAATAAGCCTTTACTTAAAGATGTTAAGTAAATTTTGTCATCTCGTAGACCCCTTGAAATGTTTTGATTTTTTTGTGTACCCCCAGACCCCTGCTAAAATAATATTGCGTTTTCTAAAATCATTGATTTTAACTTTTTATTTAGCTGATTTCTTCCTGTACGTACGTAGGACTCGTAAAACGAATCAATAGCACAAAAACTGAACAATAACAAACAATAAAAACAAATAAAATAAAAAAGTTTGGCATCAATTGGTCGTTGTCGTTGACCCCTGGGGGTCTGTGGGTATCAGTGAAGTACACGTGTACTGTATAAGCTTAAGTAGTTTAAAATAAATATTGTTGTTGTACTACTTGCTTTTAGTAATTATTTTCGGAGTTCAGAAACTTCACATATAATTGAAATGGTGTCACATACATGTTTTACGGTTTCCTTGTTGCTTCATTTACAAAATTATATCGTTAAATTTAGGATGAAGTGACCATCTTTGTCTCCGCATGCATGAGCAGTTACACTCGTTATAATAAAGGGTATTGTTCGTGTACCCACACCTACTAACGTACGCCCACACGCGCGTTAATAGACTGTCGTACAACACTCATTTACAAATTCACGTGCAATGAAACAAATGCGTGTGCAATTATTTACCGGCTACGGACAAAGGGATCCAATAGTCCACTTCGAGTCGAGCTAAGGCGCGCGCGCACTCCAAAGCGCGACGCACGCAAACGCGCACGCGCGTAAATAATAAAATCGATCAGAAGTGTCAGTTCACTAATAAAATGATGCTCGCCGGGGCTGAAATAGACAAATCTAGTGTGACCTTTACGTCAGGGTCTTCCGGAAATGTGGAACCTAGTGTTGCGCTCCCTGCAGTCCAGGGATCCTCGAAGGAAGCGCAGGTAGAGGCTCCCGCCCAGGGTCTGGCCATGGCCCCTAAATTGGAGCCAGTGGATATACAATTCAGCAATATAACTTGCACCGTGAACTTGGGATTTACTAAAGGTGAGTACTGTTTTTATTAATATTTATTATTGAAAAAAAAAAACAATTAAAAAAGAGCAGAATTTTTATTACTGCGAAGAAAGTGATATTGTTACCAAGCAAAATCAATTTAATACAGCTGATAAGAAATATAAACGTAACATAACGTCTACAACTTTTGACCTAAATCGGTCAATTAAAATAAATTTATACGAAGTAAGTATCTATCTCATGGTCAGTGTATTTGCTTAATGATCTAGATACAAATAAAGGTGAGGAAGTATCTAATTTGTATTTTATTAGAAATAAATATTGAAATTCAAATAAATGTGATGGTATAGTTTACATCTACATAGTAGCCATAGTTTATCATCGTGTTATTTTATAATATACGCTACGACACTTGTTATGATATACGACCAGTCAGAAGTCAGAAACATGATAATAAATATCAAAGACAATCTTTGTTCCAACGTGTGTTACACATCGTAGAATGGTAGGTACTCTAGAAGAACAAAAAAATAACAATTTACCGGCCTCTGAGCAGCCAGTGATAAGGAGATTACGAATTACGGTTAGGCCGATTAGTGAAAATTATTTCGATAACGTCAATTTCGGGATAGACTTAAGCTTTTTATGGCCGCATTATCTTCAAGGAAGCCTATCAAAAAGGAAACACCATTCTCAGTTAAGTTAAATTCAAATTCATTTTCAATGTATTTTATGAAACTGCTCAACACTTATTTGAAATTGTACACCAATTTACTACAAAATTATAGACCAATACACAAACTACAGTTTCCCGCACCGTCCGCAGCATCACCGCAACTACAGTTTGTTTTATCAAATTTGAAATTTGTATTAAAAAGGGGCCAGTCTGTGTTGAACTATAACTACCCGTTTCCAAATGAGGCTTATGAGAAGAAATTAAGCAAACAAACTCATGTCCACGCTGACATGAGTGAAAACAAATGAAATGTAATTCTCTTCGTGCAAATTGACACACTAAGATCATATCATCTTCTTTAGTTATGGTCTTACTACACACTTGCGTACACAATAGAGTCGCCACTAATAAAATCACTTTAATATAACTTGATATTTACGTATGTCAATTTCAAATATCTAAACATCAACAAAAGATACTTCAAATGTTAATTAGTTTGTTTTCGTTAACAAAGGATCGAATGTATTTAATGCTATGTTCAGGCGTCCATCATCTGCTTATCAACTGGCACAATTAGCAGCTATCTATCAGCCGACTGTGGGAATTGCTATAGTCGATTAATTTTCTACTGTATTTATAGTTCGTTAGGAAGCTCGGACTTAGACTTACACTAGCCATATATAAGCAATATACTTTTCCCTCCTTTTACCAAATTCCGAAAAGTGGCAGGAAGACGGCAACAGACTTGTCACCTAACACGTAAATGGGACAAAAATATAATCGCCAAATGTGGGCGTTAAATACGCGTCTGCTTACCCCTTCTGGGATAGAGGTTTGAGTGTTTGTATGTATGTATTAATAGTCATTCGTAGTCTCGATGAAGTCACACGGGGGTAAATGTAACCCAATAGCGCTTCAGTAGAACCATCTACCATGAATCAAAAGGCATTGACTTACCCATCAGCTCAGAACGACAAAAGTACTTAATTTGTTTACTTCATTACGTTGTATTAATTACTGCTTTTCACTTACTTAATGGATAACGATAATAATTATTATATTATTGTAACTTTTATTCATTTGACTGTAAATATCTGAACCACATAAATAAAATTTTAGTGCGCCTGTAATGCCCCTTGTATTTAAAATAATAAAGAGCTACCTGCTCTTTACTATTTTACCTTTTTTAAAAAAAACAGGGAAGGATTTAAACATTCAAACAACAGATACAAACAACACCTAGACTCGGCAGTAAAAATTGTAGATTACACAAAATGTCGTGTAAGCGAATCGAATTTAAGATAGTTCTGTTTTTTTTTAATTACAAGTTTCTAGACTCTGGAAGCGTAATAGTGTGTCGTCATAACACAGAATCTTTGGCAAAATGATATATATTTTTCTTTCTACACAAACAGATTTTTCAAATGTTCCTTATTTTAAAAACCAGCCTGTATTGTATCTCTTCTTAATATATAACAGTTAATATGAAGGGTCCCTTACTCTATTCCTATAGATATTATTATTTAGTAAAAAAGTATTAGCAGTATTTACTTGACTGACTTGTTATTCGATAAGCAATATCCTTTATCTTCCTATTACGCTACCATTAGCGTAATAGGAAGGTCTGCTATTGCCGTCATCTGGGCACTTTTGGAATTGTATGAGAAAATTTTGAGTATATATATTGACAGGAAATGGATGATAGACAAGTCAGTCAAGTAAATACTACTAATACATTTAAATTAAATTATAATCGGCAAAATGTAAGCATTAATCATGCCTCTGCTTACCCCTTCGGGGATACAGGCGTGAGTGTAAAAACACAACCTGCGGAAAGACAGGATGTCTTTGTCACAAATTAGTAACAAAGCAACATATGGTTTCTGGCAGTTCCTACAAACCAAAGCAGTACAAATCTTAACAACCCATCAAAATATTGCATACCTTGTTTGAATGTACATTTTAGTATATCATTTATTGTAAGTTTTTTTAATATGTGACCTTTGTGATAAAACGCAAGTCTCCAAGTCCAACATCTTAGATATTACAGTAATTACGTGTAAGGATTCCGGTTGTACGTTACGCAAATATAAATTGTCGGAAGCTAACATTTAATTAACAGTTTCAAGGTACTCATTACTAAGCATCAATTTATTAGCAGTGTTCGTGATGAAAAACAGCAAAGCATTAAATGTGGAACTGTCAATCCAATTTCTATATAATTGTATTCCTAACTTAGCTAAGCTTAAGTTGTACGAGAAATCTAGAAATACCTTTTCTGTCTCGATATCCACTACAAACCCATTTTATAAACTGTAAGATTGATTTAATAGGATTACATACATACATATGTACATACATACACGCCCATATCACTAAAATGTTCTTTGTGTCGGTTGTTTGAATGTTTGTAAAATCCCCCGCAACACGGGAATAGTGCTCGAGTTGTCTTTAAAAAAACGAATAAATAACTTAGTGCATCCATAGAAGGTTCTATGTTCGACTCTATATATATTAATTATTTACATGCTAAATACTTATGAGATTGTGGTCATCAGTAATCAAGTATCATCTAAACAATATCAAGTCTGAGGATCAAGGAGCTCTTCTTCATCCTCAGTAAGCGTGCAAAAAAGCCTTAGCCTTTCAGTTAAAAAAAAAAAAAATTGGCACTCATATGTTTACCAAGTTGCCAATAGATTTGAAGTTTAAAATCTTTCGAGTAAGGCAAGCTTGTTAATTTCTAAAAGGCATATAGTTGAAAGCAAAATTTATTTCAAGTAAGGGTTTAGTATTTATGATCATTTACTTATGAGCATTGAACTTTAAGTTCAGTATAAAATATTAATATTATACAAGTTTCGAGTTAAAATATTATTTAAAATTATTCCTAAAAAAAAATGGAAAAAACCAATAACATACGAAGATTAATGAAAGTGAGGTCCTACCGCCGGGTTCTTTTGTTGATAAGGTTCTTTACATCTTGAAGTATCAATTTTATGTAATTTTTCATTTCTGTTACACTTTACACAATATTTTCAGTTTTCATTTAGTAAACTCCTAACTGCTTGGAGGATTCCACAGCGCGTTTCGAGTGTAATTAACATTTTTTTACATAAACTTTTTGATTACACTAACTTCAGTTCAGTTGATATACACTGAGAAACTTAGGTGTCCAAATAAATACCTAATGCTTTTCGAACCCTAGGTATAAGCCCTTCATGCATTGCAATATAAAAGCAGTATATTTTGCTAGTTTTGGTTTACTAAGGGTTTACATTTTAGACCACTTGTTTATTAGACAGATTTCTGTTTTGAATCGCCACCTGTAGAGTTAAGCTAAATCATGATTCATTGAAAGAATTATGAATCAATCTCTTTTTCTTCTTTTACAATATAGGGGGATAGACGCACAGACGGGTTACTGATGGTAAGTGACAACCGCCGCTCGTGGACAACTCAAGAGCCGCAAGTGTGCTGCCCGCCTTTAAGGGTGACGAGGGATGGAGGGATGCGTGGAGGGTAAAGATGAGAGATGTGGTGAGGGGAGGGAAAAGAGAAGTAGGGGATTTGGGACTCAAGAAACCTCACTAATTTCGGGGAAATAGAACGCTGCGTGGCTTTACAACCGGTTTTCTGTGAGGCCGTGGTGTCGCACCCGTCTGTTCGTCTATGCTAGCCCATACGTGCCTAAGCATGACTCTAGCACGATAGAAATATCTTTTCCACCAACTTCAAAAAATGAATAGGTTCTATGTTCCACTACATGTATATTTTTTTATGTATGTTGAGCGATTCGTCCGATAATTGTCGACCTATTTAAATCTTTTTTATTGAAACAGTATGCTCCTGCGGTGTTCCATCCCATTGTAACCAAATCAAAGTTTAATCAGAGGATACCAGGAAAAATAAAAATAAGTTTTTAAATAGCACTTTTAACTATTGAATGTATTTGACAAATTAATTGGGAAGGCGAATTAAAGGCGGTTAGCTAGTATTTTTAAAACCAATTATTTAAAAAGTATAGTGGTCTGAATGTATAAATAATTTCTCCTGTTAGTTATCACTACGAATGCTTACTGACTACTATTGACTGTTTGGTAAACTTCGTACTAGCAGTGGACTAAATTGATAGCTGTATCAGTTACGTTTAAAAAAGAAATGAGTATATCACAGAATAGAATATAATTTATTGAAAGATATTGTGACAAACTTAGGATGTACACAAATGACAGCAGCTAAAAGAAACTACAGGGTATTGTAGATTGGTGTAGAAAAGAAACAAGTTTTTCACGTTCACCTGAGTCACAAGAGTGCTGTCCGCCTTTTAAGTAGGCGAAAGGGGGAAAGGGGGTTGGGCAAGCATTGTTTAATAGCCGGTTTTCTGTGAAGCCGTGGTAATACTCCAGTTGAGCCGGCCCATACGTGCCGAAGCATGGCTCTCCCACGTTTAATTAATAATTCCTCCATCTTCAACGGCTAAACGGATTGTCATAGCTAAGAACGCTCTTAATTAAGACAACTTTTTAAAAAAAGATCTAAAATGGGCCATCTGTTCAAGAACTATGATGTAACAGACTGGCACACAGATACAAAGAACAAACTTATTACGCCTCTTTTTTCCAAAACGAAAAATATTTCTTAATTTTCGATAACGAAAAATATTCGAAATGAAAATTAGTAGTGGCTCTAAGTAAGTCTTCATTATCATGTTATTTTGTTTTGTCTTCTAGTTGCCCCATTTGTCTTTATCTGTCTAGTGAATTAAGAATGTTGCACCACACGTGTCCTAACATATATAGATTATGCTATTAATTATCTATAGTATTATTTATATAATGGAATAATAACATTATGAATAACACTCGCCTACGTACATACTTACAGCGGATATTAAATTATTATTTTTAATATCTAAATCATTTTTAATTAAAGATTACTTTTTCGTTCATATTACAATTTGCGATTAGTTTTAACATTGATTGAAACAGAAAATTAGATTTATTTGGGGAAAGTTTCAATAAACTGTCATCTAGAAATGCAAGACTTACTTTCTTAAGTTTTTTATAGAGAACTAGAAACAAGATCATAAATAGAAAGAGCTTTCTTTGTGTCACGGGCCAATAGAACGCGGGTCTTATGTAAGGTCTACTTAACACACGGCTCCGTTTCAAGCAAAAATCTGCTTGGCTCTAATATATCGATATAAAAAAAAACCACTTGTAGGTATGTAATATGTTGTTTGTGGTTTTTCTCAGCTACTGTGACAATATACGAGGTCAAGGTCTCTTCACATAGCAGGAAGTGTTTGAGATGTGTAGATAACGAATAATTATTTTATAAGCGTATGGACAAATTTAATTTTAGTTTTAATTATTGCCTGGCCTGCTTGTCTAATAGTTTGTGATCCTGACTGCCAGAAGTAGCGGGTTCGATTCCCCTCATTTGATTTATTTATTCAGTGTCCAGGTGTAATTCACCTATTACAGGTACAGCACAAGGTTTGTTTGGTATGGGATCAGACGGCTTTGTGTGAGGGAGTTGAATCTAAAATTATTAATAATAATTTACGTACTGATTAGTAAACAGCATTAGGTACGTATATTTAATATAAAGTATGTTGAAACGTGTTAAGGAGGTTCTCCTAATATTTATATACACTGTCTCCAGTATTCCGGATGTGGTAAGCAGAGGTATAATGAACATTCACAATTGACCCACTATAATTTAGTCCAGACAACACTAAGTACGGTAAATTTGTCCTTTTGATCAGAAATGACGTTGCCGAAAAAATGTTGCCACGTTATGTAGTGTAGTGATGTCATAGTTGCTTTTATATATATATATATATATGTATATATTATTTCAAATTCGTTTCGCATAGATATTGTAAATTTTACAACTACTTGTAGAAGTAAAATGTGTTATGATAATCAATTTTAAATGAATATTGATAAGATACAGTTTAAATTCATTAGTACTATTTGTGTGTATGACATCTTATTAGATTACTATCAATAAAAAAAATACCACAAAATAGATACAGAATCAGTAGTTCTATTTTTAAATGCGGCTTAAGAAAATTAAACATGGTGAAAGGCATAGTCAATAGAGGGCTTTTTTCCACGATCCTGACATTTGTCATCGTCGTTGTCATATTCATAAGACAGGTGATAGTCATACAATCTCGCCGGGGCAGGTGCGGCTACTTGGCTCTGTTTCAGTATACTACAGGCACTGAGTCGCCAGGGATACCCAGGTACCCAGGGATGTTTTATCATACTCTATTCTCAACAACTTACCCAGGAATCGTTCATCAAAAATATAGGTCAAGTATATGAACTACGAAAAAACCATACCTTTTTTCGTGGCTCGCCAGCAACTGGTAACAGAAAACCGGCAGTAAAGCAATGCGTTGTGTTTCGCTGAGTTAGTAAGGTTACCGGTTGCCATACCCCCGCCTGCCTGTTCCCCTCCCCTCTTGCCCCTCCCAAAGGCCTGCAGCTATCTTGTGACTTTTAAGTTGCATTGGCCTCCTTTATCAGAAAAAAACACCCAAGTACTTGTATTCAAAAGTCCGTGTTATTTTTATGGTATTTTTGGCCTTGTTACTGTCCTGTTATCTGGATAATAGATATGTGTTATTAGTATGTTACGTCACATGCAATTTCTTAGGGATTACCGTATCGGTTATCACTTACCACTTATCATGAATGTGCCAACTGATTTGACCTTAACGATTTTTTTTTTCTTTTTTTTTTCTTTTTTTTACAACTCCCCCATTAGGATTAATACCTGCAAATACAACGGACACAAGGAACACCCAGACTCCGAACAACAATTTGAGAATTACACAAAATGTTGTCCCGTGCGGGGATCGAACCCATAACACTTGGCGCGGCAGCGTATTGGCGAGGTGACTACTTAAACCGCTACGCCATCCTTGCAGTCAAATTAAATGAAAGTCATGTTGATAAATTGTTAACATACATATATTATTTATCGTTATCTAAAAAATTATACCAAATAGCAAGAAGTAATGAATGAACGAAATGCCTGTGCCTACTCCTGCCATAGGTTTAAGTGTATAAGTGTATTTAAGTGTTTGTTTATGTTCACATAAGTTTTTATTGATACAGATGTAGAGCTATGCTTAAGCATGAACTGTCCGGCTCGACCGGTACGATACCACAGCCCCGAAATAAATTAAGTTTCCGGAGGCCTAACTCCTCCTCTCCCATCTCCTCATCCCCTCTCTTCTTTGATGGCGGTTGTCACTTACCATCAGATGACCTGTCTGTTCGTCTGTCCCCCTATAGTATAAAAAAAATACCAGGTGTACTAAAACCAAAAAAGCTTAAACCCTTTGGTAAGTTCGGTTTATGAGGGTGCAGCCCTTGGGCTACAGACTCTCCTAGTTATGCTCGACGTACAATGTCTTTGCACACTTTCCTCGGCTTCCGTAGAGTAAGTGGCCTCATTATAATTCGTGATGGGCGAAGTGTTTAAATAGACATACATTGTTTATACAAATGACATTCGGAGTTTCAAATAAAGCATTGTTTCACTAATCATTCTGAAACATTATTAACCTTCTTTCATTATTATCTATCTTTGGTATTTGCTTATTATTTTAAGACAATCTATGCTTTATAAATATCGTAACATTTTGATCGTTTTTAAATTACATTATAAAGTATTAATATTATAATATAATGTTAGGGATCTACAGTTTTTATGTGTATGTGGTTACAGGGCTGCATAAAAATATATCATTCTATTATAAATATGTTATTAATGCAAAATATTTTTTTTACACTTTACAGAAACACAAAATACAAGAATAGTATTAAGAATCTTCGTACTAAAATACTATTATCAATTTAAAACTTAAATATCGTTGAATTATCCACTGACTATCTTAATACAAAACCCAATTGTTCCCGGATATAAGATAAGTGATAAACACGCTGTTATCAAGATAAATGGAATCAGAATGATTAAGTGATAACGTCGTATATCGTCATCGTATAAGAGTGCAGTGTTTGTAGTACATACATACCTTGTACATGCGCTAAGTTCATTCAACTCGTTTGAGAGGATCTTTTGAATTGCCCCTCTAAAACAAAAGGATGTAGACAATTTTATTCTGTGGGATATATCGTGTATTTAACGGGAATTAATATATGAAGTCTTTATGACAAATAACAATTCTTTAAAACAAAGTCTTGGTGTAACTAATACCACGATTAAACCACGAGCATGATAAATAGACATGTGGTGCCCGTGGCCTTTACTAATTGATAATGAAATCACTATCTCTCGCGAACAGTTTTTATTTCTAGATAAAAAGCATGTTATGTCCTCTAGTGATCCCCTGAAAACGATGTCATCGTTAAATTTTAAAATTTGAAATTAGAATGAATATTTGTTTCAAACAAAGTAGGAAATATAATAAACTCATAACAATACATTAATCGAGTCATTACTTAAAAGTTACTTCACTCATCATCTTCACTCACCATTAGAACTCTGATAAGAAAACCGCAAATGTTGTCGCTAATGAATATAAGTTGTTGTGTTTTCTTGTCGCATGTCGCATTATAAAAATACATCATTCAATTCGTATAGAAACTATTTCTCAACAACGTTCATAAATTATTATTACAATAATGAACCGTAGCGATATCATTGAGCAGAGCTGATCTATTTTAGAATGACACTTCAAGAGAACATATCATCTTACACCACATAATACATATTAATTAATAGTGCACCAGCTAGCTCACTTTAACTTGCTAAATATATTTATTTTATTTATTTATACTTTATGCACAATATGTGACAAAGGTGGACTTGACATTTTCTAGCAGCCGACCTTGGGGCGATGCAGAGACAAAACAAGGTAGATGCACAGAGGTTAAGAAGTATAGGTAGATATATTTTTATAATAAAATATTGTATTAGTACCAGAAGTACTTTATTATATACATGCTAATATAATATTTTACATACACGTGTACATATAATACATAAATATTCATAAATACATGTATATACATATAATATATATTATAATTTCGTAGAGAAGAGTTTAAGATTTAAAAGAATCTGATAAGGCATGTTTGAGTAACATATATTTAAAAGTACTCCAAGTTTTGGCCATCCTGATCTCGAGAGGAAGCGCGTTCCATAGAAGGACAGATTGAACAAAGAAAGTAGAATGTACGAAGTCGGAGCGGTGAGTGGGACAATGGAGAACCCGGTTGTTTGAAGATCTAAGATTTACGGTATGGTTTGTGCCTAAATATTGAAATCGTGAAGTTAGATAGGTAGGAGGACTTGGAGAGAAAAGTAAAGAATATAGGGTAGTTAATGCTCGTGTCTTTCTACGTTGGCGAATTGGCAGCCACTTCAAGTTGGAGCGGTGCTGAGACACGTGATAATATTTCCGAAAATTGAAAACGAATCGAATGCTATTATTGAGAAGACGGTCAAGCTTATTGAGCAGATCTGCATTCAGGTCAAAATAGCACACATCTCCATAGTCGATTGTAGGGAATATTAGAGTCTGTACAACTATTACCTTAGTTTTAGAGGGCAGAAAGTTCTTTAGCCTATAAAGAGCGCGCAATGATCCTGTTACTTTTTGACAAATATAGAATTAGTCGTGCAACCAATTAATAAACTTGAATCTTGATATAGCGCCTACACGATACTAGATAATCCATTATTTTAAAATACACGAGAAAGTTGGTACATATTGAGAAAAAACGCCAATACGAATCAAAATCATAATCGTTTATTGCAAGTGAACCAATCATAGGTATTTTGAATTGTCAAGAGAGGAAGTCGGTCACACTAAGTCAGTCATGAAGCTAGTTGCCTGTTCCAATACGTAGATCCTATGCAGAAGAACAAGCAAGAAATTCCAAAACTCTCTTTTTCAAATATTTTACATAAGGTTTTTGTAACAGTTCACAAGTGCATATAAAATCGAATAAGATATGTGAGGACAATACATTATTCTAAAACAATCCGGAGATGACCAGCCCGATCAACGGCACTCGTTAACGAGCATATCATCCATCTCAACCATATCAAAGGGAGCCGAACGACCCGACACTTACGCCACCATTGGCAGGACTTTTAGGCGAACATGACATACTAAGAACTGCCAGGTGACACAAAACATAAACCTAAATAATTGACTACACAGTACAACTCAAAAAATTCTAATATTCATAAAATACCTACAATGTAAATTACTTATGTCAATATCGTATAAGCATCAACAAAAACATAAACAAATAATTACATGTCAAATAACAAAACCAAGAGTTTAAAATAAGAAACGAATACACCAGTAAAATTCCTATGCACAATGTGGCTGAGGAGCAGAACCAGCAAATTGCCAAGCATCATCCGCCAAATAATCATCTACTTTGTAATAATTAGGCTTGTTTACAAATTTCATTTTTTTCTCATTAAGTTGAAGAATATCAAAAGGTATTTTATTAAACGGCACATGCTGCAGAACTGAGCCTCTTTGAAAGAGATGTCTAGTGAGGGCCCCATTGTAATCAACAATCCAGCGTTATTCCTAAGAAAACCGTTTCATATACAAATTCTAATCTTTCGGTATTCAGTAAAACTTTACATGCACTATGTCTAACGTTAGGCAAAGAAAATCTTACAATTATTGTTTTTTCTTATTTAGTAATAAATTATTTGCAGTAAACTAATCTTGTACTCGTTGAATAATATTATTTACATCGTCAAAGTTATTGCCCTGTCTATCTACTGTAAAAATTAATAAGGTGTCATCAGCAAATAATACTATTTTGGGTTGGCTATTCAGTAACTGGGGGAGATCATTAATATCGATCCCTGCGGAACTCCCATTTTAATTTTTGATCCCGATGAATTTACATTTATTGATCTGAACTTGCTGTTGTCTGTCACTCAGGTATGATTTAAGCAAACAGAGATCCTGTTTACAAAGTCCATAATGCTCAAATTTCAGAAGCAAAGTTTCATGACTTACACAGTCAAATGCTTTTGAGAGCCCACAAAAGATACCGAGGGCATCCTTAGCTTCCTCCCAGGCAGTAAAAATATGCTGTAACAAAGCAACACCGGCGTCAGTTGTGCAATGCCCTTTAGTGCAACCTATTGTAGATTTTGTGTGCGTTAAAATAAAGTAGCATTTAAGAGAGAATAATCTTTTAGAAAACCTTGCTAAATACCGGCGGTATAATAATAACTTGACAAATCTTACACATCTTGATCCCAAATAAGCTGAGTTTGAAGCATGGTAACCAGACTGCGGATAAACATATTTATTTATGTACTTCTAAATATATACATATTATAGATTAATAACTCGGTGTTATGTACAGAGAACAAATAACCATTTCAATTATTTTTCCTGAGTAACCATGCTCTGAAGCTTAGTAGTAAGGACCTGTAACCACTAAACCGATGGAAAGCAAATGGCATTGGTCGAGTAACTATTAAAAAAAAATATTAAAAAAGATTGTTTAAGCAGGAGTAAAATAAAAAGCATAAACACGATTCAATCAAATAACTATTAAAAGAAAAGCTTTAATTAAACAACATAATACAACCTCTTAATTACATGCAAATGTACATATATGAGCATACAAATAGTTTGTGACATGTATCTACAATGATATAGAAAAAACAGGTAAAATAGATTGTTGACTTTGAGAGACTCTTCGCAAAACTCTTCGGAGATTTTAAATTAGCCGTTTAGACGTTATAGTCATGTGTCAGTCGTTTTTATTAGTGGGATTTGTTAAACCGCTTCCGCATTCTCACACAGTTTCATACTGAACGATCGAACGATCAACTATCGGTTTATTATAAATAACCAGTGCGCGAAGGACTTTAATGTTATTGAAGAATTCATTAATTTAAAAAAAAAATCTTTCTTTAGTAATCGTGGTCATGCTTATCATAAAGATGCATTGTCATCGAAACTGACAAGTTCAATCATACTCAGGGAAGCGGCTCAAAAACGTGAAAGATGTTTCACGAAAAAACAAACATTGAAACTTAAATAAAAGCTTGTAAAATTATTCTCTTGTTTTTTTTTTTTCTGAACTATAGAAATAGTTAACAAAAAAGGTTTGTTCCGCGAACACAAGGTCTGATTCCTATATAACGTCTAGCAGGATTTCATGATTGAAATCTTTCCTTGTAAACAATGGAAGGATATTTATCCCCGCTGTTATACTTAATTAGGCCTTTTGTATTCATTGTCCATTTAGGCTATCATTTTTAACCGAGACCACGACAAAAATAAATCAATTACACTTATAACTTAAACCGTCTAAAACAAAGAATAAATCTAGGTACCTATATACATACATACTTCCTTTTATTTCAATGTACTCGCATTTTTTCCTACTTACATTGTATTTAAATAAATAAAAAAAAACGAAATAAAACAGGTTCTGTTTTATTTTGTTTTTTTATTTATTACACAATATTTTCAGTATGAGACGCAAGACAGCTGCACGACGCAGACGAATTTTACAATGCGTGTTTGTAAATAGTGCCTCTGATTCTTTCATTTATTTTAGTTATATAGATATACATGAAATAAATGTGTCAAAGTTAAATTATGATTAAATATATAAAACCCGACTGACCCGACCCTAACATTTTAGATCTTAATTTTTTTTTTTTAAATCTTAAATCTTAAATATTATCTTTATTATATACACGTGTCTGATGTAAAATGTTCACGTTTACGATTGAACGTGTTACTTGTAAATAGCGACCAGCATCGCATTACAATAAGATGACTTTTGTTCTTTGGCCTTTTGCACATTCATTTCATTTAATGTGGCAATTATTTGTTATGAAAAGTAAACAAATAATAATTTTGTATGGTCTGACTGATATTGAATATTGGCGTATAGAACATGAATTTTTTAGACAACGAAGTTAAAGCGCAACTAGTTTCAAAAAAATCAATAGAATTGAGAACCTCCTCCTTTTTCATACTCAGTAAAAAGAAAAGTAACAATAGTAGTTATTATAATAATAAGATAATGATAATAATTGTGGTAAAACAATGGTATGAGGAATTTCATTAAAATGCTTTTAAATTAAATATATTTGTACAATAATACATATTAAGATAATAACAGTGTAAGAAAAATACATAATTATATATTCTTATTGTACACAAAGCAAATACACAGATGGCGCAATGGACGGCCAATTAGAAACAATATCCTCCAGGCAACCTTAGGATGGACAGAAGGGTGAATAAGTTATTTCTAGATAGAAAGAAGTTTAATTAATAATACACTATGCGTCCTAGAACTTTTAACAAAAATGCTGAAATAGAAATACGATGACATTGGGTGAAAGAGGCAGGCCTAAGTTTTTTGGTAGAGGTATTATTTCTCGATCGACAATGCGGTCAAAGTGGCCAAGATCTGGGCCCCAAAAATTTTAATGTTGTCAACGCAACGCTAAGAAAAATTCTAAAACTTTTAATTTATTAAATGAGAAAGGTGAGAACAAGGAAAGGTAATGAACGAAAATGCATATTGCTTATAGGGGCGGATCTGGAAGTAGAAACAATATCTCGAAGACGTCAGGGCCGCATACCTCTAACTCAAACTGGCTGTAACCGGAGGTCTGAGCCCCTTTAGGAAACTACTAGATTTAAACGATCTTTTCACATATATAATTGATTAATTTCAAAATTATACATAAATCTATAACTTTGTGTCCAAAACATAATTAAAGAAAACGGTTAAGAACACTATTTTAATGTAAATGCTGTAATTTACTTGAATTTCTTTTACACTGTCTTAGGGCAGTGATAACATTAACACTTTGTTTAACATTTAATCTTATCTTAGTCAAGTTAGATAGAGCATTAATTGAAGAAACTCCGAAGACAAGATATAAGATATAATTTGCCCTAAATGTGCAAAAATATGACCAGTAACTTTAATTTATTGATTTTTAGATTGTTGGATGGTAATTTACTTAAAGTTGCTGGGTGGACAACACAGTTGCATTAGTTTAAACCTATAAATTTTAATAGTATATATATTTTTTAAAAATTGTAAGAGTTTTATATATACAGTATATCTCAAACTAGCACGGAGGTGTATAATGCATCGTCTGTATTGAGACCATTACAATAAACGAATTTTATTAAAATTACACAACTAATTTATTACGAAATTATTCCAAATTTTGAGGCATTAATAACTGTAGTTTATCCTGGTAGCAACTTTTAATAAATTAGCATCCTTCGCGTCGTTCTAATCATTTATAATCACAAATTATAACCCAGACGCCTTTATATAATGCCCAAACCAGCAAGTAGTTACTTTCTCCTGCGCTCACTTAATTTATAATTTACATAAGTGTTACAAAGAGGTGTTTTCATTACTTTACTGTAGTATCAACTATACTACAGTAAAGTTATAAAACCACACACCACTTAAATTACGTAAAGTGCTGCAAGTTTTTAAAAATAAAATAATTATAATTTTTTTACCTACGATTACAACGCTCTTTGACACGTACGGTACATATAAAATGAAATATGTTTTTCAAATTTAAAGAATGGCAATTCGTTTAAACTCAATTGAATATATGCAAGGATTTTGTTATTGGTTACATGAGGCGTACGTCTCCCAACTCACCTGATAGGAAGTGACTTGTTGACAGTTACTCTACTCTTGAAGGTTCTATGATTATAGCTCTAAGATTAATTTGGTTTTGAAGTAACTAGATACCACAGCCTAGAATGGACCCTGACCTTTTAAAACATTTTACGTGGTTAATCTATGGACGTAATACAATAAAAACTAGACTGTAGTAAAACAAAGGAATGCGTTTTTTTTTTTAATAATTATTAGGTACTTCTATTAAACCAGTAACTCAACTATTAAAACAACCAACTACATTTTTTGTAAAAAACGTATTGGTTGTAAGCCTCAAAAAATGAAAAGTAGAGCCAAAAAACTTTTACATAATAAAAAAATAATAATTACTCAAATCATCGCAGCAACATGATTTTATTTTTTTTTCTTGTGTTACGTATTACCTACAGAGATAAGTATAAGTCAATTATTACCAATGGTTATGTTTCTTACAGCAAACGAGTTTTTATAAAACAGATCTATAAAACGCTGTAACAACAAGAAACTTACTATGGGAACAAAATATTTCTATTATGCTAACTTTATGTTGTAAATGACATACTTCTTTCTTTAAGTTAAGTTAAATAGATGTAAGCCTCAGGGAAGAATTATCTTGCATTGATGTTGTTGCTATAAGTCATACATTTCCAATAGGGGCAATGCAGCCCCCTTGTAGGCGCTAGAGCTATGCATGGACGGTAACGGGTCTAAAGGCAAATTGGGGGCGTTATAACTGACAAAGGTACCTACCAAAAAAATTTAATATACTAAAATACTTTGAAAATACCTCTATTTTAATGAAAAAACATTCTATCTAGATGTCTAAAATGTTATCTTATTATTATGGCTTAAACACATATAAATATAAAATAGTGAAACAAGCATTAAGTATAAACTAATTGATTCTGTTTGAAATATTTAGAACAGCCATCTATATCAAACGTTTTAAATCCCGGTTCCCCGGCATCGTGTTCTAAATAAAGATGAGGGACTACGCGGTAAAAGGGGGCATTAGATTTTTTTGTGTTGTAATGGGGGCGATAGTCCATAAAAGGTTGGGAACTTAGCTTTAAGTGAATGGAGTGGTATAAAACTTTTACGAATAAAATTCAGTAGATTAGGTATATTTATACTTTCCGTGTAACAAACTTAATTTGTAAATGATTCAAAAAAAAAATAGGTAAAAAAATAATGAATAAGGTTGAAACCAATAACGTATCCGTATTCTTTGACAAGTATTATATGATTTTTTAAATAAATGCTGTGTATTTGTATCAACTGAACATTATGAAACAGTATTCTAAAAAGTAGTAAATAAGCTTTGCCGTTTATTAGAAGAACCACCCAAAATGATGTAAGGGTTGTCATTAAAAAACCTTATCTCGCCAAAATGGCGTAAGTCTCTGTTTGAAAGTTTTGCTGACCGTAAGAATTGCGTAAGCACCAAATGCATAAAAAATACTCGTTTTTTGGTAGACTAGTGTTTTTCAAAAAACTTATGGCGTAAGTGATTTTTTTTTTCACCAGTGTGTGTGACCTGAACTGACTGGCTGACCTAAAATATGAGAACCAGACCAATCAACACAGTATTTTTTCTGGTTAAAATGATGTAAAAAAACTACATTCGATTTTTGGAGGCTTACAGCAAAAAAGGTTTTCCTACGTCGTCTTACCTATGTACGTAAATATGTATTAGTTTGTTACGAAACGTGTTCGCCTGGTTTTCATCTCGTTTTTAAACGACTTCAAAAATGCAGGAGTTTCTTTGTTCGCCTGTATGTCCCCTTTCTATGTAAATACATATGTTAGTCGATTTTTCTGCTAATTGTCGACCGACTTTAATGTTCGAATAAAAATTTTCGTGAAATAGATTCATATTTATTTAAATATACGGTTTTACTCACGTGTGTATTTCGAGGATGCCCGACTAGTTTCGGTCTCGACAGGAGGACTTTTTCAAGGAGTAAGTCTTCCAGCCGCGACGGTACCGGACGATACACTGACTTTAATGTTTTTATTAGTTCAAAAGAGTATACTACAACGGTGGTTCCTCTGTAACCAAGTCCGGATTTGATAATAGAATTCTCAAATTCTAGAGCTATTAAGATATTTACATCTCATTAAATGGGGGTCAGGGGATAAACCTTTAAAGTATGTTATTGATGGATTGGATTGTTATCTATCAGACACAGATACTTTCCTACAGTAGCCGGTAGACGGCAATAGGCTTAAACCCTATTACGTGAGTGCTACTGCTTACCCTTTTTAACTTTGGATCATTATAAGCGCATTTAAGGGGGTAATCATTTTTTTTAATTAATTATCAGTATTCTGTGTTCTTATCCAGGTATTGCCGTCATCCCTTTGAAAGACGAACAACAAATTAATACTCATATTCATACAAATTTATGTATAACAATAGTTAAAAAAAAACTCTGTGTTGACAATTATAATGTATTCAACGGGTCAGTCAACATGAACAGAATAAGTACTAACTCGAGAGGTTTACTATTATATAAGATAAGAGATAAGAGATTATATTATATAAGAGTCCCCTTCATCTCTGCCATACCCTGAACTTGACCACCAGAGAATACCTTAGGCATGAAGTCCGTTGTAATAACATCATGATAAATATGGAAGCATACTTACATTTTACATGACTTAATATGGGTTTCATAATTTTTTTCAAAAAAAAACAAAAGTTACTTTGTCTTTCACGGATGATCCGCTCTCCGCTCCGAGATTTTGATATAGAGATAAACAGTTTCTTGAAAAAGGACATAGGCTACCTATTGTCTCGAAAATAAACCTTATAGGTTGTTAAATAGGGGTTCATAGTATGTTAGAGAGGCCACTCATTTGTCAAGTTTAGCGTGCTTCAGGTCTACAACACAAAAACACCACAAGAAATGCTGATTCTATGCAGAGGAAATCACGTGCGCCAATCACTCTTTATAATGTTATTTTATTCATGAATCATTGGATAATTCCAAGCGTTAGCTGATTACGAATACCTAATCGCATAGATGCGGTTCTAAGTTCCGACTTTATTAACATTTACTGTTCAGCCGCCGAGAACTTTATACCAACGATTATGTATGAACTTTGTACTTGTATTTATTATAAGCATAATTAATTTTATTTTATATTCGTAATGTGTTGTTATTTTTTTATTGTTAAGTTTTTCCTGTTAGTGTCTATAACACTAATTGACCCTGACTTTTGTAGCTAAGCAATTAACATTTAATTTGCCTTGAGGTGACAAAAATGCATATCTCTTACTATTTGTATATATAGTAAGTGTTATTTAGGCTACGGAGTTGAATTGCAACAATACAAATTTTTGTAGGTCTAAGAGTCAAGTAGTAGAAATACTTTAGGCGTTATTTTGCCTGCAATGTTTCTTTAAAGACAATTCCCACACTAGGAATAATTCCTGTGTCGCGGGAGACTTTACAAATATTCAATCAACAGACACAAAGAACACCTAGCTGACTGCTATAACGACTAGAATAACTGGCAAAAAAAAAAACAGGCCAGTTTATGTACATGCGGCACACTGAAAGTTTTGCACTTCTGGTGTCTGAGAATATATGAATTTCGAATGATTTATTTTTTTACACAAGAGTCCTTGATAAATTCATCTGTCATTTGTTTTTATCGCACATTGAGTTTCGTCATCCGCAGTTAAAATGGAATTAAAAAGATTTTAGAGCGATGATTTATTAATATTTTAAAAGTGTTATTTCTCTGCAAGATTGTACCGTTCGCCTTCAAAATGCTTTTAGGAGGGAAACGCCTCATCTGAGCACCGTGAGGTGATGGTATGCCGAATTTGAGCGGGGACGGATTTCTCAACATGATGAAATTGGTGAACGACGGCCCGCAACTGCAACCACTGACCTTACGTTAAAGAAGATAATTGAAGAGAACAGACGCATCACCTATGAAACCCCGGTGGGATGACGGCCCGAGGGGGTCTCCACACGTTATAAAAAAATTGTGTACTTAGAGTGTTTTTGTTAGTTTCTGTTATGGCCCGGCTGCCTGCTTGACACCAACCCTCTATTGGAATACAGTGGTCTTAAAACGGGGAAAAAAAAGGAAAATATAAGCAAAGTGTGTAGGGCGAAGAACTAAGGGTACAACACGCACGCCTCGGATGAGGAAGCGGGTCTGAAACTTCAGTAGCCCGCAGTAGCCAGAGTTGCGTATCTAAATGTTCTTAACATCCTCTGAGTGGAGAGGCCACTAGGACAGGCTCACAGCAGCACACCTCTTGGCTGGAGTTTACTTTTACTATCCAAGTTATAAAATGTTAATAAATACTATAAAAGAATTATCGAGTAACATGTATTGAAATATTTTTTATCATAAACTCATAGTTTAATTATGTAGTGTTATGAAGTAAATATCTGGCTTATGACGTAATTTAGATAACGTCACCTTGCCTATGATATTGAACTTTCGACTCTGACCCCTTTGAGAACAGCTCAATAACAACAGTATAAATATGAATAGTAATATCTGCTGTAAAGTTTTATATACAATTTTTTTATCAAATTTTAGTCATTCCCCAAAGTTTCACCTGCGTTGATGCTCATTACTCCGCTGCTAAAGGTCGCAGCGTGATGTTTTATAGCCAATATTGTTTTTCAATAAATACTCTATCAAATACAAAGATCAGTCATATCCGCTTGATAGTTCCAGAGGGTAGGAGGCAAACAAAGAAGCTGTTCCGTTTTAGTACTACAGATCAGTATTTAAAAAATACACATAATACAGATTATTATGCTCAAAAATCCTAAGAAACTTTTTTGTTCTTTATATGAATAATGAAGATTTTTCGTCTATTTCCTTATGTTAAAATCATCTCCTGCACTAGGATTAATTCATGTGTGAAGGGGTTTTTACAAACATTCAAAGAACAGACACAAAAAACACCCAGACTCAAAACAACAATTTGTGGAACAAAGTGGATCGAACTAACAAGACTCAGCGTTGTAGCGAGGTGACCACTTAAACCACAGCGCCATCCGTGCATGCATTTAGTAAAAGTTCGTTCGGTTCAGATGAATCACAGATATCGTTTTTTATAGCATTGTTCGTAAAGCTGTTTCTTTATGCACTGGAGCCGGAGCAAAATGTTACAATGCTCTTAATCCATATAAACATACATATGTTTAATGTATAAATGAACATGTTTTCTTTCTTTATTTTCTTTATTTCGGATATATAGTTACTGAGCTCTATTTTCTTCAAATGCCTAATACCGAGTTATAGTTAAGCATACAAAACTGAACACGTGAGGCGTAAATATTATTGTTGGGTAGCAAGTAATAAGGAACTGTCACCGTTTTGTCGTTTAGATAACAAGTTGCGTATTGATTCTAAATGTTGTTTTGATCAACTTCCTTATATTGAAATACATTTAGTTTTAATTATTTTTAGATTTGCTTGGTAGATTACATTTGTATTAATCGTCATCCTACCATAAATATGAGCTGTTAATTAAAAGAAAATACAGAAACAATATGAACAAGAAAAGAGGGGCAAACTTAATACTTTTGTCAATACATTTAAAGAGTTTTGAAATTTGCAAATGTATTTTTTGACACTCTCTTACCAAATTCATACTGGACAATCGCTTTCTAGACCTAAACTTAAGATGAAGGCTGGGCCATTTGTTAGTTTTATGTGGAATTTTTTTTTTCAATAGTTTTAAAATTGGCAATTTTATGGATTTTGACACCCTCTTACCATAATTAGGGTTCGATACGATATATACTAGCCTCTTAAACTGACCATATAGACGAGTCATTAGTAGTTTACCTACAAGAATTTCTTGACTTCTGAAATGTTATAAATTCTGACACTCTCTTTCTAATTTTATACTACATCACGTATATTTGCCGCTCGCACCGCCCTATTGTAAAAACTGGAAAGCAAACTAATACTCCGATACGCTATTCTGGGATAACTTGCGTACCACTTTCTACGCCTAACGAAGTCCTATTATAAGGAAAAGTTCAAGTTTCCATTGCTTATAATACTTTTATTAGATGGCAGTGTTACACCATTTTTTTTTAAACAAAAATCCCTAAACTTCTTTTCAGTTCATAATAGAAACACTAGATGGTAGTATTCTCAATAAATAAAAAAATCTTACGCTTTTCTTACGTTACGGACGTTTTTTGCCTGGCTAGGGTACCTCTCCGCATCGCCCCATAAGGAACTTCGTTCCAATATAAAAAAATACTATGACTTATGGAAAAGCTTTTCTTTATAAAATCAATAGTATTAGCGTAGAAGCGCTGCAAAGTCATTTCAACAAGCATTTTTTTTAGTTTTTTGAGCACCAAATGACCGAGATAAACTATGCAAGCTGTGTTTCCTATTTATAAATGATCTATGAAGTATTATAAAATATTTTATCTTCAAATTAAGCAGTTCGCAATTCCTATGAATCATTTGAATTTTCATCACCATCATTATCGTCACTCATCATTTTTTACACATATGTATAGAAACATTTTTTTCAACAAACATTAAAAGTGGTAAAAGTAAACATTACATTAGTTTTGATTAATTAATTGTTATTTATTATTATATTTTATAATGATTTTTATTAAGGTGTTATTTTTTACTTTAATTAGAACGACAGTAAGTCAATTATACTAACTAAACATTAAAAATACAATAAAATTTATTTACTCCTTGGAAAGTACATCTACTGAACCCGGATCCTTACACTTCAATATTTTTACGTCAAAGTCGACTTACTTCAAATCGCTTAGATTCTAAAAACAAATGTCAACAATGTTTTTAGAATCTGAACAATTTTAAACTCCTTTTACAAATGACTGCAAATTAATGGCAAACTTTAATAGGTTGGCCATTAATTTGCCAAATAATTATAAATAGTACTAATGTACTATTTATAATTACAATGAAACTGCATGCAGTACAATAAAAAAATCAATTTATTAAAGAACTCATCATAACGAGATGAGTTCTTTAATAAACACAGTTATGCATAGTTATGGTATAGATATTTCTTACTTCTTTTTAATCGATGCTGTCCTTCAAACCGAAGAAGGTTATAAATTCATGTATTTTTTTGTGTGTTCGCGATATCTTATATATCATGACACTTGCTACACATACAGGTACGTATGTGTAGCAAGTGTAGAAAAAAAACTAATTGAAGCACATAATAAAATTTATCATGCTAGGCGCGACAATATGACAATTAGTTGAAGAAGACGGATGTTGTTGACGTTGATGAGTTGGCTTATAATTAATCAATTATGTTTGTAATTATTAAGCAAATTAATAAATGCAATGCAGTGTTTAATAAAGTATATAATATTTTTATAGTTGTAACCATCTGGTACTCAGATAGGATACCTTTAAAGTACTATCAATTAGATAGTATGTACACAGTCAGGCGGTGCCCGAATGACGGTAACAGGCGTACCCGCTATTACGTATTGGGACCAAATTGTGATTGGCAAAACGGTTGTTAAATGTACCTGTGCTCCCACTAAAGGTATATAAGCGTCAGCGTATGTATCTTAAAGTGTTCTCTAATAGTATGAACACGTCATTACTACAAGATCTTCAATCGAAAAGTTTTAAAAATATCGTAAGTATTGCCTTATGTGTAATGTTATCGACTCGTAATCCTCATTGCGCGAGGACGGTAACCGGTCATTGCAACATTTGACACACATATTATTATCATTATTATCAAGTATTATTCATAGCATTTTTTTATACAAACGAACATACTTTGAGTTATTACAAAACTGCAGAGTAGGAATGGTCTAGAATAGGAATAGTTAGAGAACTCGGACTTCCCATCACCAGCCAGTAATTTTTCCATGTTATTCCTAATGTTATGTTATGTTATTCCATAATATGTTTGTATTTATGAATGATGTGTTTTGACCCAGCTTGGAGATTAAACTATTGGATTTTATTTCAACATGTGAGGTATCATTTGAATCCTCTTAATAATAGAAATTACATAATGAGAGGTATAATATTTCTATTCGGATAATCTGAACAAAAAATATAGGTTAAAGTTAATATGGATATTGGACTGCACGGATGGCGTAGCGGTTTAAGTGATCACCTCGCCACCACGCTGTCGCGCCGAGTGTTATGCTTTCGATCCGCCGAGTATTATGTTGTTCTGAGTCTGGGTGTTCTTTGTGTCCGTTCTTTGAATGTTTGTAAAGTCCTCCGCGACAGAGGTGTTACTCCAGTGCGGGAGTTGTGTTTGATAATAAAAAAAATATGTTGCAGACTGATTTTATACATACATATGTACAAACGCCCACGCCTGTGTACCTAAGGTAACCAGAGGTATAAAAAACACACACATTTTGGCAATAAGACTTGGTGCGACTAACGTAATAGAGGGCAAGACTATTTCCGTAAACTGGGTTTTTTTTTTAAACATGCCTTTTAATATACAGGGTGGCCCGAAATTCAACGTCCAACGGCAAGTGGGGGGTAGGTGACTGTATAACACCTTTAAATAAAATATTTAAAAAAAATCCATTTTAATATTTCTTTTTAGATACGAACGATTTTAATTTGTTTTTTCTTTGTTGTGTCTGGTGGTAATTATACTTTTGGTCGATAGAGCACTTACCTACGCTATAAGCAAATAAAAACCGTCGCCGAAAGTTGCACATTTGTCTTTATGGTGCTTAAAAATGTCAAGTTCGGAATTTTTCACCATTTTAAGCAAAATACTCGTATCTAAAAAAAAAATTGTAATGGATTTTTTTAAAATAATTTATTTAAAGGTGTCATTCAGTCACCTACCCCCCACTTGCCGTTGGACGTTGAATTTCGGGACACCTGTATATATACATACTGTCCGATAGATAACAGACCGATCCCCTAGTCCCCTTTTACGTCACCCCCGATAAGAGATGGGGTGGTAGAAAGTCCTGGATTTCAATGAGTTGGGTTAAGTTAATCCATTGTTCCCGGGCCGACTAATTGAGAGTTGAAAGAAGGTAGTTCTCGCGATTGCAGGCAGGCGCTAGGAGGGATCCGGATGTTTTAATAAAGCTGCTCTTGGATTCCTCCTATTTTAGGCACAGTGTGGCACACCGAGTGTATTTAGTCTGTCTGATTTCGACACACCGTTCCATCGAAAACCCCGGTGGGATAATGGCCCGAGAGGCACGTAACAACAGGAGAACCAGACCCTATTGTGTCTTAAGCCTTGAGTTTTTTACCCTAGTCCCCTATCTTCTAGGTCCTAAGTAATTGAACATGGCAAATATATCATAGGTTGAATTCTTACCAACCAATTTTTAACCTTATTTAAAAAGAGGAGGCTATAAGTTTGTAATGTGTATATGTCTGTCTGTCTATGGTCTATATGTTATTTTCGTTTAAAATGTGTCTTAATCGAGAATGTGAGCTGTGTTTCCAGAAGATTTGCTCAGCCGTTTGAAGATCATCAGCTCTTTTATAATCGTTGGAATATAGCTTATACTGTAATTTAACTAACATATATACGATATTATTTTAATTTTTCATTTCCTACTTGTTGAAGTTGTTTCTTATCTACGTAGCCTTCAGTACAAAACATTGAAAACAGGTGTCGTGTAATAAAATTATATTAAAAAAGCACAAATTAAGTACCACTGACGCAATGGACATGTTTGATTATTCTGCTAGCGTTAGAATACGCTTATATAATTTAATATTATACAGTGAGCACGCTTATTTTATATCATATGCGATATTATTATTTATTATTTTGCGGTCATTATGACGAATTATAATATTTATTTTTTAATCATATTTATCAATTTTCTCTGATATGTATAGCCGTTTCTAACGTCCCTAAGCTTCCACTGCGTTAGCACGAACCTATATGATCTCACAATAAATACTGTATCAAACATAAAATAGATAGATATTTTTTTTTCGAATACTGCTAAAAACTACAGATTAGCACTTAAAAAAAAAACAAACTAAAAAATCGTAGTTACTGGTGGGCCAAAATGATAACGGTGGAATAGGACGCAAAACCCATTTTTTACGATTTTATACTAATCGTAACGTTACTTTATTTTCAAACTGCATAATTAAAACCATAAATAAACAAAAACAGGCAACTCTTATAATTCTTTATTAAGCTTATTATAGTTTTAATGTATGCAGGCCGGAACCTCAGTGTCACTTAAACAACTCGACCGCCTGGAAATTCGAACCCTTTAGCTTTTTATATAGAAAAATTAAAACTAAAAAATATGATGAAATTACATATTTAATCAATTCGAGTCTTTACCATTATTATCTACTAACTCTCGCCATTTTATAGGTAGTTTATTGATACCTTTGCTGAAAAAATTGTGGCAGGCATATTTTGAAGACGGCTTGGACAGCCTCATCGGAATTGAATTTTGTTCCTTGCATGAAATTTCCCTAAATCTCTCGAAAGTTGTAATCTGTTGGTTAGTGGTAATTGGTAGGTGGTAATTTAAAATAGTTCAAAATGTCATAAATCAACTTTTATTAATTTTGAAATATATTTAAACATCTTTACTCATCTTGCATGATCTTAACTTACATCGGCTTATAGTTTAAGAATAATTAAATATTTTACTTGTTTTTAATAAAAATAAAATTATTATATTATGTACTCTGTTATGAAAAGAAATATATCACGTACGTACGTCACATATCAAGACCCTTTTAAAAATCTTAAAATATTGTTTATTAAAATATACAAAAATATACGGGACGGTGAATCCAGCGCGTCGGTAGATGTGGTAGGTACCTAATTACTTGTTTGCTTTACGCCCGGAACCTAACTGCAATACATACATGTATATAGATACGCTCACGCCTAACCCTAATAAGGAAGAGGTGTATAATAATATCGCCGTATACATACAGGCCGGCCTTTATGACCATATGTTTACATACAGGCCGGCCTTTATGACCATGTGTATACATACATACTGCTTCACTGAAAACCACATTGCAAATAAAATATAAATCTACAAAGTATAAAGGGAACTAAAATTACATTTAATTATGTAACATAGTTACTTATTCTTAGATAAAAAACTGGTCGTGTAGTTATATAATTATAGCATCGAAGGCTTTTTGTTAATCTAGCTATTGTGTGCGCATGTTACTGTCAAAGCCTTAACTACGGTAAATTCTAAGATTTTACAGTAAAACTTAAGGTTTAAAAAACACTGAATGGTAAAAATCCGATATGTTCCTTCTGAAATCATTGTTCATTTCGAACCTTTTTCCCCATATACTGAGTTAATCTTAAAACCCTAATGAAGCGGCAGATGTGCTCATGCTCATCAAGAATTCATTAATAAAGAAGAAGTTGTTAAAGATAAAAGAATGAGGCTTCGATTCGTTTTTAAAAAATGTATAAGACCTCCGGTCACGAAGATGTAAAAATGGACCTGTAGGTGAACAGGACTACTTTTTAAATCTATGGGCCACAATAGTACTCCGTGGTGTAAGAAGCAAAATATTTTTTTCATCACTATTAATTACTATTAATAACCGACAATTTATTATTTGTCCTTTTTCAGTTTGTTTAAAATACTAAATAAAAAGAATAATACTGATGTCATCTCAGCCAACGTAAACTTGAAATTAATTAATAATTGTAAAAAAAATTAAAAAAAAAAACCTATTTGGTACTAAAAAATATAATTTACTTGAAAATAAAAATTCTTGTTATAATGTAATTACATGTGAGTTTTTAACCAAAAAATAATTAAAATAAATGATTTAAAAACATTCATTGTTTTATTCTCAAACTGGCATTTTTTTTTTAACTTTATGCACACGTGTACATAGGCGGACTTAATGCCTAGGGCATTCTCTACCAGTTAACCTTGGGTGGTGAAGAAAAGGGATAAAGTAGGTCCTAAGAAATCTGAAATTTTCCTGTATTTTTAAAGCAAACAATATACATTTGGTAAGTATAGTGTTATATATATATATGTGTATATATACACTTACTTACATAAAGACATAGGCATACAGTCAATATTTTGATATTCTGCTAATTCAGTGAGGAGATGTTCACGTACTTTGTTCTTAACTTTTAGACATTCTAAGCCCGAGAGGAAGTGCATTCCATAGAAGAACTGCTTGCACAAGAAAGATGAGTTGTCAAAGTTAGAGCTGTGAGGAGGACATAAGAGGAGCAAATTGTTTAAAGAACGAAGGTCCCTGTCATGAGTGGAGCACAAAAAATGAAGTGAGGACTTAAGTAAGAAGGGGGAGTCGGGGAGTTTAAGAAGGTGTATAGAAAATTTACCAACTGGTACTGGAATAATCTAGCGGTAAAAGCCAGAAAAGTTATATCTTGTTTTAACAAATCTTAAATTTACCAACTCATGTTGGTCAATCCTAAGATTTATTACTTAAACCTAAGATTTATAAATATAAATGATTTTACAGTAACATATATCATATTTGTTATACAGTTTTTTATGTTTCACGAGTTAAGCAGAGCATCGCTTGTATAATGGGGATTGTTCATACTTAAACCACCTGGATGATTGGCACTCCTATGCGCTCCTCCAGAAGCTTTTTGCTCGAACAACGAGCCTATGGAACAACTTGTCGCCTGCCGTATTTCCGGACTGATACGACTTTCAAATCCTTAAGAAAAGAGCGGACTCCTACCTAAAAAGGTGGCATCGCACTTGTGACTTTTGAGTTGCGGGTGTCCATGGGCGGCGGTAGTCACTTACGATGGTAACCCGTCTGCTCGTTAGCCCCCTATCGCATAAAAAAAATCCTTCATTCCTTAAGTCCACCTCAGAGGTGGAATAATTTCTCCAAAATTGAATGGTACAAAATAAGAAGCACACCCTATTAAATAAAAAAAATTTTTTCAAATCGTTTAATTCATAACAGATTTATGTGGTAAGAAACATACAAAAATACTACCCAATATAGAACCTTCTACTTTTTGAAGTCGGTTAAACAGTAGTAGCAATAATAGTGTGATATTTGGCAACTATCAACTACTTTTATCTATAGGTGTCATTAACCTCTGACGATATACAGCTGATAGTGCAAATATGGGTCGATGCAATGTATTGCCTCGACAACCAGCTGTGTGACGTAACAAAATGCCAAACTCAGGCCTTTGTAATAAATGCAAAAAAAAAATATACTCATTGTGGAGTTTTGAATATAGATACATAATTACAAAATAACTTTATATTTATCTAATCAAATTAATTAAAAGGAGAGGCCATGTCTAGTAGAGGCCTAACAAACGCCCTCATTCTACCGACTATAATTTAGTCCCTCTGGCGTAATAAGGGGCCATTGCAGTCGAAAGGACGCACTGGAAATTAAAATTCAAAATTGAAACTAAAATTAAAAGAGGGGGTAAAAAATATTGCCTACGGAAATGGATTGGACAGTGCAGGCAATAGCTTCAGCAGGTCAGGGTCGCATACCTGTAACTCGAACTGGCTGACGCTGTGAAAAGCCCAAGACCTCTAACCTCTATTCGTTTGCACATTACAACACAACTTAGCAAGAACGTGTAAAGGAACAATATGGCATTGAAGTTTTGCATAACTTTCACTGTAGTCATAAAATGGCACACTACCTTTGATTTCCATGAATCACCTGAAACAGCTGTTGTATTACACATAAACAATAACAGTCCAACAAAGGTGTTTGTCATCTGTAGGGAAGTAACGTTCGTCTCTTTGTCTTCACTTTCCACAACATGAGTCTTATGTTTAAATATTTAGATACCGAAATAATAAAGTATGTGTTACATAGGCAAAGAGTTTGAAATCTCACTAACCGACTTGATATTTAAGTGTTATACTAATTTCCAAAAATATATCTATATTTTTAGTCATACGAGTATATTCAACATCTTTGATCAAAGTTAAATTCAGTTAAAAACGGTATGCCGTTTTGACATAAAAATGTAAAATATACAATGTTTGTAAGAAATAAGGCGTAAGAACGTTAAGCTCATTTGTTGACCATGCTTATTTAATTGAATACATAGCATTCTCGGTTTACTTTCGTTAAGATTAATTAACAGTATTTCTTCCTATAAGAAGTTCATTGTAAACACAATCCGTCAGGATAATTACAGAAGCTAGAAGTTAACAGCGAATGTCCCAATACATATTCCGTAAAGGACTGTTAAAAAGTATTAAAACTATAATTAAAGTAATACTGACTTAACATACATACTTAAGCGTGGCTTGGATACTTGTTGCAATAAGAACATTTATAGTGCAGTCATAACCTGAGATAAAAATCAATTTTGTGTCTCTCTTGTATAAAGCCAGTTATTGTCAAGTCAACTGTTTTTATTATGAGGTATTCAACCAAAGGACTAATTTAGCGACACAAAAAAATTATACGAGTATATTCAATAAATGTAGCCAAAATCCTAAATTGGTTCGCTAAAACCTTAATGGGCAAGTTATTCCAAAAGAAGGTCGCCTTGCCGGTTTATACCATGCAATACCAATCTTACGTAAGCTATGATTAATACCTAATTGTCGTCAGGCCGGTACTATCGTATTTGTGGTTATAGCGATATAAATAAATAAATCTATCTTGCTTTTACGTATACATATGTACGACCCTGTGTTTGCAAAGTTCCCATAGCGCAATGTATTATATATAAACGTACTCCTTTCTTTGATAACAATGAGTTACTGCGAGTTACCATGTACACACTAAACACAATTGATTACAATTGTACCAAAAGTAGTGTAGTAGTGTAGTCACCAAAATCCCTGTATGTTGAAATAAAATAAACCCTTCATTCCTCTTTCTTAAAAAAAGGACGAGATATTGAATATCATTTGACATATTTGTAACAGTTTGATAACGAAACCACAGTGCGATTACACAATTCGATCGTAACATCACCTACAGACAATTTTCATATTTCAATATATTAATGACTATATTTTTTTATTTAGGTTATTTTTTATTTGATTTTTAATGATTGTTTATGATTTTAAATTGGCCCTACCGTTCTGTAGTCATGCGCTTGGCAACACATTTGTATAGCAAGGTATACTAGCTAAGATTTATATATTCCACCACCCAAAATGATAATTTTCATCTTAAAGCCGTCCACCATATCGAAACTTGATACTTACGAATAAGCAATTGACTATAATTTTTTTTTTTATTAACAATAACCAATAATCTTGTTGTGCATTAACTAATAAGAGTATTTATTCAAACCAATGTGTCATTATTATCTCTCTGGGCAACATGCATAGTACATTTTTAGTTTCTGTAAGAGTATACTGGTTTCCAAATACGATGTAAACAACATTATCAATTACACGTACGCAATTTGTTGGCTCTCCATGTACCAACTGTACAAACTTAATTAAAAGTGTACAGTACTGGGCAAGAAATAATGCACATCGACCTCTAGAAAGAGACATTCTGCTAATTTCGGCTTTGTAGAGCATTGTCCCTTTCGCACACTACGTGTATTACGTTTTGTCAGTCGTTCGACCAATCCGGACTGTTAGTATTTCGTGCGAAAGGGACAACCGAACCGAAATTAGCGGATTGTCTCTTTCTAGAGGTCGATGTGCATTATTTCTTGCCCAGTACTGTTCACGTTTAATCGAGTTTATGCCTGTTTACAATATAAGTCATGTACCTAAGTTATGTATCGCAGGATCTACCTCTCTTGTTTTACCTAGTTCCGCATATTATCCGTCGGAAAAGGGGATCTGTTACTCATCAGTACAACGGATAGACATAACTAAATTACAGACCTAACTAAAAACGGATTACCTCACGGATAAAATAACTGTTGATCCGCTCTTCTGTGAAGTAAAATTAAAAGTGTTAAATAGGTATTCACTCGCGTTAAGTTTACATTAAAATTGGGAGGACTCCATCGGACAGGGACTCGACCAGAGCTACATCACGATCTTGACACCGAGTGAGTGGCAGGGATGGCACCCTCGATTTGCAGGTGTATGTTTAGCAATGGACTGCGATGACTATAAGTACATATGTATACACAACCTGATAAAACAGTACAGTCACCTTTTACGAATCCTACTTGAACAAAATGCTGTGGCCTATTTCTGCTCCACCAAGAAACACACAGCTTATATTAGTCTAGGCTGTAGTCTGTGACAAAGAAACTTCATGCATATGTATATTGTACAGTCGAAAAACATAACCTTCCTTCTTGAGCAATTGGGTAAAAATAATCATTTTTTCATACCTACAATCATCATAACTGATCATAACGATTATCAACACATGTACTACTTCAAATATCTTACAAACTCATATTTTACTTTTGAAACAAACTGAAAATTCTACCCATAATAACTTAAATTTATCATAAACAACGACGTCAAACTCGCTACCATCAGTTTTCAGGGGCCTATTGCCAGTCTACAACTCTGCTGAGTTACAACTCTTATTTATTATAAAAGCGAAAATCCTATTGCTGTATGCTTCTCCAAACAGAGAAACTATACCTTTAAGAATATTTTCTTTTTGAGCATCAACAATTCATCCATGTCGGACGTGGAACATTCTTGTAATTTATGAGTGTTAAATTTGCATTGGTACATTTTTTCTTTTTTTTTATACTATAGGGGGACAGACGAACAGACGGGTCACCTGATGGTAAGTGACACCGCCGTCCATGGACACTTGCAACTCAAGAGTCGCAAGTGCGCTGCCCGCCTTTGAGGGTGATGAGGGATGGGGGATGCAGGGAGCGGAAAGAAGAGAGGAGGGATGAGGAGATGGGCAAGAGGAGAAAGAAGATGAGGGGAGAGAAAAGGGGGGAGGGGGAAGTAGGCCTCCGGAAACCTCACTCAATTCGGTTAAATGCAACGCAAGCGTTACTTCACAACCGGTTTTCTGTGAGGCCGTGGTATCGCACCGGTCGAGCCGGCCCATTCGTGCCTAATCATGGCTCTACCACTGAAAAAATTACATAATTTCTGTTATTACATATAGGTACAGGGAAAATTAAATATACTATTATAAATAATTAGGTAAAATTAGACTTATATATAGTAATTTTTTTTTTGACACTGGAAATGATAGTGAAGTGGTATGTCGGACTCGAACCGACTAAAATCACACGGTGCTCCGGCACAAATGGGTATATTGCAGAGAACCCGGGCTTCCCTCAGAATAAAGCGTGCGGGAACCAGACTGTGATGTAGGTACATTCCAAATATCATTAAAATATTTTCGGTACCTACTTTATCCGTTAAAGGATTCAGTTAGAGGGCTCGGACCGGTGGGTCTATTGCAGGGGACCGGGTATACCCTAAGAAGGAAGCCTCCGAGAACCCCTACAGACCTTGGTCACCTGTCCAATAGGCGTCCACACCGGGGAAAGTGGGGGGCCTTGAGTATAGTCCAGTATACTTATGTACATACATATGCTGGTATTAGTTATGGTATATGCATTAAAAATAGAATTTAAATAATTAATATTGTAATACATGAGAGAATATAATATATTGTATTTGTATGTATTTCACACATTTTTCGGTTGTTTTTAAGCTCTCGCCACAGCCCTTGTGTCCTCGACCTGAATTTAGTTGAACAGCCTAGTCTCCAGCGTGTGGAAACACTCACGTGTTTATAGCACCGAGATTTGCGCTAAAGTGGTAGTTATACAAAATGGTATCAAAGTGTAAAGTAGCAAAAATTACATCAACGGCCACTGCTAAACCTCTTACAATGATGTAAACTAGTGCTGCGCCACTTATAGATAATCAAAGTAATTTATTATTATTTACTTAATATTATAATATTTAATTAATTACATATTTGTCTTCGCATTAATCCTAGTGCGAGAGTTATATTTTTTACTTTAAAGGTAAATGTTAAATTTAATGAAAGAAAATGTTACGTTATCAAGGAATTTCATTTATGAATTACGACCCTAAGGGCTTCCACTAAGTACTATAAATATTTTTATTAGCTGTCGGACACGTGTGTGGTGGTTTCCACGGTATCGCGTCATTATATAATATGATAAAGCAACAATCATAGATTCAAGGTCATTGCAATCCGCACAAACAGCAACTTAATTTATTTAACTTACATGATTATAACATGCCTTCAAGTGCATCAGAACGCGTTAGCTTATCAATGACGTCAACAAAGGTTATCATTGTGAAATGAACTGCGGAAACTCAACAAGTGGCCATATAGGTCAAACTCAATATAAATAGGTGCCTGTTTTGCTACTCCGAGATGAGGTGCCTAGGTCAATTTCATACGAGCAAAAGATATTTTCTCAGGCACTTTTAGATTAATATCGGATCAGTTAAGATATAATTAAATAAGTTGATGTGGGAGACCTTAAACATGTATGGGTCGGCTTGACCCTTTCATATTTCACGACCCACGGTCTCACAGAAAACCGGTTGTAAAGCAATACTTACGTTGTGTTTCGCCGGCAGCGTGATATTACCAGGATACCAAACACCCCTCCCCTGGGGACTGAGCCCACAAAGGCAGGCAACTTGCGACTCTTGGGTTGTGGGTGCCCATGGCCGGCAAAAGTCACATCAGGTGACCTGTCTGCTAGTTTAACCTTATGCCATAAAAAAAAATTGTGGACTATTTCTTTCCTACCTACTTGTTAGGAAGACCTCGATCACAGATTGCATTGCTATTTTATAGCTCTTATATTTTATAGTCCATTCAATGTTCCATTGACGATTTATTGATAGTAATAATGACCTTGTCACAATTTAATTATCTTAAAAATACACTGAAGCCTATATCCTCCAAGAGGTAGATAGAGTCTAAAACACCTCCGTATTACCAATCTCGATTTAGTCCGACAGATGCAATACCGGGGCTAAACCTGAAATCAACTGCATTATATAGATACATAATATACTGTCTGAAAGAGAACAGTCTAGTCCCTAAGTCGGGACACCTACGGGAAGCGAAAGGGTAGCCCTTATACTAGTACTCCAAAAACCATAGGGCTCTTGTGACGACTATTAAATATTTATTTTTACTCCATACAAGTTTTATTGTATTTTTTTTAACGAAGTTCTTTATGGGGCGTTGCGGAGGGGTACCCTAGCCGGCAAAAAACGTCCGTAACGTTAAGAAAAGCCTAAGATTTTAATGTTTACAGTGTCTAATGTATAGTCTATGTCTATAACTGTTATCAACAGACTTCAAAAAAGAGGAGGTTCTCAATTCAACTGTATTTTTTTGGTTACAGGTAGTAAACAAATTCTACACGGCGTAAATGGCAGGCTTCGGCCAAAGCAGCTCATTGCCATCATGGGGCCTTCCGGAGCCGGCAAGTCTACACTCCTCGACGTGTTATCCGGATACCGTATCACCGGAGTTGGTGGAGCTGTATTTATCAATGGCCGAGGGAGGATTATGAGTAAGTTCTTCCCCAATCTTACTACTTCTTACTAGAAAGTTTGGATGGATATTCGTTACTCAATCACGTCAAATGATTGTACGTACCCTACAAAATAAGCTGGATATGAAACCTGCAAAAGAAATCTAGTATTTATGTAAATATAGCTTTCTTTCGCGACTCCGCCCGCGTAATAGTGATATTATCTATCTCGCTGTAAGAGTTTTTTATGACATCTACAACGATATACAACTTGCGTTTCTTCGACTTTCATTAGACCTTCATACGATTAGCCCAGCGTAATAGTAGTTCCTCAATAGGCTATTACAGACTATAAATACACTCACAGGCACAATTAACCGCCCACCTGTATTTTTCGTCACCCTGTTTGTTTATGTTAACTGTGGCTTATCTACTGTTTTGTTTTTAGTTACGTGGGTACTTGAGCAATAAACTAAACACTTAAAAACCCTTATTTCGACCCTTAAACTTGTATCGCCGAAGCGTTTTTTTAGAATTTAGTCTCTGTTTGACATTGTTGCAGTAACGTTACATTGATTACATTTCTTGTTCTTGTCTGCTATCGTGTACGAAAATTGTTTAATTTGAGTTTTTAGTGTACGATTATTGTTTGTGACTGAAAAAAAATGCCACTGGATGCAACTGGTGCTGCTAGGGCAGTGACTTTAGCTGACGCTGGGTATAGCCAACGTCGCATCGCTCGTACGCTTGGTGTACCTCGAACTACAGTGCGGGATACCATCAGACGCTTTCGGGAGACTGGTTCATACACGAGAAGGCCAGGTCAAGGCCGACATCGGTGCACCTCGGCTCTGGATGACCGCTTTGTCGTCAGTAACGTGCTAAGAAATCGCTTTTGCACCGCTACTGAAGCGCGCACACGTCTGTTTGAGGTGAGAAATGTCACTGTAAGTGAACGTGCGATAAGAAGAAGACTGGCTGAAAGGAATCTGAAACCTTGTTCGGCTCGTGGTCCACAGCTGCTTGCACAGCATCGTAGAGCAAGACATGCCTTTGCACGAGAATATGCTGACTGGACTACGGAACAATGGAATAACGTATCTCAGATGAGAGCAGAATAGCCTTAAGGGGTCCAGATGGACGTCAGCGTGTTTATAGGCGCCAAAATGAACGGTTTGCTCCATGTGCAATAATCGAAACCGTGGGTTATCAGGGAGGATCCATAATGGTTTGGGGAGGTATCTCTTACGAGGCTCGTACCGATCTAGTGGTGTTTCATAGAGGCAGTGTGACTGCTCAAAGATACGTGGAGGAAGTCTTACAAGACCACGTCATACCTTTCGCACCATTTATTGGTGAAAACTTTAAATTAATGCACGACAATGCTCGATGCCATACCGCAAGATCCGTCACTCAATACCCAATTGAGCACATTTGGGACAACCTAAAAAGACGTATTCGAGCAAGAATATCAGCCCCTGCGACCTTACAAGAGCTCAAGACGGCAGCGACAGAGGAGTGGCATAATATCCCTCAGTCGGATATTCAAGACCTCGTAGATGGATTGCCAAACCGACTACAAGAAGTCATCAGGGCCCGAGGTAGTAATACTCATTATTAAAATTTAAATAAAAAGAAAGCGGACGATTTTTTTCAAAATTAAAGTCATCACATTTTCATGCAATTTTTTTGCAAAATCGATTTTTGGCATATTTTTTTTATTAAACGGTTTTGTTTAAAGACTTTTGTGATTTTATTTATCCTTAATGGCTGCTTTTAACATAACTTCCATCAAATGTGGTCAAAATTTTCCGACTACTGAAAATTGAAAGAAATACAAGGTGGGCGGTTAATTGTGCCTGTGAGTGTATATATATACAGGACATACATATACATATCGACTATCAAGTATTATAATTGCTATGACGTGATGCAATTACTTAATCAACCTTGTTACGGATGTACATACATCCAATTAATTATAAAAGAATGAAAATCCATGCTATTATTATAAATAACTCTGTCTGTCTGTCTATTACTTTCACGGCTGATCCGCTAATCTGGATTAGAAAAGACTCTGGGAAAGAACATACGCTACTTTTTTTATTTGAATACCAGCTAGGCTGTACTAATCTGTACTAACATAATAATAACGATCACAAAAATTAACGAAAAATGAAGGAAAGGAATTATTGAAAGAACGTTTCTTTGGCTTTTTTTTTATTTTGCGATAGGGGGCAAACGAGCAGACGGGTCACCTGGTGGTAAGTGACTACCGCCGCCCATGGACACCCGCAACTCAAGAGTCACAAGTGCGTTGCCGGCCTTTTAGGTAGAGGTACGCTCTCTTCTTGAAGGTTTGAAGGTCGTATCGGTTCGGAAATACGGCAGGCGACAATTTGTTCCATAAGCTGGTTGTGCGAGGCAAAAAGCTTCTGGAGAAGCGCACAGTGGTGGAGAGCCAATCGTCCAGGTGATGGGGATGGATATTTTGTCGCGTAGGACGATGGCGGAAACCAGCAGCCGGTATAAGTCCGAACAATTCCTCTGAACACTCCCCATGATACAAGCGATAGAGGATGCAGAGTGAAGCTACATCTCTATGCAACGCCAAGGTGTCAAGTCGATCAGAAATATCTTGGCAGTCGATGATGCGAGTCGCTCTCCGTTGAATGCGGTCAAGAGGCAGAAGTTGGTTCTGGGGTGCACCTGCATAGAGATGAGAACAGTATTCCATGTGCGGCCGAACCTGCGCCTTATAAAGTCTATTAAAATCGCTATCTGAAGTCGATTAAAAAAGTATTAAAAAGTCTTTTGTAGGGCAGTAATAAGGTAATATAACAATCGGGTCATACCAGTCCTAACCTACTCCTGTAGCGTACTTAGATATAGATGCCCTGGATTGAAGAGTCCGTATACCTCAAGAGTGATGAGATTTTATATCCCGAGGAAATGTGGGGGTTGGGTTTCTTAAATTCCGGGACCCTCCATAATCGCAAGGTATGCAATCTTAGAGATTACTTTCTGTTTGTTAACGTGGAAGTCCACCGGCATGTGGTGGCACTTGATAACGGACTTACTCCGCTTGGTCTAGGTAAAGAGAATTGGTGCAATCCTGCAGTACTTAATATTACAGATATAAAAGAGCTACATGGACGCTTTTATCGGGCCTTATACGGGCCTGATGTAGATCTATTGTCATCTGTGTCTTGGCTACGTTTCGGTAATTTCTTCGAAGAAACTGAAGTGTAATCTCGTCTAAGACATATATTGAAGGATGGCACAAGTGACATTTATCGGGCATGTCATCGTCCCGTAAAAATCGAAATAATATCCGGTTGTTCTCCTCTTGCCAACGGCGTGTACTTGCATAGACATAACGAAGTAGACAGGATATTCCATCAGTGAGCTCTTAGCTCTTAGTTATGCCCTTGTGGATTCAGCAATAATTGTGCCGATAGTCATATCATTTACATACATTCACATTAGCTTGATTTTCTGATAAAATTATAGTGTAGGTATTGGTCATTAAACATCTATAAAACGTCAAATACAATTTGGTCCCACGAAACAAATAGAGGGCAAGCATATTCCTGTTAATCAGGCACTATAAATTGTTTTCGTCCCTATTTTTATAAGTAGTATAAAGTTGTATTATTATTTCTACTTGTTATTAAATTCCATCCTCGTCAATAAATATATACTTCTTCTATATAAACGTTCTACAAATAGCGTGATTAGATTGCATTTACATTTATTGCGTGTTAATCAGCGCTAAACAATAATTAGCTATGAACCGTGGACCCGGATTCTCACTGTTAGATAAAACTGCACTGTATACACATTTTGCTAATATTGACAAATAGCTTCCATTTTCTCTTCTCTGCCTACCCCGAAGGAAAAAACCATGAGTTTATGTACATATATAGGTATGTACATAGTATGTCAGCGTTTTTAATTTATAGGCAAAATATATGTATGTATAAACAAATCTATACCGCTGTTTATAGACACTAATTTTAGCAGTTATATTTTCACTAAAACACTAAACGGTTGAACAGATTTTGATTGAATTTGATGTGTAAATACTTCATAGCACACAGGGGAATCCAGTTCTATTAGTGATTAAACCCATGCCACGAATTGAAACATCAAATATTTTACAATACGACTGTGTGATAGTATCATTATATTTTGAATAAACTGTTGCTAAGATAAGACTAGTTTGACCGGTATTGCTACGTTGACCATGAACAAACTTAGATCTCGTTCTCTTCAAGAATTCTAGTCAGTTTTGCATGTCTTACACCCTTATTTAATTATAGTCCTTTTCTATTACAGCCGGAAAAACTAATAGAGCTTGAATATTTCTCTTAAAATTGAAGTGGATACAGGATAGAGCTACATCAAATTAATAAAGAGTAAAATTTACAATTATTGAAATCGGTTTCAACATATTGCTTAATTTGTATATTTCTTAACATACACAAAAAGGAAGTTAGGATCCTCTTTATTTTTGAATACAAATAAAAACTCATTTAAAAACTACGAGTAATTCCAATACAATATCGCTAGCGCCTGGTGTGATATGGGAAAAAAATATCAAGTAAGAAAACTGTCCCGAAACTGAAAAAGGATTTGAGGTTCAAATATATTGAGACAATATTATTACTGCACGTGATGTTCCTGCACGTTCAATCATTTTTTTTTTAAATCCTTACCTAAAAAGGAGAGGTGGTATTTTGATATTTATATTTGTGTATCTGTTTATAATATACCAGCTCTTCAAAGAATGAACCGATATGGATATACGAGTAGCTTTATTGTTTAAAAGGTGATCCGATCGAGAGTTTTCTTAGCTACAAATTATTGAAAGTTGTTGTCATATTTTAGTTTTATGTTTGTGTAGTGATTAACGTGAATCGCTTTTAGTTTATTTGAAAATCTAGAATTTTAATACAGAAATCCTGTTTTGAATTTAAGAATTGATAAAATACAAATAAAATTTATCTATAAAATTAATACTTGTGAGATAGAAGGCTGACATGAATGAAACTATGGGTATATATATAATAACAAGGATCTTGGTTGCATATGGTGGATTTTTCTTAAAATGTATGCATAAAATATAAAAAAAATGCAATTAAACTTATATTATCTTGTTTAGAAATGTGATTTAAATCCCGAACCTGTTTGTCGGCTACACATAACGCTACAAAAACTTGACCATAGCTTCCAGAAAACCCCTATATAAGCTCTTCGCCAAACTTTGAAGAGATTTTAGAGTTTCAAATTTTAAAATTCTTTTTTATTTTAATTCCCAGAACGCTTCAAAAAGATGTCATGTTACATCCAGCAAGATGATCGTCTACAGGGCTTACTTACAGTAGGAGAGAATATGACTTTAGCTGCAGATTTAAAGCTACCCACCAAACTAGACAAATACGAGAAGGGTGAAGTTGTAAGTGTCTTATTAAGTATACACAATTATATTGTAACTACTTATGTTTTTTTTATAATTCTATTTAATCACGAGCTTTAATTTTAACAATCAAATCTTTTGACCATGGCAGAGCCACGCATAGACACGACTGGCCGTTTGTCAAACAATACTTGCGATGTATTTACCGAGTCAGTGATAATACCGGGGGCCTAAACCCTCCTCTCCTTTTTTGTTTCTCTAATCCCTCCCCATCACCCTCAAAGCGCAGTTACAACTCGTGAGTCAGAGGTGTCCATGGACGTCTGTTGACACTTATCATCAGGTGAGCCGTCTGCTCGTTTGCCCACCTATGTCAAAAAATAATAATCTAAGAAGCTTTATGGAGAGCTCTCGCATTAGAGATGATTCTTGTGTCGCGCAGTCTTCGCAAACATTCAAACAACGGACAAAAATAACACCCAGGCTCGAGACAACTATTTGTGAATCAAACTAATTATTGAACAGTGTGGGAATCGAACTAACGGCCTCTGATTCAGCAGTCAATTTCGGTGGAAGTTCCGTAATACAAATGTGTTCGAAGCTTAAAATATCTACACATTCAAGTAGCTACCGATACTGTATTATTTTAATTCAATATCCATAGATAATAATACGCTATTACAGATAGAAGACATTCTCACAAACCTGGGTCTCTACGAACACATGAACACCCGCGGGGCACAGCTGTCTGGTGGTCAGAGGAAAAGATTGTCCATAGCGTTGGAGCTCATCAACAACCCTCTTGTCATGTTCCTCGATGAACCTACCACGTAAGTCGTCCTTTTTTTATATACATAACGAAAGAGGCGTATTAGACGGGCACAATATAGTCCAGCTTACGTGATATACAGGGGCAAACCGCTTATATATTAGCTTCATCCGGGCATTGTATCTGTAACGTCTAGTATTAGTTACCTTCCACGCCACCCACGGCAAGAGAGGGCCTATCGTATTTTTTTGCTTGCTGAGATTATGCTTGAAGGTCTTCAAAGAGCTTAATATAGTCTGCCATAATGAGCGTGCGATGTTAGGGCATATTCATTTAGAAAATTAAATAAACAACAACATGCAGATAGCAATCTTGCCAAGTTTTAGCAAAATATTAATTATTTAAAATAATATGGTTGTTCCTCGCAACATTACTTAGGTTTACGGTCACTGCTCTGCTCCTAAAGATCGTGCCGTGATGTTTTATAGTCTTTAATACTTGTCCGTAAATATTCTATCCAATACTAAATGGATCTGTGGAATTTGACTGATAGCTCTAGAGATTACCGCGCTTAAATTAACAAACTAAAAACAAAATTCTTCGCCCTTATTATTTTAGTGTGGAATGTATAGTAGGGCAGGTATATATTATACAAAAATTACTATATTAAGGGTACTTAAGTATTACATTTTATTTTTTAAACCGACTTCAAAAAAGAAGGCAGCTCTCAATTTGCCAATTGCCGATCATTCTGCCAATTATGAATCGATTATGACGATTCTCTCTTCTTCTTTCTTTCGTAGTTTATACTGCAAAGGTGGTCCCATATAAATTTTATAAAATTGATTCAATTTTTTTAAGAATCAATAATAGAGAGAGAGAGAGGGGGAGAGAGCTGACAGCTATCAAAAGAATGTTCTTGAGTTGTTGAAAGACTAACCATTATAAAGGTTTTTAACAAACGGGCGTGCATTTTCAGTTATAAAACACTGATATCTATGCATGTATCCGGGATCTTGTTGATAAATTATTTATCAGTATCGATGCTAAGTACATGATTATATGAGTAGCTTTCCGGATATTTGCTAACTTTGTGTGTAATTAGAATGACCAACATTTTATTATTTATACTTATTAAATTTGATATATTTAAGTTGCACATTCCCGAATAGAGTGAGGTTTCCAGAGGTCCAACTCCCCCTCTCCTCTTTCTCATCTCCTCATCCAACCTCATGCAACCCCCTATTCCTCATCACCCTCAAAGGCGGGCAACGCACCTACAACTCTGGAGTTGCAGGTGTCTATGGCCCGATCAGGTGACCCGTCTGTTCCTCCCCCTATACTAAAAAAAAAATCGGCTGCTGCCTACAGCCTCGGGGATAGAGTGTATGTATGGATGTATGTATGTAGAGCAAAATTGCACATATTAAATACTAAATAGTATTTGTTATTCTTTAATTTATTCGTTTTGAGTCAATAATACCGATAATTTCTCCAATTGAAAACTACCGATTGAACTTATATATATTAACACTATTATTTGTAGTGTTAAATATAAAATAAATAACAGATATACGTGACGATCGTATTATGTTTACACAGACAGAGTCACGTTTCCTTCGATAGTATAGTTTCTAACACATTGATAATAATAATATCAGCTAATTGGTTGGAACCTGAAGGTTTTTAAGTTAAAGAATTACCTATGAGACTGAGTGAAAAATATTGCATGTGCCTCATATAAATTAAAGAAGTTTATGAAAATGAAAAAATGGTCTGAAATTTGCTCTATTTTTAGTATAATTTTGTTGACTAACACACGCTTTGATGGATAGCATTGCTTTTATTACGACCAGATGAGCCGTCTGTTCTTCTGTCCCCCTATATAATAATAATAGTAATAAAACGCTACATCTCTACGGCAATAGAAAATGCACCAGAGGAAAGAAAGCCAACGTAGTGTAATAAACATGATTTAATCAAAACCAGTATGATCTTCAGATTTATATCCACCGTTTCTATTTAGTCTTAGAAAGAAGGTCTTACTTGCTACGGAGAGCATGATTTTAAATGACGACCAGAAACCAAAAGATTTGTGAATGAGTTTAAGGAAATATTCGAAATAAAATAATAATGAAATAAAAAAGCGTTAATAACACGTTAGTTGAATTAAATGTTGACGTAATTCACTTATTTCTTTTTGCCCACCTCTAATATACTTTTGTGTCAGTTCTTTTTACTAACTTTTTTTATCACAAAGTAGATTGTCGTATGTTATGTTTTTTTTTAATTATAACCTTATAATATATAATGTATATTATAACCTTCCGGCTCCACAATTTTGCAATACATCATTTATTAAAAAACAAATATTGAATATTTTAACACTTAGCATTGTTTTTTTATGTAAGCAAGACCAGCTTTAAGATAAGATAAATTAAAATCAAAACCGGATTACTGTATTAAAAATGCGTAAATGATAAATGATAAATGATCTTTATTTTGTAAATAGGTTATGACAACACTTTTACACGTCAATATATTTTTTTTCTGTTAGTTTATGCTAGATGAGGCCGGTGTTTCCTAGCTGACTACCCTGAGAAGAAACACCGAAACAAACTCAGAGGTTAAAGTCTGTTTTAAAGTCCATACAGATGTACTGGTCAAAAACATATGAGAACAATGCACGCTAACATCTGAGATGAGCTTTTGAAGAAAGCACCACGCTCATTTGAGTGGACCTGTCCAAACAGTGCAAGCATTTGTCAGTTATCGTGTAGCTCAACTTAGAACTTTAAGGAGCTCAACGGACCGACGAACAGTACCAAAGCAAGGACATTTGGGTAGGCCGCAAAAGTACTCAAACAGTCAGACATCGTTAAAAACAAACTTACAGGAAAAAGGAGAAAAGAAAAAAAAATAACCTACATAGTCCTCACATTTACAATAATTAAATTTTTAAATTTAATAAAAAGAAAACAAATATAGATTATACTTAACAAAGTATTCATGTCAAAAAGTACAAAGATTAAAACATTAAAAAAAAACAATATAATACTTAACAAAGTAAGTATTCACGTCAAAAAGTAAAATATAAAATGTCAATGTGTATAAAAAAAAAGCAAAAAGGATAAACGAAAAACAAAGGCTCATGTACATTAATGAAGCAGCTCATTCCCAAGCCTTTTTATCCTCAATGTAATCTTTAATTGTGTAAAAAGCTTTCTGACTTAGTTTTTTTTTGATAAATGATTTAAATTTATTATTGCTTAGTTCTTGTATTTGGCTAGGAAGCCTATTATAGAAATGTATACTTTGGCATCTAAACGAACCACCTATTTTCTTGAGCCTGGTTTTAGGAACAACATATTTGTTTTTGTTCCTAGTATTTACACTATGAATATCACTGTATTTTTTAAACAGATTAATATTTTTATGTGCGTACATGAGATTTTCATAAATATACTGAGAGGGCACAGTCATAATATTAATCTCTTTAAATTTATCTCTGAGGGAGTGTCTGGGACTTAATTTATTCACAACAGAATACCGTACGACATTACACCATGAAAATAGCTAAAGTATACTAAACGGGCTGTCTCTAAATCAGTTAAACCACGAATTTTCCTAACGGCGTACGCTGCAGAACTAAGCTTTTTGGACAGTTTATCTATATGGGGGCTCCACTGAAGCTTTGCATCCAAAGTTAAGCCTAAGAACACTGTGGAATCTTCGGGTTTTAACACTTCGCCCTTTATTGACACACTAGTGTTCACCTGTGTTACATTAGGCAATGTAAACTTTATACATTTAGTTTTTTTCTCGTTAAGGAGAAGATTATTGATATTAAACCAGTTAACTACTGTTAAAAGGGCACTATTTACATCATCAATAACCACCTGCTGACAATTGAGTTTAAATACAAGTGTCATCTGCAAACAATACTGTATCATGTTTATCCTTTATGAGGTACGGCAGGTCATTAATATAAATTATAAATAAAAAGGGACCTAAAAAAAAGCCTTGGGGAACCCCCCCCATTCTGACTACAGATCCGGGAGATCTTTTACCGTTCACATAAACTCTCTGAATCCTATTACTTAAATATGAAGTAAGAAGATCCAGAGAGGTGCCCCGGACCGCCGGACCCGGCGGTTCGAAGAGTATGTGAATTCGCTCACTTAGAATAATTGAGTCAAAGGGCTTGGACTTGCGAGACCCGGGAATGTGACCCTATCTTTTTTGAGCTATTGCTTATACTATCCAATTCATCTTTTCAACCGACTCCAAAAAGGAGGAGGTTATCAATTCGAATGTATTTTTTTTATGTTTGTTACCTCATAACTTTTGACTGCGTGAACCGATTCTGATAATTTTCTTTTATTTGAAAGCTGGTGCTTCCCGTGGTCCCATTTCAATGTGGTCCAGTTCTGATAATGGCATTAATAAGAAAACCATATAAGTCTTAAATTTGCATTAAGAATGTGCGCGACAAATGGACGAATAACTCAATATCACGCCAACCGATTTCGATGATTCTTTTCTTATTAAAAAGGGTGTACTCCAAGGGTAGTTAGATGAAAATTAGGTAAGGTTCTGACAGTGAATTATTAACAAAATACCTTTTTTTCCTTTCTATCCCCCGTCTCCCGTCAATATACTCTAAATTTTCCCATACGACTCGGTAAAGTGCCCGGAATACAGCTATAGGCTTGCCCCTTACGCCTCTGCTTACCCCTTCAAGGATATAGGCGTGTGAGTGTATGAGTATAAATTAATTTATAACTTTGTGTAAATTTCAGAGGCCTCGACAGTTCTTCTTGCACACAAGTCGTTCAACTCTGCAGAAGCTTAGCCCACCAGGGTCGTACTATCGTCTGCACCGTCCACCAGCCATCGGCGTCACTCTTCGCTCTCTTTGATCAGGTCTACGTCCTCGCAGCCGGACGGTGTATGTACCAGGGCACGACCAGAAACCTCGTGCCGTACTTAGAGCAGGGGGGCATACCTTGTCCGATTTATCACAATCCTGCAGATTACAGTAAGTATTAATAAAAAAACTCAAGACAATCTTGCACGTTGGCTAGGGGCAGTATTAAAATTATTCGGGTCAGTGACCAAGTCAATATACGAGTACTTCAAACTAGCAGGAACAACATATTTCTTCAAGTATTCAATGCAGCACTAGCACCTGAACATCCAGAACTTAAGACTCGTGTAAGGAGGCAATCACAACCAAGGTTTGCCTGAAGATTAAATTCGAGGTTGCGGTCACATACTGTTACAAAATCCCGTGTGCTCATTTATTATTACCATATTATTAAATGCATTTAACTGCCAATATTAAGAGTATATTTTAAAAATATCTTAACGGCATCAGGAAGCTTTACAGTCCTATTTAGATGTAGTAGAGCTGATTATGCAGCTATAACCTTGGTATTACCGACAAAAATTTTGCATAACAGCAATTATATACATATAATTATGTTTCTACCTTAAAAACACAATGCCAAATATACAGACTTGCTACTAAATCATGCTTAGGCACGAATAGACCGGCTCGATCGTAATAGTAGATTAGATAATAAATACCGCGGCCTCATAAAAAACTGTTAGACAAACATTGTTTGCAATTTATTGCCGATTGTGAGGACACCGAGGTTCATCTAGCCCTCTCCTCTCCTGAGAAAAAAAAACAAACCTGACTGACTACCTCAAGTAATCGAAAAGAAACGAATAATTAAAATAATAATTAGTTCGCTTATTTATTCTTATTGCGCGACATTGGTTCTTGTAAGAGATTAAAAGAACTTAAACAAAAAAACGTATGATGAGTTTTTGCTACGTGTTAACTCTAAATTTTATACAATTCTCGTAATGGAATGCACTTTGGATTGTGTTGATTATAATTTGAAAAAGATGATATGTAGTTGAGTCAAGGTAACTGCTATTATTTATTCACATCAACATCTTTAAATGTATGTATGTTTTTGTTTACACAAAATGTTTGCCAGAACAAATAACTATTTAAGTATTTTAAGTTTTTGGGATATGAGTAACATAGACAGATAAATAATAACTTAATTTTAAGATCATTACTAGAATGAATAGAAGAAATGAAGAAGAATATTATACATAAAAGTTTAACACACATGATATATGTACATATGTATGTTATGTTCAAATTTCCTCTAAAATTAATGCATTCGTAGTATATCATTGGATTAGTATATTATCATTTAAACAATTTATTTTAAAACAGAATTGTTTGCAGAAAACTGTATGCTTATTACACATATCCAAATCAGCAAGAAAGTTTTTATATAGCGCGTTGCCCAATCAGGTATTGGGTGGCATTGTGTGATACTGATTCGACAAAATTCTACTTTCAGTAATCGAGCTCTCCTGCGGTGAATATGGCCATGACAAAATTGAACTTATGAGTAACAAATCTGAGAATGGAAAATCTTTGGAATGGTTCGATGACTCGAGCAGTATTCTTAGCATGGAAGCTTTACGGAAGAAATATCCACTTTGTGTACTTCGAGAAACAGAACCTACGGGAGGTGACGAGGAAACTAGTCAGTCAAACCAAAGATCTGTACTTATAAAAAGAGGCTTTCTGAAGGCTAAACGAGATGCGGTAAGTTTCATTAACAAGGATTGGTTATTAGAATAGGTTTTAGTTAAGTGTGTTGTTTGTGTGATATATATTAATTTTGAAGTAATAAATAGAAGTCTTAGGATACATGGGTTTTTTGTTCTTTCATAGAGAAATAGGTTTTATAAATGTAACCTCTGAAATTCAAAACAAAAAGTAATTACGACACAGGTTCATTAAAAAACAATGTACATGCCTGTCATTCGGCAGAAAAATAAACTAAAATTCTAATTTTAGACTTAACTAGTAGTTACACCTTGACTCGCTCGCCTTTAAAGGTCTAATTATATACTCTAATAACAAAAGTAATATATCTCCTCCAGACTATGACTCACCTGCGACTGATTGTGAACGTGGTAGTAGGTATAATGCTGGGCAGTCTTTTCATCGAAGCTGGTAATGAAGGATCCAGAGTACTGGAGAACTACAATCTACTATTCGCCATACTGATGCATCACATGATGTCACCGATGATGTTGACCATTCTTACGTGTAAGTACAAATTGCAACGCCCTTTTATCATAGTAGCCTATTCAAATAGTACAAAATTTGACATGAAGAAAAGAGAAAACAAAAGAATAGAGAGCCACATAACAGAGAATAACGTTAAAATAACGGTAACTAATAGAGTTACGTTATCTTGTGGATCTTTGTGCGTCGATAACATTCTTCTTAAAAGCTCTACCGCTCCTTTCTCTGATATATGCATGCTAGTGGAATGAAATTGAATAGTATCATTTGTGTACACCAAACTCCTGGTGAATAAAATAACATGTTTATTATAGAGGGCTCGGACTTCCAGCCAGTTCGAGTTATATGTATGCGACCTTCACTTGCTTGAGCTATTCGCTTATGTTCCCATTTTTATATAGTATGCTTTCCCTATCCTGTCAATATACAGTAATGGGCAAGAAATAATGCACATCGACCTCTAGAAAGAGACATCGGCTAATTTCGGCTTTGTAGAGCGTTGTCCCTTTCGCACACTACATGTGTTACGTTTTGTCAGTCGTTCGACAAATCCGGACTGTTAGTATTTCGTTCAAAAAGGACAACGCTCTACAAAGCCGAAATTAGCCGATTGTCTCTTTCTAGATGTCGATGTGCATTATTTCTTCCCCAATACTGTACTTCCAATTTTCCAATCAAATTCCGAAGAGACGGCAATGGGCTTGTCACCTGTTACAATGTATGCGTTAATTACGGTTCTGCCAACCCCTTCGAGAATACAGGCGTAGGTATGTATGTATGTACGTAGGTATCCATGTTTATTATGTAACTTATGTATTGTTTTTAGTTAGAAATAATTTAATTAAACACCTACTGCGTACATATGGTTCATATTATTTACATCTATGTATGTATATGAATTGCTGATTTCTAATATGTGTTAATTGACTTTATTTATTTACAGTTCCATCTGAGATGTCTGTATTGTCCAAAGAGCATTTTAACCGGTGGTATTCCTTGGGATCCTATTACATATCCATAACACTTGTCGATCTACCTGTCTCGGTGAGTATCAGAAACGCCTTATATTTTAGTCGTACCTTGTACAGTATAACGTTTTTTCATATTACACTATTTCAATCCCCCATATAACACGGGGATTGCTCACATATATATTCCTGTACTGTGAAATTTAAACCATTCGATTTAAACCACCTGCAGCGAGCTCATTTATACGTCACGCGTTATACGAGGTCGTAGAAACGCGTTATACGGGAATACCCCTATAACGCGTTTTCCTATAACGCGGAACTTTGTACGGGGGGGGAACGTTGTAGGGGGGATTATTGTATGTGCAAAGGGTCAAAGAATGTCTCCAAGCCTAATATGTGGAATAGAATAGTGCCAACACATCTCTTCTCGTGTGTGCCGTAAAGCGACTAAGGGATCGGACTGTTGTGTATCACACAGTATATATACAGTATGTATTTACTTCACTGACTGAATGTAAGGCAAGTAAGAAAGACGTTTCACGTTTAAGATAGTCTAAGTGATATTTGATCAATACATCAATAAATTAACACCAAAATAAAAACTACATTTGAAGTAGGAAAATTCAATGAAAACTTGAAGCGTTTATTTATTAAAGTAATAGTAAATCATAATTTAACTCATCTCACACACGGCCGTCTGATCTCAAACTAAGCAAAGCTTGTACTATGGTAACCAGACTACTGATAAACACTCATAGATAAATTAAATTACACTCAAACACAGAAAGAAATATCATGCCCATCATATATCATGGCTAGGCAGTCAGGAACACTAACGACTAGACCAAGAGGCCAGTCCAGTCCAGTAATAGGTATTAATTGTTAATTACAGATTGTTGGTTGTGCAATATTCAGTGTGATAGTGTACACTATGTCGGCTCAGCCATTGGATATTGTGCGGTTCGCCATGTTTTTTGCAATCTCACTCTTCACGGTACTCGTGGCGCAGAGCTTGGGTCTGATGATCGGCGCTGTCTTAAATGTTGTGGTAATTATATAAAATATAAACTATGTTGAAAGCTACACACTAACTATAAGGACAATAAACAGTCATCTTTTAAAGGAACTTCTTCAAATAAGATGCGTTTTGAAGACGGCGAGACTTACATGTTTATTTAATTCTTATCAACTCTACCACAATTAATTCGATTGTACCCATTTACAGTAACATTTATAATGTTATTATGTTTATGAATGTCATTTTTCTTTGCAAATACATATAATATCAGTTACTAACATATGTATGTATTAGTCACAATAAAAACGGATTTAAAAACAGAAATTTAGCAGCTTCTAAATCTTTCGGATTTTTCCATGTATCTGATAAAGTTTTGTTATCGTTCATGCTTTGGAAGGTATATATGTACACATACATATAAATCTACATATGTTTTAAAAAGAAAAACAGTAAGTACTTACAAATATTCTCTCAAATGTTTTTTTATATCTTTTTTAAGAATGGTACCTTCCTTGGGCCCACACTATCTGTACCCATGATGATGTTCGCTGGTTTCGGTGTGACTCTTCGGGATCTTCCTAACTACCTTTACTGGGGTTCCTACGTGTCATATCTACGGTATGGGCTGGAAGGCTTCGTCGGTGCCATATACGGTTTGGGGAGGCCTGTCTTGGACTGCAACAAAGCTTTGTACTGCCATTACAAGTAAGTAAGAGGAAAGAAGCAGAAGAATCCAAGAACAACATCTGGAAATTAATTAACAACGATTAGTTATAATTTATAAAATTATTAAAATCAAAAGAATACTTTGTCGCTCTATCGTCTTTCATCTTCTAATTTTTCCACTGCATTCCAGAAGAGGGGGTGAGGGGAGAGGAAAGGGGAGAGTTGGGCCTCCTGAAACCTAACTCATTACGGGGAAATGCATTTCTTTCGGTTTTTTGTGAGGCCATGCTATCGCACCGGTTGCTATTCTTATTTTGTGAAAAGCAATAGAACCCGTAGGGATAGGCAGAGGTGTAATTAAGCCCACATTTTGCCTATAATAATTAAGTCCCATTTACGTAATGGGCAAGCAAGCCTTTTGCCGTCATTGGGGCAGGGCTCTTTTGGGAACTAGAAGAGAAAGTTACGAATATGTTGACAGCGACGGGAGGATATAAAGGGAAATTAAGTGATATTCCTTAACAGGTGAATTGGCTTATACAGTATTGTTTATGCATACGTATAGTATTATCAGTATCAGGACAATATTTACTGTGCATGTTATTAAAGAATGTCGTCATCCACTTTTTACTTGAAAACTTTTTATATTCTTCATTCATTTTTTTCCTTTTTTTTTGTATATTATAGGGGGGCAGACGAACAGACGGGTCACGTGATGGTAAGTGACAATAGCCGTCCATGAAAACCTGCAACTGGAGAGTCGTAAGTGCGCTGCATGCCTTTGAGGGTGAAGAAAGATGAGAGTTTGCGGGGAGGGGTAAGAGACGGGGATGAGGAGATGGGAAAAGGGGCGGGAGGTCAGGGGAGAGGAATAAGGAGAAGGGAGTTGGGCCTCCGGAAACCTCACTAATTTCGGGTAAACGCAAGTTTTGCTTCACAACCGGTTTTTATGTGAGGCCGTGGTATCACACCGGCCGAGCCGGCCCATTCGTGCCTAAGCGTGGCTCTACCACGTTTAGAAATTTTTACTCAAATAAATACATACAACACCATATTTTAGGACTAATATTACAATAGTTAGTATATTAAACTTAATTTCTATTTCTCAGGCATCCCCGAACGTTTCTGAACGAGGTGGCGATGTCTCCTGACATGTTCTGGTGGGACATCCTGGCGCTCACGCTCTACGTACTTTTTCTCAGGATTGGGGCTTTCATACTTCTGAAGTGGAAACTTAACGCTGTGCGATAAACAGGACATTTACGATTACTTTTTCTTGCTCAATAACAGCACCGTTTTAAAATAAAATCGGCTTCTTGATAGAAGTTGTATAACGAACAGACATTGAAATAATGCTTTCTAAAAAGAACGCAAACTTTAATTATATTACTTCTAGCCTTAAAAAGTAGAAATTATCAGAGAAACATATTTTCATACATATTTAAAAAAAAATAATATTCTATTTATATTAGATGCCTTAAATACAAAAATAAATGATTTTGTATCAAATTATACAATAATCCATCCAAAATAACGGTTAATTTCAAAACACGATATAAATAGATATTTTACATTTTATTGGTCCAAAGGTAAAACTGTGATAACTTTTCCGCATTCTTGAGCTAAAATTGTATGACTGGTTTTCTTTTATTTTTATTATCTAATTTTATGTAAAAGGAATAATTGGTACAGTGTTAATAAATATATAACGATCTAGGCTGTGAGCTGCGTTCACTATTGAAAAATTAGAAACAAATAAACAAAAAAAATAAATATATGTATAAATACTTTTTATCATTCCTTCGAATTTCCCTAAATATGATTGCCTAATTTTGGAATAACCTTTTTATAGAATTTTTACAAATTATTAAGGAATTTATAATAATAATAAAGTCTAGGTTTATTGCTGAAGAAAGTCACTATTTTGATAATCGAGAGAGAGAGTTAGATAGTTGACTCTAAATATTGATAATTAAATGTCTTTAAATTTAGTTAGCTGCATTTACGTTACGTTCATGATACTAAAAATTGACATTTATTTAAGCTTGCCAGGATGTTGGATGCCTAAATCTTCTAAGAAAAACTTGTTGAGTAAACTGGCTGCCTTTTGTAAGGTTATCTAATTATATTATTCATTATTTTGTTATTAATCATAATGTTACTTTGAGAAATACTTGGCAAGCCGGGATAATGTAATAAAAGGTAGAATAATAATTTATCCTTTGCACAATATATCTCAATTGAAATAGTTGCATGCCAAATAATAAGACGATACTGATTATCGAAGGCAGTAGGTATGCACATTTATAAGATGTAATTCATATAATGATTGTACTATACGATAAAGTACCTACCAGTTATGTAGGACATAATGTACACACATATTTGTGTTAGTTTTATTGTTTTAATTTAGTTGCTCAATTAGTTATCTATTTATTTGTAACTACTTTTAGAAATATTAGAAATACGTATACAAGAATTTAATGTTGGTAGATATAGTGTATAAGATTATATATGGTGATATACATATTTTGTAAATATGTTTTAAAATACATTTATAATTTTGGTATTTTGTTTCTTTTTTTTGATAAAAGTTAGACATTTAATCCTAGTGCTATTTATACCTGCCGTGTTAAATGCTATAGAAAAAGAACACTGAACTAAATGAAGTGAACAGGATGGCTAGTTTGATTTTGTATCTGTATGATATAGTGGAGCTAAAGAGCATATGGCTTACCCGATAGTAAGTAACTACAAAAGCCCATATATACCTGCAACTCTTGAGATTTTTCATGTCACCCCTCGATAGCCGTTTTCCTGTGAGGTTGGGTCGATTACTAAAGTAGAGGCGGCTATACGACGATACCTATCATGTCTTAAAACCTGGACCATTGGAATATTTATTAGACATCGAGAAATTACTGTTTTAATTTTTTTTTTCCTCTACGAATAGTCCGAGTCTAGTCTAGTCTTACTACAGAGTAATATTATTTTCATCGGTTTTTCGTGACTTATTAAGAAACCTCTTCGCGATTAGTAAGAAGCAAAAGTTTCAAGGAGAAATAATTAGTGGTGGCCACTTTTTCATAAAGTTTTTTTTTTTCTTTAGTTTGTACAACTATTCCTTTTTTTACCGTGTGGTAACCCCTACGATTCCCACTTTATCGTGTGAACGATGACTGCGTCACGTATGCCGAACTCGAACCGACTAAAAGACACGACTTACTTCATATAGTCCATAGTCGGCTGTCAAGGTATGACTTAGAAGGATTACCACTCAACTCCCAACTACTCCTGGCAGGACGTTAGGTGGCTTCGCTTCAGGCCAGACCATGCTGCTGAACCCTCAATTTTTTTTTTCCAACTCTCAGCGTGGCCGAAAATCGTTATACCCTCTTCGGTGCCTGGTGCGTCTCCTGCGGGATGGCGGAGTGCTCATTCCTTCCCGTACCCTTTCCGCTGTTTGTATAACTATAATTATTATTTAATTTCCACCACTACGGGATTATCACTACACAAAATAATGATTCTGAGGGAGCCGCGGGCATATTAATTTTTAATAAAAAACGGGAATCAATTTCTACGTGTTTTATATATAAATTCAATATTTATTTTTTTTTTTGCTTTTTAATTACAGTTATTTATAATACATACATATGTCAGTCTTTGTTCGATAACTTGTTGCCATCTTGTAGATAGTGACATAATCCCGTCGCTGCAGAAATCTTGGGATTTTTGATCATAAATATGCGAGATGTTGTTTTGACAGTCCTCTCTTGATGTTAACCTAACACTAACCAAAGAATTCTGAAGAGACCGAAACAGGGTCTGAGGGTGCAAGGTCAGGATTATGGAACATAAGTCCACTTCTACTCTGCTGATCAATTCCAGCCGTTTTTTCTCAATTTCTTGCTTGAGTTAAAGTAGTTGTTGGTAGTAGAGATGCAAATCGATGGTGTTGCATGGCGACAAAAGCTCATAATAAGCGATGGCCTTCTATTCCCACCATACACACAGAATCACCTTATTGCGTGTTAGTTCAGTTCAGTTCAGTTCCGCCGCAGTTTTCGCACTTTCTTGTCGTATGTAATCCACTTTACATCACCTGTGATTAACCTTTTCAAAAATGATTCGGTTTTTGGTTCGATTTTAATTGCGTTTCAATATAGAATCGCAAATGAGTACAGGATTTATTAGGTTTCTTTCAGGGAGCTTTTGTGGCACCCAAATATCGTATTACCCAAATTTTTTTTTGAAGCTAGACTTTTTCAATAGGGTCAAAACTGTTTTATAGTCAATCCTTAGTTCCTTGGCTATGTTGTAAAGTTAATATACCAGTCTCGTTCTACTTTTACAAAAATGGCATCGACTATATCCCTATGAGGGCGACCAGAGCAAGCTGCATCTTTGACATAAAAAATCCCGGACTGAAAAAGTTTGAACCAACTTTGTGCTTTTTTTTTTTATGCGATAGGGGGCAAACAAGCAGACGGGTCACCTGATGGTAAGTGACTACCGCCGCCCAGGACACCCGCAACTCAAGAGTCACAAGTGCGTTGCCTTTTAGGTAGGAGTACGCTCTTTTCTTCAGTCGTCCAGGTGATGGGGATGGATATTTTGTCGCGTAGGACGATGGCGGAAACCAGCAGCCGGTATACGTCTGAACAATTCCTCTGAACACTCCCCATGATACAAGCGATAGAGGATGCAGAGTGAAGCTACATCTCTACGTAATGCCAAGGTGTCAAGTCGATCAGAAATATCTTGGCAGTCGATGATGCGTCGTCAGTCGCTCTCCGTTGAATGCGGTCAAGAAGGAGAAGTTGGTACTGGGGTGCACCTGCATAGAGATGAGAACAGTATTCCATGTGCGGCCGAACCTGCGCCTTATAAAGTTGCAGGCGGTGGGCCGGAGTAAAATACTGTCGCGATCTGTTTAGCACACCAAGCTTCTTCGAGGCTAATATGGCCTTACTCTCTAAGTGACCGCGAAACTGGACTTCGCTTAATATATCGACGTCAAGGATTCCGATACTGGTTGATGCAGTTAGAGAAGTGCTCTCAAATTGAGGTGATACGACCAATGGCATCTTTTTAGCGGTGAACGAGCAAACCTGTATCTTTGTGGGGTTAAACTGGACTGGGCTACTCTTAGTAACACTGTGTTGAGCCGTAAACGTCACAATTTTTTTCAAAACTTCAGAAGTTATTTCTTCGTTAGATTCACTCATTTTGGCGGACAGGAAAACAATTGATCATTAAGAGACGACATAGAATATAGTTCGGAAAACATGACGCAAGAGGAACATGTTATGAACACTAAATAGAACAATTAAAACGTATGGTACGAAATCTCTTCGTTATGGTTTTTGCTAGTAAACATTTTCGGTAAAAAAACGGCTTTGAATAAAAAAAATTAGATAATTGAAAATTTTTCTGTTAAAATCTTGAACCTCAATAATTGTATGACTTTGATGCATAAAGTACATTTTTTTTTAAAAATTACGAGATTGTAACAGGTAAAAGTGCCAAATAATCCTAATCGCAGCATATCATTTTTTTGCATGTGAAACATCAAAAAAATTACCGTGGGTGCCATTGTTAGGCACAAATGGGCCGGCCACGGTAACGGCCACATAGAAAACCGGTAGACAGACAGTGCTTACCAAGTGAGTGTGGTCACTGGAGGCCCAAATCTCCCCCTCCTCTTTACCCTGACCTCTTTCACCTCATCTTATCCCCCCTTTCTTCCCCACATCCCACTATCCCCCGTATCCTCTTTCCTCCCCCCTCATCCCCCTCCCTTAATCATCTTCAAAGGTGGGCAGTGTACTTAAAACACAAGAGTAGCGGGTGTCCATACACGGCGGTTGTCATTTACCCGTGACCCGTCTGTTCGTCTGTTATAAAAAAGAAAATATTGTATTGACATGTATACATGCGATTTTACACTTTTCGATTCGTAAACATGACATTTTGCCCTCAATGATCGGAAGTCATTCTATATTGCTTTATTTATTATCGTTGTTCATAATATTGTATGCTGGGAGTTGCAAAATAATGTTATCTTAAGTATATCTATAATAATACTCTTAGTCAATCCAATAAATAGTAGAGCAGTCCAATAATGCCTTCATAAGAAACATTATAATATCATTATATTTATTTATTTTTATTTATTTTTTACCGTGTAAGTGCCATGCTTAGGCGCGAATAGGCTGGCTCTAACGGAGTTATACTACGGCTTTACAGAAAACCGGTTGTCAAATAATTTTAACGTCGTTTTTACAAAGTGATTAAGGGGATGTTTTTTTAAATAAATATATTCGTAACTGTTTGCGGCTCTAAACTTTGATGTATTGAACTATATTCAAACTATTAGACGATCAAACGACGACGACGATTCAAACTACAGATGCTATTTCTCGCCTTATCTAAATATTTCTATAAGATACATCACTATTAACATGATTATTATTGCTATAACAAGTATTTCTAATACCTACTACAAGTCACTTATATTTATAACCTTGTAATTACTTTGTATATTATTTATAAGCTAATCGGCAGATTTTGTGTGTGGAGGAACAGGTGTTATGTTCCTGAAATACAAAGAGAGGAGACCTACAACCAGGCGAGGTGATAATGCTTGGCGGACTGCGGCCGTTGGGTTAATGTTTGGAAGTCGTATATGTATGTATATGTTACACCGGTGTATGTTGTCACCAATCACCAATTTCTATCGTGTAACTTAAAGGTTAGTTTTTAATTTAACTTAACTCGAATCGGACATGCAGCGGTGAATGTTAAAATACATAGAAGAGATACAGTGAAAATTGTTTACTTGTGACAGTAGGAATAATTATAATAAAATATCCATTGTGACGTACATATTACTCTGGAACTCTGGAGAATTTAGTTTTTAATAAATACTTACCAAGTCGTAGTTTATTATTAACCGTCACCGAAATGAATGACCGAAATCGTCATGAGAAGGATAAACAACAGTCATTCACTAGCTATCTTGGTGGATGTTAACAGGCACCAGAGTATATCAACATACACTGCACTGCGGTCAGTCACAGTAACATATATGTATACTATAACTTTTTTATCGTTAGTCAGGATCGTACTACGTCATCAGAGTAGTTGCTACGTACCAGCTTTTAAGCAAGACAATGACGGACTTCGAGCTTCGTACAGCATCTCAATGATTACAGATTGCATTTTACCAGCAGTGAAACTGTGCTCCGTAGACTGACTGCATCTATTATCCGATAAATTCCTTTAGAACCATTGCGGAATTATCTGCAAACTTGTCAATAATCAATCCTCACCAATGAAGCAGCGTCATTATCGTCGTCATTATATATATATTAGTATATCATACATGAGGTTGATTAAGGATGAGAAATATTTCAAGAACTATTGTTTTGAAGAATTTTGGCTTCAGAAGCCGATTTCATGCAGGATAATAGTTGATTATTCAACGGTTTTTGATAGAATTCCCATCTTCCAATTAAACTGAAAGTGGTTTTAGTGTTGTAGCAATGTTAGTAGTTAGTTAGTAACCATCGTTGCTTTGAGGAAAGAGTAGTCGACTTCATGTTACTGAACGCGGTGACTTACGGTTTTTTAGGTTAAATCGAGTCTGATATTAACAAACTATTTAGAATGCATCAAATTCAACCTTCTCATTGCAGGAACTGCATCAAAAAGCTCTCTTTAATGCATTTTAATACTTAAAAAAACAACAAAGGCTACAACGCAATGATGTATTTAAATAGAGTTTCTATTTTAACCAACAAAATCTAGAACTGGCACGTAATATAAGAAAAAAATAAAACCAATTAAGTACGGAATTCAAAAATGTAATACTCTGGGAACATTTACTTTTTGATCTGCAAAACTCATTTGTCATATCACTGTCGCGTCCTTAAGCGTGGACATCGACATATGAGATTTTTTGGTATGTTTACTTCCCATTTTTGATATTTTTACCATTTTGGTTTTATTTATCAGAATACAAAAACAGATTTTTTTTTTATTGAGTCCGATGTGTCTTAAAATGTTTTTACTACTAAATTTTCATAACCTAGTACGTCACGTGCACTGGTTTCACGATAATCTTAAGCTAAAGGTCTAAACATTGATGTAATTAGATCAACTAAGATAGAAATATTGACTTGCGGTATTACGAACGTAAATATCCATTTTTGAATGCCCCTATGCACGACACTCATGTATATGTAATATATACATATATATGTATATATTATTTTTTTAAAACCCTACTACCGCATTACCATTAATTTCTCTGTCGCAGACTCAGAACAACAATTTTAAAATAACACAAAGTGTTGTCACGTGCGGGGATCGAACCCACAACTCTCGGCGCGGCAGCATGGTGGAGGTGACCACTTAAACCGCTACAACATCTGTGCAGTCTTATGAATGAATATATATATATGTGTATATATTCATTCATAAGAAGATATATGCATATTATGAATGAATGTCCGAAAACTGATCGATACTTCCAGCGTCCAGAAGGATGGCCACTTACTTGCACAGTGAATTAGCTTTATTCAAGTAGCACCGCTGCCAGCTTACTGGGTATGCTACCAGTAGGCGCCAATGGAAGATTTTTTATGATGCATGAATGTTAACCGACATCAAAAAAGGAGGTTGTATGCCATTTTTTATAATTTATGTGTTCTTAGAAAGAGTATATTCCTGCGCTGGACCCATTGTAACCAAATCAAGATTTTTGGGAGATTTGAAGAGAGAATTTTAATTAAGTTTGTAGTTCACTTCTAGATTAGTTAGTTGTTAGGCTGTTAGTGTAAATAAATAAGTAAGTAATTAATTTATTATAAAGTAATTAATTATAAAGTATTATAGTAGTATATAAGTATTAATTAATTATAAAGTATTATAAAGTAATTATTATAAAGTAAGTAATTTATACAGCAAATAACATTCAATTAACGGACGCAAAGAACACCCAGACTCACTCATTCAACAATTTAAGGTTTACACTAGGTGACGACCCGTACGTCATCGTGCGGTCCATGGCCCTATATGGGGCCCCAATATGGGCGGAGACCCTGACGACCAATAACGCTGCTATTTTGCGACGGCCACAGCGGGCTATGGCCGTCAGGGTCATAAGAGGATACCGCTCGGTCTATTTTGAAGCGGTGAGTCTTCTAGCCGGAACCCCGCCATGGGACCTAGAAGCAAAATCTCTCGTTGCACTGTACCAGTGGCGGCGGGAGTTGCAGGAGCTGGACCTCAGACCTGGCCCTCGTGATATCGAGGCGCAACGGTCCCAGGCGCCAGGCGCTCATGGCTCAGTTGAAAGAATGGCTTGAGCGACCGAGCGCGGGGCACGCCACAATTGTGGCGGTAAGACCCATCATGGAGGATTGGCTGGAGAGGCGACATGGAGCTCTCTCCTACCGGCCAGTTCAGGTACTTACCGGACACGGATGCTTCGGTAAGTACCTGTATCGCATAGGCCGGAGCTGTCACGAGGATACCGCACTCCACACATTAGTGGAGTGCTATGCGTGGGTGCAGCAGCGTGCTAACCTCGTGGCAGCTATTGGTGTGAGTAGCCTCTCGCTAGAGACCATGGTTATTGCTATGGTCCAGAGCGAGAGTGCATGGGAGTCCGCCGCTTCGTACTGCGAGGCAGTGATACTTGCAAAAGAAGCGGCGGAAAGGGAACGGGAGAGAGTTAGTACTCTTCCGTCCCGCAGAAGATGCACAAGGCGCCGGAGAGTGCAAAATGACCTCCGGCCTCCATGAGCGCTGGCCTGACAGCGACAGACTGGGCTATCTATCGCCCTAGCAGAAGCAGGCTCGTGACGGCGGCACGACGTGTTAAATATGAGGGGGGGGGGGGGTACAGAACCCCACACATCATATTGGGATCGCCTTGCTCAAAAGGCGGCTACGTCTGCCGGGGTACACAGGGACTTCCTTTCTAGGTTACAACTGAGGCCCCGGCCATAAGACCCGTTGACGGAACACTGTGTAGTTTTAGTCGGTTCGAGTCCGACATACCCATTAGCCCCGGTAAGGTGATAACCCGTGGGGGTTTCCACACAAAAAAAAAAGGTGACGACCCGTGGGGGTTTCCACACATAAAAAATAATAAAAAAGGAGGTGACCACTGAAACCGATGAGCCAAAAAAATCAATATCGAAGTCAAGTCAAAATTATATTAAAGGCTATATATATATTTTAATATCAGGATAATCGTCATCAAAATAGTACAAGCTAGAGGCGATAAGCGACAATTAAATACGCCTATCGCTTCCTCGTAATTCAATAAAATTAATAAAATTATAAACATATCTAATGTAAACACGTAGCAACCTTGCTTAGCAACGTAAACTCCACCTTATGGTTAGTGCTTTTTAAACTTGATCTGCTTTAAGATGAGAATACTACGCAAGATTCGATATTAAAAATTATCAACTGTGCCTGACTGAAAGCGTTACATCAGTCCACTTTGTTTTTGCTAGATATTTTCTCATTCATTTGTTTTTAAACTCGTACTTAGAAAACGTGTGCATGTTCAATTGCCTCTAGAAAAGTACTTCTTAACGATGACGGCGATCCTTAAGAATTTTTTAACAATTTAAGTAGTTACTTAGGAACTTGATGTTAACTGTAATAAATGAGTATTAAAGCAGAATATATTGTTGGTGTTTGTCGACCTTTTCATGTAAACTAATATTTAATTAAGAAATAATAAATATAAGTGCTAAAACAGTATATGTACAATACATATTATTATATTTATTTATCAATAATAATCATTTATAATAATAGTAAACATTAATTCCAGCTCTGCTCACTGTTCGCTCAAAGCACTTCCTGGGGGAGATGATAAGAATCTCTGAGCTCGCTGAATCTCTGATAATTTATTACCTGCGATTTGAAGTCAGCATTAAAACCAGCTTAGACTATTGATGACGACACAAATATTATAATTAATGCTGGATTCGGCAGATACAAAACTATAACATAGACATTATGAATGATTCCTGTGCCACGATGGACTTGACAAACACACAAAGAACGGAAACACAGACCACCCAGGCTCGGGACAAATATTTTTGAGGATCCTTTAAATTTTTGCTCCATATGGAAATCGAACTCACGACCTCCGGCTTAGCAGTCAAGATCACTAAAACTACACTAACAAGCCAGTCAATAATGCTAATGTTCACAAACAACCCTGTCTGAGTACAGTACAGTAATGGACTACGAGTTGTACCAATTTAAAAAAAATAACAATAATTGTTTAGCGCATAATGTGTGATACCAAAACCCGTTAGAATCAGACTCGGGCAGATTGCTATCAGTTCTCTGTAGAATGCGTGGTACCCGGCCTCTGAGTACGCACAGCGATTAACTTCATTAAATAATTGACTCTGTTATAAATCATTTAGACGTCATACTATAACGTCAATATTGTTTGTAGATACTTTGTTCGTGTGTTGAGCGTGGGGTATCATTTGAATAACACGCGAAGATATGCAATTTATTCTTCTTATTACTCATAATAATATCATACAAGATGTCTGATCCAGAACTAAGCAGAGTTTGTATTTACTACGGTAACCTAATATCTGATAAACATATTTGTATATTTCTAAATGAGTAATTGGAATTTTAAAAGGAATAATTGGTACAGTGTTAATAAATATATAACGATCTAGGCTGTGAGCTGCGTTCACTATTGAAAAATTAGAAATAAATAAACAAAAAAAATAAATATATGTATAAATACTTTTTATCATTCCTTCGAATTTCCCTAAATATGATTGCCTAATTTTGGAATACCCTTTTTATAGAATTTTTACAAATTATTAAGGAATTGATAATAATAATAAAGTCTAGGTTTATTGCTGAAGAAAGTCACTATTTTGATAATCGAGAGAGAGAGTTAGATAGTTGACTCTAAATATTGATAATTAAATGTCTTTAAATTTAGTTAGCTGCATGTACGTTACGTTCATGATACTAAAAATTGACATTTATTTAAGCTTGCCACGATGTTGGATGCCCAAATCTTCTAAGAAAAACTTGTTGAGTAAACTGGCTGCCTTTTGTAAGGTTATCTAATTATATTATTCATTATTTTGTTATTAATCATAATGTTACTTTGAGAAATACTTGGCAAGCCGGGATAATGTAATAAAAGGTAGAATAATAATTTATCCTTTGCACAATATATCTCAATTGAAATAGTTGCATGCCAAATAATAAGACGATACTGATTATCGAAGGTAGTAGGTATGCACATTTATAAGATGTAATTCATATAATGATTGTACTATACGATAAAGTACCTACCAGTTATGTAGGACATAATGTACACACATATTTGTGTTAGTTTTATTGTTTTAATTTAGTTGCTCAATTAGTTATCTATTTATTTGTAACTACTTTTAGAAATATTAGAAATACGTATACAAGAATTTAATGTTGGTAGATATAGTGTATAAGATTATATGTATATGGTGATATATTTTGTAAATATGTTTTAAAATACATTTATAATTTTGGTATTTTGTTTCTTTTTTTTGATAAAAGTTAGACATTTAATCCTAGTGCTATTTATACCTGCCGTGTTAAATGCTATAGAAAAAGAACACTGAACTAAATAAAGTGAACAGGATGGCTAGTTTGATTTTGTATCTGTATGATATAGTGGGCCTAAAGAGCATATGTTTTACCCGATAGTATGTAACTACAAAAGCCCATATACACCTGAAACTCTTAAGTTTTTTCATGTCACCCCTCGATAGCCGTTTTCCTGTGAGGTTGGGTCGATTACTAAAGTAGAGGCGGCTATACGACGATACCTATCATGGCTTAAAACCTGGACCATTGGAATATTTATTCGACATCGAGAAATTACTGTTTTAATTTTTTTTTTTTCCTCTACGAATAGTCCGAGTGCTGGTCTTACTACAGAGTAATATTACTTTCATCGGTTTTGCGTGACTTATTAAGGAACCCCTTCGCGATTAGTAAGAAGCAAAAGTTTCAAGGAGAGCTAATTAGTGGTGGCCACTTTGTCATAAAGTTTTTTTTTCTTTAGTTTGTACAACTATTCCTTTTTTTAGCGTGTGGTAACCCCTACGATTCCCACTTTATCGTGTGAACGATGACGCAGTTATGCCGAACTCGAACCGACTAAAAGACACGACTTACTTCATATAGTCCATAGTCGGCTGTCAAGGTATGACTTAGAAGGATTACCACTCAACTCCCAACTACTCCTGGCAGGACGTTAGGTGGCTTCGCTTCAGGCCAGACCATGCTGCTGAACCCTCAATTTTTTTTTTCCAACTCTCAGCGTGGCCGAAAATCGTTATACCCTCTTCGGTGCCTGGTGCGTCTCCTGCGGGATGGCGGAGTGCTCATTCCTTCCCGTACCCTTTCCGCTGTTTGTATAACTATAATTATTATTTAATTTCCACCACTACGGGATTATCACTACACAAAATAATGATTCTGAGGGAGCCGAGGGCATATTAATTTTTAATAAAAAACGGGAATCAATTTCTACGTGTTTTATATATAAATTCAATATTTAATTATTTTTTTTTGCTTTTTAATTACAGTTATTTATAATACATACATATGTCAGTCTTTGTTCGATAACTTGTTGCCATCTTGTAGATAGTGACATAATCCCGTCGCTGCAGAAATCTTGGGATTTTTGATCATAAATATGCGAGATGTTGTTTTGACAGTCCTCTCTTGATGTTAACCTAACACTAACCAAAGAATTCTGAAGAGACCGAAACAGGGTCTGAGGGTGCAAGGTCAGGATTATGGAACATAAGTCCACTTCTACTCTGCTGATCAATTCCAGCCGTTTTTTCTCAATTTCTTGCTTGAGTTAAAGTAGTTGTTGGTAGTAGAGATGCAAATCGATGGTGTTGCATGGCGACAAAAGCTCATAATAAGCGATGGCCTTCTATTCCCACCATACACACAGCATCACCTTATTGCGTGTTAGTTCAGTTCAGTTCAGTTCCGCCGCAGTTTTCGCACTTTCTTGTCGTATGTGATCCACTTTACATCACCTGTGATTAACCTTTTCAAAAATGATTCGGTTTTTGGTTCGATTTTAATTGCGTTTCAATATAGAGTCGCAAATGAGTACAGGATTTATTAGGTTTCTTTCAGGGAGCTTTTGTGGCACCCAAATATCGTATTACCCAAATTTTTTTTTTGAGTAGCTAGACTTTTTCAATAGGGTCAAAACTGTTTTATAGTCAATCCTTAGTTCCTTGGCTATGTCGTAAAGTTAATATACCAATCTCGCTCTACTTTTACAAAAATGGCATCGACTATATACCAGAGCAAGCTGCATCTTTGACATAAAAAATCCCGGACTGAAAAAGTTTGAACCAACTTTGTGCTTTTTTTTTTATGCGATAGGGGGCAAACAAGCAGACGGGTCACCTGATGGTAAGTGACTACCGCCGCCCATGGACACCCGCAACTCAAGAGTCACAAGTGCGTTGCCTTTTAGGTAGGAGTACGCTCTTTTCTTCAGTCGTCCAGGTGAGGGGGATGGATATTTTGTCGCGTAGGACGATGGCGGATACCAGCAGCCGGTATAAGTCTGAACAATTCCTCTGAACACTCCCCATGATACAAGCGATAGAGGATGCAGAGTGAAGCTACATCTCTACGTAATGCCAAGGTGTCAAGTCGATCAGAAATATCTTGGCAGTCGATGATGCGTCGTCAGTCGCTCACCGTTGAATGCGGTCAAGAAGGAGAAGTTGGTACTGGGGTGCACCTGCATAGAGATGAGAACAGTATTCCATGTGCGGGCGAACCTGTGCCTTATAAAGTTGCAGGCGGTGGGCCGGAGTAAAATACTGTCGCGATCTGTTTAGCACACCAAGCTTCTTCGAGGCTAATATGGCCTTACTCTCTAAGTGACCGCGAAACTGGACTTCGCTTAATATATCGACGCCAAGGATTCCGATACTGGTTGATGCAGTTAGAGAAGTGCTCTCAAATTGAGGTGATACGACCAATGGCATCTTTTTAGCGGGGAACGAGCAAACCTGTATCTTTGTGGGGTTAAACTGGACTGGTCTACTCTTAGTAACACTGTGTTGAGCCGTAAACGTCACAATTTTTTTCAAAACTTCAGAAGTTATTTCTTCGTTAGATTCACTCATTTTGGCGGACAGGAAAACAATTGATCATTAAGAGACGACATAGAATATAGTTCGGAAAACATGACGCAAGAGGAACATGTTATGAACACTAAATAGAACAATTAAAACGTATGGTACGAAATCTCTTCGTTATGGTTTTTGCTACTAAACATTTTCGGTAAAAAACGGCTTTGAATAAAAAAAATTAGATAATTGAAAATTTATCTGTTAAAATCTTGAACCTCAATAATTGTATGACTTTGATGCATAAAGTACATTTTTTTTAAAAATTACGAGATTGTAACAGGTAAAAGTGCCAAATAATCCTAATCGCAGCATATCATTTTTTTGCATGTGAAACATCAAACAAATTACCGTGGGTGCCATTGTTAGGCACAAATGGGCCGGGCCACGGTAACGGCCACATAGAAAACCGGTAGACAGACAGTGCTTACCAAGTGAGTGTGGTCACTGGAGGACCAAATCTCCCCCTCCTCTTTACCCTGACCTCTTTCACCTCATCTTATCTTCCCGTTCTTCACCACATCCCACTATGGTGGGCAGTGTACTTAAAACACAAGAGTAGCGGGTGTCCATACACGGCGGTTGTCACTTACCCGTGACCCGTCTGTTCGTCTGTTATAAAAAAGAAAATATTGTATTGACATGTATACATGCGATTTTACACGTTTCGATTCGTAAACATGACATTTTGCCCTCAATGGTCGGAAGTCACTCTATATTGCTTTATTTATTATCGTTGTTCATAATATTGTATGCTGGGAGTTGCAAAATAATGTTATCTTAAGTATATCTATAATAATACTCTTAGTCAATCCAATAAATAGTAGAACAGGCCAATAATGCCTTCATAAGAAACATTATATTATCATTATTTTTATTCTTATTTATTTTTTACCGTGTGAGTGCCATGCTTAGGCGCGAATAGGCTGGCTCTAACGGAGTTATACTACGGCTTTACAGAAAACCGGTTGTCAAATAATTTTAACGTCGTTTTTACAAAGTGATTAAGGGGATGTTTTTTTAAATAAATATATTCGTAACTGTTTGCGGCTCTAAACTTTGATGTATTGAACTATATTCAAACTATTAGACGATCAAACGACGACGACGATTCAAACTACAGATGCTATTTCTCGCCTTATCTAAATATTTCTATAAGATACATCACTATTAACATGATTATTATTGCTATAACAAATATTTCTAATACCTACTACAAGTCACTTATATTTATAACCTTGTAATTACTTTGTATATTATTTATAAGCTAATCGGCAGATTTTGTGTGTGGAGGAACAGGTGTTATGTTCCTGAAATACAAAGAGAGGAGACCTACAACCAGGCGAGGTGATAATGCTTGGCGGACTGCGGCCGTTGGGTTAATGTTTGGAAGTCGTATATGTATGTATATGTTACACCGGTGTATGTTGTCACCAATCACCAATTTCTATCGTGTAACTCAAAGGTTAGTTCTTAATTTAACTTAACTCGAATCGGACATGCAGCGGTGAATGTTAAAATACATAGAAGAGATACAGTGAAAATTGTTTACTTGTGACAGTAGGAATAATTATAATAAAATATCCATTGTGACGTACATATTACTCTGGAACTCTGGAGAATTTAGTTTTTAATAAATACTTACCAAGTCGTAGTTTATTATTAACCGTCACCGAAATGAATGACCGAAATCGTCATGAGAAGGATAAACAACAGTCATTCACTAGCTATCTTGGTGGATGTTAACAGGCACCAGAGTATATCAACATACACTGCACTGCGGTCAGTCACAGTAACATATATACTATAACTTTTTTATCGTTAGTCAGGATCGTACTACGTCATCAGAGTAGTTGCTACGTACCAGCTTTTAAGCAAGACAATGACGGACTTCGAGCTTCGTACAGCATCTCAATGATTACAGATTGCATTTTACCAGCAGTGAAACTGTGCTCCGTAGACTGACTGCATCTATTATCCGATAAATTCCTTTAGAACCATTGCGGAATTATCTGCAAACTTGTCAATAATCAATCCTCACCAATGAAGCAGCGTCATTATCATACATGAGGTTGATTAAGGATGAGAAATATTTCAAGAACTATTGTTTTGAAGAATTTTGGCTACAGAAGCCGATTTCATGCAGGATAATAGTTGATTATTCAACGGTTTTTGATAGAATTCCCATCTTCCAATTAAACTGAAAGTGGTTTTAGTGTTGTAGCAATGTTAGTAGTTAGTTAGTAACCATCGTTGCTTTGAGGAAAGAGTAGTCGACTTCATGTTACTGAACGCGGTGACTTACGGTTTTTTAGGTTAAATCGAGTCTGATATTAACAAACTATTTAGAATGCATCAAATTCAACCTTCTCATTGCAGGAACTGCATCAAAAAGCTCTCTTTAATGCATTTTAATACTTAAAAAAACAACAAAGGCTACAACGCAATGATGTATTTAAATAGAGTTTCTATTTTAACCAACAAAATCTAGAACTGGCACGTAATATAAGAAAAGTTAAATATGAGGGGGGGGGGGGGGGGTACACATCATATTGGTGACGACCCGTGGGGGTTTCCACACATAAAAAATTATAAAAAAGGAGGTGACCACTGAAACCGATGAGCCAAAAAAATCAATATCGAAGTCAAGTCAAAATTATATTAAAGGCTATATATATATTTTAATATCAGGATAATCGTCATCAAATCAATAGTACAAGCTAGAGGCGATAAGCGACAATTAAATACGCCTATCGCTTCCTCGTAATTCAATAAAATTAATAAAATTATAAACATATCTAATGTAAACACGTAGCAACCTTGCTTAGCAACGTAAACTCCACCTTATGGTTAGTGCTTTTTAAACTTGATCTGCTTTAAGATGAGAATACTACGCAAGATTCGATATTAAAAATTATCAACTGTGCCTGACTGAAAGCGTTACATCAGTCCACTTTGTTTTTGCTAGATATTTTCTCATTCATTTGTTTTTAAACTCGTACTTAGAAAACGTGTGCATGTTCAATTGCCTCTAGAAAAGTACTTCTTAACGATGACGGCGATCCTTAAGAATTTTTTAACAATTTAAGTAGTTACTTAGGAACTTGATGTTAACTGTAATAAATGAGTATTAAAGCAGAATATATTGTTGGTGTTTGTCGACCTTTTCATGTAAACTAATATTTAATTAAGAAATAATAAATATAAGTGCTAAAACAGTATATGTACAATACATATTATTATATTTATTTATCAATAATAATCATTTATAATAATAGTAAACATTAATTCCAGCTCTGCTCACTGTTCGCTCAAAGCACTTCCTGGGGGAGATGATAAGAATCTCTGAGCTCGCTGAATCTCTGATAATTTATTACCTGCGATTTGAAGTCAGCATTAAAACCAGCTTAGACTATTGATGACGACACAAATATTATAATTAATGCTGGATTCGGCAGATACAAAACTATAACATAGACATTATGAATGATTCCTGTGCCACGATGGACTTGACAAACACACAAAGAACGGAAACACAGACCACCCAGGCTCGGGACAAATATTTTTAAGGATCCTTTAAATTTTTGCTCCATATGGAAATCGAACTCACGACCTCCGGCTTAGCAGTCAAGATCACTAAAACTACACTAACAAGCCAGTCAATAATGCTAATGTTCACAAACAACCCTGTCTGAGTACAGTACAGTAATCGACTACGAGTTGTACCAATTTAAAAAAAATAACAATAATTGTTTAGCGCATAATGTGTGATACCAAAACCCGTTAGAATCAGACTCGGGCAGATTGCTATCAGTTCTCTGTAGAATGCGTGGTACCCGGCCTCTGAGTACGCACAGCGATTAACTTCATTAAATAATTGACTCTGTTATAAATCATTTAGACGTCATACTATAACGTCAATATTGTTTGTAGATACTTTGTTCGTGTGTTGAGCGTGGGGTATCATTTGAATAACACGCGAAGATATGCAATTTATTCTTCTTATTACTCATAATAATATCATACAAGATGTCTGATCCAGAACTAAGCAGAGTTTGTATTTACTACGGTAACCTAATATCTGATAAACATATTTGTATATTTCTAAAAGAGTACATAACGAGGGTTCAATTACTAAATGTCAAATTAGTTCAGCGTTACTGCGATTAGATACGACTAAAGTGTGTACGTAAAGAAATGCTATAAACTTTGTGAATCTTCAACATTTTAGTAGGCACAAGTTAGGGTATATGATAAAGATTTCATTTAGCTATATACGTAGTAGAAGTGAATAAGGCAATTCCTCGGCAATTATTATCAACGTCGTTTATCATATTTTAGCTATCCAATAGCGAGCACGCTTAGTTGTAAATAACTGTCTATACCATTATATATATATCCTAAAGTTATTTTATATATAATGATGATCCGATAAAGTTCTTGGTGGATTAGCGTCGAGGCTGCACCAGAAAATGATGTTATGATGTCCTCTGACAATTACGTCGCTTATATTATTTGCAAGATTCTACGATGCTTACCTAAACTGGTATATATAGTTGTAATCTTAACCTTATTTTAAAAAAACGTGTTTCACGTGTATAGGTATTCCGTTGTTTGTAGATACCATATAAGGCGCTTTGGTAACAGCGCCAGGAACATAAACCATATTTTTAACTAAAAGAGGGAATCGAAGTGCTTGAGTGTTTGTGTGACATCGTAGCTCCTAAATGAACACATTTATTTTAACTTAGATTTTTCATTGTCAAAAGACTCGAGTTGGAGTTGAATAAGTCTGCAACCCTGACTTGCTTGAGCTATTGTTTATACTCCCCAAACCTTCTTTATAAGCAAAATCTATTTAATTCCCTTGCTCTCCTCCAGGCGTGTATATACGATTAAGGTTTTTGACAGTTCTTGTTCTTTATGGTATAGTCGGACAAACGAGCAGACTGGTCCCCTGATATTTATTGGCGGCGGAAGTTAAGTGACTTGCAACTCAAGAGTCACAAGAGTGCTCTCCGCCTTTTAGAGCAAGGGAAACTGACGAGGGGAAAGAGGGGTTGGGCAGATTGGGCTCACTTTATCGATCACACAATGCAAGCATTGTTTAAAAGCTGGTTTTCTGTGAGGCCGTGGTAATACTCATGGCCCTCCCACGTAAGATAATTTAAGAATAAAATGTTCAGCTATTTGAAGATTTCCATTTATAAGTTTTTTTTTTTCTTTTAGTTTTTATGGGATAGTGAGCAAACCAGCAGACGGTTCATCTGATGGTTAGTGACTACAGCCGACTATGGACCCGCAACTTAAGATTCACATCGTTGCCACCCTTTTAGATAGGAGTACGCTCTTTTCTTAAAAGTTTCAAGGTCGTATCGGTTCGAAAATAGGGCAGGCGGTAATTTGTTCCACGTACTGGTTGTACGAGGCAGAAAACTTTTGGGCAAGCGAACAGACGTGGAATGCCTCATCCAGGTGATGGGGATAGAAATTTTAAGTATAACACAAGTATAAATAATGAAACTTCACTTAGAAATAAAAATGATATTATGGAAACGTCTACGGCTGCTGTATGTTCTGTTATTACTTATCTACCTATGTACGTATATGCAATTATTAGGCGATAGTGTTAATGACATGCTATGTGTTATTATCTACCTATGTAAGTCGTCATTGTAGCTAATATATTATTGAGGAATAAAACAGATAGCTTTTTATAAAAACATATTTATATTAATACCAAACTCACAGTACTAGTATCTATACGAGACTTGAGTATAATAAATATAATCGTACTTTAAAAAAGTAGACAACCGACTTCAATCCGCCTATCATGAAATTTAAGACTAATATGGTTTTCTTATGGATCCCATTGTCACAACTAGACCAAACTCTTACCTAACTATCCTTGAAGTACATCGGTCGGTCGGAAATTGGTTGGCGTGATATAGAGTTATTCGTCCATTTGTAGCGCAAATGTTTAATGCAAATTTAAGACTTATATGGTTTTCTCTTGGATGCCATTGTCAGTACTAGACCAAACTACCAGCTTTCAAATTAAAAAAAAAATCGTCGAAATCGGTTCACGCAATCGAAAGTTCTGACAAACATTAAAAAAAATACAGTCGAATTGAGAAGCTCCTCTTTTTTGAACTCGGTTGAAAATTGTAACTGTTTGATGGAGATAAATAAGGATAAGGATGATAGAATTTAATGTTGGTAATAGAAGCCAAAACTGTCTGTTTGTATGTATACTATATATGTCTGTCTGAATGTTTGCACGTGCACCTCGCAATAACTACCGCACGGGTGGATGCAGTTTTCATACTAGAGATGTTATTTAAAATTGTTTATCTCGATGTGCCCTTCTAGAAACCGAGCTATGCATATTCTCTGCAATAATAATAACAATAAAAATATATATAAAATGCACTATGTAGCTTTTTATATATATTTTTATTATATAAATATTGCACTATGTAGCTTTTTCGCGTTATAAAAACTTTAATATAGAATTATTTAAATTTCATTTATTAATTATGTTAAGTGTTAATTAGTGTGTTTTTATTTTTTATTCCTAAGAGTAGTGCGAAAAAACTGGGTTAGTTAGTATTACTGGAAAAAGTAGCCTTTGTGATATTTCAGCTTATAGTCTATCTCTGTGCAAAATTTCATACCATTAAGTTAAGTAACTTGACTATAAGTAAACTATGTGCTTCTCCTGTTTTCGATCATACCAAATTTAATCAAAATCGGTTCAGCCATTTAGCCGTGAAACGTTAATAGATAGATAGATAGCGTTACTTTTGCATTTATAATATTAGTTAAGATTACTGGTGCAGGTGGTTTATTTTTTAATTTTTAATATAATGTAATTTATATAAACTATCTTTATTAATTAAAGATACAATTTTTGAGACTTTAGTCATGTAATTTATATATATTAAACGCACGAATATAGGAGATGCTGCAAAAAACAAATAGAAACTTACCAATTCATTGATGTTTTTCAAAAAAATTGTGTAAATCATTTATAAACATTTTCCGATAGACACTTATCTGTAGCAATTGGACAATAGAGTATGTATATCAAATGTCAATAGAAGTAGTAGTTCTGAATGCTAATATACAATAAGGATTCGAGCAACAATAATGAATGGTCCAAGCAAATGTAGATAACCATTCCATGTACTTTAAAAACAGATTCATCGACACTTGACAACTCCTACAATATTCGCAGATTTTTTTTTTGTAATTATATTGATTTCTGATAGTATACCTAGCCTGTTTCTACTTCAGTTCGGAAAAGGGCAATGAGCTTCTGTAGAGTACAATATCTGTCGTTACCGTCACACACATTTTCTGTATCAACAATGTTTATTAGCACGATTTTATAGTACAGGGAGCGTTCGGTTATGAGGCAAATTGGTTCTTCTGCCCCCAATGAAGAAGAATATGAACATGTTCGTTTAATTTATTGAAGCTCCGTAACCGTGTAATCTTATTGTTTAAAAATATTATTCTTTCGTTTAATTTAAAATGAGCAGGTTTGGATTAATCCCTTTTTCAAATCCACGTGTGACGTCACTTCACAACACTGGCCGCTCGCACTGTAATGTTTCACTCATTCATTGGTAACGAATATTCCCTGTGTTTAATCACAATATCGTTTCCAGCTTGTTATATCAATTTTTCAACCAATTTTTGATCGAAAGTTCATATACGCAGCCAGGTGCACCCTGCCCTCTCTTAGAGACCATTGAATAGTGACGTCACAGTAGCGGGTTTTGTACGCGTTACTAAAAATATAATATCTCCGAAAGTATATTAGGTATCAAAAAATAGACACTATTTTTTTGCTTTTAATAGGGTGTACTTTCAAGTAAAAATCGAACATTGCTAGTATTCTCCAATATTGAATACATATTTTATGACTTAAGCGCTGTCAATTTTAATACGAAAAGTAGAGTATTATTATTACTCGTGCTGTTTGTCGACTGCGACCTACAAAGCTGATACCCAGAATGCTCTGTGATCATTACAATTATTATCATTATCACGCAGTAGGACACGCGCTCCTTAGTAGTAGCTATAGGCACATGTGTACATAGGTAAATAATATGTGTTTTACTTTAAAATAACTAGAAATCTTTCGAGTTCTAAGATGCTGGCCATGGCATTATTCCACTAGATCAACAAGATCTATGTCTCAACTACAACAGGCAAAATGGCATATCGCTGGGCGTCTGTCTATTTTCACCTAAATGTCTGACATGCGTAGACTAGCCTCGTGGTCTAGGAATTATTGATCCTGACTAGTGAGACTGGTCGTGGGTTCTCTTACCTCACGGAACATAACTGTATGATTAATAATAAACGCTCCGCTGTTTGAATGTTTGATAAGACTTCTGCTACAACTGTTTTACAAAAAAATAAATAAGAGAAAACGAAATTATTAAAGTTACTTCTTATAACATCATCTATCTGCTAATAGCGTGACGTTCTGTCGGTTCTTTTAATTTATCTACTAGCATACACATAACTAAATGAGTTTACAAATGAAAGTGAACGAATGACTTAGATCTCAGTTAAAATATCTGGGCTTTACTTTCCGTAGTGGACAGTGGGTTAACAATCTAATTGCTGCTAACTAGGTTGGTCAATGTCAATTAATACGTCAAAACCCTTGCGCGGCACGCATATCTCACGACATCATTGTACTCTTTACAGAGTTCTCTACCTTGCTACCCGAAAGCCAACTCATCTGTGCGGTGCCGATCTGATCATTTAGGTTTATATGTGATTGTTGAGTTTTCTATGTACGTTCTTTGATTCGTATTCGTTTGTATCTTCTCCCGGTTGTGCTTGCGTTGCATTTCTCCGAAATGAATGAGGTTTCCGGAGGCCCAACTCCCCCTCTCCCCTTTCCACTCCCCTCATCCCCTTTTATGGAGGGCGGTTATCACTTACCATCAGGTGACCCGTCTGTTCGTCTGTCCCCCTATAGTATAAAAAAGCTCTCCTTTGTTCATACTATTTTACTTCCTATGTATGATTTGTTTTTTTTTGTTTGGCTTGTATCATAAAAATGTTGAAATACTTAATGAGAAACCATAATTTTATAACTATAATATATTTGATTATAGTGCTATGTCATACTATAAAATTCACTATGTCATAATAATGAATACATTTCCGCAAATAAACAACCATATCTAGAAACGTTTGTCTATTAAATAAACACTAACGGTTTGGTATGGCACGCGCCTGACGCATGTAACGAACAATTATCGTTTAGTAATGATTGTCAACAATGAGATCTAGGCCGTACTTACCTGTGCCACTCAACAGCTAATTTAGTCGGACAGAAGTGGCTTTGCATCTTGCCGCCGCATTATCTAACAAATAGATACAGTAATCAATCGCAACTTATATTGAAATGTTAATTTTGGATTGATCCTGGAAACAAAAAGTGCATAGGAACTAAATACAGTCTGCATCTATGTATTATACTAATGTTATACATGGAAAAGCAATACTATCTATTGTTTTTGTCTGTTACCTTTTCACCGCTAAAGGTCCGAAACTATTTTGATTATATTTGTAACTAGCTGTATGTAAAAAAAAACTTATTACCTCTATAAAGAAAATGGAAGAACAGGTTTTTAAACTGTACTTATTAAACACAAAGAGCGTATCCACAAAAATACTGTCATAATTGCTTAAAGCCGTCTGTTGTAAGTGAATCTTCAATACTGATGCATTTTATTTTCACTGTTAAGAAAATCCAAATGATACTTTATGTTACGTGTTAAAACCCGTCAAGCCGTTTAGGCTCTAGGTCGTGACAAATAAATAACATACATAGCTACACATGTACCTAGTCTTGTCATAAATATTGTAACAAGGAAAATCTTTTTTTTTATTGCATAAAACATTTATTACTGTAATGTGTGAACCGATTTGAATCCACTTTTTTGTTTGAAAAGTTATTAAATCAAAAGTTTTCTTAGCTATATTTGATCGTTATCGGTTTATTTGGGGGGTGAAGGCAGGGATGAATAATCGAATCTTTCCAAATTTACCCAAGTGGGTTATCAAATAAAAGGGCATGGCAACGTGTACATTACAAGGCATGAAAAATGGTTCATCTGTCTAAAGGTAGGTATGTGAAGTGAAGGTGATCATGATTCACATAATGGAAACAAAGATTATGCCTCAGTTCGCAGAAATTAAAAAAATACTTAAATAAATAAAACAATAATATAAAAAGAAAATAGTAATTTTATATTCATGGTAGCACACTAGGTTTTGAGAGGCGTGTCTATAATGTTTAGTTTTTGTTATAATTTACCGTTTTATATATATATGTATATACCATAACATGTGCTGCCACCATACCAATGTTTAATCAAACCTACGAGTTAATTACCCGAATGTGTATACATTAACAAGAAAATAATAATAAGAAGAAAGGAATAACATTAATAAAATATATAAAGTTTAGCGGCCAAATAATATGCAAACAAGATCCAGAACAATAGCGAATACGGGACTCTTCGGTATCTCAATTTTAATCATGCTTAGAATCAGCTTTACTGCCAGCCGTTATGACGACAGGTGTAACTCACCTACTCTAAAAGTCTGGTATTCCCATGGATCTCAAAAACTACGTATCCATTACGGAGGAGTTGGGCCTCCGGACCAATCGCACGTGTGGTATCGCACCGGTCGAGCCGGCCCTTTCATGCCTAAGCATCGCTCTACCACTGTCAAATGTACCAGAGTGGAATTTGGTGTAGATAAATTTACAAATTTATTTAAACAAAGGTAGGATTATGGAAGTAATTGAACTTTCAGTTTTAACACACCATACATGTCTTTCCCCAAATGAAACGTACAAGTATCTAGGTATGTCACAGGCGTTAGATATAAATGAATTGAATGAAAAGCAATCTCTACAAAAAAAAAAGTACTGGAAAGTCTTTTGTCGAGCGGTAATAAGGTATATAACTATAACAAAAAGCTATAACGGTTGGGTCATACCAGTTGTAACCTGCTCCTTTGTCATACTTAGATCGACTGAGACGAAATTCGGATACCCTGGATAAAAGAGTCCGTACACTACCAATCGCGTACCGAATTCACCATCCACGTTCATCAGTAATGAGTATCAGTAAGTTAGCAGATCTATTAGCTGTAGAAAAGTCGATGAATGTGAAGTGTGAAGAGATAGTCTCTCTTGCTGCTAAAAGTCCCAAGTGCTAAAAAACCAGTTGCAGTAAGGCAGCAAGGGCTCGCACGGGTGTAGTGAATCCACCGGTATTCAAAATATACTGTTGACGCACCGTCAGGACATCCATGAGTTGATAGAGTTCCCTAATAGGATGCAGGAAAGTAATGAAAGACATACCTTAAGAACTGCTCTTTGAGCTCTCTGTACTTTTATTAAGAGGGGTTAGCAGGCACCACCCTATACTGTGACAGTAGGATAATAGAGATAAGATATATTTATTTATATTTATTTACCATAAAACAATAACAAGAACATTGTACAAATTATAGTTCAAAAAGAGATTATGGTGGGTTGACACTCAAATGAACTAGAAATGTTCCTGTATCTCAGGTTGTCAACCCTCTACCCCATAAAGTGGTCTTATATCTAGTAATTTCACAATATTTAATAATGATCAAACAGAAAAATTAATTCTAAAATTTGGAAGGGTAGACATTAATTTAATGCCAGCGAGAGAGAGATAGCGAGATAAGATAAGAGATACAAGATGAATATGAATTTACAGTACTGGGCAAGAAATAATGCACATCGACCTCTAGAAAGAGACAATCGCCTAATTTCGGCTTTGTAGAGCGTTGTCCCTTTCGCAAGAAATATTTACAGGCCGGTATGTATTAAGAGCTGTTAAAACAATTATTATGAGTTACTTATTTTGATAATTCTTTTTAATTATTATTTTATAAAACAGTTTTTTTTTTCTATAAGTGTTGTCCTTAGATTATAGTTAATTAAAAAGAAACATGTATATTTACGTATTGATTTATTTATTTTGAAAAGTGATACATTCTGACAAAACAATTATAAATCCTCAATTCCTTCCGACTCACTATCAGTACTCTCAATGAAGTCAATATCATTGTTGCTATCAATTGTATTTATTACTAGTCTATCAGTGTAATTATCCAGACCATCTTGAAATCTTTGATATTATTCTCACATTTAATTGCATGATCGCAAGCCTTTTTTCTACTCTTCAGTTAGACCATATACCTGTATACCACCTACCATAACCTTTCAGTAGAGACCATATACTTTCAATTGGATTAAAATCCGGATGATACGGTGGCAATCGCAATGCAATGTACCCATGTTCAGTAAGTATTTTGTCCACGGAAAACTCTGTGAAAACCAGCGTCGCGTATTTTTTCAAGATATTCTTGGTGCTTTTCCATTAGAACTTTTCTATTATCTTCCATTTTAATGAACCGAAATCCCATCTCATGAAGTATTTTTCTCAACACCTTTTCATATCCATTGCAATTCGCTCCTCCGATAGTTTAGCTTTTAATGATTTTACTGTTGGTAGTTCATTATATCTTAAGTGAAAATCATACACCAAAATCATACATTCTTCGCACAACATCATAATCAAAACCGTCCATATCTAAACGAAATTGCTTTTTTTATCTACCTTTTTTCGGGGTACTGAACTTAATTGCAGTAGAATCTGTTTCAGTACTGACTTCCTTCAATATATTGTTCAAAGTTCTTCATAAATTTTCACTGGCATTTGCAGCTCGCTCTTGTACCTCCTTAAAATAGTTACATACGTCTTTATCTTCATGATTTTCAAATTTGTCGGCTTCAGTTAAAAAATATTTATACACATTGTAGACAATTTTGCGTGACTGACCATGTAAAGACTTCCCTCTTTTTCCTAAGGATGCCATAGTACAATTCTAAATCATTTGAATTTGGGGGTGTTAGCAACTCTCTATATATATTCTGGACTGGACGCTACTGTTCACCACCGCATTTTTTGAACGACTGACAAAACTTACCACATGTAGTGTGCGAAAGGGACAATGCTCTGCAAAGCCGAAATTAGCCAAATGTCTCTTTCTAGAGGTCGATGTGCATTATTTCTTGCCCTGTACTGTGCGTTTGGATGACAGTGGGTCTAAATTGTAACAGAAGGTCAGAGTGCTATCTAATATAACACTAAGATATTTAATATGGGAGGTAGCTTTAAGATGATTGGTAGTTTGATTTAAGTATAAAACCCTTTTAATAGTTTCCCTCAAGTAAATAACTGGAATTGAGAGATATCTACAAATATAACACAGCGTTATAATCAGATACTGACATTATAATTGCTTTCAGGACTTATGTGTGTGCATGTTCGTGTTTGCTTGCAGCTCAACGATACAAACATCAACCAAATCTGGTTTTCATACGATCGAAGCTTCTCCTGTACTTTATTAAATCGATAACATTCATCTGCACAGTTACAAAGAGATCTCTCATTGACTATATCTTCTGTTGTAATTATAAGTTTCTGAATGTTTAAACACAGGTTGCGATATACTGGCTGCCATTTATTTTATCTAACTAGTCGGCGACGGTTTCTATGTTTCTAGTTCAAAGGTTTATTAAATGTTAATTGTTAAATAATTACAAATCTATACTTATATAATAAGCTGAAGTGTTTTTTATTTGTTTGTGTCTTCACCAAGACATATAAGTATAGTGTAAAACTATAGGGATACGAATAGTTTTATTAATGTTACGTTATTTATATATTATATTTTTAGACTGTTTCAAAACAGTTCATTTGCTTCTATAAATGTAAGATACATTTTGATTCCGATTTTTTTTTTTTTTTTTTTTTGTTTTAAAAAGACAACTCCCGCACTAGGATTAATTCCTGTGTCGCGGGGGACTTTACAAACATTCAAACAACGGACACAAAGAACACCCAGACTCAGAACAACAATTTGAAGATTACACAAAGTGTTGTCCCGTGCGGGGATCGAACCCACAACATTCGGCGCGGCAGCGTAGTGGTGAGGTGACCACTTAAACCGCTACGCCATCCGTGCAGTCAGTAAGTTTTGCAACCAGTAAGTACCACACACTATAAATTATGTTTTATCCCCTTACATAAAGATATTCATAGGGATATTATAAAATATTCAAAAAAAAATACAATAACAAATCCAATAACAAAACAAAACAAAATGAATAATAATGTGTCGAACTGTAAAGCTTGCAATAAATGTGTTTTGAACTACAGTGACAATGTTTTTATGCTGCATTAAAAGACATATCCCATAAACACATTTACTCCAAGGCTAAAAATCTAATTCGCTCTACATACCTTTGCGTTATCACATAAACAAACATTCATCATAACCTGCAGCGCATGGACAATAAATACTTACAAACTATACTGTTAATAGATTTTTATAAACAAAGCGTTGTACTTTTATTGGTAAAGTGTTATTTGATCTACGAATTCATCAAAAAAAAATACAAACACGTACTCCTCCATAACCAATAGCTTGAGCTCGGCAATACCTGGAATCTAGTCGAAAATAATTCAGTGTCTGCTTAAATTATAGGTTCAATTTTATACGTTGCAGATTCAAAGAATTTCGTATATTGAAGCCTCGTATGAAAATAGTAAATATTCATTTCATAGAAAATATTTTGACATCTATTACTGCACATTTCTAGGAAATTATTTCCTTTTTATATATTAATATAGGGGGACAGACGAACAGACGGGTCACCTGATGGTAAGTGACAACTGCCGTACATGGACACCTGCAACTCAAGAGTCGTAAGTGCACTGCCCGCCTTGAGTGTGTTGAGGAATGGGGGTTGCGGGAATGGGAAAGAAGAGATGGAGGATGAAGAGAGGGATGATGAGAGGCGAGGAAAGAGGACAGGGGGAGTTGGGCCTCCGGAAAACTCACTAATTTCGGGGAAATGCAATGCAAGCGTTGCTTCATAACCGGTTTTCTGTGAGGCCGTGGTATCGCACCGGTCGAGCCGGCACATTCGTGCCTAAGCATGGCTCTCCCACTGAAAAATTATGTATGTAATGGCTTATTTATACTGTAGCAGAGCTATTAGTTATCGATACTCAGGTATTTATATAAAGAAATATGAAACTATGATGTGAACATTATAAATATCGTAGGTACATCTCGTTATAGTAATTACTACAATTGATACATCAGATACGTATGATGGAGCAGATGACAGTAATAAAAACAAACAGAAATTCCGCCAGCAGCTGATAAATTTATCGTTAAACTCAATTCCAACACATAAACATTTCCATTGTGGAATAATGATTTAATGAATCTACGCGTGACGGAATATGCTTGACACAAAAAATGCAATTACTAGACGGAATCATTAATTTCGTTACTAATATTTGTAACGTGATTTCAATGACAAAAATTACAGGAACAAATGTGCCAATTAAAGTAGACAGATTGGACATTGCTGACTCAATAGACTATGAGGGTGGTTCTCAAAAAATGAAGTATTGTTTACAGAAATCAGTTATCAGTGTTTTTCTTATATAGAAAACAGTTTTTTTAGATAGATACACTTACAATATTATCTCATTAATAATGAAAAGAATAATAACTTCATACATCTCACACACGGCCGTCTGATCCTAAACTAAGCGAAGCTTCTATATAATATACTCAAATACTTCTAAATACAAACATATTATGGATAAATAATAAACAGACACAGAACAAATAATCGTACCCATCACACAAATATTTGTCCTGGGTGAGAATCGAACCCACGAGCTCTGCTTAGCAGTCAGGATCGTTAACCGCTAGACCAACTGGCCGGACCTTGATAGTTTTTTGTACATTCTGTAAAATACATACCTATTTTTTTTTTTTTAATTTAGTCTAAAGCTTCATGAGAACCACATATGCTTGCGACTGTCTCGGAAATAGTAATTCCCACTTACGAAATAGTTGGCCAGCATATTGCCGTCCACAGCGCACTTTGGGAATGAAATGGGAAAATTGTGAGTATATTATTATCCATCCCCCAGCTCCGGTGAGGTGATGACCTGTGGGGGTTTCACCATGAAATGAGAAGATCCTCTACCCCGTATGTAACACAGGCGTGAACGATCTGTGGCTGTCATGGTTTCTGTTCTTATTTATGTATATTCTATTTTGATTGTATTTGACTTCCAAAGCCACGATTAACTTTAGATCATTCAGTTACCAACTATAATAGTAAAAAAACTGTTATATATACTACTAATACTATGTATATATATATATATATATATATATATATATATATCAGTGATAATAACTTCTGTGTTTTGAATAAATGCTGAATGAGCTGAATAAACTCAAGATAAAAAATTATCAACTGACGTCTTCTCTAGTATAGATAGATATTATTACCTGTTGTTTGTTGTGTCTGTGTAATGTGTTTATCAGATCAGGTCTAATTTTGTTTTAATTATTGCTTTGACAGTTAGTTGTTAACCGTGCTATTTTTGTGTTATAATTAATGGAAAATGTCGTCCTGTCACAAATTTTAGCAATCAAGATAAAAGCTTTTTGAAAGCAGATTTCCACTTATTTTTTTGTAAGCAGGTATATAGAAACCCCGAATATTGATACAATATTACATAAAATGTAAAGTTTAAAATATAGTTTTACTGCCTTGGAGTGTTTAAAGAAATATTTGGAGGAACCCTAATCATAAGTAAGGTGCAGGAAAAATATCTTCGCATCGCATTCTAAACAAAAGCAGGTGTCGCAGAAACATGACGAATGCAGTATAAACAAAAGGAGTCTAGTTAGTCATTCGTTCATTTATTCACCGGCGCGCGGCGTGGCGGTGTCGAGCTTGGCACGAGGTATTGACGTGGGCTGCACGTGAGCATCAGTGCTGCAGTGCTTTAATGTGGGTTGAAACTGAAAGGGCCTAGGCACTTTTTTATTTTATTTTGTGACATAAATTATGTACCAATTGCTTATGCAACTTATACTAGAAAAAAGTTGTCTAGTTGTTTGTGTTAATTCGTAAAGAAAAAAATAAAATATGTTTATTTTTGGAACTTAGAAATTTTGCAATATGTATTTAACCTAATGTAAAGTTAAAGACTAAAATTGAATTTGTAGGTTTCATTTAGGATTAGGTATCGGTAGGTATATATGTACACCCCCATTATATTAGTATTGACACCCCCGCAACACCCCTTTTGGGTGGAATTTCGTAAAATCCGTTCTTAGCTCACGTCTACTCGGCGAAAGGAATATTCCTACCAAATTTCAAGTCGCTACGCCTTATGGTTCCAGAGATATCGTGATGAGTCAATATCCGGTATATTGACTGAAAACCTCTTATTTATATATAGATAAATATTAAATAAAATACTACTAAGACTACCTATAAAAAAAGATAAAGCTTTGATAAAATATAATGATGACTTACGTTTTAAAAATAAATACATAATTTGAAATTTCGCAACAACAACTTCATGAATTATTTACCTTGATCATACGTTCAATAACACTTACATGACAGAAAATTTTAATCTGGTTTATGAATGTAAGCAAATGGTTCAAGGCGAATTAAGAACAATGACTTCCACGTTATCTTTGTAAATTTGTAGTTAATCATATTCAAGGGTAGGCTATGACACAAAGCAATTAATCCATCAGAGTACAGACCATTACGGCATGAACTCTGACGGCCACACTCTGAAACAATTCTTGCAGTAACTTCCAAAACGACTAGAAACCTTCGAGAATACCTTAAGGGGAAACCGGTCACGTTTATTAAATTGATATTGTGGAACAGTTAAAGTGATTTTACTCAAGATGTGTAGCAAGTTTCACCAAGTGCCAACAATAAACAGTATAAATAGTCTGAAACAATTCTTATTCTCTTCCATTTGTAAATAAAGTGTAAGATATACAGTGTTGTTTTTGTTTGTCATATGTTTTTGTATTACATACTTAATGTTTTAGCACTTCAGGCAATTACTTATTGATTTTATCGTGGTAGAGCCATGCTTAAGCACGAATGGGCCTCTCCGGAAGGCTTCCTTCGCAGGGTATCCCGGGTTCCCTGCAATAGACCCCTGCACGGAACACCGTGTGGTTTTAGTCGGTTCGAGTCCGACATACCACCTCACCCTCAGCTCTGGTGAGGTGATGACCCGTGGGGGTTTCCACACGAAAAAAAAAGAAAAAAAAGGCACGAATGGGCCCGCTCGAGTTGTGCGATAGCACGGCCTCACAGAAAACCGGTTGAGAAGCATCGCAATTAATGAGGTTTCCGGAGGTTAAAGTCCTAATCCCTTCCCGCATCCTCCCATCCTTCATCACCCTCAAAAGCGGTCAGCGCACTTGCGACTCTTGAGTTAGATGTTAGAATGTTAGATGTCCATTGACGGTAGTTGTCGCTTACCATCAGGTGACCCGTCTGTTCGTCTGTACGTACTCCTATATTATATTTAAAAAAAGAAAGTTTTTCCAATAATCACTTTGAATGTTATTCTTTTCTTTGGTTTTAGTGAAATAGTTCTATCTATAAATAAACTCAAATCATTACCTGTTTGTATTTACCTATTACAATCCCGTAACTAAATCTACTATCATATACTTGAGCTGGAATAACTATATCTCAATACACTATCTGAATACGCATATACATAATCCGTTCATATCCACATTTGAAATTTCATATGCAAAACCATTTCTTATAAGCAGTCTAATATAGTCTTCCTCAACAAATAGGCTGTCAATACACTAGATGACTGTCAAGTCATATCAGCATCTCTTTAGTAAACATTAAAACTGTCGGTTTGGTACATTTTTGTATGAAATACACAGGCGTGATATCACGAATACGTATTGTCAAATAATTCCCTCTTAATTGTTGATGTGATGTATAAAAAAAACTTATAAACGTTAACATATCAATCAGAAGGTAACTACATATTTTTAGTAATCTTATTGTCAGACTTAGTGAAATAATTTAATATAAGCACAGTCATTTACCCAATTGTAAAAGTATTACGGTAAACCACATACATATAGATTACAGCCCAAAGGAGGTGAGTAGAGAAACATGATACACAAGCTTTCTGGCTGGCAATTTAAAACATCTACAAATAAAACCTCTGCACAAATTCGCTCAAACCATGGTAGTTCGTATCTTGCGTACGTTTCTTGATTGAGAAGTATTACGGCATCTTCAAATGTACAAGGTTGTTCGCATTAGTGGACAGTCACTTCGAGGCAATTGATCTAACATGATCTACTGTGTGTTGCCTGTTCGTTCCACGTATTTTGGGTAATAGACATTGTACTGTCAAATATTGGACGTAAGGCGTATGTGCAGTGTTACTAAATGAATTTAGAACGCGACACCATTTTTTTTTAGTTTTAACTTCCTACAGTTTTTGCCAAGAATGCCTTTAGAGAATAAAAAGAGAAATCGATGATGTTAATTGTCAACAGATTTATGAAAACTGTGTGTACTGTATTGTGTAGGTACTGGGCCACGTAACTAGTGGCTCAGTACCTACACAATACAGTACACAAATTCCGGGTAAAATCGAGAATCATCACACACAAAATTCGCAGTTCCACTTAGATCAGACATTTATTGAGGGGTCAGTTTGAGTGATAAGCGATAACCTCCTAACAACGCATTCAGACGCAAGCTAGAACTTCGCCCTTTTGCGACGCATCAGTCTTATAAAAGCGTTCGACGCACACAAAAGAAGCAGTACGCATTCGATCTTCGGCAATGATGTTGAGGTAGACATTCATGACTAGCGGGACATATTTTACGAGTATCGTGAGATGAAAAAAATTAAATCAGTGATAAAATAAATTAAAATTTAAACATTTCCTTTAAAGTAAGGCCGCGCATGCGTGTAGTCGAATTTGTGATTGACCGTGAAAAGGAACGTTTTGTAAAGAAAGTACAATGAACAGAGAGAGCGAGGATAGGCGTCGATCGTCGTGCAACAGCAAAGGCAGCATGATCGTCGTTTCTAACCGATTGCCTTTTATTTTAAAAAGAAATGAAAAGACCGGTGACTTGGAGCGGAAAGCCAGGTATGTATTTTTTTCAATATTACATTATTGTTCTCAATATCACAGTCGATGTGAGATTCAATGATAATTTGAGTAATAACAAGTGCGTATTTCAAATTTTTTTATGGTGTTAAAAAACGTATAAGATTAAATTTTCTATGTGAAGCCATTTTAATAGAAGACTCATGTAATATTTCATTTGTCCGGTTACATAAATCCGTATGTTTTATTAATCGATTAAAAACAATCCTTTCTAGAAATGTTGAGATAACTCGGGCCGGGTACGATTTCGGGAAGTTTCCAGCAATATATTTGTTTTTATTCTCGTGTGTCGCATCAACTTAGGTTAAGATTATTACTAGAAAATTATTAATTGCGTGTTTTATACCAATTGACGTTTGTTTTTTTCTACCATCGAATGCCGGCTTTTCAATGTCTTTTCAACACAGTCAGCTGTTAACGTGCGCATATCCATAATAATAATCCGACTACATAAAAATGTGTGCTTATTGTATGTAATTCAATGAAGCGAGAAACCTATTATGTTTGTTCAATGATACAGAGAGTGTTTAGCGTCAAGTAATAAAACTACAAACGTATTTACAATGGAATGACATGGAAAAATTTGAAGTCCTTGACTGCATAAAATATGCAGCGCCTATCAGAATCTGATTCCTGTTTTTTTGTTTACAATGACGGTCATGCTGATGGGTCAGTTAAAGAAACACTTTCTTGTATTACCTCATGTCAATAGTAATTAATTCTCTTAAAATAAATGGCAACGTGTTTATATAGAACCTTTTTAAATATATCCTTTCTGTTTATTTATACTTGTATTAATAACTATAGTCATCGCGATATAACGACTGCTTTATAGTTTTTATACATTTTGTTTGCCGTATTGATGTTGTTTAAATGAACATAAGTTTATAAAAAGAATGCCTTTGGGTCTCTCCCATTACATCGAGGTATCAAATTTATGCTTCTGAGTTGTACAACGGGTGTGGCAAGCCTGTCGCTTGATCTTGTTTTTTTAATTTTTGTATTTAAAATTTGTAATGTCAATAAGTAAATAAATACTTATATACATATTTCAATCGATCAATGAAGTCATACCTACTCGTACACACAGGCTTCCCCCAAATAGTATCATAGCGATGGTCTCTGTCTTCCGTTTCAAGTCTATCCCAGCTTACTTCTTCATCGGTCCATCAGGCTGGGGGGGGTCCTACCTTTCGTTTACCGATTCGTGGCCTCTACGACTACTTAATATATCCTTACTAAATACGACATAGTGTTTTCTATTTTTTATTAAATTAACAATCTTTGGATAAGTTTAAGCGAAATACTCATATCTTTACCTAAACGGTTGGACCGAGTTGTTTGGGTGGAGCCCTGGATTGTTTAGATTCACAAATCAGCCCGGCAGATGGCGCTGCAGTCGGTATCTAGGTTATTTATCTATACTGCAACTTCAGGATAACGTCTGACGGGTCCTCTAGTATATATATATATTCAAAAGATTTTTAACATATAATAGTAAAATCATTTATTTTTTACTAACATTATATGGTTTATAATGGTGCCGTGTGGTTCGCGGTGGAGTAGAATGAATGACACAACGCATTTCTTCCCTTGGGAGTCATAAAAGGCGACTAAGGGATCGGACTGTTATCTATCAGACAGTATGTATACAGTGCCCGGTTAACGGCAATAGGCTTAACCCTTATTACGTTAGTTTGAACAAATTTAGGTGTCAAAAAATATAGGTGCCCGCCTTTGAGGGTGATGAGGGATGGGGGATGCAGGGAGCGGAAAGAAGAGAGGAGGGAAGAGGAGATGGAAAAAAGGAGAAAGGAGATGAGGGGAGAGAAAAGGGGGAGGGGGAATTGGGCCTCCGGAAACCTCACTCAATTCGGGGAAATGCAACGCAAGCGTTACTTCACAACCGGTTTTCTGTGAGGCCGTGGTATCGCACCGGTCGAGCCGGCCCATTCGGGCCTAAGCATGGCTCTACCACTGAAAACTACCTTTTTTGGGAATACAGGCGTGAGCGTATGTATATTTGTATGAAAGGGATTTGCTTACATGGATTTGAGATCAGGGTCTCATACCATGCAACTCAAATTGACTGATGGTAACCCGAGCCTTCTATATTCATTTTCTATAAAATTATCCTTCGTCACTACTTGTCATCGCGGGGGGGACCGAGTACAATCATAGTATCATGAGGATTGACATAGTAGTTAGAACTGTATACATTGCACTATGTTACTACTTATTATCTTATCGTATAACAAGATGGGGGGAGCCTTGAAAACCCATAAGCTCAAGCTTGAAAGAACTCAAAGATCAGTACTCCAAGTAGCGCATCGTCTTCCTTTCTTTCCTCCCACCACTGAACTCTAGCTAAAGTTCAAGGTACTAATGATTTGACTCTCAACTTTTTATCATTCAGACCCTTCCTTACATTTGTTATTATTAGGTATTGTATTAGGACAAAAGTAGTATTCCAGTGTTCTCTCATCGTAACTATTGTTTCCTCAGCAATCGTCTCTATAACAAGTTAAACTTTATTCTTAACATGTAGGCTGCTTTAACGAAATTTAAGTGTAAGAAAATAATACTTTCTTACCTTCTAGCACATAACTATAACTCAAATAAAAAAATATTGAACATCACACACGCACTACACAAAATATATTACAATATATTTTACATTCAATACATACTACCCGCTAATATATGTATGTATATACGAGTAAAACTTGTGACATTTATAGTACTTACTTTGTTCTATAAGGAGCTTGGTAATCTGTGTGACAGGATTTTCTAGTGCAGATACCAGTCTCCCACAAAGGTCTATATTTAATGTGTGTAGTATTGACAACCATAAACTTATCTTTGTAAAAGAGTAATAAATATTATTATTCTACTTAACTCATAAGAAATATAAATTACATGTTTAAATATATAAAAACAAACAAAATTTATTTAAAAATATAAAAAATAGTGGCAAAATATACAGGAACCTCGCAATACGTGCCGTATCGAGGACTGCCTTCTGCATCAAACCTTTTACCCAGCTGTCTAACGTGAGCCCCTGAAGGTGTTCTCTCGAGGCTCTTAGCAATCAAGCCGTGGGCTAATATGACTATCGGAACAGTGATTGCCGAATCCACATCCCACATATCAACAAGCTAATGGGCCAAATATTTAATCTTTTTAACTTTTTCAGCCCTTATGAGATTGTCGTCTTGGGAAATGGTATTGACAACAATCATTGCTCGGCGCTGTAATCGGTCCTTATGTCAGGTTAATGGTATTCTGTCAGTGATGATAGAACGATCCATTTTCAAGAGCTGGGTCGGGCATATATCTGTAGTACGGTAACTCGACAACCACAAGGTTATACTTAAGAGCAGTTTGCTGATGGACTATCCTGGCCACTTGGTTATGTCTATACAAGTAAGACAGACGTTGGCAAAACATACCCGACGAATTTTAATTGCGCCGTCTTTAACCGTCTCCAATAGCTGTTGGTCATAACAACTTCATTTGTAACTGCACAGATAAAACTTTCAGCTTTTCCGTAGAGGTTACCAAAAAACGTACCAGATAACAATATATCTTCATCGGGCCCGTTTCAGGCCCAATAGAAACGTCAATGCAGCTCTTAGCTCTTCCATATCTCCCTACGATCTATTATACAATACAATACTCTTTATTGTACACCATTAAGGATAGTTTACAGTATTTCAAACAAACATGGAACAAACGCTTATTGCTAGTTGATGAAATGGATGCAATTTTTCCATTTCATTTTAAAAATCCCGGTGACGCAATAGACTTACCCTCTATTATATAAGCGAGAATAACCTGTAACCTGGCAAAATTTAGGCGTTTAATGTGCCTATGCCTACCCCTGAAGATAGCTTAATAATATTGTTGTGTTTGCATTATTTTATGCCAAGTCTGTCTCGTATACATCAGTAATAATTAGACATCTATTAAACCATAATTAGTGAAATTGTTGACGATCAATATTTAGTAAGAATTTTTTTGTTGACATACTTTGCCTGAAGTAGTTTTTTATTCTCTACGATGTAATATGTATCTTTAATTGTGGAAGGTAAATGTAATCAGTTATTTAACTACAAAGATTCTCGTGTGCCATTACTACAAACAAACTCTATTATGTATTATTATGAAATAGAGTTTTGAGTTCTTACATAACACAAATTGCAGGAACCTGAGATCATCATAGAATTTGAAGCTGAAAATGCCTTGACATACCTCACAATTCACTGACTAATCGTTCTCGGTGCAAGCAGTTAGGCTGTGGAATAATTTACCAGGGGAAATTCGACAAGCCAAATCCATACATATATTTAAAAAGCAAGTGGTAAACTACTTCTTGTCATTATAAATACTATGTATGTTCCTATTTATATATATGTATATATATATGTATATATACATATATATATATATATATATATATGTATATATATATATATATATATATATATATATATATATATATATATATATACATATATATATATATATATATATATATATATATATATAAATTTATATCTTTATTTACATATATGTTAGTATTATATATCATAATAAGTACATATATTCATGTTGTTAGAATAGTACACCTTAGACTACCCCTAATTTGATGTCATAATATCCGTATAAAGGTTGTCTGTAAGAAATCACCGTGAGTGATAAGACCGCCAATTGTTATACCGTAATACATGCAATCATGTCTATTTTTCTTTTTATTACTTGTATGGTGTACAATAAAGAGATAAATAAATAAAACAAATATATTTGTTGTGTCGTAACAATAACATAATATTTCAATATGAATGGACATATCGTGATACAGATATTATACAAAATATCTAATATTTTAAATATCAATTTATGCAATGTAAACAGAATATGTTTTTAAGAGTATACTACAATAAAAAATAAACCTATTGTAAATAGGTTAAATTTTTTAAATTAAATTATTAAATACGCCTCTGCACACGCCTTCGGGGATTAAGTCGTAAATGTATATATGTATGTTTATAGGTAGTTAATTTATATATTGAATCCTTACCTGTAGATCACTAACTACGTCACACTCAAAGCACTCTTAGCGTTTTAATTACATTGCATATCGCCTTCGAACAAGAATTGATCGGAGCATATTACAAATAGGTACATCTAGCCCCTAAACGGCCAATCCTACAACTAATTATTGTGTTTGAAATGAATTGAAATGCGCTTAGGTTGGAAGCAGGCAATAGAACGGTCTTTCGCAGTTAACAAAGGGTTTACAGTTATGGGTCCTCCGAGCTGACTTCCCCCCCGGGCTGGGCGTAATTTGTTACGCTGATGACACTTTGGTCACAGCTCGGGGGGTGAACTTTCAAGAGGCTGTGCGCCTGGCCACCAGAGGAGCCTCACTGGTGGTCAGGCGCATCGAGGCGCTGGGCTTACGGGTGGCCCTGGACAAGACGGAGGCCCTTTTATTTCATGGGCCCCGTTGTGGTCCGCCCCCTGGCGCCTCAATCATGGTCATCTCGGTCCTTGTACCGGTTCGGGCCCACATTAAATATCTGGGCCTGATCCTTGACGGGAGGTGGCTCTTCGACGAGCACTTTCGGCAGCTTGCTCCAAAGCTGGTCGGCGCTGCGTCCGCTCTTGGGCGCCTTTTACCCAACTTGGGTGGACCCAGCGTCGCTACAAGACGGCTGTACACGGGGGTTGTCCGGTCAATGGCACTGTACGGTGCACCGGTGTGGGCGGGGGCTCTAACTGCCCAGAATAGGGCACGCCTTTGGCGCCCTCAGAGGGTTATGGTTATCGCACCGTGTCGACGGAGGCGGCGTGCGCGTTGGCCGGAACTCCCCCGTGGGATTTGGAGGCGGAAGTGCTCGCCGAAGTTTATCGGCGGACGGCTGAGTTCCGGGCGGGTAGCTGCAGACGGCCCCCGCCCGAAGAGGTACACGAGTGGCGTGAAGCCGCTCGTCGAGCCACGATGGCTCACTGGTCGTCCCGGCTGGAGGCTCCACGTGCTGGCTTTGCCGCTGTGGAGGCGCTCCAGCCGGTCATCGTCGAATGGGCAGAGCGGCAGCACGGGACTCTTTCTTTCCGCCTAACGCAGGTTCTTTCCGGGCACGGCTGCTTCGGAAAGTACCTGCACTCGGTCGCTAGGAGAGAATTATGTCCCGCCTGCCACCACTGCGACTGCAGTGAGGACTCGGCTCAACATACGCTCGCAGACTGCCCCGCTTGGGCGGCGCAGCGTCGGGTCCTCACTGCAGTCATCGGAGAGGATCTCTCGCTACCGGCCGTCATACGCTCCATGGCCGGTAGCGACAGGAATTTCACCGCGGTCGCAACCTTCTGTGAGGAGGTTATCTCGCAGAAGGAGGCGGCGGAGCGGGCCCGGGAGGACGATCTCCACTCGGACCCGACTCGCCGCCGGCGAACCGGGCGGCGTAGGCACGCTTAGCAGCGCCTCATGCCGCCCTGAGTGTGGCCGCGGGTGGTCGGGACGGGTTTTCCCCTCCATCCGCCATATGGCCAGCCGCGAGGAGGCGACGTCCTGGTGTGTCTGGACGTTGCCTAATTGAGAGTTACCAGAAGGTGGTGCCCGCACTGTTGCGGGCAACAGGCGCTAGGAGGGGTCCGGATGTCTTACCAAAGCTGTTCCCGGATTCCTCCTATCTTAGGCGCAGGATGGCACACCGTGTGGTTTTAGTCGGTCCGATTCCGACACACCGTTCCACCGAAAACCCCGGTGGGATGACGGCCCGAGGGGGTTTCCACACGTTAAAAAAAAAAAAAAAAAAAAAAGGGTTTACAGTTAACTACTATTTTAAAGTCAGAGGCAATCCGATTAGGCGGGAGGTTTCCTACATATAGGTACTTACTTCCACATACACGCCTGTGTTCTGAATGATCAGCTTATTTTATACTTACACGTTTTGAGATTCTATTGCATTCAACGGGGCTCTTTGGGAATTAAATTGTAAATTTGGGAGTATATTAGGCAAGAGTAGGAAAGGGACATTGATAAATAATGGCTCGTACAGGTCAGGTTCACATATAGTAACTCAAAATCCCCGATGTCCAAAAGTCTTTTAACGTTACTTAAATATTACTTACAAACCAAAGAAGCTGATGAAAGAACTCAAAGAAGAAAGAAACTGGCTTCACCATATCATTGTTAAATATTTAATTAGAAAAAACCATTAAGCCTATAAAAATATTCGTGACATAAATTGACTTTGGAAATGGGTTGGCGTTTTTGTTACAAAGCCAGTTTTATATGTCATCCGTATGTTATTGTTACCAAAATATAAGAAGATAATATATTTAAGATTATATATTTAGGTCTTGAGATAGTGACAATCAGTTCTGCAAGTTGCTTCTATAATTAAACTATATAACGTTCGGGATGATAACCTACTCATGTGACTCCTGCAGCGATAAAGCGTATACTCTCACTATTATTTAATAAATCAAGTCGGGCATAAAATTTTATGACGAATTAATATGAGTATAAAAAGTTCCGTGTTTTTCTTCCAAGATATTATTAATGGCCCGTGCCATTATATAAGGTCGGGGAAAGAGTTTCTTCTTATTTTATATATAAATTTATATAATAATAAAAATATGCATTTAAGCTATTTTGTTCGATTACTTGCTGCCGTTTTGTACATAATGCCGTCGCTGTAGAAATTTTGGTATTTTTTATACAAAAAAATGCGACAATTAGTTTTGACAGTCCTCTCTTCTGTTAACTAATACTACCCAAAGTATTCTGAAGAGATCGAAACAAGTGAAAATCTGAGGGTGCAAGGACAGGACTATATAATGCATCCATTAGCACTTCCCAACCCAGCTCTCTCAATTTTTGCTAAGTGACCTAACATATGTGTGATCTGTCGTTATAATGATGAAAGACACCTTTTCTGTTGATCAATTCCGGGCCGTTTTTCTCAGTCAGTCTTGCTTGAGTCTAATTAATTGTTGGCAGTAGAGATCCAAATCGATGTTTTTGATGAACGATGCCCGGCCAATCCCACAATACATACAGCATGACCTTATTGCGTGTTAATCGTGGTTTCGCTACAGTCTGTAGAGCCTGACTACCCTTTGACCATGATCTTTTCATCACCAGTGCTCAATCTTTTCAAAAATAGTTAAGTTTGGTTACATTTTAATAGAGAAGTCGCATTTTCACTTCTTTGTAATAAAATTTCGGAATGTATCAAATTTCTTCGTTAGATTCGCTCATTTTGGCGGATGGAAAAACAGTTGAAAAATGGCTGGATAGTGTTTTTATTTTTTTTTTCTTAATATCCTATATTTCTGGATAACCAGCCAGATACCAAAGAGATTTTTTATTGACCCAAATAATGGAATACTTGTTTTAATCACTGGAATGATTCAATTATTCAATCAAAAAAATGTATAAAAAGTAACTTTACAAATCTTTTTAAAGTGTAAAAAGTTAGTTAAGATTAAATATTAGGTTGGCAACTAATAAACCTGCCATCTTTGTACACAAATTTATTTTTTTAGTTTACAAAATCTAATTATTTCTCAACTACATATATAAGCACCGTCGTTTTCTATTACCTGTCGCCAACGCGATGACAGAGACATAAGGCTTTTGATCGAAAAAGGTGGTAAGGTTACTTTTAAGTTGGTTTTCATTTTTAAATATTTTATTTGCCTAAAGAACGAAATAGATGATAATCTGAGGGCATTATGTCTGGAGTATACTGTGGGTGAGGAAGGACAGCCCAGCCAAGCGAAAGTAATTTTTCACGAGTCGCTTTTGCTGCATGTGGTCGAGCAAAAAGTATACTTTATTTTGATTTTTCGGTAATCTCGCTGTTACTTTATCCAGTTGGTTTTATGTTTTGTGGAATTAAATATAAATACGTATTTTTTAGCTAAATGTGCTGTTATATACCTGCCTCCCCCTCCAGGAAAATAGGTAAGAGTATGTATAAATAGATGTACACATTTAGTTTATATCTTATGGCTAATATTTCCGTGCTTCTGACTGATCAGATATTTAGTTTTTGGCTTTAATCAGCGTAACACGAAGAGTAATGGACTTACAGATTATTTATATGCGTCTTAATATTATAATCAATATTAAAAGTTCTCATGACCTTAAGGGCTTGCACGAATATGTGTCTAGACGACAGGTGACCTAAGAATGAAAAGGAGTGTCAATCGATAAGGTTGTAGGTATTCAACCGTCTACCAACTGCTATGTACTGCTACGTAAAGATTGAGTACGATTCATTTACATTCCCCCAATATACCTACTTGTACACCAAAACCTAATTCAATTGTCTGAGATTAAATTAAACAACAACAGTGGTAGAGCCATGCTTAGGCACGAATGGGCCGGCTCGACCGGTGCGATACCACGGCCTCACAGAAAACCGGTTGTGAAGTAAGGCTTACGTTGCATTTCCCTCAACCCCCCTTTCCTCTTTCCAGCTTCCTCTTTACCATCTCCTCATCCACCTCCCTTCTTTCCCCTCCCCGCATCCCCCTATCCATCATCACCCTCAAAGGCGGGCAGCGCACTTACAACTCTTAAGTTGCAGGTGTTCATGAACGGATGATGGATTCAGACGGTGGTTGTCACTGAACATCAGATGACCCGTCTGTTCGTCTGTCCCCCTGTAGTATAAAAAAAAAACATTAACAAGGTAAACGGGATGCAAGTTCACAGGCAATCCATCTTTTTTTTCTGCTACCATCATTATTTACATACACATACTCCCTCACGCCTATATAACCTAAGGGGAAGGCAGAGGTGTATTAAGCACCCACAATTTGTAAATTTGAATTTCCCACTAACGTAATAGGGGGCAAGCCTATTGCCGTCAATCGGGCACATTATATGAGTGTATCTCTGTCTAAAAGATAATCGGACTTTAAAAAGTAGACAACCGACTTCAATGTGTCTATCATAAAATTTAAGTCTAATATAGTTTTCTCATAGATGCCATTGTCACAACTGGACCAAATTCTCATCTTACTACCCTTTAAGTACATCGAAATCGTGCGGCGTGCTATTGAGTTATTCGACCATTTGTCGTGCACAAACTTAATGCAAATTTAAGACTTATATGGTTTTCTCATGGATGCTATAATCAGAACTGGAAAAATAAAAAAAATCGACGAAATCGGTTCACGTAGTAGAAAGTTCTGAGGTAACAAACATAAAAAAATACAGTTGAATTGAGAGACTCCTCCTTTTTGAAGTCGAACAGTCCGATCCCTTAGCCGCCTTTTACGACAGACTTGGGAAGAGTGAGGGGGGTTCTATTCTACTCTACTGAGAATCACATGATGATGATGATGATGATGAGAATCACACACACAATCTTTTAACGTGGGAGAGCCGTGCTTCGGTCGGTGGGTTCGACCGGAGTATTACCAAAGCCTCACAGAAAACCGGCTATGTAACAATTCTTGCATTGTGTGACCGAGCGACTCTTGAGCTACAGGTGTTCATGGGCGGCGATAGTCACTTACCAACAGGTGACCCGTCTGCTCATTTGTCCGCCTATACCTAACATTAAACAAAATATATATTGTATTTTATAAGCATGCATATATACATTAAGATTGAAAATTAGGAATTGGTCATTACAATTAACAAACCCATATTTGTTTACTTACTACGATACGTGAATTTTAGTTATTAAACATACTCGTATATAGGCAAGATAAGTGAGGTAACACAGTCTCGTTATAAAAAAAAAACAAAAGTTTAAAACAATATTCAACAGTAAACTCCGAAAATTGAGGTAAATTTTATAGGCTGATGCAAAATTTGAATAAACCAGCAGATAATACATACAAAAACATATTCCTAAGGAGGCATTCTGGGGAATCACTGATTATTTTTATTTATTTTTTTTACGAATATGATATTCATCTTCATAAGTGGATAACAATATTTGAAACATTCATATCGGCGGAGCATATGTGATATCTTTGGCATATAACCTGAAATGAAACTTCTTTTGCAAGAAATGAATGTACATATAAATTACTTTCAGTAACACAATCCCTTATTAGATAAGCTTGTATCAACTTATAATAGTGTATCACAACCCTTCAAATGATGCTTGTTTAGTAGTTGCGGCTTTTCCTATATTGTACTGTCGGCACCTGTTAACAGAAGTTTCAATATATCAATTCGGTCCAAAGACAGGCATAGCAGTATCCGGTATAAAAGTTTTACCAGACCGACAGAATGCACTAGTTCTCTCGATAATTTTAAATTAGCAACCGCATTGCTTCGGTAAGCGGTAATCAAGCGATTAATCTAGACCATTTGAAACTGGATAGTACTGAAATACTTACTTACTTATAAAATAATTTTCTTTTTTCATCAACAAACGCCCAAATTGTGAATGTGTAAATGACGTGGCCTCGAAATCACAGATGACCACTCTTCTATAAAGGTTTTGTAATCACCGCTTGAACTTTGTGTACTGTGTAAATTGTTGAAAAATAAATATGTTTAAAGAACGACTATATAGCACTTAAATACGCTGACCTGCTCTTGAAGTGATAAAAAAGTTGGTAGAGATGTTTTTATGCATTTGTGCAGTCACCCGTTCTCTTCAAGTGCGTGTCGTAATAGTGACAAAGGTATCGGGCTGTTATCTATCGGACAGTATAGGTACATACAGTCCTACTCTGCCCGAATGAGGACAATAGGGTTGTCCCTTACTACGTAAATGGACTAAAGTATGGTTGCCAAAAAGTGGGCGTTTGGGGATGCATGAGTGTATGGATGTATGCATAAATCCTAACAAGATAGTAGTCCCAGTTTGGTCCGAACCATCGCTATTATATACCAGTTCTCAATCAAAGTACAAAAATACACTCGTATACATCCTTGACAGCTTTTCGGATAATTTAACCTGACCATTGACAATTCGTCTTTGGTTCTACGGATTTCCTCGTTACGAATCATATTGTCATTTAATTTAGAGGTACACGTGAAACGTTGGCATCCCGAAATATCCTTACGTCACTACCGGTGGCAACTTGTGTACTAATAAAGTGATTGATGTGAAGTAGAGGTATCATCCGATTAGGTACTAGGAGTATGTAGATATGGCATACAACGATTACCGGATGAGTCAATGACAGTCCTTTTCTGATAATATTTGTTGACTGTCTAACATAACTTTTTTTAAGTATTGATTTGTTTTATTTTTGGAATGCATGAAAACTACACCGACCGTGTAGGTCTTAAGTGTAAAGTGTGACCTCGAGCGAATTTTATTAATACACTTCGCCCTTACTGTACAAGCAATAATGGTTTATAATAATGCTTTAATATTTCTCCATATTTGGCGACTTTATTTAGGCAACACTGTATGTAGATTGTAGTCACAATTAGTATAAACAAGCGCTGTAATTACTCCTAATTGAAAGATAGTGACCATCGGTTTTCGTGCTGTGATATATGTATATTTTATGTTTAGTATTTTGCTCCGTGCTTTAGACATGCCACTAACTCAGGACTAACATGCAGTTAAGAATTAGCACTAGCGTCCATAGTAAAATTAAAACATAAATTAAACATAGACAGAAGTAGAACCCCTTGGTTCACGTTTCAGACGTGCATTTTACATACATACGCTCACACCTGTATCCCCAAGGGGTAGGTAGAGGTGTATTCAACACCCACATTTTGCAAATTAGTATTTGGTCCCACTAAAGTAATAGGGGCGAGCCTATTGACTTCAACCGGGCACTGTATGACTGTGTACTTGCCGTCTGATAGATCACAGTCCTATAGCTTAGTAGCCTCTTACGAAACCACTTTAAAGAAATAGGGTGACCCAATTCTGGTTCATCGAGAACCACAGGGCATCTGTTTTTTTTTATTATTTTATTAAATACTACCTTTGTCGTCGCACTAATTAAGGATTCGTTAATTTTTGCGAAAAAAACATTAATTCATTAACTTTTGCTAACAGCGCCGGAGGTTTGGTGACCGCAGTTGCTCCGGTAGTAATTCGTGGTGGCGGCATTTGGGTGGGCTGGCCCGGCATTCACCTCGAGGATCCTAATGAGAAGATTCCGCAGTCAGACCCTAAGGACAAAACCCCTACTGCTGGGTTGCTTTCAGAAAAGGTACATATTTTCTTAGGACTTACTTAGTCCACTTCCAAAGGGAAAAGTCCTAAAGACTTTCCGTATTTATTGCCGTTTTTATCTAAACTACTGACCACGTTTGCGTAGTCAACGAACAGTTTAAAGACAAATTACTGTAGGTAGATACCTACTTACTTTCGTTTTCGTTCGTTATTAACTTTGATAAGAATACTAGTAATAATAATAACAGAATTAATAAAAACAATTGAAAACTTTAAATGAATAATTAATGACAGAACATCAGTCTACCTCGAATGTGACTTCAGTACGAAGTCGTGCATGTCTCTCTTTTTAATGTTACATAACTGCCCAAAAATGTGGTGTTTTAATGTTTTCATGTATCTAAGTTTCTTTATTCTATCATAACTGTTAAACTGCTGAACACAGACTAAATTAAAAAAAAAACACACACCTTTCTTATATTATGTATACGAGTATGTTGTTATTTTTGGCGGGGTAGTCGAGATTTCTATTTTTGTGTACGTATTTTGTAACAATAATGCTAGAATTCAGTCACGGTACATGTCAATGACGTATTGACATTAAATTGCAAGGTGCCTTCTAAACGCGGTGAGTTGAAAGATAATATTTGTGATATTTCGCGGAAGTAAATAACGTTTATTTAGTTTGCGTTAGCCTAATAGAAGTGACATTGGCAGTAAATACATACACACACTTCACATTTTAAAAATATAAATGAAGTTTACGTTTATTTAGTGTCATAGGAACGCAACATGTAGGCGTGTATGTTACATTGACGGGTTTAGAGAAACAACAAATGCTCAGACTCTTTAGATCATTATGAAGTAGGCTTTGTGTAGATATTATTATTTTTATTATTTAAATAAGACCACTCCCGAACCCTATATGGCGAACCATAGGAATCACTCATTCATTGAATACCCGGTATATGTACATACTGTTGGATATCTAAGAAATAACACAGTTGATTTCGAAACTTTATATCTGTTAGATTATTAACATTTAAAATAATCTAAATTATAGTCACTCTTTCAAGTCTCTTGTATCCAAAGTTATTCATCCCATATCGTAAAAAATAACAAAAAAGAATTGCAAATTTTATTGTTATATATAACAAGTATTAAAATAATCTCAAATTATGTTTCTACAACTCAAACACATTATCCCTTTTTTTATTTAACGTGGAAAAGTTCATGTGGTCATGGGCAGAGAGGTATGCCGGACTTACCGGTTAAAAGCGGGGAAGTATTCCTTCCTCGCAACAGATGTCAAGGGCCACGGGGACATCATTACTTTCTTCCGCGAATCTTCTATTAGGGAGGTGCGCAACATTACGCGCTTGCCACCTCGGGCCCGCTAAGCAATTGGGGACTGAATGAACCCCTTGTTCACCGCCCTCGGGTCACTTTACGGAGGCCGGAATTGGGCATTGTTGGCCTACCTCCGACTTCCACCTCTGACCACTGCGTCCTATGTCTCCTTTTCCTTTTTCATGCCACAATTTCAGTGTGGCTAGAACCATTAAAAATAACATATATGCTCTTCCATCAGCATGGAACTTTTTATTTTTTTACGTGTGGAAACCCACTCGGACTCGGCGTCAGTTAGTTTAGCGTAACAGTTAAATAAAATTAATGAAACCCGGGACAACTATTATTGAATAAATTTTTATCCCCGTATGGGTATCGAACCCATGATCTCAGGCCCAGCATTCGGTGTAACTAAAATAATACCACTAGGCCAATAGGCTATTCATATCTATTTCTAACATACCATTTACACAGCAGCTTCACAAGTATGTCATAAATTCATAAGTGCAATTTAATTTCAGTTCAACAAAGTGGGTAGGTAAATATTTGTTGGATACTACAACGTAGCTACTAAAACACGTGTTGAACGTGTGCTCAAACTGGACAAGTTACAATTAAAAAATAATTGTTAATTAATTTGTTTACCCAAAATAATGCTTTTAAAAGGCAATTGTGACGTGTCCAATGTTTAACGAATTAAGTAATCTGTGCAATAGGGACGGAATCGGAACTGGTTCCTTTCGACTAGCCTCGAAAGGAACCAGTTCCGATACCGTCCACAACTAACAAGATCCAGTTTTGGGAACCCAAACCCGGTCCTTAACACGGTTACTAGTGAATAACGTTGGTTCTTTAATCAATCATCAATGTATATATACGTACAAAATATCTGTGTGTGTTCATTATAAATATGTATTTATTCATGGTTTTGTAACTTGAACGTTAGATTCTGTTGACATTTTTTCATGGCACCTGTGTAAATATACATATTTATTTTATACGGTAGTCGATCTTTTACAGTCTTTTAGTAACTTTGTTTTATTTTTTTTATAAAAAGACAACTCCTGTAGTCGCGTGAGACAGGAATAATTCATTTATTCCTATGTCTCCTCATGGGACTACAAACGCACATTAACGTTTACAAAGAACACCTAGATTTGAGACAACCAGTTGTGATTACACATATTTAATTTTAGGTCCGGTATAGGAGTTGAAATTCAAGGTCAAGTTTAAATTGCATAAATAGGATACAAAGGTTTACAATAGATTACACCAACAAGCCAGTTTTTGGCCTGAGTATGATTTATAATTACCATTATGATGTACTTATGATATTACGACTTTAAAAGTACTTGAACCTCATTGAATATCGTTCATGAATCTTTAAAATCGGATTTGCTTGTTATATTTTTTATACTTAATACAAACATTTACATAATTACATTTAATTACTTATTATAAAGGATAGCTTCAGAAAGTCAAACCGTTTTTTCCAGTTCACTGAGAAACGTAATCAGATACTGAATTTGGTATTGAGATATAATTTACCTATATATATTATGTATATTCCATGATAAAAATCGTAAGCATGCTTAACTTATAATTATAAAAATAATATTTCAGATAACGACACTCTAAGTGACTTGAGGCCCTATGACAAACAGAATAACAATTGAAAGTAATTCAACTTTACAGTAGTAAGATTGTTAGTTTATTAATTCAAGAACAATGTACATTAAACTATGATTTAACATGAGTAAATAAGGAATGTTGCACAAAAACAAAAGAAAATAATAACACAAAAATTTAAGATCATTAATTACTTATGTCTATAAGTATAAGTTTTTTAAAAATATATATTTTTCTAATAATTTAAATTTTGCAATGACAATAGTAGAAATGACAATGATTTCAGTATTTATGAGATAATACATCAAAGAATAAACAAAAATGACATTAGTTTCGTTAATAAAACATATATACAGTCGTGGTCAACTAATTAAGGACATTCAAGATAGTGGACAGCAATAACCGGCTATGTACATATAAATATAAAACCCTGTTGATTTCTCAGTTACTATTATTTGCATAATTTGATCCGATTATTATACTATAAATGGCTGTAAATAAAAGATTAAATAAATATAAAAAAGTGTTTAATATCATATAAGGTTAACCATGTATTCAATTTAAGGTACAATTCTGTAGCTGGACATTTAATTAAGAACAGTAAAGTAAAATGAAAAATAGAGTTAAACAGAACTAATAATCTGCAGTATTTTAATTTCTTTAACAACTTCATTTTATTACGGGTAAAATCAGTACCCAGTAGCAAAACCTTTGTTAGTAATTATCGCTTGACACCGATGTGGCATAGACATTATCAGTTTCTGACATATTTCAACAGGAATGTTTGCCCATGCCTCACAAAAAGCTTCATTAAGTTCATCTAAAGTTGTGGTACGATAAATGGCAACTTTTTTCTTAATTTCGTGCCAAAGGTGCTCGATTGGGTTGAGGTCGGGGCTATTTGCTGGCCAATCTAGCACTGATACCGACTGTCTGTTAAGAAACGACTTGACTGAACGGGCTGTATGTTTTAGGTCGTTATCATGCTGAAAAGTCCATATAATAGGAAGATGTTCCTCAGCATAGGGAAGCATAGTTTCTTCTAATATTGCCTTGTATTGATGTTGGTCTAAGTTACCCTGAACTTTCCTCACAGGTCCCACTCCACGTCCAGAAAATGATCCCCACATTTTAATGTTTCCTCCGCCATGTTTCATCTGCTTTTTTGTGAATCTTGGATTCATTTCCGCTTTTACAGGACGCCGTACGTATTGCCTTCCATCTGAAGAAATCAAATTAACCTTGGTCTCGTCAGAGAATAATACATGTTGCCATTGGTCGTAGGTCCAATGTCCATATTTACGTGCAAACGCCAAACGTGCATTTCTATGCTCTTTCTTTAACAACGGTACTTTGCGAGCCACTCTTCCGAACAACCCTGCTTCTACCAGACGTCGTCGAACTGTCCTCGCTGATACACTGACTCTTTCGTCTGCCCCAAACACTTCATGTTTAATTAAAATAGAGCCTAGAAACGGATCTTTCTTAGCTAACCTGGTTATCATTCTATCTTCTTGCGGAGTTGTTTTTCTCGATCTTTTTTTTCTGGGCACATTTAAAGTTGTGTTATTGCGCCTGAAATGTTGCACTGCATTGCATACCATAGTTTTTGAACAATTTAAATATCCTGCTATCCTTCGGTATGACCAACCACGCTCGACAAACTTCATGATAATTTTTCGTAGTGTTGCATCGCAACTTTTATTTTTGCCCATTGTTCTTTAAAATAACTCTCAAAACTTGAAATTACAAATCTAGATTGCCGCCAAAACTACCACAAAGAATAGGAGAAGAAAGAAAATAATAATTGAGATTCAGATTTTGAAACTAGAACGCAATATCTCAGTGTCCCTAATTAAATGGCCAGCCAGCATTCTTTGAACAAATAGCACTGTGATCATCTATCAGCTATACTGTAAAGAGGTTTAATGTTTAAGAAGTTGTTATTGTTTGTATAATTAGGCACATAAATGACTAATTATACTTACATGTAAAAGATGTGGAATATTGTTTAGACTCGTTGGAAAATAAAAAATAAATTCACAATTTGGATTAACTAGAGAGTGTCCCTAATTAGTTGACCACGACTGTATATGAACATTTTACTGAAATATACAGACATATTATACATTTGCTTATGAGAATTATTTAGTCGTTCACAAACACATGTACATAAACATTACTTTTTATATTGTACAGTTTGATAACCATTTTTTACTCATTACACAGTTACAGAATAAAACATTTTCCTAACAGAAAAACCTCAGTTTCAGTATGGTCGTGAGTCGTCAGATTGAAATCATGTCATTGAAGTCTGTTTAGCAACAATAGTTTAAAGAAAAACCGTGTGATTCTTGGTGGAGGAGAATAGAGAAACCGCATCTCTTCCTGTGTGAGTCGTAAAAGGCGGGAATCGGGCTATTCTATTAATCTATCAGTCAGAATATATACAGTACAATATCCTGATGACGCCAATATGCTTGTTCCAAAACAACAGTTTTGCCAACTTAGTCCCGTTTCGGGTAATAAGGGTACCCGAAGCGGGACTAGGTTGGCAAAACTTGGATATGGGTGTCAGTGTATACATATATTTAGTTTAAAAATCTCCATTATGAACCCACGATTCAATGCGACATTATTTGATTGCTAAGCTACAATTAAATAGTATGTAACGGTATGTTAGTAAATCTAATTCTATGAATGAGACAAAGATTTAATTATCACCTCAGAAATCTGCCACGACGTAGAGTGTTACGTCATCTGTATGATTAGCAGACAATTGTCTAATTAGTCTAATCTTTTAAGTAATGCAATAAGCCCGATTTCTAAGCGAATCGAAATAGATCTGTTTCAGCGTTCTTGAAAGACAGAAAATTTTACAAATGTGTTCAAAATGTGTAAGTGCAAACACGACGCAACTTCGAAAGCTTTCATGTAGAGTTGTGCTTTCATAATAAAGTCGCCAACATAGTCCTAGATAAACACAGACATAAAATATCCCACTCAACGACTCTTTAAACTTACAGATTGTCCCCATTCGCGCAGAGCCAAAACTCTTCGACAGTTACTACAATGGTTGCTGTAACGGCACCTTCTGGCCTCTGTTCCACTCCATGCCTGATCGAGCCACATTTATCGCTGACCATTGGAGAGCATACATCCAAATTAACGAAGAATTTGCTGAGAAAACAGTCAAAGCTTTACATTTACTCAAAGAACAAAAGGGTGGAAAAAATGATACTTCACCACCGATTGTGTGGGTTCATGATTACCACCTCATGTTAGCTGCTAATTGGATAAGGCAGGTCAGTAAAACCGTATGCATAAACAAACACCTTCGTCTCTCAAATATGTTAATACATATTTATCATTCGAATAAACGGCGTCATAGTATTGCTCATATATGTATACCCACTTGATGTAAAACTAATATTAGAACTCTGTTAGGCAAAATAAACTAGAATCTACCATGACCTATTTTTATAAAGAAGCTTTAAATATAAATAAAAACTAAGCACACGTATCGTTGTTGACTTTCAAAAAATGGGTATTCCACAGATTGCGTTTTATTTTTCCTATTCTAGAAACCTTACTTCTTATGCCCAAGGAATAATACTTACTACTAAATAATAAAAATAACTTAATCTGAACTTGAATGAAATCTGAATCTCGACAGTGGTAGAGCCATGCTTAGGCACGAATGGGCCGGCTCGACCGGTGCGATACCACGGCCTCACCGAAAACCGGTTGTCAAGTAACGTTGGATTACCCTGAAATGAGTGAGGTTTCCGGAGGCCCAACTCCCTATACCTATACCCTTTCCTCTCTCTCCTCATACTCCTCCCCTCCCTCTCGTCTTCCCTTTCATCCCCCATTCCTCATCACCCTCAAAGGTGGGCAGCGCACTTACAACTCTTGAGTTACAGATGTTCATGGACGAGGGTTGTCACTTACCATCAGGTGACCGTACCGTCTGTTAAATAAAAAAAAACAAATTTAAATTATGCAGACAATTTAAATGGCAAATTAAATTATTTTATTATATATTATTTGTTAAGTACTGTCTAATGTAGTGATTTTTTCTACAGCGCGCAGAAGAAGACGAAATAAAATGCAAATTGGCGTTCTTTTTACATATTCCTTTCCCTCCGTGGGACATATTTAGACTGTTCCCATGGTCTGATGAAGTTCTCCAAGGAATCCTCGGTAAGTTAACTCACTTATAAAAACTATGTCTATGTTCTAGTTATCGTAAACATTCTCTGATGTTCTTCTGTCTCTATAGGTTGTGATATGGTCGGTTTTCATATAACAGACTATTGCCTGAACTTCATCGACTGTTGCCAAAGAAACTTAGGTTGTCGTGTGGACAGAAAGAATCTGCTCGTCGAATTGGGAGGACGAACTATTTGCGTTCGACCGTTACCTATTGGAGTGCCATTCGACAGATTCGTATCATTAGCCCAAAACGCAAAACCCGTGCTCTCTACGAACCAACAAATAATATTAGGAGTCGATAGACTGGATTATACCAAAGGATTAGTACACAAACTGAAAGCTTTTGAGAGGCTGCTAGAAAAATACCCGGAACATATAGATAAAGTTGTATTACTGCAGATCTCTGTGCCATCAAGAACAGACGTGAAAGAGTATCAAGACTTAAAAGAAGAAATGGATCAGCTTGTTGGAAGAATAAATGGAAGATTTACTACACCTAACTGGTCTCCAATCAGGTATGTACTATACATATAAATTGCTTAGATATATTTTTAACGAACTGTTTCATAAAAAGCGTGGCGAAAACCGAAAATGCTATTGTGTTATACATAGTTCCTGGATTGATTATATAAACCTGTACATAGTTAGAAAATATAAAAGTCATGTGAGTGAAATTCTAAAGGTAATCTTTTCCAATGACGAAAGGGAAACTATAGCAGACGAAAGTATGCAAGAAAAAGATCGCAATATCTAATTGCATGATAGTGTTTTTATCAGATTGACTGGCATAGATAGACTGATCTGTTAGTCTAGTGGTTGGTGACCCTAAATGCTGAGCTAGAGGTCATGGATTCGATTCCCACACAGCACAAAAATTTGTGTGATCCACAAATAATTGTTCCGAGTCTGGTTGTCTTAAAAAAAAATATTTTTGACGACTTTATATCACTGAGTATCTCAAAACCTTATACACAAACAAATGGTGTAGTATCAATTATTTTCAGGTACATATTTGGCTGTATTGGCCAGGATGAACTCGCAGCATTTTACCGTGATGCTGCAGTAGCTTTAGTTACACCTTTAAGAGACGGAATGAACTTAGTAGCTAAAGAATTTGTGGCTTGTCAGATAAAAAAACCTCCGGGAGTTTTAATTTTATCACCATTCGCTGGAGCAGGAGAGATGATGCATGAAGCTCTCATATGTAACCCCTATGAGTTGGATGATGCTGCTGAAGTAATTCACAGGTACGGATAATCAGATGCGAATGCATAAATTACACGTAATGCAAATAACATACATGACAATAAGGATGGTATCATTATAGAATTTCAATATGTAATATCATCTTTATAATAAAGATTTTAGAATTATTTAAAATTTAGATAGGATTTCACAATTTATGATATGAATTTAAGTGGTATATTCTCCCAAAATTGCAAAATTTAATCCCAAAAAATATTGTGAAACTTTGGAAAGTGTCTCCATTTTTTTTGTGATAAAATTTAATATTTGGCCTTGTACTAGCGTTTATTTAGGTCACATTAAAACGATATCTGCGCAATTAAATAAGTAACAATTTACAATTAAGGTCAGTGATTTAGGACACTTAAAATGATGCAAATATTACAGCGTTTTGTTGCTAATCAAGTGATTTGGAATAACAGACATGGATTTCTAATATTTCAGAATAAATTAAAAATAGTTTTACTTACGCTTTACCTGCTACTCTAATTAAATAGACATCATACTCAGATAAACTAATCGTTAAGCCAGGAGATAACTATTAATAATTGAAAAGTTAACTTAATTTTTTTATTTATATTTTGACAACTTACTTAAATAATTGCCTCGTAAAATGTTTTTTTTTTTTAAATCGAATAATAAAAAATTCAATGTACCACAAATATTAAAAAAAAATAGTTGAGATGATAATTTGATAAGAAATATGTGTAGTAGCATCAGTTTCCTTAAAATGCATTAGCTAAAATACCCATAGCAGAATTAACTGGGTTGCAGAGCTTTAATCATGCCGGAGGATGAACGTATTGTCCGCATGAATCATCTTCGAAGACGAGAACAGCTGAACGACGCGGACAGTTGGATGAAAGCCTTCCTTAAAGCCATGGACTCCCTCGAAGAAGAAGCTGATGACTTAGGAGCTACGACTATGCAACCACTCAGTATTGACGACTTTGATGAATATTTATCTAAGTAAGTACTCGAAATGTACACTCTACACTATAATTGATTTAAAAATAAACCTTTTTAGACACGATATGCCGAATGCACCTTACCCAGTAACACCTCGGCCTCGCAGAAAATCGGTTGTGAAGCAATGTTTGCGTTGTGTTTGCCGAATGAGTGAGGGTACCTCCTCCCTCTTCATCCTCAAAGGCGGGCAGCGTACGCGTAGATAACTACCTTCTAGCTATATAAAGTATCATTCGTAACGTAACGTAAATTAAAAACTTATCCCCCAATTTCACCATTAACTCAATAACATTAGACTCCAATATCTTAATAACTACAGAATGTATGAGAAAAAACATCGTTAGTGTCTATGAAAGTTGAGGATACCATAATCAAATCCTGACTTGGTGACATTGGGGCCACCGCAGGAATACTTATACTTAAAGAAATTGAAATTCGGTCAACATTAAGCAGATAATTTTTTAACATACATTCATTAAAAGAATGCAAATATAGAATACCCTCCGTTTTTAATTTTGCATTTGCATATATTCATAAAAAATGTTATAAGTTGGAGTTGATGTTTGTTATTCAATCATGCCAGAACGGCTGAACATGTCTGGATGAAATTTGGCACCGAGATATATTATGGTCTGAAATTGCACATAGACATACATACTCATACCTGTAGGGGTAGCAGAGACGTAATGAACGCACACAATTTGACGACTATAATTTAGTCCAACTTACGGAATAAATGGCAAGCTGGGTACTTTGGGGAATTGTATGGGAAAGTTTGGAGTGTATTGACGAGCAAGGATGGATAGAAAAGAAGGAAAGCGAATTGCCTATACAGATGGTTTGTGGAGTATCCCTAAGCAATAGCTCAAGCAAGTCCTAGTAATACTTATAACTCCAACTGGCTGGTGTTGTCAGAGTTCTCTAACGAAACTCCTGTATATACTTTTTTTTTTTAAAAAATTACGTAATAAATTTCCACGCAAGAAAACTTGCAACAACTAATTATTAATAATTTTCTAGTTTCAATTCGTTATCTACATATAACCCTCTTTACAGATACATTGGTTACACCCAAAAGTTGGCCCTACTACTAGACTACGACGGTACCCTGGCTCCGATCGCGCCACATCCCGACCTGGCCACGTTGCCGCTGGAAACCAAACACACGCTTCAGAGGCTATCGAACTTGCCTGACGTGTATATTGCTATTATTTCTGGCAGAAATGTCGACAACGTCAAGAATATGGTAAGTTTCTACATTCAATCACACGAAGTTTTAATGACATTCCGGAATTAAATATGGAAAAATTGGGAGGATATTGAAAGGGAAGGGTATAATCACTAGAAGGCAATTGAAAAAAGGGATATTACTTATAGGGATGTTTTAGGAAGTCTAAGAAATAGCTTAAGGCCGAAGGAGTCACATATCTGTAACTTAAACTGGCTGTGACCGGGAGGTCTGAGCTCTGTACCCAAAGGCTACATTTGCAACCTAATACAAAACCTTTGGCTCAGGAAGAAAGTCAATCAAAGCACTTTTAAATGTTATGTTTGCGATCCTCACACGTTGGCAAATATTATATAAATTAATTTAATATATGATATTGCTTATACTGCCCAATCCATCCATATAGCCCCTTTGTTTCCCTTCAATTCAATTCAGTAAAATAAATTAATTTAATTCAAGAGTTCCAGAAAGATGGAAATATTTTTGCCTCTATTACATAAATAGGAATAACTTATTATAAGCTAAACATGGGCATTAATTACGCCCCTGCTACCCCTTCGGGGACAGAGGCGTCAGTATATGTATGAATGGATATAGTATAGTCTACAATAATAACCCATGAAGGGGGATACTTTTTTATCGTACGAGAGGGGTGCCCCTGACGAGTAGTGTCCGAACTCTCTTAATCGTAATCCGCAACTACTTAATTGCAAGTCTGACAAGTTACAAACGCTTAGATGAATCAAGTCCATTCAAGGCTTATTCCAATATCGGCAATCGTAAGCTAATTTGAAGCATAAACAAAATGAACAGTATCGCAATGATATTGCTGTTTATTTTTACGTTTTCCTTATTTATAAGCAGTGTTTACTTATAATTTATGTAACTGGGTTAACTTAGATAAAGTTAATTGATGTAATTTACTCTTTGTTTTATAATATGATTCGAAACAAATTAATTTATTGCCATTCAGTTATCCTTTAGAGGTGATTTGTCATTACAGGATATTTTGATACACTAAAATTGACTCTGTCGTAGAAAAGCATTCTATGGTTTTGGCATATGTAAGCAAAAACTAAACATTATTTCGAAGTAGTAAGAAAGAGTCATGTTAGTGGTAGCATAAGTATTGAATGTATTCACCAAGCGCTAGGTTCGAGTACCACACAGGACAGACAAGTATTTGTATAATTTACAGGTAATTGATCTGAGTCTGGCTATACTTCGTTTCAATTTATAACCAGTACTGTGGTGTGGTATCTCATAATGTAACTTCAATGGCAAGCTCCTTTATGTCTAGAGATAAAGATGTCTTGATACATTTAACTTTTATACAATTACATTTCTTCGCGTGGGTGTCGTATACGGCGACTGAGCCGTTTACGACACCCACGCGGATTGGTCTGTTCTCTACCAGCTTTATACAGTACCCGGTTGACGAGAGTAGGCATCCTCTTTATTACTTAGTTTGATAATAATACCTTTATGGAGATTTAAGCGTCGTTGTATGCACATATGAATGTAGGTATGTGTTTAATAAGCATTATGAATAATCTCTAAAGCACGTTTAATAGCACAACACATACTGCCATAACGAATAGATGTAGAAGAATTTAGTCACATAGGATAACAAAGGATTTGATTGGAGTACGAATCCCAATTAATTTATAAATACGTATATATATGCTGTATAGGGTAATTTTCTAATGGGTGTCGATTTTGTGTCTTATCACGGTATTCTATTCTGACACGTCATTCGTGTTAGAAATGAAACGTACTTTCCTAGTGTTGATTGATTAATTTTATATCGATATCGATACACACAATCAGTTTATAGATCTTTGTTATTAGTCTAATCTAAATTTAAATAGTTTGTTACCTTAATGGACAATTAAAAAGTTAATTAACTGTCAATTAAATTGAATAAGTATAATGTTTGTTATTTCGCAGTGATATATCAAACAATAACAACTTACATCCTATCACTTTAGTTTCTATATATATTTGGCCGTGACCAATGAACTTGCAATACCTAGGTAAATATATGTACTTGAGAAACACAAAGAGACGAGATATAGCTTCGACTATCGAGTCATTTATGTCAACACTTCAATATGTAATGTTATTTTTAGGTTGGCATTGAAGGTATTACGTATGCGGGTAGTCATGGTCTTGAGATTCTTCACCCTGATGGCAGCAAGTTTGTACATCCCATGCCCACGGAGCTGCAAGAATCGGTCGTCAATCTATTGAAGTCACTGCAAGAAAAGGTAAAAAAGCACATCCACTTTAATTTCACTGACTAAACTTAATACTTTTCCTGACAATATGCACTTACCTTAGTAAATTTAAACAATGTGTTTTTTTTTAATACTTTAGGGGGACAAATGAACAAACGGGTCACCTGATGGTAAGTGACAACCGCCGTCCATGGACAGCTGCCTTCAGGGTGATGAGGGATGGGGGCATGCGGGGAGGGTAAAAAAAGAGTGGGGCATTGAGGAGATGGGGTATGAGGGGAGTGAAAGGGGAGAGGGTGAGTTGGGCCTCCGGAAACGTCATTGATTTCGGGGAAATGCAACGCAAGCATTACTTCACAACCATTTTTCTGACAATATGCACTTAATAGATTTCAGAAATGTGACTTGTTTTATACTATACGGAGACAAACGAACAGACGGGTCACCTGATGGTAAGTGACACCTGCAACTTAAGAGTAGTGGGTTCTCTGTCCGCCTTTCAGGGAAATGATGGATGGGGGATTGCGGGGAGCGGAAAGAAGAGTGGGGCTATGAGGAGATGGGAAAGAGTAGAGGGGGATGAGGGGAGTGGAAAGGGGAGAAGGTGAGTTAGGCCTCCGGAAACCTCAGTGATTTCGGGGAAATGCAACGCAAGCATTACTTCACAACCGGTTTTCTGTGAGGCCGTGGTATCGCCTCGGTCGAGCCTTCCCATTCGTGCCTAAGCATTCATAATTTTTTTTTTTTTTATATAGGAACATAAAGCAACTGCTTTATGTCCCTGTATAAATACACTGTAACAAAGAAATAAAGAAAACTGTAATAAAGAAAATTTTGCCACATACATATGCTAGGTAAACGTATAACCCAAACCAATGTTAGTAATTAGAGTGAGTAAGCAATTGTACATACGCACAAATATGGAATTTAGAGTGTTTGATAAACAGATTTAAAGGGCTAAATGCGATCCTAGTTGCGAAAACTCCCTATAAATTCTTCTTTTAAAGTTATCGTAGAGTTATAATTCTTATTTGAGTGTTGAACATTTTATTTGAACTCAATAGTGTGATTCTTAATAAATACAACAGTTTTTTTTATAAATTTCATTGTCTTTTAGTAACTTTTTATCAAAAAACTAGCCCCACCAAGTAGTTCCACCCGCGCTTATAGTTACTGCTCGGCTCCTTAGGGTAGCATCGTGATGTTTTATAGCCTATATTTTTCGTGAGTGAATATTTTATCCTATACAAAACAAATCATTGAAGTTTGCGCATTAAAAATTTAAACAAACAATTTTTTAAGTAAGTTTAGATTTCCATATAACATACATACATACATAGGTACATCAATTAGCTCACGGCTTTCTCCCATCGGGGCAGCTTGCTTGCTTCTATATTTACATACACACATCTTCTTCTTTTTTTTTTTTAAGTAAGCCTACCATAACGACTCCAATGTTGTCATTCAATCTTTCACTCAAGCCCGTCGGTACTTCTGACCTCTTCTTTCTTCAGACCATCAGCAATTTGAATGGTGTATGTTCTGCGTGGTCGACCAATGCCGACATTTCCATTCAAGTTTGTTTTTTTTTTATATAATTGATTTCTCATTCGATCCGCATACTCTTAAATTTTCGTTACTACGTCTTCTTGTCTTCTGCCAACTTTTTCTTAATTAGTATTTACTTTGTTCAGTTTTCTGTATTTGTATATCCAGGTATGCAAAGACGGTGCTTGGGTTGAGAACAAGGGTTCTTTGCTCACGTTCCACTACCGCGAGACTCCACTGAGCCTTCGGCCAGCATTGGTGGAAGAAGCCAGTAGGCTTATAATCGAGGCGGGATTGACCCCTGCGCCCGCGCATTGTGCGTTGGAGGCAAGACCACAGGTGGAATGGGATAAAGGTTACCACATAATTTTTAATACTTATCAGAAGCCTTCATACAGTTTTATGTAAAGTACTTACTTACCTTATTTGCTATGTGAATGCAAATCCGTCCACGTTGATGCAGTCGATAGCTAGGGTTCTTGATAAATGTCCATATGGATGTAGAGTTTAAGTACACCTCATAATAATGTTTTTTTTTTTTTTTGTTTAAAAAGACAACTCCCGCACTAGGATTAATTCCTGTGTCGCGGGGGACTTTACAAACATTCAAACAACGGACACAGAGAACACCCAGACTCAGAACAACAATCTGAGGATTACACAAACTGTTGTCCCGTGCGGGGATCGAACCCACAACACTCGGCGCGGCAGGCGGTGTAGTGGCGAGGTGACCACTTAAACCGCTACGCCATCCGTGCAGTCCTATAGTGCCTATAGTATAAGTGCCTATAGTATTAGCGAATGGTTCAACCCCTTGAAAGATATTTATTCTGACTCTCCCTTTATTTCTTACTTTTCTTTGAATTGTTTAATAATAAACATTTTTTTTACTTATTAGTAACGAGTCGAAACTACAAAAATCTTGAAATTATGTTTGACTAATCAATATAAAGTATAAGACTGTTGTTTGAATGTTTAAGCACCTTCCTCTGATGTTTAGATAGTAGGGTTCTACTCATTCATACTATATCTTCGTCTCTTACTTATCTCAGTACACAGAATAAGATTTTTTTATTAAGAGCAACACCAGAATAAGGAATACTTCATGTGTCTCGAGGGCATTACAAACATTCAATCAACGAATACAAAGAACACCCAAACTCGGGACAACTATTTGTGAGCTCAAGAACATGTTATAATAGGTGGATGCATTTACTTGATACAGGTCGTGCTTCCATCTACATATTGAGAACAGCGTTCGGCTTGGACTGGAGCGAGAGAATCAGGATCATTTACGCTGGTGACGACCTCACAGACGAAGACGCTATGTTGGTTAGTACTCAGGATATACTTATTTAGCATATTTTCCATAATAATTAGCTAACAATTGGGTACTTTCCAATTGTGATATTAAAAATAAATAAATCAATGTTTAGGTTTTGGAAGCCCAACTCCCCCCTCGTTTCTCCTCTCCTCATCACCCTCCCCGCATGTCCTCATCCCTCATCACCCTCAAAAGCGGGCAGCGCAACTTACGACTCTCGAGTTGCAGGTGTCCATAGACGGCGGTTGTCACTTACCATCAGGTGACATGTCTGTTCCTCTGTCCCCCTATAAAATATAATATAATTTTAATAATAGCTCATATTTACAGGCTCTGAAGGGTATGGCAGCGACTTTCCGTATTGTATCGTCAACCATCATCAAAACATCCGCCGAAAGACGTCTATCATCTACAGATTCTGTGTTAGCGATGCTAAAATGGGTTGAGCGACATTTTTCTCGACGCAAACCAAGGGCCAATTCCCTCACGTTTAAGAACGCTAGAAAAGCTAGGGACTCTATAAAATTTCATATGTCGTATCAAATGCCTTCAAAAACTTCACCAAGACACACGCCTCCTAGAACCCCAGACAAGGTGTCAAGTGGATCGGAATCTAGTTAAATTCTTATCCATTTCATTTTATACATAATATTAAAACAGAAAAATCATGTCGGTTTCGTTCCCGTCCCAAACTTTCACTCTTTTTTACAATATAACTTGCAATGTACGCTTCCCGTTGTACGATTATTAGACTGAACAAAAATCCCAAACATGGCTCCTCGTAATTTTTTGTATTTTGACCCGGGTGACCGATTCCTATTGTTTAGTTTATGCTATCATGTCATATGTATAGAACTTGAAAAAACTTTTGATTCATTTATCATGTTTATAGCATTTGTATAATATACATTTTGACTAAAAACTTTGAAGTATATTTTCGGATCATGTTTGATGTCATCTGAAGTGTTTTCATCCGACATTACAATGAATGAAAAAACAAATCAAAGATTGGTCAGTATTTAAAATTTATATCGTTCCTAAAGCTTTAAAGTAAATTAGAATATACATAGGTTTAACTTTAGATTTAAATAAGCTAGAACTTTGGAGAATTTCATTTATTTGTTTAATTCGTTTTTCATTTCACCTAGTTTTATTTCGCTGGTTGATAAAGAGAGGAAAATATTAAAGTTATGAGAAGTTCCAATAGGGAATGATACAGTAAAAGTAACTTTAGGACGATGTTTTAATTTTCTTGTAAGATAACGCAACATTTGTAATGCTCAAAAATGGCTTGATCGACCTGAACTTGCAATTCTGTTTTTTTTTTTTTTCAAAATCACAACGCTCTATACAGCTACAAGCTTAGAGAGTGATTTTAATGAGTTATATTTTTTTTAGACTTGCTGTGTTTTTATCTTAATAAACACTTAAACTGAAGAACTGAACTGTAAACCATCGCACATATTATATCAGTTTTATACACGAATATCTTTATGTAATAAAAAATGACTGAATACTATATTTTTCTGTCTAAATTATTTTGAATAAATTATAATAATATATAATAGTAATTGGACATATTTCTATTTAAAATGTTATTTATGTAGTGGCATTTATGTAATATTCATATTCAATATGTGTTTATTGTGTTATTAATAGTCAGCTTCGTGTAAACATGACATGCAATGCACTATCATGTCTGTTATATATGGTTATATGTGATAGAATAGTGATAATATTGTTAAGTACCGTAATAAATTTAATACAAGATATACATGGAGCAAGAAAGGCAAACTAATATTGCCAAACAATATCTTAAAGTAGGTAGGTACCTGTAAGGTATGTTAAATGCTAAGTAAGCAGTTTTAATAAATAACGAAATTCTTGGTTTGTCTATGATTTTAAGATAAATGATAAAAATAATAATAATAGGTACAGTTGTCGTAAGGAATGCACTTTTTTTTTTACTGTGTTTTATATTGCAAAACATACATATGTTATTATATCCAATAGCTCCTTTCTCGTAGATGTTTGATTATGTAACATTTGAATTACATACCATAAACTACATTGAAATCTTAAATTTTAAAGCCACGAAATCAAAATCTTAGAATAAAAACTTTCGTGTATTATTTATAATTATACGGTTTAACTAACGTGTGTATTTCGAGGATGACCGACTAGTGAAGCGACCCTTCCCGATGGGCTCAGTAACACGTAACCCTTTATAAACCTCCCCATTTCGTCTGACGACCCCGAAATATACACGTAACTTACTAATTCACACCTTAATAATTCAAACCCTTATTGAATGAATTTATTTTGCAATACTTAGTACATAAGATGTATCCAGTTTTTGTACCACTAATTATTTTAGTTGTAGCATTTTTTTGTTGTAAATATAGTAATTAAATATACACCGTTATTTATGTAGTTCTAGTCTATGTAGATGTCCCTGCACTTGTGAGTGTCATCCATAAAGCACTGAATTCTCGAATTTCTACTGTATTTTTATAAACATATTTTTTTTTAAATAACGTTTTATAAAAATCAAGGATTTCAATAAAATACACATGAGACGGAAAATAGCTTTTTAATTGATAATATATACAAACATGGTCTACGATCTTAACTCACGGCTAAACTGGAATGTTTATATGGTGCCATAGAGAATTAGTGTGTACAATACCAAACTTTTTTATCCTCTTATTGAGTGGGAAACATTTGTCGGAAAATTTGCGAAGCAATTTTATGCAGTCATCTGCATGTGGCGCACTTGTAACAGATCATTTATAAATATTTATTGAATATGCCATACATAGTCCAGTAGCGTAATGGACGCTTCTCTTGGATAGTTATTATAAGCTGTTGTTTAAACGGATCTGTCTAATATTGAAAGAGAATAATTATACAATTATATATCAAATAGCATTTGAGGACCATATAATATTATTCGAATAACAAAAAACTTCTATCAAGCTTATAAGTTAATATAAACAATCTCTACCAAAATAAATGCGAAATTGGAACCCCAAAGAAAGACATAGGTTAGTCACTAATAAGCATCAGGTAAAATAGCGTCATAGCGAATATTAATTATCATTTTTAGGATATGTATGTTTAGTACTAGATAATTTTAAAGTTAATTCGCTATGAATGTACAGGTATCAAATTTAAAATATATCAAAAATATCCCAAACTCGTTCGTTTCCAAAATATGCAAGAAAATAAACTTGATATCGAGGAAATTGGTTCCAGGGAGATATAATAAAAAAGGAGATGAGCCTTATATCTAAGGGACCTAAATATTTATGGCACAAGCTTTAAATCGCACAGAACAATCATAATTATCAAGCTTTAGTCATTATTTTACAACAAATCTTTCCACAGCCAATATGAGGTTCTATACCATTGATAAATAATACATGTGACATAATAATTTACAGTCAAGAATAATCCACTTAACTAACATATATTCACAAATTACACTAAATAGTCTGTTTTATCACAATAATAAATACACTGTTATCCGCTCAAGTTTAGACATTACTGTGTGAGACGACCAGCCATGACAGTATGAAGTAAAACAGGCATATAGGGTAAACCGCTAGAGCCTTTTTGCCATCAGGCTGACTATCACCCAGGAACTTTGTTGCAGCTAAAACAATAAGAGTTATCGTTCATTTATTTCTAATCACAATAAGGACTTATTTATACATATAAAATGAGATAAACTAATGTAATTTCTTGCGCAGTCTAGAACATGTGATGAACTGGTGTCTGAAGTAGGTAGATCCTATATTACAGATCACCAGGTCCCCACCCACAGTAATTACAAGTTTTACATGTAGAGAAAGTACAAATATTGCTCAAAGGAGAGGTTGAACAACAAAAAAAAAACAGTAATTCGCCCTTGTGTTTGAATGGGAGAGTAGTGAGTAGTTTACGCGTGTGTTTGTGCGTGCGTGAGTATGCGTGTATGTTTGTGTTTACGGGTATGTATTATATAAAATATAGCATACATACATCCACACACACCGAAGGGGTATATTTTACTGGTTATATTTCAGCCCCATTTACGTAATAGGGAGCATGTCTATTGCCGTCATCCGTGCACTTTTGGGAATTGGAAGACCATAATAAAGAATCTTCTTACATACATACACTCGAAAACCATAACCTCCTTCCCCTAACCTTCCTTCTTGCGCGGTCGGGTAAAAACACCCGACGGTGACAACTATGAAATGCTGTTATTTTTACTACTATACTTATTTTAAAATAATTTTAACTTTTAATATATAGAATTTGGACTTACCAAATGTGGCCCAGACGAAGCCCGACATGGATATAACAAGCCTCAAGAAGAACAGGAAGGTTGTTTGTGTGCTGAACAGTATGATGCGGCAAATGACCAAGGAGAGAGCAATTGGGAACATACAGTAGCCCAACACGCAAACTGATTGGAAGAACGAACTAAAATATAAAAATACAATGTTTAAGTAAATACATTTGTGTACAATAAATAATGTTATTTTTTAAATATTATAGGGAAACAGACGAACAGACTTGTCATCTGTTGGTAAGTGACAGTCGCCGTCCATGGACACCTGCAACTCGAGAGTCGTAAGTGCGCTGCCCGCCTTCGAGGGTGATGAGGGATGAAGGGAGGGGAAGAAGAGAGGGATGAGGAGATGTGAAAAGGGGAGGGGGGGTGATGAAAAAGAAGAGGGGGAGTTGGGCGTCCAGACACCTAACTAATTTCGTGGAAATGCAACAATGAGGACGTGGTATCGCACCGCTCGAGCCCGCCGATTCGTGCCTAAGCTTAACTCTAACACCGTTAAATTTTAATTCGTATCTATATATATATATGTATATATATGAGATGTCCACCGATATATTGACTCATCACGATATCTCTGGAACCATAAGGCGTAGAGACTTGAAATTTGGTAGGAATATTCCTTTCGCCGAGTAGACTTCAGCTAAGAACGGATTTTAAAATCCACCCACAAGGGGTGTTGCAGGGGTGTCAACAACACCATATTCACATTAAACTACAAATACGAATAGACAAAGTAAAACTAAAAATGTTCTATTCACAAAAGTATTTATAACGGGTATATGTTCATTATATTCGTCATATTTTTTGTTGACAATGCTTTTAGATAGATATGCATATACTTGATAACATATACTTTAAGAAGAAGAAATACACAATTACGTTGTTGTACAATAAGAGGTCTTACAGTCTGCGATCTCTTACAGACAAACGTTGATACGTACATAGATATACTATATCCCGTTAGGGGGTAGGCAGAGGTGTCTATAATGACCACTTTTTGCACACAATAACTTAGTCAAATTTAAGTTATAGGGGATATCTGATAGATAACAGTCCGATCTCTTTCTCACTTTTTACGGCACACACGTTAAGAACGCCAACGAAAACCACACGGCACTGACACCAAATTAAATTACCAAAAAAAAATTGTCTATGGTTTTTTTTTATTTTTTTTTTCGGGCAATTGTAAAACAAGTTGTTTTGTAAAATCCCACCTTAATGTATTCGTTGTTTTTAGTTATAAAATCATTATCATAAGCCTATAGTATCGTTTATACCTAATACAATTTTCAATTTGAAGCCGTGCGCCTTATAGAATAGGGCCAGGGTCGTACGGACTAAAGGATCGGACTATATTACGTCACTGGGACCAAATTCTAATTGTCAAAATGTGGGTGTTAAATACATTTCTGCCTACCCCTTTCTCTATACGACAACAAATAAAAATACAACGGAAAATATACGATCTCAAACTAAACGGTTCGGCTCTTCCTTTCTGTGCCGATCGGCTAAAGCCTGGAACTCACTACCAGCGCAAGTGTTTCCCTCCCAATTTGATCCCGGGTCCTTTAAGCGGGGCGTGAAAAAGCATCTCACCAGGCCGCCATAGTGTGGGTCACCATGCTATATTGACTACATTTGCAATGAGGATGGTGACCACCATTCTTAGACTCCACTTGTTGCTTTCCATCAGGCAGAGTGGAGTCATTACGGTAGGCTAATATAAAAAAAAAACCCTTAGGGGTTACAGACGTGAGCGCATGTCTATGTGCAATTTGACGCTTGAACAACCATTACCTAGTTTAAATTGACGAGCCTGTTGATCTAGTGGCTTGTGACCTTGACTGCTAAACCGAAGGTAGTGGGTTCGATTCCGACAAGGGCCCAAAATATGTGTGATCCACAAATAGTTGTCCCGAGTCGGGATGTTCATTGCATTCGTTGATTGATGATGATGATGAATGGCAGGTATAAAAAATACTTACATATTACCGCCCAGTAATTTAGAATTGAATGTGACAACAGCAGCTCCTATCCAAACTAGAACGAACACTTCAGCGAATTCAGGACCGCCGTCGTTGGAGTTGTCGGCTCTCTCAGTCCCCTGCAGAATCGTGGCCATGAGCGTGCAGAGCAGGAGAGGGCCCCACAGATCCCCTGCAAATGCGACAAGTTTATTGTATAAAGCTAAAAATATATATAAATTCTTAGTTCGTAGTACTATTAGTATGTGCCGAGTAAGATTGGTTGACAGTTTTTGCCAAAATGAACATATATTCGGGAAGTGTGGCTCTTTTTATAATATATGTGGACAGACGAACAAACGGGTCCCCTGATGGTAGGAAACAACCACCACCCATTGACACCTGCAACTCAAGAGTCGTAAGTGCCGCGTCCGCCTTTGAGGGGCGGATGAGGGAAGGGGAAAGAAGAGAGGGGATGAATGGTAGAAAGAAGAAATGGGGTATTGGGCCTCCGGTACCTTCACTCACTCGGCAAGCATTGTTTGACGGCTGGTTATCTTTGAGGCCGAGGTATTACACCTGTCAAACCGGCCCATTCGTGCTTAAGCATGGCTCTCCAACGGTGCTAAGCAGCGCTCTTCCAAGATGGCTTGAAAAAACACGTTTTAACCAAAATTTACAAGGATGTGTTAAGATGGTTTAGACGGTGGAAAGATTGAGTTCAGAACGAATAACAAATCCAGTAAATGTAAATTCCGGTAGAGGTTGGCACTGGTTATGTTGTAAAAGTAGATATTGTGCTTTTTTTCACACTATAGGGTCGAACAGACGAACAGACGGGTCACCTGATGATAAGTGACAACCTTCGTCCATGGACACTTGAAACTCAACTGGGGATGCGGGCAGGGGAAAGAAGAGAGGAGGAGTTAGGAAAGAGAAGAGTGGCGATAGGGAAGAGGAAAGGGGAGAGGGGGAGTTGGGCCTCCGAAAACTTCACTCATTTCGGGGAAATGCAACACAAGCGTTACTTCACAACCGGTTTTAAAACCGGATTTACCACTCTTAAAGCGACCTTTATAAAGGAACAAGCCGTAAACCGCAGTCCTTTCTGGTCACTGCTTCGCCTCCTAAGGGTCGCAGCGTCAGATTTTATAGCCTATATCATAACAAAACAAATACTCTATCCACTACAAAAATAATCATTTAAATCAGACTGACAGTTTCAAAGACTAGCCTGTTCAACCTGTTGACCGCCAAGGACGTCAAATGAAAACGTTTTTACTACGCCAACGACAAGGTACAAATAGGGCTAAGAAATCAGACTGTTATATTATCTATCAGACAGTATGTATACAGCCATACAGTGCGAGATTGACGGCAATAGATAATAATATAACGTTAGTGGGACCACTTTTTTTTTGTACACCCCTCCCCCCTCGGGGATACAGACGTTATTTTAAACACATACTCTCACAGATACGTATACAATGTATGTAAATATTACTCATGAGTCATATTTCATGTAAACAAATGGACGGGTCACCTGATAAGAAGTGACTACAGTCGCCCGTAAACATCTGCAACTCAAAATTCGGAAATGTATTGGCGGCCTATGGATAGAAGTACACTCCATGCTTGAATGTTTGAAGGTTATCAATCAGGAACTAAGGCAGTTATTAATAGATAATACAATTTCCACATTATTTGATATTAGCTGTTAAGTGATAATCAATATCCTATATATTGTATCTATAAGTAAAATCTAAAAATAGTTAGATAACTGTTAATTAAAATTTACTGTAAAAGTAAGTAAGTATTACAATATTACAGTGTAGTACTTCGATGTAATATTTTTGGATATACATATTATTACTATTAAAGTGTGATCTGTATTTAGTTTTGTGCTCTGAATACTGCAAAACCTAAGTTTTAAAATTCCTCAGAGAACTTTTTATCCGACTGCGAAGATAGTTTTTTTATTTTTTTATTTCTTACATACCTCGGTCTTTACAGGGATTCCCGTAGCAACATTATTTATTATTACATATTACATTATGGTACCTGGACCGGATTTTTTAGGTAAATCGTGAAAAAGAACGAAAAAAAAAAGTCAAAATAATCATCAGGACTCGAACCGGGGTATTCTGGTGACGGGACCGCCCTATTTCCCACCTGACCCTTGTAGAGGGTAGCGAAATTTACCTTTGTATTCTAATGTTATTGTAGCAGTTTTTCATTGCCTGAAACACGGATAAAACGACCTTTTCTAAAAATGAAACCTAGCTAGATCGATTTATAGGCCCCGAAATCCCCTGCATACAAAATTTCATGAATATCGTTGGAGCCGTTTCCGAAATTCAGATTATATATATACAAGAATTTCTCGTTTAAGGATATAAGATTAAGACACCTTAGTATCATATTATATATAGCGGTTTAGGTGGTCACCTCGCCACCATGCTGCGGCACCGAGTGTTGTGGGTTCGATTGTTTGTGTCCATTGTATGAGTGTTTGTAAACTCCCCCGCGGAACAGAAATTAATCCTTTTGATAAAAAAAAGAAAAAATGGTTCAATAATACCATTGTACATAATAATTTTATAATTTACATTTATAATTACATTTAAACAATAATATTAATTTAAATTTAAATAAACAACACAATAATATAAAAATAAATAATATTCATTTTGTTTATGCATGTATGTGTAGATGTATGAAGTTTGTTTGTGACGCCCTGGAGCCTAGACGCCGCGCCGGCTTGTTGGATTATGTCATGTAAGATATAATTGAACCGTCTTAATAGTGGGAGTCACATAGGGTTTGATTTTGGGGTAACATCAGGAAATGAAGAGAAAAAGTATATTTTTTTCTATGCGATAGGGTGCCCCCTAAATACAGACACAACTAAATACAGATCACACTTTAACGAGCAAACGGGTCACCTGATGTTAAGTGACTACCGCCGCCCATGGACACCCGCAACTCAAGAGTCACAAATGCGTTGCCGGCCTTTTAGGTAGGAGTGCTGCTATTCATTTTTATTTAAATATTAATATACATATTTTTTTAACAATTTAAGGAACGAATAAGTTACTTACATTCTTTTAACAAACTGGTCTTTTCTCTAGGGAGTAGCACATGGTAAAACTTATTGCAAACAGCCCTCAGGTCTCGCATCTGGAACACAATTATGAACACTTATTAGTTTCGTGATATGAAGTTATGAAAAATGCTACTAATAACGCAAAGAATATATGTAGTATATAGGATTTTTTTCTTCAAGTCGAATGGGACTTGACAAACAAACACCAGACACAATGAAAGGACGAACAACAAACACCCAAACTCAGAACAAACTATTCGTGTATCACTAAAATTTTTGACCCATGTGAGATCAATTCTTATAATTTAAGTCAAAGTTTTATTTTGTAGACATTTTTTTATGGGATAGAGGCAAACAATCAGACGAACACCAGATGGTAAGTGACTACCGCCGTCCATGGACACCCGAAACCCAAGAATCAGTGCGTTTCTGGCCTTTTAGGTATGAGTAAGCTCATTTATTGCAGGTTTGAAGGTCGTATCGCTCCGGAAATACGGCAGGCGACAATTTGATATGCCTGTTTGAAATCACTATTTTGTTATTTTATTCGTATGTTTCATTTCCATTTAATAGATACATATATAAAAGACAGAGTTCTTATGAATAATTCATGCCACGAAATATTACTTTGTACATCTTCCTATTTTTTAATATCTTGCTTTCTTGATGAATCTCTGTCCCGTTGAAATATCCATTTCAAAAGGGCGTTTCAAATTTCATTCAAAATTGGGCGAACACAGTTCGATTTTTCAATGTGAATGTGTGGCGCTAATTCACGCAGCCCACGCAGCTATGACAAGAGGCATCAAGAAATACAACATCCGCATACTGTCAGATAGTATGGCGGTACTAAGGGCCCTAATGGGCAACACCATGAACTCCGGTCTCATCTATGAATGCCACCAATCACTAGAACGCTTAGCCTCGGCGAACGGGGTAATTCTACAATGGATCAGGGGGCACAGCAACTCACTAGGTAACGATGCCGCCGACGAGCTAGCAAGGAAGGGATCCAAAACACCAGTGGCAGGCCCTACCACACTCCTGCCACTACCCTTCAACCTTTATCGCTCCTGGGTAAGGCAAAGGACTCGAGAAGCACACAATAGCAGATGGATGAACACACCTGGCTGCAGGCAATCCAAACTGGTATTAACTGAATTATCACCACGTTTATCGCGTAGACTCATCAGTCTTCACAGAACGGACATCCGAATAGTGGTCGGTAGCATTACAGGTCATTTGGCTCTGAACCGACACCTATTCGTCATTAACGCGACCGATAGCCCCCTATGCAGGGGTTGTCTAAGCGCGGAGGAAACGGCCGCCCACGTCATCCTGGAATGCGAGGGCGTGGCTGCACAACGGGCAGAAATCCTCGCAGGCGCGAGGACGCTCCTAGAAGCCTGTGAACGCCCCAGGAGGCTTCTGCGCTTCTGGAAGGAGCTAGGCTGGCTCAACTAGTCAGCCTCCTGAACGCATAATGGACCGATCATGAGTCTAAATGCGGAAACTGAGCCCTTGACCATTACCATTCCATTTCAAAAGATAAATGTTATTCTATTCATAGGCGTTTGAATGTACTAAGAGACCTCTTAGTAATGTTAATGAATATATGCACATATAGTTCTCAAATAAGTACTGTACACACAAACTTATAGCATATGGTAATATCATTCTAGACTGTTTTACTCAAAACTGCAATAAAAGCTGTGCTGGTTCACAAATTAGTCTACAATCTATTTGTATTAAATGTATGAAACACCAAATTAAATAGAATTTAACAGTGATAAAGCCATGCTTAGGCACGGAGACGGTTCTACCGGTGTGATACCACAGTCTCACAGAAAACCAGTTGTGAAGCAATACTTCATTGCATTTCCCAGAAATTAGTGAGGTTTCCGAGGCCCAACTCCCCCTCTCCTGTCTCCTCACCCTTGTCCCATTTTATCTTTACCCATATCCTTATCCCTCTCTCTTCTTTCCCCTACCCACATCTCACCCTCAAAGGCGGGCAGCGCACTTATGACTCTCGAGTTGCAGGTGTCCATTGATGGCGGTTGTCAGTTACCATGAGGTGAACCATCTGTTCGCCTGTCCCCATTAAATATAAAAAAATATATAAAAAAATTATCACGTCTTATATTTTTAGTACTTATTGCTATATGTCATATCACAATGCAACTATTGTATATCTAAATAGTAACTTTAAATCTCTATATTATAATATCACACTAGTCATGCATAATATTTGATATTATATATTAGTTAATTAAAAAGTTTCATGCTGACTAAGGACAATTGTTTGTAAAGCTATTCAATAAATAGTCATTACAGTACCATAGCATCAGTACATATGTATATGAGAATAAAATATTAGTTTTTAAAGTATTGAAGACAGAGTACTACTGCGATTAAGTTGAAGCTACTGGGCTATGAAGTACACCTTAGTATAGTTGTCTATGGTACATAGCATATTGTCATTATTACCACAAATGAATTCCTATTCTACAGAAATACATATGTGAGACTTAAGACTAAAAATACTTTAGTAGTAGTAGACGCTGCTATTGCATGTCGGCTGCATAATGTCCTATTTTAAACTGGAGTTCAATTATAACAAGTTTTAAATTTGTTGTCTCATACATATATATTATATATAGTATGGCTTACAAATGTCTCCTTGATGGGTTCATCAAGTGTATTAAATTCCATACTGTCCCCTGAAGGCACACCTCTTGTTGGTATGTTCATTTCACCTTCTACAACTCCCACATCACCAGCTGGATACATCTAAAATAGTTTAAATAGTAATAAAATAAGTACTCAAAGCTGGACAGCATTCATTATATTAACGAATATGCATTGTTTAGTTGTATATTAAACGTTTTTTTAGTTGATAAGATAATAGTATGTATGAAAATTTTAATGACACAAACATTATATGCAAGTAAGTAAGATAGCTGCAAGAGTTTATTTATTTTATTGTAGATCATTAGTATAAATAAATGATCTTATAAGTGTGTAACAATTATAATTTAATGAGAATTGAGCCTTCATTGGTGGAATTGATCATTATTATTTTGTTTAAATATTGGGTGTGACATATAAAGATAAGCGTTACTTACATCGTATTTTGTATCAAAAGAAGTCATATTGTATTACACCGCTACACTTTTTTATTGTAATTAAAACTTGGATAAAATAAATAAACTCCAACACATCACACTCTGTCAAATACACAAAGATGCAGAAGAATCATAGAGTAATATAGGAGTTATCAGATTCAGTGACATTTTTAATCAGTACTTGCCACATTGCATAAAAAATATACAGATTTTTATGAATAATATTCTAAATGAAGAAAATCTAGTTAATAAATTTTCGAATATAGTAGGTTTGATATTTAAATTTATATATAAATAAAAATTACAGTAAATGGGTCTGAAAAGCTATGTTCCAGTTCGGGTTAAATTGTGAATTAACAATAAAAAAAAAGAAAATGTCAACAAAGATCACGAATTCACAAAGGTCAATAACGGTTTCCGCATAGATTATACACAAATATTGGAAGGTTTCCGAAATGGGATGCTTTAAATTCCCTTATTTATAATGTTTAGTATCTACTTGCGTAAAATTAATTATCATCATAATACAATTATTTAAGTTTCATTTGTTAATGTTAGTTTTGTGATATGAAAGTTACTGTTAAGAGTAAGTCTTTCCTATCTTTTCACATGTGTTTATTTACATTTTAAGCAAATGAATAATACTAATTGGAATTCCGAAGGTTGGACTGGCGTAGCGACTTGGCGTTGGGTAGCTAATGACGATAACTGTGGCATTTGTCGCATGCCCTTCGACAGCTGTTGCCCAGACTGCAAATTACCTGGAGACGATTGCCCATTAGTGTGGGGAGCCTGCTCCCATTGTTTCCACATCCACTGTATCGTCAAGTGGCTCCATTCTCAACCTCAACAGCAGTGCCCTATGTGCAGACAAGACTGGAAGTTCAATAACAAGTAAAGTACGTATTTTTCTTTGAGTTTGAGTATGTTACACTGAGATCTTGTTTCGTAATCACTGTCTATTGTTTTTTGGTATTATTTAATAGAGCTTTGTCTTGCAGCATTTTTATATTCACACTCACACTTAAATTTTATAGTTAATTTAAAACAATGTGTTATAATATTTATCTTGTTAATATATATCACATTGCAATTGTTTGTATCAGTAGCAAAACAAAAGGTGTCCTAATATTGTGAGATTCCATTAGAAGATTTCCATAGAGATTTGAGGTTTATATTCACGAACTTGAAAAAATAGCTATATATGACACTCACTGTCCACATACACAATAACAAATACAATGCAACCTTAATATAACATACCTCAATATAATGACTTCCTTGATTTAACAAATTCTTCGTAATCCCCTTGAATTGTCCATAAGAGTCAATGTAAAATATACCTTTACATTGCAAATTTTTTTTTGCAAACAATCTCTTTAGAACAAATTTTCAACTATCAAAAGAGGGTGAAAATACCTCTAATTACCTAATTTTGTCAACCCAAAACCTTTATTTAACATTCCCACCAATATGACCCTTACTCCCATAGTATTTTTATCCCATATTCTTTGTTTGATACCCAACGTGTGCAATAAAGAGTATTTATCTATCTTTGTGATTCAGTCGCTACCTTAAGTTGATAAAAATGTGTTATTATTTATTAGTAGAAGTTGTTCGCTATAATAAGATGAGTTTGTAATGTTGAAGTGAATAAAACTATTTTTTTACCTTTTTATTACAAGTTCTAGACTAACCTAACCTCAGTTTAACAAATTACTTAATATAACGAATATTTACTTGTTCCCTTCCAATTTGTTATTTCGATGTTGTCACTGTATATTTAAAAAAATATTGACTGGTTGGCTTAGTGGTTAGTAATACCAACTGCTAAACTGAAAAGGTTTCTATTCCCACTCAGAACAAATCATTGTTTGATGAACATGATCGTTTTGTTCTGTGTTTAGTCTGGGTGTTATTTATCTATAAAATGTACGTATTTTGTTTCAAAATCTATAATTGTGTATACCAGTAGTCTGGTACCATAATACATTGATAATCAGACTTCCATATGAAAGATGTCTTAAGTTAATGGGTATATTAACTCCTGGCATCTGTAGAAAAACAATATGCTATTCAAAATCATCACAATCACAACAGAAAATAGTGGTCTAAAAAATTAAGAAGTTTTTTAAAAACTTGTTCTAATCATGCAGGGCTTAGCTGTTTTTTAAACGGTTTTATTTTAATTTATACTATTAACTTACTGACCCAGCACACTTTATATTGCTTTGCATTGTTCACATCATAATGTTTTGTTTTAAATACTTTTTTATTATATTTTTTTAGTTTTTTAACAGTTATTCTGATATTTGTGGTTGAAAAAATCAAACAAATCAAAAATCACAGAAATTGGCTCAGCCATTCTCAAGTTACAAATGGTGAAAATAACCCAAGTTTTTTTTATACATATATTAAGAATATTATTCACAGATATGTTTTGTTTTTTATTTGAAACCCCATACTTACTGTCTGCTGGACAAGTAATAACTCTTTGCTTTTGCAAGTTATCTTTGCCCCAGCCCTAGTTTACAATGCTCTTAGTAACAAAGAGTCTTTCTTTATTTTTCTTCTTCAATATTATGAATCTCAATTGTCTCAATACTCATTTATGATAATGGCACGTACATATATGATTTATTTTTTAATTTTTTGTCTTATTTGTTTTGCTTTAACTACTGCACTTGTCATACATGATGCCTACAGTATTAATAAAAGTACTTAGGATAATTTTTATTCAGAAAATATCTATATCTGAGGGTTATTCAAAATAATGTTTATGGGATCAATGGTTTGGACCTTAAAATGCTATTGACACTCTTGCATTATTTGACCTTCAAGTACATACATTGACATTCTAAATTACAAGAAATAAAAGCCTATTAAAAAGTATACATTATGTTTTACTTACCATTCCCTGCAGTTTCCTTCAGTTTCTATGCATTAATGGTCAATGCACTACTTCTAAAGGTTATTATTTGATGTTTTAAAGCCTATATTATTTCTCAATAAATACTCTATAAGACAGATCAATCAGACCTGTACTACCAGAGATTATATGACTGGCTGTTCTAATGGTTTTGATCCTGACTTTTTTCTTTTGCTTTAAAAGACAACTCCAACATTAAAACCTATCCAGAGAGGGACTTAACACACATACAAGCAACAAAGACAAAGAATACTCAGACTCAAGTCTATTGTAAATCACACAACTTTTGTCCCGTGATGGAATAATAACTTAATACATCTCTCACACGGCCCTATGATCCCAAATTAAGTAGAGCTTGTACTATTGTAATCAGACTGTTTATATATTACACAACTACTACAATACTACTACAAACATTCTTATATACTAAAATGAATACATATAAATTACACTCAGCCTTAAAAAAAAACATAAATTACATTCAGAAACAGAACATATGATCATGCTCATCACACAAATATTTATCCTGGGTGGGAATCGAACCCACGATCTCTGGCTCAGCAGTGAGGATCACTAACCGCTAGACAAGCAGTCCTATTAAGCCATAATTAATGCATCCTATTAAGTCTTCAATAATAAGGTAAACATGTTAAAGTCATAAATATCCATGTATATAAAAACTACAAGTTTTTATATACAAATATCACTACAAACTATTATAAAGTGGATTGTTACGTGTATCGTGAAAGTGAGCGCATTCTTTGTTTTATTATATTCTTTTTGAATTTTTTATCTCGTATTGCATTATGTAATGAAAATGTAATTATTTTAAATGAACTGTTGTACCTGTTTTTAATAATTTACAGGTTTTGAATTTTAATTAGAATAAATCCTTCAAACTACGTAATGAGAGACTGATCTATTAAAATACTGGTCCTTGACTTCTAGTCAGTTTTATAGTTTGATAAAAATGGATACATACATACACTCACTTGTATCCCTGAAGGGGTAGGCAAAGGTTTACCGGTACCCTCACTCACTCGGTTTTATTACTCCGGTTGAGCTGGCCCGTTCGTGCCTAAGCATGGCTCTCCCACTGTAAACGGCATTTCTAAACCATTCATACGATTGTGATGAATCTCAACCCTGTCCATGAACACTGGCAACTTAAGAGTCGCAACTTACCCCACTTTTTAGGGTGGGATAGGGATTTACCCCTTAGGGGAAGGGGAGAGGGAGGCTTGGGCCTCCAGTAAACTCACTCGATGAAACGCAACGCAAGCATTCCTAAACAACTGTTTTTCTGTGAAACCGTTGTATTACTCCGGTCGAGCAGGCTTATACGTGCCCTTAGCATGGCTCTTCCACGTAAAAAAAGAATAGCCGTAGATATTATAAACAGTTAAACCTATTTATACTATATTGTATAATAAAGAGTAAATTCTTCGCACCCCTATCTATATTAATAAAGTCGATGATTTTTTTGTTTGTTATGCGCTAATCTCTGGAACACTTCCACCACTATGCGCGTCTCCATAAGCTTTTTGCCTCGCACAACCAGCATGTAGAACATATTGTCCCCTGCCGTACTTCCGAACCGATACGACCTTCAAACCTTCAAGAAAATAGCGTACTCCTACCTAAAATACCTTCAATGCACTTGTGACTCTTAAGTTGCACTTGTGACTCTTAAGATGTCCATGAGGGGCGGTAGTCACTTACCATCAGGGGACCCGTCTGCTCGTTTTCCCCCTATCACGTAAAAAAAAACTATCAGTCAGACTTGAATTATTCTTGTATTTGATCGAGTATTAATTGAGGAATAATATAGGCTATGAAACATCACGCTGCTACCCTAAGGAGCGGGGCAGTGAGCATAAACGCAGGGGAAACTGTGGGGAAGGGCTAGAGACGCGAGCCCGACTAACCCCTTCAACTCAACAACTGACAAAGAATACTGTGTAACATTTACATTGCCATAAAACAATAGGTCAGAGAGTGCTTTCGAAATCACCAACAATAGCCATGTCGTGTGCGCTGCGGACCGGTAGCCATTATTGCACGAATTCGTTCTCATAGTAAACAATCACTTTTACATTATTTAAAAGTGCGGGTCAAGTCATTGTCTTTCTGTGCTGACTGCATAAAATACTAACACGCAATAAATACGTACTGCAAAGGTACGGAGCTAAGTTATCATCAAGTAGCCTGAATCGTAGTATCCGAGGTGCTACGTTATTGTGTATGACGGTCTAGAATCACTGACGGTGATCGTACGACGCACGTACAGTCACCGGCATCCGGCCCGGCAGTCAGTGCCGCGCGCTCGCGGGGACGGACGTATCGGCAGCGCGCATGGAGCGTTCTCGTGTGTGATTTACGCGGTGCTAGTGTTGACGCGCTCTTTGTACTATAGCACGTATATTATAGTATCGTACGAGTGACGCTGCGTTTAAGCATGTTAATGGTACAAACTAACTCGCAACCGATGAAGAACAGCAAGATCAAAGGACCACCTCCTGTACCTCCGCGGCCTAATCAGAGCGTGGTGGCGGAGGCGCTGGCAAAAACAAGGAAGGCTGTTGCGGATTCGAAGGCTAGTTTTACAAAGAATCGAACCTTTTCCAAGCAAGAAAATAGTTACACAAAAGCTAAAACTTTGGATAGAGGTAATAATGTGAGTGCGTCAACAGTGTCCCCGAAACAAAATGGTTTGGCACGGGTTAAATCCTTTATCAGAGATGTGATCAGTGATCGAAGCTCTTCGTCAGACGAAAAAAAATCAAGTGGTCAAAACTCTAGAAGAAGTTCCAGCGATAGTAATTCTATCCCGACACCAAGCTCAAATAAAAAATCAAATGAATCCCTTAATTCAAAAGCTGTCAAAACATGTAGACAGATACTAGTAAGGTCGCTTTCAACGTCAAATAAATTAGATCAAGACGCAAAATGTAAAGTCACAAAGTCTTCTAGTTTTGCCGAGAAGACGCTACCTTTAAGAAAAGCACCTCCTCCACCATTATCACCAAAACCTAAGTTAAAACCAATTAAGCCTTTGCCTGTAAATAATTCGCCTACATCTAGAAGTCCGGTAGAGCGCTCAAATTTAGCCCAAAGTCCTTTAAATGTTTCACACACAAGTAAGATGTCCCCAGAAATCAGTCCATATTCGTCCCCTGTAGATGCGAAGCCACATAGTCCAGTGTTAGAAGCGCCGTATGCCTCTATAGCGGAAGCCCAAGACTTCGATGACAGATTACGGAATAATCCATCTAAAATCCCAAAACGTATCGAAACACAACAGGAAGCAACAGCTATAACAGAGCCAGTCAACATGAAGGTGGAAGAAAATGTAAATATTAATAATAATTCATTAGAGAGAAAAACATCGCGTGTAACAGAAATGTTAATTTCGGAGATACTTGCCGGTAGAAATAATAATAATAAAGACGAGGCAAACACAGTCATCGACAAAGGTAAAGATTCTGAGAAGATGCCTAATGGCAACGATCCATCGGAAATAGACATGGATAGAATGAAGGATATGAACAACCACGAAATGTTGATATATGAATTGCAGACTATGCGCTCTCAGTCTAACGTTGCAGAATGTTTAGAGACTCCTGAATATAGAGACACAAATGGCCACTGTGAATCTGAGGACTCCGAACAAAACTATGCTAGGTCCTCAGTCACTAGCGGAAACACGGATTGCGGGAACACGGATGACGGAAACACTGACGATCAGGCTTACGCGTACATACTCGATGATGACCTTAAGTCTAGGTGGGTCGGAATAATTAATCATTTAATATTTATATCGTATACGTAAATCAGTAAAAGGAACGTCACTTCCGTGATTTCAATACGTTTAACTAAGGTTTTGTTTTAAGTAAAACTGGTTTTGTTCGATAGAGTCGCGAATACAACTAGCAATTTGTAGGTCATCATAATTGCATTTGTGGTATTTATGATGGCGATATGTTTAAATAACCTTCATACTTTGTACTCAATTAGATTGTCAAATACGGAGTTGTATATAATTTTTGATTTTTTTGGCAACAGACTTCGTAAGCAGTTTCGCGCTATCAGCACCATGTCTCTTCAAGGAATGCCACCTTTACCGAAAAGCTTAAGCGGCTTTGCAGAAGATGAGCCTGACCTTGAAGAGTCACCCTCACCACCTACGGACAAACCTCCAACAGATTTGGATTCACAACTAACTTATTTGAAGAAAGAAATGGTAAGTTTACATTTTTTTATACTCAATTCTTAAGTCACTTTGTTATAAATGTAGTACTACTAACTTAGTTTCTCAATATTAAGCAAACGAGAATAGCTGTAACCAGTTATGACTATTTCTGAAGAATTGTGTCATTTTATCTATCGGTTGCGCTACCTAATAATTAACCATTTAATTATCGATGACGCCCATAACATCATTGAACATAATAATAAGTTTAATACCCTCTATAATAATTAAACGGTTTCTTAAAAGGGACGTAAATGTACTAAAACCGTAATTTTATTTATTTATTTTATTAATGACGGTGTAAAATATACCTTTTCCGTAGTGGATATATGAAAATTCTTAGGCTTATTACGGATACTTGTTTAACGAGTTTAAAAACGTTTTATAGACAGAAACATTTCTTAATGATAGCAATTTTGTTGAAACTAAAAGACACCGAAAATAGAACTCCCCTATACAGCATAAAGTACAAACATGGTAAGGAATAAATAATATACACGCGAGCGCAGTTTAAAAAACAGATGTTGTTCATACATTTAGCCTTATCGCTTATTCCAACGCCTTTTAGGGAACGTGAATGGCATGTGCCCTGTTTGATTTATATTCGATTTGGCAACATTCGGAATTTGAAATTAAAAACATGTCTAATTGAAGTAGATTTTCAGATGTACCTACATATGTCATATGAACGTAACGTAAACGAAACTGTGTCAAATGGATTTATAGCCTAAATATAAAAAAAATATCAGTCACCTGTAATCAAAACAATTATTGCAGTATATAATTATTGTCATCAATTTATCTATAGATAATTTATTGTACTGAAGGTTATTGTACTGTTAAGTTATCGTGCCAGTATTACCTATACGATATAAGTTGCGCTGTATCATAATGGCTAAGGCCTCGAATTTGCGGTCAAGTGGTTGCGGGTTCGAAACCCACCCAGTGCGCTACCGCCGCCAACCCATTCCTAACACTTCTAATTTAGCTTAAAAAATAAATTCTGGTAATGTCTGACCCCCATAATTGACTGCCGATATGCGGCATTTATTTCGTTTCAGTGTTGCAATATACACACATAGATGCATCAAATATTTTTCTTTTATATCCAGTTACTTTGTTCTTTCATCCTAATACAATTAGGTATTTAGTAAATATTATATAGATTATTCATATCTTACCACTTCCTGGTTCTATAGATTCATAGCAATGCTTGGTTGATTAATTTATTATTACATATTGCCCAATATACATAAAAGTATATTTGAAATTGATGCCCGTTATACTAATTACTGTTATATAACAAAAGTAAAAACGTTGGTTCCAATAGTAATACTTACTTTAAATAATAATCCCCTTTAGAGAAAAACTTACGACTTAAAACATACAAATGTAACACCTGGTACTTGTAAGTCATAGATAAAACTAATAACACATTATCGCATTGTTGCACAGCTCGGTCATGACTCAAAAACTCGTAACATAGTTTTACTATCTTGCAATAAGTACCTCTTTATACATACATATAATGTCGTACAATACTAGCTTTAGATAGTCTTGACAATGAAATATTCTTTGCCCATAATGATTCTGGTTGCAGCTACGTCAAACATCTTGATATTAAACTCTGTATTGTTTTTCGTTCATCCTTTACTTTCCTATTCTGTGGTAATTGAGCCGACTAATGTGTGTAAGGACATGTTTGTAGTATTTATACTTTGATATTTAGTCATCATGACTTCAGATAAGTAGGTTGATGTCTAAAAGGTAAGCAGTATAAGAAAGAAATACAAATTACAACATATTCTTCAATATCGTATAATTAATCATACTTATCCGCCAAGAAAATATATTTTTAACGGCGTTCTTCCTGGACGGATATTTTGCCCGATGAGAATGTTGACAAAGTATCCTACACTGTATATATTCAATACATATGTATGTATATTCTAGAGTGTAGTCAAAACATCGAGTGTATACTTATAAACAAGTCGCGCTTTGTTGCCATGTAAATAAATACCTACCTTAATTGCTATTATTAATTCATTATGGCTATGGGTGTGTGGGTAGATTTTAATTAGTTATATAGGTGTTAAGTCTCGATTTACTTAAAGTATCATGATTGATGATGTAATGTTTTATAAAATATACCTACCTGCCAGTGTTAACATTTTTTTTTCAATTCTTAACTATTGATTTATAATGTGTATCTTAAATAATGTCTTATGAAATCATAATCATGTCCCACAAAGCACGATAAAATCCAAACTTATAGAAAACAATACATACTAAATGATAATCCGGTAATCTGTTTTCTTTTTAAGTTATTTACAACATTTTTTTTAGATGAGATTTTATTATTAAAGCAGTGAGTGTACCGTGACGTCGAATCCCCCTAGAAAAAGCTTACTTTGTTGATTTAAAATCAATTTCGGTCTAAAACTGACCTCAATATACAGACCAATTGGCAGTAGGCAAGGTGTCTTGTATTCATGTAGCCGGTGTATATAACTACTCTAATGGCAATTATCGTTCGTTCATAACACAGCCTTGACGACCTTGTAATCATTTTCATCCTACACTTTACATTCGCCTTGTTGTTTGCTTGCTTCCAGATTTAATAGATATTTGAAATCGCAATTATATGCACGTATAAGATTGTTTGGAAGTAGAAATGATTTCTTAGTTTACACGAAGTTTTAGAAAAAAGGAACCATTGGCGTTCCACCGAAGCCAAAGGAACCTCATTCCCTCGTAAACCAAAAAGGTTTTATCAAATACAATTCAATCAATAATTCAATCTTCAATTTTTCAATGCTTTATCTCTCAATGTCCTAAATTCTGGAGTAGCATCACTCATCACCATCCTCGATAAGTGGCTTATTGACAACCTTCCTAAACTTTGGAAATATTCTTCCCTCACTTTTAAGAACGGTGTAATTGATTGGCTATAAACAAAATACTAATGTTAGATAACTTTACACATTAAGCCTAACATAACTTTCTCTATTAAAAGCTATAAAATAGTAGTGAATGTTTTGAGTAGTGGCTGGCTACCTTGCTACACTGCGTAGGAATAGACGCGAGCCAACATCATACCCATTGTAACAAGATTTGATGATTTTGCTACCTTGGCGCAACTTTCTACCCTCGTTCCACACACGTTCATAATGTGGAATGACCTCCTGGCCACGTTTACCCACATGACGTAATTATGTTGATTTCCAAAGTCGGATTGAAAGGTTCTAATAGATAACTCAACCATTCTTGCCAACATCTTAGACTACAGTGTTCACCATGTAACAACGTATACATGCCACCTGACCTGTATTATGTTCTGTTTTAAACTCCACGCAAATGTCTGTCTGTCTGTGTGTGTGTGTCTGTCTGTCTGTCTATGGCTTCGTAGCTCTCAAACGGATTTACCGATGCGGTTTTTTTCATTTGAAAGCCAGTTTCCTTGCGGTGTTTCTTAGCTATGTTTAGTTAATATCGGTCCAGCAGTATAAGAGTATCAGCTCTTTTCCAAAATGATATAAGGCATTTTTGGCGTATGATTAGTCGGTTAATTGCTTCACGCGTGCCAGTATAATCGTTAAATGACAATGCCAATGCCTGATGCTGCAACCAGAATGGTCTCCAGAGAACCCAACTCTTCTAAAACTCGTCGCAGACTTATCGTATTTGGGTCAATAGATTAGTTTCAATGAGTGATGTCATCGTTATGTATTATACTAGCTTAGGTTTATAAATTTATTGTATTGCCCTATAGGTTTGTTCAATTTAAAAAGCTTAAAATAAAAATTAAATTGAAAATTTAAAAAAACCCCTATGCAAAAAATACTTATAGTTTAAAGAACAACGCTTAAAAAGTAAAAAAAATGATTGTCCTTTATCAGTCGTTTGTAACAAAATAAACAAATGTTTATCGAAATGTTAAATGAAAGATATTTAACAAGCCGTCTCTAAACAGTATATTCTCTTATGAAACTTAACAATAAACTATATACTCAATTTAAAGATATTTGTTTTGCAACATTCAGAAATATACCTAGATTTTTGTAGTGATTTAAAGTCGCGGCGGGTATCGCTAGTTCAGAATCGATATTGTCCACATACATGTATACCAGTGGAGCTCATGAGCGCCTCTGAGAACGCAATCAAAGTGGCAGCGTGCTGGACCAATTTGACAATCGATATTTAAAGTTTGTTACATAGTATGTAGTATTTTATTATACTATTGTACTTCAACTGCAAAATCAAATGCCAAAAATATGTAATGTAAACAAAGTAGTTACAAATGGCTCTAAATAGAGGAATGACATTGGGCATCAGGAACCCCGAAGAGCTACATACATCGATCTTATTCAGCTACAGAAAATAATATAGTACTTAAACATTAGCACTAACAGATTTGTAAAAATCCTTGATTTGTCTTTAGATTGTACTAGCTGTTACCCGCGACTTCGTCCGCGTGGTATTTTACAAAAACTTATTGTTCAGTTCGCAGAGTTTACGTTAACTTATTATTTCTGTAGTTAAGAAATACCTATACTAATTTTAATGAAATTCTTCTTTTAATCGAATATTATAAAATTTTAATTGGTTTTAATTTTTTTTGGTGAAGTCCTATTTTTTTTTCTAAATTAAAAGTAGCCTTAGTTACTCCTTGTTACAGTCCCGCCACAATCGGTCCAGCCATTACAGAGATTAGCCGGAACAGACAGACAGACAGACAAAAATTGTAAAAAATGTTGTTTTGGTATATGTACCGTGTATACATTCATATGCAATTAGTAAATTCGATTATTTTAATATTACAAACAGACACTCCAATTTTATTTATTTGTATAGATTTAGTCTGTCTGTGCGGTATCCTGGATCTGGACATTGCAAGCTAAATAAACATTTACAGATGTTCAACCTAAAGTTAGGTAAGAGGATCGAATGCCGATTCTATCAATATGCAAAAGAAACTGCGATTTATATTCTATGCTCTTGTGGTCCCCTAATGCGGTACCGTAGTATCTTTATGCCATCGCAGAAATTCAAACAATTACTGCTCACACGATGTAGATCTCAAAGCCATAAGTCAGTTCAGAGCAGTAAACTATAATGCGCACTCTTGATGCGCTACAAAAGATTAGGAATCTTCGAAGTGGTATCAGACACTCACAACCAATAGAGGTAATAGTCTGAGTAACTCCTGCTCCTGACAATTGAAAAATACCTGTAATTGGTTTATTTGAAATAAATTAAAGTAATATCTCTATAATCTGGAAAGACTCGCACAAAGAACGAATGAGATCGTTAGTTTACTTCTTAAAAACTAGGAACTACTAACAATCATTATTAAATTTCATATTCATGTAGTGTTATTATATTGAATAAAAACTAATCAAAGTTTATTCTAATAATAATATTTCCTGTTTCACGTTATCGATGTAGTTTTTGCGCTAAGTTTGATCGTTTCTCTAACGATCTATTACTTGATGTATGATGTAGGGGAAATTTTTATAATACAAATATGTAGTGGTAGGGAATATCTAAAAGTAAATAAGTAAAGATATCATGTAGAGAAAGCTCGCGATGCATGTAAGGATAGAAGCAAGCGGTTTGTTGTGTCTGCCTACCTCGATGGGAGAAAGGCGTGAACTTATGTATGTATCCTGCAATGTTTTTGATAGAATGACAAAAACACAGCCTGAGTATAGCTAGATATTTAAAGCTAGCTAGAGCTTTTAATATTTAGAATTACGATGAAAGAAATTAGACCCATGTAGTCAGAATTTCATGCCATATTTAGTATATGGTGTATACTATGTACTTTTTATTTATTTTTAATATTAATGTTTAAAAAATAAATAGTATTAGACATTATTATTTGTTTTACATATCTAACGAAAACGAAGACGTTCTTAGCAAACAAACACACTCATTAATACGTAATCCCTGTTTAGTTAATATCAAACATACATCAATGCGGTGAGAAAACGTAAATCGAATAAAATGAAATCGATTACGATTACATGAATGAAATCATCGATATCTTGTTTTTCGGCCAATGAATATTAATTTGTAGTGAATTAGAAACTTCAACCACCTACATCAAACTTTATATACAAGTTACGTAATGCTTTCATTGATATCAAAAAATGAATAACGGATGTTGGGGTTTGGACACTATCAAATAAATACAAACATAGTTCTTGATATGAGGAGCTACCGTTAATTTAAAATGTTTTTTTTTACATACAACACTGTAAAGGACACATTTGACATAACACAAGTCTTTCTAAGATATATATACATATATCCTAATTAAGCATAATGAAGAAGTGGAATCTTTCGTATAAACCAATACACCAAAAAATAAATCTACTCAAATTCCATTTAGCTGTTTACTAACACAAACTTACAAATGAACATACTAGTAGCATCATAACAGTATATCTGTATGTATCCGGTTTACAGCCAGGTTGTGTGTATGTCGTAATCTTGTTTGCATTTATATGAATCTCCGTATTACCATTTGCGTTGCGTAGGCGAGCACATGGCAAGACATGCTTCAAATTTTATTGCTTTCAAATATCTTCTATCACAGATAAATACTTATCATCTATGGAGAGGCCTGGCCTGTCTACATACTCCAAATTTTCCCATCTTATTCCCAAAAGTGCCCAAATGACGGCATTAGGCCTGCCCTCTGTTACATAAGTGGGACTAAATTATTATTGGCAAAATGTGGGCCTTAATTACGCCCCTGCATACCCCTTCGGGGATAAAGGCGAAAGTGTATGTACATATGTATGTATGAGAGGCTTGGAGGTTGGCCCTTTTATCTCCCTATACTGATTCCTCTCGATATTCAGGTTTATAATACCGTAATTTCTAAGAATCCTGAAGTAAGTGTAGCATTAGTACTATTAGAATAAAAACTTTCGTGAATTAGATTCATATTTATTTAAATATACGGTTGATACACTACTCACAGTACCGTCACGGCTGGACGACTTCTTCTTGAAAAAGGCCACCTGTAGAGAACGAAACTAGTCGGGCATCCCCGAAATACACACGTGCGTAAAACCGTATATTTAAATTAAGCGTTAGTACTCAATAAAACCCCAAATTGCACATAATGTTGAAATTGAGGATTCTTTGTGATATTAAATATTGAATCGATATCAGACTACTTCAAAACATTTCAATTAGGTGTTCTATAAAACATAGCAATATCTTTATGGACAAATTAATTCAATTTGGACAAAAATATTGGGCTGAGGTAGATGGATGAATGGAGTTGAATAAAAGACTGTATCGGTCCCTGAAAAGGCTATGTTGGGCATTGGACGTACCTTGAGTCTAGATAATGATAATATTCATTTTTAAACCGTCATCAATACTGACTTGTAAATTCGCATACATATTCTAACGAAGTAACCTTCATTATGCCTTAGTACGATAGCAGACAAACTTACAAGCACTGTCCATGCAGTTTGTGCACATGCACCGGCTTGGCACAACCGTTAAAACGTTGTAGGTCCTACTAACCAGAGAGTACCACGCCAGTAAATAAATGTTGAGATAAGCGATATTTTAAATCTTAATTTTAAATTTAAATCTTAAAAGAATCCAAGAATTTGGTAAAAATTGGTTCTTTATTATATGTATAATGTACAAATATGTACATGCTACTACTGACCACACTGGTAACTTATTGAGCTATAATTTATATTTAAAGTTTTAAATATAATATGCAAAACTTACACGTGATTCATGTTTGTGATTAATGATTAATGAAACATTAATAGTAATATTCACGTGTAATAATATTCTGAGTATATTTTTTAACGATTTTGAAGCTTCAAATCGAAACGAATTTTCAATTATTGCTGGTTTCATCGGTTTGTTTCTGTTTTAATTCCATTATTATTTTCCTTGTTACGACTATTTCAAGTATATAAGAATTGCTTCCTTTATTCATACTTAAACTATCAATTATAATCGGACTCTGACGTTAATATATATTTTTAGAATTCCTAAAATGCAGAATTAAATTAGTTATGATTTAAAACAGACAATTTAAACACAGTGAATTATCCGTCTGTAATGAGAATAGTATATAATTTGTAATATATTCTTAAAAATTTGCATTTTGTACCAGCAGATTCGATAATCGGTTTCCAGTCTAATTACACCACGGGGTGTCCTTAGATCCATTATATGGATTCATATGGCTTATCCAACAGGAAGGCATGTTCCACTCTTGCTCGGAAGCCTTAAAAGGCAGTACTTTGTAATATAATTTACAACATGAATCAGAACATAATTTATGTACATTAGAAAGGTTGTTATACCGCTTATTTTAGACATATATTACGAAAGCTTGTTATCTGGACGTCGGATGAGACAGCGATGGCTTTCTGTCTTTTGTATAAAGGCATGTCTCCCACGCATTTGTTTTTAACGCCCCCATACACAGTTAAATGTGCTTTTACTTCAAAAGTTACGGTGTGCAGTGATGGTTCGGCCTGTTGAGTTGACAGAGAAATTGGAAGGGGAGACGTTTATAGATAAAAACGATTTTATAACTTTTTAATTCAGTCGTCGTTCAACTTACAACTGATTAATACTGAATTATTTTGGGAATTGAATTTAATGTTTAATAAAGCTTACGCCTGATGCTTGATACTTTGGAAAGGATGCACGACGTAGTTTGGCTTCGTTACTCATTTAATATTTTCGTAAAGGGCAATGTGAGAAGCGTGAGTGAAGAAATCACTAAAAATCATATCTATGACGATATGAGAGTAGAGACGACGTGGAGCTTAATGTAAAAAGCTAAGTTTAAGTATAATAAATAATTGGGGTACTTCTCTATCTAATAATACTTAAGAACTAGATAATACCTTAATATACATATATTGTCCCGTACATTCGACTGCACGGATGGCGTAGCGGTTTAAGTGGTCAGGCGCCACTATGCTGCCGCGCCGAGTGTTTTGGGTTCGATCCCCGCACGCGACAACACTTTGTGTAATCCTCAAATTCTTGTTGGGTCTGGGTGTTCTTTGTGCCCGTTATTTGAATGTTAGTGAAGTACCCCGCGACACAGGAATTAATCCTAGTGCAGGAGGTGTCTTCAAAAATGAAGAAAAAAAATTGCAATCAAATTTAAATGGTTTCGAAAATGTAAAAATGTCTATTGTTATTAAAAATTATGTACTCGTAAGCGCCTGCAGAATGCCACTACGATTGACGTCAATTGTTCGATATAGTAATTAACCCTCCACCCGTATTGTGTCGAGGCGCATCCGCGTTGGCAAAGAGCTCTAGGAGCCCAGGATGTTAACCCCTACCACGAGAATAAACCGATAAATGACAGGGCTATTATAGGATCATGTGTGTCGCTACGCGGCAGAAAACTCTTTTGTTGATGATGGCAAACATCTTATTTCTTCTCTACTGATTACGATATATGGTAGACCGAGTATATTAGTTTGAAATGGGTACAAACCAGCAATAAATGCGTCAACTACAGTAATCAAATACGCCTGGTCAAGCTAAAGGCTGACCTAAATACCTCTTTGTAAAATTTTATGATTCCTATCAAAAGATTATGTTTTGGAAGCAAAAATTTCACAAGCTTACACTATACATAAACATATGTTCTTTACATAGCTCAGGTCTAATTAATTTCATGAAATGTTTTTAAAACTGTATTATTTTGTTATATAAATCCTTTACTTTTTTTTGTTGAATACTAAAGTTTTGTATATACACATATACTGTCATGCCTATACCCCGAAATGGTGGGCACAGGCATCGGTAGAGTAATTTACCAGAAATGCTTCCTTTTTTATAAACTATTATTAGTTCTATTTGTACTATACTAATAATTGGTAAACTTAAAGGAAACTATTTATGCAAAAGAGGTCAACACGCGCGATATATTAACAAGTAGTAAGAGACATACTATAATGAGACTGTCATGTTGGCCTGGAGGGAGAGCACGTGCTGGTATTTTTAGCCCGAGCACGACACCCGGGGGTTACATCACAACTGTAACCGGATTACTTCAAAACTTATCAAATCGTGCATTCGTCACTCGCATTACTCTCGATGTGCAACAATGCTTTGGAAAATGAGTTCCATTTCCGAAAGCAAAGAACCCTTTTAATATATGGTTCTATGAATATTTAAATATATTTTTCACTATTTGAAGTCGAATTATTTGTTTAATTAATGACTACTACTATATATATGTATGCCTTGTATCTTATACGTACATAACATACATACGTGTCCCGAAACGAAAGGCAGAAAGAGGTCTCTTTAGAGGGCCCGAACTTTCCGAGCCGAGTTCGAGTTATAGGTATGCGACCCGGACCTCCTGGAGCTTAAACTCCTCAATCCATCTGTAGAAGCAATATCTATTTTCCTGCCTTGCATTCTCCTCCCTTACCTGTCAATATACTATAAATTTTCCCATATAATTTCCAAAAGTGCCCAGAAGTCGGCAATAAGCTTGCCGCGGCGCTATTACGTAAATGGAACTGCATTATAATCGACGATATATGTATGTGTGTAAGTCTGTTGATACTACCAAAGCTGTAATAAATAAATGAAGAATTTAATCTCCCACCACATCTATTTAGGGGTGTTTACTGTAGAGGGCACTTGTTGACGTATCAGAAAAAAAAGCTGCATTGAGACATGTGTAAAGTAGTTTCGCAATAGAGCTATAGACACCGGGGACAGGGAGATAGATAGCACTGGTTTCACATGAACCAAATATTCTTCCTTCAATGAAACAAAGACAAATGGACCCGCTAATACACAATGTTATCTCAGTTGCACTTGTGTGGATGAGGATTTCTTCATATCCTAAACATCATAAAGCCTTTATCTTAGGAGGCATCTTAAAAGATACGGTTGCTTACTGTTTCTTTGCCATAGAAAATTCTAAATTTGAAGTTCCAAATGAGAAGACTCTTGTCAAATCCAAACAAATCCATCTTTCATCAAATATATCAAAGGCTTTACACAAGTTCCGTACGAGTTACGATAAATTCAAGCGGCGTATACTATGTGTCCCCCAGGGAGTACAAGACCTTAATAAGCGTAATAAACCTCAATGACGCAGTAGAAGATGACGTCATAAAATGTCCCTCGCCTTTATTAGGTGTTTTATGTACTCACAATTTCTCATAAAGACATTCTCATATATTCATTGCCATGACCACTTAAATTTAGCTTAGCAATCTTTTTCCAATTGCTTTGTTTATTCATATGCCACTTGCCTTTGTAGAATGCACGACAATGACAGGGTTTTATTATTACTTTGCACAGATTGGTGCAATTCTAGTAGCTCTTTTTCCAAAATAATATGAACTGACGGTCCCCCAGTTTCACCTGCGTTTGTGATCGCTGCTTTGTTCCCCAAGGTCGTAGCTTCGTCGAATCTACCTAGGTCGCAGTTTCGTCGAGTCTAGCTAGGTTGCAATTTCGTCGAGTCTAGCTAGGTCTTAGTTCGTTATTCCTAAATAAATACGCAATCCAACACACAAATCATTTTTTGAATCTTTTTTTTTAAACTCTGCACTAGGATTAGTTCCTGTGTCGCGGGAGAATTTACAAACATTCAAACAACGTACACAAAGAACACCCAGACTCAGAACAACAATTTGTAAATTACACAAAGTGTTATCCCATAGGGGGATCGAACCCACAACACTAAGCGCGGAGCGTGGTGGCGAGGTGACCACTGAAACCGCTTCGCCATTGTCGTGCTTATTGATTTCAGCGATTAGCTCTTTTGAAAAAAACAAAATCTCTTTAGCTTTCTTATTTTTTTACTTATTAGCTTAGGTGTTTGTCTTCCAACTCACGAGAATAAATAATAATATTACATTGTTGTTATAAGAAAAAAGTAGTGGCCTCCGACAGATTGTATACAAAACTTGTAATTTCATTCAAATACATAGCTATAAATCTTTATAATATTTTATGTATAAAATTTTATATTTTATGTATCGTTATAATATTTTTCTATAATTACATATACGCTATTATAACATGATGGTAACGGTTGACGATTCGCTTTGGAATAATCTATGACTTGATAAACGCAAGAGTACATTCAGAATGTCCTCTAAATTTCATCTATAAATAATAAAGTCAACGAAGCATTAGGCAAAACAAACATTTTTATGCAGAAGACAGGATCCGTTTGCTTACGTTCTTTATATCATTCGATTTATTATGTCACAAACATCTAAGAGATAAAGCTATTCTGTATTTCAAACATTATAAATTAGTATCTTCAATTGTGTATAAATCAAAATAAAAACTATCTAGTACGATGACATTAGTCAATATAAATCTCAACCACTGATTGAACCGAATTGGCTAATAGGAGCCGTGCATTATAGAATGCATCATAAAAAAACCATGTCAACCATTGGCGGTAGACCACGGGCAGATGAATGAGAGTCCGTCGACCTCAAAGCATCAGTGACATAATGGCTCGCGATTGGATTACTGACAACTTAACAAGTCATCAATTGCCGTGAGCTGTCTCCTGACACTGCCTCGATATATACACTAATAACTACGTACCTAATTGGATTCTCCAGTATTGTTAAGTGAGTTTTGACCATGGTGACATTATTTAGCCAACGGTTTTCAACGTTTTCGTGACAACAGAATTTTTATGTAATCCAGTATTTCATGTCCACTTTCGACTTCAACCATATTAAAAGATATTATAAGAAATATTTGCTTTTTCTTATATAACATGTAGATTATCGACTGCTGCTTCTGTTATATTTAAATATACTTATGCTTGATTTGTTCGCACCATACGGCGTTTTCGGAATCTGAGTGCATCGTTCACACCTGCATTTAAAGTGAGCTTGTGTTTCTTTGCTTCATTAGCAAGTTACTGAGCTCGCATGTCTTTATAATTATAAAGCATACCTTCTTTTGTTTACTTTGTCTGATCCTTCTTAGCCTTATCATTTCTTAAGAATGAGGAGCTTAAATGACTTTATTAAAAACACAGCATTGTATTTACTTTACTTATACAACGTTTTCACACACACATTGCGTTTTTATTTGTGTCGATTTTTACTTAAGTGAAAGTTTGATTATTACTTCTTAATTATGGCTACATAATATTTCATGTCATTCAAATAATACACAAGAGTATTGCTTCTGTTGTCCACATTCTTAAAGAGAAACTTGTTGAATTTCGAAAAGTAAATAGATTATATTTTTACAGCTATGTTACATGATTGCTTTTGTGATAAAGTGTATCACAGAGCGTTGACCATTTCGATACCAATTCTATTTATAAAAAAACTAATACATACTTGTACTTTCTTTTTGCATGAAAATATATTCATATTTATTAGAGAATGCTGGTATCAGTTTTTTGTACGAGTATTGAGTATCATATCAAATTAGGCAGTAACCCTTAATCGATGTGTTAAGCTTCGTTTTAGGGCCCTTCAAAACTGGAGGACTTTGTGTCGTTTGAAAAGTGCTTCAGTATAAAGTGATAATTCACAGCTGATTTTATGAATTGGTGCATCTGTGTGTAGCGCATGCGCAGCGCAATGAAGTGTGTCGGTTGCGCATCACGGCAACCGGACAACCGACTCACGCGCACGCTCCAGAGTACTTTCACATGTCATATTTGTGCGTGTTAATTTCACCTACATTTGGAAGACTACGCATTTCATAAGAATAATTGTTAGAGTAACAAAGTTTCTCGTTAAAAAAACATTTTAAAATTGTTTTCTTAACGGTAGCAATTTTTAACATCATCTTTATTGCATTACGATGCAGACTTTTGTATTTACTAAAAAAAAGTTTGTTAATAGACATCATTAGCGTTTGCACTGTAAAATATTTCATTATGGTTCAACGGCACTGTGTTTCTAGGTTAATGAATTTAATGCTATGCACGGTTCACTAGAGTTTGTGATACTTATGTGTTCTTACATAATGGTGGTAACGCTAAGGTGACGCCTTCGCGCGGTCGCTACATTTTTCTGTTTTCTATAATTTTGTAATGTTTATGTAACGGTTCTCATGGGACTTATTATCACGTTTATACTTTGAATAAATAGTGCATAGTGCACTGACTTCATGAGTAATACAGAAGTTTTTTATAAAATCGTTCTGGTCAAATAATTTTGTCTAATATTTTTCTAACATACGTACATGTACATGTATGTATGTATACCTAAAGTTATACATACTCAAATTTATCAGTCTATTATTACTACTAAGACGATTACACAACTTAACCTTGGTTCTTATTTTTAACTTTATTCTAAAACTCCTCGTTTGGAGCAGCTCAGTTTGTTGTTCAAACGAGGGGGTGAACTGAATCGACTAGTAACTCGATCTCAAGTCCGATTTGAGACATTACGTCACTAATTTGCGTTACTTTAGACTTTACATTTAAGGTTTTGCTTCATCCACAGCGTGCTCCAAATATTTCCGTGACATGCGAGAAGTTAAAGTTACGTATCACCGTGAAATATCAAAAGTTTCTAACATTTCAAGGATTTCTGAACGTTTGATTTCGCTGAAGGCTAAAGAAATTACATGCTAAAGTTTATTGCGATATGTCTAGACTGTCAATTTAGGTCAAACATTTCTGTAAGTATTTTAATATTTTCATAACGTCATTCATTAAAAATACAACATTTTTGTACAACAAACTATCAAATGAATATTCATAGCTAAGGGTTAGCAAGCGTAGTAGAAACATAAATATTCTGTTAAACAATTTTTGGCCGATATTCTCCGGAAAAAAATAGAGCATTATCATAAAATAGATAGTTGGCATGTATTTGAATTATTTTGTATCTGCTACTCCAAGCTTTAGGTTCCTTTCTACAAAAATCTTCCGCCAGACTTCAATCATCACAATGTAACATACCGTTGTAAAATGTTTAAAAACCGTTATTAATTTCTTTCAGCAGTATAAAGCGGAAGGTATATGCTAAAATTATTATTAGTATTTTTATTCAATTTACTTGCTTTAATCATATATAGTACTGTATTTAAGTTGAAGTACTTATTGCAGTAACATTTAGTGATCTAAAAAGTTAGCAGTTAGTGACGCGCTCAAAAATAAAGCTTGACTTTATTTGTACATATGTCCTGCATCCAGAATAAATGAAAATGTATGTCAAACTACAAGCCCTTTAAAGTGCTCTAATAGGAACAAGACACCTAGTATAGCTTTATCAGGCGAGCTGGTGAAGTAATTATCTCGATGTACGTAATGACACCGACGCGACGGCGTCGGCCCTGCCTACATCTGTCTAAGCTAGTCGACTAGTAGTAATACTATGATTTTATTAGGAAAGTATAGAGTACATTATTGTATACAATCACGCTTGTATCCTCTCTACCCGACTGCTAGAGGAGGAGGTAATGTTTTTCGAGTGTATGTATATATGTAAGTAGTATAGTGTGATGTTACTTTATTACTCTGTAGAGCCTAACGATTTCAACATGGCAGGTATCATTTGAATATTCTAAATAGAGGAACAGACGTACAAAGGGGGTAACATTTAGAAATAACGTCGGAAAAAAAATAATTATAGCCATATTTTTATTTATTAGTTTTATATCTAATAGGTTTTTTTTTTTTATTTACTATTAAAGTTCTCGGTTGAAAAATTATGTAATAAAATAATAAAATAAAATACATTGCTTTTGTAAATGTTAGATTTACAAATATGTAATATAAGTACATATGTTGAAGTCTCGTTGGCTTCTACTAAACTTAAACTGGCTACAATCAATCAAACGCTGTCCTCAATGCCCTGGAAGTGTGGTCATAACAGGGACATTTATCAAATTTGAATAATATGATAGACATCGTGGCCTGCTACATAAAATGGCGTTTTCCTGTATCTATCTAAAAGTTTTATAAGAACATAAGCAGTAAGTTTTTAATTATATATATATATATATATATATAGCAAATTACCTTTAGAAGTAAAAATATATATATATATACTAGCGGACCCGACAGACGTTGTCCTGCATGATATTTCAAGCGATTAGGATCAATATAGATAAATAACCTAGATACCGACTGCAGCGCCATCTGCCGGGCTGATTTGTGAATCTAAACCATTCCCAGATCCCCTTGAACACACACAAAAAATTTCATCAAAATCCGTCCAGTCGTTTGAGAGTAGTTCAGTGACATACACACTCACAGAAGAATTATATATATAAAGATAATGGCCATACATGCAATTTTCATTTAATTGTGTGTGATATCTATCGTAATATAAGTATCCATTCTACGACTAATGTTTGTTTCTGTAGATCTTCACTTGATATACGAAGGTTAATCATCTCGATTTTCTACTAATATCGTTATTTATTGTTATATTTGAAAAGTAATCAATTGTCCAAAAATGCTTGTCATCCCTTCTTTAGTAACACTTTTTCCGCTTAGTTACGCTTTCTTTTACTATTTGGTAACCGCACTACGTTAAATTATGCTTTTTATATTCATTTGCTTCTAAACTAGTTTTCTTTGATTTGACTATTTTATTGAAAGTCACTGGCTTGATTCTCTTTGAAATGGTTCGTATTGACTTCTTATTTTGTAATGAACAAGATGTAGGTATTCTGTTTTATTATAGGCCTAATAAGAGAGATTTACAATGTAATAAAAGTCTAGAACGAGATCAAAACGTGACTTGCAATACCAAATGCTCTCGTCTTATAAAAACTTATGGAATGGAATCCCACTAAGTGCAAACTGAACTTTTTTTCCCAACGCTAAATTATATTCGTAATTTATACGACAAATAGTAACGTCTCATGAAGGAACGTTTGGTTAAGCATCCCTAATGAGCTATGTTTGATGACGCCCCGTGACTCACGATTCCGCGACGAAAGATATGCAATTACAGCTGATGAAACAAGATAACTTTCATTGATAAACTAACTACACTGACAGAATTGCTTAGAGGATTTGTTAAGGAATGATGGAGTAGAGGAGCTTTACTGTGATATAAAGCTACTATCCCATATTTATAATATTAAATTGAAAAAGAAGATGCTAATAAGAATAACATACTTAGGTATGTATAATTTAAAACTGTAAGTGAATTATACTATTAGCGGCCTTATCGTACATAGGCAATCTCTTACATGCAAGCATGGGAATGAGTTAAAACGTGTTTATGATTGTCAGTCTCTGGTGTATTGAGAGTGATGCAGGAGAGAGTGATACGTGTAGTAGTTATTTTATAAATCGAGGTATTAGTCATTTAAAGACTCATAATAATAAAATACTTAAAGGTTATATAAGTGTAGCGTTTAACAAGAACATAGAATATTAGAAAAGTAATTAGTGTTAACAAAATTACTCAAATTAACCCTTAAACCTAGAGAGCATTAAGTATACGTATCGTAATTCACACCACATATTTGAAACGAATCTACACTACTTACCTAATAGTACTTATCTATCGTATTGAAGTGTGTATAAACTGTATTTATCTACCTGCGACGTGGCCTACTTAGTATCCGGTGACTCGGGTCATGAGAAAGTTAAGTGCATGTCAGCAGTTGATATTGTACACAAAATTCGTTCACTTACACATGCAGAAAGTCACTCAACAGCACGTGATCGAAACCGGGCCGCGAAGACGAAACCTTCTTAGTACCGATTCTCACGGACGATATTATTGAACACGAATCGGAAACTTAAGATGTTGGCAATAAAATAAGAGCAAACCAAGTAATTTATTTTATTTATTTAATTTAACATTTTTTGCCGTCTACCTGTGCACTCAAAAAGAAATTTTAAAACAAGTGAGTAATACATACATAGGTTAAAGTGATAAATACATATATACACATATATATATTAAATATATAAAAATATACATATAACTCAACATATAAACACAGATAAAAAACAAAATCTTACTGTTATGATGATTTTGCTTGATTACTTTAAAGGAAGAAATTAAACGAAAGTTAAATAAACGGATATATAACCTATCACAAAATCCTTCCCTGAAAACTTCAATAAACTTGCAATGCGTGTACGCTTGCGATATGTTAACTGAGGAAAGGTGTAATTACTTGCTTCCTAACGTACCTACATACATACATGCATATATCTGCTACCAGCATATTGTGAAGGTAATGTTTGTTTACATTCAACGTTCAGAATAACGACCATAACATGTATTTTTATAGGCGTTTCCTATTTATTCTTCTTTAATTATTATCTTCACCCATCTCACACTCGGCCGTCTGATCCCAAACTAATCAGAGCTCGTACCATGGTAACTAGACTGTCAGACCAAATAAATTACACAGAGACACAGAACAAATTCTCGGTCTCATCACACAATAATTTGTCCTGGGTAGGAATCGAACTCATGACTTCCAACTAACAGTCAAATTGACTAACTTGAGTTGACTTGTTGTAGACCAACATGCCAGTAACATAACATCTGAAATAACAGAAACCAATACTATATATTCATGATTTTCGACTACGAATTCAATGCGATATTTCCTAATGCTCCGTAATATTTTCGCTTAGTAGCTTCAAGCGATCACCAGTCTCATAGCACATAATTGTACAGGAAATAACATTTTGCTATTATCTAACTTAAAGTCCTTTGTAAGATGGTGAAATATAATATTCGCCGTGAGAAGGCTATTGTTTCCATTCCGTCATAGAGCGCACCAGAGCGCAACCAAAAACCTCAGGGCCTTTAACGCCTGTGAGTCAATACAATACATGTTTTACTGTTTTTTTGGTAGTGACCTGATTATCAATGATACATCATCTTTTTGCACTAAGTTCTTTTATGAGATAGAAAAAGAGTAGAGAATGATTTTTTTTACTAGCGAGCGGGAAATACATCCCATCAAAGAAAACTGTCTATAAGATATAACCAAAAATATAGAAAAAGCAATAATATTATATTGAAGCGCATATTGAAAGTATAAGAGTTCGCAATAAATTTAATGACGCATTGTTCCTACGCAACAGCGTATACATACAAACTCGTTTCGCTGGGATCATATTTCATCCGCACATCAAAACCCCGACACATTCACTGCTTTTGAACAAGATATAAAGAGATTTTATAAAAGTGGATTAAAAATTAAAGTGTTAGAAAACGAGTAGGCCGGTAGTTTTTGAAAGGAAACATGGCTTCCTGTAGCAAAGATATTTATTCATGCATCAAAGAATATATTACGGCGTCGTTTGGTAATTTCTAAGGTTTCTATTTTTACGTATTAAATGAGTTTGGCTGTGTTCTCATGTTTGTAGACGACATGAAAATCCAATTACCTCAAAGACAAACACACTAGACCTTATTCAAATGTTTTATTTCTCCGCCAAAATTGGAATTAGCAGTATTGCAGTTGTACAGCTGATTGTTATTGTTTTCGGCTTTTTTAACAACTTTTTTTAAAGTTTGTAAGAGACTGCCTGCCTCACATCATTCTATTACTGGTGCTTATTAAAAATAACAGTATTATCTTTAACATATGCATTGCCATCCTCTTTTTTCTATAGGGATATTATAGTTATTCGAACCTGGTTTTCTGGCAGAATTCGACCATATTAAATTTTCCATATTTGAATTTCTACCAAATGTAAACAGTATTATGTGCCAACATATCACTTAAGCTCTGTGCATGTGTTATTATTGAGATAACTATGCAATAAACTATAATCCGATGAACTGGAAGTTCGCCGCTCATGTCTCCAGGCGGATTGATGGTCGCAGGAGCTGATACGCGGCAGAGTGGAGACCGCGATTAGGCAAACGTAGTGTAGGTTACGTACCTACGGCACGATGGACCGACGACTTAAAGAAGGTGGCGGGTAACTGATGGAGATTGCAAGACCGGAATAGCTGGCGCTCCTTGGTTGAGGCTTTCGTCCAGCAGTGGACAGCGATAGGCTGATGATGAAGATGAAACTGTAATACAAACTGCTTAAAGATTAAACTTTTATCGCTAAAATTACGGTAGATGTTTCATTATATGTTAATTATAAATTAGGCAGCATTATTAAAATTTAAAGCTATATATACTATCAAATGTTATTGCGTGTTGAAAATACTCATAGTCTTTTGTATGACAGTCCCTAAAGTGCGTTAGCCATGTCAAAGCACTGCAGAGTGTCCAAAGTATACACATTTAGTTGGTTACTTTACTGTTATATGATAAGTGATGAGCACTTTGTCTCTTGTGTAGCTCTGACATCAAACGGAAGCTGCTTAATTCGATTGTTATTAATCTTTGATATTGTAACAGTCACTTTTTTGAGAAACAAGATTGTTGCCGGCCCTAAATGGATCTAATATGTTTGTATCTTCGCATGCACTTAAAGTTCAAAGCACGTCCTGCTGCGCTTCACAGAACACATTGAAGCAATTTTCTAGTATTCTTTTTATGTCCGTTACTTTCTGGTTTACAAACATATTAAATCCACTATTCCGTTCTTTGATTAGAAACACCTAGTTGAGTAATATGCAACCTTTTCTCCTCTTCATTATATATTAGTATGTGAAGCATATCTTAATCCGATCCATTCTAGACTTGTAACGTTATTTGCACTTTAAATATATTTACAACTGTTCGGTGAGTAGTCATCACAGTAATAATGTAAGCTCTTACGTCACAGTGTCCAACTGTTGGTATATACTAATCATAATGTGAGTCACTAACGACCTTTCCCGCTTCTAAATTCGCGCTGCCAACGACCGGTGCACGCGCAGGATCTACAGCAATGCTTCTAATTGATCATTAAGATCGCATTAATTTAGCTTGATCATGTTAGCCCTATGCACATTGCTTCATGCTCCTTACTTCTTGTGATTTTATCATATTTTCCACAACTTTTTTTATGTAAATTATTTTCACGTATTTCATTACAACTTTGGTAAGAACTCGTTTAAAAGGTTTATGCTTTGATTGATACTAATTTGATTTTGTAAGACTGTTATATCATTATTGTTGCGATTTTTTCCATAAAAATTAGAAAATTTTAATTAGTTTTCTATGGTAACTTTCCATATTTATTAGAAATTGTAGTGTATTGAATCTACGTCGCATAGTGCGTAGACACGCCTTGTGCCACTTAGCGTGAGGTCGCCTCGACCGTCCGACCAAATCGGAGGAGAACGTGTTAGGAATGCTTAATTATTGGGACTGTTTACCCATGCTGTTGTTGTATACCATTCATTATATTGCTTTCGTATAAGCCACACTTTGACACGGGACAACAAGGTTTTTAAAATTGTTATTGTTGTAAAAATACCTGCATATATAAACTCAAACACTGCCTGTAACCATATTTGTCCATTTAGGATTCTTATGAGCGTAAGTGTAAATATATTCATTGTTAACATCATTAATGTACTTTTTAGTTAGTTAACAAACAGTTTATTGCAATAGTACTAAGCAATCTTTTGTTTCAAGGAAGTAAGAACAGTTTGTATTAGGTATATCACTCTATCGCGCTATTGTCCGACGCCCATGGTATCAGTATGTCTGTCCCATTGAATTCTTCGCAATCTACGACGATTATTTCGTATTGTTTCGTAGACAGTGTGGCTCTTTATATTCCGTAATGGTAACACAATGCTTTGTTTCACTATTTACTTAAGGGGCGCGGATCTCCTATACTTCTTTCAAACACAGACAAAACTGTGTAATTTAGAAACTAGACATTTATCATCGTCATTCATCATTCATACATGTGTAAACTTATGCCCGATATACTTGGTAAAGTTTCAGAATATTGGTATAGTATCCAGTTTATCTTCGAATAACGAACAATTTTAATACTTTCTAAATCTTAACCATAGAAATCCGCCCATGGATATCCGTGATTTTAACCAATTTTCAAATTTCTTCCCAAATATAAACATAACTTCTTCACTCGCTTTTATCATTTGTTAGATAACAAGCCAAGCAATGATGTATATAATATAATAAACATGTATAATATAACAGTACCAATTACTTGAAATGTCACTTTTAAAGGTGAATTCACCCTTTGTTATGATGATCGATGACCTGTGTAAACACACCTTGGAGCGGTCGTTGACTCTTTCATTTCGTATCTGATTTCCTACCATTAATGTGGGTGGGTGCAGTTTTTTCACTAGCCTACGCACAGCACGCATGACAAATGTTTATGTAAATTCTTTTACCTATTGCAGTTATATTAGCAGAGAGAGAGCAGTTATATCAATGTATCCCTTATACAAGGCTTTAGAAAGGTATTACTCCATCTAAATCTCACTTGTGTGGGAATAGAAAAGCTATCGTTTTGTATTTTATTTAATACGAGCGGATAAATAATCCGAAAATTCATCCCATTCCAGAGTACCATACTACATTGAAATGCTGACACAAATTTGATATGTAGGAACGTAAATTTTAGTCTGCTTATGCTTTACCAGTGAATATTCCTATAGTCGTGGGACTTCCAAATTAGTAAATACCAAATACTACAAGGGCCGAACTGCGGTTAATATAGTCTAGTCTAGAGATAGCTAGTAACACAACAGACTCGAGCTTTAACCTGAATTTTCTGAGTCACTTTAATTAAACCAGGCATCTACATTTTGACTGCCTGTGTGATTAGCTAGCTACTAAAATAGCTACCTGAATCATAACCCAATGGAATCATTGTTGAACATAAACCAGAATGAATTTGATAAAGTAACCGTTGCAACTGAATTTATTTCAGTGATGTCTAAATGCATTGCAATTGTAATTGGTGTTTATACAGTGAGGCGAATAATTCATTGGAAGATAAGGTTATTATCTGCTTGTAATAAAAGTGCGTTTCAAGGTTGCTTAAGTCTTATCAATATTTAATTTTAAATAATAAAAGAAAATATACATTAACATTATATACATTAAGTACCGCGAAATCAGTCGCTCTGATTTTTTGTCTTGTTTTAATTGCTTACATTTTGTTTGTTATAGAATTATTAATATTATTCTTTAACCACACAGTAACTTTGTGCCTTGATTTATAAGAACACTAATCTGTTTAATTCTTATACTTTAAATCTTGTTTGCTTCTTCTATAAATATCATGTTGTATTTAAAATCAATCGTGAACCGCTATCCAGCTGCACAATAACTTATGGCTAACTTACTAAACTCCTTCTCTTTGCTCTAACCTCTAATGTAGTTAGAGCATCTTTGAACCTTAACAAAAATATTTTTATATTTTAAAAAACTCAGTTTTTCATAATACTTAACAAGACAACAAGTCTTATCGATAGCTTCGTATGGCATTGAGAATTTTTGTGTAAAGTAAAATATTAAACATTTCAATTGAAGGAAACTCCCCCCAAAAACATACATACACATGTATGTATTTGTTAACATTTTTGTTGGCTTGATTCGTGTTGAACGTTTGAACTTAAGTTCATGCACAAATGAATATGCAACTAATAAAATAGAGTATATATATTTTTTTGTTTATTTGTTTAATCAGATTAGTCTGTAGAAGTTCAAGTCGAATTCAAAAAAAAATATTTTTTTTTTTGTAATATATTATGTATTTATTGAAGAATCATTACGATACGACACTTCGAAGCGAAGCAGCGACCTTAAACGAAGGTGGAGCTGCAGGGAACGGCTATTTATAAATAAAAGGAGACCTCCGCGCTTTCAGCAATAAACCTATACCCATCTTACTTAGTAGTTCGTAAGAACCTAAAGTGTAATTAAGATAAGTGGGCAGTTACACAACTTTTTTCTAAATTTGACTGTCGGTTAATAACCGGTCGCATTATTTGTTTCAAACCAGTTTTGAATGCTACGTTCGCATTCCGTCGTCTTTCGCACATTTGGCGAGCGATGATTCACTAGATCCCTGTTTGTTTACTAAAGAACATTGCGGACTGAATCATCTAATACATCACTTTGCAGTATCAATTTGTACACAATTAATAAGTGCAGTATAATTGATTATTTATAAGAAGCAATGATTGTGATGCTACGTTTGAACAGGACGGGATATAAACACTACTAAATAAGGAATTATTGAAGTTGATACTTGTACTTAATTGGTATGTTTGACAAACATGAAACGGGTGGTCTGTAGTTTTTTTTTTTTATAATATAGTGGGCAAACGAGCATATGGGGCGGTTAAGTGACTACCGCCGCCCGTGAACACCTGTAGAGTCAAGGGATAAAATGGCTAAAGGGAAAAACAAGAATAGGAAGATTAATTAGGAAATATAGTTTTAATTAATCATTCGCCAAAAGTAACATTAACAGTATAGTTATCATCTAACCAATATCCCCCTAAACTCTACCTTTCGTAATTTTACTGCTTACTCCCTTTTATCAATTAGCCATTTATTATATTCTATCCAGATCCTCTTAGTTAACAGTTTAGTGATTTCATGATGGGTTTGGTAAGTGAAACAAATCACGTGTTAACATTAGTTAAACTGTAACCTTGAACTACTCGTAAACATTTTAGGCTTGCTATTAATTTGTCAAGGAAGAGGTCAAAACAAACACGCTTTATTAATAAATAGCTTTCGCCACTGCTCCGCTCGCGTTAAAGTTTTTTTGATAAATCCTTCGGGAACATTACTTTTGTAGTGTATGTTCAGCATTGGACAACTTGATGATGATAATGATAGTATAGAATATAGTATTTATTCACAAATAGTAGGGATTGTAATGTGTGGTTTACAACAAATTGATTTAATTATTATCGCAATGTTGTTACAGATATAAAAATTACTAATAAACAAAAAATCCAACAAAGCGATAAAGTGACAACATATTACGGTGTTTCGACTTGCTAAGTTTAGATGTTGCGATCGCAACGACCTTCTCTTATGTCAACCAGGAACGGCCACAGACTGGTCTAACAACTATTGTTTTTGCTACTGACGTGCCTTTATATCAAGTCTGCTTTGAAATAATTTGAGCTCAGAGCCTGTTTGCGTAGATGGCCCCTGGTCATGTCCTGGCCATGGTCATGCACTCATCTGTCTGTGACAATACTAAACTTCCCTGAGGTTAAACTATCGTATAAAATTGTAATTTTGATACCTTACGCCTTGTTCTTGAGGGTGAGGAAACACTAGTCCACAGATTTTGATACATTCTTATGCTTATCTGTTAGATAAAAACTTTGGCCTCGAATACCAAAATAAAGGCTATAAATACTTCAATAGTACAACTAATAATAATAATATACTTATCAATAGCACGTCGACACTAAATCAAAGCAAGGTTGTTTTAAATGTTCAAATATGTTTAATTAATTCTTCCTAAAAAAAACCTACCGAAGCTTATTTTTAAGATTTGATGTGTTAATCTTAAAAATAGGCTTCGGTTGGTTTTTTTTTAATTATTGAAGGGAATATAAAGCCCGATTGCATCATTAACCTCTCTATTTTTCTTTATCTAAAAGATTCAAATGACACCTTACGTGCCGATATCCATCAAGCCGTCTAGGCTCTAGACCGTGACAAAGAATTATCATACTTTCGTACATACGAATAACATACACAAGTGCGAGTCGGACCCCGCAGGAAGGGTCCGTACCATTATCTATAAAACGGCAAAAAAGATCACGTTTGTTGTATGGGAGCCCCCTTAAATATTTATTTTATTCTGTTTTTTTTAGTATTTGTTGTTATGTTAAAATTCAACTGTCTAACTATCACGGTTCAAGAGATACAACCTGGTGACAGACGGACAGACAGACCGACGGACAGCGGAGTCTAAGTAATAGGGTCCCGTTTTACTCTTAGGGTACGGAACCCGAAAAAGCTTATAGCTTACGTGAAATTCCTTAAATCTTTCTTTAGCTTATGATCCCTGTAATAATTCATAATGCACTCTTTATGTGTATAATATACTGTATGCACATATACTAACATATTTTGTTTGCAAACTTATCAAAGGAAGTTAGTAACTTTCATCTTTATAGTAAGAATTGTATAATAATTATTTGTATAATATGTAATGTCGTAATGAAATATAATTTCATTACGACATTACATATTAACAAATACCTTTTGTTTTACAATGATAAATATTGTTAGTATTTAAGAAATAAAATAATATGTATAATAATATACAGGGTGTCCCAAAATTCAACGATAAGCGGGCGCCTAAAGGTAGACCTGCTAATGAGTACATAAGGAAAAATAATAAAAAAATATAACTAGTTTTTTTTAGTTACAAGAAAAATTTAGAATTTCTTTGAAAATTTATACCTTTCATGATATTTTGAACGACCACGATGACAATTTCTCAAATATGCTTAAGATTTTTTTTTTTATCTTGTACCTAAATAGTACTACTATTCACCACAACCCTTAAAAACACCAAATTGCCCGCAGTTTTTACACAAAAAACAACGACAAACGAACAAGAACAATTAAGAAATTTGGGTCTTGTTTACAAATGGTAGACATATTTTTTTTTTTTTGTGGCTAGTTATTTTAGAGTATTATACCATTTTAGAATCTTGATTAGTTGCGCCAATTTTAAAAACAACTTGCCGTAGTGGTGTCCATACTTTTTTTTTTACAAGACCATGAGTCAAAGTACACTAAGAGTAAAAATATTTAAAAATTTTAGGGAAAAAAATGATTTTGAACGTTTTTTGTGTAAAAACTGCGGGCAATTTGGTGTTCTTAAGAGTTGTGGTGAATAGTAGCACTATTTAGGTATAAGATAAAAAAAAATCTTAAGCATATTTGAGAAATTGTCATCGTGGTCGTTCAAAATATCATGAAGGGTGTAAATTTTCAAAGAAATTCTAAATTTTTCTTGTAACTAAAAAAAAACTAGGTATATTTTTTTTATTTTTTTTTCCTTATGTACTCATGAGCAGGTCTACCTTTTGGCGCCCGCTTATCGTTGAATTTTGGGACACATTGTATATAAACAAAAAGGTGTTATTAATCCCTAGAAGCGTAATCGAAGCGTACGAATAGCCGGATATGCTATCCCCGACTAATTGTGACAATACCTGAGCTCTTGTGTCCGGTAACCCGTATCTATTCTAATAATATAGCAAAGCTGAAGAGCTTTTGAGGTAGGATTGCTTTTTTTATGCGATAGAGCAGTGACCATAAACGTGATGAAACTGCAGTCAGTAATATAATGGCATGACATTTCTTGTGTAACAGATAAATCGTTTGAAACGGTATATCGTGCCTTATTGATAGGTACTCGGTATTATGATAACGGTTTGTAAGCTTCCGCCATTTAGCTGAGAACCTGCATCTTACCGACTTTTAAGGAGATTGGTCCTCATCCACTATTACTGCTTCTTTATGTGATAGAAACAGTACTTCTCTGAGTGTATTTTAAGGTAATGTCTGCGCATTCGGCTTTTACGCGTCTACGCTAGCTTTATATTTATTAGTTATGGACTGTTTCTTGTATCAATAAAGGTAATAAACTTATTAAATAACCTTATTTGAGTAGTCTTTTAATATTATTTTCTAGTTTCTCGAATATTCAATAAACACATTTGTTATGAATTGTGTGTTTTTAATGTTACATTCACAATACACCTTGAGCCGTCAATGTGAACACACCTGCTGGTTCGGTCGAGGACTCGTGGCTAAAACTGGTCAGACTGCATTGCAAAAAAGGGGCGTATGCCTACCCATTGTTTAGGGAGCTTTCATGATGTCATCGATGGAGCACACTTACTTCACTATAGGACTGTATATGCTTCTAAACGAATTGTCTGCATGTACAGACATGAACACTTAATTTATTTAAAATGTGTTAAATATCAAATTTGCGAATGTGCTTGTACAACCTTGAACAAATCCTTGATGCTATTTTCATCTGTGTGGTGGTGTCAGAGGCAATAAACTTGTCTCGCTTGAGAATCAAAATAATAAGCCATGACGACATGCAAATTTAAAACAAAATAAATAGGCAGTATAATTTTTGTCTAGCCGCCTATTGCAATAGTTCTGCCTAACTAAACTCTTACGACGACAGTGCTCAGTACTCAGACAAAAACGACAGGGTACCTGACCCTGAGAGCAAAAATAATTATTTTTATATCTATAATTAAACAGTTATTGGTATAATTCAATGAAAGTTGTAAAATTACGCTTGCTATATTGCTATATTCGCTAACTGAGGTTGAATTACCTGAGTTTGCTAACTCTCAATCAGCGCATCTGATACCCATTTGGTTATTTTCTTTTTGCATCCTTTCCTCGCTAACTATAAAGCAAACACGTGCCTTAACAGACAGCTGCTCAGATTTGGCAAAAAATTTGACTGAAACCGATTCTTGATTCTTTATTAAAAAAATATAATTGACTACCCGTAACCGGATCTTTAAAAGTGCACATAATTTTGTAGGTAAAAATTTTAGTGTCTTTTATGCAATTAAAATGATCCGGTTTGTAAAGTGACTTATAAACAATCCAAAAATACTTTAAAGATTTACTATTAATAAATAAATTGTGTAAATACATGTGTTTTGGCAAACTATTCACATTTTATATATGACAACATTGAGTTTTTATTGACAATTAATTGAATGAATGAATTGACAAAATCTTTTAATGAGACAATTTAACAGCTTCCATGCATAAGTTTAGTAGGAAAAAAGCGACAATACAACTGTCTTTACGGAATCAAACAATGTATGCTTGCTCAAGCAAGTGGTTACTGCAGTCCAAGTCTTGATACTCGTACAAACATTGAAAAATAGTTGGAAACTGGATCCAATCGTGGGAGGACAGGTTACAGGCCAACTGCGGTACATTTTTCTAATGGTACGCCTTCGTGCAATAACTGTACTCAATACATAAACGCGTTTGATAATGACTGATTTTAATTTTGGAACCAGAGTAGACCAGCAGAGTTAGTTGGCTAGTAGTTAGCCATCACCTCAGCGGCTTGTAATATTTATTGTTATATATTTATTTATTTAAAGGTACTGGTATCAATAATACATAAAAGATATCCCGGATGACATTTTTTATTATTATTTAATACTGACCCATTCGGGTGTCTTTCTCTAAATCTTTTACTTCAACCCTATGCCCACCACCGTACCGCCCCAATATAAATATTTCTAAACCTGAGTAAGCAATACAAGTCTTGAGCCATGAAAAGTTGCCGTAAGATATGTTAATATATCTATCTTCCGGTCTTCTACAATCTAAAGGAATCTCGTGTGTATTGAATTCAAATGACATAAAAGGCACGTGGGTGCTTTCACGGCGCCGGTGGCGCCCGCCGAGTTCTATGTCCCAAGCCCATGAGAAATAGCAACTATCTTAACGGTAACTTGCACTGTTTGTGTCTTATTTTGTTCACCCAACGAATACATGACTTATTTTATGTTTGGAGCGTGTGTTTAATAGCTATAAAGAACTAATATTCTTGCGGTGCTTTTTAAAGCTTTAACGAAGTCTAATGAGTAGAAGTTTTATAGTACAAGATGGAAAGATTTTGCAATGGTATTCGATTCAAGTCTGATGCATAGAATATAGCTTTTCTAAGAATTAAAACAAATTACATTAATATTTAAGTCATTATGTTTGCCATTTCAATTATCATACCAATACCATTTTAATATGTAACATCCTTATTTAGCAATGGATTGAAGAAATATTAAGGTAATTTTAGGAATATAGTCAGCAGTAACGACGAATCTACACCGTCTGAGTTTTTTCCCTTATAAGCAGGGATCAAATTGATATCATCATCATGTAAAACATTGCCTTTTCTAATGTTTCACTTCCTTCAAATGTTACTTCATCGGACATTTTATCGATTATGCTCGAATGTAGTAACTTTTAAATACTTTAGCTGGTTTACTGATATAGATTTAACATGATATGCCTTGAATTTTGGCCTTTTTTTTTACAATTACATTTGTGTGTAAATATTTTACCAACTGTTTTATATATTTGTCTGTCTAAATTAAAACCGAACAAATTATGGATCATCTGGCTTCCTCCAAACGCATAAATTGACTTCACTGCGTTTAAATTCTAACGTAACCGATATTAAATTCCCTTTGGACTGTTTGTGGCTTTCCATCTAACAAAAAAATAGATTTTTAAAGAAGATTGGAAAATAATTGAATAGAATTACAGCTTACCTTAGAAGTCGTTAACCCTTAAAATAAACCATTAAGCTGCCTTTTTTTACGTTCTGTTACTATTCATTAAAAGATATGATTTGTAGATGCCGTGTGGTGGAAAAGAACAGTGCCACCTCTTCTCGTGTCATAGAAGGCGAATAGGGAATAGAACTGTCATCTATCAGACTTTATATATACAGTCCTACGGTGCCTAGATCACGGCAATAGCGGGACTAAATTATTGTTGCCCAAAAATTTGGCATTTGAGACTCCTCTGCCTTCCCGTTCGGGGATAAAGGCGTGAGTATATGTATGAATGTGCTATTAATTATTCAGAAATACTGGTCCAACCACAGGTTTTCCTTCAGATCAAATGACACGCTGTGAAGAAAGTTCGCGTTAATGAAATTGATGCCCACCGGGACTTGACGGCACCGGAACAAAACCGGCACTTGCGCGTGCGATCAGCGATTAGGTTACACTTCTTGACCGCAACTACGTCTGCGTGGGATAATTTCACTTACACTGTTCTACAACTGTTTCGCGAAGTGAAGTTAAATTGCTTTGACGTGGACAGGACTTATGGTGGTGATAATCACTTGATCTTAGCGGAGTAACCGGCCTGACCTGCTTAAGATTTGAATTCATTGTTTACTGGATGTAGTAGTCGAAATCAAATGTTAATTTTTATTGTATTGCTTTTATTAAAAATGATATACTTACGTGAATACACCTATATTGAACTGCATTGTACTGCATAAGAACTAGACCCTAAAGTTAATTCGTGGTAGTCAAGGTACTCAGCGAGCCATTGGCGTGAAGTGGTTATATATTAGAGACTGAACAATTCTCAATACAACTTAAATTCATTTTCCCATCTTCTCCAACCACTCTTAATTTAATGACGTGCAGAAAAATCAACATTTGCATTTACTGGTAAATCATAACAACACTGTGTTTTATAAAGTGTATATTATAGTGATTATGTAGTACAGTACCACCTCCAAAAATTGTTATACATATTCCATACCTAATTACCAAGTTTCTTATTTTCAAGTGCTTTATTAACTACGAATGATTCAAATTTAATATTGTAATATATTGATGTGCTTTACCTCTATCGTAATATTTATATTTATGTATATTATCTTATCACGTAAGAGCAGATCGTAGATCATGTTGGCAGATCTAACATTCCCGTCGCGCAGATCTAACATTGTGTGGTAGTGATACCTTTTTTAGTGCTTGTAATTTAAGAACAGTCATTTGCAATTCAACTTACCAATTACTTAAGTCAAAATTACTTATAATCCTATAAATCTTATAACTTTTAAATAGCTTTAAAATAATAACTTTTTCTAGAAACAGCCAAAAGCGTTTTACGAGACTGTACTTAAACGTTTAGTTAGATTCTTAACGAGCAAGTAACAGTGCCTCAAATAAATAAGTTCCAGTTATAGACGAATCGGTACAATAGACCGGACGCTGAGCTACACGAATAGTTAGTTTCCTTTGAACTGGTAACAACTACCACCACCGTACAGTTGTTGTTGTAACAGAGCATTCGCCTTCACAGAAACTATTAAAGGTTTCTCAACTCTTTGTTACGTGTGCTTACAGCGCTTTGATGAAGTTTGAAACAAACCCAAGAATAGTCACTATGAAGGACTTTCCTGGGGGAACGAACAAGAAAGGAGCTGATAATATAGAAATGTGACGATCAAATGACTAGTGTGATTAGTTGGGCACGGTTCTGTAACTGTTTTCCGAAAAAATCATTTATGCCAAAAAACTTTACGTATTCCAAGCATACCGTCCTTATTAACCATTTCAATTAAATATTAATGCATTAAAGTCAATTCACTATTTTATTGATATTTTATTTTAAGCTAAGCTAAACGCTTATGTTGGGTGTGGGTTCACGGCAATAGTGCACTGGGTGGGGTCGAACCTGCTACGCTACAACGCCTTAGCCTCTTAACTTGTGTACGTCAACTTTTATTTAACTGCCAAATGCTTACTTCAGGCAATTAGCTTTTCCCATTTTCTGAAACATTTTTTTTATGACCGGCCATAAAGGGGTGCGGGAAAGTATAATTCAATTACGTAACCATTCGCCACCCCTCTGTTGTGTAGTTACTCAGCTTTAATTTGAAAAAGGTCATCAACCGTCATGATATTCCATTGTATCAGTGAAGTGATATACTCTTTAACTGATATTTGTCATGAAACTTACAAGAGCCTATATTTTAAAATGCGTAATATATTTACATTCGGAACCTATCAATTTCAGAAACAGATGTACTTTATTTGTGCTAGGTGCAATTATTTAACCTTGATTGTATTTATTTAATCTGGAAACGTGAATATCGTCCATTTGGATTCTGGCAGATGCTACTGTTTACTGTATATTTCAACTGCATGTCTCTACTCTTGCGTACATTCCTTTTAATTTATTTTTACATTCACCAGCAGGCATATTATACTAAATTGCAAGTAATATGTTTTACATAACCCGTTTAGTTCAGATATGTTGTTCAATATCGTATATTCAATATCTTTGTTCGCTATCTTATTGCCTATGCCAAATTGAATTTCATTATTGCACTACTTGTTAACCACTTAATAATTTGTGTTACACAAAGTGGTCAAAATGTGGTCCAACCATCCTGTCACAATAATCACTCTATTTTTACATTCATGGCAATGTGTAACCGTGATCAATATGTTGTTATGATCAGCCCCCATTATTGTTATAAACTACACTACCCGGTACTACAGTTTATAATATACCAATTTTACCTCAAAATATACTTTTACACCAAAATTAAGCATTATTTCTTATATATTACAATATCTTCATACATACTTATATACTGTCACATATCAGAAGGTTGCCTGCAAGAAATTGCTTTTGAAAATGTATTCCTTAGGCTATCCTGCAAGCTAACCTTTAAATAAATCAGAATTTAATTCTTCTAGCATTTTTTTTAAAGGGTTACCTGATGGTAAGTGACTAGGGCCGCACAGGGACACCCCCAATTCAAGAGTTAATTTTTTTAACGAAGTACTCTTTCGGTACTATAGCAAGTTTTTTTTATTACTTCAACAATCTAACTTGATTACATCACTATTGCCTACTGCCGTCATCCGGGCTCTTTTGGGGATTGAAGGAGAATGGGAAGGAAATGATCTTACTTATACAGATGGTTTGGGAAGTATAAGCAATAGCTCAAGCAAGTCAGGATCGCATGCTTATACCTCGACCTGTCTGGTGACGCGAAGTCCGACTCCTCTATGTGTCACCGATATCACATACTCATGATTGGTATTGCATGCTAATTAATCACACTCAGTCAATAGTAATTAATAATTATACATACTGAACAACGGGGACGGTCTAGTTGAATCTAATTCCTCCACCGAAGCGTGGAGCACCAAGTCGTTATTCTCCACTTTCACTCTTTTCCTAGACAATCTTGAAGAATTTAAGGAATGATAGTTTTTTCTATTGTCTGTCATGTTGTATTTTATCTCGTGCATGAATTTTATTGACGCTACAGATACTTTTCTATGTGGTTTAATTAACAGGAATTGTTTTTTTGCGTGAATTGTATATTCATACGTTACAAATTATTTATATAATCATCAATATTATTTAATTAAATGCTACATTTATCACTAGAATTTGATCGTGCAATAAAATTTATGAGATTTCGTTATTCATTTAGGCATTCAAAGTTATATAATGTTTTCTTTCTTTTTCAAACAGTATTTTGAATAGAAAAAATAACCATATTTTGCACTTCCCAATTGTTACAATTGCAATGAATGTGATGTGCAAAATTTCATTAAAGTCATCCAAAAACTTAAAGTTTTAGATCAAAATAAAAGAAATAAAGACAATTATAAAATTTACTATTTTATCTGTTTCTAAACTGGAGAACATGGAATCTTAGGTACTTTCTTGCAACAATCATGTATTTCGGAACTCGAAAAAAAGAAAAAACTTAAAGATTAAGAAAAAAAATTCTCGTTTCTTTTATTTCTTGCGAGATCCGTGTACATGTACATGTACATAGCTAGATCCCCTAACGTGGTGTGTGGGTAATATCAATAAGTTGTGCAGTTATTTCTACGTCCCACATACAATCGTGATCGTACCGCATTCCTATCTAACGCAATCGAGCAGAACGCTCGCGGAAGGTCGCCGGCTACACTTTTGTCATTTATTTTTTTGTAAAAATTGACAGACATTCACGGCTTCATTATGAAACCTTTTAAAGCATCAGGCCTTATACGTGAATAGAACAGCTAGAAGTACACCTTCTTATTCACGAAAATGAAGTTGGGAATCTTGATAGACTCGTCCTATATAATCAGTCACGGATACTGACACCTTACGCTTACAAATATATGTTTTATTGGCTTTTCATAACCCAACGGAAGGATGTGAAACCAGCACTATAGGTAATAAAGCATTAAATTGACTGTCAACTAGGAATGCAAACGATACATCGATGTTTTTGAACCATCGATGTTTCAGTAAAAAAACATCGATGTTTGTCATCGAAATTCACTATTGCAAAACATCGATGTATCGATGTTATCTTATTCGATGTTTTACCTGCCATCTAGTTGAAATGTTTGGTACTTCTAGCAGAGCCTGCCTGACTCAGGCAGGCTCTGCTATAAGCAACTAGTTATTTTTAAATTCTGTTTCTAAATAACTTGTTGCAGTTAACGTAAGTTTGTTAATAAAAAAAAAATGCAGTTAAATGTTATTTTAATTCCTTTGTGTACATCGATGTTTGCTTTCTGTACATCGATGTTTGTTCTGAAACATCGATGTTTTTGCTTTCGATATTTGCATCCCTAGTGTCAACTAGACATTTTTCGATCTCGTTACCCAGAAGTCGAAACGAGCTTACATGCAAAACCTGTGCAATAACTTGTGGTTGCTAAAAATGTTTCTGTAATGTTTCACTCATTCGTTGTTAACTAATATTCCCCATGTTTAATCACAATATGGTTTTTAGTTAGTAGCATCGATATTTTAACCTATTTTAGTTCAAAAGTGCATACAAGCCTACAAGGTCTGTAAGGTCTACGGTCTGTAAGGTCTAAGGTCTGTAATCGTGCGAAAGTGACTTCACAGGAACATGCGCACCTTACTATAACATATAATTAATCCATTGTAAGTGCTGGAGCCGCTTATTACTTTCTAATACAGCAAGCACTAGCATAAATGCCTATATCACCTAATTATAGCATGACCAAAACAGTGGTTGTTATGACCATATTTTAATCACAGACAATATTTATTAATTATGCTTTAACATACAAACAGTTAGCAGATATTATACCGATGGATGGATATAATAATGTTTATTATGCTTACAAAATTTAAAAAAAAAACACCAAATTTTTAAAGTTACTTTAAATATCCCAGTAGATCTTTGTTGGGCCTCCGAAAACCTCACTAATTTCGCGGAAATTTAAAGGTTCTGTAAGGCCGTGGTATCACACCGGTCGACACTCTACAACTAATGAATTCTTGACGAATGACTTCTCTGTTAGTGCCTAAATGCCGACAACATAATATCAGCCTATCAAATATTTAGTTGTTAATTACATCGTTTAGATCGTTCTTCATTTCAGCTAAAAGCATAGAATATATAAAAATGTCAGTAATGTCAAAATGTCCTAACACGTAAACTGTTGAAGCCCGCTCGCCTGTATTGACCGCTTTACTGTTCGGTCGATCGATAATAACTAATGTTTACCTTGCCAGCATTTACAATTTATCCACAGCATATTTAAACAAGTGTTTATCAGGTCATAATAGTAAATTATGAAAGCGAACGTAGAACTAGTTATCGATTGAGAACGCCCACTAATATATATATTTGAATATGTTTAAACGCTCTAGGAACTATAAGTTAGATTTGAATGGTTCTTCGGTACTGAATAGAATATTTATTGAAATTAACTTAAATTAACGAAAATAAACATCACTATGTAACTTTTAGGACTGGAGCAGTGATCATAAACGCAAATAAAAGATATATAGATATACATCAAAATAATTTAGTTTTTATCGTTATAAATATACTTATAAACTAAAGTTTGAGTATAAAAACAAAACAAAAATAGTAGAACAAATGTACAATTTAAGGATGACAAGAGGAGTTGCAGTAAACGATTTAATGAAATAACGAATAATTTGACTATTGTGACCAACATGAATATATACATATATAAAATAACACATATAATATAATATATATTTAACTATACACATTAATATAGACTTAACTGTAAAAGTACGGGGAATCATATTTATAACTAACTAGCTATACCTACTGCTATTCATGATTACTAATTTAGTTTACATGCCCTGCATTCCAATTAAGATGCGTGGGCTTCGTTTCAGCGAAACAGATTATTTTGTTAGTATAATGTAAAATGCTACAATCAAGAATGTAAGTAGAAATGTTTTGTGATCACGGAACATTTTCGATAAATAATTAACACAGCAAATATTCTAACTAAAAGCAGCAGTGGCATACGGTAGAGATTAGAATATATATATTAAACGTTAAACCAAATCAATCAATGTATAAGAATGTAGGGATGATGAACACTCATACCCAACCCTATACAAAACTTGTACAATAATACAGAAAAAAAACACATTTAGTTTAACAATGATGATGAATTGATGATTAAAGAACTCTGACATCAAGGATTATAAATTATACATAGGCGATTTTTTTTTATTATAAAACCACTGGGGAAATTCATTTTTCAACTCTAACCGCCAGTTAACTGTTAAAATTAATGACTAACAACATCAAATTAATTACACGCTATTAACAGACGGATTCATTAAAATTATTCACAAATACCTCATAAGTCGAAATCCATTAAGCCGTCTAAGCTCTCGAGCGTATATACTTCATAAAACATACAATCTTGCACATTCCGGAAGAAAAAAAAAAAAATTTTTTCGTCAAGCGCACGTGCGTGCGTAAACTAGGATCATATGAGTAAAGAAACAGGATCGTGTTAATTTGTTTACTTTCTCCTTTAACATACTCTCGGTAACTTCATTTTTACTGTTACTTTAGGAATTCTCATATTTAAGATTGCTTTTACTGTTAGACTAATATGGTTAATTATTATATACAAGAATAATTATATCCACGTCCAATTTGCGTGTAATTTGGTGGAAAATTTCTTGTCGACATAAAAAAATTTCAACAACACTACCGAAATAAATAATATGATAGAAATAATAAAGGTTAGATAGCACTGTTGACGTCCCACATGATTTCATGTCATCCTTTGAGATACTCACTACTGATAACATTGCAAGACCCGTTTACTTCTTCACAATGCAAAAAATAGTAGGGGTTTTAGACACAATTGATGTACACAGTTACGTAATTTACAACATTATTATTTCTTTTGATGACTATTTTCCTATTGTTTAAATATATGGACCCCTCGTACTACGCAAATTGGAACAGGTTTTACTTCCTATTTTAAGATCACATTCAACATTTCCTTTTTTTTTGTTTCTAAACTTTTTTTTTTATTTGAGACCATTGTTTTTTTCAGGCGAGCTTACGTCAGCTGGACTTATCTCTACTCTCTGAACTATGGACGTTGAGCGAAGCGATGGCGTCGTGGCGACGGCAGCTTGAACGAGGCCCACGTCTTCGTCCAGCACCTCCGCCCCCACCACCCCCTCATTATCTCAGAACATAAATAACTTGTGTGTGTTAGTGTTGTTGTTGTAATTAAATAATGACTTGAAGGAGAGTATCTATATAAACATGAGCCATTCTCTAACCAATTTCTTAACCAGCTCAGTGTTTATGACAGATGTATAAAGCCCATGCAAACGAGTATTTGCAAACCTGCGTTGAAAAATACATACATTCATCATAAATCCTGTCATGGATAAAGATTCAGAATTCCATAAAAAGCTGTCTAGCGTTCAATACATTTAACAAGAATTTATCAAATGCCTTAAATTGTCATATGGCGTCCGTAAAAGCATTTAGCTGGCGGCTTGATCCTCAAGGATATTATATTATATACTAGATGGGAAAACATATTAATGTGACTGTATTTTGACAGTAACTGAAAGTCGTAGAAACTTTTATATTTTATCTTATATTTCAATTGGGCAGAATAAAAAGCTGGCGCTTAGTATGAGAAATCAACAAGTAGCCAAGTTAATAATGACCTTTGTTGTGCGGAATATTGGAGAAATGTCTTATAATCATGTGTTTCGACTCTAAAGAAAACCTTTTTGGAAATGAGAGAAAGTTACAATAAGTTGTTATCTTTAGAAACACGAGGTTTGTTTTCTAAGTCCTACCTAGATCTACTTGAAGACTAAACTTAATAGGACTGTATTATCACAGCAGGTATTTAATAAAAAACCTTGAATAAAATGTCAATCGTTGATTCCACTCTTCCCACTTAGTATATAATGATATCTGAGTTTTGAAACACACATGACTAAACCATCGTCAAAAACGCTAGTGATTAAACTTCTTACGTTACATAATTGTGTTGATAGTTGATATTCTGATTAATTCAATGTATTTATTAAGATAATTAAAGCTTGTAAATAAAGTATAGTGATTGATTTTATAGTTGTGATATTACAATAATACTAACATTGCCTTTCCCTTAACCCCAAAAGTTTGATGAGCAAACACACATTCTATAATTATAATAAAATTTTACTGCGACAAAGATAGAGAAGAGAAGAGAAAGATAGAGAACAAGAAGATAGAGAAGAAAGATAAAGAAGACATTTTTTTAAAATAGAAAATTAACTGTCAAAAATTCGTATTCCTATAAAGTGTGTAATAATAATGTTTCGCAACTGAAAAAAAATGCATCTATATGGAACAACGACATCATTTGACACGAGAAGAGATAATGAGAGCCGTCGGAATGTTGCAAGCTGGTTCCAATCTTGGCACTATACAGAGCATCATAAGCAGCCTCTAAACGCGCTATCTATCATGGGCAGCATGGACGATCTCGCAGACAGGATCAGTATAACCAAAGTACTGCTCGATAGACTCGTACCATGACCGCCATGTACTACTAGGCTCCACAGCTCTTCAGGCTTGCTGATAAGCGACCAAACCATCCGAAATCCTTTACGTGAAGTGGGTCTGTGTTCCCGAAGGCCTTTGAGATTTCAACCTATAACACCCGCAATCGAAGGTTCCGTTTACAATAGGCCCGCGAATACAGGAATTGGGAGGAAGAAGGCTGTTCTGTTTGCTTTTTCCGATAAATCGCGTTTCAGGATGAGGCCGGATCGTCGTCAAGAATGTTTGAAATGTTGTCAGGAAGTTCATTTATAAGGCCCCTCCTAACCTAAATGAACTTACTGACAATAATGGGTTAGGCCATTTTTTTGGATCGCTGGAAGAACCGATCTCAATTGGATCAAGGGCAATCTCAATGCTCAGATTTATGCCGAGAAGATGGTTTCAGTGTAAGCATCGCTTTGCTAAGCCGGTTGGGTGATTCGTTTCGACTAATGCACGCCCACACATGGCTAGAGTCGTGACACGCTTTTGCCGATGCTCCCATCAACGTTCTGCTGTGGCCTGCTCAATCGCCAGACCCCAACCCAATTGACCACACAGGGGATGTAGCCCAAAGGTAGGAATCAGTTGTTAACTTAAACCTAGGAATTTCAAGTAAGAAGCCAGTCTGGAAGACTAGATTAGGTAAATGTTATTTTGATATTTTTTATAGTTAATAATATACTTGATACTTGTGTTATAAATGCGAAAGATTGAATGGCTGTATGTTTTTTACTCAATAACGTTAGAGCAGCTGAACGGATCTTAATGAAATTTGGCACATATATAGATTATGGTCTGAATAAAACAGGCAATATTACCCATGAAAAGTGTACGGTTCAACATATCCACATCAAAGAACACACCAACACAACAACAACAGCTAGTTGACATTAAATCGCTTTGCTCGCCATTCGCTATTTTTTTCTGACAGATTTATGATTGCTAGCAAAATGCTTCTACCATATAATAGCACCTATTCGTAAATAGCTATTGAGTAGTTGGTAGGAGTATGTACTTGAAATTAATAATAACACATTATTGCAAATACACTACAAAACTCTGTCGATGAGTATAAAATGCAAAAGCACTATTTTGTTATAATTTATCATATAATTAAGTTTTTTATTGTGTTACTTTCATATTTTACTTTTATAACAATCTTGTAATGAAATGAATGAGTTGAAGTGCAACACTACACTACAACGTTTTCAGAAGTGGCTACGTAGCCACAACAGTAACAGTAAAATTTAATGTTAACCAAAACTTAAGGTCCAAAAAAAATTTTGTGACAGCCTTGAAGGCCGTAAAGTGAAAGCTTTTTAAAATTTATTATCTTACGAATTCCAAAAAATGAACAAGTAACTATTTTTGTACTAATTGTACATACCATAATTGTGTATACCAAGAGCTTTCGACTGATATAAAAACAGATGCAAATACGACAGAAAACCGAAGAAAAACAAAACTTTCAAAATGTTAATTTAATTTTACAAGGCTACTAATACTAGCCCTTTATGATCTTATTAAATAATTATTAGGTCATTTTTCTGTATCTATACTATTTTTGGACTAGAAATTTTTATCTGTTTTTCGGCCAAAAAATATTGTCACTTTGATTTTTTTTTTATCTCGAACTAATCATAATTGGCACTTGGGTGTTCTACTCTTGCATTCTAAATAGTGTCGGTCTGCATGCGAAAACGAGGATGTTAATTTTTTGAGCTCTATAAGACATAGTGTACACAACGTGGTTTACATTTGATATGTCAGCAGCAGAAACATCACTAAAAATTTGGTATATCATTTTGATCGTCTGCATCTGTATGGGTCTACCAAAATCTCATGGTATTATCAACGGTCTCCTGTCATGTATGGTAAGAGTTGACCGGTAAATTAGAGTAAATGATTTTGATGATTTTATTTGTTTCATTAATTTTCATTTATTTTAACTTCTGTACAAGTTCCCAGTACCACTGCAGTTCTAATCTTAGTTGTAGGCACAGCAAAAAAGGAGAGGGAGTATGGCGAACATCAACTTGGTCAGTTCCTCTTAAAAAATGTAGCCTATGTCATCCTTTGTACATTACCTTTTTTTTATTTTCGTATGGAAACCCCCACGGGTCGTCACTTCACTGAAGCCGACGGTGAAGTGGTATATCGGACTCGTACCGAATAAAAGCACACGGTGTTCTGGCACAAATGGGTATATTGCATAGAACCCGGGGTTCCCTCAGAAGAAAGCGTGCGGAAACCAGACTGTGATGTAGGTACATTCCAAATGTCATCAAAATATTTTCGGTACCTACTTTATCCGTTAAAGGATTCAGTTAGACGGCTCGGACTGCGCGACACCGGCCAGTTCGAGCTATAGGTATGCGACCCTGACTTGCATGAATTATTGCATTTGCTACCCAGTCCACCTGTATGAGCAATAGCTCTTTGCTTCCCATTCTATCCGTGAAAAGATAACAAATAGTAATGATCTATTCATAAAAAAAATACTTTTCTCCAGCATTTTAATGCAGCTGGTAATTAATATTAAATTGAAAATGTTCTATCTAGCTACAATATTTTTGATAAATACTTACATAATACATGTTCATCAAATCAGTGTCAAGATCGTTCAATCCAGATTCCTTGATATTGCATACTACGTATTTTGACATTTGATTCTGGTAGTAGTTTTTTTAAGGATCTACTTTCCGGTGCTTGCTGAGTCTTCTGCAGAATAGGTGCTCAACCATGGATTTAATCTAATTCAGCTCAACAGGCAAAAACTTTATTATGCATTTTATTCTAAATAAAATATTAAGTCCTGGTTTGAATTGTTATTGGTAATCAATTACATAAGTAATAACAATCGAAGCAAGGACAGGTCAGGTAAATTTTAGTTATCCTATCATACCTCATCTCCAGATTCACTAGCTTTTCGATTGGGTAGCTCTATTCCGTTTTGACTTAATCACAAAATCCTAAAAGAACTTGACAACCCCGTTCTCATAAGGAAAACTACCCATTTCACTCCCAGATGTTGCATATGCTAATTAGAGGGACATACGCTTCTACAGAGTCAGGTATCCGTCGAAAAATAACTGCAAATGCATTTTTTGTAAACTGTACTTGAGGTTAAACAAAGTGCGAAGTCTTATTTTCTTAAAGATATCCTGGGTTTAGCGATTCTTAAAGACCGCTCAGGCATGTGCATTCCCACTAAACCACGGCATCTTACCTCGAATCAGATAGTAGTGTAGTACGGGAGTTGACTTTTTTAAGAAAAATAAAAAAAAAAACTGTTTAAAAAAACTTGAGATATTTTCGAAGTAGTTTTTATAAATAATTGTAATAGATTTAAAAATATTATATTCTAGAGGAAATTCTGCAGATGCTACGCTACGTTGTACGCTAACTAAAAACCCTAACTCTCTATTAAAACTAGTTATTTTTTTAAATAATTAGATAGAGGACACTGACTATATTAATTTATTTATTTACTTACAAAAGCCATAGTCATCGTAATAAGAATTTTAGTGATACCCCATACATTCAAATCTGTTAATCATTTAGAAATTATAGTGCATTTTACACACACGAACCTTAAAAAAACATTACACTCCTTTGGGCATTCGTGTAAATAAAAAAGAACGTATTTAGAGTCAGCACTGCCAGTTTTTATTTGATACCTACAAGGACAAGAATTTCAGCTACTGTAGAGATTAAACTCTTTTGTAATTATGGTTGCAATAAAATAAATAGAGCAACACACAAGGCTGGAGTGTTATATTCTTTAACTACTAACATCTATGGCCTCATCAACGCAACGTCTACTCTTAACACAATACGCTGCAACTTCGACACATGTAAAGAACTAAAAAGACTGGTGTTCAAACTAGAACACATATGTATAAAAGTTTGACATATCACTATGAAAATAAACATTTCAATTTATTTCTTGTGAATCTACGTGTGTGTTTTTTCTTTATAGTTTTAAAATAACTTGTTTTCTTATCTTGATACTCATTGGAACACAATTTAAGAGACCCAACCGATGTCAGATTCCTCAACACTACAAGGACACGCTAAAGACGAGCAGCCGCCGTCCAAAATACCCGAATCCGTAAGGGTTAGTTAAAACGCTAACTTATTTACAATAACAGTGTAAATTTACAGTATGTTACACACTTTTTAACATTTCAGAAAATAATATCGATGGAAAAAGAAAATGATAACAACTCCAACCGAAAATCTAGGATTGACCTCAATGCGCTTCCAACCCGGCAGTACCTCGACCAAACCGTAGTGCCAATTTTATTGCAAGGGCTTTCATCATTGGCTAAAGAAAGGCCACCAGATCCTATAAACTATCTAGCAGCGTATTTACTGAAGAATAAAAGTACCTTTGAGAGCAGCAATACTTCCAACAACAACCCACCGCCAAATCCACAACCCTAATACTCGCTTAGCTGTAATTTGTGTAGTAATAATATGCATATTGAATTGTTGTTAACTTATAAGCTATTTCATTTGTGATAAAGACTATTGACTAATAAACAAGTTAATAATAGGGACACTTGAATAATAGTGACTGTTGATTGTACAGAGTAGAATTTCTGAATATCATGCACTGTCTGTCTATGTTTAGTCTGCATATTATACATGCCATGTATATTTAGAACATTATTGTGTATATTTTGTTCCATTAACTGCAGTTATGGGAATAAAAACACTATTTTTGTAGGACCACTTAAGTAGCAATAAAATGTACTCTTTTAACTAACCTAATGTAGTGCCGGCAAAGTTAAACATTTTAAATATATACTTTCAAGCAGTGCATAAAGTAAAACATTGTTTGAAACTAAAACACTTGATAACAAGAGTAATAAAGGTTGAAGCAATCCTAGGTTTTTAAAAACAAATGTCCAAAAACTGTGTTTAAATTTATTTTTATTATTTAATGTTCTGTGTTCCATATTGCAAACTTTTGTATTACGCTAGTCAATAACTTGCTCAATTTCTACCAAATCAGTATTCTTAACCACTTTTTCTTTAAACAGCTTATTCAAATTTATAGCCAGCTTTATTCAAGTTTCTGAAGCTTTATGCATGTTATTACTATTAACATAATCTTATGATGCAGTGTATGTACATAGAAGTACATGAACCTTTTATAAATATATGCAATAATAATAATCATTGTTGTTCTCGATGAAGGCACAATATGACTGGTATGTAGAAGTAATTTTATTTTACAATTTAAAATAAATACCTAATCTAAGTTGATAATATTTTTTTTATTTTGTCCTTATTCGTACCTTTTGTGGATATTCGTCTCCCAGAAAAATATTGATTTCCATACAATACTGAGGTTTTTTTGTTAGATTAAACATGCTAATCTGCACTTGTGACTTAAGTTGCGGGTGTCCATGGGCGGCGGTAGTCACTTACCATCAGGTGACCCGTCTGCTCGTTTGCCCCCTATCGCATAAAAAAACCTAGAACTATCAGTCAGATTTGAATGATTTTTTTCGTATAGGATAAAGTATTTGTTGATGAATAATGTAGGCTATTAAAAATCACTATAAACATAAATGAAACTGCAGAAAATGGCTAGTATTAAGTGGTAGGCAGAGGTATGATATGTCGAAAACAGACCAGTAAGTCTAGTTTCTGTTGTTGTGTCTCATGTGTTTTTACAGTTTTTGCATAGTATGTGTTGTGGAATCTTTGTATAACTACATTATCAGTCGCAATTGTTAAAACAAAAGCCTAATTTTTTCGCTGACAGTTCATCCAATACTTAAGCAGTGTTTTCCGTCTTTAAACATTGTTATGCCTAGCTATGCTGTGTAGTGTAATGTGAATTTAGTTGCATTTTCACCGAAGATAGATGGCAGTTATATAAAATAACTGCTCTTTAAAGCTTTTATAAAATGTTTTGTATAATGCCTACCTAATTGCGGCCTATTTTAAAGTAAGATAGGCAAGAAAATAAATTTATTGACAGAAAGATACAAATTACATTTCTAGTTCTTTTACCAAGAAAAGAATAAACCCTAAATAAATTCTAGAAAAGCAAACAGGTATTCATAGATCATAAATAACAAAAAACTGTCATCATTTGTCAATGGAACAAGTCTGGTATGACTTTAAAGTATAATAACTAGCAATAATGCCGTATATATAATTTTTTCAAGACCTATGAAAATCGTAACTTCATTAAACAAAAGAAAATGAAGAATGTGTTAGTATTAAATATTTGGTAACGAGACAAATAAGACAATATTTTATTATACATATAATCAAATACCTGAGTACATAACAAAAAAGCAACGTAGATGAATAAACATAGATACATCCATCGACTATTGTGACTTTCGTTTTGTTATTCGTATAGGATCCTTAAAAGGAGGTAACCTTTGTTTAGCGTTCCAAAGCTGTCATTGTAGAACCGTTGGCTTTGTTATTTTCATGGTATAATGATTGATGAACGACCCTGATTATCAATACATTTTATTTTGTTAATTATGTATATCCTTTCTAGCTAGTTGAAAACTGTTAATCTGCCTTAACTTCTGGCTCCTCTAAAAACTTTTGTCGGTGCAGCAACCAAGAATCATTATCGTCTCCGCCTTCGTCCTCAGCCATCGTATAAGGTGGCTCGAACACCATGACATCGGTTTCAATACTTTCATCAGTGAGAGATGGCATTGAATCGCACACGGGAAGAGGAACTGGCTCCGGCGGCAGGAACTCGGCCATATATGCTGTTACGTTGCGAGCTCGCCATGTCGCTATTTTACCTAGAAAATTATATAATTGCTTTTCTAGACAGATGTTGTGCAGAATCTACTTTTTCCCTAATCATTCCTTAAGTGTATTTCGTTACTAGGGCTGTTTATTTTGTCTTATGAAATAAAAAAATATAGGTATATAACGTGTGTACACATGTAATTACTTTTTTACTGGTTAATAAAACTTGGGTACAAAGAGTTTTTTTGTCTTTGGTTGGCAATAATCCCTCCAAAATACCGCTGCATTTATCGTCGTATTTTATTTCATTACACAATATGGTTTTATAATACTATTAACATCGGCAATTATACAGACACCCGTATGATTTGTTTACAGTGTACCTGATAGAACCTCATTCGTTGCTTGAAAAACAAAGTCAGTGCTCCCTCATAATCTGTCAAATCATAATAACGGTAAATTTCAATTAGCAGTTGATATTATTCACATCCTCAACTAACAACTACTTTTCGTGAGAACCAGCCACGTACCGGTCGGAATATCTGGTCATGAAATTATTAATTAAGTATACCTACTTAAATCTCATAAACTACTTTAATTCCGTTTCTTTTTCGTGTAAAGACTTTTCCTTACTAATAGAAAAATATTCAATCAGAATCCTAGCTAATCGGCTATTAATTGAAAGAGTAACTAAGCAATAAAATTATTACTAAGTAGGTATATCTTGCTATCTTATTCTAACTTAGGTACTCGAACTTATTACCTAAGATTAATTAATTATTAACTCTTGAGTTAAAGACTTGTCTTTAAGTATCCACTGATTGCTACAAAACACGAACCTAGCAATAATCGTATTGTTTACTTATTACTCTTCTTTCTATAACTCTTACTTAGCTCTATAAATTACTACTAAGTGCAACCTTGTAAATAATAATTGGTATTACCTAATGTCTCATCGAATTCCATTTCTTCTTCTTCCTCACCCAGCTTCTCTTCTTTGTCTTCTTTCTCTTCCTCACCCTCCCCAAACTCTTCCAAGTCTGGATCTTTTATAAGCATATAAAACCCATGCTGCATACAACTAGTGTCAAACACAAAACATCCAGTGCCTTTAGGCTTTCCCTTCAACCAAGAACCGTGATAGCGGTAACGTGGGTAAATTATTTGTCCTGGCCCCTGAATAACGCCTTCCAACCAAGTCCCCATGAATTTAATCTGGTACTGAGCAAAAAAGTATGTACCCAATCCATGTCGTTTACCCTTAAACCATGCACCTTCGTAAATGTCACCGTTGGGATAATAATAAGCCCCAAATCCTTGCTTGAGGTCATGTCTCCAGTCTCCTTCGTAGCTGGAGCCATCTGGATACACCATACGCCCAACACCGTACTTCATGGCCCGACGCCATTCTCCTAAAACCATTAATAAGTGTTTATCGCTACTAGTACAAAACGAATTAAGTCTGCCGTTTCGGTCTCACAAAAGTGAATATCTATAGCATCAAAATCTGTCAGTGACTCCTTAAAAAACATACCTTTTTTAGTAGTTTTTTTAAGTAACTGTTTTGTAACAGTTTATAAATAAGTTGTACATATGTATGTATATACTTATACACACACTCACACACCTACTTTTCCCATAGTAAATTAACTCGACATTTTAGTAAAAGATAAAATTAATAAGACTGGTTACCAAACTTACAGTTTCATTTAGTTAATATATCGTGTAGTATATGAACCGGCTTTTGGCTCGTCTATAGGTATTTTATTTACGTATATGAGACAGCTAACTTTTATACTGATTTCCTATGAACAGTCAATTTCTTCCCGCGAGAGTCGTAAAATGCGACTAAGGGATCGGACTGTTATCTATCAGACAGTATGTATACAGGCATACAGTGCCCGGTTAACTGCAGACCAAATTCTAATTGGCAAAATGTGGATGTTTAATACACCTCTGCCTACCCCTTAAGGAATACAGGCGAGAGCGTATGTATGAATGAACATATTACTCATGAGTCATATTTCTTACTATTTTATTTTGTATATATGTACATATGTATGTATGTAGTACAGGTTGTCTAACAACTCTATGCGCTGATTAGAAATTTATGACTTCAACATTCTGAACGAAGAGGCGCATAGCCAGCAGTAGAAAAATGTATTAAACTGGACTATTGGATATGTTGTCGAATAATAAAATGTTTTTACCTTCATAGCGAGCGCCATTCTTGAATATGTATAGACCCTTTCCACTCCGCATGCCGCGACAGTAGCAACCTTCGTAGAAATCCCCATTTGGTAGTATAGCCCATCCTTCGCCATGTCTGTCACCGGCAAGATTGCGTTTCCCAACATAAACCTTAAATACACAGGCTAATTAGTATACAAATATACCAGAATATCCATCACTTCTAATTTGAGATCTGATTATCAAACGCATCCATAGATCCCTATGTACCTGTATTAAACCTGAGACTAAAGTTGAACGAACATTCAAGAGTTAATTTTAGAGTCACATTGACTTAATTGTATGAAATAATGCGAGGAATTAAAGCCTGAATGTAGATAGATAATAATTATATACATAATAATTGATTGCTTCTGAGTAGAGGTGTAGGCCCACAATGGATTACATAATATTACCCCAATAGTATCAACATCCTCAGGCCCTTCCCCTTTTTGCTCCACAGCCATATTTGAAAAATGATCTTGTATAATTTACAATATTTTGATTCAGATTAAACGATGTTGATAAAATAGTTGACAGTGACGTTATCTGTATAAATCAAAATTGCAAATTGTCGAAGCAGGTCGTAATTAATGAATAACTACTTAGGCCAATAACAATACCTAATTTTTTTTATTTGTCTACGCAAATAAAACATATTTATAAACAGAAATAGCTTTATTTCTTACACATTCATATTTGAATAAATTAATAACACACTAACTATAATGAAAGTGAAGCAAGCTTGGCAAATCAAGTGAGCTGGAATAACATAGAACTAGAAAAATACCTTTGCTATCTATGGCTGACTAGAAGCTGGACATTCGATTTTTGAATTTTGGGCTAATATCGTTAATACAACATTACAAGCTCTTAATTTGAACTCTTTGTTTACATGTTTAGATTTAAGACAGATCTTACACGCGTCTTGCATTTCATAGGAATCAAATCCATTCTAAACTGACGCACTATTCTGAATGAGTTGGAGATGACTCTTGAATTGTTGATAAAACTCAAAACTTTTTGATATAACAAGGAACTAGATCATTTGTAAATTTTGTAAATAAGTTATATAGGTACACTGTACTCTGTTTGTAACAGTTCGAAAATACAATTTAAAAAAATCAACCATGAATTTACAGTTTAATATTTAAATATGTATTGTTGTATGATGTGTATGTCAATTATTGTATGAAGCATTAGCAATATTGTAATATTTCATTTTAAAAAATATATAGCATAAGTCTGTTACACTTACATAGATGACAAAATAAAGTATATGTAATGCTAATCTCTGAATCTGAGTATTATATCGTCAGGTAGATACACCAGCTCACAGGATAATCACAGACAATCATTATTATTATAGCCTCATAAACAATTTTCACACATTTTTTATTAAATTTATTATTTTTAACAAATACAAGTGAGATTAAGTTTCAATTAATTGGCAATAGAGAAGATTATGCGAAAATTACACTTAAATCGCTTAAAACTACATATATTATTAGAAATTTTGTACTTTACGGTTCCGCACGGCTTTGCTGTGGCAACTAATACATCACACCTCCACTAAGGGACTGAAGCTGTCTTAATTCACTTTCTGTTATACTTATAAGGCCAAGTTAATTCTTCTGTTTAGGTCACGAGACGCAGGCGCACCCATGACCTCAATCAAGTCGAATTCCATCAACGTTTATTTTAAACAACTTTTTCACTCACTTGTTCACCTTATTTCGATAAACCCACTTTGACATTAAACTAGAAAGCAGTTTATTGCTTACATTATTCATTAGCGCGGTGGTGCTTGCGGTGGCGCGTCTTCTAATTTGCCCCACACTACATTGCACATTTCTCTTACTAAAGCTTGCTCTCCCGTATCTAGATCTGGTGCTGGTCTTCTTCGCTCTCGTTCGACACGGTCTCTGACTTCCAGAACTTGCAGCGCTCGTACCACCGCCTCAGGCCTTTCATTTCCAACGGCATTATTGCCCTGGCCTTTCTCAGCCTCTAATCGACGGACTTTTTGCTCCAAGTCTCTTACATATTGTACGGTTCGTTCCGCAAGCTGAGGATGTGTGATGGGTATAGTTGAAACACCGCGAGAACCTTCTTCAGCGTTCGTTCCATTGCTGCTGCCGTCACCATCGTCTCTCTCTCTTCCTGGTGTTCGTCCACAGTTCACACACGCACTCCTCTCGCGTTCCTCGTCTAAATACAAACATAATTCTTTTAATTCTAAATTATCACGTATAAGCTCCTGCTGTTTGTCGTCTAATTGTCTTAGTTTATTCTGATAAGCGGAGACCTCTTGTCTCATCACTGATGCTGTGTATCTACCAAACCTTTGCCACTCGCGAGCCAACTTTCTACCTTTTTGACGATCGTCATCTAAAAAGCAACACAAATCTCGCAGCTCCTGATTATCTTCACTTAGTCGTCGGTTCGCTTCTTTCAGTGCTTTTATTTGGGCCAAAAGTGCCTGAATTTGACGCTTTTGATCGGTTGACCCTCGCGGTCCCTCAGGTTCTACACGTTTGGTAAACTTTAGCATATCTGCTGACCTTCTGTGAATCTGTTCTTCTTCTATATTACGCTGAGCTCGTTGTATATCGTCAGCACTTCTCGCTCTCGCAGTCGGCTCCACGGGTTCGTGAACTAAAGCTTTCGTCACGAATTCACCTGGGGGTCGAGGCATGCGACTGGTTCCCGGTGGCTGCGGTATACCCGGATAATTTTGTTGATATTTTATCAAATGTACCGGTGCTCCGCCGTATGAACCCGGCACCGGACCGTGCGGCCCCAAAGGATATTGCAATTTACTAGGATCGATTGGTTTTCCTGCGTATGGCGGTTTGTACTCTTTGACGGACGGGTCGATAGTGGCTAGTTTGGGACCGCTAGCTGCCAGTGGAGGCGGGTGATATCGCGGAGGAAAGTTGACCGGTTCTGGGCCCTGTTTACCTAGTTGCTGCTTCTGTTTACTAAATTGGGTGACGTTCTGATTGATTGACATTGTCGTGAAACCGATTGTTGCTCGGTGACCAACTCAGTCAATGCTTCTCTTGGTTTTCTACGATCTCATTTCTAAATGGAGGGATCATGTTGATACAAAAATCAAGACGGCATGAGTTCAACGATTGGTCCTTGAATGAACGAAGGTGGGGAACGCCGCCGGCTGCGTAGGCTGTAGAGCGTGGCATTCGCGCAATTAAGTAAACCGTGTTACTTTGTATAACCAAATGCACTTATTCAACACTTTAGGACAAGACTAAACAGCTATTAAATAAAAACTGTGATGATTTAGTTGAAATCTTGTATAATATGATGTTGTTTTTAAAATCAGGTTATGCGTGACCGTGTGTATAACGGCACGACACGGACGCGCGCGGGGCGCGTGTCTCGGACTGGCGCGGGCGGCTCTACGGTGCTCCATTGCCTCTACCTGCAGAGACTGTTGCGCGTCCCGCTCTACCGCACCTCACCTGTGTGTACCTGCACACACACACAAGCAAATCTCTATATGAACGAGTAATCATTGAGGTCTCCTAAGTTTCATTACACAACAGCACCAAGTACGCACGCACACAGGCATATTTACGTTACTCAAATGTGCGCGGTGGCAAGAGCAAGGATTAGGTACGCTTATCTATTCATTATATTAATTGTATCGCATACCTGAACTTCAACAATGGTAGTACGAAAAACATGCAGTCAGATTAGTAAAGCTTCAATAAGTACGTACTACTTCTGTAAGATTCCGCTCAGAAAATTATAAAGCTATAAGGGATGACAGTTTGTTCTATCTAAATACACCGGGGTCACACTAAACGTTTTTAGAAAATAAAAAACGGAATTATATAGAAGCCTATTAATACTTTTAATGCTTTTCAAAGTAGTTTCATTCCTTTTTATGCACCGTCGCATGTGATGGAACCATTGACTGAAGCAGTGAGCCCACTCTTCTTTAGGCATCTTTTCCATGTGTTTTTTTTTTCATATAACGAATTCCTCTAAGTCTATCTTTTATTTTTGGAAATAAATAAAAGTCACAAGGTGCCAGGACTGTAAGCAGGATGACTCGCTAACTCCTCACCTTCGATAGACAAATATTCGACAGTCCCCCTGTCGGAGTAAGTTGGAGCGTGGTGAAGGAGGATCCTGCTTCTTGGGCGCTGCTGTCTAACATTTTCCAAGACAACTGGCAAACAATGACTGACAAATCAATTTGCAGTAACAGTCCTTTTGTCTTCTAGAATGATATTTGCGAAATGACCTGTCCGTCCAAAGAGTGAGGCAATCATATTTTTCCCCCTTCCCTTCTGCCCATCTTTACTTTTGTGGGCAAATCTATTCTAATAAAATAAAACAATATTTTAAGCGAGAATTGGCAATGACGAGTATGGCAAAGCAGACTTATAGAACAGCAGACAGATACAACTGTCCCTTGAGTGTAGCCAAATGATTGTAGCAAAACGCACTGACAAGAGTTGTTGCAACAATATTTCTTTAGGCGTCTTTTAATTTGCCGCAATTTCTTTAATTTTGCTATGGTTTCGATCGTAGACAACTTACCTATCTGCCTACTTAGTATTTATAAAAATTTTAAACGACTACGTAAGTTATTATCATAATTAAACACTCCTAAAGTAGAATATTGGTGCGTATAGTATATACCTAATACGAGTAGTAGTAGTAGTAAATTATCTTAGGAACTAGGTTATAGATTCTTTCACCGTTATGTAAAAAGGAAATTATGATGTAGTTACTCCAATAGCGTAACAAACAAGAAGGGAGTAAAGAATATAAATTACAAAATTCCTTAATTTCTCTGCTATCCCAAGATCAAGTCCTGATTTGGTTACAATCAGACCATCGCACATACGGATACGTATTTGATCTTTAAAGCTAGTCAAAAGTTGTTTTTGGTATTGAATAGGCCCCATTCAAAGGTGTGTGATTCATTTCAAAGGTGTGAAATAACAAACTTAATGTTTTATAATTATTTTCATATAAAAGACAACAGAAAAGCGAAAATTATACACCACGTGGTCACCACTTATATTAGTATCAGTTTCTAAATTGAATAACTAGTAACGTCTTTCCAATCAAAATTTGGACAGAAGATGGTCCTGGAAGCACGAGCACAATGTTATTTAATTTGTATCTTTTTTCTCAACATACTCTACCACCAAAAAAAACTTAATGAATCGACATAATACATCCATGGTATGGCTACTACTTTTACATCAAATATTTTCTTTAATTTGTCTGCTTTAATTTAATGTATAATTTATAGCATAGAAAAGCTTTGAAAGTAAATAAAACACTTAAATTTTGCATTCCAAATGGATGATAAATGAAATCATACTAATTTTTGTTATTTTTTTTGGCTAAAATTAATAAACTTTAAATCAGATTCAAACAAAAATGATTAAAATTGCAGGTACATACTTGGCTCTGATAGATCTATCACAATTTTAATACATGCAAGTTCAGAATACAATAAGTATTAGTTTAACACTATAAAATATAACATCAACAAATAACACACCTCGCACAACCGACAAATGTTGAGTGATAAGTAAAGCAGTAAACAATGACCCGTGTTCATGATAAAACGAAATGCCTGCCACTTAATGCCCGGTAACTTCAGCTGGTAAGTCCAATATATTGTTTCATGATAGCCACCATTGCACCAAAGTAACTTATGGTCAGCTTTCAGGTTCAAATACCCTTTTTGACTAAAAAAAATTAAAATCAAACATATAACCTACTCCTTTTTTGAAATCGGTTAGTAAACACCTGAAGCCATATTCCTGCCGAGTTCTGTCGATACTAAAGCAAAAGCACATCCTTATGGTGAGCCTTGCTCAGGCACGACTGGGTAGGCTCGACCGGTGCGATACCACGGCCTTACAGAAAACCGGTTGTGAAGCTACGTTTGCTTTGCATTTCTCCGAAATTAGTGAGGTTTCCCGAGCCCCAAAACCCTATTTGCTCTTTTCCCTACCCTCGTTCCCCCTCTTCTCTTTCCCATCTTCTCATTGCCCTCTCTGGTTTCCCCTCTCCACACCCCCAACCCTCAACAAACTCAAAGGCGCAGCGCACTTACCACTCCTGAGTTGCAGGTGTCCATGGATGGTGGTTGTAAGAGACAACCACCATCGACTATCAGGTGACGCGTCTGGGTATAAGTGTTCTGTGCGTCTGTTTGTCTGTCCCGCTATATTATAAAAAAAGCTTTAGGTAAACTCTCAATAGATATGTATGTATGTATATCCGAACTCCACTATATTTGTAGTAAACTACACACCTTAAACAAAAACTAATATTAATAAAAACATATCAAACAAATGACGACAGACGATTTCTGAACAATAATGATCTAGTTAATCGAAGTAATAGGCTGCATGAACTATTTATGTATATTTAGCATATTTAGCGTTATGTAGAAAGGCTTCGGAATGCGATCAAATGGTTCCAATCCCATAAACTGAACCTAATAACTTAATCATTTAGTTTAGCTAAAGGATTTAACAGAGGTGTATAACTCATACTCATATTGCAGCGGCGTGCAGTCCGCATTATCGACTGTCCTGAGGTCTCCCAGTCTCTTGAGCCTCTGCAGTTGCGAAGAGATGTCGCCTCTATGGCAGTCCTCTATCGCCTACATCACGGGGAGTGTTCTGACGAGCTCTTCCAATTGGTCCCACGTTCTCCATTCCTCTACAGGACTACACGTGCTGGCCTGAGGAGTCACCGTTTGAGCGTCGAAAATATACGTACTAGAACGAAACAGTTTGGCTCTTCTTTCCTGTGCCGATCGGTGAAAGCCTGGAATTTCCTACCAGCGCACGTGTTTCCTTCCGTCTTTGATCCCGGGTCTTTTAAGCGGGGCGTGAAAAAGCATCTCACCAGGCCGCCATAGTGTGGGTCACCATGCTGCATTGACTAGACATGCAATGAGGATGGTGACCACCACTCTTTGACTCCACTTATTGTTTTCCATCAGCCAAAGTGGAGTCACTATGGTAGGCTAATATATATAAAAAAAAATACTATAACCCAGACTAAACATGATAAACAATGATTACAACCTACCTATTGCTGCTTATTAGTTGACTTCAAAAAGGAGGAGTTTCTCAATTCGACTGTACTTTTTTTTTTGGTTTTATGTTTGTTACCTCAGAAATTTCAACTGCGTGAACCGATTTCTAAGCTTTTTTTTTTATTTGAAAGTTGGTGCTTCCCGTGTGTTTCAAGTTCAATCCAAATTTATTTTGGTCCAGTTCTGACAATGGCATCCATGAGAAAACCATATAAGTCTGAAATTTGCATTAAACATGTGCGCAACAAATGGACGAATTACTCAATATCACGCCAACCGATTTCGATGATTCTTTTTTATTGGAAAGGATGTACTTCAAGGGTAGTTAGATGAGAGTTTAGTCCAGTTGTGACAAGGGCATCCATAAGAAAACCATATTAGTCTTAAATTTTATGATAGACGCATTGAAGTCGGTTGCTTACTTTTTAAAGTCCGATTATTTATACCGTTATGTAGTACGTAAGTATTTAAGTAGTTTTGAATGAAAAGAACCAGGTTGCATGCTGGTATGATTTCATGACTACACGAACAGAACTGTTCTATATCGGCCACAATCGACTTAATATCGTAACAGCACACCTTGCATTGTAAGTTTAACCTTTTCACTGTCTCATCAGTATTCAAAGCAGGCAATTTGGTGAGTATATGCAAAATGTGTTGTTTACTTACGGGGGTCGTGAATGCCCCCTCTTCAAATATAGCAGTAGTTGGTGTTCGAACGCTTCGCAAGGATGGCGCGCGTCCATGCTACTGCGCAACTGGCCTGGCTCGCGACTATATTGATAACGCAAGGTACGTGTTGTGCAAAACAATATTCAGGTTTATTTTTGTTTTCTACGCCGTTTGATGACCTGGATTCTCAAGACAGTGATTTAAGTGTGTAAAACATAACCAAAATAATAGGTACATTTATTTCTCAATACTCGAGATAATTTGATTATACAAACAGAATTTTTAAAAGTTTAAATATATGTATAAAAGACATTTTTTATGGTAAAAACTGTTGGAACTTTAAAAATGAAACTAGAATGTTACGTAAATGTGGACCACGTTATTTAATTCAAAAATAATGTAAGCATTCTCATAACTTAAACTAACTGGCTGTTACCCGGGGGATCCGAGCCTTCAAAACCGAACATTGCTTGGGGCTAAATCTATAACTAACAAGTGAGTGACTTAAACAGATGATTTTATTAGAACACCTGAACTGTCTAACACCCAGGCAGTAATCTGAAGTCAGTAAAATTAATGCAACAAAGTATATTAGCAACCTACATAATTATGTATGTTAAAAAAGCCGTGTTATGTGAAACAGTATCATCACGTCCGGCGATGTATGTTGAACCGATGTAAGCCCATATTATGAAATATTTGTCACGTATTAAATAGTTAGCATATTACAGTGAATTAATATTTGTGTGGATACTTCACTACTAAATGATTTGGAGAAAATTATGTCAAATAAACCGCGCACGTATCCTACCTTTAGACATAATACAATTACGATACGGTACAGTTAATTATTATGGTAGGTATAAATGCGGGTTTTGCAGGATACGAATCTGTCTACCCTTTCGGAATGATGAATAGTTTCATCACAATAAATAATAAAATCCTGCACCGAAAGACAATTAAATACTTCTTATTCTTCCGCTTCTTTATTGTTTTTACTTTTTCTAATATATGAAGCCACCTTGAATTCACCTTATTAATTCAGTATAAAACAGTAATAAATAAATGTACCATGCGCTTTTGATTAATAATCTAACTATGGAACATAACAATAAATTGTAATCATATACGTAATTAAATCAAAATATTTGATTAAGTATTACGTAAGAAATAGAAAACTCCTTAATGTCGATTTCTTATTTTAAATATTTACGCTGAGATTCTTATAAACTTTAAATGTCTAGTCTTGATAGTTAGACATCACTTAGAACAATAACTTCTACTAAAAATGAAGTACAGAAGGATAGACAGAAGACAAAAGTTGATGGTTTAAAATTTTAAATTAAGTACCTCAATCTTTTCTCTCTCTATATAAATTTTCTGTAGAAAGTATTGCTACTTAAGTATCTGAAGCGTAGATAATTATTTATTGGACAACAAAATATCAGTCACATTATTACAGTCTTTAATAAAAATATATATGAGGCACTTGGTTCAGAACACCTCGCGGACAGCCTTTACTTTGTGGAAACATTACTGTTTCACAATGATGGAGGAAGTACCTACGGTATTTGGTCTTTCTTTTGGAGATATTCATATCTTAGACAGGGAACAGGGGGGAAAGGGTCAGGCCTGGAAAACTTGTTGTGGCCAGGCTGTGTTCCTGACCAGTAACTAACACAAGCGGAGGTTGGGATGTGAAGATGCTTTTGCAAGTTACAGACTAACCTAGTTCTATTCAAGTGAATAGAGCTAGGTTAGTCTGTACCTGTGACCAGGACGACCAGGTGTACGTCTAGGTCCTGGAAGGAAATTCAAAATGTTTCGTGTTTACTCATGGTAGTAGGTCCGGAGACGCAGCATAATTCTAGCCGGTTCCACTTCTTCATAACTCGCACCATTGTTCCTTTGTCAGGTGGAAAGAAAGATTATCTAGTAATTAAGGTAAAGTAAGGGTTTGTGTAAATTCGTAATTATTTTTGTTTCATACGCAGACAGGAAATTTTGAGATTAACAGAGATAGTAAGGAAGACAAATTCTGATAAAGAATCTGCCTGCAAGTATATTTATAAAGCGGTAGAGTTTTTGTTTTTTTTTTGAAACCACGAAGTTGAATTTAAATCATTCTTTTTGTATTATATAGAGTATTTATTGAGGAATAGTATAGGCTATAAAACATCAAGCTGAGACCCTTACGGGACAGTGACAAAGTATAAACACAGGTGACACTTAAAAACACTTAAATAAAGTGCATGTTGAACAACTCTAATGTTTTACAGGCAAAAAAAAATTATAATCATACATTTCGTGTGCATGCAACTGAACCTCATTGCATCAGGTAATGCACTTGTACTTTTTAGATCTATTGCCACATTACAAATGGTGACATTACGCCTTCACGACACACTTCGTTAAGTCTTAGAAATTGACGCACAACTACTTCTGCGCTTTATAACTATTGCACACTCAGTTTTATACTATGTTATTACAATTATGTTGTAGTTACAATTATGTAACTAGTATCACCATTCAGTAACATGAAAGCATTAATTCTCATCAAAGTCTTGCATCAATAATAATAACAGGTATATTAGATTACAAATGGACGTCAGTGTGCACTTACTTACTCAGGTTTTACCAAGGCAAGATCAATTTTAATCCTTAATAGTTAACTTTAAATTATTCATAAAGAAAAATAGTGAACGTATGCAAATTTTAAGATGTATTTCGAAAAATATACAAACCATATATAATAACTAGCTTTGCCCTCCGCGGCTTCGCTTGTATATAGGATGTACAAATATATATGTATATATGTATATATTTTTTTTTTGCGCACAATCCTAATTCTTTATGCAAAATTAAAGTAGTCTAAATTACAACAGCAAGTACCAGTTAAACTCCTATGAAAATCGATCTAAATTTGGTTAGATTTGCTGTAATTTTATTAAGTATGTAAAGGAAGAAATTATTGAATGTTAAATAGGTACTTCTGATAAAATCAGTTGCAGTGTTGGCCTTATCCATCCCAGGACGCTGAGCAAGTCAATCATTTGGCGCCCCTTGTGTCATGAACTATGCATAATAAACAAAAACCGGCCAAGTGCGAATCGGACTCGCGCACGAAGGGTTCTGTACCATTATCTATAAAAATGCCAAAAAAAAAAGCGTTTGCTGTAGCCACCTTAAATATTTTTCTATTTTAATTTAATTATTATTTTTAAAGTGAATATATACTCAAATACTCTGTGAATATCTCTAGCGTCTACCTGTTGTCGTTATCAATATCGAGCAAAAAAATCATGTTTGTTGTGTGGGAGCACCGTTAAATATGTATATTATTCCGTTTTTTACTATTTGTTGTTATAGCGGCAACAGAAATACATCATCTGAGAAAAATTCAAATGTCTAACTATCACGAGATACAGCCTGGTGACAGACGGACAGACAGACAGACAAACGGACATCGGAGTCTTAGTAGTCGTTTTACCCTTTGGATACGTAACCCTAAAAATTAAACTATATTTTAAAGAAAAACATTACCGATAAATAAATTATAGAAACTCCCTTACTGTATAAGAAAGTGACGATGGCTCACTGTCCGTGAATATCACTTTTCAGGTGCAATGATTACGTTTTTCTGTAGGTTTGTTTTAGTTGGACAATATCTTAAAAGATTATCAAATGATTTTATAATAAATTGTTTCGTAAAAAATACAACATAAAGTCATCCTTAGGCCACCGTTAAGTCGCTAAGGGACTTGTCGTACATTTCCGTATCTGGGGCGTTAGGAACCCCCGTTCTTAACGCCCGAGATACGGTCACATCAGGCAAAGAGCACATACTGTGAGAGGTAGCAGAAATTACCCAACTAATTAAATATTTCTAACCAATAAGCGACCGTTAATACGAGAATATTTTTCCAGGCGCACATACAGATTGAAAACATATGATGGTTAAATGGTGGTTTCGTTACTTTATCATATTACATTAATTTTCTAAAGTATACTTGTGTAAAGTTATGAGTCATGCTAAATAAGTTAATATATAGTCAGTTTAGCCATTAGTGCTACAATTACTCATATTTAAGTCAAACGCGCTAACATTTTCGCGATTAACACAGGTATATCAATAAGTGAAACTAAATTTAAGTCCGCTTATATTCCTTCACATAGAAAACCTCATCATGATTGGTCCGCTTGAAAGCGTAACAAACAAACAAACGTTTGCATTGATAATACATATTTGATATTATAAAAAAATATCCTTAGTAGCACAGTGACAGTTTTCAAGTTTTGAATAAATGAACTGTCTCCTCAGGTCCATTATGCCAACGCAATCCGATAAAGGAGGCCCTATACCTCCACGAGGAGACCTTCAGCAATGCTACGTTTGAAGACTGCGTGTGGAGAAGAGATAAAGAAGTTTGCCCTGATCCAGATGTCAACCTACACTTGTACACCGAGTCGGAACCTTACAAGCATGTCGTGAGTATATCATTTTACAATAAATTCAGTCAACCTTACACAGCCGTCTGATGCTAATCAAACAGAGTGTGCTATGCTAACGGGAGTGCTAGCTCTAGTTTGAAGGTCGCAAAAGCACACCTCAAAGACCGGCAATATACTTGCGACTCCTGAATTGCAGGTGTCCATGTGCGGCGGTATTCACTTACCATCAGATAACCCTTCTACACGTTTGCCTCCTGGAACAAAAAAAAACTACATATGATAAATTACAGTCTGACACAGAACAAAATAATCGTGTTCATTACGACATTACACAATTATTTGTCTTAGGTGGCCATCTACGACACCTACGACATCTGGTTCACCATTTAGATCCAGTAATTATTAAACCAACAGGACAGTCAAAGTAATGCACTATAGGCCTTACACTTGTTTTTAACATCAAATACGTCAAGATGGACTGAGAATAAGCTGTTGCAACATGAAGTATTCGGTCATCAAATTATTTTTCTTTTGCATTTCTATTCTGTGTACTCTTCATCTTTACAAACTTTTAATATGAAAACTAAATGTTTATCCTGCATATAGGACCCAGTTCGGATGCAAACTGCAAATTTAAAACCCTTATCGAAAATACCAACAAAACAAAACTTACCAACTAAGTATAAACATGCATGTCGGTATCTAAATTACAGGTTAATACAGTAACAGAAAGGTAGAATTGAATACTACATGTTATGAATGGATCTTTTCTAATAATTAAGCACAACTAACAAAAAGTTTACTCAGGATTCTAAAATGTAAAAATAAAAATTAACTCTCATACATAAATGAGCCTTAAAAACATTAGGTACACTCTGTGTCACAACATACAGCATCCAAAACATTACACACTGTAATTAAGTACGAATAAAAACGGAATTATAATACCTTCGTAGTGCCTAGTTTATCCCGTGAATATGTTTTTTAATATAAAATTAAATCTGTTAACAATTAGAATTGCTATGATTGCTAAAAATATATAAAACCCAATTTTTGCTGACGTTACATCGAAATGTAAACGACTCTAAAATAATAATATGTAGTTTGTAAGGAATAGGAAAAGGTGGATTACACATTACTAGTATTCTTGGTGAGCCTTACAACTAATCTAAATGCTTATATTAGAACGTAAGAAGTGGGTTCACGACTGTAGTACACTCGGTGTGGTTTAAACCCCCGACCACTTGATCGCCAGCCCAACGCCTTAAGTATTACGCTACCGGTTCCTTATCTATGACATTCCCTCTATTTCATAGACTATTTACGACGATGCAAATTACATTTTACATGTCGAAATCCTTTAAAACGTTTAGGCTCTGTGGCGTGACATAGAAACATATATAAACTCGAAAAACATAACCCTCCTCCTTGCACAGTCAGGTAAAAACACAACTACACACCATTGTGACGTAATGTTTACCTATATTCCATGTATATGTGTACATGATTGGTATTGTGAAGAAATCTCCCACGTGTCTAAAATTAACATCACTAACATTTGTGTGCAAATCTATCGTCTACGGCTATCATGCCAAGCTATGCGTAATTATTTCCTTTGTAAGTCAGTTATTGATGTCTAGCCGTCGACCCCCACAGTTTTAAGCTCACTGCTCCACTGCTAAGGTTTATAGCGTGATGGTTTATAGCCTATATTATTCGTCAATAAAAACTCTATCGAAAACAAAAGGAAGCATTCAAATCCGATAGATAGTTCCAGAGATCAAACATAAAATCGATTCCGCTTTTTTAATATAGATAAAAAGTATGCGGGTATACTATCGTTAGAGAGGCAAACATCGACCATTACTAGGTCGGCGAACCGACATCAGCCATTACTAGTTATAGGTATACATAGCTGTTGCTGTATACTCTTCAATCCATCTGTATAAGCAATATTCCGGTCACTCCCTGGACATCCTCCACTACCTGTTAACATACTTCAAATTTTCCCATGTAATTCCTAAAAGTGGCCGGAGACGGCCTGGCTTATTAAATTATAATTAGCAAAATGTGAGCGTTAAGTACCCCTACAGAGTGAACTGTGATCCATCGACACTCCACATACTAACAATACTCTACTCGATCATAATAGCAAACTTAAGTATCATATTAGGACAAATACTTACCCATAATATAATAATATAAAACTAAAGAGTTTTTTGTTGTTTTGTTAAAATGCCCTAATCTCTGGAACTTCCAATCGGATTTTTAGTGAAAAGACAACTCCCGCATTAGGATTAATTCCTGTGTCGCGGGGGACTTTACAAACGCTCAAACAACGGACACAAAGAACACCCAGACTCAGAACAACAATTTGAGGATGTGTTGTCCCGTGCGGGGATTGAACCCACAACACTCGGCGCCGCAGCGTAGTGGCGAGGTGACCACTTAAACCGCTACGCCATCCGTGCAGTCGTATTGTATTGTATGGGGTAGAGGTTTTATTGACGAATAATATCGTCTTTGTGCACATCACCTTACTGGCTTAAGACCTTACTGGCTTACTTAGGAGAAGGGTACTGACCATACATTTTGATGAAACTGCGGGAAGACCACCACTATAATCTTAATTACTAAATCTAATATGTTCTAATTTATACTTATTACGTTTTAATGATGTTACTATACTTGTTAATGAATTCGGAAAGAATAACGAATCAAGTATTATAAGGCAAACGTGAATTTGAATGCTGGTACAAGTCAATCAAGCACATACGCCGACCAAAAAAAAGGGTGTTGTCTCTGCTTACCCCGATGGCAGAAAGACGTGAGCTTATGTGTGCAAAATTGTTAGCTCTTTTAATTTTTTTGATCTTTGTTTCTTAAATTCGACTCGTCTAAGGAAGGGCTTTTAGGAAACCAATTAAATCAAGATTAAAGATACCGGCATCGCTAAAAATACTACCAACCGGCCTCGCTATAAATACTTCCAGGATATTACAACAGATTCACTTTTTTACTCATTGTCATGTGCACAGTGCGTTGTGTAGGAATGCGTACAAAATACCGCTAGTTGTCCTCAAGGGGCGTCCAACGCTCACCTTCCGCGGTGACAGGCGCTCATACTATATTGGGAACACATACTACCCATTCATGGTCAGTTTACAATCTATACATGTATTGTGTCAAGACCTTTATATTGATAAGCTAGTATGGTCTAAATGTATAAGTCACCAGGTGTTCCTAATCTACTGGGCCTCTCCTGTCACAGGAAGTACGTCTGATTACGCGAGTCAAGTACGTGACCCGCAGAAGCCGCGAACTATTGCAATCTGTCCTGTTTCCTTACTACCTACTAATCCTTCCCAACCCTAGTTTCTTTTGTATTTTAAGTGTGGAAGGGTTTCGAGCAATCATCTCAACTTTCGGTTTGACGGTGTCTCGGAATCAGACCGACTAAAACCACACGGTATGCCATACTACGCCTAAAATAGGAGGACACCGGAAACAGCTTTATTAAGACAATCGGATCCCTCGTTGCACTTGCCCGCATAAATGCGGGCACCACCTTTACACGTGGACGTCGCTTCCTCGCGGCTGGTCATATAGCGGACGGAGGTGAAAACCTGTCCAAAGCACCTGTAGCTACACTCAGGGCAGCATGAGCCCTCCACCGCACGGTTCGACGGCCGTGCATTGGTTCCGAGTGCTGGCTATGGCCCTGGGCAAGCTCCGCCACCTCCTTCCTCACAGATGGTTGCAACCGCGGTAAATCTTCTGTCACCGCCAGATGGAGAGCCTCAGGCAAAACCCGTGGAGCCTCCAACCGGGACGACCAACGAGCCATCGTGGCTCCGCGGAGCGGCCGTAGTATTATGTAGTTCATCAACCAAACCCTTATGTATCAAATAATAAATAATATAGTTACAAACATTTTAAGGAATATTCAATAATTATAATTAACAATTAAGCATAATTAAATTTGACGCTTCTTGTTTCTAGGTAGACTTACGGAGCGAAGATTGGCTGCGTCAGAATGGCTGGGATCCGACGCATGAGTCGATCCTGTTGGTTCATGGGTACGCCGGCGGTGATGATACATTGCCCATCATTGTGCTTAGAGACGGTAGGAACATTTTCAAACATTACGTTAATGTGTATTTTCTAAATAAATTTTCTATGTTTACATTAAGATATATAAACCCATAAACCACGTAACTTAATTTTCATGACATCGATCGACCTTCAAAACATTTAATATTAAATTATTAAAGTAAGAACTCGAGTTCTTTTCAAACTTAAACTGAACTTACCTCAAAAACGACATAGACAATTAAAAATAATTAATAAAATAGGTTTACAAACGAAGATATCACGTCACATGTTGCTCTTTTCTTATTTCGACCACAAATTTAAGTAGGACCAAATTCCCAAATTAAATTATAAATTTCATAATCAATTAATAAATGACGTAGTATGCGGTACGAAACATAAAAAAAAACTCATGCAACCGAATTGAGAACTTTCTCCTTTTTGAAGTCGGTTAATAAATACAGGTTAATTTTGAGACTTTTGAGACAGAATTAGACAACTAGGCACCAATTTTTTTTTTGTAAGTTGGCATAGGTGAATAAATAATTGGCCCCAGGGGGTTTCAGTTCAGTATGAAGTTGTGACGGACTTTCTCTTAGTGCTCTTATATATTGTTGAAGCAACAAACAATTCATTACTTTTTTTATGTAAATTAAAAAAAAAATTAAATGATGCAGTATTAGTTCAATTGCCAGACTATATCTAGAATGTAACTTATAAAGAACGTGAAACGTTTTTAAACGTACCGACATTAACAATTACCATGAATAAGGAAAGTGTAGTTCCTATTTCCTACTTCAGAGAAAGTGCAATTGAACTTTTTTCACGTACTGCACCTGGTGCATCTGCCAATTGCATTTAATTATCTCCCGCAGTGTCGCCAATAAAAGGTGAAAGTGTCCACAAACGGTACTGTTAGGTTTCCTCGTTCAGGAACGATTTAGGAACTGAGTTTGAGTGCGAACGTACCTTAACGCATAACAATCGAATGTGTACTCTCACGGCTTTCTCTCGCATGTCGTTGTTAGCGATTGCACAAAGTTCAATGGCCTAAAAGTTGATAGGTTGCGAAAATTGAAACACTGTACAAAACTCGTGCTGGTGTACTTTTCATTTTAAAATGGGTAGGGACATAAATAAAAATCACTGTTTGTTGCTACTTTAATTACAGATACTATATAAAGTATATAGTTATTAATGAAAAAAAAATAAAAACGAATATCTTGACAAAAAAGAATAACTACGCTACAAACGATGTTATAACAATATAAAGAACCTTACGCAATTACTGCACATAATTAAAGCTTATACGTTACTTATTTTTAGGCAATTAACATTATTATTTTTATTAGTTGTTTATGGACTCTCTCTCGCGTATATTCAACGCAGAGATGCCCCTGATGTCAAGTATTTCGAGAAAAAAAACAGTCTATCGAAATAAGATCGCCATGTTGGTCAACCTTCCATAATGAACTTTAACCAACAAGGAAAGAATAGAGTCGTGACTGTCGTCGTTAAATGGGATGCACTCTAAGGTTTCCTAGCCGAAATGCTGATCGACAGTAGTAGACAGAGACACGAGAGTACCACCTGGCCTTTATTTATTAATAGGTTATACATTACCTCAGGCGGTTTTCTCCGATATCCGAACAGAGTTCTTCTTCGTTGCTGGTCGTAAGTAAGACCGAGGGGAACACCCTGCTAGACTTTATGGTTTTTAGGATTCGCACAAAGGCGACTATGTATTATGAGACCATAAAAGACGTGGTAGCATTTTTCGCTTACCAAACATCGTTACCTCTTATTTCTTTAATAAATTAATGTGAGATACGTAACGCAACATACACTTAAATTGAAAGTACCTACCGACTTACTTAAAGTCATAACCATTAAAGAATACTTTAAAACACCAGCCAAACTCTTATACAACAAATTGTACTATTAAATTATAATGTCCTAATTAAATATGCAATTCTGTTTCTAATTGATACAAACTATTACTAGCAACATTCTTGTGTATTTCTAATAAGATCGAGTGTCTGAAAATTCAGTAACATACGCATTCTTAACCTTTTATTATCTCAGTAATTTATTTATAAATAGGTAGGTCTGTACCTAATGCTGTGGGTAGTCTCAACCGTCCCAACACACTATCAATAAAATTTATACGTTGACAAATTATTTGCCATGTTATCGTTTTGAAACTTCTCTCTCTTCGACCTTTACTATTAAAATCTGTATGCACTATGTTGAAATATAGTTTTAGGTAGCACCTGATTACGTAACATAAACATACCTACACAAATATAAACTACCTGTTAACAATTAGAAGTGTGTCAGTACGTACTTATAAATCTCACTTTAATTGTTTCTCAGCGTACATCCGTCGAGGCGGTTACAACGTTTTCATGCTGGACTGGGGAAGTCTTTGCCAGCCTCCTTGTTATGTAGCAGCAGTCCACAACCTTCGTCCCGTAGCCCGGTGTGTGGCTGAGGCGCTGGGAATACTTCGCCTCGGAGGACTTAGGACCGACAAGTTCACGTGCGTTGGACATTCGCTTGGAGCCCACATGTGTGGAATTATTGCCAATTATTTGACGTTTAGACTTAATAGGATTATTGGTAAGTACTTAATACAAGACCTAAATTGAGAAAGATAGTAGTGAGAATTATAGTCCTATTCAAAAACTATATTTCTATACAGTTTGCTTAATTGTTGTATGTAAGTATGTATGTAAATTTGAAAACCTCCCGTCATTAGGTGAGTACTGATGGTGCCATTAAAGGTTAGCAACTCCCTAGGAGCGCTACTTTCTACTACAAGTCTACGCTAATTGTGTACACACATGAAGGTATTCCTAAAACCATTCAAACTGTTTTAGGCTTAGACCCCGCCCGTCCATTAATTCGTTCAGCTCCTGCCCTCCGGCTGGATCCTGGCGATGCTCGTGCTGTGCACGTGCTGCATACAAACGCGGGACGATATGGAGAAGCAGCTCGCTTGGGGCATGCTGACTTCTGTCTCAATGGAGGAAGGAGTCAGCCCTATTGTGAAGATACGCCTAGTAAGTTAAAAAAGATCAGAATTTAACGATTCATTCTTTTCTTTTATCACTGAAAATTTTTACTTCTTAGAACCACATGAAAATTCTACAGCCAAACGCTTGTTAAAATTATATTATTTTGTCCCCTTTACAGTATATTAGCTCGTAGAGTTGTAAGTACTTAATTGAAATAATATTTTAGACCGATTTTATCAAGTTCCTTGTCATAAGGTGTAATGATTTCCTTGCTAAACCCCGTTCATAATTAGGAATAGTGTTACATTATTTTAGATGAGGCCCTGTGCAGTCACATATGGTCAATCTGCTACCAAGCGGAGAGCTTGTTCCGGGCTCGTGCGGCGGCTCCGTGCGGTCGGCGCTGCTCCGTGCGCGTGGCGCCGGCGCGTGCGTCCGCGCTGCCAGTGCCCATCGGACAACCAGCGCCTATGACGTCAGTATACTGCAACTATCACACTTTATATTTTACTAGCTCTTTCGCACCACTCCTCTATTTTTATTTTATTCAATAAATTCAAGATTTTGGGAACAATAACTCTTTTATGACAAGTGAAGAAGGCAGCTGAGATAGACTGTATGCGAAAGGTGGTCGACCTGTTGGGAGTTGGGGTTGGGAGACCTCTATGTCCGTACCGGGCAGGTAGCATTCGGCTCTCGCTCAAAGAGGTACGCGAGTGTCGTGAAGCCGCTCGTAGAGCCACGATGGCTCGTTGGTGGTTACAGCTTGGGGCTTCACTTGTCAAATGTAAATATTCAGCCACCGTGGAGGCGCTCCAGCCTGTCATCGTCAATTTGACGGGGCGGGAACATAGGACCCTTTCTTTCCGACTGACGCAGGTTCTTTCCGGGCACGGATCGCTAGGAGGGAAATGAGTCCCGCTAGCGATCCGTGCCCGGTAGTCATTGGAGGGGATCTCTCGCTCTCATCACACGCTCCATGGACGGTATTGACGGTAGTTTTACTGCGGTTGCAACCTTCTGTGAGGAGTTCATCTCGAAGAAGGAGGTGGTGTAGCAAGCCCTGGAGGATGACCTCCACTCGGACTTCATGAGCAGTCGGCGATCTGAGTATGGGTGGTTGGGACGGTTTTAACCTCCACACGCCAGCCGCGAGGCGGCGACGTCCTGATACTGGACGCTGCCTAATTGAGAGTTACCCGAAGGTGGCTTTTGCAGCCCACATGCGCTACGAGGGGTCCGGATGTCTTACTAAAGCTGTTCCCGGATTTTTCCTATTTCAGGCGTAGTAAGGCAGACCGTGTAGCTTTAGTCGGTCCGATTCCGATACACCGTCCCACCGAAAACCCCGGTGGGATGACGCCCCGAGGGACTGGACTACGATAGGGGTAAATGATTCTGATGAGAATTAATTTTAATTTTCGGAAAAGAAACCTTATCATTTTCTAGGCCGTTTATAATGTAGGACGTATACGTTAAATGTTCTCAATTTAGATCTATTAATCCGGGTCACAAAAGATTTTAGACTGTAATTCCTCTAGAGTGTATTAGTCAGGATTCCCTGCAGTAACAATTGTTTTGGATAAGTGATTAATTCTGTACCCGTACCATGTCTCTCTTAAAATACTGTATACGCAAGCCGATAAAAAAAAAACTATTGTTTACTGATTCTATTCCATAGTGCATCAGGCGCGTACTGCCTGGAAGATTTCTCGACGCCATTTTGTCCGCACACGTCTGGACTGTTGGAAGGTGACGATCGATGTTGCCTCGATGAGCTGTACGCGGCGGCCGCGACCACAGAGCCGCAGCGCCGTCGCCCCGGCACACGGCCAAGACCCCTGCGCCTGCGAGCACCCAGACTACTGCGCGATGATAATAACTAGATTTCCAGTACCTAACATAGGTTATATAAAAATATAGTAGGTGCAGTATTTTAATTTAAATTGTTCATTGAATGAACGTATCAACAAATAATAAAATTTGTGAGTTAGGAAATCGAGTTTTTCGTTACCCATTCGACAATTTCAATCCGTTATTTAAGTCCAAGGTTTACTATTACATAATACTTGGTATTCCCTAATCCCCTAAGGGGATCCTTTAGATAGATATATAAAGAAATTCTAAATTAGCACTTTGTATACGTAATTAATAATACAATTGAGGGTTGTCCTTGTACAAATCGTATACAATTGTGATATATATACTTACATTTACTATTTTAAATTATACTTTTATATTTTTAGCACTTAAAATGTACATAAATACGTTAAAATGGGATATGAAACAGATGCGAGGGTTTCTTATGAAATGAATACACGGTTAGTTCACCTTCATTAATGTGGTAAGTGTTAAATCATTTTAACTTTGGACTTTTCAAAGCTATAGAAAATTTATTTGAAGAATTCTTAACAGATTTAAAATATATGTAAAACTTTGAATGCAGAAATTCTTAAATTTGCTGGAAGCATCTTTATTTCTTTTCTTCAATAACAAAGTACACTTTTATCATGAATACTTTTATTTCTTATTTTCACAATATCACATTTACATTTTTTTCTCTTTTACCCAAGACCATACATTTCCACAGACTAACAATAATGTTGCCATAGATACTTTGTTATTTTTGTTTATCGCATTTCTTAACACCCTCTCTTGCGATTAACAAAAATCTAATAAATATTTAACTTTAAAGGAAACTCTTTAAACTTAATTTGGCCAAGAGCCTTAGTTAACATATCTGCAATATTATTACTACTTTCAATTTTGACAATATCAATTTTACCATCTACAACTAAGTCATGTACAAAATGAAGTGCCACATCAATGTGTTTTGATCGCTTTGTGAAATTACCATTCTTGGCTAACGCAAGTGCTCCGCTATTATCTTCAAAAATTTTTATATTACAGAGATACTCTTCATTAACTCTCAAATTAGACAAAATTCCTTTTATAAATAAAATGTCATCAACAAATATTATACAATACACCTTCCTACTATGATCAAAATATAGACAACTATCATGTTTGCTACGCTCAAAGTTCAAACTCTTTATAAAATTATCAAAACAATTATACCAATTACGCGGTGATTCTCTTAGGCCATATAATGATTTCTTTAAACGATAAACTTTATTAGGATCTTTTACACAACCTAGAGGTTGTTCAACATACACTTCTGATTTTACTTCACTATTAAGGAATGCAGTTTCTACATCCATTTGCTGTATATTGTAGCTACGACTACAACTAATAGCTAACATTGATCTTAATGTACTCATTTTTGCAACAGGAGCATAAATACCTTCAAGTTCCTCTTGTTGTTCGAAACCTCGCGCAACTAAACGTGCCTTGTGACGGTTTCCACTCTTCAAAGTATACAACCACTTTACACTAATAACTTCCTTATCCTCTGGTCTTTCAACTAGCTCCCATGTATCTGTATCATTCAATGCATCAAATTCCTTTTTCATGGCTTTCCTCCAATCTTCACATTCCTCACTCATAACTGCTTCTTCATATGTTTCTGGAGTACAAGCTTTCACATAATTCGCATACAATACATAATCATCAAACTTACTTGGAACTCTCCTCTCACGTCTAGGCTTTCTCTCTTTCGTCGTTTCATCATTTACACCTGTCATAGATTCATCATTACTCACTTCTTCATCCTTCTTACTATTTTCATTTATTCTTTCATCATTTTTTTCATTTATTCTTTCTTTATAATTCTCATTTTTCCTTTCATCATTCTCTTCACTTACTATCACATAACCTGTTCCTGGTTCAACAACTTTTACATTTCTGGCTAAAACAATCTTACCATCAATCAGCACACGATAACCTAACTCAAAATATCGAACTAACTTTCCTTTCACTGCTTTATCATCTTGAGTAGTTCTCTTAACATCTGGTACTCTTACAAAAACATTACTTCCATACATCTTCAAATTATTTACAGTTGGTTTCTTACCCATAAAAATCTCATATGGAGTCTTCCTCTCAAGTGTAGAACTATTCAATACTCGATTACCTATATAACAAGCTGCATACACAAGTTCAGGCCAATACTTCTTTTCTAAATTAGACTCTTTTCTCAAACACCTAACTCTGTCCATAATTGTACGATTATATCGCTACGCTACTCCATTCAACTCATGGTTGTAGGCTGTACATGGTAATATCTTAAATCCTTTCACCTTAGCAAACTCATAAAAGTGATTATTCAAATATTCAGTACCATTATCACATCTTAATTGTTGCATGGGTCGATCAGTTAAATTGTTAATAAAGTTATAATATTCCAAAAATTTATCGAATACTTCTGACTTATTTTTCAAACAATACACACGAGCAGCACGAGAATAATCATCTATGAAACTTACAAAATATTTTTCCCCATTATAACTTTCAACATCCAAAAATTTTACATCAGTGTGAACTATTTGACCACAGTATTTAGCTCGGGTTCGATTATTTTGATACTTTAAATTAGACAATTTTGACTCAATACAAATTTCACAATCCATATAAACTTTTTCAACTGAATTTGGCAAACCTTCTAAATAATTATCTTTGCACATAATATTTAAATCTTAAAATTTACATGTCCCAAAATTCTATGCAAACATTCTTTTTCTAACATATTATTTCTAACATAATTCGCTGAAATTACAAAACTTATTTCTCCTTTCAAAGGATACAACTTGTTTTTCTCTTTAATTAAAATCATTAAATCATTGCCACTGAATATTTCACAATAACCTTTTGAAAAAAACAACACTCTTATTACTTTTTGTTATGGCAGATACACTTAAAAGATTTTTTCTTAATTCAGGCACATAGAATACATTTTCAATCCTAATTGTGCGCTCACCAGTTTCAGAATAAAATTTACACATAATATTACCAACTTTTGTTGCTATAATTACTGTATTATCACCTAGTTTTACATTAGCGGGTGTTGACAGATTAACATACTCATAAAAATATTCATCTGATGTTACTACATGGTCAGTACATCCACTATCTAAGAGCCATTCAATACATTTCTTTTCACTTTTAGTTGTTTCACAAGAGTTACAATTATTAATGCAAATAGAAAATGAATCAAGATTTTGAGAATTATTACATATTTCAGTATTAGCAGTAAAACTTCTATTATTTCTATAAAAATTACCTCTATTATGATTTGATCCACGATAACCTCTGTTGCCATTACCACGGTATGTTCCTTGCCAGTTTCCTCTGAAGTTACCACCAGAATTTCGAGAATAATTTCCATATTGATTACCATTGAAATTAGAGTGACAATCTTTTTGCAAATGTCCTGGTTTATTACATCGATAACACAAAAATTCCCTCTCTGGTTTCCTTGGGTTTCTAACACCAACTTGTACTTTTAATGCCTGATGATTACTGGTTCCTGCTGGAGATGTTTGAACCGATTCTGTGAACGTACCAAGCTGCTTTCTTTCTATCAATTTCTGTCGAATATAGTCAACAGTTCTCTCTTTTTCGGGTAATATATCAATAGTTTCAATAATATGACGACAACTATCAGGTAAACACATCATTAAATAACTTAATTTTCTTCTTCTACTGGTGTCACCACCAGCATGATGCAATTCAATAACTTTTCTTTCAAATTTTTCAAAGAATTGTTCAGGATCTTCACCATCTGCATATTTCAGTCCGCTTAACTGTTTTTCAATTAATAACTGCTTAGACTCAGATTTACACAAGTACAATTTATCTAATTTTTCAATTACTTGTATTGGTGTGTCGCAATATACCATTTTATCCGGTTTAACGGCTAATGATAGAAAGTACATAGCCTTATTACTTTTCTGCTTCCAGTCTTCTTCCTTGACATTTTCTGGCCGGTCTGCATGCTCGATAACATCGGAGCAATTCTTATACTTCATCAAATACATAAACTGCAACCGCCATTCATCATAATTTACCGAGCCATCAAACTTTGGCACAGGTACAAAGCTTTCGTTGGACATCATGTATTTAAACTTTATCAAATTTACAAATGACACAACCACGCTCTGCTACCATCTTAAATTTGCTGGAAGCATCTTTATTTCTTTTCTTCAATAACAAAGTACACTTTTATCATGAATACTTTTATTTCTTATTTTCACAATATCACATTTACATTTTTTTCTCTTTTACCCAAGACCATACATTTCCACAGACTAACAATAATGTTGCCATAGATACTTTGTTATTTTTGTTTATCGCATTTCTTAACAGAAATAAAATAGAATTAATATATCTGATTGTGTGTGCAACAAAAGTATCTGTTATCATTTATAACGATATCCTGTCCCATTATTTTTGTATAATAAAAATATATTTATATGCTATCTGTATGGATTGGAGAAGTTGAGCCAAAGAAAATCTTACCATTAATAAATTATTGATTTTATTACGCGTTTCATTCTCACACTAGTTTTGAGTTTGTAGTCCATCAGCAGTCTCAAGTACAGTGGTTCGAACGAACAACAGTTTGGCTTATACCAAGCTGTTGTTCGTTCGAACCCTTTACCATAACGACGACCATACCGAAAACGAAGTCAGAATTTCTTAATTAATTAGAAATGCTTGTTATTATATTACTTATTACCGATGCCGATAGATCAAATAAAATTTATATAATAAATATTTTATTTATTTACATACATCATATTACATACTATATTTTTGTTTAAAGATTATTCTTATGGAGTAGATGTAATGTCTGCTTGTGATAAGCCTCTCCCCCGCTACCATTCTACATCCTGGTCTTGTTATGTATATATCTTTATATATATATATATATAAATTACGCGTCACGTTGTTTGTCCGGGATGGACTCCTAAACTACTTTACCGATTTTAATCAAATTTGCACACCGTGTGTAGGTTGATCCAACTTGAAACATAGGATAGCTTACATCTCAATTTAGTCGCAATATTATTTTATTGCAAATTATTTTTTATTAGCCACAGCAACGCGTGGCAGTGTCTGCTAGTATATATATACATATATATAGTAGTAAGGTTACCGTGGTTCCTTCCAAAGATATATAATAGAAATGATAATAATTGATAGGAATGCTGAGTTAGGAGTGTCTATATAAACCCGCTCTGTATGACTGATAAATTAACACTAAATTTACTGACGTATCTACATATTAGATAAATCGGCGATGCGCAGCGTCAGCCATTTAAATATTGTTCAATGTGCAGTTCCCCGTACTTATGTTTATTACAACATCGGATATAGAACATGACGAAGTCTCAGACTCGCAGGAAGAATGAGAGTTGATAACTGACAATGCCTGCCTCGCACCACAAATACGTCGTACAGATTGCTACAAAATAAGCGAGTCGCTACTCAGAGACGTTACAATAATATTCAATCAACTCTTGGAGAACAGACTATAGAATGGTAGCGTGTTATAAAACTAAACACCATGTTATATTGAACAAACTATTTATTTCATTAAAACTAATTAAATCATATTCCAAGTGACATTTTAAAGTTCAAGTTTAGAAAGCCAACACACCTATACTCGTGACTATCGCTTAATTAATTATAATTATATATATGTAGGTATATTTATTTCATTGAATATTAACCCTAGTATACAACATATTACATTATTAGGTTCAAACGGGTAATAATTACTAAAACTAGATCTTAGGAATAATGAATATCTTGTTGTTATATTGATATATTATTATAATTGGCTTTTAAAACTTGACCTTACATTCACAAGGGGCTGACAATGTTCCAGGAGGCTTCCTTGATAGGGCATTCCCGAATCCCTTGGAATAGACCCATTTGACGGAACACCGTGCGGTTTTAGTCGGTTCGATTCCGACATGATTGTCATGGGCACGGGAAAGTTTTTTATGCTATATCTGTATATGAAATGTGATATAAAACGTTGTTGGCATGAGTATTTATTGAGGCATAATATAGGCTATAAAACATCACGCTACAACGCTTCGAAGTGGAGCAGTGATGGCGATGAACAGCTAGAAATTATAATACCAATATACTTGCCCACTACCATACTCTATATAGTTGAATTCTTATAAGTTGATATTTGTTGTTTGTTTGTCTTATAAGTTGTTAATTTTTAGTATGTTATTGTTCTGCAATACCCAAAAATATACATATATTTTTTTTTTTATACTTCAAACATCGCAAAACTAATTCAAATAACAACTTTTGACAATCATACTAAAACGATGTCTGCGATGTTGGAGTATAAGTTCATCTGCCATTTGTTGTCAAGCGGTTTGTAAACAAGCAATTTGCATTCATATTAAAGAATAATTTCTCAAAGTTTATGTTCACAAAAAGTATTGTGACTTTTACTAGTTTGCACCGAAAATATAGTAATTCTGAGTATTGCATTATTCACGAATATAAAAACATATCGAAAAAGACTCCTGGGATGTTGTTTTACAGTGGGCAGTGAAATATGCACACGCTCCCGAAATGGGCTTTAATCTCAGTCGAAAAGAAATATTGGAGCCAACTTTTGTTCTAGCTGTTAATGCTGCTTAATATTTATAATGCTGCTTTAATAATTATTTTCAAGGCAAAAAATATATTGGACCATTGGAAGGAGCCACCAGAGAAAAAATACCCTGGTACAGCCTACGCTGCTACCCCGAATGGTTGGATGGAGACAGTAATATTTAAAAATAATTTTGAAAAGGGTGACCTTTCTGGACTCTGGATAGCGAACGGCCAGCAGAACATGAATGTGTCTAAATTAATGACCCCATTGTCTGGTGCTATCATTTCTAGAGACGACTTCCTAACATCAACAGTTTGACCGCGGTCCGCCAGGCATGTTCACCTTGCCTGCTTGGAGGATCCCCCCTTTGAGTTGGAGGGACATAGCACTCGATCCTCCCTTTGTGTAGGAGGGACATAAACTTCCTCAAAAGTCCCTAAAAAAAACTAAAAATTTTCACTCGATCGCACTGAGTGAGTAAAAAACTAATGATTTTATTTCAGTATTTTATTGCTATTTCCTCAGAGTTAAACCTACCCGCAGTTTTAGGAAACTGAACAACATTATTACATGTACCTCTGTTCGACAGGTTAATGTAATAACCACTTTTAACTTTGATAATGTTCTGATAACTGACTAGTCAATTAAAATAAATACATTAACCTGTACTTTAAAAGTTGTCTACAGTTGAATATATTATTCTAGTTTTAGTACTCGCATTTACCTCATCTGACCCTGAGTAATTATTTATAAAAAAGACAATAGGAATAAATCCTGGGGCTTTAGAAACACCCAGACTCGGGATAACAATTTGTTGATCACAGCAATTGTTGACCCGTGGAAATTGGACCCACGATCTCCAGTTCAGCAGTCAGTCTAGACTAACTGACTAAATAGAATCCCTAATCTTCTTCATCATAATTTTGATACGCGAAAGCAGAGTTATTATGTAGAATAAGTGTTTCTAGAAATAAAACCAACGAATGTCGTTTATTTCTTTACGAATTGTTCAACATCACGTTTTCACATTTAGGTTTCCAGAATACAGAATGATTCAATCATATATATGTTGAGTAATATTTGATACAAGTCAGGTAGGCAGCCTATTGTTTGTCTGATCGTACTTTACTAACATTATAATAAATAAAACATCATGAACTTTGCAATATTCTACTCATAGCAGTAACTTTGGGGAATATGTATAAATAATATTACCTAAACTAATCGTTAACTAGCCATTAATTCATTAAACCAAGTGTCCGTTAACCAACTAAGGTAGACAGATAAAATATAGGTACATTCTTTGTTTATTAGAACAGAAAGAGAGGCTGACTAAAATATAAATTAGTACTATTGTCAGCTCTTGTTGCCGGACATGAGTAGAGAGAGTAATGCAGCTTTTTCCTTCTCCTTCTTCCTCACCACGTCCAGAGCGCGATTCTTCCACGTACTCTTTCGTAGCTTAATAGGTCGACTGCCTACGTAACGTCCTGAAAACATAGTAGATGATTTAACACAATGTTATTGCAAAGATAGTTTTTTAAATGACTGTACTGATAGCGCAAGGGCTTAACTAAAAATACGCCCATATCTATTAAACGCCAACCATAATGTAGTCCCACATACGTATGCAGACAAGTCTATCGCCATCAACCAGTCAGATTGTATTTTAGACACATTAAATATTATTATATGACAAAAATAACTTAAAAAACCAAATCTTAGGTTGTACACTTTTTTTCTATATCTTCCAAGTCATAGAGAACACTTTTAACTGTGTACAATGACAAAATCACTGATATCACTTGTGAGTTGCTGATTCTACAATAGAGATTGGACAAACACCATCAGAAAAATAGCACTATATGGTATTTGATTCCGTCGAACATATTCTATAGAACAAAGGTAGTTCACAAATCAGGCAACCCTGATTTCGACTTGAACTTTAGAACCCAAAGCCAAAAGAAAAGAAATATAATCTCAGTCACACACAGTTAACACAGTAACAGTGGTAGAGCTGCAGATGAATTCTTCTATATAAAGGTTAATTTCGAACCAGACCTCTAAAAATTGTTGTTCGGGTCATGCTTAGTCATGAATGGGCCGGCTCAACCGGTGCGATACCACGGCCTCACAGAAAACGAAAGCCAAAATTAGGCCCAACTCCCCCTCTCCTCGCCCCTCCTCCCTTCTATCCCCTCCCCGCATCCACCCACCCCTCATCACCCTCAAAGGCGGGAAGCGCACTTATGACTCTCGAGTTGCAGGTGTCCATGGACGGAGGTTTTCACTTGGCATCAGATGACGCCTTTGCTCGTTCCCCCAATATTATAAAAAAAACTTTTCGGATTCCAAAATCTAATAATATATAAATCTTTTGTAAAATTGATATAGATCCACATGATTTAGATCACATTTAAGTGTCAAAGTAACATTCTTACCATCCATTTCTTTCATTGCCTTGATGAAGTCTCCGGGGTCCTTGAAACTGACGAAACCGAAGCCTTTGCTTTTGTTAGTTCGTTTGTCTCTGATTACCTTCGCTCTTTGGAAAGAGCTATATTTGCTAAATGTTCGCGTCTGAAAATAAAACAAATATTATATATACTAATTGCCTTAAGAAATATCTTGTAGAGATTGAGTAATTTTACAATAACATGGAATGAAATATGCATGTTATTTTAATTAAAAACAATAAATACTTTTAATAAACTTAATTACTCTTATAAAGTTATTTAATATGGGTCTTGATACCCTATATATTTAAGGTATAAATACCTCTGTTAATTACTTTAGAGTTATCCCTCCATACATTTGCTGCAACTGGGAAGCGCGCGAAAATGGTGGGTGTTTTATGTGGCATTTATATAGTGTTATGGCTGAGGCGTCGGACTTGCCATCATGTGGTTGCGGATTCGAACCCTACCCAGTGCACTAATCCTATTTCGCCAATTTAAAACTAGCTGCGTACTGTGTCACCCCTAACCTTCTAGTGGTTTGTTTCTTATCTAGCTGGTCGGGAGTTTTATGTAGTTCCAGTCAAGCAAGTGTGAACAAGAAATAAAAAAAAAATACTTACCAACAATTCATCAGTGACATCATTGCCGAGATCTCCACAGAACATTCGGAAATCATCGTCGGGCCAGTCAAGAAGAGTAACGTCCTCCCAAACTTGCCCACCAGCTGTCCTTACCACCTAGAAAAGTAATGTTTATAAATGTTAAAGTAGTCTTACTTTGAGACATAAAAAAAGTTTGTATACAATAGAATATAGTTCAATTTTTTTTCTTATTTTTAAAAGACAATTTCCACATCATTTCAATTCCAAATTCCAACTATTGATGATGAGGAAGGACTTGACAATACACTCACAGGCACAATTAACCGCCCACCTTGTATTTCTTTCAATTTTCAGTAGTCGGAAAATTTTGACCACATTTGATGGAAGTTATGTTAAAAGCAGCCATTAAGGATAAATAAAATCACAAAGTCTTTAAACAAAACCGTTTAATAAAAAAAAATATGCCAAAAATCGATTTTGCAAAAAATTTGCATGAAAATGTGATGACTTTAATTTTGAAAAAAATCGTCAGCTTTCTTTTTATTTTAATTTTAATAATTACTACCTCGGGCCCTGATGACTTCTTTTGAATATCCGACTGAGGGATATTATGCCACTCCACTATCGCAGCCGTCTTGAGCTCTTGTAAGGTGGCAGGGGCTGATATTCTTGCTCGAATACGTCTTTTTAGGTTGTCCCAAATGTGCTCAATTGGGTTAAGATCGGGACTGCGTGAGGGCCAAGGCAAAACTTGAATCCCGACCTCATCGAGGTCTTGAGTGACGGATCTTGCGGTATGGCATTGAGCATTGTCGTGCATTAATTTAAAGTTTTCACCAATAAATGGTGCGAAAGGTATGACGTGGTCTTGTAAGACTTCCTCCACGTATCTTTGAGCAGTCACACTGCCTCTATCAAACACCACTAGATCGGTACGAGCCTCGTAAGAGATACCTCCCTAAACCATTATGGATCCTCCCTGATAACCCACGGTTTCGATTATTGCACATGGAGCACCGTTCATTTTGGCGCCTATAAACACGCTGACGTCCATCTGGACCCCTTAAGGCTATTCTGCTCTCATCTGAGAACAGTACGTTCTTCCATTGTTCCGTAGTCCAGTCAGCATATTCTCGTGCAAAGGCAAGTCTTGCTCTACGATGCTGTGCAAGCAGCTGTGGACCGCGAGCTGGACGAAAAGCTCTCAGATTCCTTTCAGCCAGTCTTCATCTTATCGTACGTTCACTTACAGTGACATTTCTCACCTCAAACAGACGTGTGCGCGCTTCAGTAGCGGTGCAAAAGCGATTTCTTAGCACGTTACTGACAACAAAGCGGTCATCCAGAGCCGAGGTGCACCGATGTCGGCCTTGACCTGGCCTTCTCGTGTATGAACCAGTCTCCCGAAAGCGTCTGATGGCATCCCGCACTGTAGTTCGAGGTACACCAAGCGTACGAGCGATGCGACGTTGGCTATACCCAGCGTCAGCTAAAGTCACTGCCCTAGCAGCACTAGTTGCATCCAGTGGCATTTTTTTCAGTCACAAACAATAACCGCACACTAAAAACTCAAATTAAACAATGTTCGTACACGATAGCAGACAAGAACAAGAAATGTAATCAATGTAATGTTACTGCAACAATGTCAAACAGAGACTAAATTCTAAAAACGCTTCGGCGATACAAGTTTAAGGGTCAAAATATGGGTTTTTAAGTGTTTAGTTTATTGCTTAAGTACCCATTTAACTAAAAACAAAACAGTAGATAAGCCACAGTTAACATTAACAAACAGGGTGACGAAAAATATAGGTGGGCGGTTAATTGTGCCTGTGAGTATAAACAGCAGACACAAAGAACACAACTTGACTACGGATAACTATTTGTGGATGACACAATTTTTGTTCCGTGTGGGATTCAAACCCACAACCTGTGGTTCAGAAGTCAGGATCGCTAACATCTAAACTCTAGATCTAGTCTAACAGGCCCATCATGTAATTAATCATATTATAATTAATTAAATCAATATCATATAATCCTATGTAATCCATATATATATATATTAATATTATAAACATGAAAGTAAATTTGTATGTCTGTCTGTTACACTTTCTCAGCTGATCCATTAAACCAATCTGGATGAAATTTAATATAGAGAGAAAGCTATGTTTTGGCCTTCAAGGTGACAAAAACTCAAAGTTTTGGGAGACCAATAATTTGTCAAGCTTCTACACCTTCAATGTGAAAAGTCTACCCAATGTAGGTATTGAAGAATTAGGCAGATAAAGTGGCAGACTCCAGCTAGTTATATAACTTTATATGTCTTATCATTATCTTTATCTGTTTAATTTTATTTTACTCTCGGGTATCTACCAAATTTGGTTTTAAATAATGGAGGAAATAGTTAATTAAAAAAAACTTATTACTTTATTTTCTTTAATAATCTAGATAAATCGAATGAGACATACCTTTCGGTTTTTCTTTTCCTTCTTGGGCTTGGTCACAACGTCTGGTGTGGAGATGACGGGAGGTGGAGGCGGAGCTGGCAACACTGGCTCCGCGACCGGCTCGGGGCGCGGAGAGGGAGGAGGGGGCGGTGAACGTTTCTGAATAAAAAGGACCAAAATGTTATAATAATATTCTGGAACAACTTAAACAATGCTATCTAGATACAAAGTAAGTATGGCTTGTATTCTAGAGGTTCTAGAACACGATTTAATATCTACACTAGAATAATAATTTATCTTCTTTATATATATAATTCTACTATATGTGTGTATGTCACTGAACTCCTCCTAAACGGCTGGACCGATTTGAATGAATTTTTTTGTATGCATTTGGGTATCTAGGTTATTTATCTATACTGTAACTTCAGGACGTCTGTCGAGTCCGCTGGTAAATACATAATACATTTATATTAAAATAAATTATTAAACAAATACAAGTTGTCAGTCAATAAAGAAAAGAGAGTCGTATTGGTTCGTAGTGATACAGTGATGATAGGACAATGTGAATAACGCTATAATTAGTTCTTACTCGTTTCCGATTCTCTTTCTCCTTCTTCTCTTCATCTTCCTTGGGTTGTTTGTACAGCTTTGGAGCAGCCGATAACACTACAGGTTGCGGTTTTGGTGGTGGCGGTGGTATGAGCTGCGGACCTGGTAACCCTGGTCTCAGGAATGGCAACCCTGAAGGAAATGGGTCACCGGGACCACCTGGCCGCAACCGAACCTGTAATAATATGGAAATGATTATCATACAGATTGCTTTCAGGGATGTTAGTTTATTAAAAAAAAATTTCAAGTTATAATAATAACTTGATACATCTCACACACAATTGTATGATCCCAAACTAAGCACTTTGTAATCATTAAATTTATCCCGGAAAAAGTAAAGTATTTCATAGTTTACCTTTTTCGGGATAAAAAGCACTTCTGGCGTAAGTAGTAACAAAAATTAATACATTATATTAGTAAGATAAAATAGATGTGTCTTTCTTTAATAAAATAGGTCTTTTTTTTTTTTTTATATACTGTAGGGGGACAGACGAACAGACGAGTCACCTGATGGTAAGTGACACCGCCGTCCATGGACCCTTGCAACTCAAGTGCGCTGCCCGCCTTTGAGGGTGATGAGGGATGGGGAATGCAGGGAGTGGAAAGAAGAGAGGAGGGATGAGGAGATGGTAAAAAGGAGAAAGGAGAAGAGGGGAGAGAAAAGGGGGGAGGGGGAATTGGGCCTCCGGAAACCTCACTCAATTCGGGGAAATGCAACGCAAGCGTTACTTCACAACCGGTTTTGTGTGAGGCCGTGGTATCGCACCGGTCGAGCCGGCCCATTCGTGCCAATTACTCTTACGATTCTCTTGTAACATATTAGAATGCTATGAGAAATATTTTTTATCTCTTTCAATTAACTGCAACCACAACTTTTATTTGTTCTGACCTAATTTATAGCTTTTTCAGAGCGCAGATATGTAAATTGATTACTTAGAGATTAAAAGTTTTGATGAACAATCAACAAAATTATAGTACACATAATTTTGGGACAGTGGACCTTAACATACAGTTCCAGACCAGATTGGGGTCGACATCCTAGGTAAACTCTAACCATTTCTGGGTTATAGTAGATTTAAGTATGTATAAACATCAGTAAATGGTTAACGTTACGCGGCCTGGGTCAGCAGTAAGTAGAAAAAAAACTTTGTAGACAAAGAGTTGCACTTTACCTGTGAAGGCACCATAATTGACGGAGGTGGTGGGGGCGGTGGTACAGTTGGGTACATCATGCCTGCTGCCATTGCAGATTCAAAAGTATGCATCATAGGTGGCGCTGCCGCTCGTTCTAGCTGCTGCTGTACAGCGCCGAATGTCGCCGCCCCAATAACAGCGCGGACAGGACCACTGACAATGACGTCACCACCGGAGATTTCTGCTTCGAACCTGAGAATTTGTTTTATGGAAAAAAGATTTTGGTATCTTATGTTATCCATTTTATTATGAAAAGTGTAAGAGAAAAATTCCTCATCCACAAATGCTGTTTTAGATTATAACATTATTTTCATTAGAAGTTTGATTATTAGAATATGATAAACCCTAAACTTTAAATAAATAAACAAAGTGAAAACTTATTAGTTATTATACTATATATATGTATTAATTATTACACATATAGTACATCTGTAAGGTAAGTCTCTATAATATGTAAATATGTAGATACAGATATTTAGGAAAAGAAATATCATTTGAAGATAACTCTAAATTTTGCAGAATCAATATGATAAAGAAAAACTGGTACTGTAAGAAATTTTGCAAGGTGTCTATAGTCTATACATGCATTCTATGGACCCAAACATATTTTTTTTATATAATGGCCAACATACAAAAGGAGATGGGAAAAGGGTGGAGGGTCAAGGGAGAGGAAAACGGAGAGGGGAGTTGGGTCTCCGGAAACCTCACTAATTTCGGGGAAATGCAACGCTAGTGTAGCTTCACAAGCAGTTTTCTGTGAGTCAGTGGTGTTGTGGTGTTGAGCCGGCCCAATCGGGCCTAAGCATGGCTCTACCACGTAACGAAATATAGACCTAAAAACCAGATGTCGCTGTTCAGTAGACCTTAACAGTTCTTTCTGCGTGTGGCTACATATAGCTACATCACTAGGCAAGTTCAACAGCAATTAAGCGAGTGTCAGCACAGATTTAGATCTATAAAGTCAACTACTACAAATTCTATTAATTTTGTAGAATATTGTGTCACCGAAATGGACCATAAAAACAGTAGATGCTACATATTTTGGAATATAATTCCATAAACTGGGACCCACATGAAGTATAGTACTATGGTAGAATGTGTCCAGAGAAAATTTGTACGACTATTAGTACATTATTAACTTTTAAATAAAAAAAATTGACAATACAAATACATCATTGACTCGCTGTCCGTTGTCAGCTCCGAACCAGTATACACGAATGCGTAAAAAATAACAAATACAAGTTGAATAAATATAACCACTCAACATAGTGTCTTTTAAGCACTTTACCTACTTTTATAATTTGTCAGCTTAATTGATTTATTGGTGATTGTTGGCCTTTTGATAGATGCTAAATTAATTATCTTAAAGTGAAGCGAAAATCATTAATGCAAATACTTTTTGGCTCCAAACAACAACACTGAAGCTATGAGTTTTAATTAGTATAACGTACTAGGGGGATATAGGACAAATTATCTACAAAGCTATCGAATAAATAATACGAAAAACAAAATTAAGTTCACACCTGGACATTTCATCTTGCATCTGCTGGTATTTCGTGGAGTCGTCCATGACGCTGCTTGCTGCTTAACCTTAAAGAAGTCCAAAACGTTTACGTAGTAACTTTAAGTTAAAATAACCCCACTAATTTTAACCACGTCTGATACATACAGAGTCTAACATTTTTTTGGAAATATGTGATTGATGCAGTTTGAGCTTGGCCTCGGGACAAAACTTCTACTACGTTCAGATGATTAAACGATAAAATAAATCAACACTTGTGCTGTCACTGACTAACACAGACTGATAAATACTGGCATGGCAAATGCCAAAGTAGCAAAGACTAAAAGTTTTGTTTTTTTCATGGCTAACAAAGACTACTTTTTTCCCCCATGGCTTACTGTTAGACTATTAGTATAGCCACTAACAAATTGAAGGTAGGGAAACAACAGAAAAGAAAAGGACATTTTGAATTAGAAAAGGTTCTGGATAAAAAGGAGAGGGAGGATACATAAATATTAATCCAGATCCTATCCAAAGCCATACATACATAATTTTTAAACTCTCATGGGATGTTATAAAAGAGGCTAGAGTTATAAGTACATCAGGATTATTAGAAGACAAATAGCAAAGAGTCAAGTAATAATGTCGACTGAAGTGGAGTCATAGAGTGCAAACAAGTCTACGTCTGCTGTTTAAAATAATGTCATACAAAGACTATATAATCACTACGTTGTCATAATAGAGGGTTGATATATCGACAAGATAATCGGACTTTAAAAAGTAGACAACCGACTTCAATGCGTCAATCATAAAATTTAAGACTAATATGGTTTCCTCATGGCTTTATAAATAAAAAAAAAAAAACGTCGAAATCGGTTCAGGCAATTGAAATTTCTGAGATAACAAACATAAAAAAAAAACAGTCGAATTGAGAACCTCCTCCTTTTTGAAGTCGGTTGAAAAGGTCTTCTATCAACTAGATTAGTTACGGTACGGCGCGTATAAAGAAATCTTTTCGGCTTACTATATTAATATAAGTATTTCTTCTTAAATGCAAGATTGAGAAAATAAAACTTATTTTTAAGAGATATAAAAAATATGATCTTATAAAAATTTGACTGTACTTAAACAATTTTAATGGGAAAATCAGTTTGTTTGAACATGAATGTGCACATAAATTTCCAGGTTACAAAAAAGATATATTATTTTCTGTACCTCTTGCAACGCGTATTTCAGTACACATAGTATTCTCAAAGAATAGACAAAGTAAGTTGTACTCGGATTGAGCCGTGGGTAAACGTTAGTAGCGTGTAAGTACCTTTTACATAATATATAGTTAGTTTATATGTTGACTTAAGTCAATCAAAACATCAATTTATGCAGCATAGAGTTCTGTGTAGGTATATGTGAATTTAATATCACATACCTACATAAAAATCATTTATGACTTAATTATAACGTGATTGTGTTACTGAGAATCATAATTAGTACAGTTAAATAACTTTCTGAGAAAAGGAAATAGATACCTTGCACTTCGGTTATCATATTAAATACATTGACTTTCCGGGGTATGAGTGTTCTGTGTCTGTGTCTATTCCTACTCAAAGTGTTCTGCGCTGGTAACACTGATTGACAGTTGTATTTAGTTCAGTTTTCAGTTGTGTATTACGTAGTACAATGTATAGTAATCTGTGGTTATACATGTACATTATTATCTGTAGTCTGTGGTTGTATTATTGGCATATTTAGCTCCCCTGGTTTCCGTTTTGTTACAAAGCCCAAAGCGTTCTTGTTTTGTTGATTGACTCGTCTTGATATTGTACATTTTTCTTCATTTCACTAGATTGGCATTATTCTTATTAGAATATCATACAATATAATGATTGATGAAGATAATAAAACTCTATGGTGTGGCAATTTAGCGGAGCAAGTCAGTGAAGAATTACTATACGAGCTATTTTTACAGGTTCGTATCACCATGTTACGATATATATACTAGACAAATAAACATACATTAGAGCATATACTTAATTTATTATGTGTTTACAGGCTGGTCCGCTGGAGAAAGTAAGAATACCAAAGGACAGAGATGGAAGGCAAAAGAATTTCGCTTTCATCACATACTGCCATGAGATTTCAGTGCCGTATGCTATAAATTTGTTTCGTGGCACATCCTTGTTTCATCGGACACTCTCGTTGCAATGTCGAGGACGAATGCCAATGCTACCACCACCAATAAGGTGTTATGGACCAGAGCCTGTCATGGAATTGCCACTACAGACAAACATTTCTAAACAGTTTGTTGAGATGACTGAAAATATGAAACCAGATGACCTACGGATGGTTAATATCGTCCGCCAAGGAGGAGATCAGCCTGATAGACTAGTTATAGCCAGCTTACTAGGTAACTGGCAGCATAGGCATCATCCCTACAGATCTAAAGAAAAAACACACAGAGATGACTACAGACAAAGAGAGAGAGAGCCTAGAGAATCCCACAATGACAACTATATGGGAAATTCTAGGAATAAACATTCTAACTCTAATAACTGGAGAGATAGAAGAAATCATAAAAAGAATAGCTACCATAGATAAGCTACAGAGACTTGACTTGATTGTTACTAATATAAGTAAATACTAATTTTTTGGTATTGCTTGGACCTTTACCATAATAAAATAAGTACAAAGATGGGCTTCCATAGACATTCAGTAGATAAATAGTTTTTAACTACTTAGTAGTATAGTATGGATATCTTACCCTTTACTTTAATATAAAGAAGTTATTTGGTTACTACTACTTGTTAGGTACTTCAATCACCTATAAATGGCTAAATGGTTCTTTATTAAATTATGCACAGATATAATGTTGTCTTGAATATATTACTTTTTATCCTAGAGAAGAACTAAAAGAGAAACTTAAGAATCACCTTACTTAGTAACTGATATTCTGTTGGCATTAATGTACAGTAAATCACCTCCTCAAATTCCCAATTGTTCCCTTCTAGGCACATGATAATTTAACTATTATTACTTAGTACCATGTAATTTCAATGACTGGGTAACATTGACTTTTCATATGAAAACCTCCATGGGTCATGACATCACCAGAGCTGACAGTGAATTGTATATCAGAATCACGCCAACTAAAACCAGTTGGTGTTCTATCACAAGTGGGTTTATTGCAAGAAACCTGTATATACTCTATAAAAGAAGTTTCCAGGTGGCCCTGCAGACCTTGGCCACTTCTTTAGCTAAGATCATGGAATAAGGCTTTCCTTCCAGTTTGAAAGGCAAGAAGTTGTATACCTGCAATTTCTACTGGTTCACTCTTCTTGTAAATTGTATTATAATCTATTTAGCTATTTAGATACTTGAAACGTACACCCAATTTGTCTATAAATGTTCACTTTCTTATTATTAGTAGATTGTCTACCCAAGTTACATTTATCTCTTCAAATAACTGCCTGACAAGTTAACTATAATTTGAAATGAAAAAGTATTGTACCTTTTTCATACTTACTTTAACATATACTACATGCACATAATATTGTTTTTAAACACTATTGTTGTATTGTGTTAGATTTAGATTTAAAATATGTAAAGTAGACTATTTTATATTTTAGTATTGTTATAATTCTAATTACCAAACACCCTATTTGAAAAAATTGGTAGGTAAATCTAAATTTTATTTTATAACATAGTACCTACATCATTTAGTTGTATTACATATGTTAACTCATCTAAATAATTAAAAGTATTTTGTAATTTCGAAACTTTGTCTTTTGTTTTTTATTTATGCTACAGACTTTTCCTTGAAGGATTAAATGAATATTGAAAGCAATGCTCATAAAAAAAATACAATCACATTTTGGACTTTGGATTTGATTTTCATTGGTAGTGTTGAGAGTGTATTTCTTGACTGCTAAGCCAGAGGTCGTGGATTCAATCCCTACCATGTACATATAATTATGTGATGAACATTTATTCAGTGTTTGAGTATAAATTTATATATGTATTTATAAGTATGTAAGCGCAGTCTGGTTGGGGATATCATACGACCGTGTGCGAGATGTCTGAAGTTATTATTATCATTAAACTAAGTAATAGTTATTACTAGAGTTGCAATGAATACCTACTTATTTTGCGAATACCGAATAACCGGCCGCGATATTGGCCAAAGCGCTGAATAACCAGCGCGGCGATAAACTACGAGTTACGACCTGCTTGGCAGCTTTCAGCTCGTTATACTTCTCTCGTATTTACCTTTCTTCGTTTTAAATCAAAAACGCACGCAATATGAATAAAAATATACCTAATTGCCTTTTAGAAAGGTGATAACCGCTTTCAATGCGCCTTCTCAATTCCTTTGCGCTATACGTTAAGAAAGAATCATCACGTAGCATCACAAAAAACATCATTACCCTCCTTCTTGTGCAGTCGGATAAAAATAACCAAGTTTTGTAAATAAAAGCCTTCTATTCTAGTACTAAATCATGCGATTAAAATAATCACAAGTTATTTATCACTCTGTATAGTAAAATAGACACATTTGAGTTCAAGGTTCCAGACTGCCAGTAGTATTTCACACCGTACCACACACCCGCTACAGTCGTTTAACCGGTGGTGACCTTCATAAGCGGCGTATGTCACACCGTAACTATTGAGTCAAGGCGAGGCACTGGCAGTTGATAAAGCAAACGCGTTCTACAGAGTCTAACATAGAGGTCTTCAATCAAAGTTGGAGAATTATGGAGGGAGTTTAAAAATGTGCTCCTAACTAGTTTCTTGTCCAACAAAATAGCTATTGAAGTCCTTACCAATCTTTAAGGACTTCAATAGCTGTTCTATAGCGGCGATTGCATAGGCATTAAAGCACTAATAAGCTCTATGCGACATCATCTTTCTTACTGCTGCAAATTATGCAACATGCTGACTATCGAAAGTTTTTCTTTACTTCTAATATACTTTACTATGTTGCATTAAGGACACTAGGGCCTCTTATTATGTAATACATTGTGCCAACATCCCTAGGTATACTGGAGAAAACGATTTGTTTGTCTAAAACTTCATTAGATTATCGAACTGAAGAACACATTAAATAGTTTATACTATCTGTGGTTATAACTGTATGCATTGTACCGCGCGTACAACTTAAAGTACGCATATCCATCGGAAATGGACTCTAACAATTGGAAATAACTAAAATACACATTTTATATTTAAAAAAGTTTCTTAATTGTCTGATATAAAGAAAATGATATTATTAATAATATAAAAATAAAAATATTTAATAATCAATAAAATACTATTAAGTAACTTAAGACCTTGATCTGAAGAAATGATGTATAATAGATCTGCACTTTTATTTCTGATAGTGTTCTTTTTAATCTATGTCCCGAAATTCAGTGTTGTGGAGCCAAACTGCTTTAGTTATTATCTTTAAGTTTAAATGGCTCTATTGTATTTGCTATATATTCCAAATCAGATGTTGTTACCCCTGTTTCTTTTACATGAAATGAGAATTCTTGCATGTGTGAATCTAAGGGTTGCCATTCATTAAATGTCAAACATGAAGCATGACAAAATTGAGCAAATTTTACATAACCGATATTCTGAAAACATAAAAAATAATTACTCAATACCCAATCAAAATCAAGTCTAAAATATGCAAATTTGATTAATAAACATATCTACACTTTGAAAGCTAACTTAGGTAAGTAAAAAGTAGCTACTTATTCTAACTATACATATTGTTTTACTCACCATTTCTCTCTTGTATTTATATAACACGTAACCCATTATGTCGTACATGAAAGCAAACGACACGATATACAAACTCCCTGACATCAGCTTTAGTTCCCAACAAAAATTGTCCGTTTTTAGTATATGGTACATTATGTATGTGCCCAGTACAGCTCGCAATGATAGAAACAATGTTAAATAGACGATCTCTATGAAAAGACAAAGAGATGTATTTGAATATCCTTCCTTTTTGAGAAACCTGCAAAAATGTATATCAAAATTTATTATTTTACTTCATAAATACAGGCAAAAACTAAGAGAAGCAATTACTGTTGGTCCTTTGGATATTTCATCACTTTTTAGATTTTCGAGTTCCTTGGAAAGCAAATTGTCTCAGGCAAAATTAGGCAAATGGTCTAGTTCAAATGATCGGACGGTTGGTTTAGTGGTCAGTGATTTTAGGAGCTGAGGCAGACGGCAGTCGTTGTCTCGATGTATTGTGGAAATAGACAACTATTTGAGTAATCCACCAATCGCTGTCCGGAGATTGGGTGTTCATTATACCCATTCTTTACATGTTAGTAGAATCCCGTTATACAGAAATCATTCCCAATGCAATTCTCTGTTAAATAAACAAAGAATAATATATAATCGCCCGTAGTACACCTCTGATTCTTCTTTTCTTTGGCACGAATGGGCCGGCTCGACCGGAGTAATACCACGGCCTAACAGAAAATCGGCAGACTAACCCTGCTTGTATTGCCGAGTGACTGAGGGTATCGGAGGCCCAACTCCTCCATCTCCTCTTTTCCATCTCCTCATCCCCTATCTCCTCTTTTCCTGCTCCTAATCCTCCATCTCTTCATTCTCCTTCCCTCATCGTCCTCTAAGGTGTCAGTGTAGTTATAACTATTGAGTTGCGAGTGTCGCTGGCGGCGTCAAAATGTGGCGGCGGTTGTCACTTAGCATCGGGTGACCCGTCTGTTCGTCCGTCTTGATATATAAAAATACTAATAAGTAATAAATACCGATCGGAGGTATATCTATGTACATATATACACAGTATACATATAGCTAATGGGAAGCGTGCGGTGACGATGACGCAAGTTTCACGTTTTTTTTTCACACAAAAAGTACACACGTATACACAGTATACATGTAGCTCATGGAAAGCGTTCGGTGATGATGACTCGAGTTCCATAAGTCCATCCCGTATCACTTTTCTGGTAGTTATTCTGCTTCGTTCATTGATAAAATTATCTTATTCCTCTTTGCTACTATAATCCATTGTAAAGCTACGTTATTAGAATTGGACAACCTCAAACACAGCAAAACCAAACCTCGAAAATCAATCCACTTAAATTTACCAATAGACATCAGACTGCAGAGGTACACGATGTGTTGCTTAAAACCGCTAGCACGGTCTCTTAGCTGTGCGTTCATCATTATTCATAGGGAAGCATAGTCAGCCAGCCGCCACTCAGGTATCGTTTATGAATGGGTTTTTCGGACCCACTGTGAGACCTCAGAGTAACGGGTGTTAGACTACGTAAGTAAACGCATGTGAAACGGGGAATAGCGAGTATAAAATACGAAATATATTTGGAATTACTAACCATCTCATTTGAAGTAGCGGATTAGTTATTTCCATTAGGACTAATGTACACGCGAAGGTGCAGCCAGTGTAATCCTTTTGCATGTATATAGTTACAGCGCTTAAAGCGCTTACATGATGACACAGCATGAGTCTAGCATCTGGCCAATATATGCAGCACCATAATAAATCAAACGCGAAGTAGCCCCAGGACCAAAGCATCAGTGCATACTGGGACGGCATCACTTTCTCTGGAATTGGAGATTAGTTTTCTTTATTACTCTCGTGCTACTTTTGCAGTATTTTATTTTTATACAGAAACCTGATCTGCTCGTTATACGTTTGCAACTGCTTGGGTCACGGCTATATCTTCAAAGCGGAAGGTAGAGGCGTCGCCAACGCCCTATTTTTGGCAACAATAATTTAGTCCCACTTATTTAATAGGGAGCAAGCCTATTACCGTCATCCAGATTTTGTACTAATGGACTGTTTATATACTGTCTGATAGATAACATTCCAATCCCTTAGTCACCCTTTACGACTCCCACGTGAAGGGATGGCGTGTTCCTCTACTCAACCGAGATTTACATTACTCTACTATGCTGTCTGCACAAAAGTGTGGAGTTCAGCTTATTTTTTATTAAGTCTGATTTTAGGATTAGGTAATTTTTGATAAAATTGTTATAGCTTTACAAATTATGTGTCTCTGTCGTACCTGAGTATTTTGAAGCGTTTCGTAGTAACGTATGTATATACTGTATAATTACTAATTAAAAATTAAAAATATTACCTATATATTTGATTAGTTCGATGAACACAATGAATATGTCAATCTCTTACCAATTTGAATGATTGTCTTTACTTACTGGTAAATTCGCTTGCATTAAGGTTGCGCGTACTACCACATTGATACAATCCCAATATGGAGCATACGCTACCATGGAGTAAAGTGACCATTCTTGAACACCACTCTGGACTTTTAGTAGGCGCATTGTGCACTGTATATATGTACAAGTTGCCCCAAAATATAAAGGAAGTTAATTTCAATAGCCACGGATACGTTATTTCCAATAAAGCCATTCAGAACATAGTCGTTTGGAAACAGTATGGATCCAAGAAGACGTTTCAGTTAATTAAGAACAAGACATGTTTTCACACTTTAATGTTGGTGTTTGGAAATGGTTTTTTATATTATGTAAACATATTCAACTGTTACAATGCACATATGTAGTTTGAAGTTGTCAAAGTATTGGACTTTTAGGTTAATATCTGTGGTAACACAAATTTTGTGCTCAAGTAGACGATCCAAGCAAAAAGAGGTGGCAGGTATTCAGCGCCTCGCTTACCCGACTCATTAATTTGTGGTTATAATAATGGAAATTCGTAAAACTAACTAACGAATTTTTAGTCTCTTTAGTGTGTATGAGCGATAAATTTTAGAAAAACAGCTATGTATCATCTAACCATTTATTTAGATATTAATAAAATTTTATAAATAAAACACCATAGGTATAATAAAGTTCACTCCATTGGAGGATAACAATACAACTTCTTATTTACATTATACACAACTATGATTATCTAAAAAAATACCTTTCGCATATTTCAGTCCTGATTTCACTAATTAAATGCACTTAGTATTTGCTGAGATTCCCGGCGCTTACGGATGTGTTGTGACATTAATTACTGTACAAATTTAATTTCTGATTCGTCGCTATCGACAGCGCAACTTATCAACTAGTTTCTCAATCGCTCGATAGCGAGAAGGAGGCATCGCTTCCTTGAGCATCGGTCGGAATCGGACATCCTCACCGAGCGCGAGGCATAGGCTGCGCGCATGCAGGCGGGCGTCGGCACTCGCATCGCCGAGCAGCTCACCGGCGGCGCGTAGCAGCGACGTGCGCGTGTCCATCGGCAGCGCCAGCGCTCGCCCGGCGCCGGCGTGTGACACGAAGCGCGCCAGAGCGTGCGCCGCGGCTGCTCGTACTGGGCCTGCCCGGTGTCCAGCACCGCGCCGTGCCAACGTCGCCACGGCACGTGCGTCGCTCCCTCCGCGGGCCAGCCTGACCAGAGCATCTGCCGCGTCAGCACGCAGGAACCGATTTACGTCGGCGCAGCGTTCCAGTAGTGCCCCTGCCGCCTCGTCCAGTTCCGGGTCCAGTGCACGCCCGCGGTGCTCGAACAGCGAGCCCAGGGTACAACAGGCGGCGCGGGCCACTCGAGATCTTAGAGACCGAACGTGGGCGGCGGTCGCTCTGGTGACAGACCGCCAGCTCGCCGCCGGAGCCCGCGCAGCCGGGTCAGTTGCTAATCGCTCAGTTTCGTTGAGAGCGCTGACGATCACCTCCCAGTCTTCGTGACGTGCAGGTACAATACATTCTGCAAGTGCCGTTCGAACGTCTCTTTCAGACGGTTGTTGTGGCTCGTATACGTCGCTGATGGGGTCCGGCGATGGATTGCTACCTCGGGCCGGCGAAGGATTTAAGCTTCGAGGCGGCGACGGGCCGACGCTGCTCGGTGGGGTAGGGGTAGGTCGTGCGCTAGAGGCGCGCTTCGGTGAGTCTTCGGTAACAGTTTTAGTGGATTCGAGAGAGTCGTGTTGAGATGAATTGGCATAACTTTTCTGTTCTGCAGTAGAAACATCGACAAGCCCACCGCCGATCGTGGGCTGCGGAACCTCTAGATGCGAACGTACACTACTCGGCGAGACAGTCGATCTCTCAGAGTAGTCCTCGACTCGTATCGATAGCGATCGTGGGGACGGAAGCTGTGCGTCCACCGTCTCCTCGGTGGCGATGTTCACCTCCCCGGCAGGGACGTTTTCTAATTTATCGTTCTTTATCTCTTTGGAGGGTGATATTTTTTTCCCTGTGTCACCGTCCTCGTAGCTGGTGAGCGCACTGGAGTCCCTGCAAGCATAAAAAAAACATATTGATGCGTGATCAGGACGTCGTGTGCTTGTTTGTTTACGTGACACCCCTTGGCGTAATTACCGCGTGTGGGGTGGCAGGTCGGCGACGAGGTCGAGTGCGAGGGCGTGCGCGGGGGACGGCGCGACAGAGGGGCGAGGGCAGCAACACAGGCGTAGCATGCCGGCGTGCGCGAACCGTCGCGACGCCTCCGCGACTGACGCTGACACAAGCCGAGTCGTCGCTACTTCACCCTCGTATGCCTTATGTTGATGAGCCCGCTACTTAATGCGTAGGTATCTACCGTATAACAGTAGGTACGTACTACCAGCATATTATGCAGATTGGTTAACGTTTACAGAATTACTGCCGCTATGTAAAAGAGTCATTATAGTCAACGACTTCTAGCTAGCAGTATGAGTCAGAATACGTGCTAATTGTTAGCATAAGTTAAATTACTTTCAGGTTACACACGAAAAACATATAACACTTAAGCGTGAAATCACCTTAAACCTTTTTCACATACCTTTAAAAAGTCTTCAATTTCCTTTTTTGTAATAGGATAGGTTTCAGAAATATACTTTATGTACGTGTATGAGAAAATTGCAATTTTAGGATAAAACATTTGTAATAGGCAGGTATTACGGTAAGTGAAGGTTTGAGCAAAGACTAGAGTTACTCTAATAGGTACCATAGTAAAGAAAGGTATCCATCTCATAAAACCCATAAATTTTAAGTTAGGCAACATGCCCGTTTCAGCACACGCAGCTCAGTCAGCAAGTAATATGTTTCTACGATATTTAATTAGCGTTAAAGGACTATTATATGGTGTTACCTGAACGCGAAAGTGGGGCGATCAACGATAGCAAAAATAGGTCGTCTGTCGTTCATAAACGGTTTGAATGGAAGCAGGCCAATCATTTGAGTACGAAATGTAGGTTAGTGGAGGCACGCTAGCACATTACAAACCATTACTCTTACAGCTAGTGGTAAAGGACTAGAAACTCGTAAGCTCGCTCTTTAATTCGTAATGATATGTCACTTTTGATAAGTGAAAGCTCACGTTCGGCCTAAAGGAATTAAATATTGACGGGTTGATAGGTCCGTTGTAATGAATTTGTGCAGCTATATACATATTTAGTTACTGAAAGGCTAATCGAAACAAATGCAGAGGACAAAACCATTAGTTCTCAGTATATGTCTGTAATTGCTTTTAAGGTGTCGATTTTAATCAAAAACGCGACAGTTAGCTACATACTCGTAGTCTTAATCCTAACTATCGCGAAAATGTGTGTTGTTTGTTTGTTCCGCTTTCAGTTACTAAATATTGCACTGATTGTCATGAAAACCTGCCACTGTGGGTACAAAAGAACACAGGGAACCTTTCATCCAGAAAAAAGTGTTTACTGTTCCTAAGTGATAGACAAAATAAATTTTACCCGGGTGGAGCCGCGGGAGAAAGCTATTTGTACTAGTTCTAGTTATTCAATATAGCACCTAGAACCATGTTGCATATTTTAAAAGATGATTTAGGACTTGCAGCCCTTAAGAGACACACTGGCCATTATTTAACTAATAATTTTAAAAAAATATAGGGTGGTAAAATCAAAACCTCTTCTTAAGAGGTATGCAAAGGGAAGTCACAAAATACCTTCCCAATTAGTCTGCATAGTACACTAATTACACTATAGATGTGATGGTTTGGTGCGGTGTTAGCTATCAAGGAGTGATAGAGTCATATTTTTGTGAAAAATATGTCAAAACGTCGGCACAAGTGTATCAAGCCTCTAAACAATACCATGTTCCATAACCAAGAATGGTCCTGTTAACAAGACTCAGCCCGGGTCATAAAGCTCGATCCACTCAAGCGTGGTTGGATACGGACGTTTCTGACTTCATCAGAGCTGAAAACTAGCCATCAAATAGTCCCGATCTTAATCCGCTGGATTATGATTTATGGTCAGTTTTAGAGAGTACGGCATGCTTTAAACGACATGATAATTTGGAGTCCCTAAAACAATCCATAAGATTGGCAGTGCTGAATTTTCCCATGAAGAGTGCGTGTTTCTATTGATAACTGGCCTCATTACAGGAGAATACAGTCCTTTAAATATATTTTGAATGCATATTATGTATAAATATATATAATATCACATATATATAATAAACTAACAGACATTACATTAATAGTTGTTTTATGCAATAAAAGAAAGAAAAGATTTTCCTTGTAACAATAATTATTGCAATATCAGGTTAAGTACACATACAGGAGAGGGTAGACAGAGGCGTATGTAACGCCTAAACTTTTCTGACACATGTAATTTAGTCCGCCAATGTAAAATTGGCTAAGTTTGTTTAATTGTCGTCAACCGAGAATTTTGGGATACAATATTCATGGCCAAATTTAGAGTACATTGGTAAGAAAGGGGGCAATGTAAGGAGAGTGATATTGTTTAGTTAGACGGATGGGTTGAGGACTGTAAGCATAGCTCGAGCAGGTTAGGGGTCCCATCCTGTAACTCTGGCTGATGCTGCTGATGATGTAAGTTGAAGAACTATACGTAAATAAATAAGTATTATACCGCCTTCTGCGTTCAATTTTCGTGACAGCAAACATACATTACTCTATTGAACAGTTATCAGCAGTATTTGCTTGACGCTCTCGATCGGTTGCAACGGCGCGCAGTCCGCATTATCGACTGTCCTGAGATCACCCAGTCTCTTGAGCCTCTGCAGTTGCTAAGAGATGTCGCCTCTATGGCAGTCCTCTATCGCCTACATCACGGGGAGTGTTCTGATGAGCTCTTCCAATTGGTCCCACCTTCTCCCTTCCTCTACAGGACTACACGTGCTAGCCTGAGGAGTCACCGTTTGTGCGTCGAAAATATACGTACCCGAACTAAACGGTTTGGGTCTTCTTTCCTGTGCCGATCGGTAAAAGCCTGGAATTCTCTACCAGCGCACGTGTTTCCTTCCCACTTTGATCCCGGGTCTTTTAAGCGGGGCGTGAAAAAGCATCTCACCAGGCCGCCATAGTGTGGGTCACCATGCTGCATTGACTAGACATGCAATGAGGATGGTGACCACCACTCTTTGACTCCACCTATTGCTTTCCATCAGGCAAAGTGGAGTCACTGTGGTAGGCTAATATATAAAAAAAAACATTATCCACGAGGCCGTATCAGTTTTTTCTAGAAACGCGTTAAAAACCTACACATATTTCACCCCATTACTTGTAATTATTGATTGCTCATACTGAATGTTCCAGGGGTGAGTGACTTCATTACTACTGTAAATGGCGGTTGGATTTACATAGATTACAATCGCTGTGGCGGCTAGCTGTAATCGTCACAACCACATCACATTTCAGACACAAATTCTTTTTGATTCAAGACGATCGAAATTAAGATAAGCTCTTGTTGAAGGTTTTAGAAATAATTTGTGGACTGAGCAACTGGTCCACAAAACGTGTTGCGTCGTATTGTTCGGCATTAGGGCCCTTCTTCAACTACGCTTATATTATCTCCATCCTAAGTTTGTGTGGTAGATTTAACTAAAAACGCATTATAGTTGTTTTTTCAATAGTATTTCAGTAACGATGTTTCTACAATACAATATATTTTATCTCTCTATGTGTCAATTGCTTCATACTAACGCTATAACTATATATATTTAACTACTTTGTACATGTAAAATAACAAAAATTCACTTTTAAAAAGTAGACAACCGACTTCAATGCCTCTGTCCTAAAATTTAAGACACATGGTTTTCTCGTGGATACCATTGTCAGAACCTAAACTAAACTCTCATCTAACTACACTTGAAGTACATCCTTTCCAATGATAAAAAAGTCATCGAAATCGGTTGGCGTGATGGAGTTATTCGTCGATTTGTCGCGCACAAACTTAATGCAAATTTAAAACTTATATGGTTTTCTTATGGACGCTTTTGTCAGAACTGGACCAAATTGACATGGGAGCACACGGGAAGCACCATATTTCAAATTATCAATTATCAAAATCGGTTCATCCAGTCAAAAGTTCCGTCAATCAAAGTCAAAAAAAAAAATACAGTCGAATTGAGAACCTCCTTTCCTTTTTTGAAGTCGGTTAAAAGAAAATTCTATGCAAATGATTTGTAAAATATATATTCGTTTATATGTCATAAAAATCATTTACAAAACCCTTCGTATTATATCATAGAATTTGTATAAAAAATATAAGTGAAGTAATAAAACATCAATTTGTTCTTTGCACAGACGTACTTGTAATAGGTTATAGATATTTCTTCAGGTAGTTATAAAGCCTTTATAAATATAAAACTGTATTCAAGTGTTTTGGTTCCCACAGTGGCGAAGGTCAAGTGTCAAGTCTCCCTACACCGCCTTTTTTTTTGTGTGGAAACCCCCAAGGGTCGTCACCTTACCGGGGCCGGTAGGGTGGTATGTCGGACTCGAAAAATAGTATGTCGGCCTCGTCCCTCCACCACCTACCAATACTTATCTATTATTAATTGCCTACTTATCAGGACGGTTTTTTGCAAAGACATCAGAGCGTTGTATATACATATCTAATACGAAAAAGAAGTCGTGCCAAAATGTACTGTTTTAAATAAGCTTTTATGATGTACACTTGTAACTAACCAACTATGTAAATAAATCTTGAAAGTTAATTTTAATTTACTTCTAATTGTCATATCAGTTTGTTTTAGTTTGAAAAGTGAATTCGTACTTTCAATTTTAACAGACTTAAAAAAGGGAGGAGGTTCTAAATTCGGTTTTATGTTATTTTTATTACCGCATAACTCCTCTTCTTCATTTACGAGAATTAATCTCTTTGGAAAATTCTTTTTTTATTTGGTAGGGTATGCTTTCTTTTTTGATCCTATTTAAATTTAAAGAAAATATTCCCCCTCTGAGATTGAAAATTAAGGATTTTTCAAGTGAAAACTTCTTTTAGCGCGGTACGCATATTTTTAGATGAGATAGAGGACTCGCGACACCGTTACGAGACGCATATGTCCAATCAACGCAATATTAGCACAACGAGATATAAAAGTACAATTGATACGGTATTCACGAGATATTGAAATAACTTCGAATCAAAATTGTTTATTTCCTAGTTTAGTTATCATCCTATAGTTTCTATTTTAGATTGTAATAATTTTAATGATAATGATGATGATACAAGAGTTGTCGAAATTGTTCACGATGATTCATAAAATAATGTTAAATGTATTTTAAAGTTTCTAATAATTAATAAAATACAATTCATAAATAAAATGCAATTCATTACTCAATAACCCAATAACCCTAGTACCCATCTAAAAAATGTCTAATGCGCCAAAATAAGTTTTCACTACTGGCGGCACTCCCGGAGTGCATTTTTTTTAATTTTTTTTTTGTTTGCTGTCAGTTGTTACATTTATTTTCATGAGCTTAAATATTATAAATACTGTACTAATATTAAAATTGTAGTAAATTTTAATTTAATTTAAGATTTATTAGATTTTATACATACATAATCATGTTTACAAAACTTGCTACTCATAAAACTTAAACAAAATAAGATGGGTAGGAGATTCCTAACTTACACTTCTTTGTTTACGAGAAAGAAATACTTTTGGTACATGATTACGAAATTTACTCAAAGAACTTGAAAAAATATTAATAACTTTACTGCTTTTGCATTTGAGAGGCCTATGTCCAGCAGTGCACTGCGATAGGCTGATGAAGATGACTGCTTGCTATGCTAATTTGTACAAACGTGGGATATGAGAATTAGATCCAATTACAGTTTTACGACGTGAAGGGTAGAAAGGAGTAATATGAGAACGGGGATATTGAACCGGGACTCTAATATTAATCTTTTGTAGTAATTCAGGACAGTCTAGAATTATGATTATTGATTATTACAAAACGTAAATTAAACCAAGGAATTCCCTGCAGGTTTAGGAGACAACCTTTTTAAGTTTACCATGTCGAGTAAGCTAAGTGCCATAAAAACTTTTTTGAAGAATATGTAATAAGCGCAGGCTATTGACTTCATAATGAGGGCTTCAAACTACAGAACCATATACTAGAATGCTTCTAACAAAACTGTTATAAAATAGGACCTTGATTACTAGCTTTCGAAAACCTTTACCGTTTCTGTTAATAAATCCCAACACATTTGATACGCGTTTAATTTCTTGTTCGAGATGTGTTATAAATGTAAGCTTACTGTCTCATATTATACCTAGATCTCTAATATTTTCGACTTCGCTTAACTTAAGTCCTTGATGTTGTGGTCTCATTTCATTTTGTTTTGTTTATTGGAGTGGTTTTAATAATGGAAATACATATTCGATAAGGTGTAAAATTAAGGGATTGGCTTTTTTAGATTTTTCAGGAAAGGCGAATTGAAATCGAATCTATACTTGTTTTGAAAAACAATTAAGTATATCAAATAAGACTTTTTTATTATACCTATAGGGGGACAGACGAAGAGGCGGGTCACCTGATGGTAAGTGACAATCACTGATGGTAAGCCATTGCGATGGTTCTATTTGTAGGCATAGAGGGACGCCCATTTTTTTACAAATTTATATTTAAAGAAGGATGAGGTTTTAATATTTATCATATTTTTTTGTGAATACAATAATTTTCTGACTAACTAACACACATCCATCCAAATAGCATTTATAATAGATAAACCGGCGGTTAAACAATACTTGCATGGTGCGACCGAGTGTGTGTTTTTACCCTTTCCCCCTACACTAAAAAGCGGACAGCACTTTCGAGACTCTTTGACTTGCAAGTGTGCGTGGGTGGCGGATGTGACTTACCATCAGGTGACTCGTCTCGTAATAATCTAGACACATCTCACACACGGCCGCCTGATCCCAAACGAGCAGAGCAGAGCTTGTACTAATGTAACCAGACAACTGATAAACATACTTATATACTTCTAAATACAAACATATTATCGATAAATTACACCCAGACACAAAACAAATGATCATGCTCATCACATAAATATTTGTCTTGGGTGGGAATCAAACCTACGACCTCTGGCTTAGCAGTCAGGGTCACTAACCACTGGACCAACAGACCAGTCATAATAATAAACTCGATGAATCAACTTACCTATCACTTAAAGGTATCGGTGAGAGCGGTTTCAGTATGTACTCCCTGCCCGGGTGAGATACACCTGTCGAATAAACAATATATTATTTAAAGAAAAATGGTGATGGAATGGCGTAGTTTATGGATCTTGTATCAACTATGAGTAATTTCTAAGAGTTCTGGTATCTTTGCCTAACTAATTATTATATGTATATATACATAAGTACGTACATATATACATACACACTTATGCGTAATTAACTCAACCATTCTGCCTTTTGATTTCAAAGTACTTACGAAATACAAAATAGATAGGAAAATTTTAATTTTTTAAAAGGAAGGAATGGGATCAGAAATAAGCTTTGCCTGTTATGTACTTATTTGGAACCTTAGCTGTATAAATAATTTTGACATATAATACTGTCTATCGTGTTTACTCTCACCGAGATACTCCTATAGTATTATCTATATAGTACAGTTCTCCAAAAGATTGGGCTTAGATGATAAAGTTAATTTGTAAATTCAAATAAATAATTTGAAATGTTCTCCTACCAGGTAAAGGCGCAGAATCTGGTAGAGGTCTTAGCCTTCTAGGGGGAGGCGGTGCGGCGGGGGGCGGAGTAGATCTCGCACGACGTCTTACGGGCACTGGGAGCTGGGAACTTCTAGGGCATATTGAGGAACAGTTAGTCCTTAGTTGTGTTAACAAATAATACGTTCATTCTTTTCTAATATTTATTATGCAGATTCAAAGAATTATATGCAACAATTAGCAAATAGTTAGATCATCGGGAAACTCAATCGTTTATTTGGTCGCTATCCACAATGGGTTATTTCGTTATTCAAGCTATTAAAGTTCTTTCCTTACCGAAGGAATTAGAATAAATTAAGTAAAAATGGCACATTGTGTGTTATTTACCTGGCTACGTGACTAGGTCGGATGTTTTCAATGGGTCGGCTTAATCGTTCCCTCAACTACGACAAATAAAATAAACTATTTTAAATAACAAATATCACCACTACTACATAAATAAGTATCTAAAAATAATAATATATAAGGCCTTATTTTTTAGGATTGATTTGATAAAAAATCTGGTTGTGTCCGTAATAGTTGCAAATGCAGAGGACATGCTATAAAGGTAACTTTTGAGGGTCTTTTATTTGTTATATAGAATATTTAAATCCATTGTTAATAATGTTAGTTAAGCATTGTAGGTCAAAACGTAATGTCTTAATATCAAACGCTGAACAGCCACCAGTTCCATGAACTAAACGAATCGATAATGTTGACAAAAGAAATGTCCTTCTATACGGTTAAACACAACAAAATTAACTAAACTAAGTCTTTATACGTCATATATACTATTTAAATATGTAGTATTATGTAGTACATGATACTAGTATGTAGTATCATGTAGTATCATAAAATGACAATGTTTTATTTGGTATAATAATATAAGAATTATGTACTTCCTTACTTGTTTCATAATTTTTAGAAAAAAAAATTCTAGGCTTCCTTACTTACCTTGTTACAAAACACATCAGCTCTAGCAGTACCGGCTAGTCTCCTTCTCACCGCTGACAGTACTGCTGCGGGGCCAGCAGCTCTGGCTAAGCAGAGAGTAGCCCGAAGTTGAGCGCTCTGAATCATCTTTATATCACTAGATACCTGTACAAGAAATAAAAGAGTGTTATTGGATATTGAATACACACGTGTAGAGACATCATTCAAAGGTTGGCGGGAAGAAAATGCCTACCTATGGCATTAAGTCTGTTTTCTTAATGCAATGTTTGCAGGGAGTGTTTATATAAACAAAATTATATCAATATATAATATGGGGAGATACGGTTACTGACGATCACAAAGTTTTATATAAATTAAAATTATATTTTTATCATCTCGACTAAGGGGCCTCTGCTGCTGCATATGCTTTTTTTATATAAAAAACACCTATTTTGCAAATTTACGTAGAGGTACGCTCTCTTCTTGAAGGTTTGAAGGTCGTATCGGTTCGGAAATACGGCAGGCGACAATTTGTTCCATAAGCTAGTTGTGCTAGGCAAAAAGCTTCTGGAGAAGCGCACAGTGGTGGAGTGCCAATCGTCCAGGTGATGGGGATGGATATTTTGTCGCGTAGGACGATGGCGGAAACCAGCAGCCGGTATAAGTCCGAACAATTCCTCTGAACACTCCCCATGATACAAGCGATAGAGGATGCAGAGTGAAGCTACATCTCTACGCAACGCCAAGGTGTCAAGTCGATCAGAAATATCTTGGCAGTCGATGATGCGAGTCGCTCTCCGTTGAATGCGGTCAAGAGGGAGAAGTTGGTACTGGGGTGCACCTGCATAGAGATGAGAACAGTATTCCATGTGCGGCCGAATCTGCGCCTTATAAAGTTGCAGGCGGTGGGCCGGAGTAAAATACTGTCTCGATCTGTTTAGCACACCAAGCTTCTTCGAGGCTAATATGGCCTTACTCTCTAAGTGACCGCGAAACTGGACTTCGCTTGATATATCGACGCCAAGGATTCCGATACTGGCTGATGCAGTTAGGGAAGTGCTCTCAAATTGAGGTGATACGACCAATGGCAACTTTTTAGCGGTGAACGCGCAAACCTGTGTCTTCTTGGGGTTAAACTGGACTAGGTTAAGTCGACCCCAATCTGAAACTTTTGATAAAGAAGTTTCGATTTCAGACACAAGTTTGGATCGGCTTTCGCTGACGTTTACCCGAGAAATGTTAGCGCGGCCGGTGTAAAGGGCATCACTCGTGCTATCGTCTGCATAGCAATGGATGCTGCTAATCTGCAGCATGTCATTGATATGCAGAAGAAATAGCGTGGGTGATCCACACAGCCTTGTGGGACACCAGAATGAACAGACTTGGAGTCGGAGCATGCACCGTCAACAACGACCTTGATGCTTCTGTCTGTAAGAAAACTGGTGAGCCAATTGCACAGTTTCTCGGGAAGCCCATAGGAAGGAAGCTTCGCAAGGAGCGCTTTGTGCCAGACCCGATCGAAGGCCTTCGCCACGTCCAAACTAACGGCCAACGCTTCCCCCTTGGTCTCGGTCGCCTGTGCCCACCGGTGAGTCAAGTAATCACCAGCTGAACGACCCCGACGGAAGCCGTATTGTCGATCATTGAGGAGCTGGTGGTCTTCTAAGTACCGGAGGAGCTGGCAGTTAATAATGGATTCCGTTATCTTGGAGAACAAGGAGGTGATGGCTATGGGTCTGTAGTTGGACGGATCCGAGCGATCTCCTTTTTTAGGGATTGGATGCACGAGAGCTGTCTTCCATGAGTTCGGGACTACGCCAAGAGAGTAGGAAAGCCGATAAAGGCGCGTTAAAACCGGTGCTAACTCTGGAGCACACGTCTTCAGCACGATAGGAGAGATTCTATCGGGCCCACTCGACTTATGAACGTCGAGGGAAAGAAGCGCTTTACGCACTGCCCTTTGTGTAAACCGGACTTCCGGCATGCGGGTCTCGCACTGCGGTATGGTCGGCGGTGCGTTTCCCCCGTCGTCCAGGGTCGAGTTGGACGCAAAGAGTTTGCCCAGAAGATCGGCTTTTTCTTTAGCGTCGTGGGCCAACGAATAATCTCCTATGCGCAGAGGTGGAAGGGATGGCTTACAAAAGTTCCCCTGGACAGCTTTGGCAAGAGACCAGAATGCACGAGTTCCGGAGGGGAGACTCACTAGTCTCTCGCCAATTCTGCCGATGTGAGCCGACTTCGCCCCAGCAATTACTCTTTTGAGGGACCTGGAGGCAAAGTTAAATTGCTTCTTTAATGTGCTGGTCTTTACATCCCGTGCTGTCGCTGCATTAGCCCATGCTTGGTAACATTCCTGCTTTCGGCGACTTGCCACCTGTGGGAATCAGGGAGAATGGAATGAAAAGTTCCATACCCTGAAGCACAACATCCGCGACAGAGTCAGCAACGACATTGGGATCATTCGGCGAGAAGCAAACCTGCCTCCATGGGTAGGATGCAAAGAATGTTCTCATTCCATCCCAGTCTGCTGACCTATAGTGCCATAAGCGGCGACTGCCTGTAACTAGCGGCCGCAGCGAGTAAACGAGTGGCACCATACTCCTAATCAGGCAATGGTCCGAAGAGCCGAGAGGGGCCTCAACGGATACTTTGTAGCCGTCAGGATGTGAGGTCAGCAGAAGATCCAACAGTGAAGGCACGTGGCTTTCTGCATCTGGGATTCGCGTAGGCGTTGCTACCAGCTGCGTCAAGCCATATGCCAAGGCGAAATCGTGAACAGATCTTCCCGCATGATCGGTTTTGCGCGAACCAAGCCATTCGGCGTGATGGGCGTTAAAGTCGCCAAGAATCACAATCTCTGCGGATGGGACCTGCTGGAGCACTGAGTCTGTAGCCATTTGGACGTGGTCGATGAGTCGGTCCGTTTCGGCATCACCGCTATGGGACCTGTAGAGGCATAGGTAGATGCGGGGATGGTCGTCGCAGTCTACACGTAGCCATAAGATGGAGAGGTCCCTACCTGCAAGATTACCGAGGCGGCGAGAAGTGATATCATCTCTAACGTACACGCATACACCAGCCTTAGGAACAAAGGAGTGTTCCAGTCCGTACACAGGGTAGCAGAGGTAGGATGTGTCCACTGGAGATGATATCTGCGTCTCGGTTAAAAAGAGCAAGGCCGGCTTTGCTGTCTCAAGGTGGTGGTGGACAGTGTCGAGGTTCGAATGTAAGCCCCTGATGTTACAAAAATCCACGGTAAACGTGACAGGGGGTGCCATGGTGTGCCTTCTCTTGCCCCGAGCAGATTTTGAGAGCGCAGTTGAGCCCCCCCCAGAGTACGAGGGGCAGCCTGGGCGTCCACGCTCAGGCATAATCCGTACTGAGGGTGGACGTCCAGGGGGGTATCCTTTTTGTTAACAGCGCTATCATTAGGGGGGGTGGGGGATTTTGGGCCTCCGGAGACCTCACTCATTTCGGGGAAATGCAACGCAAGCATTACTTCACAACCGGTTTTCTGTGAGGCCGTGGTATCGCACCGGTCGAGCCGGCCCATTCGTGCTTAAGCATGGCTCTACCACTATAAAAGGTTTTATACTTACAATTCTGAAAGAATATCTCTTACCCCAATCATGGTAGGGTCAAATATTTTCTGAAAGAATGTCACTTACCCCAATCATGGTAGGGTCAAATATTAGATCTACAATGTGATGCAAAGCTAGTCGCTGCAACAACGCGTGTGGTAGTGCGGCAGGCAGGGGCTCTTTCGCCATACGCGATATAAGAGCTGGCAAGAGTTCACGGGCGCAGTCACTGCTTGCACTGCGAACAAGCGCACAGACTGCACCCTCCGCTGGCGCTCTTGCTGCTGCCACCTGGTAACAAAAGAAACTGGTCGTGGATTCGATTCTCACACGGACCAAAAATTTGTATGATCTACAAATAGTTGTTCTAAGTTTGGGTGTTCTTTGTGTCCGTCTTTTCAATTTTTTTGAGCCCTTTCAACATTCAACAAGTTCATTCGTTTCATTTCCTTTTACTGTATAAGTGGCCTTGGCGCGGTGGTAAGGCATCGACTGCAATATCAGGGGTCACCCGTTTTGATGTTTTCATAATACAGCTGTCCCATGAAATGGAACACTTAGTTTAACTGCTGAAAATATACATCTCTAGCATACAGTTGCAAAAAAAAAAGTGAAAAAAAAAATCACTTGTGTAAAAGTTATAACAGTTTTCATTTCCAGGTATTATCACCTCTATTAGAGAATTCTAAGGCTGCAGTGAGTGGGCGAGTCAGCGCTGGAAGGCTCCGAAAAACGTACATATATTGACCAGATCGGCACTGTACTGAAGAAGGGTCAAATTAAAAGCACCCGTAACCGACGATCGTGTATGCTCTCATATATATATATATATGTATATATATACATATATACAGTCGTGGTCAACTAATTAAGGACATTCAAGATAGTGGACAGCAATAACCGGCTATGTACATATAAATATAAAACCCTGTTGATTTCTCAGTAACTATTATTTGCATAATTTGATCCGATTATTATACTATAAATGGCTGTAAATAAAAGATTAAATAAATATAAAAAAGTGTTTAATATCAAAGGTTAACCATGTATTCAATTTAAGGTACAATTCTGTAGCTGGACATTTAATTAAGAACAGTAAAGTAAAATGAAAAATAGAGTTAAACAGAACTAATAATCTGCAGTATTTTAATTTCTTTAACAACTTCATTTTATTACGGGTAAAATCAGTACCCAGTAGCAAAACCTTTGTTAGTAATTACCGCTTGACACCGATGTGGCATAGACATTATCAGTTTCTGACATATTTCAACAGGAATGTTTGCTCATGCCTCACAAAAAGCTTCATTAAGTTCATCTAAAGTTGTGGTACGATAAATGGCAACTTTTTTCTTAATTTCGTGCCAAAGGTGCTCGATTGGGTTGAGGTCGGGGCTATTTGCTGGCCAATCTAGCACTGATACCGACTGTCTGTTAAGAAACGACTTGACTGAACGGGCTGTATGTTTTGGGTCGTTATCATGCTGAAAAGTCCATATAATAGGAAGATGTTCCTCAGCATAGGGAAGCATAGTTTCTTCTAATATTGCCTTGTATTGATGTTGGTCTAAGTTACCCTGAACTTTCCTCACAGGTCCCACTCCACGTCCAGAAAATGATCCCCACATTTTAATGTTTCCTCCGCCATGTTTCACCTGTTTTTTTGTGAATCTTGGATTCATTTCCGCTTTTACAGGACGCCGTACGTATTGCCTTCCATCTGAAGAAATCAAATTAACCTTGGTCTCGTCAGAGAATAATACATGTTGCCATTGGTCGTAGGTCCAATGTCCATATTTACGTGCAAACGCCAAACGTGCATTTCTATGCTCTTTCTTTAACAACGGTACTTTGCGAGCCACTCTTCCGAACAACCCTGCTTCTACCAGACGTCGTCGAACTGTCCTCGCTGATACACTGACTCTTTCGTCTGCCCCAAACACTTCATGTTTAATTAAAATAGAGCCTAGAAACGGATCTTTCTTAGCTAACCTGGTTATCATTCTATCTTCTTGCGGAGTTGTTTTTCTCGATCTTTTTTTTCTGGGCACATTTAAAGTTGTGTTATTGCGCCTGAAATGTTGCACTGCATTGCATACCATAGTTTTTGAACAATTTAAATATCCTGCTATCCTTCGGTATGACCAACCACGCTCGACAAACTTCATGATAATCTTTCTTAGTGTTGCATCGCAACTTTTATTTTTGCCCATTGTTCTTCAAAATAACTCTCAAAACTTGAAATTACAAATCTAGATTGCCGCCAAAACTACCACAAAGAATAGGAGAAGAAAGAAAATAATAATTGAGATTCAGATTTTGAAACTAGAACGCAATATCTCAGTGTCCCTAATTAAATGGCCAGCCAGCATTCTTTGAACAAATAGCACTGTGATCATCTATCAGCCATACTGTAAAGAGGTTTAATGTTTAAGAAGTTGTTATTGTTTGTATAATTAGGCACATAAATGACTAATTATACTTACATGTAAAAGATGTGGAATATTGTTTAGACTCGTTGGAAAATAAAAAATAAATTCACAATTTGGATTAACTAGAGAGTGTCCCTAATTAGTTGACCACGACTGTACAATATATATATATATATATATATATATTTAATTTCCGAATATAATGAAAAGCACTAGATCAAACAAAATGAATAAAAAAATAGAGTTGTAGTACATTATCGAAAAGAATAACTAAATGACAGTCGAAATTCAACAAACTACAATCGAAATTAGGGGTATATAAAGGCTAAGTGTAGTCCGCGGGGACAGTGTGGAACAGTGCTACGCGGTTCGTGCAGTGCAGTGTTACGCGTTCGGAATATTGTTAGGCGTTCAGACTGTGAAACGCAAAAAAAATGCTACTCTCGTCAGAGACACTAGTTTCCTTCTGATCTCTGTACCCACTTCCGTAAAAATATTATAAAATGCGTGTATCTAATGAAGTCAATAAATATCAGCAAATTAATTAGTTAGATTATAAAAAAAAATATAGATTAAATTTGGTATGCGGATATTTCGAACTCTGGAGATGGAAGGCTACAGGCTACAGGATGGAAGGCTTCTTCAGTGGTAGAGCCATGCTTAGGCACGAAAGGGCCGGCTCGACCGGTGCGATACCACGGCCTCACAGAAAACCAGTTGTGAAGTAACGCTTGCGTTGCATTTCCCCGAATTGAGTGAGGTTTCTGGAGGCCCTATTCCCTCTCCCCCCTTTTCTCTCCCTTCATCTCCTTTCTCCTTTTTTCCATCTCCTCATCAATCCTCTCTTCTTTCCACTCCCTGCATCCCCCATTCCTCATCACCCTCAAAGGCGGGCAGCGCACTTGCGACTCTTGAGTTGCAAGTGTCCATGGACGGCGGTGTCACTTACCATCAGGTGACCCGTCTGTTCCTCAGTAGCCCTAGTGTAAAAAAAAACGAAAAAAAAAACATTTTACCATTATTACATACTCTAATATCATATAACCAAAAATACATTATATCATTATTACATACTCTAATATCATATAACCAAAAATAAATAAATAATTGAAACCTAAAGTTTGATAAATTATGGATAAAACTCTAATATAAATGATACAAGTTTTCATAAACCCGTTGGCGATTCGAAAAGTTTATTTCACTTTGTTTGTACATAAAATCTAGACTATACAATGTATCAGTAAATCGATGTGGGTAGAGCAAGGCGTACTTATTAAAATAGATACGTTTTAAAATTCCAAGTCACGGGAATGTGCGGTGCCGGTGTATAATAATGGCTGTCTGCATTTAATACTGCTGCCAGGTATACAAGTAATAGACACACATTTTTTTTTAATTGGTATCAGGGTCTTTGACACTCAGCAGTTATATTTTCCATTACATAAATTACATTGTAGCCTTGTAATTATCATTGGCGTCAAGTTTCGATATTGTAAAACTTAACTAATCAATAATTCAGCTAATATTTTGTTTTGTACGAATCCTCAAGTTCATTAGGATGGTCTGGCTTCAAGTAAACGGTTATAGATGCTTGTAAACACTCACAGCTTGAATTTTTTAAACTGCAAATCTTTTGTGGTTTCTGGTGCCAACACATAAAAAAACCGGAGGAATAATTGACTTAAAGAAGAGTTGATTATCGCTTTCGACTCGCCTTTCCAATTAGTTTGCGCAGTGTGAAATGTATAATTAATCGTAAAACGTGCAACTTAAAAAGTTATTTGTAATTTCTCTGGTATCCATGATTAAATTCTGATGTGGTTACAATGGGAGCACCGTAGCAGTATACTTTTGGAATAAAAAATAAAAGTTAAAATCGGTCTGTCGTATTTCCGGACAGATACTTTCCTTCAAACCTTCAAGAAAAGAGCTTACTCCTACCTAAAAGGCCGCCGACGCACTGGTGACTCTTGAGGTGCGGTAATCCATGGGCAGCGGTAGTCACTTACCATGAGGTGACTCGTCTGCTCGTTTGCACCCTATCCCATGTAAACAAAGATACATACAGTCAAACATAGTACCTCGTCTTTATTTAATTTCTTTTTAGGGTCTCGTACTGAAAGGGTAAAACAGGACTACTTATTACTGAGACTTCGCCGTCCGTCTGTCTGTCTGTCACCAATCAGGCTGTATCTCATGAACCGTAATAGTTAGACAGTTGAAATTTTCAGAGATTATGTATTTCTGTTGCCGCTCTAACAACAAATACTTAAAAACAGAATAAAATAAATATTTAAGTGGGCTCTCGTACAACAAACGTGATTTATTTTGCTCGTTTTTGCAACAGGTATACAGGTATATTGAAAACGGCAACAGGTAGACGCTTGAAATATTCACAGAATATTTAGTTATATATTGACTTTAAAAATATATAATTAAATTAAAATAAAATAAAAATTTGAGGGGGCTCCCATACAACAACCCTGATTTTTTTGCTTTTTTTGTAGATAATGGTACGGAACCCTTCGTGCGCTAGTCCGACTCATACTTGGCCGGTTTATGTTTGTAACGTTTCAACCTCCATTTTACAGACTTTAGTCTGTTATATACAGTAATCCATTCGTTTGAGTTACTGCTGCAGTTACAGGTACAGTGCAGAAATCCTCAGTATTATTTCTTCTTCCTTCACTTGAAAAGTTGGTTTTGAAGACAGACAATTTTATAGCTGCTTATTTATGCATTCTTTTCTAATTGTATCGACAAAAAAGTGAATAAGGTTATTCTGATTCTCTGATTCTCGGTTTATAACTGACTGTATAATAAACTTTTCTATTGAGTCTCATGAGCACTAACCTACTAACTAATATTGAAGAAAGTAAAACTTTGTGTTCTTAAGAAATCGACGGTACTTAACACAACCATGCTCTATGAGTACTATAACACAACCATGCTCTATGAGTACTATAACTATAATATATAAATATATATAGTTTACATTTCAAATAGGAAGTTTTACAGAGTGTTTCAGAAGGTTTGTTCATATTTTAGCATCGCATGGACGACTGCGTGAATAACGTTAAGCGCTAACAAATTTTAGTAAAATTCGTAATTCGTAATGTAACACATTTCTAAAGTTAGTTTCTAACTAACTTTAGAAATGTGTTATCTCAATAGGGAAAGCATTTTCCCAAGAATTTATCTTTTTATATTTTTTTTTAATACGCTATCTCTACTTTTTCAAACTAAATTAACTATTTTTCGGCTACACATAACGCCCCCTCAGTTTGACCACACCTTTTTATGACATTCTGTACAAAGGTATCATTATCACTTGTATGTTGTGTTTAACTTACAGTATCACTGAGCGCCCACATATGTTGCACTAAAGATAAAGCTGCCGGCTCCACCTTTCTCACGCTGCTGGCATCGAGTAGCGTGCTGTGGAGTTGGTCAGCTGCTCGGACTGCTGCTATCCAGTTCTCCTAAGGAATGAGAAAATGATATAAGATTTTATGACACAATTATTTGTAACCGGCTGTACGGTGCCAATTGTTTACAGACATGTTAATAAGACATTAATCTAACAGGAAATGTTAACAATAACTCGCAATTAAGACAAAAATCTCACAATGAACTTAAGAGATACTTAACCAAACGGATTAACGAAGCAATCAAATTATGTATATACTTGTAATTAATTCATATTTTCATAATTTTTTAGCGTTACTTATCTTCTTTTAATTTTAATATATAATAAAATACCATTTGTTTTAAGTTATTCTTTGATGTTCGATGTCCATATTGACCCTTCGTATGTATTGTCTGACTTGTACCATTTATTATTTAAATGTTCATTAGATCATCAAAATTATATATTGAAACTATATCCGTAGTTTTAATATATGTATAGTACGTGTGATTACCAATTATATCTACATATTTCCAAATAGTAAAAAAAAATGTTTAAGCCGAGTCGTGAAACTTTTAGCATAAATGCTAACTAGAGAATTACGTAAATAATAAATGGAACTCTTTTAATTTAGGTTTCTATTAAAACTATATCGACGGAATACTCTGTGACGGAATATTTAGGTATAGTTAGATTGTGTTCAACAAATATTATATGACCTTTCAATCCCTGTTTTGTTTGAGAACATTCATAAATATCTACTAAATTTATTTCTATAATTAATATATAATATAATAATAATTACTATATAAAATAATATATTAATATATATTTTATTCTAAAAAACCCTACAATTAGGTAATAAATAGATACTAAACCGTATTATGTAGTTGACCAGCAACATGTTGTGGTACTACATCTAATTCTTCCCAGTCGTAATGTGCTCGAAGAGGAGTTGGAGGTTGAGGAGCTAATAAATCAAAGTCTTTAGGTGGAGAAGACGCCAATAAACTTAAAACATAACTGAAAAGAAAAGAAACAGTTTGAGTGTAATTTTTCTGTCTAAAGAATTTAACAAAACGAGTGTGAATAAACTTACCCGTCACTTTCCAATTGCACCCGGGTCTGACGACGCGGTGAGACACTAGGACTCCTTTGCAAGTTATGGAGGACCTCTACTTCTTTGTGGGGTTCTACAGGACTTCGAGAACTGCGACCAGACTTCTCAGGAGACCGTACTTCTGCTAGAGTCAAAGCAAGATCAGATATATCTTTGATTTTATCCTCCTGGTTATCGTTCTTTGATTTAAAATAATCATAAAGCTCACTCAAAGACTTTGATTTCAGTTTAGACCCGTTTTGCTTAGCAACAGAATTTGGATTTTGTATTTTATTCTGAATAACTGGAAGTGGTATGCCACTTTTCTTCACTGATTTCATTTGAAATTCTCTTTCAAATGCCTCACGTTTCATGTCGTTCATTCTACTTACAATTGTCGTGGTAACAGGTGATATTATTTCCTTAAAACTTTCATTTTTTATTGGTGTCATCTGAATGTTATCTTCTTCGCTTGTTATTAAATTATCACTGTCGGGTGTTCGTATTTTAACACTTTCACCACCAAAACGCACTTTTTTAACGACCACGTCCGTGTCTTCTGAATCTCCATCACTGTACTTCAGCATATTTCGATCTGAGCTGTCATAATCATCTTCACTTACCGTATTTTTTTCAGATTCAGTCTCATTCTCTTCTAAAACAGTCATTGTGATAGCAGTGTCGGAATCGAATTTAATTTCTGTTTCAATTATCACTTTTGCATAACTATTGTTATAAAATGCTATAGGACCAAAGGATTCTTCTGATGAGGAGTCTGTAGAAAGTCTAATGGGTCTCATATGGGGATTTTTATAAATATGATTAATTTTAACTAAATTTTGGTTGTTATTATTAATATTTCTATAGTCAGCCTTCTTGGGGGCATAGTAAACATCCATGGAATCTTCATCGTAAGTTTCGTATAAACTTCGAAATTTAGCTTGAGTTTCAGAATCTAGTCGAGAAATATAGGTCATGTAATCCAGAGGTCCACAAATTCTTCTGAGTTTGAGCATAGATCGCTGTGCCACATCTCTGTGCATTGGATCAAAAAGTTTCTCACCTAAAACTTGAAATATCGGAAACAAGTCTAGATTCGTAAGTCTTCTTTTTAGTATTCCCATAACAGACGGTATCGAAAGTATCAATCCAGTAATCACATTCACTTTCGTATCAATATTCGCAGAATGCGGCCTAATATTATGATAGGAACATTTGTCCAAGAATGCTCGAGACGCGCATTCAACATCTTCACAATGTGTGCAAAAAACTTTTAGAGCATCCAACGCAGCTTTTCTAACGTTCGGTGAATTATGTCCTAAATTATCCACCACTTGGTCGAAAGGAAAAGCCAGAGCGTTACCCGATAGTGGTAACAGGTCTGCCAAGACTCTAAGCGCGTGCAAGCGGACTTCCCATTCAGGATGTGTAAGCCTATCCCTTATAGCGATATACAGAAGCTCAACATCGAGGTCTGGGGGCAGAGCCCGAGCCCTTAACACGCGGTCCCATAGAGGCGCGAGAGGTGGCGGCGGTGTTTCGGGCAGTTGCATGGTGTAGGACTGAGGGCGACGGGCTCGCGTGCCCAACCGGGCCGCGTATCGCCACACAACTGGGTTAATGGTCGGACGGTAAGCCACGCCGCCCCTGACCAATCGATGAAAATATATACGCGGTTACCAACACGTATGTATACTACAGGTAACCGCGACAGCTACACGTGAATACATTCGCAGCACAAGTAGTTGCTTTTTGACATTTAGGGGTTCGCATTATATTAATTAGTATTTAATTTTGACTACTTACAAAAGTCTTTCAGTTCTTGTAACTTTAACGTTTATAAATACTAGACTAGTTCTTTAAGGACAACCTTAAACTAAAAACAATCTAAATTTGTTTTATTTTAGGTGCCCTGCGCAATAATAACCTACTTCTCACATGTAGACGGGTATTTTCTAGAAAGTTGATTACAAAATGAATGAACTTTAGTACCACAACTGAGTAGAGCAATACAACTTATGGCTTTAATTTTATTTATATAGTGAACGTTAAGCATAAAATTATAAATTTTCCATAAAATTCTCTAACTAGCACAACCAGAATAAATTGGTTTACCCATTGATTGTCATCTAAATACCAATCCAATTACTGGCATTTTTTCAATTTGGGGCATTTTTTAAATGAAACGTTATATTTACGATTACAAGAAAGCTTTATATCCATCGTTTGATAAGAATTAAGGTCGGTTTGACACCAAGGCTACCTGGGCTACCTATATTATGTATTAAAACTATTATGGACCTTGAAATGCGTGACGAAACAATGCATGAGGAACTTGCAAAATATATTTTACCTAACACTTTCGTTTCAATTATCTGGCCTATAGGTCTAGTTGTTAATACTCCTCTGCTGAACTGTGGGAATCGAACTCACGAAATCGTAGTTGTGTTAATTTAACCTCTCCATCTTAATTGATTCTATGATTTCTAATGCATTATCACTGTAGTATGGCGGAGTCGTCATTACACATGTTTAGCATACCTACTTTAAAATCTTATGTTAAAATATTCGATCATTTACATGTCACTTCACACAAACTTGTAAATTATTATCTAAGACTGTAATCATACACAAATAAAAACAAAAAAATACTGGAGTATCTATATATATATATATATTCTAGTATTTTTTTGTTTTAAATAGATATATATAGATAGGAAATTAAAGATAGAAATCTTTAATTTAATTTAATTTTTTATCTTTAATTTATCTCTTTTATACACATAACTGTAAATGTATAGTATACGTATACCACAGTCGTATGCTTATACGGTGGGGCGACGAAGCCTATTAGACGAGGCAATCGTGCATGGGGTGTGAGGCAAGACGAGGGAGGGCATTTCCTGAGCTGAAATTTTGTTAGTAGCTCAGGAACGTCTTTTAGGGTTGACGTATTTACGACCGTCTGGCATCATTTTAAGATTGTATTCTTCCTTCTTCCTCGTTCCTTCACCAATGAGGATCGCGACAACAGCAAACAGCTCTCTTGGTACTGTTCATGTCGTTTTCCGGGGAATGAAATCAATTAGATTGTATCGAACTGCTTAATTATTTACGAAATAGGTTTATTTTTACAGGCCATTCTTTACAGGTTATCGTATCAATAATATAAATACCGGTATTCAACTTCAGTATTTTGTACACTATTTTAACTTTTCGTGTATAACAAGTACAAAATATTTATGAAATAAATAAATATTCAATCAAAGATATCTAAAATATATCTTTCATTTATCTAAAGAGATCTATATTTTGAACAATAAAGACTATTTAATGACATGTTTGTTCGTATATTTTGTTGTCACATAGGGAGGGAGTTACAGAAAATGGAATGCAGATTAAAAAAGAAAAAAATACACGCTAATTACGCTCTAAAGTAAAGTAAAAATGAATATCTTTGTTTTTGTAGACATTGTTATAATTTTTATCACGTGTGTGAAAAATTACATATTTCAGAAGTTATTATATTGTTAATAGATGTTTTTTATTTTTATTAATCTAAATTAGCAAGCGAACCAGTTAGAGGCCGCGGTCAACACCGACCACAAAACCTCAATTTTTTTTTTTACTAAAATGGCTTATTCCTAATAGTTTTTATTATTTCAAAACTAAAATGTATAAATCAGTGTCTTCGGGGCATTTGCAAGTCATCAGGTGACATACATGCGTCGAAAGTTCTGAGTTCCCACTCTGCTCCCGCGTCGCCGTTGCCTATTTGCGGCGTCTGCCTTTACCTTTCGCACAAGGTGTATTATAAAAGAGTCACTGCATGCACCGCACTGCGGATTTATCGAAAATCTTACAAATACATCATTACTATTGTTCCTTATTTGTAAAAAAAACATTTTCAAATGAAGCGATGAAGCCTTGTAGGCTTCAAGATTATTTTAAAAAAATAAGAACGAAAAGGATGTCACCTATTTTGAGGACATGAAAACGAAGTAGGAAATTTAGCCAATTATATCAATTTTTTCATCAGCTTTTAAGCAAGACGATGTCGGATTTCGTGCTTCGTACGATATCTCATTGTTGATTTCTAAATACAGGGAAACCACACACAATATGGAAGATTTCATTTTACCAGCAGCAAAATAAGTATTAAAAACTGTGTTCCATAAGCGAGATGCAGATATTATTCAAAAATTCCTTTGCGCAAGGACATATCAGTGCAAAGACATTCATTGTTGCAATTATCTGTAGACTTGTAAATTTTCAATTCAGCTGTATGAGTCCACTTTATCCACCAATGAAGCATTGTTGATCTATGAGAAAATCTGGAGGAGAAATAGGATAGAGGTCTTATCCTATTTGACTATTATAATATAACTAATGTACACGATTAAATAGAATCGTGGCGATATCTTTAATATAAATATAAAATTAAGATAGGAGGCTCAAGAAAAGAACACATTTTCAAAGTGGGCGGTGAGTAAAATAAGGTTGAGAAACTGTCTAGAATCTGCCAACTGTCTGTATTTTCTTCGACTGTAAAAGTGACATTCTAATGGTAGGATTTTCTTTTTTATACTCTGCAAACCTAAGTTCTCTGTAGTTACTTTAATATATCATAATATAACAACAATTTAAGCCAAGGACGGTAAATTCAACTTGAGCGATTTACTGCCCAAATAACATTGCCTAGCCTTCCAAATTAAATAGTAATTTTCAGCCTATATAAAATTACTTTGTGCTTGAGACCAACGAACAAAAATGTTAAATCGGTAGTTCATGTCAGTCATTTATTATTTATTTTGGTGAAGGATACTTCACCAAATAAAATATGTTATTAAATATATAAAATATATCATAAAATATTATTACATATAAATGGGCATATATTTAAGAGCAATAATTAATCGTAAAAATCCATGGACGCCATGTTTATTATGATAAATGTCACTTCAGCTTGGCCTTGTTTGCTTGTGTGCCGTGTGGAGAACTTTGTTGTTTTCAAATATAAAACCGAGTTAAAAGTATATCGATGAAGTCTATTAAAGTAAATAATATAAAAAGTGCTATGTGTGAAATAATGTGCATATATTTCAGTCAAAATATTTTCACATAATATTTAATACGAGTAGTGGGATCAAAGATTAAAAGATAATGCCGATGCCGACAAGATGAGGCTTTTGTCGCTGTTATTTATGATTACGGCAACTTTCGGCTTCCATGTGATCCTTGCTCAAAGCGATAATTGTACTCGAACTAACAGTCGTGGTGATTATAAGTTATGGGTTCGCAAATTATCAGATACTTTAGGACGTAAATTTAGTGAAATAGTGGATATTGAAGTCGGCAGTGAGTATTCTGCGCATTTTGAAATACGGCCTGCTTATAAAGTGTCGACTCGGCAACAGGCCTCTGACAGCGATGCATTGCTTGGTATCGCCGACAAACTTAACTACAAGCTATCTTCAGCTACAAACATACTATTTGATATGAACAATACGATTAACTATAACAGTACTCCGTCCTTCACTCATCCCTGTCCATTCAACTCTATTCGCAAGTCTGTATTTATTAAAAGTTCCCATGTGTATGATAGCTTGCCTTTACCAGATGCAAAAAATAAATTGCTTGGACGCTTCAAAGACTTGAAGGTTAAAAGACAATATTATTTGTCACACATGGATTATGCTACTGACAGAGATTGTGCAACTATGCCACACTCTAATTTGAGATACTTATATCACAAAATTGTACACCCAGACCCAAAACTAGTTGTTTTTGTCATAGACAATAATATGAAAGAGGATTCATTACAGCATGCTATTCATGTTGCTAAAGAGACAGTATATGCACTGCAGGACACTGATATGCTTGCAATGAAGTTAACTAATATGACAGAGTTCCTCAAACTTGAAGACACCTGCAGTGCAGATGGAATGTCTGACTTGGGTAATGCCACTGAAAACAATAAACTTCTACTGAGAGAATATCTATCTTCTCTTGACATTGCATCTGAAAATGTATCTCCTTCATCTATAAATATTGATTTAAAAAAAATATTATTACAAAAGGATTTACCAAATAATAAACTATTTATTTTTCTCACAGACACAAAGGTCTTAAAGAATGATATATGGCTCAAGATTTTCCCATTTCCTTCAAACAAAACTGAGAATCTAAAGTTTGCAATAGGACTTATTTATGAAAATCAAGTGGATAAGAATAGTTCTTTAGGAATATTACACATAGACAAATGGCACAACACTCATTCAAATAATCACTCTATAATGAGACTTCATATAAATGATAGCAGAGTGGTTGGTCAAGTGGCCTCAGCCTTTATTTCAATGCTACCAAGACATTATGACAGTAGAGATATCAAAATAGAAAGGCCTGTTTGGGAGGCCACTGAGAGAGACTTTATGATCTCATTAGTTCTACCCACTTTAAGTGGAGTTTTGGGATTAGATTTGTATTGGTCTGATCTGGCTGAGGATATTGTCTATTTTAAAGGCACAAATGAGAAGAAAAGAGCCTTTATCATGGATTTTTCAGGTACAGTTTTAATGCACTCTTTTTTTCCTAGGCCAGAATCTGCTTCAGAAAAGATAAAGTTTACAATACTAGAGAGGGTGGAGACCTACTCTTTTATAAGTACAGTTAAAGCTGAAATGTTAGCAAATAGCTCTGGGAACTTAACTATGTCTGAACATAACTCAACAAAGTCAATTATGTATTCTTGGAAATGGATTGCAAACTTGTATATTGCTTGTATTGTATCAGAAGCAAGAGAGCAGGTTGTTTTTAATAAAACTGCTAAATTGTTCTCTAGAAATAACAGAGAAATATTGTTCCATAGATTAGATTTATTTCCTCCCAAAACAGGCAAAATGTGCAGGCATTTCAAACAAATAGCTACTATAGATCAGGGCACAGTATATTTGAGTCCATCTAGCTTTCAATCTCCATTTACTTACCTATATGACATGGGTGACGGCCAAGAGGCTGTTACGTACATGCAGAACTATTTAGCATATTTAAAAAGTGTTGCGCATGGTTTGTTGTCTAATCCTGGTTTAAAGAACGAAATACAACATGATGTTGGGTTTCTAAACTCAATATTATCTTTTTACAAGCGCCAACATTTACATGGGCCTTACTCTAAATACATAGTCCGAAGATATGCTGTTACTGAGAGTGGAGTGTTAGTGATGTTTCCTGGGACAGTGTTAGAGTATGACTATGAGCCTGTTAGAAGACCATGGTATACATATGCTATAGAGAACCCTGGCAAAATCATTCTAACACCTCCAAATTTGGATGTTGGTGGAGCAGGCTATGTTGTGTCTATATCTTATGCTGTACAGACTACCTACTTATCAACAGTTGTTGTTTCAATGGATGTTACTATGGGATTTCTTTACAAATTACTTACTGATAGTTTACCCCTATGTGCCATGGCTTATGTTAAGTGTTTCATCATGAACAACAGAGGATATCTCGTGTCACATCCTGGTTTGATGGATCCAAATAGCTCTGGTCCTATTGAACAACAACATATAACTCATAAAGAGTCCATGATTGCTATAGATATGTTAAATCATAAGGGTTTCGTTACCAAAAGACTGTGCAATAATTTCTTCGACAAAACAATACAGCGGTTTTACGAATTTAATACTTCATTGCCTAATGTGCTCTCTAATGTAGTGTCAGGCGACCATTGTGTTCATTATTATATAGCTGCAATACCAGGTACTAATGCCTTTATTGGACTAGTGAATGCATCGTGCAGTGTTGGCGCATTTTGCCCTTGCAGCATGTTCGATCGTTTGTGTTTAAATTGCAATCGCATGGAGCAAACGGAATGCGAGTGTCCATGTGAATGTAGTTCTGAGCTCTATGAATGCCCGAATGCAAACATATCAAGATTTAATAAAGACATACCTCTCTGTGGCATGATGCTCGAAAACAATAACCACAAGTCGCACTACTTTCATAATTTTGCTGAGAATTTGAAGTCTTGCTTTGATTTTCAATGCGAAACTTATACTTCGCATTCTTCGTGTTTGGGTGTTTTAGGTTGTGAATGGTGCCAAATAGATACCGACGGTAGGACTCCTTTGTCGGCGCCTTTTTGTACGTCGCAGTCTACTTGTTTTAACGGCGTTTTAGGCGCCGTCACTCCATATGGAGAAGGCACGTTCGGGCACTTGAATAGAGACGCCTTCGGCAGCTATTCTGCTATAGGTCCGGTCGCAGGTTGTATAGTAACAGTGTGTTTAGTTATCGCTGTAGCGATGTATTGCTATAAGCAGAATGTTACTACAGCCAGTTGCCATAATTTGTACGTCGATGGTCAAGCGGAAACATGGCATGACCCTGACGTTCAGCTGAGTCATTTGCAATTTGATGATAATCATGATCAGTCTGGTCAAGACAAATTGTTACCAGCCATGGAGATAGAGGCTCCAATTTCGCCATACAGGGTTGTTACAGGGTATAGGAGACCGCACACTGCTGGTGGATCGGATCACGGTTACTCAACTATGACTCCCCATGAAGATTCTGAGGCCACTGGCTTTTCAGTTAATGAGCCTATAGTGTTGTCAGATGATACCAAGTCTGACATCAGTTGTCCCCTACCAGCTAAGATAAAACCTAGGTTAAAAACATCTGATTTATATATGACAGTACTGCCTTGCGGCAAAAACAGTGTCCTAGCTCCTGTCACAGTGCACAGGCATATGGAAGCGTCCTAATAATGTTAGGTACATATTAAATCTACCTCTGTGTATATAACAAAATAGTAACATGTTTTGTTCCTTTGTGTGATACGTTTTATTTTACAAGTAGGTGGTAGAATGTTTATTTTTTTTTGTACTTAGAACTATTAATCGTCCATTTTCACAAGTATTATAGCCTAAATCTTTGGTGCTCTTTACGTAATTTGTTAACTATTATTTTTATATTAATGACATTAACTGATGTTCCGTAATAATTGTAATAATCTTCTGACAGTGTAGGTATAATGATTTCAGTTTATAATAATAATTTTATTGTTAAATATGACTTACTTAATCTAATCTTGTATCAAGATAATCTTGATGTTTGTGATGGCCTACTTCATATCATACCTACATGTCCTTAGTTATTGTTATGTAGGTATGTATATAAGATGTACATAAGCTATTTTTCTTGTCGCCCTTAACAACAGCTAGTTCAGGCTGCTAGAGCTTATTAAAATTTTTAAATATTACAAGGCAACTTGAGAGAACTATCATTTGTATTCTAAGGTGGTTTTTTAAATGTCTACTTTTATACTTAATTGTAATTTACTAGAGGCATTCCGAGAGTTAATTGCTTAAAACATTTGATTCTAGTGTTCAATGGAATACATCTAAAAACAAAATAATCAGTATGTCTATTACAGGTTTTAACAAAAATTGGTGGTCAAATGTTAGGATAGGATGATATATGTACAGATTTAAGTGTGCTTGAGTCAAGGAATTCTCTAAGCAATGTCATAGAATATTAGTCTGTCATGTTTATCTATCATTTTAAGAAATATTGGCTCAAACTCTGGTTTGAAATATTGCTATAATTCCTAACATTTAAAGAATCAACTTGTATTATTACAGGTAATTAAGTAATACACTAAGCTTCTTAGTTTATATTTTTAAGTTAGCTTTAAGGCAACATAAATTAATTTTTGATAAAGTGCCAGTGCCTATTTTACTAAGATATAAGGAAACTTATTTTTAAGACTGAACCCGATGTTGGCATTAAATTGGTGTAATAAATCTTTCTTTTATAAAATCTATGCCTTTTATTTTGAAGTAGATTAGGTACATTAAGCCAGTCCACAGTCCATAGGACACTACCAACGTAACAACCATTTGGTGTCTACCACTGATTTTAGTGTTTGTAGATATCTTGTAAATGCAATATAGCTATGGTTATAGTTACCTTGGTACTAAAGGTACAAGGTCTTGTATTAAGTCACTGTTATGTTAAACGTACCTGTAAAAAGTAATTTCTTATACTTGGAGATGAAGATGGAAGTTATATGAGTAAGAATAAAGACATCAATACAATCTTTATACATATTTTTATTCATACAAGTTTTTAAGCTATTTATTTTACTAAACTTAATATAACCACAGATACGAAACTTAAACATTAGAATTCTTGCTAACAAATGTTCAATTGTAAGTATTTGGATCTTCCTGACAATTTCACCAAAACTGTCTTCAGTTTCCATAAAAAAAAAAACATTTTTTAAACAGACGTGGCTCAAGAATACGACTGAAGTAAGCCCAAGTGCAATCAAAACTGACAAATATAATAAGCAGTTTTGGATGAATAAGGTATTCTCTTTATGCTAATTACTATAATAATAACATATTATGGTGCAAAACATTAAAGCTTCAAATTACACATAGATTTGCAATATATGTGTATCTACACGACGATGTAACATCGGCTTTAGTTCAAAATACTTCAGAAATAGAACTGAAAATGGTATGCAAGTAGTATGGAATAATCTAGTCCAGTAAACAGAGACATACAATTTTGATCTCTGTTTTAATTGTACAATGTAAGGTAATGTTAATTTACGTTATATTTATCTACGTTGTCTGAGAATATATTCGCCGAGTTTACTATAAGGCATTTTTTTTTGTAATAAGACTAGATAACATTCCTGTGTAGACACGAACTTCGCAGACTCGGTTCAAATATTTGTTGAAGACAAAATCTAACACACCTTTGGCTCAGCAGTCAGGGTTAGTTACCCCTATACCCACAAGTCAGTCACATCGTCGAACTGCTATAATGGCGGGTGTTGGCTGGCGCGTGGCAGCATCTACTCGTCTTCAAACCGTATATGCGTGTGTGTGGGTTGTGGCGAGGCGGGCGCGAGCGCGGGCGTGTGTTGTGCCGCGGCGGGGTGCGCGAGCAGGCGACAGCGGCCGCGCGCGCGTCGCTGCGACAGCGCCCCCAGCGCGCGGCTCCACTGCTCCTGCTCCTCAGCTCCAGACAACACGCGTACGTGGCCCCGCGCATTCGCACAGTACTGGAATTCATAAATGTGTCCCATAAAAAACCATATACCAATGTTACTTTAATTAAAATAATGTTTACTCTATGATAGTGTAATATAAAATGTATAAATAAAAGCAGTTAACATGACAGTATTTGATTACCAATTGCATAATTTATGCACTACGGATATACACATATGGGTTCTTCCTCTCCCTGCATCCCACAACCCTCATCACCCTCAAAGGCAGGCAGCGCACTTACAACTCTTGAATTGCAGGTGTCTATTGACGGCGGTTGTCACTTACCATCAGGTGACCCGTCTGTTCGTCTGTCCCCCTATAGTATAAAAAAATGAAAATTAAAAAATATTTGCTTATACATTAACAGAACTGAACATAGGAATATAAGATTAGAACAATTTTTATTATAAACCAGACATATTGCCTAAAACAATATACAAAGGTGATATGCACAATGGGCGGCCTTATCGCCAAGAATATCTCTCACAGGCAACCTTTTTATGAGCAATGTAAAAGTAAGAATTTCAAAATTTCGACATACGTTTAGAATTAATTTGCTAACAAAAATAATAATACTACAGAGTAAAATACTACTTAAAAGGGATATTAGTGACCAAATGTTCGATTGTTGGTTAGACATCTTGTTATCCAACAAAAAAATCTTATTACATAAGTTCTTAATTCTCGAAGTTTAAAAATTCAATAATATATTTACATCTTCGGCAGCTTTAGCAGAATCGAACCTAATAACAGCTTCTGTCTGACCTTCCTTCACATCAACATGCAAAACGTGGATATTACTTCTGATCTGAAAGAACAAGGTAAACACATTAAATTATACTATAGACTAAATATTGTCAGTAAAATAAAAACAACAGTTTATAACAGAAGTCCAGTCCAGTACTGGACAATCATTACAATTGCTGTAATAAATAGAGTTGATCAGTTGCTGACAAGCACAAATTAAATAGTCGCTGTAGCAAAAAGGCTTGCTACAGTTATAATCGAGAAAAGTATAACAAATTTTGGTATTAATACTACAATTATTTTAATGATCTATGTAATGTGAAAGGTCCCTACACTAGCACAAGACTCTGTATTACACAAGATCTCATTATCATACAATCTTCTTTATTTTTTTCAGAGCCTGCCTCTGTATGCTAAACATTATATTTTCTTACAAATAAAAAATACATTAAAAGCAACTTACAGTCCTTTTAGTGAGCCTTACATCTAGACATGGTTCGAGTAATATCTCCTTTACAAATACGCCAGGTATTTTTTCGAGTGGTAGTGTATTTTTTACACCTTCGCTTTCAGCAGAGGGTATACCTGTAAACAGAAAATGTGACCATTTTTTCAAAAGACACAGAAACAAGAAAACAAATTGAATGAATACAGGTTACATTCAAATTTGTAGAGTATAGTATGCTATAAATATATTTTACAATATTAAAATATAACATATCAGAGAAAAAGTTTTTAAATAGGCATCAACTCTTCATAGTATAATGATATAATCAACCAAATTGTATTATCTACAGTGGTTATTTAGAGTTTTTGAATTTGAGAGATATACAATTTAGACTAACCCGTTTCAGCCTCAACAGTGGGTGCAGCAGGTGCAGGAATACTAGAATACTGATGTTTCTTATTGTGTATATTCATTTTGATTTCTTTCATGTACTTCCTTTGCAAATTTAAGTACTTATTTCTTAATGCCTTCCACTCAGATTTTGACAGAACTTGCAAGCCCCACAGAGCACCTTTGGGTGCTTCATTTTTTGTTAAATTGTTCTTTGCTTTACTTCTTTCTCTGGCTGTACGCTTTCTGGTCTTTTTTTTTCTTGGTAGTTCACCATCTCTACCCTCATCTTGGCTAGTCATGTCATCTTTTGATTCTAAATCTAATATTTTATGTTCCTGTAATCAATAATGTATTATTTTTGTTGACCCACATGCATATCCTAGTCTCTACATTTTAATTGTTAAAAATTATAATATAAGAGAATAGCTACCATTGTTATGCTTATAAATGCTTACAACATACTAGCCAATATTTCTATTATTAAGCTGGTTAAGCAGAATTTTATTCAGCTGCATTTAAGGCTGAGGATTGTATTTAGGGGATGACTAGTCTGCATACATAAACTGTTTATTAAAATAAAGTTCACCATCTATCATTATAGTCTATGTGATATAAAACAAATTACAATATTTTTGTTTATTCAAAATTATTATAACCCAATGATAAAGCAGTTGAAACCTGCTTCAACTGTAACTTGTTCAAATATGTAGATCCTATGGAGAAGAATAGTCAAGAAAATTCATTGATACTCTTTTTCTACATGTTTTTTATACTAATACTGAGTTTCACCCAGTCATAGGTTTCTTAAATGTGACTTAAAAATACTCACCTCGGTAACTGTTTCAAGGCTCCCAATGCTTTTATTTTCTTCCTGAAAAATAATTGTTGGATCTATTATTGTTATTTCAACAATGGCAGATTATCATTGACATGATTGAGTTAATCCTTTAAATAAAAATAGAAAAAAGGAAATACACTAACTGTTGGTGTAGGAGTCTCTAGTCTCTTTTCATTATCAGATTCACTACCCAGCTTTAACTCTAAACTTTTCTGGGGTGTCTTCTTTTCTTTTTTTTTCTTCTTCTTAAGCGGTTCATAGTCTTCCTTATTCTGCTTTATGTCTGCACCATCCTGTGCTGGTTCATCTACTGCAAACATTTTGATAGAGGAGAGGTCTTCTGGGGGCATACACGTTGGTAGCTTGCACCCCATTTTGGTGAATGTGTTGATACATTTTTGAGCATCTTCTGGTTTGTTAAATTCTATGAAGGCGAAACCCTGGAATTCAAATTTATCAATAAAAGTGATATTAGGTTTAAAAATTGTTTTGTTGTGTCACTAAAACTGTCTAAATGACAAGTGGATCTCAATTTCATATTGACTAATATTTTAATGTGATTTTGTAGGTCAAATCAATAACAAATTCATAAGGAATAATCCGGCGAGGGTGAGGGAGCAAATATATAACCATTAACTCAACCACAATAGTGACCACTGAAATTAAAGTCCTACTATGAAAATCAATCATACCTTAATTTTTTGGGAGTTCTTGAACTTAGGCAGAGAAATATATGCAACTTGACCATAGTCAGAGAATACTCGCTCCAGCCAGTCTCTGCTTGCTGTCACTGGAATAGACTCAACATATACTGTCCTTGAATCGGCGTCATATGGTAGTATTGGACTTTTACGCTTCACCTGAAATTTTTTACAATAATTTATATATATATATATAGTCTATCAACAAAATTGACTTAAGGTGTATCTAGAAATCTTGTTTAATATGGTATAGGCAGACACAGAGCAAATGGCTCACCTGATGCTAAGTGACTTTCACCACCCATGAACACTTGCAACTCAAAGACTCACAAGAGTGCTGCCATCTTTTAGGGTTGAGGAAAGAGGGGATGGGTAAATGGGGAGGGGAAGGGAAAGATGAAAGGGGGTTGGGCCTCCGGTATCCTCAATCACTCTGTTACACAATGCTATGTGGTAATATTTCAATCAAGGCAGCCCATGCTGAAGCATGAATAACCCAAATAAAAAATCACCACTACAGTGAAGGTAATGAATTAAAAGTTATAATTACAAGAAGATTAACTGACATGAGATTTAGATATGTTCCTGTTTGAGGTAGGATAGGGTGCATAAGGGTCACCTAATGGTAAGCGACTACAGCCACAAATAGACACCTGCAATTCATTTGTTTTAAAAACATTTAAAGATTGCATTGGCTTGCAGTTGGATCTTTGAACTAATCCACTAATGCTAAATATACTAGACATATGTTTTAGAAATCATTACCTTTAGTCTATCATCTGAAAGCTCTAACAAGGTAGAGTTCTTCATGGCTTTAGCGATATCAACAACGTCTTGTGTCAACGTTCTAATCTTATTGAACTTTAGAAACAAATCGATAGGAACATACGGATCTTTCTTCACAAGATCCCCTAAAAACCTGTCCTTTGACAAGTTAGCATCACTAAAATAAAATTCCATTTGTTTGAGAATATTTTCAAATAACTGTTTCTTACGATGTCGTATACGCTTTCTGGGACTGCTTTCATGTTTTTCCGCAACGAGTACTGGAGTTTCGGAGCCAGTCATTGTGTTTTATTTTTTATTAAACAACATCAAACTAGGTTAGTATTTTAATATTCTTAATTAAATAACATTAAGACTATTAACGTTTTATTATGTCTATGAAATTAGTACACATTAGCTATTATAGGTATATGCTTGTATTGTATTTATTACATGCCGGTTTTAAATCCGAAAGGTAGCACTAAAACACAAATGAGTGACAAGACGCACCAAATACGTATTTTTTTTAAATATGAAGTTGTATGGGCTCGGAAATAACCATAAGGCCTAAGCTTTTTTTTTTTTTTCTTTTGGTGGTAGGCGATGATAAATCATAAAAATATATACGAATGAAATTATTCGATTTGAAGATGTCTCGAGTTATCTTGATTATAGCAAAATAGTAGTTACTCATTGAGTTAGTAGCAGTAAGTCGACTCTAAGCGAGACAGGTTTGCCAAGTAAAAGTTGGACGTCAAGTCAACATTACACTGCTCAGACGGAAACCGTTATAGCAGTGAATAACAACAATGTTATCCCAGACTTTTTTTAAATTACTAGCACATACACAAATAGGTTCTAACGATAAATATATTAACTATGTTTATATGTATGTGGATGAAATGTATTTAAAAACGACGTATAAATGTTCCTTTTCTATTCATAGTCTTGATGTGGTAATTAATATTTTTAAAATAACATACAACATTATTATACTAAATAATTTTACTACTAACTATAACTTTTTAGTACATATAGTATATGTACTAAATAGTAGTAGAATAAATAGTTATATAATCAATATTTAATCAAACAAGTTTTACCAACCTACAGCAGGAGTTTTTTTCTCTGTTAATTAGGTGAGTGGTTAATATTTTAAAATACATAGAGCAGCAAAACAAAGAAATATTTGAAAATCCAAACTTTCAGTTTTTCGTTTTATTATAACTGCTTAAAATTACATAAGATATATTTTAAATTTCTATTGGCACTTCGTTATAATAAATAACCATGATTTGAGATCAACATTGACTAAAATTACACAAGAACAAAACTGTACGACAGGATTAGTAATCAAAATGATAAACTTCATTCAATGAAAAAAATAATTTAGTTACCAATATCTTAATCATGTATAAATCAGTAAATGATTACTGATAACTTAAATAAATCGTTTAGACATCACAATTTGATGAAGAGAATATAGCCTAAAATGATTATCTTACCATCAATTTTCTTTAATCAGCAATCAGAATGTACAGTCAGTCCATAGACGGCAGTTGTCACTTACAATCAGGTGAACCGTCTGTTCGTCTGTCCCCCAATAATATAAAAAAATACCTAATTCACTTAAGAAAAAGTTATAAAATCACAAACACAGATAGAGTTAGATCAATTATTTCGGAAGAAGTCGGTTTATCAAATTCTAATCGATTTATAGACAATCGAATATAATTTTGGGACATCGATCAGTATATCGATTAAAATTTACCTCTTTACTATGGTAGTAGACTACAATTTGACATTCCGGATTTTTGGTGGTCCTGTCGGGTTGTAGTGTGTGAAGAAAATCATTGTTTGTTGGTAATTAGGCAGGTGATTTTTCTTGCGTAAAATGTTTTAATATGTTCGTCGCTGTTGATATAATAACAAATAATAATTTTTCTGCATTCGTTCGGAGTGAGTCTGTCGAGTGTGCCATTCATAGATTTCTCATATAGTTCTGTGTGGAGAGACGAAGATGACGGTTTTGATTTACAAGAGTGATATTATTTCCGCGTAATTGTTTTTATTGTTCACGATGAGTACGAGATCAGCTAAAGTTAGTTTGAAACCTCTGGAAGTGCCGACAGCTTTGCAGGAGGGGGAGAAATTTATCAAGTGGGATGAGGTACGATTATCAAAAAATCTATAGTTTTTCCCAATTTATGCGAATGTAATATAAGTTTACAGGTCTATGACAACCTTTTTTTTTTTTTTAACTTTTAGGATACTAAACAATTATTTTTGGAAAGGTAATCAGATGAATTTAATTATACTGTATGACAACTTGTAGACAATATGTTTATATTTGAAAGTATGCATTTAATTAAATTTAGTGGCAAATATTATTATTTTCCTTCAATGATGTACTGTTTGCATGAACCAAATTGTGAATTAATATATTTTAATGATTGATTTAGCAGAGCAATATTTTCCCTTTATTTGTGATTTACCTGATTTATGGTATCATATTATTTTATATACCTTCCCATCATGACTATTACTGATATTAATATTCTATGATTTGTAATTTGTTGCTATGTATTGTTTTTGAAATTATTTACTTTCAATTGTTCTTTTAAAGTATACATACACAAATTCTTATTGGTCATTTAATAAGTATACACAATTAATTGTTTAAAAAACGACAAGTTATTGCCATCATTTAATGAAATGGTATCTGTAGAATAGTAAATAAATTTGTATCTCACAGGATTCTGGGACAGGGGTGCCAGTCACTCTACGGGTGGACCCTAAAGGTTTCTACCTCTACTGGACCGACCAGAATATGGAGGTGGAGATGCTGGATATAGCCACCATCAGGGATGTCAGGACAGGACCATATGCTAAAGTACCAAAGGTAAGTAGACATTTTTATTGTCAAAACAGTTGTGCATTAAAACCTGTTTTTATAAAACTTACCTGATTACTTACTACTTGCTTATTATTATAAAAAGAACATTTGTATAAATTGTTTTTTTTCTTCAGTCAAGAAAATCAATACCTATTCTATTATAGATTAGATGTTTGCTTTTGTAGTTTCTTATAATAATAGACATTTTTATAATATCAGCAAACAAGCACACGGGTCACCTGATGGTAAGTGACTACCACTGCCCATAGACACCCGTAACTCTAGTCACAAGTGCGTTGCCAGCCTTTTAGGTAGGAGTACGCTCTTTTCTTGAAGTTTTGAATGTTGTATCGGTCAGGTCGGATAATCTAGTCAACAGCAAACTAGCTAATAATTCTATATTATCAGAAGATATAATATAATTGGACAGTTAACACTGAGCTTGAGTTAGATGTTCTTGGGCTGTTTGAAACATGTACAATAGACATACTATATATGTAACTGTGGTAGAGTCATCCTTAGGCACAAATGGGCCGGCTCGACCGGAGAGATACCATGGCTTCACAGAAAACCGGTTATGAAGCAATGCCTGCGTTGCATTGCCTCGAAATGAGAGAAGTTTCTGGAGGCCCAGTTCCTCTCTTATCTTTTCTCTCCCCTCATCACCCCATTTCTCTTTCCCATCTCCTTATCTCCCTTCTCTTTCCCCTCCCCGCATCCGACCATCCCTTATGAAAAACATACCAGTGATTTGGCATTACTATATATGTTTAAATCTAATTTCCAACGGCAACTTTATGATTCCAAACACCTTATTACCATAGTCCAATATTTGCCCACAGTCATGGCTACGCCCTCACTTTGTGATTCCTTTTGATCAATTATTTCTTTGATCATTTGATTAATTAATGTTTCATCTCCAACAAATGTATGTCCTGGAATTGTATAGATTTCTGGTGATGAGAGAACTTTTGAAAGCGGTTTTTATTACTAGCGTGGTTTCTGTGTTAGTTTCTTGATATTGAAGATACTTCTGGAGTCTGAAACTCATCAATTTTTTGGTTAAATTCCAGTGCCTCATTTCTCGAAGTCTTTCACTTTTTAGATTAGTACCAATTTGCTGTTTAAAGAATGTCTATTGTATGAACAGTTGTTTTAGGGCAGGCAATTAAGTGATGAGCATGATAGGGGTATACGGTCACTTAATAACAAATACAGAAATTTCACTCCGACCTAACCAATGAAGTTTTTTTTATTATGTTAACCAAAATCGATGAAAAAGAAACTGGCATGTTCAATCGTATCAATATCGATAAAGCGATCTCATCGAAGATGCTGACTTTGCGATCTGATACAGAACAAAGCTAAGAACTTTGCTAAGAATGGTGTAGAATTTTCAAGAAATGGGGTTAATTTATAACTTCAAATATATTAAAAACCAATGCTCTACATACATTACATTAATATAATTAAAGTAATACAATTTTAGTAGGTACCTAGGCAGGTTGAAACTGTACCTATGACGGGTATTATAATCGGTTCGTTAAATACTTATGTACATTGAATAAACAAATATTCCTAGTAACTTATTGTATGTAAACCAATAAGATCTAAATTCTCTTTCATGACACTCATTATTTTCATAAAAAATACATACTATTGCATATTTTGTGGGCTAAATTACCGCCACCGCATTTAAAGGAAATCGACACTCATTTATATTGAAGTTATTGTGTACTTCTCCGATATTTTATTGTAGTAAACAAACACGGAGACCTAGGACATGGTCACTGTCCGACCGTAACGAAGATCGCATGAATTCGATCCATATAATTAACATAATTATTAATCTGTAACAATGGTAACTGCGTTTGAATGCTAGTTTCGTTCAGTATGCCTTGCAATTATCATCTTTACACACCACTTCTTGACGCTGATTTAGTTGCTTAAGCCAACCGCCAAATAAAAACAGTTAAATCATTAATTATATAGAAACAATGGCACTAAAATTTAATTTAGATTGTTTTGGTACTGGGTATTAGTATGTTGCATGAGCTTCCTAAACAAGTGGCAAAACTTCTAAATGTAAATAGTGAATTTACATACATCGCAAACCGCCATAATTCTTTTTCAATTCCATCTGAAGGGACAGATGTTTTTTATTTATACACATTTTATTAACATTAAGGTTGACCATATCTCTGAGACACATGAGAATGAGTCTCAGAGACATGGTCAACTGAGAATTCTAAGAGGTCTATTCATAGCTGAGAATAATATAATACTTACAATAAAGGTTTTAAAATAATTACATAACTCGATACACTTTACTTTAGACAATAAAGGTTGACTGTCATCACATCACTCATCAGTTACTTATGAAATATAATAAGTCTAGTAAAGTACTAATTATAGAATTTATTTAAATACGCCTTTTCCATAAGGCGTATATAAATAAAAAACATTTATCATGTACATAAATTACATACATACTTCTTAGAATTCCTTATCAAGCTTTTCAGACGTTACTGTTTTGGTAGACATCAAAAGTTGGGCGACATTTATTTCTAATAAAAAATAGAACAGTACTTTCTTCGATTATATATGCTTCTAATCTTACAAAACGCTCTCTCTCTCTCTTTCATTTTAATAATATAGATAAGTATATTGCTTGATAAATAAGCTAGGTTATCTGTTTCACATAACCCTATATATTTTTATTATCAACGTTTATGAATAGAGCTTAATCAAATCGGAAATTAATCAGGATATTGCACTTACAAAATAGTAGAGTGTTAATCTATTGTTTGACATGATATAAATCGAATACGAGTAAACTGTGATCAGGGAAAACGGCGGCGGCGTGAGCAGTTCTGAAACTAAAACTTTTTCAGTAATACGCTTAATTAACGGTCAGATGTTCAAACATGTCTTGCATTTAATCCAGTGTAGTTATTCTATGAAAGGTGAAATATAAATTGTTGATAAATTCCTTGAGAGCGCGGTTGAGAGCAATAAGCTTGACTCTATAACGTAAGTTGAACAAATTTTAATTGGCAAAACGTGGGTATTAAATACATATCTGGCTAACCCTTCAGGGATGCAGGCGTGGGCGTTCGACACTGCATAAAACTGTTGGTCCTAAATAACATGAACTTTCTCTCAATACTTACTATCTTATCTATTGTAAATGCGACAATGGGCATAGGGTACCTGTTACCTGGCATTCAAAAAAAGGTACAGATAACATTTCCTATTAAGCAAGTGGAGCTGAATCAGTAAATATCGGGATTATAATCGCTATAATAAAACTTTGTTATATTATATGACTGACTTCAATGCCTCTATCATGATTTTTTTTTTAGTATAATCTGTATTTTTGATTTAGAGTTGTACCTTTGCATTAAAAGAATATTTTATAAATCGGTTTACATACCGACGATTTATTTACAGATAATTCCAATGATATTGTAAGCTACCAATTGTACTACAGCTTACATTATTGAATAAACATTTTACATAATAACGTTATATATCGTGTAATATTTACACACAAAATAAGTCTAAAACCTCCTCGAATCGGTGAATCGCTTGAATGAAGGCCCCACACGACACCTACACATTACGGCACGAAATAACTTACATATGTTTATTGTTCTACAACATAAACTAATTCTTATGTCGCATACACAGAGTGCGGAAAGTTTTGCTAACTTCGTACCAAGCCTATTGTTTGACAAAGAACGCTTGAATAACGTTCAAGTACACCTTTCTGGGACACGTAAATACGTTCTACCTTTAATAGGTACTCGCGTCTTTTCAATAAACCCATTGAGGGTACCACTTTAAAACTTGAAGTCGGCCTTTCGACCTTTCTTGGAGAAAAACGACACCCTTATAGGAAGGGATTTGTATAAGAGAAATCATTGTCTTATTTCGTTGTTGAACTTGATCTTTATTCGAACAATGGTTAATATATAAAATTTGTATGTACAGTTGTCGTAACAAACTATAATATATAATTTATATATATAAAGTACTACACCTCAGCTACAACTCACTGCTGAGACTAAATCCACCTAAAGTTTACTACCGCTTTTAAAGATAAGATCACATTAATGTTTAATTAAAGATTTATTGAACTTCCTATGACGTACAATAAAGAATATTCTATTCTATTTATTTGTGTCCTAGCCTTTCACCCTTGACTCCGCGTGAATAGTTTATTCCTTGGGAATAGTCTATTCTTTTTAGATGATATGTACTCTGTGTCCTATCCCTTAATTTTTTTTTTATGATAACCCAATGAGAATCCATTTAAGCCTATATATTTTTTCAACATTTTATTGTCACAACTTTTAATTTATTATTTTGTTACAACCTATATCGGGCGTGTTACTTACTAAAGTCACATCAATAATGTTATGAGGCAGGTCATTAATTAACACATTTTCATGTTATGTAACCATAAAATGTCAATATCGTGTTGGTATTGCAGGGTGCCGTCAAACCATACCCAAAGTCAAGGACATAAAATTGTAGGGCGCGGTGGGTAAGATTAAATATAAGTAGTATTATATTCTATCCAACAAAATTTGTCCTTAGATGGAATCGAACCCTCCGAAATGCAGCAGTCAGGGTCACTAACCGCTAGATCAACAGACTCGTCTCTTTTTTTCACTTGAAGTGTGATATCGGCCTCTCCTATGTGGTCAGTTGCAGTACTTTTTCTTCTTCAGAACTGAGGGGGAGATGGACCATTTTGATGTCAATCTGAATCTCTGAATCTAAATCGGAATGTCCATCGTTGAGGCATGATTATGGTCGGTTGCATATTATTTCCTCAGTGGATACTATTTCATCAATTTAGGGTTGCCAGTTTTAGTAAGATATATTTATTTATTATTTTAATTCTTTCTTGTACACATTTTATACAATTACTATACAGTAAAAAAACATGTTACAAAATGTAATTCGTTATAAGTATAACAACCGGCGGTCTTACCACAAACGGCTATTTCTTCGAGAAAACCTTATGTATATATATTATAGTATTTCAAGGACACACAAAACCTGTTTATACTTCTATATTATGTAAACTATAAAATGTATTATTTAGTGATTACCTGCATTGTTATAAGAAAGTGCTATACGTTGTCAACTCGACGATGATGTCAGGTCAGTCTGAACCTTATGAATACCTAAACCAAATATGAGTGATGAGACATTTATCTTTTAGATAACTGTTACTTACATATTGTGCTGCTAATTACGTTACTTGTAATCGCTAACCAGCTGCACGTTAATTTGTTATGTACGTACCGTTGTTTATGATTTGTGTAGAAGCCATTTTTCAAATTTAATTAATGAGTGTGAGCAATATTTATCGCATAGTTATAGGATGTTTCATTTGCATTTACAAAAAATGTTAACAATGTGTACACTAAATCATAATTTTAAATGTAAAATATTAAAGAAGTAAAAAGATAATTACAACACACATACACAAGCTGTTCACCAAGATAAATTCCTCGCCTCGTCGAATTCTCCATCACTGCAGCTCCGTGCACTGAAAAATAAAATAGATACATTTTACCATCATCAATTTCTGTACGTAAACAACTTAGATATCCCCCTTGAACCGTATTTTATTTTAGATGAAAGGTACTTTGGTACCCAATGTCCCATTCTGTAGTTGTACAGATTCTGTGTAAAGCTCTGTGACGTCGTTGCTTCATATTGGTACTTTCATTCTAAGAGCGTTGCCTTTTAAAAAACAATTTGTTGTTGTTGATGAAGCTTTCTATGTTTTGAAACCCAAGCTCTTAACGTTTTTGTATCTACATATTTTAAGATTAGTTTTTTACTTTCTTAGACTTCTATTTGGATACAAAATTTTTTACATACATGTGTATATAGGTACATTTCAAAAGTTGTTGACTTTTACTCTTTAACTCAAAGAGTTAACTAAACCGTGATGTTTTTATATACCATATATTTTTATTTCTTTTTAGCCTGTAAAGGCGTTGATCACAATTCACGTATCAAATCAAATTTAGCAGTCGCTGAATCTAAAAATAGACTATTTCAACACTAAAAATATTTTATCAAGATTTTATTTGCTTGCCTGATTAACAACATATACATATATTATGTCAAATTACATTAACAAAAGTGCTCTGTTTTTTTTATTACTATACAGCAGGCGAACAGACGAGTCACCTGATGGTATACCCGATGGTGACAACCGCCGTCCATGGACACCTGCAACTCAAGAGTCGCAAGTGCGCTGCCCACCCTTGAGGGTGATAATGGATAGGGCAATGCGGGGAGGGGAAAGAAGAGCGTTTGGATGAGGATACTCTCACTCACTCATTTCGGGAAAATGCAACGCAAGCGTCACTTCAGAAGCGGTTTTCTGTGTGGCCGTGGTATCGCACCGGTTGAGCCGGCCCATTCGTGCCTAAGCATGGCTCTACCGCCATGATTACGATACTTATTGGTTACGATATTCATTTATTGTATATACTAATGTTAGCTTAAAAATGACTAGTTGTTGATTTTTTATCTTATGTAAATTCTCTTTTAGGTTGATGAACTACTTTCCAAGTAGTCTTATTTAATTAATTTAAATAAAATTTAAGTAATTCTTTGTAACTAAATTAGAAGTAATTTTTCGTAATTTGAACTCACCCTGTGTGTTAGTTATATGATATCACACAAGGATATGTTAATTACATTGCTGAGTATTATATTATTAAAACATATGACTATATTACCACAGGGAGCCATCTATTTAGTAAATGAGTGTGTACACATAATGAAACGCTAAACACGAAACTACAATTTTTTATTGAGTGGTCTAAATATTGAATCACGAAATGAGTCTCTGATGTGTCACCGTGATCTCTATACTAATTATATGATATTATTGTGAGTTTGTGTTTTATAGAATAATTCAAAAGTCACTTATTGCTGCGAGGCCAGTTCTTTTACAGGATCATTGGTAGTCTCTTCTGTTTTTTTTTTTTAAATCTAAGCTTTCAGTTATATATCAATAACTCCCAAAAATAATGGTTGGACATTTTTCTGTTGTAAAAGTTTCAGTGTTATAACAATTTTTAAGGAATCTTGAAGTTTAAAAACAAAGGAAGTACAAGTTTGTAAAGTTGAAGTTAGTAAGATCGCTGATGTTTAAGTCCATAATGTGATTTAATATGTACGTGTGTGTGTTTACCTATGGGATCGCCATGCTTAGGCAGTCATTTGCCTTTTCGACCGCAGCAATACCACACAGAAAACAGACCTAAAAATCGCACAACTCTTGAGTTGGAGATGTCCATGTGCAGCGCTTGTCACTTCAGTTGTCACCATCAGATGACCCGTCTACTTTTTTGACCCCTATGCCATAAAAAAATATCTGATAAGGATGTCTCATCTCGTAACTCTTATTTTATTATTTATTAAGGCCTCTCCCATGCGCACCATAGCACTCGGTCCTCCAGCCTGTATTCGCTACCATTCATTAAGGCCATGGCCAGATTTATGATTTTGTAAACCTAAAGTAGCACACCCTTATAAACCAATAGTCTCCATTTCTTCGACATTAGTTTGACCACTCATCGGTGAATGACAGCAATATTGCTCATGTTTTGCTGAGTGAGTGCTGTTCTAGCTAACTTGTACATATGTATATAGAGAGGACAGAGGTGCATTAAACACTCACGTTATGCCAATTAGAATTTGGTCCCACTAACGTAAAAGGGGCAAAACTGTATGACTGTATACATATGTTAACTGTCTGATAGATAACAGTCCGATCCCTAAGTCGCCTTTTACGACAGCACCGGGAAGAGATGGCCCTATTGTACTCCACCTTGAACCACACGGCTCACTTTTATAGGATGAAAACGATAAAAATATCTATTTAACTTGACCTACTTAGTAGCTTTACAATTGATTCACATGAAAACCTCCTGCCCCATAGTCCGTTATCTAAATAGGACTGTGGCGACCTCCACTTACAGATTAAATATATAACACCATCTAGCGAAAACAAGTCGAACTACATAGCAACTACACTAATGACGTAGTACGATCCTGAATCACTATAATAAAGTTCTCGCCGATTAGTATATATACGACTTCCTAATATCAACCGTTGGGCCGCGGTCCGCAAGGCATGATCACCTCGCCTGGTTGGAGGATCCTCCCTTTGTGTTGGAGAGAGATAACACACATTCCTCCACAGGACGCTGTACAGTACACCTCTAAAACGGTAAAAGATTTTATCCCTTTGGTAGAAAGGCTGGCACTATACTTGCCGTAACAACAGTAGACTGGGGTTTTATTAGTAATATACATTGTTGTACACACCGGGTCACTTGATTACTCTCACACAAAAAAATATATTCTTATATAGAACATTCTAGAGCCTGGCGGAGACTTCTCGTTAAAATTTACCTTTAACAGTATTACACGATATTCTGGAATACCCTTTCGATTATTTCTATTTTGAACTGGAAATTGCTAGAATAGTATGCCAGGACTATATAATGAGATGGACACTTATTAGTTGTTTTGAAGCAATCGTTGACGTTAGACGTGTGACTTTTTTTTTGCGTGAATCATTATACTGTGTCTATTCGAAACATTTTCGTGTTATAGCTAAACGTTTTAAATACGTTGCGCACAATGGGTAGAGGAAAGACCTTGATCATAGAAGAGAGAACTAAAATTTCTACTCTTAAATCAGAAGGATATTCAAATAGAAAAAATTGCTGGAATGATTCATCGGAGTACTTGGGTTGTAAACAATTATCTGCGAGACCCAGAAAATTACTGAACAAACCGCAAAGAACGTACAAAACTGGCTACGACACCTCGCGAACGTCGTCTTATATTAAGAGAAGCATCGAATTCGGCTAGTACAGCAAGACAAATTGCGTCAAGAGTTGGTACTTCAGTAAGTATTAGAACTGTTAGGCGAATAATCGCCAAAGCGACTCATTTACAGCGCGAAAAATTAAAAAATAAGTCACCATTAACTAATCAACATCGTGTTACCCGATTGGAATTTGCTCGAATTCATATGAAGATGTGAAATTATGAATGGAAGAATGTGGTCTTTTCTGATGAAAAAAAGTTTAACTTGGACGGACCAGACGGATTTGCTTATTACTTTCCTGATTTAAGAAAAAATGAAAAACTTTTATCGAGGCGACATAGTAGCGTTGGATCTGTAATGATTTGGGGTGCCGTTTCTGTGCATGGGGCGGTAAATTTAGAGATTTTATAGGGAAGACAGACTGCTGAAAATTATAAAGAAATGCTTCAGTGCAAATTTAGTGAAATTAATAAATTATTTAATGGTCAGACATGGATATTCCAACAGGACAATGCCAGCATTCACACTGCAAGGGTTGTTCAGAGCTGGTTTGACAAGAATAAAATTGATGTTCTTCAATGGCCAGCCCATTCACCTGACCTAAATATAATAGAAAATATTTGGGGGTGGCTTTCAAAACAAATATATGCTGATGGAATGCAATATGAAGATAGAAAATCATTGATTTCTTCGATTAAGTTCGCTTGGTCAAAGTTACCGCAAAAGTATATAATTAGTTTATATGAATCTATCCCACAACGAATCTATGAAGTGATATTAAATAAAGGAGGCTATACACATTATTAAAATATATTACTGTGGTTTAGCTTTCAGTTTTTCTTCGATGAGAGTAATCAAGTGACCTTCTCTCTTTAATATGAAGAAGAAGTTTTAGTTGATTATTTTTCTAAAACTAGGAATAAATGACATAAAGAGTTTAGATTCTTAGATGACATGAGAGTATTTCATTGATGTGCTTTTTTATTTTATCCTATTATTATAAATATGCGTCTTTACTAAGTAAGAAAAGTTGTTTTTTTTTGTTGAGAGTAATCAAGTGACCCGGTGTGTATGTGTTATATGTCAGTGTTGTAAAATAAGTAACGTCCCTGTAGGTGTGCAATGCAGACATTGTGTGACGGTGTCGTCAATATGACTTACACAAGGTGATCAAAAGCAAACAATGTTCAAGTGGCATAGACTGGCTGATGCTAGATAACTACAACAGCTAGCTGGTTAATGGTATACTTTTTGTGTACATATGTAGTTAGTGTTTTTCTTGAATAATAGTTCCCTCTATCCCCCTCACCCCGTTGGTCCGCTACGTATGGGACATTCTGTATAAGTTCATTTTTATGTTCAAGACCCGCTAATTTTATAACCGACTGCGAAAGAAGGAGGGTTATGTTTTTCGAGTGTATGTATGTATGATTTTTTTTATACAGGTAGGAAAATACTTTTGCGTATCATCAGGTACAGTTGTTTGGCCTGGTATGTCGGACTCGGATATTCCAATACCGACTAAAAACCTCCCCTTTCTCATTCCCCTGCATACCCCGCGGAACCGCCGTTAGGCATTACTTGACGGGGCAGAATCTAGCTGTTCTCGCTCTTCCTTCAGATAGGTGAGATTGTTGCTTCCTGTCTTCTAAGCCTTATTTCGTTACTTCGCTTCCTTTCCATAGAACGAAGATCTTGGAGCACATTTGTTGCATAACAACTGATTGCGTCCATTAGATTCGTCTGAGTACATCAAAATTTAAAAAAAATACCCGACTGCGTCAATATCTGCCATCTTTATTAAATTCATTGAAGAACTGAATAGATAGAAACAAGATTTTAATTTGAATATTTAATTTTGGTTTTGAATAATCTTAGTTGACAATGTTGATTGGTTGGTTGTACTGCTTGTATCTGGCTGGTTTTAATATCAATAAATAAAGGACGTTAAGAAAAAGAATAAGTAAAAACCACTTTCCCAAAATTTTTCAATTGTTTTTCTGTCGTCAAAGTGAGTGAATCGAACGAAGAAATTCGATTCAATACATTCTGAAGTGTTATTACAAAAAAGGGAAAATTCGACTCCAGCCTCGAAAAAAAGTGACGTTTATGGACAGACAAGCAGTGTCAGTAAGAGTAGCACTAAGTTGGCGATGTCAAATATGCAGCACGTTCTGGTCGCCCTTATACGGAAAAAGTCGATGCCGTTTTTGAAAAAGTAGAGCAAGATTGGCATAGCCTAAGAACTGAGGATTGACCACTAAATAGTTTTGACCCAATTGAAAAAGTCTAGCTATACAAAGAACTATACCCCGCCTTTGCCTACAATACTTAATCCCCCCTATAAGCAATTTATTTTTTATTTTTTTTAATCCTCCTTTTTCTTTGCTATTTAATTCCCAAAGATGCTGATTCCAATACCTTAAGTTTGACTAAATTCTAGTAAGCAAAATTTAAGCGATTAATACGCTTCTGTCCATTCCTTTAGCGATCCAGGCTTGAAAATGTAAATATATATGTTAGAAGTGAAGTGTTTTCCGCTTTTTTATTAAAAAGTATAAAATATAATCAAGAAAATAAGTTCGTTATATCAATAAAAAAAATACACTCTACCAGTCACTGTTCTCATTTGAACCATAGTTTTAGGTAATACGTAATACATTTTTCAATGACAAATGTTCTTATCGTATACACAAATAAATTAACGTCTAAAATAATCTTAAACTCTTTAATGTTTTTGTCTCCTTGCCAGTAAGCTATTAATGCATTCCAAACTAATTGGTAAAGTCATGTTGAAAATACTATCTATACAATGTAATGAAAGCTGACCGTTCCACGCAATATGTAATTGGGAAACTTCCTCAATATAAATACATTTAGTTAAAACAAGATAAGATATTATTATGTTGAAAACACATATGTACCGGTAAGTATATCATGCTGTTGTGACAAACATACATACATGTATCCTAATTCTTTTATAAGTTGAACTATTTGTGTATAAATTTCCCTTGTTATTTATGTGGGACTAAAATATGTAGAATAAAATGTGGCGTTTGATTGGCCTCTGTCTACTTTTGCGAGAATATAAGCGTGAGTATATGCATGTTTTACTTATTTTAGTCTTACCATATTGCTCCTATTATAAAGGCGAAAGCTTGGGTGGATATTTGTTACTTCATCATCCCAGATCGCTTGAATGAATCTCAATAAATTTTGGTATAGAGATAGATTGTTATAGTGTGGAATAGCTTTATTTTTTTAATTATTTAGTATTCTTTTTTATCCCGGCAAAAATGTATGAAAATTTCCACGCGGTTGAGTTATTTTTCATAATAATATAATGTAAATTTTAATGACGAATGAAGTTTATCAAAGTAGGTAAAATACGCAATACATGTTTGTGAAGCTAAGAGTTAAGTAACATAATATATAAGTTATGTGCCAATAAATTTTAGTCTTTAAATTAAAAATATAAACATTTTTTTTTTATCTTTTTCATAAATGTAGCGGGTTCCTGCAGCTTCACCTTTGTTTATATTGAATGCTCCGCTCCTAAGGCTCCTTACGACATTTTATCTGGGGGTAACGGGTAGGGCTTCCCTTACCCTAGCAGAAGCAGGCCTGAGACAGTGGTGCGACGTGTTCCAAGCTTGCCTCTCAAACTGGAAGTGGGCAAGGTCGCTCGTATGCCATGGTGCTACCTCAGCTATCTGCCAGTGTAAGATCCATTGTAATCGGTCCAACTTTTCCGTAGATGAACCGGAGCAAATAGACAGATAGTTGACAAAAAATAGGAATCTATGTTTTAGCGTAAGTAGCGTGTACACAAAGCTTACTAAAAGTTGTTTTTTTTACATAACAAACAGACGTTTCAATTTTATTTATTTATTTCTAAAGATGTTGAGATGTGAGGTGATGTTTTCTTTGGCTTCGTACATAATGTCTGACCTGTTAGTCGAGAGGCTAGTGATCCTGACTGCTGACCCGAAGGTCGTGAGTTCCATTTCCACACGGGACATAAATATGTGAGATCCACAATTAATTGTCCCAACCGCTCCACAGGAATTATTCCTAATACGGGAAGTTTTCTTTTAAAAACAGAAAAAAGTAAAAGACGTACATACATATGTATATGTATATATTGTATATGTACATCTCCTTCCTTTGTTGTTATTTTCAGAACAGGCCTTCTTTAGTCGACAATGATTCGTCCCAAGACTATATAAAAAAATATATAAAAGCTAACGAGATATGAATAATGACCAGATATACTTTTTGACAAAGAACGTCCACTTTGTATTAGCTTTACGTAAGCTCAAACACGAGAACTATTTTAGATAAATCTGACCTTTCGGTGAACAGAATTAATGTCATTTTAGATGTGATTGAACTCTGTCTAAAACATTATTTTATCTGGTGGCTGTAAAACTTATTTTATTGGGCTTAAAACCAGCTTTTCAAATCGGAAACAATTCATAATCATATCATGTTCATGGTCATATACATAGATGCATTGACATTGAAACTGAAGGTCATGCAAAATTGTAGCTCAATCAGACATCTGGCAGGGGTTTCAATTTAAGTGCAAGATTTAATCCAAACAAATATAAAGCTTGTAAAAATGCTTTGTAACGTTGGCAATACAGAAATTAAATCAAATTTAAAGTGTACCAGAAAAATCACCAATATCTATACGTCGTTACATAAATAAAAAGAAAATCCTGTCTTATTGGCATTAATTGCGGGAAGCCAATGTCCAGTGAACTTCCTATGGCTGAAATAATGATGAAATGGATAAATACAAAATAGTTTAGTACCCTGCCTCCCTTGTTCTTAAGAGTAGCTATTGACGAGTGTTGAAATATTTTTCCTTACTTTTGACGGTCTTTGTTCTTATCAATATAATATGTATAATTTAGTAGTTAAGCTTAGAACTTTGGGCGACCGCTGCTATCAGTAAAACGTCGTTGATATCTGTTTCTGCAACAATAATAACAATATTTTACTTTTTCCTTTATCTTGCCTATGAAGACACGTTTTAATATTGGGTTCTAAGGGAGCAATCTCTCACATTTCACGTTTGTATTTAAGCTGTTGTGAGACTGGCGACGTGGTACCTGATTTTCTTAGTACTCCCATCACGTACAAGTTAATCCTTGCGTGTTCTATATATGTTCATCTCTCTTATCATATATCACACGTTTCACTAGAAAAGATTTACCGATATTGTATTATCAAGCATTAGCTAGAGCATCACTAGTTTTATATTTTATCCGTATTTTGATTTTCTCTTTATTTATTTTCGACTTATTGCACATATTGTACAAAGACGAACTTAATGCCTCAGGCATTCTCTCCCAGTCAACCTTGGGGCGTGGTAAGAATAAATGGTAGTAGGTGCAAATAGGTGAGAGAGGTACCACTTTAATTATTATAAAATATGACCTAATAATATACATATATTACTTTTATACATCTTTTATACATCTATTACTAATATATACCTATATACATATATATATACATATATATAAATAAATACAAACTTATATACATATACATACATACAACGCGTATAATAAACACTATAAAAGTCTGATAAATATGTTACTAACGGTGTGACATTTCTGCCAACTGATTATACAGCAGGTCACGTACCCTCCTCTTAAAAATAAAGCGATTAGTGGACATCCTGATTGCGAGTGGTAGTGCATTCCAGAGTAAGACTGATTGGATATAGAGGTAGAGTTAAAAAAGTCAGAGCTATGAGGGGGACATAAGAGAAGATGTTGTGAGTGGAACGAAGATTTTTATCGTGATTTGATAGAAAACGAATGTAGGGAGCTAAATAATGGTGGCGACGGAGAGTTAAGAAAAGAGAAGATTTTCTTTTTATATAAAGGGTTGTACTCAAGTCTGGTTCCATTTAAATTACAAGAAAATGTTCCACCTCTAAAAGTAAAAATGAAAGGTTTGAAGAATATACTTTATTTAGTATATTTGTTTATTTTTTTTTATGGTATAAAAATATGTTAGATCTAATGATTGATTTATAAGGTTTTAAAAGTGCTATTTCTTGTATCAATGTATTTTTTGAGGGTGAAACAGTTGATTTGTACAAAATGTATTTTTATTAACCTAAATTATTTAAATTAAATATTTGTTATAATTATCATTTGTATTTCTAAATTTCAAGTTATAAATGAATAAAATACGATTATGATTTTGGCATTCTATCTGGTTTAGTAGCCTTGTAGGTAGCGATGGTAAATTTCCGAGAATATTCTCTCAACGAGAATATTCTTGTTAATAGAATATTCTAGTCAACAGAGAGAATTCTCGGAAAAAATTAAGAGAAGGCATACATTTGATTTGATTTAGGTGGATGGTATAATTATGATCATTAACACTTTTATCATAAAGTTTTAGACCTTGTACATACACATATACCATTGTACCATACACATATATAAATACTCACTCCTGAAGAGGTAGCCACATTTTTGACCTTGTATCGTTTGTAAGTCTAAAATAACCTGTAATCTAGTTAGGCTATCTATTAAGAAATACACAACGATGGTTTTGCGGGGCACATCTTTCTTACCTAAATAGTAGAATTACATGAGATGTGATATGTGTGATACACTATTCACAAGACTATGACGTTCCTCTGTCGACTAGTGTCGACCATGTATTTATTTCATTGTAAACCCTTCATTTTTATCGGTATCTAGTGTTTGTAGAAAAGTGCATAGTAAAACTATATACATAATATTTAACTTACCTACTTATCCTACATACCCGAAGGGGTAGGCGGAGGTGTATTAAACACCTACATTTGGCACCTCCCCTTCTTTAAACCCTTCTTAGTTAGATAATTAATAAAACGTGCCAATCTTTCTAGGGAAGGCGTTACTTGTATTAGCATTTTTAAGTGTTTATAATAGTATGCAAATGAGCTACGTGCTGAATGTTATATGTACGTAGTAGGCACACGGCGATGGCGGTGCGCGAATATTACTGCCGCGGACCGATCGCGGTCGTTATCGATTCCGTGTCATGCACTAATTTTAGAAAAATCTATCGTATAAATTATAGCCGCACCGACATGACGTGGTCATCCTATTGATTTATATTTATTTTTATCGTATAGTATTGAGGACAGTTTGAATATCGAACAGGCGAAGTTTAGACTTTAAACTATTGAGTTAATCGATCCTCGATATACGAGTACATGTTTGTTTTTTTTAAATCCACAAAGCTTTTAAAATCGTGTTCAGATGCTTTAAGATATTCTGTAAAAAAATAATGTATTTCAATAATTGCCGCTGCGTTCTAAGAATTTTATTAAACAAAGAGTTTTAATGTAATCAAATATTAATTCTACATATATTATGTTGACTGATTCATGCATTATAAAAACAGATTTCAAGCTGGCTGTAATAGACGTGATACTAACACAAAACACCTTTCTTGTTACGTTAATATTTGTTATGGAAAACATATTATTTTTGACTGCAATATAGGTTTTATTCTCATAGATTATTTTTTAATAACTTACATGAAAATAGCCGAGCAGAGGATTGAATTCTTAAGTGTTGACACAGTCTTTATAAAAGGCGGCATACGTTTGCTTAGTAATACAAACACAATTATAAGAGAGGTAAGACACCGGATTTGGGATTCAAACGTGAATCAGCTGAATATTGCGTATTTTATTCCAGTGAAAAATGTATACCTTCTGAAAGAGGGTTTTGTAACACTGTGTTATTACTTTGAGTTCATCTTTTTCCTATACATTGCAAACGAAGCTTCAGGTTTCTTATGCAAAAGGTACCAGTGTTTGCATGTAACGAATGACTCGTGCCATTGGATATCAAATAGGAATTGAATCAATAATGATGCGATCAACGCGATAATGATAATATGCATATTATAGTTACCAATAGTGTTATTGAAAATGTATTACTACTTGGAATATAACAATAAACAAGAAAATAGCTTGCAAAGACAAGTGTCCGTGGGTGATATCTCTAATACGTTAAGTGGGATCGGTATCGGCGTATTATATTAAAACACATCTTTCCAAAAAAAAAAAAACTTTCTTGTGCCGAATGTGCTGGAGTTGAGAAGCTGTTCCCAGTACTTGCCAATGAAAAGCATTCAATTTCCATTTATAAGACATAACTTCAGTAAGGTGTAATGTAATGTTGAGTATTACGATTGTTTTATGACTGGCGTAGGATTTAATGTGGTCTATATTAATGCGACATAGTTGTGGTTTATTGCTTGATTATTTGTTTCCGTTGTTCCCACGTTCAGTGTAAAACAACTTCCTTTAGAATGTCAACTTTTTTTATACTAATAACACTATTATTTTATTATTACTCACCCGATAGCCTAAATAGCATAATCTGTATCTAATATATTTATAAAAAGGCGTAAAGGGTCTATGGACCCCCGGTCGCAGCGAAGTCCAGGGTCGGAACAAGAAGTGGCGGACCAAAGTTACATATATTATTATACACGTGCGATAAGGAATTTCGTTCCAAAAAAGTATAAGTATATTTTAATTAGCCCGAGTGTAATACTATCAAAATATTATAACAATTAAGACTATGCGCCTCTTGGAAACGTAAGATATAAGAATTTTTCAATTGTTTTAATTCAAGCTTTAGAGAATATAAGTTGAATCTGCATCAAACATCCATCATAAATTATATGATTACATACATGCGTTACTAATATGATTGACATTTGAGCAAACCGTAGTGAGATTGCTCCAACCCTCTAGGATTAAGTTGGATTACACGTAATAGGGAAAGCTAGGAGCGGTGTATAGTAATTCGGTACATTTGTTCCACGCACTTGTAGCTAGCGAATAATATAGTACAAATATAATAAAATTAGTATAGTTTGGTTACTGCTTGGAATTTTATTGAGCACGGAATTTAATAGAAATATTCACTTCAACGTTAATATTCGAATCTAATAAAAAAAAACGAATTCTTTGCATATTTTTAAGCAAGAGTCCTACAGACTTTAAAATAAAAACGAAGACTTATTTCATCAGTATTTTTCCCTCTTTGTACTTAAAGCGCTTTTTGGAAAAATCTCATCCCACTGTTTTAAAGGATTTAAACTAGATAGACGAGACTTTTCCAAGAAGGATTAATACAATTACGTGACTATAAAATTACTTCACAGTATTGAACTCTTTATCTTTTTGTAACAAACCATAGCAAGTCAAAAGGATTTGAGGAGCGAATTGTTTGATCTACTATAGGTATTTAAATTCACTTCTTATCAAAAAAAATCGAAACACTTCTGACGTTTAGTTTTGTATAAGCTTTATGTATATAAAACTTTAAGTTGAAATTAAACAAAACGAATTTTAATGTTTCAAGTTAAAATTAATCGTGTTATGTTCTTTTTACACTTTAAGAATTTTTAAAATGTTAGAAACAAGAAGGTAATAGAATTTATTCAGTATCTCGTATTTCCACGCCGGGCCCTAATGACTGCTTCCATGCCTCAATAATCTTTGATTTCTCTTCAATTACAATCGGTGACCTATTTTATCGGCTAGGTCACTGTTAGTGTCACGTCATTTAATTGACGTCTACGGTGTGATACCGCTGAACCGTGAAACCTGACCAGTGGGATCCCCTATCAATATACTATTTTTTATAGTAAGTTAACGCTAATGCACACTTTCTAATTTCCAATAACAAGTTCCATAACTATTTCGGAATCCACTTTAAAGCTTTTAAGTTATGAAACTAAATAGTGTGGTAAGATGTCTTTTACAAAATCTGCACACTTTCTACCATATGTCATGAAATATTATTGACTCCTTTTTTTGGAACACCCAATGTTTCTTATATTTGTAAGAAAAATTATTATATTCACGACAGAAATGTGGTTCTACAAAAATTGCGATATGAAAATAATATGCATATAAGTGTTTTGTAACTTTTGCTGTAGTAGGTTGCGGTATTGCACAGCTTAGTCGGATTTTAATTAAACTTTACTGAATCAAACTATGAACTAAGATACTTTTGTATGTGATGAGATATGTGAATCTACCATCATCTCGATAATGAGCGATTAATATGGATTGCTCTCCGGTCTATTGCTGGTATGTATAAAAATAAAACTGATCGAGCGTGAGAAAGACTGAAAAATTGCTTTACATGCAAAAACTCACAATCAGATATAATGCGCGATCATACATTCCACGTATATTATGTCATTGTTACTATTTAAACAATGCAGCTAATAACCGCACCATTGGAACATGTTAACTATTTTTGTATCGGTAAATTTCGGGTCATTTTAACTTATCGCATAAGTTGTGTCGTGGTGGAGAGGTCGAACGAAAATTATCGCTATGTAATTTTAACACGCGAACCTTGATTCGAGAGCATTTGTTGTTAAGGGAAAATTGTTAAAATATCTGTAGTACTTGGCAACCTTTTTTGTACAAAAGTGGGTTAAAATCAAAGATCCGAAGGCTAAATTTACTCGATTGTTCACTGTCAAAAACACGACGATAGAAATTTTAGATTATACTTAAGATAAAATCGAAATACGTACATCGTTATTCTGTAGCCGATGAGAACAACATTGTATCAAATTGTATTTTGTTCAAAATTGTAGGGCGTTTCTAGGAATCATAAACGTTGTTATACGTCTAAAAACTTTTAACAACGACTAGAAGAAAAGGGCTAGGTATAATTTTACTTTCTTTTTTACTGTATATAGAATAGTATTCTTTAAATTCGAAATAATAATTGTCCTTTTTAGAATTTGTTACACTGCTGGGCAGGGACTGACTAGTAGAGTTAGGAAAGTAAGTTCTTCGATGATGGAATGGGACCTTCAGGAAGATAGCGCAATTTTGATTTTGGTTTAAATTTCATGCGTGATACTTTCACTCTAGGCGATCATATAACCTGAGACCGAGCAACCATTTGAGTTGCGGCTGTTTCTAAAGGCTGTTCTAATCGATAATCGAAAAAAAAAAATGATAGTAGCAGTCTACTATCATAAATATGTTAGATTATCGATAACAATATATAGTTCAAACATGTTTAAAAAAGGACTCCGTCGGCAGCGCACTGTTACATGTCCAGCATAGTCTACGTTCGTGGTAATGTGTCTGACACAAAAAAATAAGTTAACTAAAGTTTTCTACTTACTTGCTTGGAGTAAAGTAGCAACAATTCGGTTTAACAAATCTTGCTACACCAATAAATGCAATTATAAAAGTTTTGATAGATACTTGTTACTCAATAACGCTAGAACGGCGAACGAATCCGGATGAAATTTTAGTAGAAATATGTATTTTAGCCTGGCTATGTGTTATACATATGCTACCTTCAGTTCGAAAAATATACAGTTCGAAATTTCTACATGAACAAACTCGACTTCGTGCATGTAGAATATTCGTAATTATAATGTGTTTTGAAATAAATCATGAGTTTGCAGGTTCTTTTGTTTATAATAATAACTTCATACATCTTACATGCGGCTGTCGGATATAAACTAAACAAACTTATATATATTGTAATATTTAATATAAATTACACCCGGTTCCTGTTAGTTTTTTTCTGAGGGTATCCCTGCAATGAACCCATATATTTTTCGAATCCGAAATACCACTTCACCGTCGGCTCCGGTGAGGTGTCACCTGTGTGTAGGATTCCACAGGAAAAAATACACAAAATGGCAGATCACACCTGGACACAGAACAAGTATTCATGCTCATGACACAATTATTTGCCTTGGATGGTAATCGAATCTATCAACCATTACATATGTACGTGTTTATATACCAATAGGTTACTATCAACACCATATTAACAGGCCATTTACTACTATATTTATTTAGCAATAATTCAAAGGGAGTGTAAGTATTTAGGTTGGCATAAACTCTGATCTCTGATATGCTGACTACTGTCAGTTAGGTTTCTCGTCAGGGTAGTATACAGAAATGAGGTAATGGTTCATCTGCCTGCAAGATAAATAATTTTATGATCGTTTCGTGTTAATAAATATGGGAAAATATAAAATAAAATGTCAGTTGTAATTACACTAAAGTGTACGGCTAACGTAACGTACTCCAAATGATTTACATTATGTACACATGATTTAACTCTCAATATATGCATGAGTCTAATTATTATTCCAAACGATGATGCACCCTCTGCAAACTTACTCGTACAAATATTTGCAAAGGTTTCATGATGACATCCTTTAGCAAATTGTTTTAAATGTATTACTGTTTTCTTGTTCGCAGGATCCAAAAATTCGCAACCTTGTCCTGATCGGCTCTCAAGGATCTCTTGAAGAAAAGACCGTATCCGTGTGCTATGGCGCCGACTTTGTCAACGTCACTTTCATTAATTTCTGTTGCACTAGAAAGGAAATTGCACAGGTAAGCCGTTAATTACTATACCACATATCTATATTTGTAAATATGTACAGCGTGGTGTGCCAATAACACTCCAGCTGATTAATTGGATGGAAGAGCACACATTTCTATAGTCGTCCAGAGTATTACAATATGTGCCACCTTTCAACGTGACTAACATAGAAAAGTTATATATAAGAGGTAGAAATAAATCAGAAGCAATTTAGAACATGTTAATATAGTATGATGGAAAATCGTGTATACTCCTTTCAGTATATCACAGAACAATACCGGTAGAATAACAAATAGTATCATGAGGACCAGCCATACAACTTCGAATTACACGTTGGCTGATATTTGTTCCATGCTCAGTGGAGCGGTCGATTATATGTCGTAGACTGTAGGCATTACACTCCTGTGTCAGATTAAAACTTTTCTATATTGCTTTGTTCATGAGCAAGACATTTATAAATTTTGTTGTTGATTGTTGTAGTGTTCTTTTATCACACTAATTAGATGACCAGGTAAGCGTTTTATGTTTAAAACCTACTAACATTCCGTAAATACTTAATAATAGAGAATTAGTATTGTCTTCGCTTTGCATAAACACGTCTAGCTGTCCGGAGCCCTGGACAGATGTGGTTTATCGCTTTATGAGTGAGTTATGTCTCTCGCCGACCTTCTGTGCTAGATTTTGTAAGGATCCAGAGAGCCTAAAACCACCTTGTTGCCCACTCCCTTTCAATCACTCTTAGCACAAAATTAGCTCATTTAATGGCCTCCTTGCGTGAGACATTCGCTTATAAAGAAGTAAAGTTTTCTATCCAAGCGATGATATATCGTGGCGATTGACTTACTAATATAATAATTGAGTTATTAATAAGTCAATAATTTGAACATTCACCACTTTTACTTCTGTAGGTACTTATAATTTTCTCATCTTATAATAATCAAATTGATTAAACAATTAGTTCGTTCACTTGATTGCCGTTATGCGCTCGTGAAGCGTGCATTAGGTATTTCTATAGTGGTCATATGATGAGCTCTTGAGTTCGTGTACTTGTTGATGCTCGTTAACACGCATGATCAAAACGTTCGCTACCTCGTCTTCTGAACATAGCCTTAAAGTACCTACTCTACACATTCAGGATATGTTCAGATGACAAGCGTAGAAGTTCTCGCATTTTGTTCAATGTTTCTTCAGTCTGTTTTTTTGTTTCGATGACATAGATCGACAACGGTACGGGCCAATTATATAGAAAGCTTCACCTATAAAGGATTTTGTTGCTAAAAATAAACCCGTCAATGACCGCAGGTGTCGAGAAAATTCCGCTTAAATTGACCAAACGAATATTAGGTTAGATAGGCTGCTGTATATCGTTCGCGCATTTGTAAAATAATATCAGTACGCCTGACCGCTGATGGGAGGATGCGTATTATTCAATGAAGATTAAATTTTGATTCATGGCTCTAAACTTTCTCAAACATTGTATAATTTGAGGTTTTGTGAAATGCTTTCTATCAATCGTGTTCAATCTTATTTTATTATCTCATATTCTTATGTTATTCTCTCTTCGTGCCTACTCGTAACGATCATAGCGAGACAGACAAATTAAATTTCACATTTTTGTGACTTAAAGCGTCATCACAATGGTTCAGTGCAAGTATTGAAATAGGTCGCTGATGAAATAGCAATTTTACTATCTTGAATAATATGAAATATATATTCTTTAATATTAAACATATGTTATATAAATGCATGTATATATATTTCTATGAAAAATATAGGCACGAAGTCCTTTTGAAAGAACACTTACGCTAATTAATGATTCATAATTACATATTATCGGTAGTTAAGTTAACCGACAATATTCGGTAAAATGCATGTGGCATAATCGGTAGATACGGAAAGGAATACTTTTGTTTACATTATTTTGCCTTAACCTTTTTATGTCCATATTTGTTTGTTATGCGAGTTGCTCAGTGTTCTGTGGTATCAATTGCATAAAAAACTGTTATTTTGAAGTAGAATAGTTCTTGCTGGAGTAGAATAGGGTCACCCCGTGTATTCCCGTGGATGTCGTAAAAAGCGACTGAGGGATCGGACTGTTACCTATCTGACGGTATATACAGTCCTACAATGCCCGACTGACAGTAATAGGATAAACCTCTATCAAGTAAGTGAGACTAAATTATGACTAACAATAAGTGGACGTTTAAAACGCCCCTGCCAACCCCTTCGGAGACTTTTGCGAGATTTTATGTGTGTATTATGTATATTACTATGTATGTATATGACCTGCCACCTCCACGTCGTACCCTAAAATCAGTTTACAATTATAGTATTAAATACAAAACGTACTTACTAAACCTCCAAAAACAACATATTTTATATCATACCTTTCTCAGTAGCTACACGTCATCCACTTATATAGTTTATGCAGCAGATGCAGGAAACTCCGCAAATTCTCCTCTATGACATCTCACAAATTGTACAACATTATTTAATGTTTCATTACACAAGTTAACTTGTATTAACATGTTACTGTCACATTTTAGACTGACGTTTTGATTTAAATTTTATATATATTTTTTTATTTTAGTTGCTTATGGTTGCGTCCATAAATTTGGAAAATAGGCGCGTGACGTCACCGGGCTCGGGCCCTATCATAACAACAGTGCAATATACTGAGATAGGTGCCTTTTCTGGCATCGCACAGGGCATTATACGTACTGATCGTTATTGATTGTAACAATTATGTGCTGTCCTATAAATGTCAGAATAAATGCTTTCTTTCTTTCTTTCTTTACACATATACATAAATTATATGACGAAGATGCTAATGTATATACTTATGTATACATTGCTAGAATTTATTTTAGATGAAAATACATGGCGAGTGTATTTTCATTGAACTGCGAATTCCAGAAGGAATGGCCAAGGAGGCCAAGCCAACCATTTCTTTTTTTTGTATAGACTGATAAGTAATGAAGGAAAATTAATATTTTAAATGTGTGAATAAATTTATTTTAAATTAGTATAAACAACCGGATTAGAAGTGGTTAAAATTTCGGTGTGGACACCACTTAATTCTATTCTTAGATGCTAATTATACTACTATTTTTGAATTATTTAGACTTTGCAACTTTGTAAAAATAATAATTGTATTACAGACGGGGAGATTGTTATCATTTCTTTGCCATTAAAAAAACATTCGCAATATGTATGTGCCTTCCAGATGTAATGTTTTAAATATATAGCTATATATTTGTTGCGTGCATGAAATAATTTCAGAAAATAAAAGAGATTTTACCTTTGTTTTTCTCTTACAGTCCTTTTAATAAAGACATTCAAAATATAGTTTTTTTCTTCTCGTAAAACGCTCATAGACAATTGATGAACGTAATTTAGCTCTATAAAGTTATGCACTCACTCGCAAGCAAGTTCTCGAGTCCAAAGCGCTACAGTGATCCATTTACTCGACCCATTTAGAGCCACTTTCGGACCGAAATGAAATTTTATGTATGTTGTAACTCAAACTTTAGTGGTTTTCAAAAAATGAACATCTCAATCTGAAATTTCGGGAATTGAATAGCTGACTTTCAGATCAGAAATATTTCTGAGATTTTCACCCAGGTTTGGCTGCAGAAGAGGGAACTCATTAACCGTGAACAGTACAGCTACGAAACTTTATTGTTCTATAAACGCACGGCTGGCTGCGGGGAACTCCATTTTCTTTTAAAATTTGATCGTGCTTTTGTAATTCTGAATTGTTTTATTTTTATAGTGAAGAAGAACTAGCCCATAAATTGACAGATCTGATCAGATCTAATTTATATATGAGGACCTCCTCGCCTCCTGTTTACATTTTGAAAGCTGTTATCAGAATAGCTTTAGTTTGTCGTATCCTGCTTTGACTGGAACTTAAAAAAAATAGTATAAATAAAAGTAGTAATGTATATCTGACATTCTTCTATAAGATTCAGATGTAAGAAAGTTTTGGAGTAGGTTTTTCTTTCCTCTTCTTTGACCGTCACTCCTCATTGCAAAAACAACGACTATCTTATCAAAATATGTTAATTAACTCATCGTACTCATTAATATACACTCAAAAAAAGAAAAACAAAAAACGACCTATATCATCAACCAAATTGTGAGAAGTGAGCGTGCTATGCCTCCGACAGCGTTTCTGAACACTGTCAACTAAGATTATTCAAAAGCAAAATAAAATATTCAAACTAAAATCTTGTTTCTATCTTTTCAGTTTCAGTTATTTAATAAATTTAGTAAAGATGAAGATATTGACACAGTCGAGTTTCTTTCTTTTAGTTTTTTTGGGTTTGTGTGTATGTACCAAGTGTCACTCCCACGACTAGACGAATCTATTGACACCGCACACATAAAAATACGACAAGCCGTTTAGGCTCTAGGGCGTGCCAAAGAAATATATATACATACATATACATGAAAAACATAACCCTCCTTCTTTCGCAGTCGGGTTAAAAGATAATCAATTGATATTATAGAGACACCTCCCACCATGTCCTTCCTAATAGTCAACTTTTGTAAGTTAATTGTACACTTTTCGTAGAATATTCTTTAATATTATTCAAACTAACATTATTATTATACAAACAGAATCAGGTATATGTACTATGTTAAATCATATACAGACATATGTATGTATGATATAAATGAATGAATGAAATGTACATCCAGTCATCAACGCTTCAGAAGTTGTTTATTAATGATCATGTCGATGATAAGATACTTCACATGTGATGTGTGCAGATTTTCTATGGGTCGTGGGCTCGAACCCATATGCAGTCAAACTCATACAAGATTTTGAAACCAAAGTTTATTTTTGTATTTCTAAAAATATACTTTCAGCTTAACGTTAATGTGGCCGTATGTTTTAACTGTCAAGCAGATGAGTTTTACGCACATTGTTACAATTGAAGCTGTTTAAAAAATAATGTCTTGTTCCATTTTCCGTTCAATGGTAATCCTTATGATTAAACTACATTGTTTTATTTATAAAACTAGGTCAAACAGTAGCACGTTCATTACAATATAATCTGATGGTTTTATGTGTATGTGAAATCGAAATTTTCCTTTCGTAGACAGCATGATTTAAATATTTTGTGATTAATAATACTTAAATAGTAAACCATATCTATTAATATCTATTTAATTTTCCATGACATTTGAAACTTATGCAATATCCAATTTAAATTTCGAATTAGGTTCTCTTTTGGAATCTGTTGATGCGTTATAAACTCATATGTTATTTGTTTTTGTAAATTTGCGGCATTTAAAAAGTGTCTCGTGCATCGAAATGGATTTGAGAGACAGATTTGAGTTATTTTTTTATTTATTACGACTTTCGTTGCGGTCTTACTTAACAAAAATGTTACGATAGACTTCGATTAGCATTTCTGGTTTAATGTGTTTAAACATGGTCTAAGCAACTCACTGATGATTCCCGAGAAGGACGTCCTTATACGGCGACTACTGAAGATATCGTGAGTGCTGTGCGGCTAATGATAGAAGCTGATATAAGAGTGACATGTCAACATATTCGGTCAGCTTTAGGCATTGGTATGTATCAAGTACAAAAAGTCTGACATGTACATTTACGTGACATGTCAACATATTCGATCAGCTTTAGGCATTGGTATGTATCAAGTACTACGAGGTTTCACCCAATACAAATCCAGGGAAAAACCAGACACTATCAGCACGCACAAAGGCCTTAATTTATAGAAGACAAGAATTACAAAAGACAAAACCAAAATCAAGAGCCATGAAAAACGAACTAAAAGCACTCTACAAACTCATTAGTAAATGTATCTACTTAGACTACAAGGCGCACCGCATAAGAACCTTCGAAAAACACCTTAATACTTCAAACAGCGTCAAGAAGGCATACAAGGAACTGAGAACACATAAACTATGGATCGAAGAGTTGAAAGATAAAACAAAAATACCCAAAATAGATCAGATATACTGAAAATAGCAACAACATTCTATAAGAAACTATACAGCACACCGAGCCAATATGGATATAAATTACCAGACACAAATAGAGGAGAGACGAGAGCAAGCATAGAAGATTCTGAAGTGATTAAAGGGATTAAAACACTAAAAACGGAGAAAAGCCCAGGCCCCGACGGTATCGCCAACGAAATCATAATAACTGGATGCGAGTTCCTAGCAAAACCACTAACTCTACTGTTTAACCAGATACTGAACAGCTCAAATACACCTCGTCAATGGTCAGAGTCTAACATTATATTGCTTTATAAAAAAGGAGACCCTAATAGCATAAATAACTACAGCCCGATAAGCCTACTACCTTCACTATATAAACTGTTCTCCTCAATAATCGAGAAAAAGATAAAAGAAAGCACAGAAAAATACCAACCAATAGAACACGCCGGCTTTAGAAGAAATTTTTCAACAGTGGATCACATACACTCGCTAGAGATGTTGATAGAAAAATACCAAGAGTTGAAAAGACCACTCTATATTGCCTTTATCGATTACCAAAAAGCATTTGACTTTCTGTTCCATTCATCAATTTGGGATACGCTACTCTCTCAAGAAGTACCACTAGACTACATAAAAGTCATAAAAAATATCTATGATAACAGTACTAGCAGAGTCAAGCTAGAGACTACAGGACCACCCATACAAATAAGCAGAATAGGTATAAATGCACTGAATTAACTGACATTAAAGCTATGAGCATTGAGAAACAATTCGAAATATGTGGTACAGAAATTAAGAACAGTAACATTATTGTAATTTGTATATACAGAACTCCGAACTCAAACATCAACATATTTTTTGATAACTTTGAAAAATTGCTCATAAAAATGCGACACAAAAAATGTAAAGTTGTAATTGCTGGTGATTTTAATATAAATTTTTTACAAAAAGATTGTAACAGCATTAAATTTAATGAACTCATCTTTAGTTATGGTATGCAATGTCATATAAACGAGCCGACACGAGCAAATAAATGCATTGACAACATTGTTAGCAATATTCCAACATCGACTGGAAAAACTCATAACCTTTGCCTGTCTGACCACAATACTGCTCAAGTGTTGGAATTCAAGTGTCAAAGCAGTAACTCCACAGGATATTATTTTGTAAATAAAAACGATCTCAGTAAAGAAAATATAAATAAATTTCTTGAGTGCATAAGCAAATTGTCGTTTTCAGAAATATATGAAGTCTCTCAAGTCAATGATGCTTTTGATAGGTTTCATAACATGTTAATACTGTTTTATAAACTATGTTTCCCTATCATTAAAGTAAAACAAATACACAAAACTACTAGAATAAAATGGTTAACTAAAGGACTTAAAATTTGCAGCAAAAATAAGAGAAAATTAAGATTTGCTTACTACAACAACAGAACTATCGAGAATAAAAATAAATTTAAAACGTATTCAAACATACTAAGAAAATGCATTAATCATCTACAATCGACTAATCATCAAAAGTATATTGCTTACTCTAATAACAAGTGTAGAGCTACTTGGGATGTTGTTAAAAGAAACATCGGTAATCAATCATCCCAGATATATATAGATAAGATTATTACCAATAATACTATGATAGATTCTGGATCTCACATAGCTAATGTATTGAATGATTATTTTATTGATATTGTAGAAAAGAATATAAAAAGAAATGACACTAACACTTCCACTTATTTCAACGATAATAATTTACATTATAATAATATTAATCATAGTATATTTTTAGAACCCACAAATGCAATAGAAACCTACAATATAATCAATTCACTGAAAAACACTAAATCCTCAGGCCACGACGATTTCAGCACTGAACTAATTAAACTAATATCTACATTTATATCAGAACCATTAGCGTATATAATAAATTTGTCTCTAGAACAAGGTTGTTTTCCAGAGAACTTGAAGCTGTCCATAATAAAACCCTTACACAAAAAAGGTCCCAGAACTGATAAAAATAACTATAGACCAATAGCCTTAACCTCTATTTTTTCTAAAATTTTTGAAAAGGTAATGAATAAAAAAATAATTAGTTTCTATAATAAATATGACGTATTGGCTAAAGAACAATTTGGATTTCGAAAGGGTAAATCCACTCAGCATGCTATATTTTCCTTCATAAACTCTGTAATTAATAATATATATAAAAAAATACCATCTGGCGTACTATTTTTGGATTTAAGTAAAGCGTTTGATTTTGTGAGTCACGACATACTCATTAAAAAACTAGATAAAACTGGCATAAGAGGCATAGCCTTACAATGGATAAATTCATATTTAAGCAGCCGTAGACAAATTACAAGAATAACTAAATTCAGTAGTAGTGCTAATACTTTACAATCTTTTGATTCGGAACCTAGGTTCAATTATTACGGAGTGCCGCAAGGGAGTATCTTGGGGCCATTGTTATTCCTCGTTTATATTAATGATCTCCCTCAAGCCATACAAAATCATCAGTGTGTGTTATTTGCAGATGATACCACAATAATAATAGAAAATAATAACTTAAAATCATATGAACATGAAGTAAATAAGACGCTTCAGAAAATAATTAAATGGCTTGATATGAACACTTTAAAAATAAATATAGAAAAAACAAAACTTATTCATTTTAGAACAGCAAAAACAAAACAATTTAATATTTCTGTTAATTACGATGGTCAACAAATAGAACAAATACAGAGCACAAAATTTCTTGGTGTTACAGTCGACGAACACATGACGTGGAAGTATCACATAGATAATGTTTTCAAAAAGATCCATAAGTTTGTATTTGCATTAAAAAAAGTTAAAGATGTTGCATCAAGGGAGACTGCCTTAATGATATACCATGCATATGTTTGCTCCATGATTCGTTACGGCATCGTAGTTTGGGGTTATTCATCTGAAATTACGCGAGTATTCATAGCGCAAAAGAAATGTCTTCGTGCAATATTTGGCTTGATATGGTCAGATTCATGCAGGCCCATTTTTGCGTCTCAAAATCTGTTAACCGTCCCTAGTATATTCATCTACGAAGTAGCAAAATTTGTTAGATGCAATAAGGAGCTTTTTGAACTTAAAGATAATACCAACAGACGTAAAAATACTCACTCGTATTTTAAACTACCAGTACCTCGCCTAGAGATTTTTAGGGTAAGTTGTGTTTATATGGCACCACTTATTTTTAACGCGTTACCAGAGACTATTACAAATCTTCCTTATCATAAATTTTGTGCTACATTAAAGAATTGGCTAATTGCAGAATGCTTTTACTCCGTCAACGATTTTTTAATAAAGAACTCCTCTCAGTCGTATCACTTCAGAAATGCATTAGTGTAGTCAATGTATAAAATAAGATTTTTAATTCTTCAACTGTCATATATTTATTACATAGTGGCAAATCAAGTCATCAATTCAATGTTTTTTATCTTAGTATGTTTTCCCAATTTTATCTGTATAATCTTAAATATTTGCATGCTACCTAAATATAGCGAAATGTGTCTCGTGCTTTTAATACTGTAAACCACCTACTGTAACCACATTTCTGCAAATAAATGTTATTATTATTATTATTCTTTTTATTTACTTTTTTCTCAGCTCTTTCGCCGGTTTTAACCACATTTACGGGTGGGAACCAAGTAAATGTGGAGTGTGGTGTGTTACGTTTTTATGCTGTGTTGTGAGGAGAGCCTGTTTCATTTTCATCAATCTGCATGAATTTTCTAACTATTCTACATGTATTTAAGATGGCAGCTTTTTGTAGGGTTGTGTAAATATTTTCTTTAAGGTCTAATAATTTCAGGCTATGGAGGAGATGATTTGGGATAACACCAGTTGTTGAGATGACTATAGGTACTACATATACTTTTTGTTGTTTCCAGATTCTAGTGACTTCTTCTTTAAGTTCTGCATATTTGCTTATTTTTTCAGTGATTGTCTTCTGTAAGTTGTGTGTGTTGGGTACTGCAATATCTATTAAGTATGTTATTTTCTTTATTTTATCTTGTAGCGTTATATCGGGTCTATTGTAATGTACAGTTTTGTCGGTGAGTATAGCGCGGTCATAGTAGAGCTTGTGGGTATCATTTTCCAAGACAGTCTGTGGTGTGTATTTGTAATAGGGTGTTTTTTTGTCCTGTATGAGTGTATATTTGAGCGCTAATTTTTGGTGAATAATGTTTGCTACTTGGTTATGTCTGTGAGTGTAGTCTGTTTGTGTGAGTGCTTGGCATGCTCCAGTTATGTGTTGAATGGTTTCCGACTGACTGTGGCATCTGCGACATTTGTCATTTGTTATTGTTGTGTCTTTTATTATAAATTTCTTATAGTTTTTGGTGTTAATAATCTGATCTTGTATAGCTATTATAAATCCTTCAGTTTCTGGGAACAAATTACCTATTTTCAGCCACTTATTTGAAGCTACTTTATTCACATGTGATTGTTCTAAATCATGAGGATGCCGCCCGTGTAGTACTTTCTTCTTCCAGTTATCAATTTTTTGTTTCTGCGGGTCATCGTTATGAGTAGGTTGTGTGCCTGTTTCCCTATTTAAGTTAAGTGGAGTGTAGTTCAGATCGTGTGAAATTATAGCTTTATGGATGTTACTAGATCCAGATTTAGCGTGGAAAAATACTTGTAGTCTATTTATTTGTTTTTGCCAAAGATTATGAATATCTATAAGACCTCTCCCTCCATATTGTCGTTTGATAGTGAGTCTTTCTATTGCTGATTTGGGGTGTAAGTTGTTATGTTTTGTCAGTGTACTGCGAGTGGTTCGGTCTAACTGCTCAATATTTGTTTTTGTCCATTTAATAACTCCGAATGAATATGTAAGTATAGGAATGGCAAAGGTGTTTATGGCTTTTATAAGATGTCGACTAGATAGTTGGGTTTTGCATATGGAGTTAAGTCTCTTCTTGTATGCTACGGTAAGTGTATTTTTAATTTTTACGTGATCTAGACCTTTTAATTGTGTGTATCCTAAATATTTATAAACGTCAGTCGGCTCCAATGCTGTGATTGTTTCTGTGTCATTTACTGTATAGTCACCAGATTGTATTTTGCCACGCACTATATGAAGTGTTTTGCATTTATCAATGCCAAATTGCATGCATATATCACGACTAAATTCTGCTGTAGTATGGACTAACTTATTCATGTCTGTTTTAGTTTGTGCGTAAAGTTTAATATCATCCATGTAAATAAGATGTGATATTGTTGTCTTTCCTGTTGTATGGTTGAAAGAAAAGCCAGCTTGAGATCTCTGCAGGAGAGTGGACAGGGGATTTAGGGCAAGGCAGAACCACAGGGGACTCAATGAATCACCCTGATAGATGCCTTTCTTAATGGATATCTGGCGCGTTGTAACTGTTTTATCATTGTAATTTATTTGGAGTGTGGTGTTCCAATATGACATGATATCACGCAGGAAATTTGTTATTATGGGGTTAATTCTATAAATTTCTAATATATGTAGCAACCAGGAATGCGGGACACTATCAAAAGCTTTCTGGTAGTCTATATATGTGCAATGAAGGTTTTTGTTCTTGGAGGTGACATGTTTATGAATAGTTGAATCAATAATTAACTGTTCTTTGCATCCCATGTGGCCTCGTCTACATCCCTTCTGTTCTTCTGCCATTATATTGTGGTGTACGATATGCGAGTTGATTTTTGCTGTAAGTGCTGATGTTAAAATTTTGTATATTGTGGGTAAGCATGTTATAGGTCTATATTGGGAAGGCTGTCGTGAGTACGTTGACTTTGGTAGCATGTAAGTGATACCTGTTGCAATAAATTGGGGTATATGTTGTTTGCCTAGTACTATGTCTGTTAAATTTTTTGCTAAAAGTTTGTGTAACGAAGTTAATTTTTTGTACCAGAAATTGTGTATTTTGTCTAAACCGGGTGACTTCCAGTTGTGTGATCTACCTGTTATGTATGCGATATCACCCTCTGTTATCTCTTCAAACTCCATTTCATTTATTGAACCCCATTTTGTTTCTTCTTCTGTTATCCAGGATGCTGTGGCGTTATGTAGTGATTGTTCTTCCCAAATGTTAGACCAAAAGGTTCTTCTGTTATCCAGGATGCTGTGGCGTTATGTAGTGATTGTTCTTCCCAAATGTTAGACCAAAAGGTTTCTTTATTATTATTATTATTATTATTATAGAGGTGTACGGCAGGGAGACCCACTCTCGCCAACTATCTTCATAGCGGTGCTACAGGCCATCATTGGCAAACTAAATTGGGAAAAAGTTGGCATAAATATAAAAGGACGTTACTTGAGTCATTTGAGATTTGCTGACGATATAGTCCTGCTCTCAGAAAATACAAACCAACTGCAAGGAATGATTAACGCTCTACACGAAGAAAGTCGTAAAGTGGGCTTGGAAATCAACCTAACAAAAACTAATGTCATGACGAACCATACTGAAAGACCAATATACCTGGAAAACTCACCCCTAACATATGTAAACGCCTACATTTACCTGGGAAAGCAAATTTCATTTAGCCAAGAAAATAACGAACAAGAAGTAGAGAGAAGAATCAACATCACATGGAAAAAGTTCTGGAGCTTCAAAGAAATACTCAAAAGTAAAATGACTATACGAATGAAAACGAAAGTTATGAACACCTGCCTACTGCCCTCATTAACATACGCCTGCCAAACTTGGAAATTTACCAGAAAAGTAAAAAATAAAATTATATCCAGCCAAAGGAGTATGGAGAGGAGCATCCTGAAAATAAGGAAAATCCAAAAGATCCGCCACACTCATATAAGACAGAAAACTCAAGCCATTGACGCTCTCAATTACTCACAAAAGCTCAAATGGCGATGGGCGGGTCACGTAGCGAGGCTAAGCGCTAATAGATGGACAAGAGAGACAACACAATGGACAGGCCCACTAGGACAAAGAAAGAGAGGAAGACCAAATGCACGCTGGGTAGACGACATCATAAAAGTAGCAGGCACTCATTGGTTACGAGCGGCAGAGAATAGAGAGTACTGGTCTTCTCTGGAGGAGGCCTTTACCTTTCATGGAGAGGGTTCTTGCTAAAAAAAAAATAAAAATAAAAAAAACATTAAATTAAGTATTGTTACGTTATTATGTCAATTTCATCAATCAATTTACCTATATATTTCTAAATGAAACTATAAAAATGAAATGGATTTGAGTATATTATTATAACGTTCTAATTATTTGCTAATCATAATCACATTAACTACAATTTATTCATTTTTTAATCTATTTTGCATGCACACTGTAAATGAAATTGTAATTCTTATGGAATGCAAGAAATAAAAGGCTTTTTATTTTTATTTTATTTTTATTTTTATTTTTATTTTTATTTTTATTTTTATTTTTATTTTTATTTTTATTTTTATTTTTATTTAATTATTTATTATGTATCAAGTACAAAAAGTCTGACATGACATTTACGTGTCAGATGGCTTTGTATTAGATGGATACCTAATAATTTGTCGGAAGATGAAAAACCTACTTGAAAAGTAGGCTGAGGTGACTCGCATGCTGTATGTCACATCGTCATACGTGGTGAAAGCTAGATATATTGTTAGGAACCCGAAACCAAAAGATAATCGCTCAATGGATGTTTCATTCGAAGATTTGCCCACAAAAATAAAGAAGGGCAGAAGTCAAGGTAATAAGATGATTCCCTCATTCTTTGGGCGGGTGGGTCATTTAGCAACAATCACTCAACCATCAGAAAAGTCATTGTTTACCAGTTGTCTTGGAAAATGTTAGGCAGCAGTGCCCAAGGAACAGGATCCTCCTCCACCATGACAACGTTCCAGTAAACTCACTGAACTCCCTCGAAGGTGTGGAGCTAGTGAGTCATCCTCCTTACAGTCCCGACCTGACACCTTGTGGCTTTAACCTTTTTAAGCTACGCCTGTGTAGATCGAGCTTTGTGACCCGGTACTGAGTCTTGCTGTAAATACAATTCTTGGTTGTGGAATAAGATGTTGTTAAGAGACAACCACTTATACCGAAGTTTTTATACCTCTTTAACAAAAATGTGAATCACTCGGTTTCACCTCAAACATTAAATTCACACACCACTGAAATCGGATAATGCCCACGTTGTACTCTGCTGACTAATTGGGAAGGTTCTATAGTGTTTTCAGTACAAAATCTGTCATTGTGCTTTGTTTAAATATTGCTGCGTTTTATATTATCAGTTAAAATAAATTAATGAATATTCATATAAGAATGACTGATGCCAAATTCAAATGTGATTAAATATTACTTATTTCAATTCTCCCTCTTTTCATATTAAATATCTTTAGTATTACTATCTTATCCTACCACTTAACTTGGAACCGAATTAGTTGTATTTTTAGCATGTTTTCAAGTAATGTTTATAGTAGCTACCATATTTATTGCAAATTACACTAACCCATTCAGTAAATAAAATTAAATAAAAAAAATAAAGGCATAAAGGCTTTCACCACCGTTTATTTCAGCAGTTTTGGATTGAATCTCAATATAAACTAAAATAAGTTTTTGCTCTAGGCTGTATAACATAACACAGGGTTGCACAAACCTATATTTACTTGTAAGCTATAGAGTGCGATCAGTCTTGCCTATTCCGAGGTATATATAGGTTTCTTGTATATATTTCATTTTAAGTAATATTTCATTTCGTATTAGTAGTATCGTTTTATGTTGAAAGTAAAGACTAATGTTTCAGTTGTTGAAACGCAAGGCATGATAAAAAAAAATGCTATAATTGGGATTTCAAATTTTATTTAAAAAAAAAACTATCGCACTAGGGTCTTGGAGGACTTTACAAATACTCACAAAGGACATTCAGACTCGGGAGAACTATTTGTGGATTTTGTCCCGCTAGGAAATCGAACCCACGACAGCAGTTGTTCGCACACTTTTAGCAGGAACACTAATAGATCAACAGGCCATCATACTAAGCTTCTGAATTATTTATTAATAAAACGTACATACGTTTTATTAATAAATAATTCAGCTTATTTCATGCCACACTTTCAATTACATCATTATTTTTATTTTATCCCGTTTTAATTCATAATTTTTATAACTAAAGAATATAATAAACCGCCTCTTTATGTTTCTCTCACACAATATTTCTCTGAAATAACATTCTTTTTAAAATTAGACAGTAAAGTAAATGGTTTAAAATCTTAAAGCAGTGCTATTACCTCTTAATAGAGTCGGAGCTTTCCAGCAATTTTAAATGTAGAGCTGGTTGAAAATAAATATAAAGTGCCTACATTCTGTAGTACTTTAAGTTAACGTTCCCCAGCTTAGGATGTTCTTAACTTAGCAAATTGCAGCCAATCAACATGGCTTGCATGTTTTGTTTGAAACAATATTAAAACTTTTTTACGATCATGATACTTTTTGGGAATCTGAGTTTTTTTTATAAAAAAATAGTATGAGTGCTTGTTTAAATTTAGCTATGAAAACAGTTCGTCAAGAAAAGGGTTAAGGCTCATGTTAAACCATGTCTCTAGGTTATATTGTAAAAGGTTTAAACTTTATGCTTATTTTTTTTTTATTGACAAAAATGCCTTGCCTTGACTTGGCTTGCCGTTTAAACCACATTTTTATTTTTGGTATGATATAATATCTATGTTATATTAGACTGTAAGAACTATTTCAATATAGTAAACATATGAGATATTGTACAAGTTACGATATAAATATGTAGATGCATTGGCTGGTACTTGTAAGAATGTTGATGTCAGCGACGTCACTGTTCGAATACTATGCATTCATACACTCATGTCTATGTCTCCATAAGGGTAGCCAGAGGATTCTCGAACGGCAATTTTTTGGAAACCGTAATTTAGTCCCCCTGACGTAATAGGGGGGCAAGCCTGTCGTACGTATGTCTATGTATATACTAGCTGATGATAACACTCAAATAACATGCATTCTGTGTTTGATAACCTTTACACTGTATTAATTATGTTGGGTTATGTTTTTACATTTTTATGATTAAGTCATCACTATTATACGTTAGAGCATAAGAATAAAAATGTTTAACATTTTTCAAAAGCCATACGATTGTCTACTCTTTCGTGTATATATACATGTTGAATGTTTTGACATTGTCATTAAAATCGCCTCTACTACGGGCAACTTCTTTAAAAGCACTTATGTGGCTTAGTCACGTTTGATGTCAAGTTTATTTGCTGTCTTACGAGTTACGACATTTTATCAGGAGGATGTTAATGTACGCGTACGGCCTTAGTACGCATTAGAGATGCGACAGTAGTATCACCACTATCGACAATATCAGTTACTATTAAAATATCGCGCTATTAATGCAGTCCAAGTTAGTCTACTGAACAATACAATTATTTAATGGTTTATTAGAAAATTGACGATAAGACAGCAAGCGATAATATCAGTTGTTTGCTAGAATATACCTATATTCAAATTCAATATCTATAAAATTGCTTAACAATTATTTGTAATCGTCCTGTTTAAATAAATAATTAAGAAATATTGACTAATACATACAATACAACAGATAATATGTGGCTTTGTCATATATAGAATTATTAAACATGCAGATATAATAATGTAGATCTGCCTGTGTCGATCTATAACCGTCAGTTTCCAAACGGTTGAGTCTCGTGAAAAAAAATATAGACGTAAAATTTTACAGTAAGTATGATGCCGGGTAAACTACAAAATAAAATAACAATTAAAACATCGGTTGTCTCCTTTTTAAATGAATTATTATTTTAAACAGTAGAGGTTTATAAATGTATATGAAATTGCTTTCATTACACAGTAATTATTAAATTAAATTTAAAATATATCAATTAAATTAATTTATTTTTAAACAATGTTACACTGAAATACGTAGAAGCACATGCCAATTACGAGCTTTCACGTTTCAATTCAAAATGCTTAAATTACTCGTGTAACGTATGCACAATATAGATAGATAGGCCTAGCTTAAAATCGTTCAACTGTTCATGAAATCTCTAGTGAGTGCACTCTTAGTGGCTCTCATACTACTTGCTAATAAATCAAAGCGGTTGTCCAAATTAAGGTTATTAAATCTATAGCAACAGCAGCAGCTAAATTAGCTATTGCATCTCCTATTGATATTATATCGATAGTTGTCAGCTCTAGTACACATACATACTTTTAAATTTATGACTACTTAGTTTATGTAGTAAATGTTAACTTATACCAATAGAGGGTATATTTTATTAGTTTCTTGTAATACGGAACGGTATCAAGTTAAACAATAATGGTTTCTTTATCTGACTGATGATTACGCGTGAAGTTATTTATGATGGTACTGAAACTCTTAAATAATATAATTTATGGATGATTTCTCTTATGATTTGAGTTATACTTATTAAATGACCTTTACGGTATTTATTTTTCTTTTTTAAATTATATTGACAAGATGAATCATTAGGCTAGTTTAGTCGGCGCGGCGCTCGATTTGTTTGAAATATCTTGACATAGATATAAACATTTAATTTATAGTAAAAATAATACACAAATGTAAAGGTTTATACAATATTAGTTGTTACATATATTACGTTCTTGTGTTATTAAATAATTATCTTAAACTATAAAACTCATTTTCTACCAACGTCTTTTTTTTAAATATTCTTGAACATATTGACATTTTTTTTAATATTTATTGGTATGCGGTTATAGACCACCTTTATTACCGTAATATACTTAACTGTATATCACATACTGGTATTTATTTTAGATGAGTTAATATTGTGTTTATATATCATTATGTGATAGGCTCTTAATTCATTTAAATTATGTTAATCGCAGAGAAAAATTCTTGTAAACGTTTCACATTTTTTATTCTTAGGCCGTCTACCAAACCCTAGGTTTGTAACCTAAAAATTACCAACGAGAACAAAAATATCTTTGTACGTAACTGCTTTCAAAAGTTATTTTTCACTTTACGAAATCATTTTTTCGTAGAAGGAATCGATTAAATTATTTTACCTTGCAAAAAAAAAAGAAATTAGATTACTTTCTCACTGCCGGGGTGCACAGGGATTTCCTTTCCTAGGGTGATGAACCGTGGGGGTCCATCGCATTAGGCCACTAGTGATTGGGGAAGCGGGTCGGGCTGACCACTACCCTAGCAGAACCAAAACTTCTTCAAATATGTAGAGTTTGTAATTACGCAGACTATAATGCGTTTTTAATTGTTTCCTGATTGTTTCACAAAAAACGTGACTTTATACAGCATAAGAAATATATACATATATTACTTGACTCAAACTTTCTGTAATTTCACCAGCTGTCGCAAACCGTTACTGATTTGAGTTTATTATTCTTTTATAATTTCTTGTACATCTATGTTTTTTTGTCAACAGATATGGACGGAGGGTCTATTCGCGTTGGCGTATAACTTGAACCAGTTGAACAACCCCACAATCAAATTCCTAGAGAAATTGCACACGAAGATCACCCTCAAGGCCGACAAATCCGGGAAGATATTGGTTAAAAAGTACGTACTATTTCTTATTACATTAATATGTAGCTATATTATGGTTTTTACAAACAGCTCCACCTTTAACCGACCTAAACTGCCATAGAATAGACGTATAGTAATTGAGTGGGTTACTGCTTGTTGGTTACTGTTTCTCTATGACGCCACACAAATTGTACAATATTATTTAATTTAACACTACTCCAAAGACCTCACAAGTTAAATTGTATTTTCATCTTACTGTCACATTTCAGTGACGTTTTGATTTTTATTTTTTTAAATTTTAGGTGTTTATGGTTGCGTCCATAAATATGGAAAATAGGTTCGTGACGTCACCGGGCTCGGGCCTTATCATAACAACATCGCTGCAGTCTCCGGCTACAGCAATATGCTGAGATAGGCGTCTTTTCTGTCATTGCACAGGGCATTATAAGTGCTCATGGTTTTTATTTGAATGTAACAATTATGTGCTGTCCCGTGAATGTCAGAATAAATGATAAATAATTATATTATTAAATAAATTATTATATTAATATTATTAAAATATTATATTAATAAATAAATTATATTATTATTATTTATTATTTATTTATTTTTATTATTATTTATTTATTTATTATTATTTATTTTTATTTATTTATTTTTTTCTCTTTTCTCCTGTAGTTTGTTTTATAACGATGTCTGACAGTTTGAGTACTTTTGCGGCCTACCCAAATGTCCTTGCTTTGGTACTGTTCGTCGGTCCGTTGAGCTCCTTAAAGTTCTAAGTTGAGCTACACGATAACTGACAAATGCTTGCACTGTTTGGACGGGTCCACTCAAATGAGCGTGGTGCTTTCTTCAAAAGCTCATCTCAGATGTTAGCGTGCATGGTTCTCATATGTTTTTACATCTGTATGGACTTTAAAACAGACTTTGACCTCTGAGTTTGTTTCGGTGTTTCTTCTCAGGGTAGTCAGCTAGGAAACACCGGCCTCATCTAGCATAAACTAACAGAAAAAAAATAATATATTGACGTGTAAAAGTGTTGTTGTAACCTATTTACAAAATAAAGATCATTTATCATTTATCATTTATCATTTATCATAAATGCTTTCTTTATTCTTCCTTTATTTCTATCTTTCTCTCTTTCTTACTGCAACAACATTCCACCTCTATTGGAGTTTTTCAATAGTGGCGACGAGTGACAGGTACTGTCAAAAACTATTAAGCGGGATAGTCTGTGTATTATAATAAACACTTTTTGGGTTCATCATTTATTCAAATCTTCGAAGTTAATACATTAGGTACTTATACTTTATAAAAAAAACTGACAGACATAGACTAATCAAAAGGGAATTATCTTAATCAGCGATATTTAAATGTGCATAGATAGAAATAAGATTTGAAGTAAACAATGTTAGACCGTAATGAAGCGTTTAGTTGTTATTTTACTATTATATTTATCATGTTATCTTGTTTGTTATTTTGTAGTTGTTATTTTACCATTATATTTATCTTGTTATTCCGGCGCGTAATGGGGTGTAACGGGTCAATAAGTGCCATTAAAACTTTAGAGGAAAGCATTAAAAGATTAGAGTAGTGGAAAGTTTAATCTTATATGGGAATTAAAAATTAGTATTTGAAGAATTATATATTATATATTCTTGGAAGTCAAATAGGACGACATATGTCAAGCAGTCGCAGACCTATAGCTGAAATGATGAAAGTGATGATGATGATATGAAGAATCATCTGAGATTCCTTAGATTTTCAAATGTATATTATCTGTATACTGGATTGTGCGTTTGTAAAGAAAGTTCAAGCAATATGACCTTTTTTTTTATGAAAACATTGCCTTTAACAATAAAAACCATAATATAAACATACTTAAGCTTCTTTGTAAAATTATTTTGGTTACTAAATATGAAACAGAGCTTATTTTTAAAGGTTCACCCCTATAGAAACTCACTACAAGATATTTACAGATAAATTATGTATGCTAGGGAGCAAGGACCATAAACGTACGCAACGAAACGGGAGTGCTACTGTCAACCCTATGGGCACCGGTATATGACGAGTCATGACACCTTGTCATTTTAATTTTATTCTTATATTCTTAAAATATTATAATACATATTAAATTTAAAATTTCAATTAATAAGTTATATAAGGTAAGACTTGTAGGAGAAAATGCTTTTATGAACTTGATAGTTCAGGATAAAATTAAGCGGTAGCAACTAATTTTAACTGCTAAGCGGTAAAAACCTTCTCACATAAATTCAGAAAGAAGTTTTCGATTGAAGTAGTAGGGCATCAGAATTTTGGTAGACATAAAAAAAGACCACAGCTTTGTAATAAACTGTCTATTATACGAGTAACAATAATAACGTTTAATAATATCCCATGTTTGGTTTGTAATAAAGACTTCGTTCGAGAGAGAAAATGTTAATATTTTTGGTTTATATCTAGTATGTATAAAATAAATGCGGAGGCCTCACAATATTCATAAAATGAATTACACCGTTCTACTTAAATTTCAGATATGTTAACGTAACGTTTCGTCAACATGTTCTTTGGGATTAATTTAATATTTTTTTAATCCTTAAGACAGGAATAATGTGTTTAACAGTGCATTTAAATTGAACTCAGCATTTAGCACAACAAGATAAACAGGTGATCAAATGTACATATATTACGTCTTACGACCACTAATTTGCAGTAAATCTTTGGTTATATAATCGTTTAAAATGCATCGCACTAAATCATTTCTGAAGTTAATGGGCATCTTGATGGATATGATCACCCATATGCAGTGCGTAAACTATATTGTTGATATTTCTTGTTTTGCTGTGGTTGATTGTGTTCTTGAAGCTTCTTTTTTCTTATTGTATTATTTTACTGTTTTTCGGACCAAAAGTTTCTATATATAATATACAAAAGTCTATATACAAAAGCTAATCAAAATAATAAGATAATCTCTTCAACCATTTAACCGTGAAAAAGTAACACACAAAAAAAATATGATGGATTTACTTTGCATTTATATATTATTATAAAAGTATACATTAGTATGTATAGGTGTTGCTGTTAAAGCCCGAAATGCCTTAAATTGTAACCTCAGAAAGTAAAAGCTAAGTTTTAAAAACTCCAAATGATAAAAGTAATTTGTCAGCGTTTATTTCGTACTTGCCACCATCCACTGGGTGAATCTTAGATATTACAACAGTGACACGATATGCCGATCACATTTAACTATTTACTCTTGTGTAGGTTTATCTTTGACTTCTACGTGTGACGTTAGTTACATTATCTATTATCGTCTTACCCTTCTACGCCTAAAGGGGTGTTGAGGAGAATACCTTTGTCAATCTACTGTTGTCGTGACTGACAAACTTAGTGTCAACTAACTTAGCGTTTATTACAAGTGAATATACGTTTGTATATATTTATTTATATATTAATTTGTAATTTACAGTCTGCTGATAATACTCGTTATTAAATTATTGAACTTGAAGGCTATTTTTAAGTACCTATAGTAATTTTTTTTACTTGTTTTTTTTTTTGTGTGTGATGAGGGATACGAGAGGGGAAAGAAGAAAGGTATGAGGAGATGGGAAAGATGATAGGGTGAGGGGAGAGGAGAGGGGGAGGGGGGCTTTCTTTATGTGTCACATACAAATAAATAATATCTATGAGTTGGTCTTGCTATTATTGATGCTGGAATTATCTTTTTTCTTTTAACACTCTTTGTAACTGGGAGATTTCTTGAAAGTAAATCAACTTTCATCTGTTTTCGTAAGATAACCTAGGCTACGCTAAAACGCTTGCGTTGCGTTCCCCGATGTTTGTGAGGTTTCCGTAGGCCCAAATCCTCCGTGCCCTCTGTCATCAAACCCCTCTCTACTCTTTCCTATCTCCTTATTCCCCCTCTCCCGTTTACCTTCCCCGCATCTCCCCATATCTCATCACCCTCAAATGCGGGCAGCGCACTTACGGCTCTTTGAGTTGCAGGTGTCCATGGACGGCGGTTGTCACTTACCATCAGGCGACCAGTCTGTTTGTCTGTCCCCCTATACAATAAAAATAAACTGGGTTTGGGACCTGACGGACGTGTGAGGTGTCTGAAATTATCATTATTTTAATTTGCAACCACCGCACCGCTAGTGAACACAGGCATAATGTACGATAGTTTGTGGTATAACGGGACCATAAAATACCATACACATGCCACATTCAGTTAAATTACTGTTAGTAATTTTGGTTTAGCGAATTCACGCTTGTGTCTAGCCTGTTAGTCTAGTGACCCTGATCGCTGAGCCGGAGGTCGTGGGTCGATTCCCACATAGGACAAAAAAATGTGTTATTCACAAGAAGTTGTAACGAGTCTGGGTGCTCTTTGTGTCCATTGATTAAATTTTTGTGAAGCCCTTTGCATCGATTATAAATAATAAATATACAAAAGATCATAGAGCCTCCTAGTTTTTTAAATCGGTTAAAAAGATAGTGGTCCAAGACACTGGAGTTTAATCACTCGGCACAACAAGCACAATTCTGAGATAATTCCAGATTTCCCGGCCAGTGAGTGTGAGAGAGTGAGAGTGAGTGGCCAGGACATGTAGCAATCCTACTCACATTACATATTCACGATACTTTAACTGATAAACTTTATTACAAGGCATTTTTATTGACCTTGACAACGTTGACGTCATCACAATAGTTCGTGCTATCTGAACTTGCGACCTTTCGAGTCAATTCTTAGTAGTCTGGCCATTGTTACATATTGTCTAACAAGCCTTCAAAGATCGAAAGTCAGTAGTTTTGTATGGTAGTAGTCGGGTAGAAAACACAAATCCAGTTTTATTATAGGCCTACCATAATCACTCCACTCTGCCTGATGGAAAGTAATACGTGGAGTCTAAGAGTGGTGGTCACCATCCTTATTGCGAGTGTAGTGAATACAGCTTGGTGACCCACACTATGGCGGCCTTGTGACATGCATTGTCACGCCCCGCTTCAAAGACCCGGTATCAAAGTGGGAGGGAAACACGTGCGCTGTTAGTGAATTCCAGGCTTTAACTGATCGGCACAGGAACATCTAACTAACCTAATGCAATTTGTCCCCAGTATCGTGAAACTGCTAGCCCAAAATAAGGAGGATAAGAAACGCGTGGAAAAAGCACTGAGCGAATCAGGTTTGCCGACTGGGAAGATCGACACGATCAGTCAGTCTAAGTTCCAATTTGAAGACTTCTTCGCATTTTATAAGAATCTCACGCAAAGGACAGAAGTACAGAAGATATTTAATAATCTGTAAGTATATACATATGTAGATGATTAATTTTTAATCGTAAATGCTATTTCATTTTGTTACTAGGAATCTATATTAATAAAGCGGAAGAATTTTGTTTGTGTAAACGCACATATCTCTGAAACTATCTTTCGGATTTGATCATTTATTACTGATCGAGTATTTATTACTGAATAATGTACATCACGCTGTGACCCTTTGGATCGAAGCAGAGAGCATAAACGCAGGTTAAACTGTATGGATCGGTTAATTTAAAATATGTGTTATAGACTATTTTTCAGATTTCTACAATAGTCAACATAAATAAGTTATACCAAAATTGTAAACAAATCACTTATTTGACATTTAGAAACAAGTTTTCTTGACGCGTCACAGTCCTAATTATACAAGTGGCTTTGTGTCTAATCAGTATATCTGTCTGTATTATAAAGTATCATATAATATTACTATTTTACAACAGTCTGATCCGTTAATAGCCTTTTAATAAATTCACGGGAAGAAATATAAAATAATAGTAATAATAAATCTGTATACTCGATTTAATTTTGCATTTAAAAATTCGAAATTTTCATAGTAACTCATGCACTAATATTATGTGTACTTTGGAGTAAAATTTAGGGTATTTCTTTCTTCTCTTTTCTTTCGGTAACATAATCTGTACAAATACTATATCTATAACCGTGGAGTGCCTTAGTTCCCTCTACATCATTACAGTACAATTCAGTTGGAGTTTGACACATCTTAATTTTCTCAAAAGAATAAGAACATAAATATTCACTTACATGAGCAATATTTTTACAGGATCATTAATCTTTTTTAATTATTTGTACAAATTTAAACTAAAAATACACAGTGAAAACAAAAGCACCAAGTAACTTTCACAGACGAATAAATGTTCGATACAGTTCGATTCTTTTGCTCGAATACAATTTTACATATTTTGTACACTATAGATTATTAAAGTGTAGATAAACTTTAAGAGTCCTTTATTCTTTTAGGTTTTAGGCTTAGGGCAATTCAGTTAGTATTACTTTAGTTCAATAGATGTCAATATGATGATGTTATAAGGCGAAATTGACATTAAGGATTATACTTGATTGTATTTTTTTCGTGAAACCACAATATTAAATTTTCCTTTATTTTATAATAATGTTTATTATTGAATTTAGGAATAGTTTTTTTTCCAAAATAAGCAATAAGTCAAGATTGGCAGGGGTTCCCAAAGACTTCCCAGGTCCCTTGCAATAGTCCCAGTTGTGATGGAATCCGGGAACAGCTTTATTAAGACATCCGGACCCCTCCTAGCGCCTGCCCACATTATGCGGGCACCACCTACGGGTAACCTATCAATAAGGCGGCACTTAGCTAAGATATCTAAAGTCTACTTCTCTTCTTCTTCTCTTCTTTATATTAGTAATCTGTAATTTAGCACGACATAAAATACACGACACGACATAATTTTTTTAATATATGTATGTATTATATAAAAAAAATACTGTTAAAAAAATTTTGGTACCTCGCGTATGTGTAGTGTGTGATATCTATGTGGTATATGGTATCGTTGGTCTTTGGAAGATATGGAGGTCGTGGCATTTTAGGCTTTAAACAGCTATTTTGTAATAGAGTCGAGAGCTCCCCTCTCTGCTAGCTAAATAGTAATATTTATGTATACCGAGGTTACAAGGAAAAAGCCATCACACCTAAACAGCCTTTACAAATTAACGAGTAATAGCTCACCAGTTCATTAAATACACGGAAAAGTAAAAAAAAAAAAAACAAATCATACAATTCGTATAAAAAAATCTTTGTGTATTTTTGAAGTACGAAACACATTGCGCGTGATTGGACACTGACTTAGCCGGTTTTTAAATTTAGTTTGCTAATTACACTGGCAATGTACTTGCTCTTTAAACTATTTCTGGAATTTAGGATCAATGGCCAGTCACTAACAAAACTGAGGAGTGTGACAAAAGACTCTTTATACATATCATTACAATAACAATGTACTGTGAATTTCTCGAACCTTGCAATACTGTTTTTTTTATTTGTAGACTTAGCTTACGAAGAAGTAATAAAAATATTTGTCAAACCGACGAAATTCTTTGTTTTCAGAAATGAGATTAAATAAATAAAATTAGACTATTCAAGCAGTGAGATTGATAATTTAGAATATCGTCTAATGAATTAAAACAGACTATTTCCAAATGTATTCTTACCAACAGGTGTTCACAGACTACGAGGCAACGGCAAAGTGTATTTTTTTAAAGACGCTAATAAAAAATTAAAAATGACGTCAGAAAATTCTTGTCGTTGCTCTAAATGACTTCGTATATTTGAGCGATGACTCGTAGTTATAATTCTATATCTGTATTAATATCATCTGTAACATTCAAATATATAGTTTAAAAACCATACGATAATACATAAATAGAATAGGACCACCCCATTTCTTCCCATGGCTGCCGTAAAGACGACTAAGCGATTGGTCTGTTATCTATGCCGCCCTGAGTGAGGCCGCGCGTGGTCGGGACGGGTTTTCCCCTTCGTTCGCTATATGGCCTGCCGCGAGGAGGCGACGTCCGCGCTTTTGCGGCCAGTCGCTTGGAGGTATCATACAGTCTTAATAAAGCTGTTCCCGGGTGCCTGTTAGTCTAGGTTAGTTGACTGCTGAACCAGAGGTCGGGGATTCGATTCCTACACAGGACTAGAATTTTTGTGAACCACAAATAGTTGTTCCGAGTCTTGGTGTTCTTTGTGTCTGTTGTTTGTATTTTTGTAAAGTTCCTCGCGACACGGGAACACTTCTCAGTTCGCCAAATTGGCTTAAAATAATCGGACTTTAAAATAGTAGACAACCGACTTCAATGTGTATATCATAAAATTTAAGACTAATGTGGTTTTGGGGACTAATATGGATTGTCCTCCAACTCCTTAGGGTTAAGAACTTGAACCTTGCACCACCAGCTCAGCAACATGACACTTAAATATCTCAATGGCTAAAGTTGTTCTCATAGGTAGGTCTCGAAGGTCTCGAAATGTAAATAGATTTACTTATTGTAAACATGCTTTGATTATCACAATTTAGCTACTAAAATAAAATAATATTTAATTAAATTATGAACAACCAGTATACGGAACACTCAATAGAACAATGATTTATAATATTATATACAGTATTGTTAGTAACTACTATGACAAGATTTATGTTAAACTTTTTGTCAGTGGATAAAAATTTAATAATAACACTAATTGTCTTCACATAAACTTCATATAAAATTATGCTTAGAAAATGTGTAACATGAGAACACTTTCTCGTATTAATTGGAATTGTGGTCAATTAATTATTCTAAGTTTACATGACCTGGATAGTTGGGATTATTGAAGCTGAGAGCAATCATTTATTTATAATCGGACTTTAAAAAAGTAGAAAACCGACTTCAACGTGTCTATCATAAAATTTAAGACTAATATGGTTTTCTCATTGATGCCATTGTCACAACTGGACCAAACTTTCATCTAACTTCTCTTGAAGTACATCCTTTCCAATAAAAAGAGAATCATCGAAATCGGCTGGCGTGATATTTAGTTATTTGTCCATTTGTCGCGTACAAACTCAATGCAAATTAAAGACTTATATGGTTTTCTCATGGATGCCATTGTCAGAACTGGACCAAATTAAAATAGGACCACAAGGGAATCACCAGCTTTCAAATAAAAACAAAAAAAAACGAAATCGGTTCACGCAGTTGAAAGTTCTGAGGTAACAAACATAAAACAAATACAGTCGAACCTCCTCCTATTTGAAGTCGGATGATAAAACGAGAACGTGTTGAATGCGTACGGTTAGTAAATCGTAAATCATGTTTTTTTTCGACTGTCTTTGAAGTCTCAGTCAAACACAGCGCTAGTTATTTAAGTGATATGTATGTATCTATGATTGAAAATCACCCTAGAAAATTTATTAAGAAAAATTAGGTATTACCTTCACAGATAAATAAACAAATATCTGATAGCATTGAATGCTGGATATAAATTCAATTCGAAGTTTGGAATTATTGCCGCGTTTGTTAAAATGTCTTAATAATATTAAGAATATATGTATATCTTAACACCAAAATTGTGAAAGAACATTATAAAAACTTTTTTTTATACTGTTGGGGGATAGACGAACAGACGGGTCATCTGATAGTAAGTGATAACCACCGTACATGGACACCTGCAACTCAAGAGTCGTAAGTGTGTTGCCCGCATTTGAGGGTGATGAGGGATGGGGGTACGGGAAGGGAAAGAAGAGAGGAGGGATGAGGAGGGGAGGGGAGGGGGAGGGGTGAGGTGAGGGGAGGGGAGAGGGGAGAGGGGAGTTGGGCCTCCGGAAACCTCACTCATTTCGGGCAACGCAAGCGTTACTGCACAACCGGTTTTCTGTGAGGCCGTGGTATCGCACCTTTCAAGCCGGCCAACTCATGCCCAAGCATGGCTCTACAACTGTTGACAAATATCTAATATACAATTTGACAAATATATTATTTCGCAAACATCTTTATAAGTAATTATTCGACAAAATGCTTTTTTACTTTTGCATATTTGTATTTCAAATGTTCAAATCTCATTCCAAAAATAATAACTTGACCAAGTACTTCAACTACAATTAATTAAAAAAATACGTAGAATTCTGTCCGTTGTTGTCGCCCTTCTAACCTAACCTAAACCTAGCCACGTCAAACGTTATATACATAATAATTATGTACTTTTTGAGTTGTTTTCTAAAAAACGTGATTGTAATTAAATGTTGTCTATCAAATATGTATTTGTCAAATGAGTTATTTACAGAAAGAATAGTTTTTTAAAGTGATAACCTCAGCAAGTAAATTACACAAAATTACACAAATTTTTTTTTAAATAAAAGTTTGTAAATCGTTTTTGTCAAATGACAGGTCACCGTGATTGGTATAGGGTTTAAGTATTGTATAGGGCACGCCTCGGGCGCCCTCAGAGGGTCATGGCGCGATGGCGGTTAGAGCCATACGCGGTTACCGCACTCCCGCGTGGGACTTGGAGGCGGAAGTGCTTGCCGAAGTATACCGGCGGGCGACTGATTTCTGGGCGGGTAGTGGCAATCGACCCCCGCCCAAAGAGGTACGCGAGTGGCGTGAGGCCGCTCGCCGAGCCACTATGGCTCGGTGGTCGTCCCGGCTGGAGGCTCCACGTGCTGGCCTGGAGCGCCTCCACGGGGGCTAACCACCATGGAGGTGCTCCAGCCGGTCATCGTCGAGTGGGGAGGGCGGCAGCACGGGACCCTTTCTATCCGACTAACGCAGATTCTGTCCGGGCACGGTTGCTTCGGAAACTACCTGCACTCGGTTGCTAGGAGAGAATTGAGTCCCGTCTGTCACCACTGCGACTGTAGTGAGGACTCGGACCAGCATACGTCGGGCCCTCACTGCAGTCATTGGATAGGATCTGTCACTGCCGGCCATCATACGCTCCATGGTCGGCAGTGACAGGAATTTTACCGCGGTCGCAGCCTTCTGTGAGGAGGTCATCTCACAGAAGAAACCGGGTGGCTGCAGGTGGTCGGGACGGGTTTTCCCCTCCATCCGCCATATGGCTAGCCGCGAGGGGGTGACGTCCGCGTGTGTCTGGACGCCGCCCTATTGATAGGTTGCCCGTAGGTGGTGCCCGCATAGTGCGGGCAGGCCCTAGGGGTCCGGATGTCTTAATAAAGCTGTTTCCGCATTCCTCCTATTTCAAGCGCAGTATGGCACACCGTGTGATTTTAGTCGGTTCGATTCCGACACACCGTTCCACCGAAAACCCGGTTGGAATGACGCCCCGTGGGGGTTTCCACACGAAAACAAAAAAGGGTTTAAGTATTGTCGATGTGTCAACCAATTTTCAAATATTTTTGTTAAAAGATATGATGTAAAATGTAAAGTAACCATTTGCTTGAGGGGGTCTACATATTTATTTATTACATAATAACAGTTGTCGGACCGTTAGAGTTTATTAAATAAGTTTTATTTACTTGATGTGCTACTGTAAAATATAGATATAGGACCTATAAAAGGTCAACATTTTTACAAGGATAAAATATTCAGGTGTTACCCATTTAACTCATTTTATTTATAAAGTGGAAGTGTGTCTGCCGTTTTAAAAGGTCGTGGGTTGAAGCGAGGCGACAATTAGTTATAATTGCGGGGTCATGATAACCTCATCATTTAGTTGACTCGGGAATAAATCACAATTGATAAATACGCCTACGTACATTGATATATATTAAGCTGTAAGTCTTGTGTTACGTTCTAGCGGTTTTTTTTAAATCGCAGCTTCCACGTTTAGTGCATTATCAGGGTGTGGTAACTAATGCATGACAAGGAGGAATGCCAATTCAATTTGCGGATCAACATGACGAAAATTAATACCGTTAATAAGTAGCATATTAAGCAGTGTTTGCGTTGCGTTTCATTGAGAGAGTGAGGATACCTTTTTCTAAATTCTTAGATACAAAGTATTGTACAGTAATGGTGTCGTTAAATATTTTCCTATCGGTTAGAAGAATCTGTGGCAACATTACAGATAACTAATGTTGCCTCAGATTCTTCTGACCGATAAGTATATCAATATGTGGCATAGTGCTAGAAAAAGTAAAAAGTTAAATAAAAAGTACAATTGTGATCCACATGGATTTTTCTTATGTCCCAGCAATTTATATGAATGAATATTTGTTTTGACATATAGCATAAATAAAATTTGTCTACACGGGTAACGTACTGTATCCTCTGACCAGCGTTTTCTATTCTTCTCTAGTCTGATGAGGCTTTGCTTTCAGTAATTATGTGGATATTTATATGTATTTCTATAGCTAGATAAAACTGTCAAGTCGTTAAATAACAGTAACCTCGATGTTGGTCGTATTTCGATTAGCACTCAAGTGAACTTTATGACAATATTTAGAAACCAGTAAGCTTTTGTAATACTGAGTTATTATTTATTCAGTGTAAACTTACAAGAAATATGGAAATGGAGTCTAACTAGTTATTAAATAATATTAAGCGTAATATATTTTAATAAATGGATTAATTTATAAAGGAACCGGCTAAGCGAATGATCCACACTTCTCGTGACCAGAAAGCTGGGCTTTTTCTTCTACAGCGAATAAGAATTGCCATTTAACGTGCTAATGCTGCCAGCCTACTGGGAACGCTACCAGTAGGCGACGATTCTTAGGAATTCTACGATGCATCTATGTAAATAGTCTCAATTCTTTGTTGTATTTATAAAATAATGAAGTCACCATACATAGGGGGTGATGAGGCTATTTTGGCCACATAAGTATAATTATATTAAATATTTAGTTACACGTCTTGACAAGAGTGGTAACCAGAAGATGTGCTAGACACTCGGCATTGCATCTGCTTTGAGTACTCTGCGCGTTACATTACATTAACTAACAGTTATTTAAATGTCGGAAGGAATTTGCATAAATTCAAAATGGAGTCCCAAGTAGCCTGAAAGTTATTTGAATTTAATATTGTTCAATGTTTACAACTCTAAATTGGCAAATCTTTAGGAAAACGAGAGGCATATTTTATGTTTTTTTTTGTATTTATTTTATCAGTATCTTGTTTTGATTCTCGTTATTCAATGAGTCACTACCGGAAAGCTAATATTGTGGATATTTTTGTTTTCTAAGAATTATTTTAGCTTATTTTAGTTTACAAAGTACTCAGCTTTTATAATAAAATTTATGAAGCGGTTGGTCGTTCCCGTTTACGACGTAAAACACATAAAGTATTTATTAATATGCTCCATTTTGTTTCATTGTAGTAAGCCAAAACGGTGTGCATTTGATTGTGCATGATAAATGAACTTAGATTCTGTTAATTTCGCCTTAATTAATAATTCTCTCAGTCGAGATAATAATTTTACGTGTTGGCAGACGTTCAAAAACACGCAAAGCTTGCTCTGAGGTTTTCCCCGTCGTTGGTCTCTTAGGAATCTTGATTTTCATTTATTTAATTCTAGCTGTCACCTACGACTTCGTTCACGAGGATATTAGATTGAGCGTGCTTCTGTGAATAGAACCTATTCGTGTGCCAAACTTATCACATCGCTTTAGCTTTTGATAAGGATTTATTCAAAAATTAATACTCTTTTCAAAACACTGAAATTTTATATTTTTATATTTTTCTCTCTATCCAAAGTTTGATTCTTCGCCCTAGTCTTCCGTTATATACCTGTCGTACCTAAAAGTTCATATTATTGCTAGTCCGTTTGGTTGAAGAAAGTTACTAATACGTAGAACGAACACACCCTTACATAGGAAATTTCTCATTAACCCGTGCCCTCTTACATTTTTCCTCATAAAGAAGTATATGTACATATGTACTTTGTACAAGCATCTTTAAAACCATGAATAGCTAGTCTAAAAGTAATCCTCTGATACCGAAATATATGTATGTATATGAGTGCATGGGCGTAAATGTTTAAATTTAAAATACAAGTGTTGGCACTTGCATTTTAATTTTCTTTAATAATAATATTATGCAATAATGCATAATAGTTGTATTAGTTGATTGCTATAGCGTCAAATAAAGAACAAGTGATTGATTAGCATATGTATTTCAATTATATTCTACATGGGACTCGTCTAGTTGTTATGAATGCAAATAATGTTCCAGAGATATTAATACGTCAAAAAAGTATGAATACATTTGTAACTGTCGCTCTACAGAAAATGGCAATTGTATTTTTACTACATTTATTTTTAAAACGTCCTTTACGTTGACTCGGTAACCTGTGATATATTACTTATATTATTATTTTTGTTTCTTTGAAGGATATGGGATAGGTAGGTACATATATAGTCATAGGTCGATAGAAACAAAAGATCATAATTAACTTTTATATTTTTTACGAAACGTTATGTTATCCCAACCTGTACAATGTTCGTGTTATCCACAGATTGTTTTTTTAAGAGTAACTCCTACATTAAGAATTTTCTATGTCACGGGAGACTTCACAAACATGCAAAACACGGACACAAAGAACACCCAAACTCGGGACAACCATTTGTGGATCACCCAAACTTTTGTCGCTTTCAGGAATTCAACCCGCCACCTCCAGCTCACCGGTTCGCGTAACGGAACCACTAGACCAACAGACCAGTCATATTTCTGATGTGTGTTAATAAATTCCCACAGTACGGAGTAAATCCTTGTATAATTAGGTCACATTCCTCGAAAGGGCAATCTGTCCGCAGTATATTTACGCACAAATGACATCCGTTTTCATCATCGGTCAAGGCTGGTCGATAACATGATTCTATTTACAGCACGGAGGACAAACCACATCTGTCTGCTAATCAGCTAGTCGATTTCCTTAATGAAGTTCAAAGAGACCCGAGGCTCAACGAAATACTGCATCCCTACGCAGACTTGCAGCGAGCCAAAGATCTGATAAAGACGTATGAACATAACAAGTACCATCAACAAAGATCGCAGCTGACGTTCGATGGATTTCTAAGGTAAATGTAGTCAAAAATTTTAGACATTTAAGATCTATTCTGTACTACCTTTAATTCAAATGAAGTTCAATTTTAACACACTCGCAATACAGTCAAAACTATCTTAGCTAATAACACAGTTATTACTCCTAGCTAAATATTTTGGAGTAGAAATTGCGACAAGCGGTATATATGAGAATTCTATAGAAAATACATTCATAATTGTTATGTTACAAAAAAGATATAGTTAGTGTTACGACCGATAAAACAGGTGCACTAAAAGCGTTTTTATTTCAGTTCTAAAAACGAAAGCTTTAATTAATACTTCATTCTATTTCCATTTCTTGTTTATGTTTGGAGAACCACTATGATTAATATGAACTTTTATAATGATTAATATCGTAAACATACACTTTCTTTAAATTTAACGTTTGTAGTTAGTTGTCTCTCTTATCACGCATATAAAAATTTACAAAAAATTACTTTATTAATTTTTAATCGCACGATTTTATTGTTAATGTTAAGAACATCTGACTTAATTATAAATTTCAGGTTTTTAATGTCCGAAGACAATCCTATTGTGGCGACGAATAAACTGGACCTATGTGATGATATGGAACAGCCTTTAGCACATTACTTCATCAACAGTTCTCATAATACGTACCTGACTGGTCATCAGCTCACAGGGAAGTCTAGTGTGGAGATATACAGACAGAGCTTGTTGGCTGGATGTAGGTTAGTAGCAATTATTTTTATTTTATACGTTTCGATATTTGAATCCTCGTTAAACTTGCTACTTGTGGATGTTCAGTCCTGTTTGATAGATTGGCAGTTACCCAAAGAGTTATGATCAGAACAAAAAAAAAATACGCTAAAAACTAACCGTTCCGTAAAGTATTTATGTATATAAGATTATTACAGAAAGACATAAGAGATTGAATAAATTGAATCATCAAATTATCATGCCGTCAACCGCTTGGTCAAGTTTAAGATCTTGGCATTAAATGGCCTTGGCATCAGTATTAAATAGTCGTGTCATTGATTTCTTTAATAAGCATTTTAATTCTATCAAAATGGTAAATTGACTTGCGCTTGAGCTGTCTTAGTTGACTCAGTAAATGTGAGTATTTTTGATGTTTTACTTAATCGCTTAAACACTCAATTCTATCTAAATGTTTGAAGTTCGAATGATTAAATGTACCACACATTTAATCATTCAATTTTTTGTGTAAATGTACAAATTTTTCAACAAGGAATAAAACATTGAGATTGAGATTCAATAAATAGTTTTCTAGTAGTATTTTTCTATTTATACACACCATATGCAAAATATAGACAGTGAATAGCAGTGGTTACTGTGTCTGTCCGTGAACGCGCATTTTTAATAAATGTACTTGGTTATTTTACAAGCTTTTATTTTACTTGCATGTCAGTTCGCGTCCTATTTCACGCTAAATTAGACCCGCTTCCCGGTGACAATGCATTTGTAAAATAACCATGCCCTGATACTGCTCTTCAACAGTTAACAGTAAATACATACATAAAACTTTATATGTAGTACATGCATCAAATCGTGAGAGTATGTTCCAAAGTTAACCATGATCTGGTTGTTGGATCCTGAATTGGCTCCAACGAGGGACGCTATAACAGTTCACTTTTTTTTTAGTGCAAAAAAATTAAATCTTGTATAAGAAACTATTTTTTTAATTTCACTGACTGACTGACTTGACTGGTTTAAACTGGCTTTTGAGCCGACTCAAAAATGAGGAGGTTCTCAATTCGACTGAATTTCTTTTGTACACATGTCTATTCTATTAAATATTGCTAATTGATGTCGGTTATATACTTTTATAAAAGTTTATTGTTCTTTTGTACAAATGTATACATACATATAATCAGAGTTCCAGATAACCCGGGTACGGATAAAAATATTTACGTTTACATCGGATTTTTGTACTACAATTTGTTAATTTTTTTATGAAATGTTTGAAATTAGTTTGGACAGGTATGATTTACTGCTGTATATATTGAAACAAACACATTTACTAAATTGTATTTTGCACCAGCTATACCGCGGTAAAATGACATGCCCTCGTAAATAATTTAACTACAATCGGGAAAACAATACCGTACACACTGTAGTGCTTTTACGATAAAAGGTTTTTAAAACACCCATACATAAATTCCCGAAAGGGTACGTTATTAACGCCCACAATTTGCCAATTATATTGAAGTCCCATTTATGTAATAAGGGGCAAGCCTTCATCTGGGCACTTTTGGACATGAGATGGGACAATTTGCAGTACAGGTACAGGAAATGCAGGATAGAAAGGGAATAAAAAGGATAACGCTGATACCGATGGATTGGGGAGTATCAGCAATGGCTCTAGCTAGTCAGGGTCGAATACCTATAAACTTGTTGGTGCCTGGAAGTCGGAGCCCTCTAACGTAGAACAGTCTTACTAACATAAAATATACTCGTTTTTATATACTGTTTTATAAATTGGCGTGATGTTCTTTTGAAGAAATTGTCTTTTATATCTATACTAATATTATAAGTAGCCAGGCTGTTTGAATACTAGTCCAACGTTACAAATTCTTGCATTAGATAGCTCGTTTCTTGGACAGAACTCATTATAAATTAATGTCCTTAAATTGATTAATTGCTGTTTCTGTTGACATAATATATTTTCTTTTCTATTGTACCCTATAAAAACCTATAATTTTCTAATATCATCATTTATGTAAATATATGCTTAAAATATTTCAATATTACTTTATAGCATGTGTTCAAAATTATTAATTAAACGACTCAAAGTATCGTATCCTTCGTCTTTCATATAAAAAAATGACTTAAAAAAAGTAGATAGCCGTCTTCAATGTGCCTTTCCAATTCAATCCAATTCTTTAAAACCTAAAAACTTATTTCTAACATCTTTGGTATCCCAAGATTAAATCCTAATTGGTTCCAACGGGTCCACAGAAGAAGTAATCTTTCAAATAAAAAATAAATATAGGTATCTCATGTTTCACTTACATTTTTTTTTAAATAAAACTTATTTCTCCCTTTCTCGATTAATTAAATAAATTACATTTTAAAAGTTCGTTTAATTTTCTAGAATTCTTTTTTCGCAATAAATTAAAAGAAGGAGCTATATGAGGCTAAATTAAAGGTTTAAGATTTATGCAACACGCATTCTATAAGGTTGCAAATTATACGCGGATTTGATTTATTCTGACGCAGTAACTAAATCGTTTCGGAGGCATTCGCCTGCTATTTATCTCTCTACTCGATCGCATAAAGTATTTACTTGATGCATATTTATGTTATAATTGTATGACGCGATGAATGAATTCATTCACAAAATTACGCAAGCTTATAATTTAATGCAATGTTTTCCTTTATTTCTAGCTGGCATGTTTACTTGCAAAAAAGAATAACATGATAAACTTAAAATGTAAATGCTAATTATTCACACAATAATGTATTCTTAGATATGCGATATGAACGTGTCTACAGTTTAATTTAATTTACGTAATATCATATATTTGGCCATTCTTGTGATTCTCGGTAGAGCAGAATAGGACAAAAGGGATTGGTCTGTTTACTATCAGACTATAAGTATATTTAAATATATACAGTGCCTAGTTGACTGCAATAAGCTTGCCCACTATTAAGTAATTAAGACTAAATTATTGCTGACAGAAGTGGGCGTCTGATACTCCTATGATTACCCATATTCGGAGATAATACACCCACAAAAAATAACTACAAATCTTTAACTTACTAATTGTTTATTTTCAATTAGTTTGGCAAATAAGTACCTACACAATCGCCTGCCGAAGTCGGTTGCTTTGAACTAGTAATATCTGTTTTGCCAACCCTAGGTGTGGTGCTCTGATGACTTTACTCATAACTAATATAACAACATTTTATACAGTGGTAGAGCCAGCTCTACCGCTGCGATACCACGTCCTCACAGAAAACCGATAGTGAAGCAACGCTTACGTTGCATTTCCCCGAAATAAGTGAGGTTTCCGGAGGTCTACTTCCTCTTCTCCTTTTTCCTCCCCCCACATCCATCTCCCTTCTTTTCCATCTCCTCGTCCCCCCTCTCTTGTTTCCCTTCTCCGTATACCCGCAAAGGCAGCGCGCTTACTTTACGCGACATACGTAAAAAAAATAGCACAAAAGAGAACACTTAGCTGGTAGAGCTTTATAGGGTAATATAAGTAGTCCAATTGCCAAAAATGTTTTTATACCTGCATCTACGTTGGGTTTGATAGTAGCACTTTAAAAAGAAGTCTGTCAGTTAAAAGTTTCGTTTAGTTTTTCCTTTAACATAGCAGCAGTTAGTAATTTCCAACGAAGTGCAAACAACAAAAAGCTCAGCGAAAAACTCATGTAGCGAGCCTTTGTCTGCTTACTTCAATAGGTTTTTGCGCTCGAAGCCACGACCACATCAGTAGTTTATACCACACATGCAAATACATACATATACCTATGTATGTATAGACAACGACACGTTCTAATAAAAAGTAGGTGCTTTGGTAGAATATATTGTGATGTACCTACCCTGTTTACAATAACTATCGGTAATAAGTCAAGTCATTGTGTCTTTTGGACGAATGGTTGATGGAGTAGAAAAGGGCCAGATTATTTCTTGCCTTGTGTATCGTTAAAGGTGACTAGGGGATCGTATTGTTTTCACAGTCTTTCAGTGCTTTTATGACGGTAATATGATAGTCTCCAATTACGTTAGTGGGACTAAATTATTGTTGGTATAAAGAGTTTGTTTGACAGACCTTTACTTAGCCCTTGGGATCCAAAAAGGGCTATATATATATTTTGTTTTTTACTCCTTGTGCACCACCATTACCTAATACTTTACAGTATAGCCCATCAGGTTGTCTGGAAGAGATCTCAGATTGTGATAAGACAGCCATTTGTACTTACCTATTATTATGTTCGTTGTTTGATACCCAACGTGTAAAATCCTACCTATCTATCTATATATTTAGGCAGGATTGTATGTATGCATTGTATCTTCATGGCTCGCGGACTTGCTGTACTAATTGCCCTTCGTCCATTATCGCAACTAATTTGTTTATGAAAATCTATATAATATTATCGATGCGTTTTTAATAGTATTTCCAATTAATGCCATATCAAACACTTGCTTTATCAACGTTATCGATGTGAATCGACCTTAATTATATCGAAATATGAAAATATATGTAAATATTGGTGGGAGTTTTTTACGAGCTTATATTTATAGCTGTGGTTCTAATACGTTGTACGCAAGAAGTTTTCTTTTGTGTCATAAATAAGGAAATATTTATGAGTTTTATACCAGTGATGCTTATTTTGTTGTACAAATATTTAATTTACAATAATTTTATATATTTTCTTCTAGTTTGGACAAACAAAAGGCAATCCAATAATACAAGTGTCTTATACTATAGTTGATGCAGTTTTTTCATCGTGTTTTAGCACTGTTTATTTACCTACTGGCATGTCGCAGTGGGTTCTAGTAGAGGCTAGCAATTTTATTATTATTATTTTTTATTTACTTTGATGTACCTTTGTGTCATTTATGTATAAACTTATTTTAATTATAACTACTAAGTACATAAATACTTTTAAACGACCGTTACAAGCTCATGCAAGGGTCACTCGGTTCCAAAAATCATGACTGATGGTAAATTAAATATTTAGATTTTATGCAGTCAATATTATGCAACCGCCAATCACTGTGTTAAACTAAAGGTTATCCGTTAGTCACAATCCTGATTTAAAAACAAAACCTACCTAGTAATGGAATATTTCAGTCTATCAATCAGACAATCAGGGACAACAATCGGTAGTATGTCAAACTAGAACCGACGAAAACCACACAGTCTTCCATCGTCGCGTCTTGTGGCTGGGGTCAGCTTTGATATATGTACGTACGTATATTATACGTTTATATATTTTATTGTAAATTCTACACTAAACGCTCTTTCGGAAATGTTTGGATGTCTGAAAACAATAAATAGTTATACCATATCTGTTGGTCTACAAAAAGTAAGACTTCGACAGCCAATACCCTGTTTAAAAAACAGTTTGTGTTGGTCGATGTGGGAAGTTAACTCTAAAATAACTTGAAAAGTGTTAGCTACCTAAGCTAATGTTGAACTGCTGCCCTAAAATGAAGTACTAAAGTTTGTTGATAAACAAAAACACTGTCTATATTTCTGTCACTGTCTTCAAACTTTTGGTTTATTGTCCTAATTTATAATGCAAATTTTATTGACGTTATACTACCTTGGAGGACACAACTATACCGTGATATAATTTGATGTGCGTGCTATTTAACGAGTACTCGATAGTGACATCAACAACTTTATTTATTGTTCGTGCACGTCTATTTGTTGGTCGCAAACAACAAGGTTTTAACTGTAAACGTGCATTGCATTAAATCAACTTGTACCTGATTGAAAGAAAGCAGTTTAATCGCAACGTTGTGTGAGAAATTGTTTCACAATTTTAGGACCTTTTTACACGTCACAGCACAAAACTAAATAATAGCTTATATATTATTGTATATAATATATACGATGACTTATTTTTTTTTTTATACGTGTTAGGGTGCAAACGTTCAGACGGGTCACCTGATGCTAAGTGACTACCGCCGCCCATAGACGGCCAAAATTACGCTTGTAAAGTCCCTTCTTCTTCCAATCCTCGATTACGCAGATGCCAGCTATCCTGATCTCACCTAGGACCAATTTAATAAGGTTGAACGGCTTCAAAACTTTTGCATAAGGTTCATTTTTGGATTACGCAAATTTGACCATATTTCTGAATATCGGAATTACCCATTCGTCCTCGCCGGAATATCCATATCCTTTCTCTATTATACAATATACTCTTTAATCCCAACACTCCTCATTATTTAAAAGAACGCTTCAAATTCTTACACGATACGCATTCAATGTCTTTAAGATCGTTTGAGAACTTGACTTTAAAAATTCCGAAGCATTCTACGACTTTTATGGATAAGTCATTTACAGTGCAAGCTAGTAGTTTGTGGAATGCATTGCCACTGTCCATCAGACTAGCACAAACGCTTGCTAGTTTAAAAAAAATACTGAAGGAGCATTTCCTAAATTGCTGCCCGATAAGGACTTTGATGCCCGGAATCTTGTGTTTGCCTATCTCTCATTATTATATTTTATAAAATGTGTATACTTCTAATAATTTATGTATATATGTGTTTATTTATATGTTTGTATCTAACAATAGTCCTAATTACTTAAAACTCAGGAACTTCGATGTGCAAATTGCAACTTTACTCATCTCATTATTAATGTCCTGGATGGAACGCTAATCGCGATAATCCCGCCAATTTACAACTTTTATATTTTATTTTATTTATTTCACCTTTCTAACTTTAGCTCATAAGACTTATAGCAATGTGTACAAAACCGTTCTTTTATTATGTATTTTTGTTTTTTGTACAATAAAGGGTTATCTATCTATCTATCTAAACTTAACCACAATAACTATTCGTGCTCATCAAAAAGATATTAGTCTTGGTAGGAATCGAACTCTACCCTTTTTTAACATGGGGAAATCCTCAAGGACTATCCACCGCGGGTCATTGGCGGAACGGTGCGCTGGACTTGACCTTTTAAAATCGCCACGTTGCTCTTTTCTCGCAATTGCTGCCGAGGGCCGCGGGAACACGGTATTCTTCCGCGACAAGGAATCGAACCCTACCCTACCTCTGGTTTAGCAGTCAGGATCAATAAACCGCAGACCCGCCCATGTAAGAAACACTTTACCTATTAAATATTTTTTTCACAGGTGCGTGGAACTTGACTTCTGGAACGGTCGAACGGATGAACCCGTTATTGTCCATGGATACACTTTCGTCCCTGAAATAAGTGCTAAAGAAGTTCTGGAAGCGATTGCCGAAAGCGCCTTCAAAACATCCGATTTTCCTGTGATCCTCAGCTTCGAGAATCATTGCAATCCAAGACAACAGGCCAAAATAGCAAACTACTGTCGGGAGATTTTCGGAGACATGCTGCTGGATAAACCTTTGGATTCTCATCAATTGGAACCAGGTAAATTAACTTTCTATTAATGTCATCATCCTCCTAACCTAGTAGTCTTATCTTCATTTTCAGTCTAACTACGACCTTCGATATTTTTCTTCTTCCTTCGATATTATGATTACTTGGGCTTATGATATCGAAGTTTTGCAACAACTACTTTTTTCTTTTATTATGCGATAGGGGCAAAGGAGCAGGCGGGTCATCTGATGGTAAGTGATCTGATGCTAAGTGACCACCGCCCATGGACACCCGAGACTCAAAAGTCAAAAGTGCGTTATCGGACTTTTAGGTAGGAGTACGCTCTTTTCTTGAAGGTTTGAAGATCGTTTCGGTCCAGAAATACGGCAGGCAACAATTTGTACCACAGGCTGGTTGTGCGAGGCAAAAAGCTTCTGGAGAAGCGCACAGGGGACGGATGTTCTGTCTTACGGAACTTCTCGTACTCTTAACACCTTTCACATTCCTATTAAGAAGCAACCCGTCCCATTTCTTAAAAAAAAATCAACAACAACATAAACAGACATGTGTCATGCGAAATTATTCTATGAGAGTTGAGGTTGAGGTTAATAGGTAGTAAAAGGGCTCGTAGGGCTCGTACTTACCGGCAACATCCAGTTCGAGTAATAGGTATGCGAACCTGACTTGCGTGAGCTACAGCTTGTATGTACTTCCCAATCGATTTTTATAAGCAATATCTCTATCCTTATTTATCTTTCTTCTCTTTCCACCCTTCCTTCTCTTTTAAGATACTCCATATTTTCCTATGATGACGGCAATAGGCTTGCCTCCTATTACGTTACGTACGTACTACTACGTACGTAACGTACGTAAACAGGATGAAATGATAGTCGGCAAAATTTTGGCTTTAATAACGCCTCTGCTTATCCCTTTGGAGAGCTGAACTTTTTTTTTAAAATTTAAACGCTGTTGATACACACTTTATTAAAAAATAACATTATAAAATGTTTTACATACTCGTACGAGCAGGCCTCCGTTGGAAAGCCGATATATTTTGTTTTGATTAGCCAATATTTCTGTTTTTCATTTTATCTTCTCAAAATGAATAGGCCGACCTGGCCGGCTCGACCGGTGCGATACCACGGCCTCACAGAAAACCGGTTGTGAAGAAACGCTTGCTTTGCATTTCCCCGAAATTAGTGATAGTTTCCGGACTCCTCCCGACTCCTTTTCCCTCGCCCCTATCCCCCCTCCTATTTTCCATATCTTCCTACACCCTCTCTTCTTTCCCCTTCCCGCATCCTCTAATCCCTCATCACACTCAAAGGCGGGCAGCGCTCTTACGACTCTCGAGTTGTAGGTGTCTATGGACTATTGTCACTTACCATCGGGTGACCTGCCTTTTTTCCCCCCTGTAATATAAAAATAAATACTGTATACAAATTAATGCCGTCTGAATTCTTAGAAGTTTGAAGAAGTTTGAAGTTGAAACAAATAATTGAAATGTCTAAGTACACTGATGTAAATATAAACATACAAAACATAGTACCGGGAACTGGTTATATTGCTCGACTAAATAAACTATTAACGAATTAAAAGCTTAGTTTGTATAACAAACTCTTATTTACTCCAAGAACGATGTGTGTATAGATACGTTCGTAAGACAGGTCGTAGAGTTGCTGTGATTTTGCCGAACACCAAATACCAGTTACCAGAAGCTCTGGAAACATTTATTCTATACACTTTACACATACATTCTAAATAATATAATGAGTAGGTATAAAATAATATCAGAATTTTAATTTTGGATATTTTTTATTGAATGTCTATTCAGACAGTCATTCTAACAATTTATTTGTCAGATTTATCACGGAAACAAATAAATAAGTGCTGTGAATGTAGAAATAAACATTTTGTGAAATCTTCTTATGCACTGAGTCTAACTAAAAGCTAAAATATTAGTGTAGTGTAGTGCCTAGAATAAATTATTTAATGGTCCTTATTAAATTAAAAATTATTTTCAATTTTATTACTTTGAGTATTCATCTTTGACTGACAAGACTGACCAATGACATCACAAGTTGATGTTGCATACACTTCTACAGTTAGGAACGATTGAACATTTAACTTAATACAACTTTTTTACAGTAGGAACTAAAATGTGTCTGGTTCACCGAATACCGGATGAGTAATCAGACGTCTGTGGCATCTCTAATCGTAACGTAAACGAGTAACTCACGGGATTAAAGATTGTGTTAAACGGATAGGTTGTTTGTATTCCATGACCATTAATCTTTTATACGCTACAGCCGAATCTCCATCAAATTTTATTGAACTGTGATGAAATCCAGATGATTTTGATGTGATTTTATTAGAGGAAGTGTGGTGTTTATTTACATAGATTTCTTGTGATCCTGTTTTGTCGCGTTTGTTGATTATGCGGTAGTGAGATATATTAGTTTGTGATTTTCATTCTACCAATGGTATCAACTTCGGCATGGAGAAACGTATCAAATTGCATTTTAGCTCTCTTTTTTCTTTTTTTTTATATATTATAGGGGGACAGACGAACAGACGAGTCACCTGATGGTAAGTGACACCACCGTCCATGGACACTTGCAACTCAAGAGTCCCAAGTGCGCTGCCCGCCTTTGAGAGGGATGAGGGATGGGGGATGCAGGGAGCGGAAAGAGGAGAGGAGGGATGAGGAGATGGAAAAAAGGAGACAGGAGATGAGGAGAGAGAAAAGGGGGGAGGGGGAATTGGGCCTCCGGAAACCTCACTCAATTCGGGGAAATGCAACGCAACCGTTACTTCACAACCGGTTTTCTGTGAGGCCGTGGTATCGCACCGGTCGAGCCGGCCCATTCGTGCCTAAGCATGGCTCTACCACTGAAGAAGTCTTAAGTCACTGGATAAAAAAATATTGGAATAAGTGGTTGCAAGTGCTTGGTTTTATTCCCGGGTTGAGTATATGCTTGATATAACCGTGTTATACCATTTCAGTAATATTTCTCATAGTTAGATGTTAAAACGACGAATCCAATCAAATACCAACAGTCTGGTAGCTTTAAGTTAAATGTTTTAGTAAAACAGTTGATATAAGATTTTGTACCATGTCGTTTTGATCATTTTTAATCACGGTTGACGAAATTCCACGAGCTTACAATACATTAATTATAATATATTATGTATTTACATTTAATTAAAGTTCCAATTAAAAACATGCTTCGTAACATCCGCGGAGGACCGGGTTCTATGTGCACATTGTTAGAAGTCGTATGTCCAGCAATTTACTGCAGCAATAATAATTGATAGCTGATTGATGAGGCTTTATTTTTATTAAATGTTTTTTTATTCAAAGCTATTGAATTTCGTCATATGCCTATTTATATTGAAAATCTAAAATCTTATTCTATCATGTGATAAATAAAATCAGTCAAGTAATAGCAACGTATAGCGAACATTAACAATAAACTCCTCATATGGTTATATTCTTTATTATTATTCAGAATGATGTTCTTTGTAACCGTTATTTGAATGTTTGCGAATCCCCCGCTATTCAGGAATTAATCCTGATGCTGGTGTTTTAAGAAAAGAAAAGAAAAATTATAACAACTGCTTAGTGGCCAGGACCTTCGTTACGGTTGTGAGTGTGAATTAGACAATATTTTTTTACTACATCTACAACGGCTTCCAATTATATATACTCGATCAGTAATTCTCCTAGCCCTTTGTGTTATGTTCTGCGATCATTTATATATATAGTTCGATTGCCTGATACATTGAAGTTGAAACATCTGTGCTATTTACGTTGGAACAAAACCAAGTGTTGCGCTATGCCATGAAAACGCTAGGAGACAAATTGTTTTCGTTAAATCATTTTCTACATCAATGTTTCAAATATATTGCTTGTGTGTTTAACGAGTGTTTGAATTGGGAGTTCATCGTTTCATAGTGCTGTGTAAGAGGGTTATGGATAAACATTTTAGTTAAGTACTAAAAAACTAGGCTGTGTTACATTAATCTACTTTTACTTTTACATAAGCCATTTTTTGAGCCAAACAGTATTTTTGTGAAAATTAATGTTATAATCTATCTGCTCGTGTATTTAAGAATAAATTAAAGATTTCTTTACATAATTTTTCTTGCGGCGATAAACAGTGCTACAACACAGAAATTTGTTAAAAAAGACATATTTATTTCAATATACGGTTTTACTCAATTCTGTATTTCGGGTATGCTAATAAAAAAACACATGGAGTTTCAACGAACTAGGTAAGCGAACAGACAACGGCACTATAAGACTATACTGACGACTGTCTGATAGAAAATAGTCCACTTCCTGAGTCGCTTTTTACGACATCCTTGAGAAGGAACAGATTGGATCTATTCTACTTTATCGAGTGTTCTCGATAAAGTAGAATATCTGTGTATCTAGAAAAACAATACTTACGGTTTTATAATACATAAATATATTTAATGAGGCCGGTTTTTGCTCAAGAATCTGTACTAATATAATACAGTTTAAGAGTTTGTTTATTTGGCGCGCTAATACCTATTTGTAACTGCATCTTCTGCTACACGGATTTAAAAAAACAACACAACAACATGTGCATAATTTCACACTGTTTGGTTCAGCGGTTAAGACATGAAAGTGTAACAAACAAAAAAAAGTTAAACACATTAATCATACTAAGCCCATGACAATTTTAGGAAAGTTTGTGCTTTTTAATATATAAATCCTATTCTGAAATTGTCAACTTTAAAATTGATGGTGAGCTAATATTTTGTGAGAGAGAGTGCTGGCATTAAATAAAATATTGGTATTTAATATCAAGGAAGTGCGTGGCATATACAAAAAAGTAAACAACATTTTTAAAATTGACATAAAATTTATAATATCAATTACAAATGTGTACCTATACCAGAAAAAGTATTTTAATTAAATCTATCTTATTTCAAAAAATATTGATAATACATTTTCGTTTTAAACCAAATCAACTGTTTGATATTTACACAACGCTCCTAACCGTTGACCACACTTTTTAAAACACTAGTATAGACATATCGATCATGTCGACCAATAGAGATATCTCTATTATATCGTTTTGGTTATATACATATATATAACACTAGAGATTTTTTAACCTTTTAACTTTATTTGCTTGGACAAGCATTTCGTATTCACGAGATGTACATGAATGTGTCAATAACCATGTTTTACTTATATATATGGATTTTTTATGCTTTACAAGCTGTTTGTAAACAAAACATCGTAAAATCTTAGTAACGGTTGATGGTTTCAGACGAAATAGGCCGCCACAACGAAGTAAGTGCCTATAAAATGTAATCAAATTATACGTACCCACCTGTTAAACTTACAAGACACCATTAAACTGAACGTCCTATTTTTTTTTGTACAACAAAGGTGTCATAATACATACAGCCTACTTACACTATTATTTTTCAATACAAACTTTTAACTCATTCACATTACACAACTCGTTTGTATAGACACACCGCTTTCCGTTTTATTAATAAAGTTACATTAATAGAATATATCCTATCCTGAGACCCATTATGCACTGTCGACTAGTCGCTGCCGGCAACATATTAATAAAGCCCAAGAGTTTTTGTTTGTTAGTCTCAACAGGTTAATCTCTGGTAGAATTAGTCGGATGCGATAAATTCTTGTTTTTGTTTGATAGCGTGATATCGATTTTCCAACGCACTATAATATGAACAGCCAATGCTATCTTCAATTCTTTAAAATACAACTCCCGCAATATGCTTAATTTCTGTGTCGCGGGGGCTATACAAATATTACACCAAGACCCGAAACAACTAATTGTGGATCACACAAATTATTGTCCTGTGGGGGAATCGAACCCATTACCTCCGGTTCAGCAGTCAGGATCACTAACCACTAGACCAACAGGCCCGTTAATTTCTTATAAGAACATAGAATACAGAGAACACAAGATTATTTTTGTTTGTTTTACAAATGAGGCAATTATACATAGACTACACACACTAACATAATATTTGTACGTGTTTAATAAAAGTGTTTTATGTTTGAATTATCGTCTCTCTCTTGTACCTCGACTTATTGAAAACTTATTGGTAACCGACAAAAATATTAAATGTAAACTAAAACTATACTTCCTTAACTTATTGTGGATATTGTGTATTTTTTTTTATGAACTCTTTATTTCTAGAAAAGTGTAACTCTCGACAGCTCAAACATAAACCTATATGGTTTCTTCAGATGCCGCCATTTTGTATGAACCTAGTCAAGTTGTTAAATGATAAATAAAATAATAAACGAACATACAAATTACACTTTTAAATATAGAAGTAAAAAAAAAAACAAAATATATTAAAAACATAAAAATTGTGTCCACCTGGCATCGGGTACAGGGACCAAACTACCGGTGGTTAGGACTCCAGAGACAGGACCCCCTCACAATACTTGCCGTACCAAGAAGGACTACCTTTTGCATCAAGGCCTTCAAACAGCTACCTAACGTAAGCCTCTGAAGGTGTTGGTCGAGGATCTTAGCAATCAACGGTTGGGCTGATATGAATATCGGCACAATGATTGCTGAATCCGCATCCCATATACCGACAACCTCGTGAGCGAAATCCTAATATTTTAGTTGTTTTTCAGCCTTTATGAGATTGTAATCATGTGGAATGGTAATATCAACAATTATTGCTCCGCGCTCTAATCGGTCTATCACTACTATGTCAGGTTTATTGGCAACAATAGTTGTTCGTCATAACAACCTAATCTGTAATTGCACAGATAAAATCTTCAGCTTCTCCGAAGAGATCACCGAAACGTAGCCAAGACACAGATGATATTAGATCTACATCGGGCCCGTTTTAGGCCCGATAAAAACGTCCATGCAGCTCTTTGCTCTTTCATATCTTCTTACTATCTATAATATTAAGTACTGCAGGTTTGCGCCTTTACCTAGACCAAGCGGAGTAAGTCCGTTATCAACTGCCACCACATCGCAGTGTACCTCAACGTTAACAGAGAGAAAGTAATCTCAAGATTGCATACATTTAAGAAACCGCGAGATATACAATCTCATCACTGATGAACGTGGATGGTGAATTTGATACGCGGTTTGCAGTGTACGGACTCTTCTGTCCAGGGCATTCAATTCTGTCTGAGTCCATCTAAGTACGCCAAAGGAGTAGATTGGGACTGGTATGACCCAATCGTTATAGGCCGGCGCCTTATTACCGCCCGACAAAAGAGTTTAAAAACTTTCATATGCGGAAAGACTTCTTATGTGTGTGGAATTTAAAAGTTTTCCCTTCACATTTATATATTAATTTATAATCTACTCCTCTCCTCCTCCTCCATTTATAATCTACTCCAGATTGGGACTGGTATGACCCAATCGTTATAGGCCGGCGCCTTATTATCGCCCGACAAAAGAGTTTAAAAACTTTCATATGCGGAAAGACTTCTTATGTGTGTGGAATCTAAAAGTTTTCCCTTCACATTTATATATTAATTTATAATCTACTCCTCTCCTCCTCCTCCATTTATAATCTACTCCAGATTGGGACTGGTATGACCCAATCGTTATAGGCCGGCGCCTTATTATCGCCCGACAAAAGAGTTTAAAAACTTTCATATGCGGAAAGACTTCTTATGTGTGTGGAATTTAAAAGTTTTCCCTTCACATTTATATATTAATTTATAATCTACTCCTCTCCTCCTCCTCCATTTATAATCTACTCCAGATTGGGACTGGTATGACCCAATCGTTATAGGCCGGCGCCTTATTATCGCCCGACAAAAGAGTTTAAAAACTTTCATATGCGGAAAGACTTCTTATGTGTGTGGAATCTAAAAGTTTTCCCTTCACATTTATATATTAATTTATAATCTACTCCTCTCCTCCTCCTCCATTTATAATCTACTCCAGATTGGGACTGGTATGACCCAATCGTTATAGGCCGGCGCCTTATTATCGCCCGACAAAAGAGTTTAAAAACTTTCATATGCGGAAAGACTTCTTATGTGTGTGGAATCTAAAAGTTTTCCCTTCACATTTATATATTAATTTATAATCTACTCCTCTCCTCCTCCTCCATTTATAATCTACTCCAGATTGGGACTGGTATGACCCAATCGTTATAGGCCGGCGCCTTATTATCGCCCGACAAAAGAGTTTAAAAACTTTCATATGCGGAAAGACTTCTTATGTGTGTGGAATCTAAAAGTTTTCCCTTCACATTTATATATTAATTTATAATCTACTCCTCTCCTCCTCCTCCATTTATAATCTACTCCAGATTGGGACTGGTATGACCCAATCGTTATAGGCCGGCGCCTTATTATCGCCCGACAAAAGAGTTTAAAAACTTTCATATGCGGAAAGACTTCTTATGTGTGTGGAATTTAAAAGTTTTCCCTTCACATTTATATATTAATTTATAATCTACTCCTCTCCTCCTCCTCCATTTATAATCTACTCCAGATTGGGACTGGTATGACCCAATCGTTATAGGCCGGCGCCTTATTATCGCCCGACAAAAGAGTTTAAAAACTTTCATATGCGGAAAGACTTCTTATGTGTGTGGAATCTAAAAGTTTTCCCTTCACATTTATATATTAATTTATAATCTACTCCTCTCCTCCTCCTCCATTTATAATCTACTCCAGATTGGGACTGGTATGACCCAATCGTTATAGGCCGGCGCCTTATTATCGCCCGACAAAAGAGTTTAAAAACTTTCATATGCGGAAAGACTTCTTATGTGTGTGGAATCTAAAAGTTTTCCCTTCACATTTATATATTAATTTATAATCTACTCCTCTCCTCCTCCTCCATTTATAATCTACTCCAGATTGGGACTGGTATGACCCAATCGTTATAGGCCGGCGCCTTATTATCGCCCGACAAAAGAGTTTAAAAACTTTCATATGCGGAAAGACTTCTTATGTGTGTGGAATTTAAAAGTTTTCCCTTCACATTTATATATTAATTTATAATCTACTCCTCTCCTCCTCCTCCATTTATAATCTACTCCAGATTGGGACTGGTATGACCCAATCGTTATAGGCCGGCGCCTTATTATCGCCCGACAAAAGAGTTTAAAAACTTTCATATGCGGAAAGACTTCTTATGTGTGTGGAATCTAAAAGTTTTCCCTTCACATTTATATATTAATTTATAATCTACTCCTCTCCTCCTCCTCCATTTATAATCTACTCCAGATTGGGACTGGTATGACCCAATCGTTATAGGCCGGCGCCTTATTATCGCCCGACAAAAGAGTTTAAAAACTTTCATATGCGGAAAGACTTCTTATGTGTGTGGAATCTAAAAGTTTTCCCTTCACATTTATATATTAATTTATAATCTACTCCTCTCCTCCTCCTCCATTTATAATCTACTCCAGATTGGGACTGGTATGACCCAATCGTTATAGGCCGGCGCCTTATTACCGACCGACAAAAGAGTTTAAAAACTTTCATATGCGGAAAGACTTCTTATGTGTGTGGAATCTAAAAGTTTTGCTTTCACATTTATATACACAAAACTCCATATTGAGACTTTTGCTAAAGGTTTCAGTTACCTCTAGTGATTTTATTAATTGGAAATTGTTGCAGGCAAATAGTTTTAAATCATCCATGAAACGGAGGGGGAAATTTCCTGACCTATATTATTATTATTATATTTTATATTGTCGGGTCTTATTGTAATGGTTCTCTTTACAAATATATAAACCATTTTTAAACATGAAAAACAAGTTTATTTAAAAATAGTTTAGTTTATATATTGGTAAGTTTTATTCTTCAATTAGTATGCTTGTAACACATTATTGTAAACGGGGATCATCTTACAAGTAAGTCTCTTCGAACAAATTTTAAGCAATTAAATTAAATGCATTTTTTTTGTTGACCAGGAGGGGAGCTGCCGCCGCCATCGCTACTCCGTAATAAAATAATCATCAAGAATAAAAAGAAACATCATCATCACCATAAAAAGGAAGATTCCATAGCTTCGGAGGAAAGTGATCCGCGACCTGAACCTCAGCCTCAGGGCAACGGAGATGTGTCTACAGCCACGGTTTGTACATGCTTTGTTGTGTTTAAAGAGACATACATACATTAATTTAAGCCTGTATCCTAGAAAGGATATTCGGAGTGGTATTATTGTATAATTTGCACTATAATACACTTCCGTCATCCAGCATCCACAATTTGCTAACCGTAATTTGGTCCCGGTCACGTATTTTTATAATAACTAGTCTGATTTTTCTACATCCAATAATTCTATATCTGTGGTAAACATACCTTTGTTTACGTTTATAAAGTAATAGATAAAACAAAAATAAATTAAAAACAAAACATTATTATTATTACTACTACAACATTATTATTGTATATTAACTAAAAACAAATTAATTCAATTATAAGTATTAGTTACAAATGAAAAATTGATGAGTATTATAAACTAACAATTGAAGTCCTGTAGATTTTTTTTATTCTCTTATCTGTAGAGTGCTTAGTTTAAAGTTATTGCTAGCAATATAAAATGTTGCGGTTGGTCATTGTGGTCAGATAAGTGCTTTTCTTTTAATACAATTAATCAGTTGTGGTTTTGTTTGCGGTTAGATCAAAACATTTTGGAGGTGGTTATTATCACTATAACACAACACCAGTGGTATTGGTTTATAGGATACATATGTAATACCATATAAAAATATACCTAAAATTGTTTTGTGTTTCGTAAAAACTTCCAAAATAAGTACATATATACAAAAGGACTAACGAGAAGAGAGAAGAGTTGCGAATATTGAATGTTGTTCTAAATGTTTCTATCGTTGAATTTGTACTATTTGAAAAGAAAAAAAATAGTAACATGATTAATTTAAAAGTAATTTGAGTAAGTAATTTTGTTATAGTGATAGTAATTGTTCGAAGGGCTCGGACTTCCCGGTATAGCCAGTTTGATTTCCTACCAGGTTTGCTTCCTGGACGTATTGGAGCTATTGCTTACATTCCCAAATCCATCCGTTTAACCAATATCCTTTACCTTTCACTGCCTTCGTTTGTTACCTACCTATTTCGCATAACAATACACTACCAATTTTTCAGTTTTTAACTCTTTCAGTCTTTCTCTCTTGGTTCTTGGTTGGCGATAAATAGGCCTTCTTTATTGAAGCCAAATTATAGTAAATAAATGCGAGCTTTTAATCACCCCAGCCTTTTTCCTCGGGGATACAGGCCAGAGTGTTCTTTTTCTTTTCTTTTTTCTTCTATAAAATAAAAACACTCAGGTCTGTATGTCAGGACTTTTATGTTACACACGTACGTGGGTCACACTGAAAGTTTTTAGAATGGGTCCCTAAGAAAAGCACCCTATGAAAAATGTATTTATATTCGAATTAGGAACTCTTTGGGAATCTGTAGATGTGTAATGAATTAATATGTTATTTGTTTTAACAAATTGGCGACAATTTTACAATTGAAATGTATTTGACTGGAGAAAATTTTCATGCAATGATTTATTACGGCTTTCGCTGCGTTCTTACTCAACAATAATTGTAATTTTACTCATAATAATTACGATAGACATCGATTGACCTTTCATTACAAAGCCCCAAAACGTAACGATGAAACCTGTTAATAACTGAATGTAGTATTTAGTTTATGACTGAGGTTTGTTGTACTTGTTACATATGTAAATAAATCTTTATATATATAATTCTTCTGTGAGTGTGTATGTCACTGAACTACGACTGGACGGATTTTGATGAAATTTTTTGTGTGTGTTCAAGGGGATCTGGGAATGGTTTAGATTCACAAATCAGCCCGGCAGATGGCGCTGCAGTCGGTATCTAGGTTATTTATCTATATTGATCCTAATCGCTTGAAATATCATGCAGGACAACGTCTGTCGGGTCCGCTAGTACTATGTATATTATGTTCATCTCGCTATACTCAAGAAGGAGGACTCCTATTAATGACTTATGAAATTTATTATTTTTGTGCGTTGTTTATTTTAAATACAGTTAGATTTGGATACTTAGATATAATTGTTATTGAGGGACACTGTTACGATTAACATGTACATGGTCGGCTTGATGGTAAGCTGTTATCGGTGTTTTTCAACTAAGTATTCAGATACAATGACAGTTGTTAATTATGCTACTGCTAATATTTGTTTAGTTACTATATGTATATATTACATATATATTTGACGGGCCTGTTGGTCAAGTGGTTGGTGACCCTGACTGCTGAACAGGTCGTGGGTTCGATTCCCGCACGGGCCAAAAAAGTGTGTGATCCACAAATATTTGTCCCGAGTCGGGGTGTTCGTTGTGTACGTTGATTGAACGTTTGTAGCGCCCCCCGGGACACAGGTTCCTAATGCGAGAGTTGTCTAAAAAACTTGGCTTACAAGAATTTGGTCCCACGTAATACGTGGCAAGCCTACTGCCGTCAATCGGCCATTTTATGACTGTAAGCATACTGTCTGATACATAACAGTCCGATCCCTGACAACCTTTTACGACACCCCCGGGAAGAAATAGTGTAGCTTTATTCTGCTCCGCCGAGAATCACACTGCAAATGAATATATTTATATACATGTATTTAATATCAAGAAAATAAATATACGTTAATTGTGCGGGTCTTTAGTAGATAAGAATAAAGAATAAATAAAAAATTCCCATTGTCTTGTTCCGGATAAGGTCAGATCTCGTGTAACGCGCGCGCCTCTCTGATGTGAAGGGAGGGTCTGGCCCCCAAAGTCCACGGCGTGGTCACCAATCAGGTGGCCAATGTCTGCAGGGGTTCCCGAAGGCTTCCTTCGTAATGTATCCCGGGTTCCCTGCAATAGACCCAGTTGAGACGGAACACCGAACGGTTTTAGTTGGTTCGAGTCCGACATACCACCTCACTCTCAGCTCCGGTGAGGTGATGTCCCGTGGGGGTTCCCACACGACAACAAAAAGTAGCTCTCGGTGTATATTTTATAAGTGTGTACGTTTTTTAACTCCCTACGTAACAATCTCTTGCGTTTTAAGAAGAGTACAAATACAAATAGTACAAATAATAACACTTGCCTGCAGCTGATCCGACAAGGTTCATCTGAGTCTTCAGACTCAGACAGCTCGTCGGGTGAGGAAGAGGCGGGTGGTGTGGACAGTGCGGTGGGGGAAGACGCGCGGGAAACACACGCCGGCGCCGAGATCTCCGCGCTCGTCAACTATGTGCAACCAGTGCACTTCAGCTCCTTCGAGAACTCCGAGAGTTTGTACAACCACTAATTACACTTTGATTCTATTTTTAAACTCTTTAATCCCTTTGTCACACCAATCAATCAATCAAACCCACTGCAGTCCACTACTGGACATACGTCTCTCAAAATCGCGCCATAGCACCCGGCTGTCCGCATGCAATCGATTTCAGCCACCTTTGTCAGGTCGTCGGTTAATCTGGCCGGGGACGTACCTTACATAATATTTGTCCTTTGTCACATGTAGATATAATTATATATAAAAAAATACTATGTTCCGTAATGAGCATGCACGTAAAACATTATAATAAATAATGTTATTTGGTCAAGAGTGTTGCACGATGAAGCTTAAAACCTATTTTTATGAATACGAGGTACAACATAAAGATGTTACAGTAAATTCAGAAAATAATACACCTGACCATTTATATAATTATTTTGAAATTGACTCTTGATTACATTTTTACGCAATTGATAATCAACGATTAAGCTAATATTACGTAACTAATATTTATGTAACATCATTGTGTTTGCGTTGTGTTTCACACAATAAGTATGGGTAACCTACCAGGGGCCCAACACACCCTCTGCTTTTTCTTCATTTGCGACTCTTGAGTTATGGTAAGTACCATAACTCCTCGTTTGCCCCTTTTTAACATAATAAACAGTTTTGGTACGAAAAGGTACATAGATTATGTATATACTAACAATTATTTAACGATTATTATTCAGAAAAGAACCGCTTCTACGAGATGTCTTCGTTCGATGAGAAGCAGGCGACTACACTATTGAAAGAACGACCGATCGAATTCGTCAACTATAACAAACATCAGCTATCTCGAGTGTATCCCGCTGGCACTAGATTTGACTCGTCAAACTTCATGCCGCAGGTAAATATATTAATGAGTGAGCGGCGGAATGAAATTGTTAATGAATGAATGAATGAATGACTGTTTTTTATCTAAATAGATATACTTTAGAGCACTTACAGTTTAGTAACACTAAACCCTACTTAAAAGCTACGTTCGTTATATAAACAAATACATATATTGGAATGTTACCACAACATAATTACATACATATATCGCTAGATTATTATCAAATAATTGAGATGGTCGTTATAAAGTTATTAGGTACTATCAATTAATTTCTCAAGTATGATCTGGTTTATTTCTCTGATGGTTTAAGAAAATGACCCAATTCCTATTTGTAGTTTTCCAAATAACCTACACGTTGGACTCGTAAGTACATACATGCTGTGTACCTAAAAATGTTTACCACGCCATTTATAAGTACAGTTCATGATACCATGATACCTATATTAGATGTTTATGATCAAAATATGATCACAAAAGTAGGACTAAAGTTAATCCTTGAAATCTCCATTTAGTCGTGTGAGCGTTGCTAAGCTTACAAAGTCCACTTTCACGCACATTCACAAAAAAATATCACATTGATAATAAGGGTTTGGGTTCGTAGCAAAGTAGTTAGTGCAGTCTGAAAAATGCGCCCAATCGGACCCATATCGGACTTGTCTGTCATTAAATGCGTCGTAAAATTAATTATTGACGAAATATATGTATATTATACACCTCAAATTTCTGACTTGACTTTCTGAATGACTGATATTTGAATGTCATCTATTTCAATGAAATCTATACTGTTTTATGTTATTAACTGTATCTCGAATTAATTTAAATGAACAGGTATTCTGGAACGCGGGTTGTCAACTAGTGGCGCTCAACTACCAAACGTTGGACTTAGCGATGCAGCTAAACTTGGGCACGTACGAATACAATCGACGGTGTGGTTATTTACTGAAACCTGAGTTCATGAGGCGAAAGGTAGGATAAATAATATTTAAACAATTTTTTTCAGAGGACTGGCTGACGAACTATATCTTAGGCTATTATTCCAGTTCCCGTAGGCTTCCTTGTTAGGGTATCCCGGGTCCCCTGCGATATAGCCACTGTGACGGAACACCACGTGGTTTTAGTCGGTTCGAGTCCGATATACCATCTCACCCTCAGCTCCGGTGAGGTGATGACCCGTGGGGGTATCCACACGAAAAAAAAAGACATTCCGGAAAATTTACGAAATTATAATTTAATCGTTATTAAAAAACATGTTGTTAATTCTGAGTATCGAACTAAGCATAGCTTTCAAAAGGAGTGTCCAAAACTATATCAGTTACAAAAATATTGTTGAGTTAAAGATTGTATAAAAAAATTGTTGTTTACTGTGCCTCACACTAGGCCAGCCAGCTACGATTATAATAGTCTTTGTACATATATTAAGATCCTATTTAATGTCAATATCAAGAAAGCATTGAGGTAGCTACAAGCTCAGAAAGCATTGTCAAACAAAGTCGAGAGTTATTAATGCGCATTAATACCGGTACAAATTTAACCCATTCATGTTTTGAAAACATTGATATTTCGATGGTTTCTGAGTAATTGCTAATTACTAGAACGTAATTAAGTTTGGACGTCGCCTGCGCATTACATAAACAACTATAATTATATTTATTTTGAGCTAGTAATTACGGTAGATTGAAACTTCACTTTTATAGCATAGACTACAATTCCTGTTATAATTTACTTCAAATTCCAGTTGGCGTTTAAGACCACAAAGTGTCTTTATGTATTAATACAGTAAGGTAATTTTGTGACACCTGGTATACCGCCTTTCGTATCCAGTCTATTCCAGCTACCTTCCTGAGGCCGTCAGTCGATCTGGCCAGGAGGCGTCCTGTATTCCTTTTACCCATTCCCAAACTCCACTCTAGAACGCAACATATATTTTGACTACACGGATGGCGTAGCGGTTTAAGTGGTCACCTCGCCACTACGCTGCCGCGCCGAGTGTTGTTTGTTCGATCCCCGCACGGGACAATACTTTGTGTAATCGTCAAATTGTTGTTCCGAGTCTGGGTGTTCTTTGTGTCCGTTGCTTGAATGTTTGTAAAGTCCTCCGCGACACAGAGTTAATCCTAGTGCGGGAGTTGTCTTTAAAAAAAAACAGTCAAGTGCGAGTCGAACTCGCGCACCGAGGGTTCCGTATAAACCTGTAGGTATATAAGTAAAAGTAATGGTATTTTTATTGCTAAATGAAATCCATAATTTCAATTTAATACCTCTACGCGTTCATGAGGAAAAGGGTAGAAATTTTAAAATTATTAAAAGTTTTTTATCATATGATGTAACTAAAATTTATGCTTTACACATTTTTTTCTATATCTGTGTTATAAGACGTTGCTTCGTACCAAATTCACGGGTAGCAGGTAGGTAGGTAGGTTTTAATTCCCTTACGAGTGTCGAAAATTTGCAGCATAAACGGCTGTATCTTTTGATTGCGTTGACTTAGAAGTTTAATTTTTCGAAAGGTCCAAGGGACAGTAGACCTGAGTAATAATGACCTGAGTGATATAAATTTCAGCTTGATACCTCCACGCGTTCCTGAGAAAATGATTCTTGACAGACAGACGGACAACAAAGTGATCTTATAAGGGTTCCGTTTTTTCCTTTTGAGGTACCGAACCCTAAAAAGAAAATAACTATATAGAAAGCTGAAATTTTGTACGTACAAGAAGTGCAGAATGATTTTTAAGCAACATTAAATTTAAATAAATTTAAAGATTACCAAAAGTAAATATGTATAAGGTTATAAATTTAAAAATTATGTAAAAGACTACAAATTGTACACAGGCCAAGAAACTTCCTGAATATTTTTTTTTTTATGATGTAGGGGGACAGACGAACAAACAGGTCACCTGTTGGTAAGTGACAATCGCCATTGACACCTACAACTCAAGAGTCGTAAGTGCGCTGTCCACTTTTTAGGGCGATGAGGACGTTGCTTTACAACCGGTTTTCTGTGAGGCCGTGGTATCGCACAAGTTGAGTCGGCCCAGTCGTGCCAAGCATGGCTGTACTACTGTTTGTTGACCTATACCTAGTACGGAATGTATACAATGACAGTTCAACTTATACTTACTAACTAGGCCTTTCTAGTAAAGCTGGATTTACGTTATTGAAAAGGTAATTCAAATTTAATAAGCTATAGTGTAATATTGACCACCACTCGATCTCTAATTTAGATAATGACCCTAATACCTCTCTTTCAGGATCGTCGCCTTGATCCATTCGCTGAGAGCACAGTCGACGGTATTATCGCCGGTACACTTTCCATAACGGTACTCTCTGGTCAGCTGCTGACCGACAAGAGATGTGGTACTTACGTCGAAGTGGACATGTTTGGTCTTCCGGCTGACACTGTGCGTAAGAGGTTCAGGACAAGAGTCGCACCGAACAATGGCATCAACCCTGTGTATGGAGAGGAACCTTTCAAGTTTAAAAAGGTACGTTACTTATAAACCATCCAAATACTGGTTCCTAAAATATCATAAAGACTATGTTTTTTATACATTTATATTTGAAAACTGAATTATTGTGTTAAACGGGCAAATTATAAAAAAATATGCACCAGGTTAGTTTTTCTTTAGGGAATCACTTGATGGTTTAGCATTTTTATGTGATATCTTACTACACCCAGGGACGCCCTTGTGATATTTCGTGATTTTGGCCAAACCCCATTCCCACCTTTCGAACCTCACGTGATTAATGGACGGCCCCTTATAGAGATTTAGATTTCAAAGGTTAGTTATGAGTAAGGTCAAATCGTTCAGGTCATGTAACGCTACGGCGATTACGAACGTTATAATAGTTTTTAAATATTTGTAGAATCTCGAACAAAACACAATTCTCATAGAAAAATAATAAGAGGACTGATATCGTTAATAAAATAAGTAGCTGTAAGTTTAGTCTATACAATGGTGTGCCACAATTCTAAATTTGAATTAAAATTTACGAATTTTCATCCAATAAATGACTGTGGAGATGGTTTTCAATGTGTATTCCCCGTCTGAATTTCTGCATACAATCACATTTTTTGGAGAAAATATGGTTTTGTTTTAATAGTGATTGTTAACTAAGTAGTTCACTAAGCTCTGTGACATTATAACATAGAGATTTTTTCCTAAAAAATATGGATACCTCACCCACGGAAACCTCCCAAGTCGTGGTGTTGCTTGATTCAGAGTATAGTCTGTTGTGGCTGCTCGATTGCATCTTAGCCTCTCTGCTGTCTATAGAGTGTATCAAGCGCTATCGGGAAATTGATATGTTTACTCGCCGTCCAGCATCTGCTAGATATCTAGTCACGTCTGAGCAAGATGACCGGTATATTACGTCAGTTTCTCTAAAAAATCGTCAATTTAACTCTATTCCGTGAGGTACGAGGATTAACTTTAGTGATTCTACTATTAGAAGAACATTAGCGGATCGTGGCCTGAAACCTCATAAGCCAGCTAATGGTCCAAAATTGACGGCAAACCACCAAAGAGCGGGCCTTAACTTTGCACGTGAGCTCTTAAAGTGCTCAGAACTTTAACGGAGCAACGTTCTCTTTTTCTGATGAGAGTGAGATCATGCTGTATGGTTACGCAGGATATAAAAGTTGTATCGAAGAGAGGGAGAACGTTTTGCAAATGCTGCATTGAAGAAATCGTCAGTTACGTTGGCGTTTGCATAGACGATTTGGGGAGGCATAAGCCCCGATGGAAAAATTGAACTTGCTTTTGTATCTGGACCTCGCTTACCGTCATTAAATGGGTCACGTTACATCGAAGAGTGTCTGGAGCCGCATGTGGTGTCCTACGCACATTTAATTGGCGAAGAGTTCATTTTTATGTAGGACAATGCCAGGGCTCATACCGTAGACATTGTAAATGAATATCTGAGCTAACTCGGCATTACGGTAATGGAGTAAAAAGCCCGGATATGAATCCCATAGAACACCTATGGGATGAGTTGAAGAGACGAGTCAGAGTGAGAGATCCTGCTACGGAGACGCTTGACTAGCTCAAAACAGCTATACAAGAAGAGTGGGATTACATCCCACAACAACAAGATTGTGACTCTCACCCGTTCCATTAGGAAACGCATGGAAGCAGTCATTAGGGCCCTGGGAGGAAATACGAGATACTGAATAAACTTTTGTTAAACGTGTTTTGTTTTACGTGAATGTTTCTAACATTTTACAAACTCTTCTTAATGGGTTAAACATACCTCTTGAATAAAACACGATAGCGGAATAAATTTAATTTTAATTTAAAAAAATAATATTCGTTGAACGATACTTTATAATACATACGATGACTGTCATGCCTTTTACGCCCCCTTTCCCAACTCTTATCATGGCAGTACAAAAAAAGAAAAATGGTCCAACAGCGGCATCCTCCTCTCCCACCAACCCGCTTTTTGAGGTGGAGTTCACTAACATACGTGGACTCCATGCAAACCTCAGCGCCGTACACCAGCACCTTGAGACGGCTTGGCCGGCCATGCTTTTTCTTACGGAGACACAAATACTCCGCCCTGCCGACACGCCATATCTCTACTATCCCGGCTACGTTCTAGAGGAGTGCTTCCTCGCGAGGGCTGGGGTATGTCTTTTCGTCAGGGCGGATGTTTATTGTCGCCGTCTGCACTGCCTAGAAGACGCATCCTTCTCCATCCTTTGGCTTCACGTGGATCTTGGCTCTATGAGCCGGATCTACTATTGCCTTTATCGGTCCCATTCCGGAGACTCCGAGACAACTCGACTCTTTGACTACATGAGTCACGCAACGGATAAAGCGCAGGAACAGTTCCCGACCGCCGAACTGGTGTTTTTGGGAGACTTTAATGCCCACCATGACGTCTGGCTGGGATCTTCCAGAACGGACCACGCTGGTCGAACTGCCCACGCATTCGCTCTCACGCATGACCTTACCCAACTGGTACTCCAGCCCACCAGGATACCAGACATATCGGGTCAAGCGCCCTCTTTGCTAGACCTGCTGACGAGTCACCCAGCGCAGTACAGTGTAACGGTTCACGCCCCTCTGGGATCCTCCGACCACTGCCTGGTGTCCACCTCGGTGCCTCTTGTTGCCCCACCACGGCCTGTGGTAACAAGGCGACGGTTATGGCACTACTCGTCAGCAGACTGGGATGGAATGCGGGATTATTTTGCATCCATCCCGTGGGCTCAAGGCTGCTTTAAAGACAGGGATCTGTCGCAAAGTGCGTCTGCCGTGGCTGACGAAATCACTGTCGGTATGGAGTACTATATCCCCTACAGTGAAGTCGCCAGCACAAAGACCCGTCCCTGGTTCAATCGCGAGTGCACACGTGCTGTCGCTCAAAAGCAGTCAGCCTACCGCGCATGGATCAGGGCCCGCGCTCATTGTGACCCAGACGTTGATAGCCTAAAAGTAGCGTTTAACAAAGCCACTAAGGAATGCAAGAGGGCTTACATCAGAGCTGATGCCCAGCGCATTGCACGGTTTGGTCAAGAACTCGTCGCATACCCTACGGGTAGCCGTAAGTTTTGGCGATTGGCCAAAGCCGTGCAGTCCAACTACTGGCAGCCTTCGCTGCCACCGCTGAAGTACCCTGACGGATCACTGGCCCACGAGCCGCAAGAGAAAGTGAAACTACTTGCTGACCTCTTTGCGGCTCCTCCCGAATCGACGACCGTGGCGCTCACCCGCCCACCATTGCATCTTGCGACTCCGCAATGCGGGATATTCGCATCCGGCAGATGGATGTCCGTGCGGAGCTTCGGTCACTCGATGTTCGGAAAGCCAGTGGACCCGACGGTATTCCGGCGGTGGTTCTTAAAAACTGTGCACCAGAGTTGTCTCCTGTACTGACGCGCTTGTATCGCCTGTCCTATTCCTCGGGAATTGTTCCGGAGGCCTGGAGAGAGGCTAACGTCCAACCCATTCCCAAAAAAGGCGACCGCTCCTATCCAGCTAATTACCGTCCTATAGCCGTCACCTCCATACTCTGTAAGGTGCTCGAGCGGATAATCAACACCCAATTAATCCGCCATCTAGAGGATCACTCCTTGTTAAATGATCGGCAATATGGTTTTAGGCCGAACCGATCCACGGGTGATCTTCTAGCGTACGTCACACACCTTTGGGGTGAGGCTATGGATAGGCATGGGGAGTCCTTGGCCATCAGCCTCGACATTGCCAAGGCCTTCGATAGGGTCTGGCATCGCTCGCTTCTCTCCAAACTTCCTGCATTTGGTCTGCCATCTAAGCTATGCAACTGGGTTGCTGCCTTCCTCCACAAGCGCCGCATTAGGGTTCTCTGTGACGGCGCGGCCTCTGACTTCCAGGAGGTTAGCGCTAGTGTACCTCAGGGCTCCGTCCTATCGCCCACGCTGTTCCTTCTGCATATCAATGATATGTTGGCTCTTGGCAACATACATTGTTATGCAGACGACAGCACAGTACACGGGCGATACTTTGGACATCCTGCTGCCAAGCTAGCAGACATTGAGGGAAAACGACAGGAGCTTGTCGCTGAGCTCGACCGGGTCTTGAGCCGCATCTCTCAATGGGGTTGTGAGAATCTGGTCGAGTTCGGCGCCAAGAAAACACAGGCGTGCGCGTTTTCAAACAAAAAGTCTCCATTCCTTCCCCTTCCCACTCTTCAGAACACTCAACTGCCACTACAGGATAGGCTCAGTATACTGGGTATGGACATCTGTCGGGATCTCAATCCGCGTGATTACATCGAGAGCGTCACTAAGGCGGCCTCGCGGAAGCTCGGTGTATTGAACAAGGTGAGACGGTTCTTCTCGCCCGAGCATCTGTGTCTTTTATATAAGACCCAGGTTCGCTCCTGCGTGGAGTACTGCTCTCATCTTTGGGATAGCTATGCGCAGTATCTGCTTGACGCTCTCGATCGGTTGCAGCGACGCGCAGTCCGTATTATAGACTGTCCTGAGGTCACCCAGTCTCTTGAGCCCCTGCAGTTGCGAAGAGATGTCGCCTCTATGGCAGTTCTCTATCGCCTACATCACGGGGAGTGTTCTGACGAGCTCTTCCAATTGGTCCCACCTTCTCCCTTCCTCTACAGGACTACACGTGCTGGCCTGAGGAGTCACCGTTTGCGAGTCGAAGATATGCGATCCCGAACGAAACGGTTTGGCTCTTCTTTCCTGTGCCGATCAGTGAAAGCCTGGAATTCCCTACCAGCGCACGTGTTTCCTTCCCAATTTGATCCCGGGTCTTTTAAGCGGGGCGTGAAGAAGCATCTCACCAGGCCGCCATAGTGTGGGTCACCATGCTGCATTGACTAGACATGCAATGAGGATGGTGACCACCACTCTTGGACTCGAAGAAGTGTTTTGATTATTTGATGATATGTGTACATAAATTCATATTACTGACTATAGTTTGAGATTAGCCTTTGGCTCTAAGGAGGGAGGGAAACTTGTTTTAACTACCCAGGGGACCTGGAGGACGTGCATATGAGATATTTAAACTTAATATTGATTTATTAAGGATAAATAAAGTGCAAGTAATGTACAAGAGAGAAGTGGAAGAGCTGCTCCCCTTATCTTGGTTCTCTCACTTCTTATCGAACTTAGCTATCCAAGTGTGGATTGAATAAAATTATGTATTATATATGAAGTTATTTGATACTATGGGATTCTCTAGATCTAAAACTAACTTACAAAGTTTTTTATACAAGTCTAGACATTAATGGTCGGTATAAGCCACTTACGTTCATTTATCAATATACAAAGATGTTCAATTTAGATCAACAAATTTTGTGTGAATGTGAATTTCAAACAGATTCAACCACATGATTATTATTGGCAGGTGTCTATTCTAGTGGGTGTAGGTTTTAACTAATAATTAAAGATTAAAATGAAAATAAATGATTTTTACTTTTTCTAAAAGAATCATAGCAGTTTATTTCGGACACTAATATTTTGTTTCGATTTCATACATATGTATATCATAAGAATTACTAAAGTTTTCATAAAATGAAGCCTGAGTAACGAGGTTTCAAAGAAACAAATAAATCATGATTAAATTGGTAATAACCATTCACACGCCAACAATTCCTTTGATCACGCCATATGGTGCTTGTCACTTTTTGATGTGTTTACAAGTCATTTGTCTGCAATGCTCTGGCGCCGGCACAATGGAATTTTGCGAGTTTCGTTTTAGATGTGTATAGAGTGAGTGAGTGAAAGCTTACACTTTTCAATCATAATTAAGTCCCATTTATATAACAGAGGCCACGCCGCCTTTCGGTCACTAGGCACTAGAAGGAAAAGGACATCCCTCCTAGGGTATACCCGGGTCCCATGCAATAGACCCACTTGTGACGGAACACCGTGTGGTTTTAGTCGGTTCGAGTCCGACATACCACTTCACCGTCCGTCCGTCGTGGGGGTTTCCATAAGAAAAAGAAGAAAAAGAAGTAAAAAAATAAGGAAGAAGGAAAAGGACACTAGTTTTTTTTTATAATGTAGTGTGACAGACGAACAGGACGGGTCATCTGATGGTAAGCGACAATATCGGTCCGTGGACACCTGCAACTCAAGAGTCGTAAGTGCGCTGTCCGGCTTTGATAATGATGCCGGTTGGTTGATTCGGGGAGGGAAAAAATAGGAGACGTAAGTTGGGCCTCCAGAAACCTTACTAATTTCTGTGAGGCCGTAGCATTTCGCACCGGTTGAGTCCACCCATACGTGTCTAATAAGTAGCAAGGCTCTACTACTGTCCAGAAAATACAGAGATAGGTAGAAGTAACTTAGTAATGTGTGTCGTTTAAATTAGCATTTTAATGTTATTTTATTTTCAAGGTAGTGCTACCAGAATTAGCTATGATTCGCATAGCTGCTCACGAAGAAAGCGGCCGATTACTGGGTCATCGCGTCTTGCCCGTGGTAGGGCTATGTCCAGGTTATCATCATGTCAACTTGCGTACCGAGTTGGGTCTACCTCTTGCCGCTAGTCTATTACTCTTTGTCGATGTCAAGGTAAGAAACTGAACTGTACTTACCACAGTCAGAAATAAGGTACCCATTTCTATAACACTTAATAATACCTCATGTTTACTCTCATGTTGCCTTGATGTGGTGGTGGTATTCTTTTACAATTAGGTTTCATTTTAGACAATAATTCCTTCAAGTCAAGTCAATGATTCCAGCCTGCAGTAATGACAAGAAATTCATCATTCGTGCGAAGAGTTCGCCTATGTACTGGATATTCAGGAAGAAACGGTTCACGATTCCGGTTGTGGTCTATTCATGGATCCAGATGATTTTAATTACAACCGGATTCATTATACTTTCATGAAAAAAAAAAACAAACTTGAATGAAATAACGCTCTCTACATAGGACACGAGGCTGCCTACTTCCTAGGCTATGAATATCAAGTAATGTCACCAGTTAGCTAACAATAATTAATCCGGTTCTTAACTCTTTTACTCTTGTATGAATGTTATTAGAAAAGGCCATGTGACGTAGACTAATTGTTGTATATTGTCTGTGTTTAATCTGCCTGTAATGAATATGGCTTGTCGCTGGGTGTATTTGTATTATTAAAGTGGGACACTAATAAGATTTCCTACTTACCTTCAACGGTCTGCTTTAATACCTGAATGATTTATTTATTAAATGTTTGATTGGTAAGGTATAGAATGTCTCAAACGACTTTAGTTGGATTACCCTGTTTAGGAGGTAAAATAATTCGGAATACTTTTTTTATGTTGATAGCCTGGGCTGCAAATGAGTAACAGAACAGAAAATGCACATGTCTAAATCCTGATCACTGGTAATAAAAAAAAGACAAGTAAAATAAAGTAGACCTTTAACTAAATTTCCTTATTCATATTTTTATTTGATCTTCCCCCTCAATACCAAACTTCACTGCTGTAGTCTGTTATCAATGGATGGTTAAACGGCTGAACAGATTTTTATTAAATTTGGTATGTATATACTTGGGATGTGAAACCTGGGAAGGTCGTAATATCCTTTCAAAGCCGCGAAAAAAACCTTGTTATGTCATATATATATAATCATTTTTTTCTCTGTTCTAGGATTATGTTCCGGATCGGCTTTCGGAACTAGCAGAAGCCTTAGCGAACCCCATTAAGTACCAGAGCGAGCTGGACAAGCGTGAACACCAGCTGGCTGTGCTCACAGAAGATACAGACGTGCCGACGACTGAAGCCAAAAAAGCTGGCACTGAAGTCGAACGGACTGACCGACCAATTGCACATTCTGTAAGTATAGAAACATTATATTGATTACACAGTAAAATGACATCTTAAATACAACTAACCTGGTGGTCTAGTGGTTAGTGATCCTGACCTCGACCTTCGACCTCAGAGGTCGTGGGTTCGATTCCCGCGCGGGATAAACATTTGTATGATCCACAAATAATTGTACCGAGTCAATATTTTTTTCTGTCCGTTGTTCGTATATATTCTTTGCCAATGAATATCTTTCTTATTTTTATGACAAAAATAACATAACTATGACTAATTCTTAATCGGGTTTATGTAAGCCCAGAGCAGGGATACTAGTTTACTAGTCTTTTATGCTGAATTATGCCATTATAAATACTACAATAACTATGGATACACATTATAACTAGATATGGCTTAAGACTACCCATAAAAAATAATTAACATAACAGTGGAAGAGAGAAAAAACTAGAACTGACTCTGAGATCATGATCATGGGTATATTAGATACTTTTATATATTTATCATTAATTTCAGATAAAATTTGATAAAGAAGAAGGTCCAGAAGGCAGCAGTCCCCGTCGTGACGCCGTGAACGAGAGTGTAAAGCTTATAGAGCAAGAGATACAAACGCTACCGCCGCAGCCGCAAGAGAAGAACTCACACGGTATGACGTCACCACTCTCTATACTCAAGTCTTTAGTTCCGTGGAGTAAGTAAGTCTTCTTCTCTCTTTACATCATTATTTTGGAGTGTTTAACCTGCTGCAACTAACTGTGAGTGTATTGCCTAGAGCTGTGTTTGTGACCTCGCATATAATTACTCCTATTCTTAAATGTTTTGTTTATTTTATGTTTGTTTTGTGTTTGATTACGAATAATGATATTTAAATCCTGAATATTAACGTGGGAGAGCCATGCTTCAGCACGTATGGGCCGGGAGGATTACCACGGCCTCACAGAAAACCGGCTGTTAAACTATGCTTGCATTGTGTGACCTAGTGAGTGAGGTTACCGGAGGCCCAACCCCCTTTCCCTTCCCCTCTTTCCCTTCCCCCCTTTCCCCTCCTTCTTTACCCTTCCCGTTCTCCATTTCCCCTATCCAAAAAAAAAACGGATTGAGTTGCAGATGTTCATAGGCAAAGCAAGTCACTTCCCGACAGGTGACCCGTCTGTTCGTCTGTCCCCCTTTACCATAAAAAAAAGAATTAAAATCTGTAACTATTGCTTAAAATCTGTAAAATTCAAAGAATACGAAGGAATGCCAACTGTCCCGGTCTTGAGCAATCCGAAACCATTCTTTATCAGACACATTCTTTAAGTTGTCGGTCCATCGTGCCGCAGAGGTACCTACAATTGTGTAGGGCGCCCTGCGGCATGATTTGATTGAATTGAATTGATTTGAAGTTTGCCTAATCGCAAACAAACAAGAGCATCTTAAGCTCAAGTGCAGCATCAAGAGAAGTTGGTGGTTAAAATTAGTTGTTTGCAGTATCAAAGTTGATCGTGAGTGGTGCGTGCGTAATGTTTCTGGAATGTGGTTATCTTGTGAAAAGTGTCTAATGTGTTTGCTTCTGTTTTAATTACTAAAATATGTAAAATTCAATGATTAAATGTATGTAATAATGTTTGTTGTTAGTGTCCCTGTTTCAACATACGTATTTTAAAATTTAGTATTTGAAAATTGTGTTGTGTTGTATGATATGAATAAACCGTTTCCATCACAGGAGGAAAAACGGACAAGGAGCTTTAAGTAAATCAAAGGAGTAACCGATTTTTTTAGTCTGTGATATAAAACGCGCTACGCTTTTTTTAGATAGACAGACAGATATTGTTTTCTTTTGACGCTAAATTAAATACAAGGGTTCATTCTCCTTTTTCCGCCTGCAATAGAAACTATAGTCAGCTAACAATGCTAAGTACGAGCGGACACAGCTGACATTGAATAGGTTTCAAAACTATATGTAGTCTTCAGTTCCATCAATTTCGACTTAGTAGTTGCAAAAATTTTAAACGTGGGACTTAACCCAATCATTTCTTTATTCTTTCATAACGTAATAAAACGCCTACAACCTTCGTCTTCCACATTTCAAGCAAATCATTTGATTACTATAAAGAGATTAATAAAATGTTAGGCTCGTATTGGTCGGTTTAATCGATGTAAAACCACTGCTTCACAGAAAACCGGTTGTTGAATAGTGCTTGCTTTGTGTTTCACCGAGTGAGTGAAGTTAGCCCAACTTACCCTCTCATCTTTACCTTCCCTTTTTTCTCACCTGTTCAAAGCCGAGAAGCGAAGGCTTCTGAATGTTGAGTTCACGTGACCCTCATCTTTTGTCCCGCTTTACCATAAAAATTGATAGATAAAATTATGGATAAATAATGCGTTAAGTTGATTGGATGCAGTTCACATTTTTTTTCTATTTTATGATATCGCAAGTATAATTACATGCTTGTAATCATGGTGATATCATGTGCAAAATATATGTTACAGAAGCAGAAAGCAAACCCAACGGTACATCGGATGAATCTTTAGAAGAGACGCTAGAAAGCTTGCTCTCGTCGAAACTTGTTCGCGACAAACAAATGAAGTTGTCGCGCGAACTTGACACGCTGCGGCGCAAGTTCGACAAGGAAAAGAAGCCAACGTCGAAGTTCTACGTCAGCAAAAACCTGGTGAAGAGACTGTCTGCTAAACAAATGTAAGTGTTATTTTATTAATTTTTTATTTTTCATAACATATATGTATATCTTTGATATAGTTATAATATGCTCTATCCAGCAATAAACAGCCTGTCATTAATATTATGATTTTAAGTTATATGGTAGTTTGTTTTATTATTATCATTATTAAAAGTATACCATTATACCATATACTGTGAATCATGAACAAAAACGTCGCGTAAATTTCGGGGAAATCGAAGACGAACCGTGAGCATGCCATTTGACACTTTAATTTTTATTTTTACCACTGGATTGTAGTCCTTATGCTGTTTGTAATATTATTGAATTTGCTTTGTATATTTATGTATATGTTGATTTTGTGTATTTTAAATAAAAAAAAACCTACATTTATCTATTACTAAAAGGTGTTTTCATACTTTAGGAGTAGAATAGCTACGTAGCTTTAGAAAAAAAGGTATTATCTGATGAAAAAATAAATACAATTTTATATTTACGGTAGCATGCTATGATTTTTTTAAATATTTTATTTCCGTCTCTCTGTCTGAATGCGAATGGTTTATGTAATTCTCAGGGTCTACTATGCCACCCTAAAATATCACAATACATTTCTCTATCATAAACCCACGCCTTTTTAGAAGTGTATGTGCTTAGTCAATAGGCTAGGCATAGACACTTACTTCTAACCTTACATACCTTACGAGCTTACTCCTACTCCAGTTTCGGGTACTTCTGACCTGCCCTATCTTCAGAGCAATCACAAATCGAGGTCAAGGTCGACCTCCTACCGGTCCTGATATATTTGTTTTGCCATTCGTCCTTTACTCATTCTCTTCACGTGCACCGCGTTACTTTTTTATTCTCAATTTTCGCCACGCGTCCTGTTTCAGTCCAAACGAATTGTTAAAAATCTATGAAACCCGACGCTTTCTGCATTCGATTGAAATCTTTGTCGTCTTATGTTTTCACTTGAATCGTTCTAATAGTGGGAAGAACATTTCGAAACCCATTAAGATGTTTCACCTTTAGGGCGTGACAAAGAAACATCATATACACAACCATAAATTTACTCGAAAACCATAACCAACATAACATAAGGACTATATATATTTTGTCAGCAGTGATGCTACACCAAGCACTGAAGACGGGACGGCAACAGAAGGTTTTAACACAGCGTTAACGGCTGAGCGTGACCTGCGACTGCGCTATCATCACCAGATATACGCCGCTTTGGAGAAACACGTCCGCAATGAACAACAACATCAAATGAAATTATTAGCGGTAAGTACAATGTTAGGCAGCAAGTTCAAACTTACCTGGCAACAGCCATTTTGAGTCACAGGTATGGCACCCGGACATACTCGCGTTATTGCTTGCATTCCCTAAGCCCTCCGCGTAGTAACGTCCGTGATCTTCCATTGGCTCCTCTGGCTCAACAGTCAGGGTACTACCAAGAGGCTAGCCTTTTTAAATATATTACCAATTTTTGATCTCTTAAATCCTAAAATGAATGGTTGGTGGCATTATAGAAAAAGTGACGTGCCTGTTGGTCTAGCGGTTAGTGATTCTGACTGCTGAACCAGAGGTTTTGAGTTCAATTCCCACACGGGACAATTTTTTTTGTTTGTGCTTTGTAAACGTTGATTGAATGTTTGTGAATCCCCTCGCGACTCAGCAATTATTCCTAATGCTGGATTTGTCTTTATTGAAAAAAATAAAAAATATATAAATGTAATGCCTACATATTTGTATACATTATTCGACACGAAATGTGGCCAAATTAGTCTTTATGCTTGTAAGATGCACAAAAAAAAACACGTTCATATTTTTTTTAGGATTCTCTTGAAGTAGAAAAGAAAGAAATTCTAAATAGGCTGGCAAACTCAAGAAAGGAAGACGTCAAAGCCTTAGCGAAGAAGACGAATAGAGACAAGGATGAGATTAATAGAAGGAAAAGGGAGATACATTCACAGGTATGAATTACATTAGATTCATCTTCACTTATCGTGCTTTTCAAATTTTTTATAATAATTTATTAGCATTTCAATGATTTATTTAAACTATAAGCAACTTTCGTATGTTACTAATCAGTTCGTCTCAATAAACTGATGCCTAAAATTATAGATCCGCCTTTAAGTCGAGACATCTTGTTTGAACCTTTGTACTGTTAAGAATAGCCCTTTGTTTTTGTAAATACATGAATGTATATGTAGCGGCACGAAACTCTAGCGCTGAACGTTATTGCACAGAAGTCAAAAATTGCGTATTGCGTATTGGGGGGCTAAAGGGGCGAAAGGTGCGCGTGCGTAGCGCCGGTTGGCTAGCTAGCCCCGTTTCGACGCTCCGCAGACTTCTGACTGTACAGTCGCGTTCTAAAGTGTATTGTTACGATTAAATAATGAGCTACCCATTAAAGGACTCGGAAAGCTAAACAGATCCTAGAAGAAGACATAAACTGCAAAGGCTCAGAACGAAGTCTTCGACGAATAAGTAAGAGGTTTCGATGATAAAACACTGAAAACAATCGAAAAGTGTTGATTAAGACTTCTCAGATTCGTTTGCAACGTATTGAATATTAAAAAAAAAAAGAAATATCGCAAAGAGGGACGCCCTATTATCTATAAGGATGAAAAGAAGTCCAAAAGCCTGCACCGACGGTAGTACAAAGGGCCTAAAAAGACCCCTTTCACAAGGACAGCGAATTGTTATTGTTCTCGCGGTGTCTGAGTCTGGGTTTGTAACGATTGCGTTACTGACGTTTAAAGTGCGTACCAAATCAGGCTACTACCACAATAATATGAATTTAGAAAACTACGAAAAATGGCTCAGAACTCAATTGATGCCCAAAAACTTAACTCCGTCGTGGTAGTCGACAACGCATCCTACCACAATAAACAGTGGGATATCGCACCAAGCTCAAATTCAAAGAAAGCTGACATGCAGGCTTGGCTCACCAAAAAAGGCATATATTACTACGAAACGCTACTGGAACCTCAGTTATACAATTTGATCAAGTCAAACAAGGAAAGATTCAAAACATTTTTGATTGACCGAATATTAGCTGAAAAAGGTCATGAAGCGCAAGATCACCACCATACCGCCCGGATCTCAATCCATGGCATTGTCTAATATAAAACAATATATAGCCAGTAAAAATGTGAAATAGAATGTTACTAAAATGTATAGACCTAATTCAAGAAAAAGTTTTACTAATGGCTGCGTGGGATTGGCAAAAGTTATGCAAAAAGGTTCAGGATATAGTAGAATATGCTTTGAATATGCATAGAGTGACCATGTTGTGGTTATGGTAACAGAAGAGTTAATTATTCGCCTTGATGTAGATAGCTCAGAGGATGACCTTGGAGATTCTGATGACGATGACGTTGCTAGTGACGATGACCGAAGCAGCCCTGAGCCCGGGCCTACAAAGAGCAAAATGCCCTAGAGTGACAGTGACACACGATGACTTAATGGAAGGCGTGACGCATTATCTGATTCAGACTAAGGATGAGCAGCATAGACAAATGTGTTTATTAAATCAAACTACTTTCACGGATTTTATCGCGGTTTATTATTGACTCTTATTTTCAATAATTTTACTATTTATATTTTAATCCGACGTTTCGGTTGCTTTACAGCAGCCATGGTCACGGGGAGACTATTTATTTAATAATGTTCTGAAAACTATTTGGTTATATTTATTGTAGTTCTAATATAATTGTATTATGTTTGCGACCTACCCATGCGCAGCTATCCCCTCCACATTTCCCTCGGCGCTACACTTACGTGCCGCTACTTATAATACATTGATATATTCGCACTGAGCGGACTATTCGACTGATTAACGTGTTAGTTGAAAAGAATAGGTCTTCGGTTACTTGTATAAAACATTGGTAATTGACATAACATGTTATTTTGTGTTTTTTATATAATTTTATTTCATATAAGTACATTTTTTTTTGAATTACGGAATTTCCTTGCAATGTCAGTTCATGTTTCACTGATCATTTAAAAACTTAACTGGTGATCTCTGGTTATTGTTAATACCTATTTATTTTAGTTTCGAATAATATTTTAGTCCGTGGAACGCGGCGTGGCGGAATGTTGTCGCGTGGAACAGAAGTACGCGGCTCAGCGGGAACAGTTGGCGCGGACTCACGAACGACTGCTGCAGCTGTTGATGAAGCATCGCGATCAGGTAATATACATGGACTATATCAGTGACGTCACTCTAGTTACACACCTCTGAAGTTACACTGGGAGAGCCATGTGACGCAGAAATGGGCAACTCGACCGGAGTATTATAGTAGCCTCAAAGAAAACAGGATGTAAAGCAATGCTTGCGTTATTAATAAGATCAAGTTTTCTTTCCCCTCAATGATGGGTTGCGCATTTGCTACTCTTGAGTTGTAGGTATCTATGGGGGCGGTGGTAGTCACTTACCAGCAGATAGCCGGGTCATTGAATAGATCACTTCATTATGTGGCATATCATTTCATGAAATGGTCTCTGACATCAATGTATTATATGGTTCGACCACATTATTCAATAATATAAATAACAGTGTTTAACTATATTAACAGCTTATAACGACCAGTTCTAGATATTACGATCAAAAATGGTCACTTTTGATTGATCATTTCATGATACTTCATATATGAATATATAACTATTTTATAATGTTCGCTGCACCATTAAGTGATGGATTCAATGATCTGGCCACGACATATATTTATATTCTAATTTTACATGTTCAGGCTGTTTACGATTTCGTATAGTTCCTTAAATGATCATGATCCTTTACTATATATGTAAATGATTATGTATTTTTTTTTTGTTATGGTACGGTATGGTATTTGGTTTTAATTCAGACTAAAAGGACTGACGAAATAAAATCAGCATCATGTATACTGGATATCCAATTAAAAAAAAAACAACCTTTTTTCATTTACTTAATATAAAAATAGTAATAAATGTTGAAAGTTTTCTGAAAAATAATTCTTATAAAAAAAACTTATTTGATTCTTAATTACGGCAGGATTAAGTGGAGCATTCTTAAATGTCCAACATTTGTAGTGTAAGTAGTTTTAGTGCAAAGTGGAAAACAAGAATACATGTACAGTGCTGGTTAAGAAATAATGCACATCAACCTCTAGAAAGAGACATACGCTAATTTCGGCTTAATCACAAACATGTGTTACGTTTTTTCAGTCGTTCGACAAATCCGGTCTGTTAGTATTTCGTGCGAAAGGGACAACGCTCTACAAAACCGAAAGTAGCCGATTGTCTCTTTCTAGAGGTCGATGTGCATTATTTCTTGCCCATTACTGTAATGACATATGTATATACGTACAGGGTGTAAAAAACAACGTATCGAACACTTAAAAGTGTGTTCAGATTATTCTTCGGTCTTGAAAATCGGTGATTTGTTAGCAAAAGAAATAAACTTTGTTTATGTTCAGATGATGAATGTAACGAGTAGATACATTATTTGCTTGTAAAATGTCACGATCGTACCATTTCATGCAATGTGACCAACGACATACCTGTTATTGCATAGCAACAGCACCTGTATATAGTATGGTGCTGCAGGTATACAGCGTGTCCCTGGCAATTGAACACTTATTTTAACTACTACTGTAATTTCCAGGTATTATCACCTCCGCTTCTCATAAATGCAATGGAATGTACAAACATGAATGTACAAAATGTTTCACCTTTGTTTTGCACTTTTGTAAGTGGGAAGTGACTTTTCTATCGTAATTACTCAACCGAAAAAATATATTTGGCAGTGATACGATATGCCGTTACGTACACCCTGTAAATATATATCATTTCGTTATCAATTGAATCGTACATATTACCATTAATTTAGTTACAATAAGATATTAAAGAGATATTTTAGATTTTCTAGGGAGAATGTGGTTGTGAGGGCACAAAATGTTTGTGTCAATACTTCATACAATCTTTTTTTTTTTTATATTCACAATATTTTAGTTTTAAGTATCATACATCATATCGTTATTTCTTATAGTTTCAACACTCATCATGATTAAAATACTATAAGATTCACATTCATAAATTTCGAACATCTTTATCTAGAAATATAAATACATTTCTTTAACATAATTTATAATGGTAATGGTACATATGCATGTCGAAATCATATATTTATACATATGTATGTATATTCAAAATTTAACCTTGTCGACGGCAGAATTGAATTAGTATCGCCGCAGCATCTCTTGTTTCGCGTACTGGTATACGCCTATTTCGCTTTTTAAGAATTTTATATGATTTTAATTGAAGAAGAATACTTATAATTTTATCGAAAAACATAAAATTAATTCTAAATATTATGAGCAGTGATAATATAAGAAATAATGTTATGATAGAAAAAGTAATTTCTCAAATATGATTGTCTGTGAAAATGACAATAGAGGAATTAGTATGAAATACTTCTGCGTGTTATGTCAGAAGTACTGAGCATGCAACAAAACCGTGTCTGTTGTCGACAGGAGTTGTTGGAGTTGGAACGTATGTGCGGAGGGGCGCCGGAGGGCTAGAGGGGCGCGGGGTGTACCGCTTGGTGCGGCAACTCCTTCACTGCACTGTGCTGTGCTGTATATACTGCACTGCACTAGTGTACTTACTGTACGTAAGCGTTACTGCTGCGGCGCTGTAGCCGTGTCTCGCCTCGGACGTAGTCTCTCGTCGAGCGTTCATTTTGTTTAGGAATCTGTGATATTATCGCCTAAGGAGCACATCGCCGAGTCTCGACAGTATTCTCTTCGTTCGCAATCTCATAGTTTTAGTGTACTAGTTTCCCCGGCCCCGTCAGTCGACCGTGTAAATATTTCTCTTTAAGATTTACCCCTATTGTACCTTTATCGTAAGAAGTGTATCCTGGGAACCTTTGTATTGCTGCATTTAGTAGACGATAGCTATTCGATGATTAACTAACGCTTCGGAATTCCTAGTCTTTGCGCATTCGCTGTCGACGGGTGGTGAGCGACGCACTGTATATGAGCCTTATCTGTGTAGAGTTAAAAAACCTTTAGACGTGACCTAAATGTGTGCTTACCGCTCCGTCGTCTGCGCCGCAACCCTGTCTAATCTATACATATCTAATGCACAAGATGCTGTTTTTTCAGTGGGTAAATTCGTACCTAAACGTCTCGTACAATTTCACTAATAGATCTTCCTTTATTATACATGTTTGTAGATTTAGATAATTTTAATTCCAGATATTGTAACATATGATAAATAAAATTGATTCCAATATTTTCTGGTTAGTGAATGCGTTTCGAGCAGTTAGATGTGAAAGTTATTGTTTTATTTAAAAAAAAAAACATATATAGAACATTTATTATTGATTTGTGCATGCACTCGTTACAATTTAGGTACGGACTGTATATTTATTTGTCACAAATACTGACAGACTAACTTGGTTTTATATAGTCGGTATAGTATTTATGCATTTATATGTAATCATGTACACGGAGCATAAAATAAATAGGAGGTGTCAACCCTATAAAATGTATGCATGTCACTTTTACGGAGTGGAAGTCTACCATTTCTAGCATTAGTGGGGCTGATAGGGTTGCTGCACAAAGTAAACCCAACGCACAATGCATTGCAACTTCTCTTTATTTATGCACCGTGTTTTTGTGTAACGGCTTGTTTGGCATTGCTTTAATATTACTAACAGTTGTGTCAGTAAACGGTAGGTTGTAGATTAACATTCCATTTTATCGCTTAGTCATTAAACGCAGAAATGTTTAGATGTTAGCTATAATGAGCTATTGCACAGATATCCGATCTAGTGGTATTCCAAATATTTATATTTAGCCAGTCAAAGACAAGCTTCACACATGTAGACAATACGACATTAGGTTATTTGCATATAGAGTAATAGTAGTTTACAAACCTTTTAGAAATGCTTCAGTAAAACCAAATATAATTGAAATAATACTTAGACAAAGCAATAGATTATGTACTTATTTTAATCCTATTTAAAATAATATTTTCGACTCCATAGTGAAAAACAGTTGTTTTAAACAACAACAAAATTTAAGGTCTACCTAAAATCCTACTGAATTATTAATAATTAAAAGAAATTTGTAGTTTGGTTAATATGCTATTTTTGTCTTCACAAAGTTTAAGGAGACGGAGAAGTGGAGTGAAGTAATCAAAAAAATATTTATGATTTCCTTGTCCAATAAAAAAATAGATCTAAGAAGAGTTCCAGCTTTTGCTTTTTTTTTTCAATTAATTTTATTTTTTTCGGTTGGTGGTCTATACTAGTTCAAAGAAGAGGCTATTTTAATTCAACACTAGAATGGGTACATACGGGTTTTTAAAAAGTAGACTTTATATGGCTATGATGCTTTCTTGGGCCGGAGTACTTATTAATATCATTAGTACGGAGTAGTGTTTTGTGCTGATATTGATCACATTATGATGAACTTTTTTGGGTATGTAAAACTATTGAAGAAATATATATGTATATATATATATTGTGTTAGACTCTACACGTCTACCTACATACATCATTTCTCAAATTTATTTATTTTAGATAGTTTGTATCTTGAACATTTTAACACTCTCTATCATCATCTGTAAAAATAAAAAATCCAGTAGGCTATTAAGGACTTTTAAATTTGCCACTTATAAAATGTAATTTTTCTAATATGGCCATTTTCGTATAAATGTCTGAGCGCAAAAATTTCTTAACTATCGCACATTAGAAATAGGCTCAAATCCCTCAATTGATTCTAGCAATAACTTATTATAAATATAATTTAAACTATGTCCGTCTCCACTTAAACGAAAATTGCAATAATATTTACAATGCTTTCTGCTCTATTTTTGGTAGTTTTAAGGCTACATAATTGGATACACGTGTCTTTTTCTGATTAAACGTGTCTTCAGATCATTGCTCTGTTTTCTGTGTATCTTTGTATTTAATATATTTAGTTATAATTCACGTAAAGTATTGTTTTAGATAACGAAAGTGTCCAAATATTTGCGTAAAGTAAATTAAACTGTGCAATATAAACTTATGACATGGCTGTCCATAACACATACTGACTTATGGACTCTCCGTACCGATTAGATAATACAGTAGTTGCCAAATATGTAGTTGAACATATAATTAATGATACAATGTGTGTGAGTTTAGATTTTCTGTTTCTGGATATGAACTAGTTTCTAAGTCTTGTCCTGTACTTGCCTTGTCATCCATTTTAGATTTTTGTAATTAAGTGCATCGTGCCTTAATGAAGCATTGGAGGGTTAAACAACATAACCGCTTTTGTGTCACTGCAGGCACAATAAGTTCTGTTTTTTATTTATTTCAGTCTTAAATGGAATGTTTGGTGTGTGGCATGGTGCACTAGATATATTTCAATCACTGCGTTACAGTGACCGTAAGATTTTAATAAATATTGTTAACGTATTTTAAATTATTTTTTTTCCTGTACAAAATCCTAGTTAATGTGAAAGTGCCATGAAAATATTGATTTTTTGGTCCCACGTATTTATTAACTTTTAAATCTACTTTTAAATACATATATTGTTGTTAAAATTTAGTCTAAACATCATTGGGATTATTTGAAACATAGACAACATTCATAACCTTTTAAGATCTGCTTTAGGAATAAATGGACCTGAAAGCATTTTTGAGAGCCCTCAATCCTTATTCTTAGATTTAAAAGCAATATTGTACTTGTACATGTTTCAAATGATCCCTAATTTAAAAATGAAGGTAAAAAATGGAAACAGGGAACCTCTGACTAATTCTTGACTATACTTATCAATCTGTCTATGGTATAAAGTGTTGTAATACACAATTTAGTATAAATTATTGTAGAAGAATGTGACGTTATTATCAATGTCTAGTTACATTTAATATAGACACTTATCAGAATCTTGCGATGAAGAATGTATGAAATAGGCACTCGTAGGCCCTGATAGTGTTGATGATGACTCGATAGAGTATTGTTTAGACACAACTTGATGAGCTTAAACTACGTAGCATTATGTCGCTCTGTATGAACTAAATGAATCCGTACATGATAAGTCACTGTGTGTTTATCACTTGTTGTAGCTACTCAGATAGCAATTTAGTGAGTTTTCTGTTGAGATAGCATTCGTAGACTAAACAAATAAAAAAACCTTAAAACTAAGAACCCCCCCCCCCCCACAGTATATAAAAATTTATACATACATTGACGAAGAAAACATGTAAATCTAAATGATTGCTATGATAATGAAAAAAACACCACTCAACTATTATTCACTATAATCGATTATGAATTATAAAAAAAACTTTTTTTCTTATAAAAAAAATAATTATTTTGATAAATCTGATAGAAAAAGTCCAATCAGAACTTTAGATTTAATCATTTGAGGTCTAGTACTCATCACAGTTTAAGATTGTTCAGTAAGGCAAACCAGTCTGATCACCAAAAACTGACTGATTCCTTGCACGTAACAACTAGCCCTTCCTGGACATGGTGCGGGACAGTATAATCCCTAATCTAGTTTTTCCGTAGACATCACAAGGTCAACTTAAAAAACATCTTTCTCTATCACTTGTGTATATTTTATTTAGCCTTGCGGTTTTGGAATCAATGAAGAATCAATTTTTATTTTACGGCCTGTTCGTTGGTCTCGTTCGACGTCTATATATGTACGTTATTTTACGTACGTTAGACATAAGAGCCAAAACTACATTCGCGCATTTTTAGACTACCTTTATTTTGTTGTCAGACTAAAAAGTAACGGGAAGTGATTGTATATTCTCACGAGTGTGTTGCTCTCTCACCAAAAGCTACTTACTTTTATACCGCACCGAATAATATGGTAAAGCCATGCTTAGGCACGAATGGGCCGGCTCGACCGCTGCAATACCACGGCCTCACAGAAAACCGGTTGTGAAGTAACGCTTACGTTGCATTTCCCCGAAATGAGTGAGGTTTTCGGAGGCCCAACTTCCCCTCCCCTCTTCTCCTCTCTTATTTCCCAGCTCCTCATCCACCTCTCTTCTTTCCCCTCCCCGCATCCCCCTAACTCTCATCATCCTTAAAGGCGGGCAGCGCACTTACTTACGACTCTTGAGTTGCAAGTTTCCCTTACTATCAAGTGACCTGTCTGTTCGTCTGTCCTCCTATAGCATTAAAAAAAAAACTTAAAAATAAATTGCTTCTCATACCCTCGAGCCACAAGGTCTCTCGTGTCTGTTCAAAACTTATTATTGGTACGTAATTTTAAATAATATTTTGTAGGATGGTACTAGAGGAAATTGTATTTAACTACTCGATTATTACTTCCGACGTCCACTATAAATGTGTATTCCGAGTCCCGTTTTGGCGTTGTTATTCCCGTTCGGTAAAAACACGATTAACTAGACAGTAGGTAGAATAATATCAGTGTAATTGTGTAGGATACGGATATTTAAACAAACACGACTTGTTCTTGCCTTGCGTAATTTATATTGTGTCTAGATAAGATGTAGGTGATGTACGATCTCAACCACAGCAGTTTAAGCTCTCGTATCGTTAGTTTGTTCACAAATGGCCTAAACTTTCCGTCAACTTTGAATTTCTAAAGATTGTCTATCAATCGTTTGATCTATTTTTCTATTCATCTTGTTAAAAACTTCGTGCTGTCAAACTAACTAAACTTGGGTTCGGTGACTTGCCCCAAAATTGCCCCAATATTTTTATATAAAGTATTCATTGGCTATTTAAATACTTAAATATATTTCTATCATATCCCGCTTTAAATATTTATTTCTGTAATGTTTCGCTGTGGTTTCCGTGTTTGGCTACATTATAAAATTAATTCATATTCAAAATTCGTGTGATTCTGCCAACTAGATGTTAAGAGTTAATTCGTAGTATATAAGTATCCGGCTGCAGCTTCGATTGAGTAATGTTTGAATATAAAGGTGACTCTTCTAGAATATTCTGGAGTTCTACGTTACTCTAATATAGTTAATAAGTGGAACTTGTATACTTGTTATATTTTATATTGAATATTATTTTTAAAGAGTTATCTAATTATGTATTTTAATACTTATATATACATACATATAAATATAAGTACTATCCTGTTACTACTATTAAATTGTGTATATTACTTACAGTTTCATATAATGTTCTGGTTATGCAATGCTCTGGAACGCAGGGTATAGAGTGAGCGAGACACCATTATTTAATATTCACCGTAAACAGGGCGAATTGCAAGTCACGATGCTTGTGTGCCGTTTGTTAGATTTATTGTAGATAGCTGTCTCGCTCACGTGGCTTAGAGTGCGTTCTTCAACTGGCTCATTTTTGAGCCCGGTCGCTTCTGTTAAATAAACATATGTTAAAAGGCGAAAGATCACTTGTTAGTCTTTGCGTACATATATTATAGTTGCGGTAATTTGCTCATATATTTTACTGAATCTACTCTCATTACTCCTTCATACATGAGGATTTTATAATTACTGAAGTTTTTCGATACTTTATATTGTCCACTTTAAGACAAATTTACATACATAGTTCTTCATACTTACACACTTTATTTCTTAATAATAAAATAATGCTTGTTATTTGCTACTTTCTAACTAACATCAGACTAACCTGTATGTCAAACTTATTTTAGTATAATTCTTAAATATTTACAAATTTTAGTTACAATAGGTTAATCTTCAATCACTTCAAAAAGGCATGCCATTTAAAAAATAACACCTAGATATAAGTGTAGGCGTGTACTGTGACTCCGCTTGACATGTTGTAGTTTACAGATATCAATACAATCGTCATTGTCCCTTTTTATTTGATTTCGTTGAAAGACTTAGATATTTAATTGAACGATACGCATCTTAAATAAAAGTTCATGAAACTCTTACATTAGTTACTCTGATGATAGTATACGAATCGGATGTTTTTCTGTAAACAATCATCTGATTCCTATACAATATATAACATATACAAGCGGAGTAGAATCAAGTGATCGGCACATTTCTTATGATCTATTTTAAGCGTAAGAAGACCGGTTGTGAATATTGAGAGCTATTGTTATTGGGTGGTCGGAGCTGCAGTCTGTTTAGGGACCTTGTATCACTTCCCGGTAGAGCCGCCTGGTGACTACATCTTTTATTCAAAAAGTTTATTCAAAGTCTGTAGAACAGGAGTATATAATTGTTGTTTTTAATGATATAATACATTTGTGGAGATTTAAGATTACGTTCATCGGATACATTCATTCTGAGTCACTGTTTGAGGCACTTATATCCATTTGTTTTCATATGTAAATTCATTGGTAAATTGTAAAAAAAAAAAACAATAAAAAAGTGATGTAACTTGATATTCATGGGATCTGATTCTCACTTGCATGAGATCATGAGATGATCGAGATCTCATGCAATGTTACCAATTGTATAAATAACAGACGGTGACTATGGAAGGACATAAAGAACCTTACTAATTGTAGAGGTTGATTTACTAATAAAATACCTTGGCCTATCGCCTGAGTCGGAATGTTTTGTGTACAAATAATCATGATAACTAACTTTTTTTATAACAAAATATGTTTTTTTATGAGAGCCATTATTTAATATTTATTTCACGTAAACGGGGGGTTAGCTATTCTTAGTTCGGAAGACATTATAATAAACTAATCGTAAATAAAAACATACAAAGATTCGTTCCCCATTTGCAGCATTTCTTTATCTGTATAGTTAAATAAATGTGGTGTTAAATAAACGTGTCGCTATTATATTATCATTACAGTTAATCATAGTTTGCAAGATAAGCTGAAATACAAAAAGTTATTTTTATTATTATTAGGTACCTCGCTGTGATGAACATGTTCAGATTTCATTAGAGAATGCTATTTACCTATAGACTCTGTAGTTTGCTACTAACACATATTTGTGTATAAATTATCTTTTTAATTTTGCCTTTATTGGTTTTAGCATTTTTTTTAAGTAACTATGTCTTGTACATAGAAGTGTTTTATTATAAGGTACAGAACGTTGATCTGAATATGTTACAATTATTATTTTATTTTTAAAAAGAAATCTCATTCATTGCAAATATATTTTATTTTTTCGAACCGGCTTGCATATCCCGTGCGTTTTAACGTGACCGTAGACAATATCATATTAATACTATACAGTTGGTTCGACTAGAGAAAGTACACATCGTGTTGAAATGTGATTTTCCTATGAAATATCAATATTTTGTCTCATGGCAAGGGGTCCACTTATTACACTGAACGAGATACTCTTGCCATGATGTCGTGATAATGGCAGCACTCAATTCTGACGTCATTCGAGTTCAATTAACATCGTAATTGCTTTGTTCAGTTCAGCTCTTGTTAACTCTTCATTATTTATGTATGTAATTGCATGTTGAGTCAACTTATAAAAAAAATTGCATGGTGTCATGATGGGGAGTCATGTTGCACAAGCACATCTTTAATCGGGTATTTTTATTTCTTTGATCATATTACTATATCGTATAATGTTGTATAAATGTTGATGTATTAATTAATGTTGGTTACCTCCATTTTCTCGCCAAGATTTTATTGCACTTTAGTTAGAGATCTGTTTAATGTTTTTCCTTTCTTGGAACCTGTGTGCCAGATAATGATTTAGTAATATTAAGTTTGGGCTCTGTGTGCACTGAAGTGGTGGATTTGAGATATTGTTAGTGTTGTATTTTGTGATATTGCTTTCACTGGCAGTCTGATATGTGCCATTTAACGTTTAGGAACCATTTCGGTGTGCATAGATGTTAATATTCTTTTCTAGTTATTTATTACACATTTATTTAAAAGGTTGAATGGCTAAATATTTTATTTTATATGCAGTGCCAATTATCTATTAAATAGCTTTCAATCTTTATATAGTGTAACTGTTGTTATTTTTTAAATCTTCGGGAATTCTTAAAATTCAGTTGGCGCCATTTTTCATAGAAATCTTGTCAAACTTGTATTTTTATCTTCAAATTAATTATTCTAAATTTGAATATACCAGTTTAGAAAGTAATGTGTATAATATATAAGGCGCCACCTGTTTAAGTTTACTAATTTAAAGAAAAGTTTTTTTTATTAATTGTCTATTGTTTATTAAATGTGCCAGCGTTTTATTATTAGTAGGTACCTAGATTTGAAGCATGTACTTACTAATGTACAATACTGATGATTCGTAAAGTTGTCTGGGCGGCTTTCACTCTCTAATAGTCTAGTCATTTTTAATTCCTCCGTGTTGTATCTATACATAAACAAGTATGCCTGTATATGGGTAGACAATATAATAATAATCAATATGAATGTTAAACATAATATATAGGTGAAACTTATATCTATTAAATTTGATGTCTGTTCTATGTGTTGTTTTATTACTGTTCCTCTCTAATGAATCTTATTCTAATAGAACTGCTGAGGGAGCATCATCTGTATAAGTAGTTGTTTTATACCAAAAAATTTAAATTATCTTAAATCTCTGCATCCTCTATCGCTTGTATCATGGGGAGTGTTCAGACGAATTGTTCGGATTTATACCGGCTGCAGGTTTTCGCCATCGTCCTACGCGACAAAATATCCATCCCCACCACCAGGACGATTGGCACTCCACTACTGTGCGCCAGAAGCTTTTTGCTTCGCACAACCAGCCTATGGAACAAATTCTCGCCTGCCGTATTTCCGAACCGATACGACCTTCACACCTTCAAGAGAAGAGCGTACTCCTACCTAAAAGGCCGGTAACGCTCTTGTGACTCTTGAGTTGCCGGTGTCCATGGGCGGTAGTCACTTACCATCAGGTGACCCGTCTGCTCGTTTGCCCCCTATCGCATAAAAAAAAGAAATCTAAATACCTATATAAAACACTAAAAATGTTTCTACATATGTCCGTTATAGACTTTGAAACCACCCAACCGATGTGCCCAAAAACCGGTTTCATTAGGACGCCAATAGGGCACACGGCGGGTATCCGCTAGTTGGTTATGAATACGAATGATTCTGTAGGTACTTAGTCGATTAGGAAATAGATACTGCTAGAATTTCCATTGTAAGCTGTCTTCTTTACAAATGTTGCTCACAAATTACATTAATTTGTTGAGGCTTGGCCTCTGTATTTTCAAATAAAAGAAATTAAGAAGTTAAAAACAAAAAGTAAGTATATATTTGACAAGATGAGAGATGGAACTAGTGTCGTTTGATAAAGTGGTAAGTTTGTTTTAAAACTATGTACTATACTATATAAAATATGTTGTAATAGTAATAATAATAATGAATTGGTTTTTTAAATACCAGGACCCTCCATAATCGCACTGTATGTTAGAGATTACTTTCTTTCTGTTCACGTGGAGGTACATCGCGATGTGGTGGCAATTGATAACGGACTTACTCCGTTTCGTCTAGGTAAAGAGAATTGGCGCAAACCTGCAGTACTTTAATGTTACCGATCGTAGGGATATATAAAAGAGCAAAGAGGACCATGGACGTTTTTATCGGGCCTTAAAGGGGCCTATTATCCTTAAAGGGATCTAATTATCATCTGCGTCTTGGCTACGTTTCGTTGATCTCTTCGGAGAAACTGAAGGTTTTATCTGAACAATTACAGATGAAGTTATTATGACGAACGACTATCGGAGTCATATCCTGAACAATTGTGCCAATTGACATTTGTCGGGCATGGCACCGTCCCGGAGTGGCCAGGATAGTCAATCAGTAAAATTGCTCTTATTAATGGCTAAGAGCCTCAACCAACACCTTCAGAGGCTCACGTTAGGAAGCTGGGTAAAGGGCCTGATGCAAAAGGCAGACCTTGATACAGCTCGTATTGTTCTTTTTTTGTTCTTTATAAAAGAACTCCCGCAGTAGGATTAATTCCTGTGTCGCGTGGGACTTTACAAACATTCAAACAACGGACACAAAGAACCCCAGACTCAGAACAACAATTTGAAGATGATTACACAAAGTGTACGCCATCCGTGCAGTATTGTGAGGAGTTTCCTGTCTCTAAAGCCCTAACCAGCGGTAGCTTGGTCCCTGTACCCGATACCGATGGGATAACATTTTTTATATTTTTATATATATATTGTTTTTTATTTTAAATTTATAAATGTTATTTATATGTTTCTTTAAATAAATAAAGAGAATAATAACAATAATATATAATAGTGAAGATCTTGGCAACACACATACTGTTGTCTACTGTGCGGCTGTTGCAGTCGAGTCGCTGGACTAAAATTGCCAATAAATACAAAAGGAGATAAGAAGACATTAAAAATGGGGATAGATATAATTGATATAAACTGTATCGAAATATTGATAATTTAAGAATCGTGTTTATACCATATAAAACCTACTAAAAGACTTGATATGGATGGATATCTTGCATGTTATAACGACGCTTACACTTTGCTCTTTTAAACGCAAAACATCCGATACATCATATTTACAACAAGTAACTCATAGATATTGGTACCAACATGAACACTGTATTATCCTTTTTAATCTTTGGTGTGAAAATGGCTCAACAATGTGACTGCATAGGTATTGGTATCCTTTTACATTAATAAGTGCCATGCAAAAATGTTGCCATATATACACATTTCACTAAAAAATTAATTAGTTTTATATTTTGTTATTATTTTTATTTATTATGTCATTCCTTTTATGTTTATTTTTTTGTATACCTTTTTATAGCGCTGTTTCATCATGGCTGCCACTTAGCTCCAGTAGTAAATAACTTTGTTTCTTTGTTTTGTTTTGAACAAAAACATAGAAGATTGGACGAGGTGTTAGTGTGTGTTTGTTAGTTGACTCAGTATATTTAGGAGCCATCGCATTATACTGTCTAATACAAAACAGTCCGATCCCTTAATTGCCTTTTATGACGCCTAGATGTGGTGGCTCTATTCTTCTCCATGTGTACTGTGCCCGTATTTTGAGTGACAGGATGGAAAGCTATTATCGCCATGCCAACTCTTCGAGTTAGGAGGGTAGTAGAGACTTGGTTACCCCATTTGGCCCGGTATGTATACATTCCAATTCAAAATGTGTAGCGGTCGCTGTGTATGTATTTATATTTTAGAATGTGTTATTTTATTATATTATATATTGGTCAATAATATTATATATTTCTAGGCAGCAGTCAGAAAATGGAGAAAAAGCATCATTCATATGCATCCTACAAGTTGCCTAATTATACCTCTATGTAAATTTCTTTTTTTTGGTAGTAAATGTCTTAATTATCTCTGGTCTGCTGTCAAGATCAAGTTCTTTGTTGGTGTTTTTTATAAAATTCACCGAAGAAAAAAAAAGGGAAAAATCTAGTCGTAACCAAAATGTAAAAAAAACTTCCTGATTGTATATTCCACATTGAAATTTCAAATGTATTAAAGAAACAGTTCCGTGCTTTACGAAAACAAATTTACATGCTCATGAAACTATAAAGTCCATTCATCCAAGACGGTCTAGCCTTACTCTTACTTTGACGTGTACCGTAAGTTGACCACTAGTTCTTTATCATCTTCCGACAGTGATCAGTTTTGAAAGATTATTTCTTGTTCAGATTATTCAAATGCCGTATCCATGATTAGAATCGTCCTGTATCAGTATTACGACTGCTTTGGTGGACCGATGTAATCCCAGACACCATCTTAACTATTGTATAATTTGTATGCTCATAGCAAAATATAATGATGGTTATTAGAAACAGGTTCTGCTCTCACAAAGGTATATGCTAGAAATTTTCTGGTATCGTTATTTTGCTACAAATATAGGCTCATACTTTTGTGTGGCCAAGTTACATTTGCTGTAGCTCTCTGTCGGTGATATTCTGCTTATTCTAGAAAGTCGGCTTATACTACCTTGCCTTGCTAAGTTTTTTAGAGTAGGTACTTTTTGCACATCTGCCTTGGAAAGCTGAAGCAAGTTATTTAGAATATAATTAATAACCATATAGTTATCAATCTGACCTAAACATTGTTTATCATGTTTGGAGGAACAGGTGTTACTAGTGGCTGCAGCTTGATTGACGAAAATCTCTTTTCTAGTACTTACGCCAACATTAAAAAGGAATAATGTTTCGTTACACGTTGTGTAATGGTCTGAAACCATTTCAAACACAATGGCAGACAAGAGTCGGTCACAAAAACTGGGTTAAGAGTCCTGCTCTGATACAGCTGGAGCAATTATGTGAGCAGTACTGTTATGTACCAAGGATCCCGCCACGCAAGGTTTGTGGTCGAAATCTATCAATACTTACTCTCGTACAAGCTATACGATTGACACTTGCGGTTTTTGTTGTAGTTTCTATTTCACATTGAATTTATTTTAATCTAAATTGACTATTAGAACTGCTAGGATGTAGAACCATTTCAAAAAATGATTATCTATTCAGGTCAGGTTAGAATCATTTTTTAATTTAGGAAAATAAACTATCAGCCGAGATCGAATAAATATATTAGTATGTAAATAGAAAAGAGTTTATACTGAAAAAGATTTTATATCGTAGGTTTCCTTAAATTTATCGTTTATAATATATGTCTCGCAAACTAAAGCGCACGTACCTGTTTAGTGCAATAGTATAGTTATCATGTAATCAGTGAAATCTCTGTTTTTATGAAAGAGGTACAAACTAACGTTATAGAAAACTTTCGTCTGTAGCGCCTGACGAAAGAGTGAACATTATTATTAATTAATAGCTATCTACCATATTGAGAGTGGATTGAGCATGTGGATGCACAGCAGCAGCTCTTGAAGTAACAGCACCCAAATTCAAAGAATGATGTTATGACAAACATTGTATATCACAGGTAACAGTATTGGGCGCTGGCAGCGACGTAGGTCGCATAGTGTGTATGTTTCTCAAGCAACAGAGAGTTATCCGAACTCTTGCTATGTACGATGAGCATCCAGCGCGGTGTGTAATCGGTGTAGCCACTGATATCGCTCATATTGATACCAGTACTGCTGTCGAAGCTTACCAAGGCCGGACGTTTATGAAGAATGCATTGAATGTAAGTTATCATACGAACTAAAGTGGAAGGAAATCGTAGTTCAGTCAGTATATCTTGTCATAATTGTATCTTTATCACGACTAGAAAACCCAAGAATTCCCACGGAAACCTCAACTTTTCGATTTTGTTTCTTGTCGCTGTTTATTGTTGCTATCTTTTCTTCATTGTATATTTATAGCAATAATAAAACGCAAGCACTTTCCATGAATGGCCCACGATTGTTCCTTGTCGCCGTTTATCGTTGCTAGATAAGTGTCCACTGCCTGACTTCTTCCAGTTGCTTAATCAAAATTACAATTAAGAAAGGTAACACGAATAATTTTTATTATAGGATGCCGATGTTGTGTTGATTTGCGGTGGCTCCTATATTCTACCTCCATGTTGCAACATGCTAGACCGGGATCTGTTTTTCCATAATATGCCGTTCGTGCGCACTTCGGCGCAAGCATCTGCAGAGTTCGCACCAAACGCTATCGTCGCTGTTCAGACTCCGCCTGTGGATGCCAACTTTACTCTTGTTAAATATGTTAGTTTCGTTAATTTATACTGTTATGGTGAAATTCCAGAACCCTAAGATTGACTATTATAATGTACATACTTAGTTTACCTTAGTTTTGAGATTTAAAGGGCCCGAGGGAAGTTATGGCGCACGGATGTGTCAAATGTTTATTTTGAAAATATGTTGTTATAAAGTATGTTATAAAAACTGAAGTTATTTGGGACAGCAAGACTGTAGAAAACTAGTTTTCTAGTTTATACATATTATAACACAAAAGTGAAAATGTTAAAATAAATAAAATTAACCCTATTACGTATATTACGTATATTACATAATAGAATTATAAACAAGAATTCTCGCGTGGCCCAGGTAGAGTCTAATGATTTGAAAAAATCTTGCTAACCTAAGTGAAACAGAAATTAATAAAGTGTTCTAAATAACTTTCTTAGACTATGAAGGCCGCGAGGAAGTATAACAAGCGCAAGGTACTAGGTGTGAACTCTGTAAACTCGATGCGAGCCAACCAACTGTTTTGTGCCGTCGGCAGCATGGACCCGACAGGATCACAGGTGCCTGTTGTCTGTGGAACTGGACGATGTACCAGGGTGCCATGTTTCTCTGTGCCTAACAAGAAGCCCAGTAGTTGGTCAAACGTAGGTTTAATTACTTAAACAGCTTTAATAGTTAGGTAAGAAAAGCATCGGCCAACCGTCAAGGCGTGAAACTGATTATTTTGCCTAATTCATATAAAACTACAAATTCATATAAATCTACTTTTGACTTCCGAATGTTTGAGGGGCTACTAAAATTCATAATTAATAATTAAGTTATAGGTAATTAAGATTAAAGTTTAGCCAATTTAATAGGAGTCCTTGGGCATTTGACTGACTGACATACTATATGTTATTATTACTATAAATATGGATTTTCAACTAAAAAAAATAAGCATTAACTTAAAAAAAAGTAACGCATGTTTTTATTTAATAGGCTATGTTGTCGAATTCTTATAATAACACATTTTTTTAAATGCCATAGACGGAACGGACGGACGGACGGACGGAATTATATATAATAACACATTTTTTTAAATGCCATAGACGGAAGCGAAAAACTTGACGCGGCTGGTTCGGGAGGCAGACGAGATTATATGTAAGGTGAAGAGCAACTATGAACAGGGTTATCTCTCTATTGGGTTTTCTACGGCAAGATTCGTAACTGGTCTGATGAAAGGTTAATAACTCACAGTTTTCTATCAGCGTTTCTTTTCGTTTTCGATGGCAAATTGTTATTTTATATAAATTACTCATGGTTGAGGTGAAAAAAATTATCAAGAGCAAAACAATCTCCGGTCTCCATAAGCGCTTGCCTGAGGGTGATGGACGGGGCTATCCATCGCTCTAGCAGAAGCAGGCCTGAGATGGTGGCGCGACGTGTTCCGCGCGTGCCTCTCTAAATCAGAGGTGGGATTACACCATAGCGGGGTCGCCTTGTTAAAAGGCGGCCAAGTCTGCTCGGGTCACAGGGTTTTCTTTTTAATCAATCAATTGGTTTGGTCAATACTAAAAGGGCAAGTAAAAACATGAGAAGATACAGAAGGAAAAAGATAGCTTGCTTATACGGATGGATTAAGAAGCGTAAGTAAAAGCTCAAGGACGACGGGGGCGCATACCTGTAACTGCAACTGGTTATAACCTATCTACCTACCGCTTTGTTACAGTCGTTTTAACTCACGAAGGCGGGTTCTGCTTTGTAAATTTACATGCACATTGTTGCTCTGTGCGTAATTTTCAGTCGCGACAGTAGCGTAATTGCTTAATTGTGTAATAAGTACCGTAAACGGATAAAAGTTGTTTTCAGTGAGGTAAATACATATTTTATATAATTATGTGATTAATTTAAGTTAATAATTTTGAACTTTTATTGCAAGTACGTTAGTGTAGAGACTATTTGGTTCTTATTGTGTTCTTTTATTGTTTTTAGGGACGTGATTTGGTAAAAAATGTGTACATTTTGTTAAAAGAGTATGATTATACAATAGGCAATCAAGATCCATAGTGCTATTTGTCACTTTTGTGCAATATTCAGAACCTACTGCAGAAGCGTCTTTTGTTAGTGAACGCACCGTTCAAAAGATATTAAAAGAAGAAAGGTAACTTCCCAGCACTTCGTCTAAACTTCAGTCACCCACGAAAAGCCGAAGAGAGCGAAGATGCATTGACGAAACATTTTTCATTGTGCATAAGCAAATTCCGACATTGGCAAAGTTGCGGTCAGTACTAAATAAAAAAGTTGGTTTCGATGGCTGCCTAGCAAATCTAGCTCACTGTAACAGGCATACCATTTGAAGCACATTTGCTAAATGTAGCGTTTTTAGTTATATGATAAAATAAAAAAGCCTAGAGACAACATACAAAATAGATATATAGATATATAAAAAGTAAAGGATTTGAAGTAATGCGGCTGCCTCATTACTATCCAGAACTTAAGGCTATAGAAAATTTTGGGGTGTTTTGAAAAACTATATCTATTAGTTTAAAGAACGTGGAACTTTTTCATGAATGAAAGCAGTGAAACTAAATATAACTAGTGAAACTTGGAAAAAACATGTGATAATATTTATAAGTAAAAAAGTAAATGAATACGTGAAATATTGTGATATTGGTTTTGAGTTAAATGATAATTTAAAAAGATTAATGTGATGATGACGAAAATGATACTGAGGATAACTCTCATTACGATACGACCCTTAGTTTTATATTTTTCGATATTGTAGTTATATTTAAGTTATAAAGAAGCTTAATAGTATATATACGAGATTCATGAATAAACTTACTTAACGAATAACATTCAATTTTTATTTCACCTCTTAATAACTATATATATTTATATTTTTAAACGCTTACATTATGCTGTGCAGTAACAATGACATTGCAAACGCTACCTGACCCCTAACCGCTTCTGACCACTGGTGACCCACACATATGCGTTATATGTTAATAAACTGTTATTTTCTAGGTCTTTTCGAAGGGTCGGCGTACATCGACAGCGCTTTAGTGGAACAGAGTAGCCCATCAAGTTGCTTCAACATGAAGTACTGCTCGACGCCTGTCACCGTAAGCAAAGGCGGTATCACCCAGTACTTGGTGCCCAAACTAGATGGATATGAGTCTGGCCTCTTAGAGGATAGCAAGTTAGTCTTAATATTCATTTTCATATAAACTAGTAAACTTGAGTTCCGTTCCTCTCTTTTTTTGCGTTCACTTTCTCGAAACTTAACATCCTATGTCAGTCCCACAGTACGTAGAAGACCTTAAACCCATCTTGGCTCGAGGGCATGACAAACAAACATCATACATACATATATATACACAAATATGTACTTACACTCGAAAAAAATTAGGTAGGTATGTCTTATTTCATTCTACTTTTAAACTTTGGACCGATTTCCACGTAGAGGTTCATCAGGTTCGTTGCAGATATGAAAATGACATCAATTTCCTTTTTAACTTATTTTTTACAAGGGAGTCGAGTTTGGTTCTGCTATTGTATTTTAGATATGAGTTGTCAAATGTATAATAATAATAATAAGTTAATTTGTAGGTGTTTAAATTTTTTATTTCTTATTTTACGAACTATAACTATATATAAATTTCGTAAGCGTATTTCTAATTGTTGGCTTTTTCCTCACCAGACTTGACTTGAACGACATGTTGAACTTGGGTCGGTGTTACGCTTTGGGTGATGATTACTACCTGCCCTATGAGAAAGTGTGGCCGATCACCAAAAGGCCGAAAGAATGTCCCGTTGTCCAGCCTTGTGGCAAAAGGGCAGAAAATTGAAGAACACATGTTGCTGTAGAGAAAGGACCTGTAGGTCCATGAACCGGTTATGAATGATCTCGAAGCAGCTCGAAGGACCATGTAGTAATTTATATGCCTATAGAACTGTTTGGTATGCAAAATAACGTATTAATAATATTAATACGTTTGTACCTATCTATGGATATAGTTTAAAATGTTAAGGCTAGTAGATGGATGGGTCAACAGTAGTTTCTATGTTTGTGATATAATTCGCGAATTATCAGCAACGGATTGTATACATTCTTATCAATTACGTAGTAAGCTGATAAATTATGTAAAATTGTTTTGTGTAAGTACAACATTTTTGTCATCAACCGAACCATTACTATTACAGAGCGTTTTAAACTACATACTGAGTTTCGGGAATAAGGTAAACAATAAGATAAAATTTAAAAGAATTAATATTATTTATATGAGGTTATAAAATTATACATAAAATTGAATAAAATGTAAGTAATATATCTCATATGAATTGAAAGTAATTGTTTCTTAAGTAGTGAAATAAATTTTTTTTCAAATATAAATTAAGAAATGACTCGAACGGTTCTTGGAAGCTACACTCCTACTGTACTATATACCCTTGCAAACCATTTCTGATGGAACACCGTGTGATTTTCTTCGGTTATATTTCAACATACCACTTCACCGTCAACTCCGGTAAGGTAAAAGGTAACACGTGGAGGTGAGAAATGACGAATACAAATACAACAAACACCTACATTCACGACTTTTGTCGTATTTGTCGTCGTATTTATTGTATCTATTGCCATCCTATATTGCATAATACATACAATCCTACGTGATTTACAAGTTCGGTGGATTCGAGGAGGAATGTCCTGGAGTGTAATATCCCTTCCAATGTCGCCCACTTTAACTAATTTTGATCGAACTCTTCTATCTAAATGATGAGCTCAAAATCTCTTTTTAAAGTGTAAGATTTAAATAGCGGATATTTTTCAAAAAATGTGTTTCTGAGGGTAAAAAGAGTGTAGGCATTTTTTTTACGAAATGGCATGGTTTACAATGTTTTTTCTTTGATATAAATATGGTTATTTTTGTCTTTAAAGGTATACCTTTAATGACAAAAATAACCATTTGTCTAAAATTGCGAAAAAGTAATCTTTTGCAACATTGAACTTAAATAATCTTTTTTACTTTTTTTTTAATTCGAAGGATTTTTAGTCAACCAAATCAAATCAAAATCGTTTATTTATTTCAACTGAACCAATCATAGGTATTTTTGAAATGTCAAAAGAGGTAGTCGGTCAGACTAAGTCAGTCATGAAGCTAGTTGCCTGTTCCAATACGTAATCCTATGGAGAAGAACAAGCAAGAAACTCCAAGGACACTCTTTTTCAAATATTTTACATACATTTTTGTGACATATTTTTTTTCTAATTACTTACAACAGGGGTGCTCAAACTTGAACTGCTGGCGATCTACCTCAATATTTTTAGACTACTTACGATCGACTTGAGAGGCTGCAAGTATGTGTGATGCAGGGTTGTCGTACATACACGATACACCCTACCTACCTAGGTAGGGTGTACCGTAGCATATATAGATATTAGCTTTCCGCACAATTTACATTATCTTAGTCAAGGTTTGGGTTAGGTTTACTTAAGTTCTTCTCTACAATATCAATGAAAAAACTCCTAGTTATTCGAAATTGCGAGTTTATTCGTTGTTACAAAACAAAAGAGTTACATATGGTGTTAAACTCAACTAAGGAGTGACTTTGGATCTTGAAGCGTGGCACTGCATGTCCTCAGCATACTTTTCATAAGATGGTGCGTAACCACTGAGTGCCAATCGCAAGCATGATGACATATGATCGTCAGTTAGTCGATTGCGACATTTTGACTTAATTATCTTCATTTCAGAAAATGCAGACTCGCACAAGTAAGTTGACCCAAACATTGCCGTCAGTTGAAGGGCGATTTGCCTTAGATTCGGATATTTATCTTCAGATATAAAACACCAGAAATTTGTATCAGATGCTGTAGCTTTGAGATGTATATCTGATATAATCTGCACCAACTCATTTTCAACAGAACATGAGTTCATATTAAACTGACTTGCTACTTCAGTGGTTAATTCCTCAATGTTTTTACATGAAAAAAGATAACTCATAAATGATGCTATATTTGCCAATTTACTGCAATCATAAAAACGCATTTCGAATTGTCCCAAAATATTTGATAATTCAGCCTCATACGTATCATAATTCAACTGAGGAATCCTTGCTTTCAAAGACGGAAAATGTTTCAGATCCTTTCTTTTCAGTTGATCTATCATAAGTTGCAATTTACTTTTGAATGCGTTTACTGCGCTAATCATCTCAATAATAGTTTTTCCTTTACCTTGAAGCTCCAAGTTAATGGTGTTTAAGTGCATTGTGATGTCAGTCAAAAATGCCAAATCAGTCAGCCATTTTTCGTTTTTCAACATCTCAGTGTCATCACCTCTTTCGTCTAGAAAAGCTGTTATTTCGGGCAATAATTCTTGAAACCTTTCTAGGAATTTTCCGCTACTCAACCACCTGACGTCCGTGTGAAGAACTAAATCAGTGTGTTCAGCTGACTCCCTATCTTCCAACTGCAACTTAAAGAGCCGCCGTTGCAAGCTACGTGCACGGATGGAATTCACAATTTTTGTTGCAATGCCCATAATTTCCTCCGTGTTTAAAACTTTTGAACACAAAACTTGTTGATGTATAATGCATTGGAATGAAAAAATTGAAGGGAATTCTTCATTAGCTCGACACAATGCCACAAAACCGTTCTTGTTTCCAGTCATTGCTAGTGCTCCATCGGTTGTAATGCACACTAATTTATATATTGGTAGCTTGTAGTTTTTTACAAAATTGATGAAAACGTCATATATATCTTCGCCACGGGTCTTCCCCTTCAGAGGAATGATTGTCAAAAATTCTTCCTTAGCCAACATGTCATTGAATACCATCCGAATAAAAATACACAGCTGGGCAGTGTCTGTCATATCGGTGGATTCGTCGAACTGTAAAGAAAAGTATGTACATTCCATGATATCATGTTTTAGTTTATCTGCGATGTCCTGACTCATGACTTCAATACGCCTTGTGACAGTCGGACGAGATAACTGAAGTTCTCTAATAGCAGACATGATTTCTGTTTTATTTTTAAAATCTCCAAATAAAGTCTCACCCGCTTCAATAAATGCTTCCTTCACAACCGATCCATCTTCGAATGGTTTCTTGTGTTTCGCCAATATATGAGATATTTTAAATGACGCGATCGTAGCAGCTTTTGATTGTTTGGCTGGTCTTGTGAACATGGTTTGTTCTTTTTTCAAACAAGATATCAAATTACTTACTTTTCGTTTTCTTAATTCACTCTGTGGCGGAAAATCCTTTTCATAGTTTTTATGAACCGTTTTATGGTGCCTCTCTAAGTTACCACGCTTAGGTATTGCAACTGACGCACGACAAATAACACAAATGCACTTATCCTTCACCATACAAAAGAAAAATTCTTCCTCCCAATCGTTATTAAAATAATACGTTTTAGATTTCTTCACTGCACTCATTTCGCACTATTTAATAATAAACTTTGTATCGACGTAGTATCGCCTTCAAGTTACAATTCAGAATGACTCCAATTCCTGCAGGCGCAACATTTATATCGGCGTGAACGAAAGTCTCGAATGTTCCCGTCAAACGCGCCGCTCGAAATGGTCTAGTACAGTCTAGTCTAGAAACAACGCGGCTTTTCTTTGACAAGTACCTCGCGTTCCTTTGATAAAGCCGCCTTTTGCCGCAAGCAGTGTTATTACGTAATAAATTTTTGTAGTTTAGTTACCTACTTATTAAAATTTTTTTTCTTCTTAAGATCTACTCAAAAAGCACTCGCGATCGACTGGTCGATCGCGATCGACCGTTTGAGCATACCTGACTTACAATATATGTTATAACATATATGTTATAACATATATTGTTAGTAATTAGATAAAAATTACATTTTAAGCACAGCTCATTTTAAAAAGTACGCATATGTTAGGATTACGAGTACGAATCGACTAGGTCGACTAAAGACTACAGGTCATTTGGCTGATGTCTGAACTATGTTTGCTAAACACGCTTAATTTTTATTAGATATCGCTTATACTTTGGATTAGTGGCACAGGCAATTGAGAACTGTAATAAAATCTGAAAATAAGCAGACGAAAACTAATTTTAGCTATTTCTGTAAACGGCTAACCAAAACACTTCTATTTAATCAATTTACTTTCCTTTACCACGTTCATGACCACCTGGCTTTATCATAAATAGGCACCACGTTTCATGTCACGCGAAGAAAAATGCCACTTCTCGGGTTGAGAGCACTGTTCGTATTTGCAAGGATTAAAAATACCGCACCGTTTACACGTGATAGCAGCTCAGTTGATAGACTGTGGTAAGGCTTCTACGAAGAGCCCTGAATTACTACAAGTGGCATGAGCGTAGATGATTGAATATTACGATTGGTCACTGTGTAATCATGTATAGGTATTTAGTCTGCACTGAATATATAAAATGCGTTTCACGACTACAAGCTTGTCTAATTTAGTATAGGTTTTCAACATTTTTAATTCCTTCCTGTGTGCATACAATATACTTATATATTAAATGAAATAAATATGAGATAATTCTCATACCGGAATTCGGCCTATATTTTTAAATGTAAAAAGATTATAAGTTAAACCTCATCTAGTAAGTTTAATTACCATTAGTTACCAGTTGAAAGGTCCTGTTTTTTTTTATTTCATCATACTTTTGTGTATGATCAACTGTTGGGGCACGCTTTACACCTCGTGTTTTGGTCTGACACTTTCATTTTCTTCACTTTCTATGACTTCTAATTTTAATGCTAATCCATATATTTCTGTTTATCGTGTTTTTAAACATACGTACTCACATCTATAGTTTATTTCCTTCCCTCGCAACAACAAGGGAATCATTGTGATATACTACCAATTTTCCCATATTGAATTTCTAAAACACCCGATTGACGGCAATAAATAAGCTTGTATCTTGTGACGTCAGTGGGATTTATTTCTAGTTGGCCAAAGGTTTTCAATACACCTCTAAACGTATAAATGTATGTATGAAATAATTTACAGACTGTAGTATAATTACTTAAATAATATTTATAATAGTTCTGAAGCAAGCGAAACCATGGACGAAACCTAAGCATATAGACACGTTATTCGCAACATCATATAAGGTTATCTGTAGTTATAAATACCGCATACAAGTTGAACTTGCCGCGTGGCCTTGTCCTGGAAGGTCGCCCGTCGAAGGCCTCCCCGTCTCAGGGGGATTATCCGAACATGTTATACTCTGCGACTGGGCCAAGTTGCAAACTGACGGCGACTAATGAGTTATGTAAACGTTTGTTTAAAATTTTCAGTTTGGTCTGGTTAACTAAGTATAGATAACACATGACATAAAAGCTTGCGAAACTTAACGCGTTTTAGATCTTTTAAAAAGAGTACGTGAGGACGAGTAAGAAAACGTAAATTGTACCTATTTAGGTACAAAGTCTTATATTATTTTATTAACACTTTGTTTAGGGGGACAGACGAACAGACAGGTCATCTGCTGGTAAGTGACAATCACCTTTCGAGGAGATGGAAAAGAGGAGAAGTGGTGTGAGGGGGGAGCAAAGCGAGAGAGGGAACTGGGCTTCCGTAAACCTCACTCATTTCGAGGAAATGCGACGCCAGCATTGCTTCATAATCAGTTTTCTGATGGCCTTGGTGGAGCACCGGTGGAACCGACCCATTCATGCCTAAGCATAGCTCTACCACCTTTAAATTTTGTTGTTTTGTTGATTTTCTGTTTGAAAATACTGTTTGTGAAGCCTTATTTGGGTGTTTTTTTGTAATCTAAATTTTAATTGTCGTTTTTGGTGTTCTAATTAGTATCGCTACCACTTGTATTTGGACTCAGGGCGGGGTTGATAATCCGACGCCCTTTGAAAACGATGTTTCAGTGTCACGATCGATGTCGTTGCGAATCTCTTATATAAATTTATGTTTTACGCTCTATTTGTCAACAATATGCAAGTTAAATATTTAGTATCTCACGCTGATATTTCAAGTTAAACCCCTATGTAAGCATGTCTCGATGTAGTTTAGATGGTAGAAGAGTTCCAAGATTCGGTTGTAGTCTGTAAGAGTTTGCAACTAATATAATGAGCGCCACGGCACTGACTTGCCATCTTGACTATATTATTGATAATTACTCAAGGACCTTAAAAAAATACTATGTTCTAAAGATCTTTAAATGGAATATTCCTCTCGCTTGGGACCATGATGTCTCAAGAGAGCATTCTACATTAGTGCGTAGTACACGCTAAGTCCTATGGCAGTATCTTCGTATGACCCTGAGGGAGAGGGAGGGTTCTTGGTCTCTTGGTCTTGGTGTACGTCAAATTGGGGGCTGCATTTATGGCTATTGACACGATGCATATATTAAAAACGGTTTAGGGATTAATTATGAAATGTTGACTATGAGATAGATAGAAGCAGTGGTAGAGCCATACTTAGGCACGAATGGAACGGCTCGACCGCTGCGATACCACGGTCTCACAGAAAACCGGTTGTTAAACAATGCTTGCATTGTGTGACTGAGTGAGTGAGGTTACCGGAGGCCAAACCCCTTTACCCTTTCATTGCCTCTCTTCTCCTCCCCATTTTCCCATGCTCTCTTTCCTCCCTTTCCCCTACCCGAAAAGGCGGAAAGCACTTTGTGATAATAAAAATTCAGAATAAACAATATTGTTATATTATTGACACGCGGTACCGTGTCAATAATATCACATGATCGTCAACTGAATTTAGTTCAGAATAATTTATATTTAATATAAGTGGTAGGATTATAACTAAAAAGTTGGCCAATGTCTATTCTTGAATTTCCTGATGCTACGAAGCTTTGTACTGCGTGCTACGAAGGCTTCTTTGAATTACATGACAGCAAAGAAAAAAAAATCTGTATGTAATTAAGATTTAGCAATTTCCCGTTTGGATTAATATTTACAAAGATACATACAAAAATTACAATATAGATAATAGTTTTTAACTGTAAATAAAAAAAAAACCTTTGTTAAATAAAAAATCTCAATCTTAAAATAGTTACCTCAAAATACTATTATTATTTAAATATATATATTATTTATTAATATTTTATCAACCATAGTCATCTATTGAACTTACCGTTCTGTACTTACTATATATCTGGTTGTGGTCTCAGTTTTAACCTAACCTAAACCTAGCCATATGTCAAAAGTTATTTATGCTTAGCGTTGTGTTACATTTTTTTATTACTTATTAGATGCGCATTAGGTAGTTTTGATGTACAGTTTAGTTTACAGTTTAGTTATTTGATATGTATTTATAATCAGGATGTCCACTAACCGCTTCACTTTTAAGAGGAGGGTACGTGACCTTCTGTATAATCAGTTGGCAGAAATGTCACACCGTTAGTACATATTTAACAGATTTTTATAGTGTTTATTATATGCGTTGTATGTAGGTATATGTATATAAGTTTGTATTTATTTATATACATATATGTATATAGGTATATATTAGTATATGATGTATGAAAGTAATATATGTATATAGTTAGATCATATTTTATAATAATTAAACTGGTACCTCTCTCATCTATTTGCACCTACTACCATTTATTTATGCCACACCCCGAGGTTGACTGGGAGAGAATGCCTGAGGCATTAAGCCCGCCTTTGTACAAAATGTCCGCCTTTGTACAAATAAGTCGAAAATAAATAAATAAATAAATAAATACATTTTTTTTTGTCAATTTGAAAATAATAAAAAACATGTATAGCAGTTGTATTAATAGTATGTATTAATAGTATTTACTATTTGTACAAGTTTTTATATTCAATTAATACATTAGTTGTTCCATCATTTATTTGACCTATAATTAGATTATTAAATGTATCCGATGTCAGGATATTTTTCCCCTGTAGAAGTAGACAACCTACACACAAAGGGTGCCGTGTCGAGGAGAACTGCCTTTTGCATCAGTTCCTTATAATTATTAGAATTTTTATCTTTAGATTGACATGCTTTTTTTAAATGTTCCACGAGTATTTGCAAATATATAACGACGAATAAATCTACAGCAGAAACAGACACGTGATCGTCTAAATTTTGTGTGTAATTATTATATAAATTCAGGCGTAGAGGCTGTTTGTCTTCAGTGTGCCTGTGCGCGCAGCGTTGAAGGTTACTCGCGTAACGCTGTGTAAAGAAAACTCACCCCGATCATTTCAGTCTGTTTCGCGAAACTCACCACTCGTTGACTACGATTGAACATTTACAAAACGTTGTTTTTCTTTTTGTTAATATATTAACGAAATTATTGCTAGTATTTTCGAAGTTCCCTTTGAGGTAAGTGAAATGAAAACCGACTTTCATCTCGAGGTCATAATTGTTATGGTTCGTTTATATGTGAAAATCGTCGGCCTTTAAACGCGTTTCTTTTTTATTTATTATTATGATAATGTTTTAAAGCTTTGATAATTATAATTTGATATTGAAAAATATCGGCATGTAAGCAAAATCAAAATTACGGAGTAAAAATCTTTCGTAATTTACAAATATAAGAAAAGTGATACGTATTCAACGGCAGTGAAAAATAAAAATATTTCGGATGAAAGACCCTTTTTTTTCTGTATGATGCTGATACTAAATTAATTTTCGGTTCTCTCCTATGATTATTAATAAAATTGATTATAATAATAATATATGTAAAAGCTGCAATGCGTATAGAAATAAAGCTTAAACAGAAATTTTCCTTATTCATATGAGACAATTTATTATTCCATTAGTGTGTGTTATTATCTTGATGTGTTTGGGACGTTTGTCTGTTAATTTTTTTTTCTATTTATGGTTATTCATTGTATGCTAAAAATACATCACTGTACAGTCAGTTAATTTCATAATACGGAAACAATAACATAATAGAGACGAGATTGTGTTCTTAAATAATTTAGATAAGTATATGAAACTCATAATATTTCTTAAATATAATTAAGCACTATCTAGATAAAACTAAGATTAAATTTTACAATGGCTTCTAGAACAATGATATACACTCAGTTAAAATAATTTTTCACCGACTACAAAAAGGAGGAGCTTTTTAATTCGACAATTTTTTATGTGCCATCCGATCCGATCTAAATAAACCTTTCTTTAAATGGAACTGGATTGCTCTTGTTCGGTAAAATTTTTGTGTAGCGTCTAAGGTAGTAAATTACGGGTTAAAAGATGCTCTTGGTTCTATACTTTTTCAAAAGTTTTTTACAAAAAATATAAAAACTAAAGGGGAACCGAACGGTGTCGTTGCAATAAAATATTTGTAAACTACGTCACTAAGTTAGTCAATCAAGACTTTCTTTGCTACTCACTCTTTTTATTTTAACTTCTTTTTCAGCTGCATGTGCTATGCTTAATCTTCCAAAAATGACGAGTACTTATGCATACTTGTGAGCAAAAATCACTTCTACTGTTCCATAAAATTAGTTTTTTAAAAGTTAGTAAATATATGTACATACGTCTAAAACTGTCGTAGGAGACGGTGACGACCTCAGTAAAGCAGCATTGCTAAATATGTTAAAACATTACATTTTCATATCAGAACCCACAAATGTATAGATAATACATTCTAATATATAAATTATATAAGAGTTTAATATTATTATCATTAATTATAATGACATTATAATAATTTATTCCTATTATAAAATAGATCGAAGTGGCGTGCAATGGGAGAGGCCTATGTCCAGCAGTGGACTGCGATAGGCTGATGATGATGATGATGATGATAATTATAAAAATGACTTTATTCGACATGACAAGTAAATTTAATTTTGACATACATGACATTTATATATTATATTTATCGCAAGATCATTACTTTGATATTTAATTTAATTTCCAGGACATATACATAGAATTAAAAAAATGTAAACTGTTATCCCAATCCATCCATTTTTTTATATGCACCCACATTGTAATCTATGTTATTATTGACATCTAATTTAATATATTCCCCTGTATTAACTTCCAATACAATTAGAAACCTTTGAAAATGCCGTAAGGCGAAACTAGTTTAATAAATAAATTTTGTCGATCAGTTCGAGTGATTTTACTCTAGACTACAGTAATTCGTGACGCATGCAATTAGTAAGAACACAAACAACGTCTGATCATAATTGATGACTTATTCAAAATATACTTAAAACAAATAAGCTGCGGGCAGCTAAATCTTAAACTTACATCACACTCATGGCAATCAGATTCGAAACGTGTATATTACGCAGGTACTTGATGATAGTGTATAGTTTTAGTCATGGCGCAAGTAGAAGAAAAGTTATATCCCAACTGCGATTCGTCGGTTTGGCTGCGTTCCTGCGAAGAGGAGGTGTCTGAGCCTCTTGAAGGAGAACTGACAGGTATGTCTCCTTTACTGTATTACCTTTTCTCTAAGTCATGTTCGCTAAAGAAAACTATCCTTAAGTTCCGGTAGTAGTATTTTTGGAAGCACTAAGGTAGAAGAAAAGCTTCGATGTCTACTTTAACTTACTATTAAGTAGGTATTATGTGATATTGACTCTATACGGGTCTGTAAAAAGATAGAGTACCAACCAAAACAAAAAATCCAAATTCCTTAGTTTATTTACTGTACTTAAAGTAAAGTTCGCAGTTGAAGACAAATTTAGCTCTAACGAAAATTGTTTGAATTGGTTTTTAATTTAGATAATATTGATTAATTACCGATTGTTGATATTTATACTATAGTGAAATTAATAATTTCAAACAAACACACATATCATAACATATATTATTAAAATATTAACAAAACACAGTTGGAAACTGCCTAAAATCATATTTTTTAAGTGTCACATTGCACTGGTTTTACATACTTTTATTGAAAAATAAATTAAAAGAAGCATTTTACTATATTAAATTGTCATATTTCTTGTATTTGTAAAAAAACTAAATTAATTTGCAAAATTTCAACTCAATCAAAAACCATAAAGTACATGTAACGGAATCCCATAAGTTAATATTAACCCCAACATTAACTCATATGAGCAGAAGGGTATTCCACAAAATAGAAACCAACGTACTCCAAAGTGATAGTGTCGCAAACATCCAAGGTTGCTTCGATGATTCGAGGGCAATTGAATTAGCCATTATTGGTGTCATCCCCTGGAGATCGATCCCCACTAGTCGCATTAGTTTGAATAGCGTTGATACCACGGATAAAAAAGCAGCTTAGAAGCCCTTCTATGAAGTGCGGGAGTCTATTCATACTCAAAAAAAATCTGCTATTACATTCTAATAGCAATTTGATCCCCAGTGGTTTCAATGAAGGCTAGTTACTAAAGGTCACTGCGTGATAAATGTAATACATATATCAAATGAATGATATATAATTCATTATAATTGAAACAGCTACTAACGTTAACTATTAAAGTAATAGCAAAGTATTTATAAGTTGGCAGTAGGCTATTAATCATTACTATTATCACTACGTAATAATTTTTCGTTATATTTAACCAGGTTTCAAATTTTAAAAAACATCTCTAGAACTTAGTTTCGACTTGAATGATTCTTTCTGTATTAGATATGTTTATTGTCGAATGTTATGGCCTATTTTACATCACGCTGCAACACTTAGGACTGGGGCCCTGAACATGGTGACCAGATGAAACTGCGGGAAACGGCTACTGTATTTGTTACTAAACTCCGATAAAGATGATTAAAACAATGTATTACCTTCATTAACCGATTTCATTCATAGTATTCGGTATATGACAGGTTTACGCGAGTTGGGTAAAATATCTCTAAATAATCTATTTATCACAAAAATAATAATTTTAACCTGACTCATAGTTTTAGAGATTAGTATATACGAGTATAAGTATAACCGGGCACACGTTTATGTGCAGTTTTTTTTTAAATCGCTGTAAGCATAAAGTTTATCCAATACTAAGTTCATGTGTTGTAAATTTTCAAGTTTACTTATTATTAATAAAGTGAAATGCATCCATTATTTAAAAAAAAAACGCATCTTATCAGAGCCTAAGAAAACTCAGTACTCTGTTGAATATTACAGCTCCTTTTTATCTTTATTTTTTTAGTTATTGTTCTCTTGCAGAATTAAAGCAGATCGTTTTGTATCTCATAATTTCCAGTTCTTGATTCCAGTTTATTTTAGAAGGTTAATCGAATTTAATTAGAAAATCTTCTGAACAATGACTTGGAAGTAAAAAAAAGCGAAGAATCAAGCACCCTCTCAATACTGGTTTTGATCGATTCTGATTGGATCCGTCCGTCTTATTTAAAGTCATAGTGCAAACAGAAGAAAGATTGATAAGAAAAGACTTAAGCATTCTTAGGAGATTATATGTAGAACTGACGAATGTGCAGGTTTTATCACAGTGTTTTTCTTCATTATGGTTTCGAGAAGGCCGAAATATATTACAATAAATCTTTATTCGACCTTTAACTAGATGGATGATAGAAAGATTAGAATACTCCTACACTCCTAATGCCTATTCCGTATGAAGCACTATCTTTTCTTAAGACACCTAACATTTTTATTTCAAACAAATATCATAATAATAACTTTTAAATTGTAATAACCCACATAACTATGTATACAGATTAAGACACTTATGTTAAAAATTTGTGTCCTGTCATGCCACTAGGTGATTAAGGTTGGCAATACCTGTGATAACTATCAATGATCTCGAGCCTGATCAATTCTTCATCAATTATTCCACTGTTTAACAAAGGCCTCTCTCAATGTGCACGATACAATTGGGTCCTCCACTTATTTAATTTCTAAGTTCAATTAAAATATAATTAAGTGAGATCTTAAATAAGTTATTCGGAGGGTAAATATTTTTGAAGTGAAAACTTCTTTAGCGGCGTTGAGCACTTTTTCTGTAATGGGTATAAAATCTTAAACTCGCGTCAGGACACGTGACCTGATCGAAAAAGCGTAAGACGGATGGAGAGTAGACAGCTATCCCCTCTCTACGGCGCGGCGAAAATGTATGCCTGGGCCTACTGTTTCGTTTAGGCAGCGCAGGGCGCTTGCGCGAATGTTCGTGTATGTTACAGCGTGCCGTGCGTGTTCGTGTATGTAAAATAATTGTAATAGTTTTAAAGTGTTAAATTTTTAATGTAATATAAATTGTCATGTTTGTGTACGATAGCGCAATAAATGAATATTGTATTCTACCACATAAATGATAGTACTTTATACTGATAAAGCAATTGGTGCAAAATTATTCCCTAACCATTCCAAAATATCAAACATGCTCAACGTTAATAATCAAGTTTTCACTTCTGCCGGCACTCCCGGAGTGCAACCCGTCTTTTTTTTTTAATCAATACCGCAGATCACTGTAGTCTTTTAGTGAAGTCTTTATTGAATTATTTAATATGATATAAATTAAAATGTAGTTTTAAAAATTAAATTTACACGTCGTATTTAATTTACACCCGGTTTTAATATATTGTCAATTTGTTTTTCAGGCGAGGTTCCCTCATGGCTTCGAGGAACTTTGCTACGTAATGGGCCAGGTTCACTCAACGTTGGCTCAATGCGATTTGAGCATTTATTCGACAGCTCAGCTTTACTGCACAGGTAAGGAATAACTAAAAATTTCCAATTATGAAAATGATAAATTTACATTATATTTTAAATTAATTCGAATTTAGTGTTAATATCTGTAACGTCACGTCGTGATCACGTTATATTTACATACATATATTATCATGGATACAAATAGTAAGTTATGTGAAATAAAAAGCGATAATGTACTAGCAGAAAATTATCATCGTCATCAGCCTAGCATCATCACTGATTGACGATGGCCTGAAAATTATGAGGTCCAAATTTGGTGTGAATATGTAACGAGAGACTTATCAAAATTTACTCGCCTCAGCTGAGGCACTGAGGGTAGACAGAGGTGCGCTGAATTACGTGTGGCTTTTAACTACTAAAACTAAAGGCTGGCTGGCTATGTAGAACCTCTTAATACAGCCTCGTCTATAACAGTTACTTAGAATTCTTAGAGATGTCCAATCCGTAATCGTAAAATTATAATTTACTATATCCCCAGGTTTGCAATCGATGATGGCACCGTGACGTATCAGTGCCGATTTCTTTCCACGAATACGTTGAAAAAGAATCGCGCTGCAAATCGCATCGTGGTCACGGAGTTCGGCACCAAGTCTGTCCCTGATCCATGTCATACTATTTTCGACAGGTATAATAGTTACGTTTTATTTGGATATCTCACAAACGTTTTATACGATGTCTTTCACCGACTGAGTGAGGTTACTGGAGGCCAAACATGAGCAGCGGTAGTCTACTCAGTTCGGCCACCTATACCACAAGCAAAAGCAAAACTGCAGTACGATCTCAAACAAAGCAGTTTGTACTATGATAACCAGACTGCTGATAAACATACTTAAAACTAACATATTTCTAAATACATGAGTATTAAATAAAATGATGATGAAAATGATATACAATCTTTCTATCGGGGTAGAGCCATGCTTAGGCAGGAATGGGCTGACCCGACCGGTGCGATACCACGGCCTCAGAGAAAACCGGTTGTGAAGCGTCGCGTGTTACACAACCCCAAAATTTGTGAGGTTTCCGGAGGCCCAACTCCCGCTTTCCTCTTTTCCTTCCCCTCACCCCTTCCTCTTTCCCCAGTTCGTATTTCCTCATCTCTTAAAGGCGAACAGTGCACTTAGGACTCTTGAGTCGCAAGTGTCCATGGGCGGCGGTTGTCATTTACAATCAGGTGCCCCGTCTGTTATCTGTCCACCTATATTATAATAAAAAAGCAATCCTTAAGAAACAAATATTTTCCATTAAATTAATATGATTGAAAGGGTTTTTTCTCAATGTCTTTTTCAGAATGGCAGCAGTCTTCAATCCAGGGGAAATGGTCTCAGACAACGCTATGATCTCCTTGTATCCTTTCGGGGATGAAATATACGCCTTTACAGAAGGTCCCATCATACACAGGTAAGATTTTGTTACATTTATCACGCACTAATCGAACTGCTAATTATGTAGAATATATTGTGATAAGCAAGTGAACAGTTTTTCTTGTAAATTCCTTTAAATGACTTGTTGGCCCCGTGATTAGTGATCCTGACTGCCGAGGATATAGATATATAGACTGATGTCTTTTCTATTCCTATATCGTTCAAACAATTTGCGTGGTTCCCAAATAGTTGTACCGAATCTTGTGTTTATTGTGTCTGTTGTTTGAATGTTTGTCAAAGTTCCCAGTGATACAGGAATCAGAGGAGGAAGCCTAATGCTGGAGTTGCGTTAAGTAAAGCTTGCTAAATGTTGTAAAACACATACACACCGGGTCACTTGATTACTCTCACACAAAAAAATATATTTTTATATAGAACATTCTAGAGCTTGGCGGAGATTTCTCGTTAAAATTTACCTTTAACAGTATTACACGATATTCTGGAATACTCTTTCGATTATTTCTATTTTGAACTGGAAATTGCTAGAATAGTATGCCAGGACTATATAATAAGATGGACACTTGTTTACTCTTATTAGTTGTTTTGAAGCAATCGTTGATGTTAGACGTGTGACTTTTTTTACGTGATACATTATACTGTGTCTATTCGAAACATTTTCGTGTTATAGCTAAACGTTTTAAATACGTTGCGCACAATGGGTAGAGGAAAGACCTTGAGCATAGAAGAGAGAACTAAAATTTCTACTCTTAAATCAGAAGGATATTCAAATAGAAAAATTGCTGGAATGATTCATCGGAGTACTTGGGTTGTAAACAATTATCTGCCAGACCCAGAAAATTACGGAACAAACCGCAAAGGACGTACAAAACTGGCTACGACACCTCGCGAACGTCGTCTTATATTAAGAGAAGCATCGAATTCGGCTAGTACAGCAAGGCAAATTGCGTCAAGAGTTGCTACTTCAGTAAGTATTAGAACTGTAAGGCGAATAATCGCCAAAGCGACTCATTTACAGCGCAAAAAATTAAAAAAGAAGCCACCATTAACTAATCAACATCGTGTTACCCGATTGGAATTTGCTCGAATTCATATGACGTGGAATTATGAGTGGAAGAATGTGGTCTTTTCTGATGAAAAAAAGTTTAACTTGGACGGACCAGACGGATTTGCTTATTACTTTCCTGATTTAAGAAAAAATTAAAAACTTTTATAGAGGCGACATAGTAGCTTTGGATCTGTAATGATTTGGGGTGCCGTTTCTGTGCATGGGGCGGTAAATTTAGAGATTTTGTCGGGAAGACAGACTGCTGAAAATTATAAACAAATGCTTCAGTGCAAATTTAGTGAAATTAATAAATTATTTAATGGTCAGACATGGATATTCCAACAGGACAATGGCAGCATTCACACTGCAAGGGTTGTACAGAGCTGGTTTGACAAGAATAAAATTGATGTTCTTCAATGGCCAGCCCATTAACCTGACCTAAATATAATAGAAAATATTTGGGGGTGGCTTTCAAAACAAATATATGCTAATGGAATGCAATATAACGAGAGAAAATCATTGATTTCTACGATTAAGTTCGCTTGGTCAAAGTTACCGCAAAAGTATATAATTAGTTTATATGAATCTATCCCACAACGAATCTATGAAGTGATATTAAATAAAGGAGGCTATACACATTATTAAAATATATTACTGTGGTTTAGTTTTCAGTTTTTCTTTGATGAGAGTAATCAAGTGACCTCTATTTAATATGAAGAAGTATTTTTAGTTGATTATTTTTCTAAAACTAGGAATAAATGACATAAAGAGTTTCATTGATGTGCTTTTTTATTTTATCCTATTATTATAAATATGCGTTTTTACTAAGTAAGAAAAGTTGATTTTTTAAGTGAGAGTAATCAAGTGACCCGGTGTGTATAAGTAAGTTTTTAACATAAGTAAGTCAATGTCTGAATAAAAGACAATGATCTTTATGCAAGTCAAAGGCTCAAAGAAACTTTTATTAAAATTTGTTTTCTTTGCATGCCCTCAGGTCTTCCTCTGTATATATATGTATTTATAATAAACTGCAACGTCAACGTATTAAAACATCATACAGAAAGTATGGAAAGTCGCCGTCGCACACATAGTACAAGGGGTCATTGTCCGTTTTTCCATCTGAAATAGAAGCAGGCTATTATATTAAATTATTACGTGGATGTAGGGTTGGGGCGTCATATTTTAACTTCACAAGCGGCGCATTTAAGTCTCTTTAGTACATGGACTAAATACAGAAGAACTCGTTTTCAGTAATTTCATTTATAACTTATTTCTTCTTAACAGAGTGGACCCAGTTACACTGGACACGTTGGAGCAGAAAAATATGACAGACTGTGTTGCGCTTGTTAACCATACCTCACATCCTCATGTCATGTCTAATGGTAAGAAGTTAGAGCACAAGCTTTAATATAAGGACAGCACTCGATTGAACAGCGACAGCTTGTCAAGAGTCCAGAATATTGTATAGAGTTATGGAATGTCTGTAGCACTTAAGTCAGGTTAGGGGTCTAGTAGAAGTGGCCGCGGGTGGTCGGGGAGCTGCGAGATGACGTCCGCGTGTGCTTAGGACCCGGTTGTCTTAATAAAGCTTTTCCCGGTTTCCTCCTATTTTAAGAGCAGTATGGCAGACCGTGTGGTTTTAGTCGGTTTACTTCCGACACACCATTCCGCCGAAATACAAAGTGGGTTTCTACAGGTAAAAAAAAAGGGGTCTGATAGTAAAATACGCATACTCTCGCCAAAACGTCTGCCACTGAGTGGCTTACTGAATAGTTACCAACTCTTAAGCTATAAGTAGGCACATTATATCTATAACTTAGAGGCGTGGACAAACAATCTACTTGGAGAAGTTATACAAATGAATTTAATTTTTTTTCTCATATAGGTGATGTATATAATATTGGGATGTCAGTAGTCAGAGGCAGAATAAAGCATGTGGTCGTCAAATTCCCGTACACTGAAAAAGGTAAGCGATTTGTCTTATTTAAAATTCCAATTGCATTTTTTTTACGATATAGGAGAACAGATGAACAGACGTTTCACCAGATGGTAAGTGACAACCGCCGTCCATGGACATCTGCAACTCAAGAGTCGTAGTACGCTGGTACGCTACTTTGTGGTACGCTACTCTTTGGTACGCTACTCTTTGGTACGCTACTCTCTGGTACGCTACTCTCTGGTACGCTACACTCACCCCCTTTTATAGACAGGCGTTTTAAACGCTACATTATGCAATTTATAATTTTGCCCATTAACGTACGGTGCGTCAATCCTACTACCGCCTCATGGGCACTTTGGATATTAAAGATTGAAAAGTTGGGAGTATAATGAAGGGAAGGCTAGTAAGTGAAGTACATTTTATGTTATAGCGGTGGATTAAAGAGTGTAAGCCATAGCTGGAGCACCTCAGGGTTGCATGCTTATACCGAGAACACCCACCCACTTGTATGGAAGTCCGAGTCTCCTAACAAAATAAAGTTTGATTATAATAATTTCATGTTGTTATATTTCAGGGGACATGTTCAAAAGTGCTCGGATTGTTGCCTCGATGAAGCCTCGATGGCAAATGCATCCCTCATACATGCACACATTTGGTAATTATTTAAATAATTAATAACAAAAATAATGAGTACAGTATGAAAAGTGAATAACCTATGAAACAAACATTAAATAAGCAATTCTAAAAGAAAATGTATATCTAATTACATTAATTATATAATATAGATTTAGATAATATAATTATATTATCTAAATCTATATTATATGAGATATATAGACTTAGATAATTATATGAGAATTAGATAATATAATTATATGTAATAAATATAATATAATTATATTATCTTAAAGACTTATCATACATACTTACACAACTCCCACTGTTTTGATTCAAATGAAACCTTACATGTAGAATCCCATCAAGCCATCTAGGCTCTGGGCCGTAACACAATCATCATACATACAGTAAACATGGTAAAAACCATGGACATTAACAAATGCATCGATACATTCATCAGTTGCTGAATACATCTATCTTATCCCAAAAAACATACTTTTATTAATAACATATCAAAATCAATTATTGAAAATAAATTTGTAATTATATTATCTCATAACTCGTTTTCACAGGTATTACAGAGAACTACTTCGTGATAGTAGAGCAGCCTCTATCAGTGTCTCTATGCGGATTGATGAGAGGCGTCATTGCCAACGAACCGCTCGCCAAGAGTCTGCAGTGGTTCCCTAACTATGAGGTATTTGGTTTGGTGATGAACTGGATAGTGGTCCCCTATCAGATAAATGCCCTTCTGAACTAAATTACAACAGGTTTTAAATGTATATAATATACTTTTACATAGTTGGATAGTTCTAGATACATAGTTATAAAAAAGTGACGAATTGCCCAAGTTTTCAAAACTGGCTCGTTGGTTTAGACAGATATATAGATATATATTTATTTATTTGTAGATGTACAAATAAATAAATATATATCTATATCGTAACAGTAAAGTGTAAGACATACACGTGTCAGACATATAATGTTCAAAGGCCTTATCGCTAAATGCAATTTCTTCCAGGCAAGCTTAGGATGAATCATAATGATTCGGTGAAGCAGAGGTAGTTAGAGGTGCATTTAAAAAATGTAGGAAAACTATACTAACTTATTAATAGTTCAGTTTAGTGGTTATTGTGTTATCTTTTGAAATACAATACAATTTGAACTTTAAAACTAGAGATATCAATAAAAGTCAAGTTAGAGCGTCTTACTAACAACGACTACTTTAGGATACGTTTTTTAATTCTCAACGAAAAGTAACTGAATAGTACTTTTTATGAATACAGACCCACGTAGTTCTACTCAGCCGTGATACCGGCAAAGAAGTAAAACGCTTCCGAACAGAGACCCTGTTCTATCTTCACATCATCAACTGTTATGAACGAAATGGCAAATTCGTTTTAGACCTGTGTGCTTACAAGGACTCCAAGGTCATTGACGGAATGTACATTCATGCTATTGAGGTGAGTTACTTTAGATTTTATTTTAAAATATATTATTATGTTTACCCTAATTATAACTGGACTCTTTTCACTAATGTTTTTGAAGGATTAAAGGAGCGTTATGTCATCGCATATTCTTTGCAAAAAAAAACTTTTTGGTGTATTTCCATACCACTTATTTGTTACTATCAATATTAAGTATTATTAAATAGTACAAACTGTGTTTACTCACTACTAATATCACCATTTTTAATGCATTTCTAAAATAGATGTCAGTCAGTTTGTTATATAGTTATAAAATGTTGACAACAGTTTTTTCATGTTACTTTTCGATTCTTGATTTTGTCATATGTATAATAATAGCACTTCCTCTAGACGATGCAAAGTAATGCCGACTACGCAAACTGGTTCCGCGGTAGACCAAAACGGCTGGAGGTATCACTCGATGCAAAAAATATGACGATCATGGAACAGAAAATACTCGCTGAATTTGGATGTGAAACGCCTAGGATCCACTATGATCTTCATAACGGCAAGTATTACTGCTAAAACCTATAAAAATCGGACACAATCTAAAATATAGACTATATAAGGAACTAGTAAAATGTTAAAAAATATAAACCCGCCTGCATTTTAAAATTTTCCTTTTTCTGCCGTACGCTTCGAAATCCATAAAGCTGTCTAACCACCAGGACTTGACAAATAACCATCATGCATTCATCCACATGTACAAATAGTCGATTAACATAATATAAAAAGTAATTGTTTCTATACATGTACTTGGCATAAAAAATGTACTACGTTATTAAACCTTTATATACCGGCCTACCTTGTAACTTTGTAACTTAATTGAATTCTCTTATTTAATCTGTAGTAAAAATATATGTATTATAACAGCAAAAAGACCTTAAAACCTTTTTTATTTCTTTCATCATTAATTTTCTGTAAACTGTTAAACTCATTCTTTTCGCTAAACAGGTACTGTTCTATCCACTGACATGTGTAAAGTTGAAATGAGTTTATACAGAGAAAATTCTAAAAGATTAACGTATAAGCGTAAAGACAAACTAGAACTAAGAAACTAAACCAAAAAAGTTTTGTAAAAATTAACGTTATGTGATATACAGAGACAGACAGTAACAACTAATAATTATTCATCTGTTGCAGGGCGCTACTACAGGTATTTCTACGCAATCAGCTCAGACGTGGATGCTGAAAACCCAGGAGCGGTGAGATAATACTACTTTTAGTTGTTTTAGTGAATATGACCAATTTTATCATGCCTAAGCAGCAGATACATATGACTTTAATGGTATGATAATAGAGATTAGAGTTTAAGTATAAGTAGCACACTTAATTATGTACACACATTATTAATCTTAGTAATACTTTTATCCAACATTTTTAGATTACTAAATGTTGACATGGCTTTTTATATTGTTGTGTTTTTCAAGGGGAATTATAATTACTTAATGTTGGAGTTCTTTAACTCACTATTTACTTACACGCACACATACATACATTACATACAGGTACCGAATAAATTGGCAGAGAAGTTATTTAATCGTCTTCAATGTAAACCTTCTTATAATACTATATATGTAGTTATGTTATTTTTTAGCACAGCCTACACAATCTCCAAGTGTATCGAAGGATTGACGAAAAAGCATAAAAACTATAGTGATAGTTTTGATATTTGTGTTGTTTATGGTATAGGTGGCAAACGAGCAGACCTGTCTACTGATGGTAAGTGGCTACTACTGTCCATAGGCATCTGCAGTTTAGGAGTCGAAAGGCTGAGAGAGGTAAACTCCGGTAATCTCGGTGAAGTAATCCATTGCTTCAAAACCGGTTTTCTACGAGGTTGGGGTATTAGTCCGGTCGAGTCAAATATTTACATAAAGTCTTTCTTTCACTAGCTTCCCCAATCCTGGTGCCTATAAGGTTTATATAAATTTGCTATCCTACGTACTTACTCTGTAGTGAAACGAAAAGAAATGATAATTCTCATTTATTTGCGAGAGTGCTTAAACAATAACTTGTGGCAAAATCTAGTAAAAATACAAATATTTAAATGGGAATATTGTTGGTGTTTATAGGATAGGAGTACACACATACATTCATACATCTATATCCCCGAAGGGGAGTAAGCTGGCCGGCTAGTATGCCCCGTGAGCTAAGATATATTAAAAGACTTTCTGGCAATCTTTTGCCGATAACTACGCACTGTATGACTGTACATATACAGTCTATCCGCCTTTTAAGAAACCCACGGTAAGTGTCGTGGTAGCACTATTCTACTCCGCCTAGAGCCACACTTCATAGATAGATAGGAATATTATAATATAAAATATGGAAACTACATTATACATGATATTGATTAATGTTACAGGTAATAAAGGTGGACACCGAGACTGGTAAGACAATAATGTGGTGTGATACAAACTGTTATCCCAGCGAACCAATATTTGTTCCAGCACCCAATGCTAAGGTGAACTATTGTTCTGTGATACTTGCCTTGAGTTATAGGACATTCGATGAAAGTCTATGTAACTGTTAAAAAAGGAGCCTCTCTCTTTCGGTACACCTACATCTGGGATTCTATAATTTTGTCTCACTCACGTAATTGGGGCCAAGTTTATTGCCGTCAACAAAGATAGATTCTTTTTTTTTAAAGTTTATGGGCCAACGAGGTTATTTTTAAAGTATTTATAGAGAATAAAAACTCCAGTTGAAATGTATGGGTCATTAAAAAAAGAAAAAGGTGAATATTTGAATTTGTTTGCAGGAGGAAGACGAAGGAGTATTAATAAGTGCAGTGGTGTGGGGTGGAGAAGAAACCCAGACGGTGGCTCTTCTGGTATTAGACGCAAAGACTTTAAAAGAACTTGCGCGAGTTAAGTTTAATACACCTTCACCTGCCCCGAAATGTTTACATGGCTGGTTCCTACCAAGAAATGGTTAAAGAGTGTAGGATGAAAGACCAAGATAAGAACTAAATTATCGCGCAAAGATATTCTCCGCCTATGTCCAAATTATTTTTAAATGTTCCTTGGAATAATATTGTTTTATAAGTTCGCTGATCACTGGTAATGTTTGAAAATGTATTAATCTATTATCATTGAAAATATACCATCAACTAAGTTAAATGAAATGAAAATATACCGACCTAAGAGATAGTATATAGTATATTAGCTTCTCAATGTAAGTTTTAAGTAATTACTATATATTTCTTTAAACATAATGTATGTCAGTGAGTAGCTTATTTGTTTTAAAATTTGTCTTGGCATATAAAACTTTCGTGTGTGATATTCATACTACTTAAATAGCTATGCGGCATTATTCACGGGTGTATTTGAGGGAGGCTCGACAATCCTCTTTTAAGAGGGAACACGACCTTTCACGAAGGCGTTAGGTGTGTGAAACATATATGTAATTATTGTAAGTGTCTGTAATGTAATTGATTTTTTTATATTGTAATAAAAATACCACTAAAAACTGCGTGTTTTTTCCGAATATTATTGTATGCAAACTTTTCTCGTCGATCTACTCTCAATTTCTATAAACTTTATGTTAACAGTGACAAAGCGTATCTTCAGTTTAGAAGAAAGAGGCTGTAGACATTGCGTTTAGGTTCTATTAGATTATTTCTGAAAGTTGAAGAGTTACAATCGTATCGTTTTTCCCCGACTGCGCAAGAAGTTAGGGTACGTTTTCGAGTGTGTGAATGATGTTGCCGAGACGGCTCGATGTGTTAAGAGTAAATATTGGGTACGCAAATTGAGACAAACGCGCGTTTGAAGTGCATTTCTTTTATATAAAATATCGACGGACTCGCTTGAGTTAACGCTTAAATACGTGGTACGTACGTAAAATACGTCTTACTGGTAATCACATAGCATACTTTGTCTTACATACCGTGTGGGTCACGGTGGAGTAGACTAGGGCCAACCTATCTATTCCCGGTGGTGTATCATAAGGCGACTTAGGGATCGGACTGTTATCTAGCAGACAGTATGTATACACTCATACAGTGCCCGGTTGACGGCAATAAGCTTGCCTTCTATTACATTAGTGGGACCAAATTCTGATTGGCAAAATGTGGGTATATAATACACCTCTGCCCAGAAGCGTGAGCGTATGTACTTTGTCTTATTGCAATCGTCAAATGCGCGCGCTCCCATACACCTTCATATTGAATGCAGGAAAGATCTAACAATTTCTGATAGAGAGATACAAAACCCACGGGAAAAATAGGGTGGCCCTATTCTAATCCAGCGAGTTCCACGCGGCACACATAATATCAATATCAAGAAGGCAATTTAATTTCGATCTATGACCTGCTTGCAAATTTGACTATCGTCATCGTGTCAACATATCGTCGTCATATCAACTTCATTATGTACCTACTGAGTTAAAAACGGTGTCGAATCCAACTCTGTAACTAAATTATGAGAATAAGCAAACTTATAAATTCTAAATGTAGAAAATATACTAGAAGCCAATTTACTAAACAAAATACTAATGGAATATGACCTTTTGTAGTAGATTCAAAATTTAAGTAACCAAAAGAACTTCTTTGGAAATTAATCTAATAATCATCTGTGTACACTACAGAATCAACATGATAACTAATGTTGTTCAGGCGTTACACAAACATTGACCATATTACATGAAATAAGGATTAGAATCAGCAGTGTACTAGAAACTACAGCGAAAGCAATATACCAGTTATTGAGTTGCAAAGAGTAGAATAATTAAAAGGAACAAATTTAAATTTTTCGAAAACAGAAAATGTGGAATGGAACTGAAGAGTTTATAGAAGGATGGAGCGAGTTCATCAAAACGGCTTTCAGAGAAGAGCCTTATTCATCTAAAGTGATGTTTTCAGCATCGTTACTAGTCGTGTTCATCATCAGTTTAGTTGGCAATGTGTTAACTTGTATTGTCATCTACTACGATAAGACAATGCACACCGCTACAAACTACTACTTATTTGATTTAGCTGTCTCAGATTTACTCGTTACTTTCCCAATTTTGATCACCGTTTATCAAGTTCTAATCCCGGAGATCCCTATAGTGGATTATAAGACTGGAGTTATGACTTGTAAGTTTTTTGTTTGTATTCAATTTACATTTGTTTCATTGCTTTGGAACCATGGAATACTCGTAATGACAGCGTTATCCATTGAAAGGTATATTGCAATATGTTATCCTATGATGCTGCAACGAACACCAGTGTGGAGAAGAATTGGAAAGATAATTTTGTGTATATGGCTGATTGCTATTGCAGAGACACTCCCGATGCTTTGGACACTTGATGTTGTGGACACTGGTAAGAACTTGAAGTGCTTTTCAGTTCCAACACCTACAGCAAAGATTATTACAGCATTTTCCGCAGTAGCTACATTCATTTTACCACTAAGCATCATGATTTTTGTATATACTATGATAGCATTTAAAGTTAATGATAATCAGAAGTACTGTATGAAAGATACGTGTGTGTACAACAATACCTGTAAAAGGAAAAATGTGAACAAGTTGATTGGTAAGTGAGTTTTTATGTAATGAACATGTTCTGTTGTGTTATCATCTTATACTCAATTCTGATGTTTAGCAGCTCTGACGGTGTCCTTTGTGGTCTGCTGGCTTCCGACTTTTACACTCAGGATGTGCGTGTTCTTCGCAGACATTCCTAAAGTGGTGCATTTTCACGGGGTAAGGATGAAACTTGCAGGTTTTAGATTTATTACAATATCTGTATCAGTATTAAAACTCTTATATTTTTGCAGTGGTTTACAATTGGTCACAAAATTGCAATGTTCAATAGCTGGTTTACTACGGTGCTCAACCCGTTGCTTTTCAGCCTAATATCCATCAAATTTAGAAAAGCGCTGAAGGTAATTATGGTATTTTTTCATCAAAATTTTTACGTATGTATCATTCATTTCAGTTTCTAATGCGTACTTTTGATTTCTTTGAATGAACGTGCTTGTTGTGATTATTAGAAATTATTTATCTTTTTCTTTTACGGTGAGGAGTATTTAGAGAAAACCTTTTCTCATTATAAGGTATGGGAATACCAAACAACAAAAAAAAAACACAAATATATTTGTCCGTATGCCAAACATAGTACCTAAGTAAGTAAAGATTTCTATACGTTTATGTAGCAGAGACTACAATGGTTGTACAATTATGAGGAGGACTTCAGGATAAATTCATTATACAACCACTACTAAGTCACTTCTTGGCTCAGGGTGAATGTAAATACGCCTATGCCACAGTTTAATAAAGTGATTACAATTCAGATTGAATTAAATCGTACATTTCTTCCAGGTGGTATTTATTGGGTCCTGAAAGAGTGACATGCAGTACTGTATTGCAGTACTAAGTGTCCATTTCAGATAGTATTCATTATTTATAATTAAATAGAGGAGTCATTTCACTATCAACCACAGATACTGCGTTAGTTTTTAACTAAAATGTTTTTTTTTTGCAGATTCTATGGGACAAAAATATCAAGAAAAGGTTTCAAGCAAAGAAAATTGTAACTGTGGATACGAAGCAGAAAAAGTCTACATCTTGTTATCTTGTTGAACAAACATGATTTGGTTAACTATACGAGAGCAATTTTTAAAATTCGAACGTCATTTAATATTACTTGAAAGGTTTCAGTATAAGCTCTAAAGATGCTTTTAATCAGTCAATATTTGTTTATATTTTACTGTAAGTGATATGTGGCTACAATACTGTTGGCAGACCGGCCACGTATGTGTGTAAGATATATATTTCAGTCATATTTGTTATTAGAATAAAAACTTTAGTAAGTTAAATATTTTTTTATTTAAATCTACGGTTTTACTCATATATGTTTTAGGGGATGCCCGACTAGTTTCGGTCCCGACGGGAGACCTTTCTCAAGGAGTACATCCGGTACCGTCAAAACTATTCAGGCATCCCCGAGATACACACGTGAGTAAAATCGTACATCTAAATAAACATAACCTTCTTGTACACAGTCTACGTCTCATGGAATCTTCAAGTCACGTAAAAAGAGATTTGCCTATGTCCTAACGAAACTATAATAAGTATGCAATATGTTACTATTTTAGATTATTTTTATTCCCATGCGATTGGCCTTCACCCTACAAGCAACATGTACAAATTCATCAGCTTTACTTAAAGTGTATGGCTACATGGCCGTAGCACACTCAGAATATTATGATATTATGTTGCCATTAAAACTGTAGTAAAATTATTGCCCGATTAGACGATTCCAAATGCTCAGCTTGTTCAAGAAAATGGAACATTTATTTTTAACCACTGACAAGAAAAGCAAAATTTAAAATTATGTAGAACCCACGACGTTTAAAAAGTAATTGAAAAAGGATAAAACCTCTAGTTTTGGTTTCGCACAAACAAATGTTGTGCGAAACAAACTCACCCTAGTGAGTTGTCACCGTAACACATATCTAAGAACATGCACCAGTCAAACCCAAAACCATAATTGAAAACTGCATCAAAATCGGACTAGAAGTTTTGGAGAAAAATGGCAATATCGATTTGCACAAACAAACATCCTCTCACCCCAAACGCATATACCACCTCCATTCCGTCGTGGGTAAAAATATATGTATACGTCTAGCATGATGCAAAAAAAGCATTGAATAAACAACAATCCTTGTAAAAATGATAATCGTTTTCATTTCCAGGTACTATCACCTCCGTTTCTCATAAATGAAAATGTAACGTTAAAGATTTTTAATCTTAGGTTTTTTTTGTTTTGCTATAATGCAATCCGCCATTGAGAGAATCCATAAAATTAAACTTTAAAGTATTACAACTTTTAAAATTAGTTTATTTTTAATATTTAAAATAAGTGGTCCTATTTCTGGGTTGCGCTGTATATACATATTGTATATACTTTTTCAAAAATAATCTTAATATGGTGGTAGTTATGATATTTAAATGTATATATATATATATATATCCTCATATAGGTTATGAAAGCTTCTTGTTACAAGAGTATACATCACTAGACAATGACTATTAACTTAAATGAAACTTAAATTATTGCTTATTTCCTCTACACATGTAAAGTCGATGATATCAATAACTATAAATTTTAGTCCAATATGGTACAGCTGCTATTATATATTATAGTCTTTATGACAATTAAAATACATAAGTTGGTATACATAACAATTATTATACTTAATAGGAAGGTAGACGTAATTTGTATAATAAAGTTGTATTGTAGAATGTCTTACTAACTTACTCATCCGTATTTATAGGAAGTTAATATTTCACTGTTACACCTGTTTCTAACTGATTAAGACGTATAATGCACTCCATATTCCATACACGGATTGAAAATGCCACTAAAAATACGCACCTCAAAAATGTTGTGAAATCTAACGGCATGTTCAGTTCAATATTTTCTGAAGACACCTTAGAGATGAATGAATACAACACGAACCGAGAGAGGATGGCAGTGGAAGGATGAATATATATATTACAAAGTCTTGCAGAGTAAAAAAAACAAAGAAAAAAACAAAAATATTTAATTGAGTTTCCCTGACTCAACGATTTTCTTTAATCTGTGCTTCTGGATCTTACCAGATGTTGTTTTCGGGAACTCTTGAGTTACTTTGACGATCCTGGGTATTTTAAATCGAGCAATACGACCATCACAATGTCGTTTTATATCATCAGCAGAAAGTGAAACGCCTTCTTTAAGCCGCAAAACAGCGCAAAGTTCTTCTCCTAGTCTCTCATCAGATACTCCTATCACCTAAAAGGTAAAATTTTAAATATTTTTTACTTTTAAAATAATGATTCCCGTGTGGTTCATGGTGGAGTAGAACAGGGCCAACCCATCTCTTCCCGGTGGTGACGTAAAATGCAAATAATGGATCGGACTGTTATCTATCAGACCGTATGTATACAGTCATACAGTGCCCGGTTGACAGCAATATTCTTGGACTCTATTACGTTAGGGAGACCAAATTTCTTTTTTGTATGTATAAGCCTACCAAAGTGACTCCGCTTTGCCTGATGGAAACCAATAAGTGGAATCCAAGAGTGATTGTCACCATTCTCATAGCATGTCTAGTCAATGAAACAGAGTGACCCACACTATGGCGGCCTGGTGAGATGGTTTTCCATGCCACGCTTAAAAAATCCGAGTTCAAAGTGGAAAGGAAATAAGTGCACTGGTAGTGAATTCCAGCCTTTCACCGACCCACGAAAGAAGAGCCAAACCGTTTAAATTGGCAAAATGAGAGTGTTTAATACACCTACCCCTTAGGGGATACAGACATGAACGTATGTATGTGGGTACAATATTATATATTTTTTTGATAAAATACATATATAAGTTAGAGGACTCAGACTTCCAGCTAATTCGAGTTACAGGTATGCGATCCTGACTTGCTTAAAGTTTTACTTAGACTTCCCCAATCCGTCTGTACAAGCAATATTCTTATCTACCCTTTCGATCCTATCTTTCCTGCCAATATGCTCCAAATTTCCCAGTCCCATCCTCAAAAGTGCCATCCTCAATAGGCTTGCCCGCTATTACGTAAGATGGACTAAATTATAATCACCAAAATGTTCGTTTCTTTCGTGTCTGTCTTCCTTTCAGGGATATAGTCGTGAGTGTATGTAATAGACATTACATACACTCACACCACACACAAGTAATACACATTTCTAACTTTATTAATAGAAACAAATGTGTTTATAATGTTCATATGTTACATTAATAACACAATTTAGTTACTATGATTTACAAGTTGATTAGATAAATTTAACTTTTGTCTCGAATACTGTCAATTTGTACTATTTTACCTGGCTCTCTACGATGTCAGGATGAGTATTTAACAGGTCCTCTATTTCTTTCGGGGCGATGTTTTCTCCTCCTCTGACTATGATGTCCTTCAGTCGGCCTACTACTCTACCGTAACCATCTTTACTTATCGCGAACAGGTCTCTAGAAAAACTTCAGGTATCAGTATCATTGCCATGTCTCTTTTTTATATTAAGTTTTGAATTTAGGAGTTCTATTTTAGAAAACCATAGTAAGTACTTTGTTCTCACTAAAAACTAAAACAATTTTCCAGACATTTAAACTATTGATATAAATGAAGAGGTTAATAATATGTTTTGATATTTTTTGTAAGGATGCAGTTGCACCAAAAATGCCTGAGGGAACTATCAATTTTTCTATTTACATTCTTCCGCATTATTATTTGACTTCTTCTTTATCAAATATTCTTCAGAGATTGGATATTAGTGACGTGATTGAATAATTATTTACAGACGAGGTAAAAAAAAAATAAGCGTACCCAGTTTTAAGCCATCCATCTTCAGACACTGTCTGCTTTGTTTTTTCCGGGTCGTTCCAGTAGCCGATCATGTTGTTGTAACCGCGTAACACCAACTCGCCTGGACTGCCAAACGGCACTATCTTACCGTCCTCGTTGACTACCTTTAAATAGTTTTATAAAGGAACTTTAAAAAATGAAAGTAAGTAAACAATATTTTTGAATACTAGCTGTACCCCGCGCGACCTTTATCACGATAATATATATATTACATATGTATATTGCATATTGCGCGAAATCTTATTTTTTACGATATAAAAGTAGCCAAAGGTACTTCTTATAAAATCAGCTATTCACCAGCGAGTCCCGTGAAAATCAGTCAACCCGTAACAGAAAGATTGAATTCATTATTTATATCTTATAACAATGTAAATTTCGTGCTCTATATATATAGAGTTTTATGCACTTCATTTTCTGTTCGTTCAAAAACATAAAATTTTGTTATAACTGCAATCAAAGCAACCAAATTATTCTACATGATATTATGTAGGTACATATGATATCCTAAACATAGACAAGGACTGCCTTAAAATAGGCCAAAAGTAGTACCTTAGCTTCCGTGTGGTCTTATATGTACCCAACGGTCTCAGCAACTAGGTCGATGCTATCGTCCGGTAAACTCTGGAATGACGATGCTGTTGTTTCTGACATACCGTACAATGCCTAAAATAGATTAAATAACATCAGAAATTACATTGAAAGGTTATAGTTTCTTCATTGAATCACATGTATTGATTCATTGATTGCAGCCTCCATTTTGCTTAACTACATACATACTAGCACATGTACATGCTCGTGTACGCATGTTACGCCTTTATCACTGAAGACGTAGAGAAGTAAATGTCAAAAGCATAGAAGACGGCCACATTTTGGCCAAATCAATTTTTTTTCCCACTACTACTAAAACTAAAAATGACTGACGTCAAGTGGGCACTGTATATACATACATTGACTAATAGATAACATGATAGTGACCATTTTCAACGTAGGAGAGCTATGCTTAAGCACGTATGGGCCACCTCAATGGGAGTAATATAAGTTACCGGAGGACGAACCCCTCCTCCTGTTTCTCGGGAAGCATCCTCAGGTGGATAATTTCTAGATTAAATAAGAACAATAACATACCTTAACATTCGCCTTTAAGTACTTTTGCATGTCTCTGATTAGCTGTGGGCTGCAAGGTGCCCCAGCGGCAAGAGCCATTCGTAGTTTCGATGGAACGTCTCCCATTGTCTTTACTTTAGAGAGCATATCTACGAACATCGTTGGCGTGCCGGTTATAGCAGTACAACTGGAAAAAAATGTATAAGTCTATGTCACCCATAGTTAACGTTTTAAAGATTATGGACACAGATTACACACTGTAAATGTAGGGAAGTATATAGTTATACATGTAGGCTGTTTCCTTAACTAGAAATGTGAGTTAGCATATAGAGGCTAGTATCTAAGTCTAAGAGATGTTGTACACTTGGAGCAGCTTAAAATTTTATGTATACTTTGCCTTGGTCGAATCGAAATTGAGGTGCAGAATTCTCTTTTGGGGTGGTAGCTCTGACTAAAATATTCAAAGAGCCTTCATTATTCAAAAAAGAGCTATAAGAACTATGGTGAGGATGGACTAGCAGGATTCCATTTAAAATCTGTATATCATAGTCGTGCTTACTTTTTTGCGAAAAATATCCACAACAATGAAAGCACCGACTCTTAACGTAGTAAAACATACCTACCGTGTTCCAGGTCAGTGTGTTCTTAGTTTATTTATATAGCGTATTGCAGCATGTTTCTGCATATCTCAAAGTTGTATCCACGAACATCAAAAGTAAATATATTAATCCTCACTGCTAAGCAGAGGTCGTGGATTCGATTTCTACCCAGAACAAATATTTGTGTGATGAGCACGATCATTTGTTCTGTGTCTGGGTGTAATTTATAAATGATATGTATTTAGAAATATATAAGTATGTCGGTACGGTCAATTGTACGGGAGCTGATTTGACAACGAGGCGCAAGCGGTGAAACGTCATCGCTTCGGCAGAGTCTAGATAAGTGTTCGTGCGGGCCGAGCGGAGCACACTTACCGATCGACCACCGCGCGGATAACAAGTCTAGGAACTACCTTACGGCTCGTTGTTCCCACTTTAAGTGCCTACTACTTAATAAAGATTATTTGTTTGTACCTACTTTGTTTTCTGCTCGAGAAACGCCACACGGCCCACACAATATGTATTTAGGAGAAGGCAACTGCCCCGAAAAACATCAATCTCCGACATCAGAAGTGAGATCCGAGCAGACAAACGAAAACCGCAGTGAAATTATGCCACGATGTGAACAAAGTGGCGGGAACGCAGACTACTGGAGGGTATTATTTGAAACGCAAAATTCAAATATGAAGGCCTTGATCGAAGCACTAGGCAAACCTCAACGTTCTTCTCAGCATGTGAATCTACCCGAATTTGATCCAGACAAAAGCGACGCAGACGCAAGGTCATGGTGTGTAACATCAGACTTGTGTTTCGCCGATAACCCGATGGAAGGAGGTCAGCTCATTGTTACAATCAGCAAGGCCCTCAAAGGAGCAGCATCAGCATGGTTGTCTACAATTACGTACCATGGTATGACATGGGCGGAGTTTAAAGAGCTTTTCACTTCAAGATTTGTGTGTACCGAAACACCTGCGGGTACCCTCATAAAGTTAAGTACCGACAAACCAAAGGAAGGTGAAACATTAGCAGCGGACGGTAATCGTGTCTTGTCACTGTTATTCAATTGCTGGAAAAATCTAACGGTTGAGCAGATTGTGGTCGCAACAACAGTGGCACACGTTTCTCAGTTCGATTCAAGATTGCAAAGAATGGCGTTTACATCGGAACTAAATAATCGGCAACGATTACAACAGGAACTGCAAGCTTTTACCTATCTGAAACGTAAGTCAAGTGCAGTACCGGATCAGAAAATTTTTGAATCTAAACGAGTTAAGATTTCTCAAACATCATCAATCAAGTGTTACCATTGTGGGAAAATTGGACACAGGCTAGTTGATTGTTTACATAGGCAGCAGGAAAAAGGAAAGTCAACGAAAACGCATCACGCTCAAGCCTCAAGACCCAACCCTCAGCAGCCAATCAGCACTACCAGCTCCATCATCTGCTACAAATGTGGAAATCAAGGACATATCTCCACCCGATGTCCCAAGGGAGGCACCAGCACCGAGGCGACACACACCGGGCACAGTGAACGACGGGTTGACGTGTGCATCGTTGATCCCCCGGCAGGAACTATGAGACATCAAGGTCAGTTATTTGAGTTTCATTATGATTCTGGCGCAGAATGTTCACTCGTTAAGGAAAGTATATCATGTAAATTTTGTGGTAGACGCGAACAAAAAGTAGTAACTTTGAAAGGAATTAGTCAGATTTTCTGTGTTGTTGAAATAGATCATGTTTTGCCTGATGTCTATTTACGAAGTGATATTAGGATAGGCCGTGAAATATTATCACAAGGATTTAGTGTCAATATGACCGCGACACAATTTAAAATTTCTAAAATTCATAAGGCGGTTAATAATTGTAATTTATATCTACCCTCGATAAACAATTTGAAAATTATTGATACCGAAATTTCTGCGGAGTATAAATCAATGATTGTTTCTGTGTTAACGCGTTATTCGGACTATTTTATTACTGGGATGCCGCGAACACGCGTAACGACAGATGAACTTGTAATTAGTTTAATCGATCCTAATTTAACCGTACCTATAAATAGGCTCATGATAAGTTGCGAAACATGCTGGATAACCAAGACATAACTGACGAGATCGATATAGAGCAAATTAGTTGTGATATTGAGGAGAGTGCTTAAGTTTGCATGATGATGGGACCGTACCAGAGGTTGTCGTGTAGCCGTAGCTCAGTAGAAATCGGTATCTACTTGATGTAGTCCGTGAGTACGCGGTAAGCAGTCAACTCTGGCGGAGGTCAGGTTTCAGTGGAAACCATTGAGTCCTGGAGACTCGGCGTTCCCATAAGGGGTTCGCACAAGGATAAGTAACTGGAGGTTACTAGGCTATGTATAGCAAGATATCACATGCAGAGCTTAAGTATTGTAGTTTACCTAAAATGATTGATGTCACTAGTGAGACAACGTGATATTCAAGTCAGTTTTGTTTTGAGTGTATCGATTATTGTATTTGTTATTATTATTATTATTTAAAATTTGATAATAAAATCTTTAGTTTGATGTTAAGTTTTGTTTTGGACTTCTCTCGATTGATTACTGGTGCGATGTCACGATGAGCTATGTGATCCTGCTAGATGAATATTGTTTCAGAGTAACACACAGAGACGTGTGTCCCGTAGGATGGCCGTGTCGGTACGGTCAATTGTACGGGAGCTGATTTGACAACGAGGCGCAAGCGGTGAAACGTCATCGCTTCGGCAGAGTCTAGATAAGTGTTCGTGCGGGCCGAGCGGAGCACACTTACCGATCGACCACCGCGCGGATAACAAGTCTAGGAACTACCTTACGGCTCGTTGTTCCCACTTTAAGTGCCTACTACTTAATAAAGATTATTTGTTTGTACCTACTTTGTTTTCTGCTCGAGAAACGCCACACGGCCCACACAATATGTATTTAGGAGAAGGCAACTGCCCCGAAAAACATCAATCTCCGACAAGTATGTTTATCAGCAGTCTGTCAGTTTACAATAATAAGAGCTCTGCTTAGTTTGTGATCAGACAGCGGTGTGTGGAGTTATTATTGTTATTTAGTATTGAGATTACCCCTCAGCGAATATAGCTTTGATGTTGGCATCAACGTTGTATGTAGGAGATGAGAGTATTAATGAACTGCCATGTCTGAGACCACCCAGAACTGTGACAATGGATCCCAAAGCGTGGAAAGCAGGTACCTAGAATATAAAAATAATCGTCATCGTATAAGTATATGATTGTTTCTATACAATTCAAAATTGGTGACAGTACTTTTATTTTTAATATTTTTTATGCAATAAATACTATTAAGTAATTAAACATATTTATAATTTAAGTTAATAATAATTATATCTTAAATTAAGCTTTAGTTAAGTTAAGTAAAGATTAAAAAAATATGTATGTTTTTAATTGCTATCATTTTTTATTTCATACCTGTACGCATATTTTGTGTGGTTCTTCATGGAAACCATTTCTTTTTCCCGATAAATATGTGTTATTCACTACTCCCAAATGAGAATCTAGAGCAGCTTTTGGTTCACCTTTCAAAGGAAAATATTAAAATTATTCTGTATTTCTATGACATGATTATAATATATTATTTTGATATCTACAACAGGATGGCAGTCGAACTGTGTGACACAAGTAAACATATTTCATTTTTATTAGAAAAAATCAAATTCAATTATAAAATTTAAAACATGAATTTCCCAATTTTCCCCAAAATGTAAACCCATATATATAAAAACTTATGCCTGTTTCTCGGAAGGGATAGGTAGAGGTGTATTAAAAAGTAACATTTTGCCGACTAATATTTAGAGGCACTTACGTAACACCCCTGTTACGTAAGTGGCTCTAAATATTATTGCGATCAATCAGGCACTTTAGGAATTAAATGATAAAATTTGAACGTGAACGAGAATATAGGAAGGTGTGGTATATACGGATCTATTGAGTAATATATAGAGCCACCCCTGTTACGTAAGTTTGGAGTATATTGAACGTGACAGAGAATATAGGAAGGCGTGGTATATACGAAACTATTGAGTGAAAGCAAGAGCTAGAAATTCACATACTGTGCGAATAGAACGCCAAGCAAACACAGGCGTGCGCGTTTTCAAACAAAAAGTCTCCATTCCTTCCCCTTCCTACTCTTCAGAACACTCAACTGCCACTACAGGATAGGCTTAGTATACTGGGTATGGACATCTGTCGGGATCTCAATCCGCGTGATTACATCGAGAGCGTCACTAAGGCGGCCTCGCGGAAGCTCGGTGTGTTGAACAAGGTGAGACGGTTCTTCTCGCCCGAGCATCTGTGTCTTTTATATAAGACCCAGGTTCGCTCCTGCGTGGAGTACTGCTCTCATCTTTGGGATAGCTATGCGCAGTATCTGCTTGACGCTCTCGATCGGTTGCAGCGACGCGCAGTCCGTATTATAGACTGTCCTGAGGTCACCCAGTCTCTTGAGCCCCTGCAGTTGCGAAGAGATGTCGCCTCTATGGCAGTTCTCTATCGCCTACATCACGGGGAGTGTTCTGACGAGCTCTTCCAATTGGTCCCACCTTCTCCCTTCCTCTACAGGACTACACGTGCTGGCCTGAGGAGTCACCGTTTGCGAGTCGAAGATATGCGATCCCGAACGAAACGGTTTGGCTCTTCTTTCCTGTGCCGATCAGTGAAAGCCTGGAATTCCCTACCAGCGCACGTGTTTCCTTCCCAATTTGATCCCGGGTCTTTTAAGCGGGGCGTGAAAAAGCATCTCACCAGGCCGCCATAGTGTGGGTCACCATGCTGCATTGACTAGACATGCAATGAGGATGGTGACCACCACTCTTGGACTCCATTTATTGCTTACCATCAGGCAAAGTGGAGTCATTATGGTAGGCTTACGAATAAAAAAAAAAAAAAAAAAGAACGGACGAATGTTGTCGGGAAGTCCAAGCCCACTAACCGCAACCTGCAGTACAAAAATAATAGGTCCTCCTTAATAATATTTCGCATTCTACTATTATCCATTCAAAAGCCTGTAGCGCAGAAAGGGTAGGCAGAGTCATATTTAAAGCCCTCATTTGGTCGATTATAATGTAGTCCATTTTACGTAATAAGGGCTAGCCTAATTGGATGTGGAAATTTTTGATATTGATAGAAAAAGTAGGATGGAATGGTATGAAAAATATGTTGATTATAAAAATGGATTGTTGTATATAAGTAATTCTGAGCCCTTTAACTGACACTGACTAAGTGATAAAAGAGACATAGAATACATTGACACTTACCAGTGGTACCCGAAGTTAAGTGAATGATCGAACCATCTGCTGACTTGACCTCACTGCTATACTGCGAGATCTGACTACCTCCTCCAGATATAAGTGAGTTGTAAGAAACAGTGCCTCTATAAAAACAATATCTAGCTAGCAATATCTATAATACACGTGCTTTTTAATGTGGGAGCCCTGCCTTGGCACGTATGGGCCAGCTTGATCGGAGTATTACCACAGCCTCACAGAAAACCATTGTTAAACAATGCTTGCATTGTGTGACCGAGTGAGTGAGGTTATCGGAAGCCCGATCCCCTTTCTTTTCCCTCTTTCCCCTATTCCTTCTCCATTTATCTTCCCTTCTTTCCCGTCCTCCTTTTCCTCTACCCTAACCTGACTCTTGAGTTGCAAATTTTCAGCGCCCTTCTTCAGTATACTGCCGATCTGCATCTCATTCTTCATATTTCGTTGCCTACTCGCAATACCATATATTGCGAAGGAATTGCTAATGAAAACATATAAAAAAAACTTAATCAAACATTACCGCACATATCCGGACATTCATCAACATTCACGAATGCTGAATGCCAAAGCGTATCGAATTTTAAAGATATTGTTATATTTGGTACTGCACCGTACTCACTCAAAGCTAGTTTTTCCTGTGTTAATAACAGAGGTTAGGTTAGGAAATTCATCAGATTTCCACGATCCTGCTTTGGTACTATGAATGTTTGGTAACAGCTTTAGCAGCGTCGCATTATAATCTCTGTTTGGCAATGTATCTCCCACTAATAAACTTTTTAATCCTGTTTTCTTTATACAAAAACCAAGTTCATTTTTCTCATAAACTGGGTTTATTAGGACCTAAAATATAAAAAAAAACGGAGAAAATAAATATATATTCCGAATTCCCAGACTGTCTGATCCCAAACTAAGAAAAGCTTGCACTATGGTAACCACACTGCTGATAAACAAGCTAATGTATTTCTACATGTTCTACACCTAGACGGAACAAATACTGGAATTTGTTCTGTCGAACCCAAGACCTCTGGCCTTGATACATTTAAGAGCAAGGGTGGTAGTAATGCTGCCACAATCTTTTCTAAAACTTCCACTGATAAAAAAAAAGATTCATTATTATAATGTTTATACACTGAACAAAGTGTAAACAAATAAAAAATGAACTGAAATATGAGTAATTTTCTGTATGCTAAAATTTAATTAAGCGTTGTGTAACAGTATATTTATTAGGTCTATGGCAAATATCCACATACATACATACGCTCGTGCCTGCATTCCCTAAGGGGTAGGCAGAGGTGTATAAAAATCCATCATATTGCCAATAAGAAATTGGTCTCACTAACGTATTGCCGTCTTTTTTGCACTGTCTGCTATCAGACAATTATCTATATAACAGTCCGATCCCTTTTTCGTCTTTAAGTACACCAATGGCAAGAAATGGGGCGGTTATATTCTACTTCACCGAAAACCACACGACAAATATTTACTACCATTGACACAAGATCCACTAATTTTATATAAGTATAACATTTGTGGCCATAGTTTACAAGTGAAATGCCTTAGCCGATATTGCTTGTAGTGAAAAAGGTTAAACTTCTCATTTGCTGTTTGGAAAAAATAAGCTGTCTCAGTAATCTTAATTTTGAGAATGTTAAGTGTTAAGAAGTCAGATAGTGGGATAAAAATTTTAAAATATCTCATGGGTACATACCGAAATGAGTCCAACTCTGGCAGCTGCGATGACTGCAACAATCCATGATACGCTGTTGTGAGTCCAGACTCCCAGTCTGTCACTTTTCTGAAGGCCCTGGGCTCGGAGAGCACATCCTAATGAGTCTGCCTGTAAGTTTAATAAATATTTCGTCTTTTCGTCTTGACTACCTGCTTCAAAATTTGATGTTATGTTATAAACGTGGTAAATTTTTGCTCATATTGATAATGATCAAATAAAAAATACTATTTGGTACATACGGGGCGAACTGAATCATAACTACCTACTTAATACCTTGCGACACGACCTTACGACATAATACCTATGTCGTATATAATTTTTTTTTAGCTTGATATATGTATGCAAAAACATGAGAAACAATATTTACGTATCACAATGACCTTTTATGTATCTCTGTAATTGTACAGTTTTTTAAGTAGTAATATTTGTTTCTGGCTTTAACGAAAAATAAAAAAATCGATATCTCGCATGCACTGTTTTCATTCATTGCTATGTACATACATATGTATTATGATTATAAAACATCTGATACTGGATTATAGATGTAATAAAGATAAAAATAAAACTTATAAAACCATACATTACACGTGACGAATTGTCAGATTACATCATGTAGTATGTGATTATAATTTAACTGCGGCATATCATGAAAAGAATTTAGTTTAAACACCTCTCTCTGCGTAGAATGCATTGTTTTTTTTATTTTTGTTGGACCAAAGGTCAAGACCTATATTTTGAAAAGTAAGAAGAAGTCGGAAGAGTATTGGTGGAACTTTTCTTATTTTTTTTTTAAATTTAACATATCATATAAAGACACATAAACAACACAAATATTCTTATTACGCAAACTAAATTTGTCCATAAAGATTAGAACGCATAAGCATTTATTATTTAAAATTTAATCTACGCCCCTAATAAATAACAAGATAAAAATAAAACTGTATTTAATTTAACTGTATTTAATAAAAATAATACTGTATTCAAGTTTTTAAATTTAATAAAATCAAACAATGTTTTATAAGTCTTAATTCTTAGTTCCTTCTCACAGAGGACCCATTGGACTACACGGTATAACATCAAACCTCTTCGTAGGTAGCAAAATGATCCATGGATATTAATAGTATCTTTACCTGTTTCAACAGCTGTTCATATGTGATAGTTATATCCTCATGAAGAGACTTGACGGCGACTCTATCGGGGTACTTGTCAACGGTCTGTGCTATCACATCACCCAGGGTGTCATAGCACAGGGGCTCTAAGCCCGGATTCTTCAGATAACCGCCATCTGCTGTATTCTGGATGTTCCGAATCCATCTAAAATAAAATGTACAAAATGTGTGTATATATTTTAACTCAAAACTCGTAAGTACGCTGCCTGCCATTGAGGGTGATCAGGGGGGTTAGGACAGGGGGATGAGGAGAGGGGAGAAACGAGAGGGTGATGGGAGGAAGGGAAAGAGCGGGTGGGGAAAGGGGAGAGGAGGATGAGGGGAGAGGAAAGAGAAGAGCGGGAGCCGGGCATTCGGTACCCTAACACACTCGGCAATACAATGCGACCATTCTTTGTCTACTGGTATTCTGTGAGACTGTGGTATTAACCCGGTCAAGCTGGCCCATCCTAAGCATTGCTCGTCACATCATATCTCTTTGCAAGCCCTAGAGCTTAAACAGATTGATTATGATTTCGAAACGTGGGGTTTTATTTGAATCGTATTAATAGAGGAAGTGTAAAGTGACATAATAAGCTTACAAGATGACGTCCTCGAGAAAAGAGTAGTTTCAATTTAACTCGTTAAGATAAATATTTATTTAGTAATGTCATGCAGTCTTTGGACTTTATAAATACTTCAGGATTTGTTTTAGTAAGGTATTGATAAATGGATTGGCTGGAGAGGCGTCATGGCGCTCTCTTCTACCGAATGACGCAGGTGCTCACCTGACAGGGTTGCTTTGGAAAGTACCTGTGTCGTATAGGCCGGGAGCCAATGCCTGTGTGCCACCATTGCACCTGCCGCGAAGATACCGCACTCTATACGCAGAGCTTGGATCATATAATAGCGGGGTCGCCTCCAACAAGTCTGTCGGGGTTCGCAGAGATTTCCTTTCACCTGAGGCGCGGCCAAAAGACCCCACGCCGGAACACTGTGTGATTTTAGTCGGTTCGAGTCCAATTTACCATCTCACCGTAAGATAAAAAAAAGTACACTCACCTATGACTAACAGAGTAGCTGAATTTTGTAGCATCTAATGCATATTTCCTCCACATTTTATCCAATAACACTACAAAACCTTAGGAGCCCCACCAATAGACTGATAGTAGATAATTTTCATTGTAATAGAACACCTATCGCAAAAAAAACCGTCAACGTGACTCACTGACTGATTTATCAATATATACGAAACGTTCTGTGAGGATTCGGTGTCTATGTGCTCTCTTCAGGAGCTCAGAAGAGGCTAGTTTAAAAAATAACATGGCAGTTTTTTTTAAGTTCCCACTTTTATTATGTTAATAACGTCAGTTAAAACTACATATTTAGAGGTTTGACTTTTAAAAGATAAAAATAATTAAGTTAAACAGCGCATATTTTATTACGTTTCCTGTTTGGTGAATTAGGTAAATTATTTTATAATAACTATTAATTCTAACGTTCTATTAACGTTTGTTATTTGTTGATTGTTCTAATTGCATCCTCTCTAAATAAAAACTTATCAGAAACGTTGATGATCAGGAAACAAGTAAACTTTAACGTAGTAATCGTGCGACAAAAGCAGCAATTAATATTACCCACAGTAAAAATAACGTATGGTGTCTGTAAGTTTGTAAGGGGTGCTCATCTCATAACCTAAGTGTGAGGTAAAGTGCAAAGTATATTTTACAACTTATTTGAGAACAAAAACACAAATAATTCGAGGAACCTGAGAAAGACGAATGACGTTATACTTACTTACTTACTTAAAAAATTACAGTTACTTTACATTACATTTCTAATTCGTCATCGATCGAATGATCGTTTCCCCAAATGGAAAAAACATATAAATTGAGAATATATGTACAAGCTCTTTAAAAAGAAAAGCTCTATTAAATTGATTAAACCTACATGAGGCACACTGAAAGTTTTGCACTTCATTTCTCAGAACTGTTTGAATTTCGAATGATTTATTTTTTTACATACGAGTGCTTGATTCAACCCTAATATTTATTCTTACGACCCGTCCCAAAGACCACCTAAGCTATGAAACTGATAGCTAACCTATATTATCATGGCGCTTCTATGTTTACTTCACGTCTTATTCTTGACCAACTCATATACAAAGTGTTTGCTGTTTTGGAATTATCTAAGAGCAATATATATGATTTTCCGACCAAATACAATAATCGAACAATAATACTGTAACTGAATCGAACTGTGCTGTACTGACACAGATAGTCTTATTTATAACGTAAACAGTTACGACCTTTACAAGGATATCAACATGCATATTCTAAAATATTTTGATACCAGCAGTTACGATTTTAATAATAAGTTTAAATGGCCAATTATCTTTTAAAAAGATTTCAGGATTGTTTAAGGATGAAATGGGAGGTATAATTATCAAAGAATTTGTAGAACTGCTCAAAACTTGATTGTATTGAAACATCAGATAAAACAATAATTCATAAAAAAATACGCTGTAAAAAAAAATATATATTATTGATTATGAAATCGTATGGTATAATTGTAATGTTATCAGCAAAAGGAATGAGTTGCTTAAATCAATAAAACATGAAATATTTACACAAAGTAATGATGATAAACGGATATTAGTGTCGGATAAGGTATCTATTTTGTAAGAATGTAAGAAATTAATATATATTGAGTAGTTTTATTAAGATAATAAGTATGTAAGAAGTTAATAAATTTGTGCAAATAGGATTATTTATGCCCAACAACCGTATATGTATGCAGATTTTGTTTTTTGATTAACCGGAAAGTATATTACGTTTTAGGAACTTCTATAATTCTATATCCATACATTGAATGCGAATTCGTGTTTTATTTGACTAGGCACTTCGTTTAACTACGAACCACTCATAATATCACATTCGATCCTGATCACGGTCGTAAGTAAAATGATCACTGGAAACTCGGAGACATACATTTTATTTGCTTTTAAGATCTGTTTATTAAAGCTTAATAAACTTCTAAATCAGTCTTCTTTACTGAATTTTATGTTTTTGTAAAGTATTATTATTACACTGTAGTTTGTTCAAGACATTTTTTATTTCGGACTTTAAATAAATTAATATAATTTAAATAGCTATTAGGTTGGCAGCTAATAAACCCGCCATCTTTGTACATAAAAATGTTATAAGTATACAAAATCAAATTATTTCTCAACCCTCCCTCTCTCTCCCCCTCTTAGAAGATTTAACGCTTTGATCAAAAAGGTGGTAAGGTCACTTTTAAGCTGACCTTCATTATTAATTTCTTTTTTTCTGCTAAGTACTGGGCTAGAGAACGAAATAGATGATAATCTGAGGGCATAATGTCTGGAGAGTAAGGTGGGTGACGAAGGACAGCCCAGCCAAGCAAAGTAATTTTTCACGAGTCGCTTTAGCTACATATGGCATTGTCGTGCAAAAAGTATACTTTATTTTGATTTTTCGGTAATCTCGCTGCTACTTTATCCAGTTGGTCACAATAAATATTGCCCGTGATTATAGTGCTAGATGGCAACAGCTCCCAGTATGTAATTCCGTTTATTCCCCACCACACACTTAAAAGTACTTTTTTACTCGAGTCAGATTTTGGCGTCGGTACTCCTGCTTCTCCATTTCTAAGCCACTACGTGAAAAAATTATGTACATAACCCACTTTTCATTCCTCGTAATTACATCCCTCAGCCACTTATTGGTACGATGATAACTAAGTAGTTCCATGCACAAGTTATTATTACTATTATTTTTGCACTGCAGTATGAGAACACTGAAGCTGTTCTGCCAGACAACGTGAAGTGAATCTGGGATCCATTTCTATGAGTCTTTTTAACTCATCTACATCTATTGTAGGAGGTCGTCCTGGATGAGGTTTTTTTTTTTTTTTTTTTTTTTTTTTTTATGCGATAGGGGGCAAACGAGCAGACGGGTCACCTGATGGTAAGTGACTACCGCCGCCCATGGAGGTTCATCAGATAGGTCATAATTTCCATCCCTAAATCTTCGGAACCAATGTTTGGTGGTATCGTAATAGAACACGCATTCGCCCATCGTTGCACACATATTCGCACTGCTTCAGTCGCTTTTCGACCTAAGCGAAATTTGTGAAGTAAAAGCAGCCGAAGTTCTCTACGAGAAATATCCATAATTTACTGTAGTTCTACTATACGAGATCCAGTTGTCAACTGATCTGATATACAACTCTTGCTTTATTTATATACTACTCCAAGAAATTTGAGATAGTTCTATAACGTTTTAGAAACTGATCGAAAAAAGTGGCGGGTTTACAAGTTGCCAACCTAATAATATCTTGTAATTCATAGGTGCCTTCTAGTTTTTCAATAACTTATTGTTCTTTTTATCAATGTTAGGAATAGAATTAAAAGGTGAAAATGCAATAGAGTACACTCATACTGACCGTCTAATTATAGTGTGTCGGGATAGTAGGTAGATAAATCTGACAAGTTGCCAGTTATCGACAACGTGATAGACATCTTGAGAATGATTAAAATAAAAGAAAGGCATAAAATTAATTCAATATTATTTTACCAAAAACATCACAGATAATCTAAACATACATATTTGTCCACTATTTACGGTATTGAATTTCTGATATCTTGTGTAGTTATAAGAAATATTTATAGTAGTTTTTCTAAAATACCGCTCAATTCTAATAGCGGTTGCAAATCACAAAAACTATCAAAATATTCAAAATAGTTATTAACTTTGACATAAGCTACCCAATTGGTACCTTCATTTTTTGAGTCATCCGTGTTAACAATAGCAATTCAATAAGTTTTGGTGTTCTTGGTAACTGATCCTTTATGTATATACACTTAGAAAGTGAGTTATGTCGGTAATTTTGGATATCCACAACATTCTTTATTAATTACGACGCAATTAAAATACTCACTCCAATTTTAACACATTTCAGGAAATTAAATACAAGTGATATCTGTGTTGTATTTGTGTATTTCCGGACCGATACGACCTTCACAGCTTCAAGAAAAGAGCGTACTCGTACGTAAAAGGCCGGCAACGCTATTGTGACTCTTGAGTTGCAGGTATCAGGGCGGCGGTAGTCACTTACCATCACGTGTACCATATGCTCCCTATCCCATAAAAAAAGGTAATAAGTAAATTGGTTTTGCCACAAATGATGCATCGTATAACGTTAGGTAATCATTTGATATGAAGTATTTTTATCTAAATTAATTCATTAAACTCGATCTGGTAGGATCCTTTTTAAAAAAAATATATAAAAAAAACGGGTTTCAGTTTCCGTTTCTGCAGATTTTGAATTTAAGGTTAATACTCTTTAAAATATTTTGAAGATTGGTTTATTATAAATAACTTAAAACTGAATATAAATAAAATAAAATGTATTATTTAACTCTATGGTAAAAATAGAGCTAGTCTTTAAATTGTATCTTATGGTAATATTGTCTTATGGTAATATAGTTGAGTTGAGTCTTGAGTTGTTAAATTTCTAGGACATCATACATAACAAATTTCATTAATTCTGCATGCTATGGCATCAGAAGCTTGAGCGAAGAACTTACTCTGATTCAACTCAGAACAGTATATTTTGCTTTAGCAGAGTCGAAGCTCTGATACAGTATTGGATTATGGGGTAATAGTTATAAATACAATATCCATTCAATTTATATAATTGTTATTACTTATTTCTTTCCCGTTTTTAGAGAACATTATCATAACTTTTTTACTGTCGTCGCTACATCCTCGTTCAAATCATACTGATATGTTTATTTGTATATACATATACGTGATCTTGTCTCAACTGAATAGCTCATCTTACTTTCTACTTTAATGGTTCTTGTTACTTTCTTATCATAATAAGTAAAAAAAAGTAAAATCGTACTAAGTAAAAAGTCGAACTTTAATTAAGAAGTAAGTTCTCCTGATTCTATGATTTTCTTCAGTTTGCGCTTTTGGATTTTTCCCGACGATGTCTTTGGAAACTCTTCGATTACTTTTATGATCCTAGGTATTTTAAATCGAGATATGCGACCCGAACAGTGTCGTTTAATATCGTCTGAGGTAACTGAAGCGCCTTCCTTGATCCGTAAAACAGCACAAAGCTCCTCACCTAATCTCTCATCAGACACTCCAATCACCTAAAAGAAAACAGTTGACATAAGTTCTGTTTAAAATAGTTTTATTTCAAAGAAAAAAAATATAAATTAAAATACAAAAGCTTATTTTTTTTTTCTCAAGCGAATAAATTTCTAGTTATATGTTTTGAAGATCATTAATGACGATTTCGGTTTTGACAGAGATTTCACAAAGAAGTCGTCAGATTTCATACCTGGCTTTCAACGATATCAGGGTATGTGTTCAGCAGATCCTCTATTTCTTTTGGAGCGATATTTTCTCCTCCTCTAACTATAATGTCTTTCAATCGGCCTACTACACGTCCATAACCATCTTTACCCAATGCGAATAGGTCTCTGAAAATAACATCTGATTTAAGTATCATTATCACCTTGTAAAGTAATACAGTCTGTTTTAAAATAAGTTTTGTTTATTATATTATTATCGGAACGAAGTTCCCTATAGGACGTGCAAAAAAAGTCCGTAACGTTAAAAAAAAGCTTAATATTTTTTTATTTATGGATAATACTGCCATCTAGTGATTCTAATATAAACTGTAAAGAAGTAGGGATTTTTGTTTTAAAACAAAACATGTTGTAACACTGCCATCTAGTAATAACATTACTAAGAATGGAAACTTGAACCTTTCCTTATAATAAGGAACTTCGTTCCTATCTCGTGTCCCATGACACAACACTTTTTTTTTAATAATTTATGTAACTCTATCTATACCAGTTTTAATATAAATATATACCTATTTAATTTAAAGTATAGCTTTAAATGCTGTTTTCACTGATAATCTAAATAAGATGTTACAATTAAAGCTCCTTTGATTTTGGGGCTTCTGAATAGCATCGTTTTCATATGATAAAAGAATATATTTTTGCTGTGCTTTATATGTTTTACATTCATTCTTACGGTTTTCTTTTTAAATATTGTTTATAATTTATATTCAATGAAGTGTTTGAGCGAGGGAGTAAGAATTTTCAGGTCAGAATTAAAAACTTGTACAAATTTGTACAAGTTTTTAATTCTGACCTGACAATTCGAGAGAATCAAATACGTACCCAGTTTTCAGCCATCCATCTTCAGACACTGTCTGCTTAGTTTTTATCGTGTCATCCCAGTAGCCAATCATGTTGTTGTACCCGCGCAATGCCAACTCGCCTGAACTGCCAAATGGCACAATCTCGCCATTTTCATCAATGACCTTAAAATCAATTGATAAGAAAGTAGTGTGAAACGTGGGAGATGCTCATGCTTTGGCACGCAAGGGCCCGGCTCGACCGGTGCGATACCACGCCTCACAGAAAACCGGTTGTGAATTAAAATGCGTTACTCATTTCCCCGAAATGAGTGAGGTCTCCGGAGGCCCAAAATCCCCCCCCCCCCCTAATGATAGCGCTGTTAACAAAAAGGATACCCCAGGGGGGTACCAGCGCTAGCGTTGGAGAATCCCCCCCATGGCAATGCTCCACCAGGTCCCATCAGCAAAGATCGTGATTCTTGGCGACTTTAACGCCCATCACGCCGAATATCTTTGTTCGCCCAAAACCGCGACAGAATGGGATGTAAAGACTAGCACATTAAAGAAACAATTTAACTTTGCCTTCAGGTCCCACAAAAGAGTAATTGCTGGGGCGAAGTCAGCTCATATTTGCAGAATTGGCGAGAGACTAGTGAGTCTCCCTTCCGGAACTCGTGCATTCTGTTCTCTTGCCAAAGCTGTGCAGGGGAACTTTTGTAAGCCATCCCTTCCACCTCTGCACATAGGAGATAATTCGTTGGCCCACGACGCTAAAGAAGAAGCGGATCTTCTGTGCAAACTCTTTTCCAACTCGACCCTGGACGATGAGGAAACGCACTGTCGACCATTCCACAGTGCGAGAGCCGTATGCCGGAAGTCCGGTTTACACAAAGGGCAGTGCGTAAAGCGCTCCTTTCCCTCGACGTTCTTAAGTCAAGTGGACCCGATAGAATCTCTCCTATCGTGCTGAAGACGTGTGCCTGGTGCACACGTCTACAGCACGTGTGCTTCAGGCTTTCAGTTGGAACCGGTTTTAACGCGCCTTTATCGGCTTTCCTACTCTCTTGGCGTAGTCCCGAACTCATAAAAGACAGCTGTAGGGCACCCAATTCCTAAAAATGGAGATCGCTCGGATCCGTCCAACTAAAGACCCATAGCCATCCCCTCCTTGTTCTCCAAGATAGTGGAATCCATTGTTAACTGCCAACTCCTCCGGTGCTTAGAAGACCACCAGCTCCTCAATGATCGACAATACGGCTACCGCCGGGCTCGGTCAGCATGTGATCTTCTCATTTATTTGACTCACCGGTGGGCACTATACTCTATCGCTTGTATCATGGGGAGTGATCAGAGGAATTTTTCGGACTTATACCGAATGCAGGTTTCCGCCATCGTCCTTCGCGAAAACACATCCATCCTCATCACCTGGACGATTGGCACTCCACTACTGTGCGCTTCTCCAGAAGCTTTTTGCCTCGCATAACCAGCAACGGCAACGCAACGCACTTGTGACTCTTGAGTTTCGGGTGGCCATGGGCAGCGGTAGTCACTTACCATCGGGTGACCCGTCTGCTCGTTTGCCCCCTATCGCAGAAAACCGGCTGTTAAACAATGCTTGCTATGTGTGACTGAGTGAGTTAGGTTCTGATTACTTTCTCTTGCGGAACATGGGGCACGACAGGGCCTTCGTGGTGACTTCCCCCCTGGGCTCGGCGTAATCTGTTACTCCGATGACACTCTTATCAAAGCCCAGGGGTTGAACTTTCAAGAGGCGGCGTGCCACAAGGTGGCCACCAGACGAGCCTCTCTGGTGGTTTGGCGCATCGAGGCTCTGGGTTTACGGGTGGCCCTGGACAAGACGGAGGCCCTTTTATTTCATGGGCCCCCTCGTGGGCCGGACGGGTTTTCCCCTCCACCCGCTATAGTGGCCAGCCGTGAGGAGGCGGCTTCCTGGTGTGCCTGGAACCCGCCAAATTGAGAGTTTCAAGGTAGTGCCCGCGATTGCAGGCAGGCGTTAGGAGGGATCCGGATGTCTTAATAAAGCTGTTCCCGATTTCCTCCTATTTAAGGCGCAGTATGGCACAACGTGTGGTTTTAGTCAGTCCGATTTGGACACACCGTCTCACCGAAAACCACGGTGTTTCCACACGTAAAAGCAAAATTCGTAACGCACTTTAAAGAAGAGGGGGTCAGTGCTGCAGTCAATGGTTCCATCGCATGCGACGGTGTTTAAAAAGGAACGGAGACTACTACAAAAAGCAATAACAACATGAAGAGTCTTCTATATCATTCCTTTTTTTATTTTCTAAAACCTTTCAGTGTTACTCACGACTCACTTGTTGGTTCCGCTGTAATTATTTTCAAAGAATATACTATATAATGTACCAATAGTACTTTATACCTTAGCTTCCGTGTGGTCTTGTATGTACCCAACGGTCTCAGCAACTAGGTCGACGCTATCTTCCGGTAAACTCTGGAATGACGATGCTGTGGTTTCTGTCATGCCGTACAAAGCCTAGAAATAAAAATAACATCAGACATAACACCTTATAACAGTGTTGTTTCTTTTACGGGCAAATTCAATTTTCATATTAATAGTATTACTTATTATTTTACAGTAAGTATTCAATATGCATAATAAATAGCTTTAGTTTAAAGAGATTTGTAAAATTGGCGGCATTACAGCACAATGCAATCTCTTATAGAGATGGAAAATTCCTGTGTGTTTCTGGTACATTAAAACATTATTAGATACGTTTTCAAAATGTAAGGAATGAACTTCTTTACCATAAATGTTAACCAAAGCTTTAGATATGGTCAGAATCACCAACAGAAACATACCTTTACGTTCCCTTTCAGATACTTTTGCATGTCTCGGATCAGCTGTGGACTGCATGGTGCTCCAGCAGCAAGGGCGATACGGAGTTTAGATGGAACTTCACCCATTGTCTTTACTTTGGAGAGCATATCTACGTACATGGTTGGTGTTCCTGTTATTGACGTACAACTAAAAAAAATGTATTATAGGTATATATTGTTTAAGTTTTTTTTTTTCATCTGGAGTCAAACACACTTTTACATAGAACACAGTCTGAGACATTTTTTACCGTTATGGATTCAAATTAACCGTTCTTTGTTGAAACTCCTTTCATAGAACCTTTGGTGACCCTTTTAGCAGACTTAGTACAGACAGTACAGTACAGTCTTAGTACTTAGACAGTAAATTTATATCTGAACACTAAAGTGCCCCAAAAAAATAACAAGTCTGAAGACGCGGGAGCAGTGAGCTCTACCTCGCAAGGACCTGCAATAACATATATTGTTCTTAATTTTAGGTCAGTTATAGAGAAAGGCAAAACATAATGACTTGTTAGACTTTAGCAATAATGACATGACTTTAATGAAACAAAACTTTTTCATGATTCGACTGAACAGTGATATTTTGAGACACTTTTAGACAAATTCAAAAGTCTACATATTGCCAATTCTCATTTTGAACTTACGTAACCTAATTGCTGTCTATCGGGCACTTTCGAAATCAAAGATATTATTGGGAGTTTATTGAGGGAGTTTATTAAATTGGGAGTTTATTGAGGGGTGGGAAGGCAAGGGAATTAAATTGATATTGCTTTTGAAGTTGGATTGAAAAGTACATACGAGTACAAGCAATAAGTCAAGTTCGTCAAAGTCGCATACCTGTAACTCGATTTGGCTGTTGTTAGAAACATTAAGCTCTCTAACAAATGACGGGCCTATTGGTCTAGTGGTTAGTGATTTGATTTTTTTTAAGGTAGGTATGGTATGGTAGGTTGGTGGAGGAGGGGAAAGAGGGGAAGGTATAGAGGGGCCCCTGGTAATCTCACTGACTCAATCACACAATGCAAGCATTTCTCAATAGGCGGTTTTCTGTGAGGCCGTCGTAATGCTCCGGTCGAGCCGGCCCATACGTGCCGTAGCATAGCTCTCCCACGTTAATATTGTGTGATTTGTAGTATCCAAAAATAGTCGTCCCGTCTGGGTGTTTGTAGTGTCCGTTGATTGAATGTCCGTAAAGCCCCCCACTACACAGGAATTATTCCTAATGCTGGAAAGTTAGTTAGTAGTTGTCTAAAAAATATTGCTTACCCCTCAGCAAATAAAGCTTTGATGTTTGCATTAACATTATAAGTAGGAGATGAGAGTATTAATGAGCCGCCATGTCTAAGGCCGCCTAAGGCTGTACTGATGGAACCCAAACCATGAAAAAGAGGTAACTGAAATACAAATGGTTATGTAAACCTTCTTTAGATGAGAGGCAACTGCCAGGTATTATACCTGAAAAGTTATATCTGGCTAAATAAAGTGAATGCAGAATACTAATAACATAATTATGTAAAAATAAAATGCTATTTGTTAGTCTCACTATATATATTATAATAACGGAATGACCAATTTAAAAAGTTATTTCTTTGTTGTATCCGCTTTATACAGGGCTGCTTTATAAGCAAAAATAAAATAATACATAAAAAATATACGCAATCTAGTGGCAAAAATAAAAAAGGCAAAAGCTAGTATATTTGTCTCCAATAATTAGTTTTCCTGGCCGTTCACGAGTCTAGAAAAAGGCGGCCACACCCTAAGAATTAAATAAATTTAATTTAAATTTCACAGATTTTAATTATAAAGCTATTACAAATTGATATTATAGATACTGAAGTTAAAAGGAGGTGAGAGTTAGGCTCAGGTTAGGGCTTCGAGAGGCTTCGGTTGCAGTCCAGTCGGTGATAGTTTAGTGCACTGTGTCGTACGACAAATGAAGAAAAATAGTACATTAATAAGTGATAAGTGATTGTGAGGTTGACGTTGAAGTGACAATGGACTGGCCACATCTTTTGTCCTAGAGTGGAGACCGCGAATTGTTAAATGAAAGGACGTTAACCCAACTACATAAAAAAGGTAGTTTGGACAAACTGGATGTTGAACGGGGCGGACCGGATCCTATGGCACACATTGGGTTAGGCTTATGACGAGCAGTGGACTGCAGTAGGCTTATTGATTGATTGATTGCTTCTCTGCTAACGATATATAAGTTAAATGATAAGTTACACGCGACTACACCAAGGTGCTTTTGCTAGAATGCCTAATTCTTTTCTTAGTTCTATCTGTTTTAAGGAATTATAGAAATCGGAAGATTAGATCAGAATAGCATGCCGTTCTTCAACTATTGCCGGGTATTAATAAATATGTTTTAGCGTATAAAGCCAGTTTATAAACATAAGTATTGTTAAAACCATGCTGTTATTTCTTTGTATAAAGAAATGAGGTTTCAAATATTTACCTGAACGCATATTTTGTGATGATATTCGTGGAAAGTGTTTCTTTTTCCCGAGAAAAATGTGTTATTGACTACTCCCAAATGAGAATCCAGAGCAGCTTTTGGATCACCTTTAAAACGAAATCGTGTATAATTGGTTATTATTATTCAAAAATATAAATTGGACTTTACTAAATAGTTCAGTTTTACGAAGCGCTGTCATGTTTCATGCAATTTTCTGTAAATGATTATCGTTAAAGAATATAGTAAAATAGTACAAATTTTGCTGCAGTGTTTGTATGTATGTTACACCTATAATAAACTGACTCATGTACACGAGCTGGGTTGGTTGGGTGGCATCGATCATAAGAAATTATAAAAATATCGTTATCCAGTGTCGATAACTGTTGATAACGGCCGGTAATACTGTGCCTAATTGGCAAAACAAGGACACTATGTTCTTATTTTAACGCTCTACTCTTTAAAAAGACTCTCAATAGGTTCTAGTGAAAAACTAGATATTGTAGAAACCCTTTATGAATACCTTATGATGTATAACTCGGACTTTTTTTTTTCAAAAGAATGACAAGTATAAAATTCTCGTGTTTAGAGATACACACTGTCGGTGTTTACAGTGAAGTAATTCACTGTCGTTATCTGTCGGTGTGTATCTCTCAACACGAGAATTTTATGCTTGTCATTCTTTTGATATTTGATATGAAAAAAAAGTCCGATTGCGTCTTTGGTGATAGAGGCAAATTGTAAAAAGAAAAATGAGAGGAGTATTTTTAAAGAACGACGAAAAAAGTGTGGAAACCCTCGAACTTACAGATGATGATTAATCGAGACAAAGATACGAGAAGACAATCAAATAAGACAAAATTACTCAAATTAATATTAATGAAGTAGTTAATACTAAAGTTAATTAAGTGTTTCAGGAAACCTCTAACAATGTAAATAATAAAAATGAATAACAATAACTTTGAGTACATTATTTTATGATTAATAAAGAAGAGGAAAGGATGTAGTGTTGGTATCTATATAAAAGATATAATACACTGTCTCATTTACACCAGTTAAGTGGGTGACATCGACCGAACAGTCGTACATTGGACGCTGTAGAGGTCGGACGTGCGCATGCCCCGAGCACTTTGTGTAATAGTGAGCCAGTAGTATATTTGCGTTTTTTAATATCTAGCAATTTAGTCCAATTGATTTAGATATTGGCACTTTTTATTAAAATCTGTTGCGTAGTAGATATAGTTACGAAATGACGAGAGTCATTTCTTTTATTGACAACTCTGACATTTACCAGTAGTACCCGATGTTAAGTGAATGATTGAACCGTCTGCTGACTTGACCTCGCTGCTGTACTGCGATATCTGACTGTCTCCTCCAGTGATTAATGAGTCGTAGGATATGGTGCCTCTATAACGAAAATATTTGTATATTAGTAGAAATAGATCTTTAACTTTCCTAATTGACACTAAATCGTTTAAAGGAACTGGTACTCACTCTAAACTTTTTTTTCCTGTAGTGATAATAGAGGTTAAATTCGGAAATTCTTTGGATATCCATGATCCAGGCTTACTGATTTGAATTTCTGGTAATACTTGCAACAGTGTCGCGTAATAATCTCTGTTAGGTAATGCTTCACCGACTAACAAACTTTTCAATCCTGTTTTCTTAATACAAAAACTTAGTTCACTTTTCTCGTAAACAGGATTTATAAGCACCTGAAATAGAGCATAATTAAAACAGGTGAAGTAAATATGAAACGAAGGCGAAAGGCCTTCTGAATAATATGCTACCGACGCCGAGAAGCTGATTACCGTTATTTGAATACGACGCGATACGATCTAATATTTTCGTTATAACTTTGTATTTCTCGCTTGTCTTTTTTGCTCTGTACTCTTTACTTTCTTCCCTTGTATGTATTACCTCTTATAGTGTTTGTGAACAATATATGTGACTTATTTCCGCTTAAAATTGTGTTTCTATAATCGCTGCTTTCCTTTACCCGCTATCGCTAGGAACGAACAATCCTACAAAATTATTATAGCGACAATTAAATATGCCCTTTACTTGCACGGCTGTCCGCTAAACTGAATTTTTTTTTTTACATCCCATCTTCACTTATGATATATGTAATTATTCTAAATTAATATAAATTAAATGTGATGATTTCAAACGTTGTCTCATTGTTTTTTCTTTTTTAGTTGTATATATGTATATATATATTATAAACTATTATTGCCTGAATGTTGAGCGGATTGCTTAAAGTGTTTCATATACCATGTTCAGGATTGGCAGATTCAAATGTCATACGAAGACAAACAGTAGAAATAGTTATTAGTAGTAGAAACATATTCAAATTCAGATAGAAATGCCCTGTCATAGTTTAAGTATGATTTCGGAAGGTATATCAACAAACAGTATATCATAATATGTTTGCCTTACGACGCAATATGATTCAATAACACGGTCGTCATTTGTTTAGTAGCGAGGTATTGGCTCGAGGCGTAATTTGTGATTACAAAAATTGGGTAATTATGATATGGATTAATAAGAATGTCATATCTCTTTATTTTATAATATGTAAAGTGATAATATATAAAATAGTGAGTTAGCATGATATTGTTTTATTTTATAATAAGTACATATATGATTGTATTATTTATTAATTTGACTCCGTAGTTTAGCATTCAACGATTAAAAATGGACCCAATAAAATTCTGAACTGCTTGAAATGTTGTATTGAATTGGTTTATTACGTATCTACATTAATATTATAAATGTAAAAGTCTTTATCTGTCTGTTTCATTGCAACGGCTGAATTGATTTTAATGTTACTTAGTACCGTTATATTTCTAACTCTAGAGAAATACGCATCATTTAACGACTTACCGCTTACTCTAACCCGATGGAATGAGCTAGTAATTATTAATATATTAATTATAGTATAAGGTAATGCCTTATAATATAATCCATAAGCGGTTGCCTGTAAGAGATTGCAGCCGGCATCCCGCGATAAGGACACCCATTGTAACATTTATATTTTATTATATCCTACTGACTGCTATGTAAAATTGGGTATGCAATATTGAATATCTATCTATCATATTATATTAAATAGATAAGATTTTACACCAGTTGGGGATTCTCGTGAAAAGTCTTTCTTTTAACCAGCTTTCCATCTAATAATTTAAATTTTTGAATAGACCAAACTTATTGAGGTACTTATTAGTTTTTTCATTTTAGTTTAAACCGACTTGTAATTTTCATTTTAGTTTAACCTGATTGTAAGTGACTACCGTCGCCCATAGACACCCGCAAGTCAAGAGTCACAAGTGAATGAATTAATATTGAAGTATAACTCAAGATAATTTTTATACATATGGTGATAGTTCAAGATGCAAAGTTGATGATGAATGTGATACTAATTGGTTTTTAATGCATAAAATTATCTGTAACAACCTGTTGCATGCCAACACATTTCGCCAATTAGAATTTAGTCCTCCTAACTTTATATTATTATATATATTGCCGTCGTCCGGGCACTGACTTATTAATACAATGTTACTGTAATAAAAAGTTTTGAATTTGAAAAAGGATTTGTAACAGTTGGACCTTTTTGTGACTATAAATAATTATATAGTGCAGCATTTTACCGTAGGTATATTGCATAAAGCTAGGTAATTTGGCAGTTGCAAATATTGTGTTGCTAGCCCTGTATACAAACCGAAATGAGTCCAGCTCTGGCAGCTGCAACGACTGCAACAATCCATGATACACTGTTGTGTGTCCAGACTCCTAGCCTGTCTCCTTTCTGAAGGCCCTGGGCTCGGAGAGCGCATCCTAATGAGTCAGCCTGAAAAACCCAAAATGATACAGAAACACTCTGACTGAGGACAACTGTTTGACGAGAACACAAGTTTTTGTTCCGTTTGGGAATCGAACCCACGACCTCCGGTTCACTATCCACTGGACTAACAGGGCCCGTAAAAAATTTTCCCGTCTCTCTAAACAAATGGAATATTTATGTCAGTATGACAGGCCAGGCACCTAGAATATTTTAAAATTACACAAAATGTATGTATATTGCCTGTATATAACGCATGTCTATCTCCAATGTCTAATCTAATTAAGAGATTTTTTGGACTACTTTTAAAAGTTATTTCATTTCCTTTGAGTTTTGAGCATGCTGTGTGGTCTAAAGTACCTGCGTCGTATAGGGTACAGTAATGCAAGCCAAATAAGCGGCGGAACGGGAACTAGAGAGGACAAGTACTGTCCCGTCCCGCAGAAGACGCACCAGGCACCGGAGAGCACTGACTGATCTCCGGCCTCCATGAGCGATGGCCTGGGGATAGCGGGTCGGGCTGACCGCTACCCTAGCAGAAGCGGTCCGAGATGGCGTGACGTATTCCGCGAGTGCCTGATATGAAGGGGCCAATCAGGTGGTCAAGGTCTGCAGGGGTTCCCGAAGGCTTCATACGTTAGGTATCTCGGGTTCCCAGCAATAGACCCACTTGAGACGGAACACCGTGTGGTTTTAGACGGTTCGAGTCCGACATATTACCTCACTCTCAGCTCCAGTTAGTTGATAACCCGTGAGGAAAAATAAATGAAGCCCGAATTTCTCACAGTCAGAGACCTGACCAAATTTAACATTACGGTAAACAATGCGCTCTAAGATTATTCAGGAGACTGAATATTTTATGATCTTACCTGTTTCAGCAGCTGTTCATATGTGATAGTTACATCTTCATGCAGACACTTGACGGCAACTCTATTCGGGTATTTGTCAACGCTCTGTGCTATTACGTCACCTAGTGTATCATAGCACAGGGGTTCTGAACCTGGATTCTTGAGGTAGCTGCTTTCAGCTGCAGAGTGAATCTTCCGGGTCCATCTGAAAAAGTAAAACTACTTGTCGAGCAATTATTCTTGATTATTTAAGAATATTGCTCCATTATTTTAGATGCATAATTAAATTAAATTATGTTGTCATTATTTACCATCAATAACATTATTTATGTTTATTTAGATATTTATAACAATTGCTTGAGCTTTAAAAAAAGTCCGATAACCTGGTCTAACTATATAACTTCGATACCACTATATATACGAGTAGAAGTTTGAGGGCTGTTGTTTCACGTGAAATATCAAGGTTCGGCTGTTTCGTACTTGGACTGAAAGCCGACCCCAACTTAGTTGGAAAATGGCTCGTGTGATGATGGTTATCTGAACAAGTTGCTTGTAAGTTAAAGATGAGTAGGTATTTTGTATCGTGAACTATTAATGTATTATAATTCATATTCCCTTAACTTTGGACGTGTGACACATTATCAAACATTGTTCTTTGAACTTCTTTGATTAAACATTAACATATTTTTTAATCATCTGTATTCTGTAATCCGTATACTTGTTTGAGGGCTCTGCGTGAACGCATCAGCGCGTGTTGATTCTACGACAGCTATTGGCTTCTCCTTGAAGACCCTGATTATATGTACGGTCTCGCGCAAGAAGCAGAGGAAAGAAGTACAAAACGATATTCGGCCGTTATAAGCATGGCCTGAGAGAAATCTATCACACGTCGTTCTATTAGAGGCAGACCCGAAGTGGAGACATTGAATAATAATTTAACCGATTTGAAAATAAGAAATAAATAAAAAGAGATCAGTCCAGAGAAAACGAAACAAATTTCGAGCATCAAAAGACGAATTATGTTTAAAAAAAAAACACTTATTCCAAATGAGTGCAGTTCAGTAGCTTCATGACCGACTGATTCTGTTTTCTTTTAGAATATAGATGGCTTAAAACAAAACAAGAATAAATGAATTTTAACAATGGTAGAGATAGCTCTACCACTGTTAAAATTCATTTATTCTTGTTTTGTAAGCATAGGCGTAGGTAGGAATGGGCCGGCTCGACCGGTGCGATACAAATGTCTCACAGAAAACCGTTTGTGTAGCAACGCTTGCGTTGCATTTCCCGAAGTTAGTGAGGTTTCCGGAAGCCCAAGTCTTTCTCCCCTCTTTCCCATCTCCTTCTCCCCTCTCTCTTTTTTCCCCTCCTCGCATCCCTTTAGCCGTCAAATTCTGGCAGCGTACTTACAGGTGACCGGTCTGTCCCCCTATATAGTAAAAAAAATATGCTAAAAATATGGTAAGTACTGACCTGTCTCGGAGAAAACGCACCGGACTCTAGAGAGCACAGATCGATCTCCTGCCTTTTTTACCTTTCGGTATGTATGTAGTCTCTTATTAAACTTAGCCGTAATAAGACCTACAGTGAAAGCAAGTGAAAATAAACTAACCTTTGATGGAGTGAACAGCTAACTCTCGTTACATTTAAAGCATGTTTACTCCACATTGTACACGATACGTCTGCGATACACAAACCGACACACTGATAGGAAGCTCGTATCATTTGCTCATATATGTACACGCACTTATCAAACGTTTTTAAAGAAACGATAAAAAATGAATAATACAATTGTCAATCGGCCGAGAATTTGTATTTATGTATGTATGATGTTTCTTTATTAAGACCTAGACGATTTAATGAATTTCGACATGAACTGTCTTAATAGTATTATACTCTATGCTATCATCCTAATATTCAAATGTTATTGTCATTTTAATATAATATTCCTTAATTGATCAACATTGAATATCAGCAAAATAATACAACAGAGATGAAGATTAACAGTGGTAGAGCTATGCTTAGGCACGAATGGGACGGCTCGACCGGTGCAATACCACGGCCTAATAGAAAACCGGTTGTGAAGCAACGCTTGCGTTGCATTCCCCCGAAATGAGTAAGATTTCCGGAGGCCCAACTCCTCCTCTCCTCTTTCCCATCTCCTCACCCATCCCCTATTTTTTCCCCGCGCAGCAACCATCTTTCATCACCTTACGACTCAGTAGCACAATTACGACTCAGCAGTAGTTGTAGGTGTTTCAGGTCCATGGACAGCGGTTCTCACTTACCATCTGGTGACCCGTTCGGTCGTCTGTCCCCCTATAGTGTAAGAAAAAGACTTTAATTTTGCAGTAGGTTTTCATTAATTTTACCAGTTTGACTAATTGCTATTATCCCTACCAGTATAACAAGATCATCTTTGTTAATTGAGTATAAAATTTATTATCTCAAAATGCTATGTGAACTGGCCCTGAAATGGAAAAGATGTTGTCGATTGTTGGAGTAATATATTGGGTGTACAAATTAATTCAGTCCGTTTTTTGTTGTTAAAAATATATTTATTTTTAAACCAAAATAAATTAATAGATTAATCAAAGTATTGTCCATCGTTGATTACTACTTTTTCCCATCTCTCAGGCAATTTTCGAATTCCATCTCAAAAAAATTATATGTCTTTCGAGGCAATCCAACTTCCGATCCAATTAAACGAAGTTTTTAAACGCTTTAACGATTATTTTGTGCCTACAATAAATTATTACTTATGAAGGTTTTAAGTATTTGTCAAGAAAACAAAAAGTTGAAGAGAAATGTGATAAGTTTTGGTTGGCTTCGAAGAATTTAACTAATATGTGCACTCTTAAAGAACCGAATGATTATCAAATATGTATTTGTATATGGTACTTTGGTTTTTGAAATCATACAAGTTTTGTTAAGAACTCACCCAATCTTAACATAAAGACAGCCTCAGGGATATGTTATGCCTATGTTTGGAGTCTAGTAATATGACTTCAGGATGGTATGTAGCTACATTGTTAATTAATGATAGCGAGATTTCTTTATCCAAGATTAATACAGGAGCCCAGTGCAATGTCTTTATCAATCAATTTATGAATTTGGAATTAAATCCTTACCAGATTAAACCAACTCACTGCTGTCTGTCACCTTTCACAAATAATAGATTAGCTATGACTAGTAACTTACATTATATATTATGTATTTGATACATGTATTTTACTGTAAGAATGGTGTACAAACAAAGAGTTTTCTATCTTTCTATCTATATAGCTGTTTAGGGAAAATATGAACAGTAAATTTCATGTAATTGACTACTTATTAATTTTCATGTCTGTTAAGCAATGTTAAGTATATTAAAGTATCACCGCAATCGAGGATTATTATTTTAACTTTTGGATCGTTATTGATTCTTATTAGTTAATTTCACTATTTGAATAAATCATTTGATGACGATCTCTCATTCTCTCCAACGTGTTTCTTAAGCATACTCTTGTACGGAGCTGAAACTTGGACGTCGTATGCTAAGCAAGAGCGGTTCCTTAACACATTTTATATGCGCTGTGCATTCTGTTACTCTGTTCTTCCGTGTTATGTTAACATGGAAGAACAGGGTAACAAACAAGGGAGTGCTGGAGTTTGCACAGCTGCCCAGCATTACCGCTCTTCTCAAACAGACGCCTGCGGTGGCTGGAGCATGTGCACCGGATGAGCAGCGCTCGTTTGCCCAGACCAACTTCGTTGAGTCAAGTGGCATATGCCGTGGCGGCGTGTTGGGGCCTTTACTGAGTTTCAAAGATTACGCAGTGTGACATGTTTGCGTTCAATATCAAAACGGATGTATCACTTATGACAGTGTCTGGTTTAAAACTTTAGGCAAAAAATTAGTAAAAAGACATAGGCAAAGTGATAGGTTTATTGTTTCCCCTTTTTTTTTTTTTTTTTCCTCCGTGCGGAAATCCCTTCGGATACCACCTTCTGGTGGCATGTCGGACTCGAACCGACTAAAACCGCACGCCATCTTGGGTACTAGATGCCGGGGAACCAGGTACACCCTAGAAAGGAAAACCCTGGAACCCCGACGTACCTCGGGCCACCTACGGTTTGTAGACGGCCCCCTCCAGTGTGGGAACCCCAATGTTCCCGTAACTTCCCCCAAGGGCGCGCACGCTCCGCAGCGTCCGCGCCGCCACCCAAGCCTGCTTCTGCTAGGGTGACAGATGGCCTCATATGTCACCCCCAGGCCTGCGCTTATGGAGGACGGAGATCATTCTCCGATCTCCGGCGCCTGAGTCGCCTGTGGTACCTGGCCCGTTCCCGGGCCTGGCGGGCCGGAAGAGTTCTAAACCTCTCCCGATCCCGCTCCGCCGTCTCCTTGGCAAGCATAATTTGCTCGCAGAAAGAGACGGCGGAGTTCCACGCGTTCTCGCTCCGCAACATGGCCGCAATCATGTTACCGAGCGAGAGAACCACCACCCCGATGGCCGCCACGAGATCACGCCTCGGCTCCTCCCACGCCGGACATTCTGCCAGCGTGTGGAGCGCCGTGTCCACGGTCTGGCCATCGCAATGATGGCACTCAGGCGTTGGCTCCTTGCGGATCAGACACAGGTGATCTCCGAAACATCCCTTTCCAGTGATCACCTGCGTCAGCCGGTATGAGAGGGTCCCATGACGCCTCTCGAGCCAATCCTCCATAACGGGTCTTACCGCCGTAATAACAGCGTGCCCAGCGCTCGGTTGCCCAAGTCGTTCCCTCCATTCCTCCACGAGGACCTGGCGGAGTTGGGATTTCTGATCGTCCATTTCACGCGGTTCAGGACTTCTACCCAACTCCCGCGCCTCCTTGCGCCACTGGTAGAGAGCCGCAAGGGCTTTCGCCTCCAGGTCCCATGGTGGAGTTCCGGCCAGGAGACTCGCCGCCTCAAAGGAGATCGTGCGGTACCCCCTTATGATCCTGATAGCCAGCACTCGTTGCGGTCTTCGCAATAGCGCGATATTGCTGGCCTTCAGGATCTATGCCCATACTGGGGCCCCATAAAGGGCCATGGATCGCACAACCCCCTCATATAGTCTCCTGCAGGAGTCATCGGGCCCCTTCATGTTTGGCAACAACCGTGCTAATGCACGCGCTGCGCCAACCAACTTGGGGACCAGGCTTCGGAAGTGATATCCGAAGTCCCATCGGCCGTCGAGTATTTCCCCTAAACACATCGTCCAAAAGTGCGGGGGAACATGGCGTTCGATCATCGTGCTTTTCAGCCACGCACGGCATTGCCTCTTATCTACAGGTGCTGCCTAAAAACCCGAAAAAAATATGCCGATAATGATGTTCCTGTAAAAATATTTCTCTTATAAGTGAATTATTGTATTCTTATGAGGAAATAAAGTTCACCCATACCCATACTGAAGAGTACTGTAACGTTTTTTTTTTAATTTTCCATTTCTATTGATAGAGCGAACAAAGTTCGTTATATAGATATAGTATATGTATAATGTACAAATGATGAATGATATAATATCATTCATCATATCAATACAATTTACACACATTTGTGTAATAGGCTAGTGATACATTTCTTCTGAAAGTTTGAATTTCTATTTTAAAGTTTAGAGAGTAAACCGATTAAGATAATGTAGCTTAAATGTTACTTCGAATTACATGCAATATTAGTGCCGCGTACCCTTTGACAGTAAACTATTTTTTTTATTTAGATATCTCACACAGTGATCATCTACTGAATACTAGTACGTTAAGTTTAGGGCTTGAACATACTTATAGCGCAGAATTTCACTATTTTGGAAGTAAGATTGCATTAGATTTGTGCTTCTAGTTGATTACAGTTTTGTTTTTAATTTTGGCATAACCTGCTTAAAAATAATAAAGACACTGTATCCATAGTAAGAGATAACATCTAATTGGAAGCAAGATATATTGAAAAAACAAGGTTGGTAACACCAAACAAAAGTCCTTAAAACCTTTAAAAAAACTGGCACACGAAGTAACGCCCAGTCCTCGAGCAGTTTTTTTTTTTTATGCGAGGAGGAAACTCTTCATAAAGACTATTAGTGTGGGCGTGGATAGTCCTCGAGTAGTATGTGAGATGGAATTGACAAAAGACCATAAACGAAGGCATTCGCATTTAAATCATCGGGTATTTGCGAAAACGATACGCATGGGTGTGGTCTATTTGGAAACTTAATATCAGGTTGCTTATAACAATCCATTAGCTACGTATACGAAAACATCATTAATGAAATTGCCTCTAGTATCCCTGTTTTCAAGTCCACTCCACTCCCTCAATAAATAATCCAATTATCGCTTGTATACACTCAAGCAAAACACTAGCTAAATTTAAAATATTGGTTCAGTAGCGTAACAGATACCACGCCGAAAACATTATAGTAAAATACTTTTTGTATAGTTAAATTACATTTGACTGTAGGTTTACCAGTGATCTAAATATTAAAGAAGTTAATATGTCTAATACAACTACTTATATAGACGAATCGTACTCATCGAAAGTGATCTATTCCGTGTCATTAATAGTCGTGTTTGTTGCAAGTTGTGTAGCAAACATTGTTACCTGCATCGTCATCTACTGCAATAGAACAATGCATACCGCTACAAACTACTACTTGTTTGATTTAGCAATCTCGGATTTACTCGTAACGTTTCCAATATTGATAACTGTTTATCAAATTTTAGCTTTTGAAAACGATATTTTAGATTTCAGTACTGGAGTTCTGACATGCAAAATTTCCTTGTGTATCCAGTTTATATTTCTGTCATTATTTTGGCACCACGGAATTTTAGTAATAACAGCGTTATCCATTGAAAGGTATATCGCGATATGTTATCCATTAATGCTACAACGTGCGACAGTATGGAAGAGAATAGTTAAGATTATTTTAGTGCTTTGGGCAATTGCTATTGTAGAAACACTACCAATGGCTTGGGTACTGGATGTCGATGACACCAAAACTGACTTCACTTGTATTATTCTTCGAACTCCTACGGCAAAATTTATAACTGCATCTTCAGTAATAACTACGTTTCTAATACCTTTAGGTATCATGATATTCGTGTATACCATGATAGTATTTAGAATTAATAACCGCGATAAATATAATTTTAATTTTAGGACGGTCAACAAGAGCATTCGCAACAGAATAAAGGTTACTAAATTAATTGGTAAGTTTCTAAATAAAATAAAAACTTTTAAATATAAAATATCTATAACCACTTAATCTAAATGTGATCTTAGTTGCATTGTCGGTGTCTTTCGTGGTGTGCTGGCTGCCAATCTACATTGCAAGGATATTTCTTTATTTTACTGATGTAAAAACTGTTATACAAAGGCAGGTGGTAAGATTTTTTTTAATAACAGTTCTATGCAATAAATTGTAATTGGAACCGCTAACATTACTTTTGTGTATTCTGCAGTTGTTCACGACTTTACATAAAATAGCGATGTTCAACTCGTGGTTTACTACGGTGATGAATCCGTTGCTGTTCAGTGTCATATCTATAAAATTCCGGAAAGCGCTGAAGGTGAATATTTCAATTAATTTATACATATATCAGAATTAAGCCTCCGTTCTATGAAACATTCTAAAGTCGAGGATATGAAGTCGTATTGTTGTGCCCAGAGTACCTCGTGCCGAGGATAAGTAATGTTTTAGGTTAAGTTAATTGGATTCTATGAGGATTTTAATGTGAAGTTACTTAACATTGTATTTATTACACATTAAAACTAATTCTTTCTTTTCAATATTTCCAGTTACGACATTATTTGAGAAATTTGATAGATCCATGTTATATTTCATTCCTTTTCCATTAACATGATTCTCCTCATGATCACAGGAACGAATATTATATTTATCACTTAAGCAGTTATATCAAAGTATGTTTATGAATCGTATGCGTCCTCTTGAGATTACCTGCACTTATAAAATCTTCTGCTTTACAATATTAAAAAAAGTATTTTTATTGAAAAAAGTGTACTGTAATGTATAAAGTTAACTTCAATAGGGTTCTGAAGCCGTTTGAAGGTGATCTAATCCTCTTTAGTCCCTATAAACTCCCCTCCCTTCGAGTGCCAATCGTTATCTATAATCGTTACTACAGAATACACTTTTGCCTGTTTTATTATTATTTATAAGACAACTCCCGCACTAGGATTAATTCCTGTATCGCGGGGACATTACAAAAAAACAAAAAACACCCAAACTCGGAACAATTGGAGGATCGAACCCATAACACCGCGAGGGCGAGTTGTCCCCTTAAACCACTGCGCCATACACAGTCATTATGCCTTTTCACTCTGTTCTACTGCCATCGGCTAGCAATTGTTCTTTCACACCAAACTATACCCTTTATAGCTACTACTTTATTAAAACTTTACAGTAATTTTAAAATAAATAAAGTATTATACTTTTCTATTAAAATTTTACCGACCTTTTGATCTGATGATTAGTGGTCGTGACCGATCGTGGGTTCAATTCCCACACAAGACAAAACTTTGTGTAACCTTCCCGTCTGGATATTCTTTGTGTCCATTGTGAATGTTTGTCAATCCCCTTAATAGCACAGGAATTGCTAATGCGTGAAATTTGCTATAAAAGAAAAAAAAAGTATATTTACTACTGAGCTTTACTATTACTTACAGATGCTGTTGGTTAAAAAGAGTGTCTCTCAAGCAGGTATATAAAACTGAAGATACAGCGATGATTTTTGACTATCAATATAGTCTAGTCTATGCAGTAGCATTGAATCATTGAGCAGTACCTTTGTGGCTTGTCACTTTCTGTGTCACTTCACTTCACTTCTCCCATGAATAAGAAATGTAAATTAAATGAGGAAACATATTTACGTCAATTTCAGCAATCAATGCTCGAGGATTATTCTTTTGCCAAAAGTCTTAACACTCCCATTTAAAATTTCGTCAAAACCATCTCACATTTGGCACGCATATACTGCACTTTGTTGTGTCTACTTTGAGAAATTATTTTAATATATTTTAAGAAGTTTAAGATTACTGTTCTATTAATAAAATGGAATCTCTTCAATAATTTACATTTGTTTCACTGTTCGTGTAGTAGTCAAATTGTGAAGAAATAACACTTTTATAATCTAAATCAGTCACGTTTTATTTATACAGAATATGTGTATATTGAAACTTTCCACGACTGTTTATACTATTTACGTACAATCAGACGTAATAGAGCAAGATCCCAGGACCCTCAGATGTTACTTATTTTCTCCGAAATACAATGTTTGGGATAAAGTAGTTTTAGTATGTACTTTGAGTGTACGCATACCTGCTAGCTGTGCCCGACGGCCACTTTGCAGGCGCCAGCTACCAGCTGCGAAAGGGAATTAAAAATAGTACTCATTTTCCTTAAATAGTAAGTGCTGAGTTTAACTTATATGAAAATATGGTTAAAACATAATAATTAATACTGCCAGACATGACATAACGCTTACAGAACGCTGTAAAGCTCTAAAAAAATTTCACTGGACTTATATTCTGTCTTGATTTTGGTAAGGAGCTAGACATGTCGGAGGGCCAAACATGCCACCAGTCACATATAAAGTGTCGCTATGAGTATTAATACAAGCGTGATATAAAGATATGTAGTTGTATAACATAGCATCACAAAACTAATGTTATTAATATTCTATGGCAGTTTTCAGTATCAATTAAGTAATATTTTCACGCTTAACTATAATACGATAATTTGAACTTGTAGTGTAAATTATGAACGTACTGTTGTTGACTTATGAAGGATGTTTTTATTGGATATATTCAGATAATTCAACAGCAACTAATTTAATAAAATAGTAGTTCATTTGTTGTTGTTGTTTATGTCTGTCTGGGCGGATGTTTTGACCTTCCGATTGGTCTAGCTCCTTTCCTGAGTATCATATTTGAAAATTAACACTGAGAAAAATAAGTAAAGTTACATTATTTTTATGATAGCAAAAAGGAGTGTCTGGTACTATTGAATAATCATTTTTACCAATATTTTCTAAACATACATAATAATCAGAGACGTTAAACAAGGTGGGTACTATTTTTTAAAGCCTTTAACACATTGTACCTGCAAATGGCCGTCGGGCCAAACTATGCTTGTCTTAATATATTAAACAAATACCTATGTATAATATTACTAATGTGGAAAGGAAGGAATTTTTTAGGGTATGACACAATTTTAATACTATTAAGTAAGCCAATATTTATTTCTTGATGTATACTTTTTATCTTTGGTAGTGTTAGCCCCTCGAAATTTGACGATAGATTCGAATTGTATCGTCTACTTTCACTAACCCTACATGTACTTGTAAGAGAAATACATATTAGGAATTTGGAGGTTTCTTACATATTTTGTGCACTGAAAAATTCATAAAGCATTTTATGTTTTTATACATAAACTTATGCTTTTTGTAGACTCAACCGTATTTTTCATTACTACTGTTTAGGAAAATTCTCGACAAAGCAAGTAAAAAAAAAATCAAGTGTTGGCAGGTTTTGATTTTGTTTTTATTATTTGGCCATGTGAGAAAAAGGCTCTAAATTTTTTTGTCGTTCTATATGTTCATCTACATTATTAAAACAATTTTTTAATTTTTGTTTTTATTGATAAAAACAAAATCAAAACCTAATCTCAGCTAAAAATTAAAAGAATTTGGTTGACAAACATGAATGAAATGTATTATCAAAAATAAATGTTTCATGAAGCATCGTCTTGATGTAAGATTGCTTCATGAAAAAAATCTTAAAGTTGGTAATTTATTGTTCCAATATCACTTAATGAATTTTATTTTAATTTATTTTAATACGTATAGTATGTTAAGAACTGAAAAATGTTTATCTTTCTGTAGAAACAGTCAAAAATCATGAAATCTTCTAAAATTGATTTGCGAGATGATTGCACTGTCTGTATACTAGTTATTAATCCTGAATCCTGGCTGCACAGGGATCTCACAACATATTTTTAAACATTTCATTACAAATTAAACGATTATGTCTCCATTCTCAACTTGTAACATTTTCAACGCTATTATAAATAGTTATTACTATTAATTACATTTTGTCATTGTGTTCAAAGTGCATTCAATTTATTAGATGCGTAAATTGGGACTCAATTGTGATTATATTCATTGCATTTTGAGAAAATTGATTAACAATTTGCTTATGTATTTGCTACAAATAAAATCTGATTGGTTGAACTATGTTTGTATATATTTTTTAAATCGTTGTCGTTCCCGCACGGTCTCTACAGCCACCAAAAGCGATGTCTCCTTGACTCTGGGAATAATCTGTTATAGACGTGTTATGTTGCTAGGTATACTATATAATATATACATTATTGTAACTTGGCTATTGGCTGCCAGTTTGAGTTACAGGTATGCGACCCTGACTTGCTGGAGCTACTGTTAATATTCAACAATCAATCTGTATAAGTAACATCACTTTCCTTCTGATTCTGTCTTCCCATTCCTGTCAATATACTACAAATCTTTCCATTTAATTGTGTGACAAAATGTTAATTACGCCTCTGCTTACCCCTTCGGGGATACAGGCTTTGTGTATGTATGTTATTTTAATTTTAACCCATATGAATTATGTTGCAGGTATAATAAAAGAAAAAAATACTATAAGGAATATTGGTCCCCATACCGTCTTAAAAACTTGTACAAGATCGTCGTGAAGGAAATATTACAAATAACTCAAAACGATGCTTTTCAGTGATTGAATGTTAACTATTTTTGTTTCGTAGGAAAATGTTACAGAAATGTGGAACAGCTGCAGTGAACACATCGACACCTCCTATTCATAAATGTGTACTTTGTATCTGTCATGTCCCGATATATCTTTTGTATATACATACATACAAATTTGTATGTATGTATATACAAAATATACATACCTCTCACCCACTGTTCCACTCGCTTAAAAGTTATTTCATGTATTCCTAGAAAGAGCACATTTTTATATTTGAAAAGTAATCTTTGTACTTTTTTGTACCCCTGGCATATTGTAGATATACCAAAATTTCATGATGATGGGTTTAGTATTCTGAACGTGGGCATAACCAACAAACAAACTCTCTTTTCAGTTATAATATTTATTAGTTAGTATTACATGTTTTAAATCTGCGGAATCTATCAAGTATAAGAAATAAAATAACTGAAGATTTTTCTTCCGAAACGTACCTACTCGTATAATTTCTAGCTACACTTAATTTGAAAAGGCCCTGCTAATAAATATGATAGTCATTTACATATTTTTACACATTGCTATTAATCGGCAAAACGGACATGACATCACCAGATTCATCAGAGGGACCAAAATGAAGACCATCCTTCATCGCAGTTACGACCACTCTGGCAAAACTATCCAAGACTGTCCAAATCAGAGATATACAATAAAAGCTAAGTTAAAGAAGTCCAGATTTCTAGTACTAGATCCTTACACCGTTTAATTAAACTAAAACTGCGCCTTCCCACGTTTCACTCGCAATGCGCGAGAGAGCGTTCGGTGCTATAGTAAGTTCCGAGTTCTCTGATATAATTAAAAAAAAAGCCTGTTTGCGCTATGAAATGTTGATAAAATTACACAAAATAAAAAACGTAAGTGTCCGAACATGATACATATATATATGTATACATTATATTATTTGTTACACTGACAAATTAAATACACATATCAAAATTGTCTAGGGATCAAGTCCGTTTTAGAGTATTGTAACAATGATTGGTGATTTATTGTGAATTTTAACTATTTAAAAAAAGAATTTTCTTTAAATTGGAAAATCAAGTGACAATCAGGGTTTCTACCAAAGGGTTTAATAGTTTTTTTAAAAACCCATTCCAATTTTTGCATCGGAACTGAAAAAATTGCATCGATATGAAACGACGACATCATTTGTCCAGAGAAAAGATGATAAGAGCCGTCTGAATGTTACTAGCTCGATCCAGGCAACTTAATGTGGTCGTTGCACTACGCAAAGATTAAGTTCAAAACTATAGCTCCAAGACGGATGAAGTGATCGGAGTTTTTAAATATTAAGATCTTTAAAACGCCGTCCTAAGAAAGCTTTTTTGTTACATTGTTTTACGTAGATGGTGTTGACTGTTGACATAACGAAATGGAATAAAATTACAGCAGCAGATATTTGGTGAGACGGAAAACTATAATTATTAATGTTTTAGATAATAAAACGGATTCATCAAGTAACCCTAGCTAAAGCAGTCCTAAGACGGTAACGACGTTTTTGACTTCAAGAAAGGTAAGGCTCCTATACTCCACGGTATGGTTATCTGCTAAACAGGTGGTCAAGGTCTACAGTGTATTCCGAAAGCTTGCTTCTTAGGATATTCCGAGTCTTCTACAAAAAACCCACTTGTGACGGAACAGCGTGTGGTTTTAGTCAGTTCGAGCCCGACATACTATTTCGTTCACCCTCAGCCCCTGGCAAGGTAATGATTTGGTTTTCACATAAACGATTCTGATTTCTTCGGAATTTAGAGAGTGTAAGTTTAAAATGTATTCAATCCGTATTATCTTCATTGATTATATATTATCCGCCTGCAATAACTAGCTAAAAATAAGAAGGATGTTTTTATTAAGTAAAAATCTAATAAATTCACTGTTCTTTGAACACATGACAAAATATAATTAATAATAATTAATAGTAGTTCATTTGTTGTTGTTGTTCATGTCTGTCTGGGCGGATGTTTTGACCCTCCGATTGGTCTAGCTTAAAAGGAAAGTGTCTGGTAATATTGAATAATTATTTTTACCAATATTTTCTAAACATACATAATAATCAGAGACGTTAAACAAGGTGGGTACTATTTTTTAAAGCCTTTAACACATGTTACCTGCAAATGGCCGGCGGGACAAACTAGTAGGTATGCCTACACTCGAAGTACATACTAACACGTGAGATAATGATATCATATATCATTATCTCATGTTGTTGTCATCGAATGTAACTTCCCGAGATGAGCAAAACAGCCTCCGATCCCATACAATTTATCTTGGATCTTAAATCGGGTCTTGGATTATGAATGCTATATGTCATGACAGAATTAACGTCTTCAGATTTATTTTATACATGAATGTATAAAAGATTTGTTTTGACAAACTTAGATAATATGTAATTTCTTTTTATTTAATATGTTATACATTATATATTATTCTTTATATTAACATTACAAAATATTGTAAAAATATAAAAATCTTACTCTCTCAGGTCAATAAAGGGAATAAACGTTCTGAAATAACTTATTAACTACTATCTACTATCTTTTACATATTTTGTAGTTATTAGTGAACAGCGGTACAAAAAGTAGCCGTATGAATTACGCTTGTCTTAAAACATATATTAAACAAATACCTATGTATAATATTACTAATGTGGAAACGAAGGTATTTGTAGGGTATGACACAGTTTTAATATTATTAAGTTAAGCCAATATTTATTTCTTGATGTATACTTTTCATCCTTGGTAGTGTTAACCTAGGGCTCGAAATTTGACGATAAATTCGAATTGTATCGTCTACTTTCACTAACCCTGCATGTACTTGTAAGAGAAATACATATTACGAATTTGCAGGTTTCTAGCATATTTTGTGTACTGAAAAATTCATGAAGCATTTTACGTTTTTATACATGCATGCATGCAAACAACTTATGCATTTTTTAAGACTCAACCGTTTTTTCATTACTACTGTTTCGGATAAACTCTCGACAAAAGCAAGTAAACCAAAATTCATTTGACAACCATGTGAGAAAAAGGTTCTAAATTGTTTTGTCTTTCCCTATCTACATAATTTAAAATATTTTTAATTATAGTTTATATTGATAACACAATCTTGATAATAGCTTTAGAGAAATTGGTTGACAAACATGAATAAAAATGTATTATCAATAATGAATATGGCATGAAGCATCGTCTTGCTCTAAGATTGCTTCATGAAAAAAAATTAAGTTGTTAATTAATTGTTATATCACATTTTTTTGGGTGAAAATTGACGATCACCTATATCAATAAATGTTTTTTTAATTGGTATACGAGTAGTTGTGGTTCTATTTCAGTAGAAACAGTCAAAAATAGTTAAATCTTCTAAAATTTATTCGCGAGATGATTGCACTGTCTGTATACTAGTTATTAATCCTGAAGAGTGAAGTGAGTAAGATCATGTGCTAAATAGGAACAACAAACGTTCTGTTTTTACACTAATGTATGTAGGTATATGCTACACTAGCTGAACAAACTAGTAATACAACTCCTACTTTGGCTACATAGGGATTTTCCAACATATTTTGAAACATTTCATTACAAATTAAACTATTGTGTCTCTATTCACAACTTGTAAAATTTTTGAACGCTATTAAAATACTTATTACTATTAATTACATTTAGTCATTGTTTCAAAGTGCATTGAATTTATTAGGTGCTTAAAGGCACTTAATTGTGATTATATTCATGTTAAAATGTATTCAATCCTAATTATCTTTATTGATTATATATTATCTGCGTGCAATAACGCTACAAAATAGTTTTTAATTTTGACTCTTCTGCTTTTGACTCTAGTGCTTTAGGTGACATATGTATGTACATGCGAGCAAGGTCGGTGAACAATAAGTTATCTACGTGTACTTAGCAATGCGACTGTCACCCGCTCAAGGAATCGAGCGTGCTATCATTATGCTGGTGTGTGTATCGCAGACGTATCGTATAAGATGTGGAGTAAACATACTTTAAATGTAACAAGACTCAGCTGTTCATTCAATCAAAGGTTAGCATATTTTACTTATTTTAATTTAAAGTCGTAGTAATTTATTGAACTTTTTTTTATGCGATAGGGGCAAACGAGCAGACGGGTCACCTGATGGTAAGTGACTACCGCCGCCCATGGACACCCAAGAGTCACAAGTGCGTTGCCGGCCTTTTAGGTAGGAGTATGCTCTTTTCTTGAAGGTTTGATGGTCGTATTGGTTCGGAAATACTACAGGCGACAATTTCTTTCATAGGCTGGTTGTGCGATACAATACAGTGAGAGCGGCGAGAGTTGTAAAGTGACGTCACAAGTGGATTTGAAAAAGTGAAAATTGTGATCATCATAACATCAGAACTAGTTGGTTCATTTGAATGAAATAAAAATAAATATATTTCCAGACAATTTGACTACACGGTTACCGAGTTTCTATAGATTAAACGAACATGTTCACATTCTCCATTGTTTTGTAATCATATCATTGCTAATTGCAAAAGTAATTATATGCCATGTCGTGATGGCGTAACCGTGAAAGGAGAGTAAACTCTGTTTGTACAACGAGAAAAAAGCAAGGTTTGAAACACTGTTTAACTACCTTGATCATTAATACTTTTTGACATGATATGAGTTACATCGACTTAATTATTCTTCCCTGGTTTGCTAAAGAGGATTTCGGATAATGATTCTTGATGTTTATATTCGTAGTTCCACTAAACTTTCCTATAAGTAAATATAAGTTGCTGGCTGCAGCTCTCGACGTTTGCATAAAAAAATAACCGTGAAGTTTTCCATGATAAAAATTCGCAAATGCTATTCCTGACTATTATATACCTTTGTGCTAAATTTCCTCCTATCCATTCAGCCATTGGCTCATGATTGAGTTGCCAACCTCCGCCCAAATTATCACATTTATAATATAGTAAAGTTATTTATGAGATAAATAGATATAATAGATAAATTTCAAATGACAAATAGGAAAAAACATTTAATAGATCAAACACTAATTTATCAAATGTTCATAAAATAGGACATCTAAAGTGTTGTAATATAATATATCTCTACCACATCTAGATTGAAATAGAGACTAGTCTAGAAACTGTGAATATATTCTCGGTGCTAATTCTTGTTTCTCAAATTTTGTTGCACAGGTTAAAATATCCATTCCACCTGACCCTTTGATGGCTTTTCCGCTTTGAATTAATCTGATAGCTGCTCGCACTTGAGTTTATTTTTATTTTTTTTAAAGTGTCGGTATTGGACCGACTAAAACTACACGGTGTGCCATACTGCGCTTGAAATAGTAGGAATCCGGGAACAGATTTAGTAATACATCTGCACTCCTCTTAGCACCTGTTGCCTGCAAAGAAGTAAGGTTCGCCGGCGAATTGGGTCTGAGTGATCGTGCTTCCATCCGCTTGCCCTACCACAAGTCTCTTTGTCTTCGACTTTGGGTTTTGTTGAGAGATCTATGATGTAGATCTGAGAGATGAGATGAGATGTAGATCTATTTAGTGACTGAGAGACGTTCCCTAAGGGATCAATTATTGTTCCTATTTCAGTCAGTAGATAGCATTGTACCGACTGTATTAAAATGTTGTGTTTTGCTAACCATATCTCTAAATCTAACACCCAATGTCGCTCCCATTATTAGGCAATTCAAAAGATACCTCCAGTGTCGTATTCCATCATGCCGTCTAGGCTACAGGCTACAGGCTTTAACTCTTAATTTCAAAGATTAGCGCGTTTAAAAAAATTTACAAATAAACTAAAACTATTCAGCTGTATTAATTAAATAGAGATTACTATCAATATAACATTTTCAACTCGGAAAAGTAATCAATATCTCCAGACATTTATGAAATGAACTTATTGTTAATTTCGATTTAAAAGACCAAAGACCCTTTCGTATACATTTTTTTTGCGAACGCTTCCCGCTATTTAATGTCTTTTTTATTTATTAATAAAGATGATGAACGTAAATTATAAATAGCATTATAATGCCGCTAACAATGTCACTACTATACTGTTATTTGTTGTTTGTTTTTAAAACAAGTCATTTATTACATTTACATTTACGTGTTCATTGAATGAGGTACCTACTTGTGTTATCATAAATACATGTATGTAATTGCGCACATATGAAATCAAGGCTACATACACATCTTTGTTTAGCTGTCTAGTAGTGAATCGTGGCAATAAAAGGTATGTTCGATTTGAATATCACATTATTAGAACGCGATATTCAAATCGAACAGATGTTCGAATTTTTATATCTTTTGTTTTTCGTTTTAGATACAACTCCTGCAATAGAAATTATTCCGGTGTCGCGGGTATCTTTACAGATATATAAACAATGGACACAATGAACACCCAGACTTGCAACAACTATTTGTAGATGACACAATTTTCCGTGCCGTGTGGAAATCGAATCCACGACCTCCGGCTCAGCAGATAGGGTCACAAAGCATTAAACCAACGGGCCAGTCATTTATATTGTATTCAAAACAGAAAGCCTTATAAAATTGTTACTGAAACAAGTATATATTTAAAATTTGCCTACCTTCCATCGTCCCATTTGCATTTAGGGTCGGTACAATGTACATTGCAAAAGACTTTTGCTAGTTTCTTTTATGACCGGCTGCCAGCGTGACGCCAATCCTGACGAAAATAGTTGTTTAAAGACGGGAAATAATGAAGAAGTGGAGATGTTTTAAGAAATATTTGTAGTTTGCAACAGGTACACGAAAACGTAAAGGGTATAATGAAATAACAATTTATCATAATAAAAAGTAATTATTATAAAAAATATCTAGCCATTCTATTGACGAACTATTCCATGAGGTTATCAAAGTTGATAACTTCATTTTTAATGGACAAAGTTGACACGATTGTCAACACAGATCGAGATGTTGTCGATAATAGAAAGGTTAACTCCTCTCCCCACTAACAAAAGTTACAGGTATAGTCAATTATGTTCACAATGCTATCCATAAATTTGGATACAGATATTGGAAGTTGCGTTCAGTGATAGAATTTAAAATAAAAACGAGAGTAATGACATTCTGGTGAGGCAAAAATATTTAAGCCTTCGAGTTCATCACACAAAATAGATATATAGATAAAGTATAATTTATTGCACACCAATATATAGGTAATAAAAATAATGTATGTAGGATACTGACAACCATTAAGCGACTATATTGTATAGTGACTTTGTGACTTACATACAACCATCTATTCAATCTATTTCACTACAATAAATGTACTGACCAAAAGACACTTAAAAATTCATGATCATCGTTTATTCGTTCGGTTAAAATGCCTCAAGAGCAATCATCTCTTTTTCAACATTTCTGTGCACTTAAACATGTCTGTTTTGTGTAGAGGTTTACTAAGTTATACCACAAATGAAGCTGTAAAGCTTAAAGCTGAACTGTTAGGCCAGAGTAGCAGCCTCATGAGAGACTCGAACATCCGCATTTCTGCGTTTCAATACGTAATTACACACTAATAAAGGTCAATTTTCAGCTTCAGCTTTTACTGATGTTTTGAGTTTTTTATAGTACATAATCCCATGTGATTGGTTTAAATTTTCTATAGATGAAAGGAAGCTGAAAATAATGCTAACAGTCTCTGAAGTGAGCGATTGTACGTGATGACTCTATCACCTAAACTAAGCAGAAGCCTCTCTCCTGAGATTCTCGGGAGATAGCGCTCAGCCGTGTAATTTATTTTAGTTTACATAATATACTGATGACATGTCACTGCTGTGTTATTATTGTGTGTGGTTGTAGATTTGTGTCTATGTGTGTGCGTGTGTGTGTACGGGTGTGTACGTGCGAAGATGCGTACGGGTGTGTGCGTATTGCGCATGTGCGAATGTGTGGCATAAAGCATGTGAATGCATGTGTGTGTTTGTTTCCTTGTTTAACTGTATTGTGTAGTTATTAAGTTTTCAGTTTCTTGATAGTTTAATTGTAATATAATAACCCTGCTTTTAATGCAATTTTGGTGTCAAATTGAGTCAGCTTCAATATTTCCAAGTCTTTGTTCAAGTTGATTGATTGTGGCTATGATGAGATGTGGTCACACGATACATGAACAGCTAAAGGATTTGTGTCCAGAATTTTCGTTTCAGTTCAAATATTCTTTCCTACCATTTTTTTTTTTGTTTTTTTCTTTTTGTCATAACTCGAACGCCTGATGAACGAATGATTCAATTCTATTCCGTATTTATTTTAAAAAATAATCACCTTTGTGTAACTTTTGTTAGTCTTTGCCTAGACGACTTTTGGACAAAGTGACTTTTAAATTATACAGAGAGTAATTTTACCACTTAAGAATAGTAGACGATTTAAAACATTTCCGTTAACACACTACATAAATTCTAATAGCACATTACACTTTTATAGATGGATTCGGAACATCCAGTCTACAGCCGAAGGCAGCTACCTCAAGAATGCGGGATCAGAGCCCCTGTGTAATGATACGCTGGGTGATGTGATAGCACAAACCGTTGATAAGTACCCCGATAGAATCGCTGTCAAGTCTCTATATGAAGATATAACTATCACATATGAACAGCTGCTGAAACAGGTGCGGTTAAAGAGTTAAAATATTACAGAAAAGACAAATGCATTATCTGAATGTTGTTCATAAGTCATCTCGATCGACAGATTCTGATGTTTCGAAAACAAAAATACATTTTTAAGAAGGGGTTAATCAGTTTTATAAACGACCCGTTAGAAGTAGTAGTAATTAATTTATATAATTTTACTTGACAAAGTTCTAATAATTATGTCATACACATAATTCTTGAAACGTTAACGTATATTAAGGATATCCATACGCCGTATCGTTAATTAAGGATATCAGTCATATTAAGTAATACAAAATATTTAAGGACATTTTTAGCAAATAAGCTATTTGCAAATCATTATTCGTCTACAGGATTGCTGTTTGCCACAATGCAACTAATAGACGACGACGACGACGAATTGGCGGCAGCTCTTACTTTCGGGTTTACCTATTTTAATTTTAAAATAAAGTAAGATAACTATACATTTGGAATGTAAGTAAATAACTTGAAAATAATTTCAACGCTAAGAAAAAGACTCAACGTATTTCGATAAAACCTATCTAAGAAACCTACTTTCCTAAAGAAAACCCGCATCAAAATCGGTTCCCCCGTTTAAGAGCTAAGGCCCCACATACAGACACACACACATAGTGACAAAATTTTTAAAACCCAAGATGGGAGGGAGATCCCTGCATTTTCACAAGCGTTTATACTCACTGCTTCGCTCTTAAGAGTCGCAGCGTGATATTTTATTATAGCTTTTCTCAATAAATGAGCTATAAAAAAACAAAAATAATGTTTGAAATCGAGTCAGTAGTTCCTGAGATTAGCGCCTTCAGACAAACAAGCAAACTCTTTAACTTTATTATATGCACTAGTATATAATATATTCACATATAAGTGCCTGAAAAATGAATAAAATACGATAAAAAAAACACTAAAATATTTGTGCTAATATAGGTTTACATAGATTATCAGCTCTTGATGAAATAAAAAAGTTATTTTGTTAATTTACAAACTGCTTACTACCAAGCGTTTGGATACATCGCAAACATGAGTGCCACACAACAGGCCCACATAAACAAAAATAGTCAAACACCCATCCACAAGTCCGTGTTTGGTGTTTGCTATTTGTCATTGTTTGGCAAGCCTGTGTAGCCTCTATGGCCAGATCGTGAAAATCATGAAAGGTCATGCGTTTAGCTGGTTATATCGTTAAAAGCTAATTAAATAATGACCTGGTCTGATGAAATAAATCTGAAACTCTACCACATCCACATCATGAAATGATTAATTCTATGATCTGGCCACGATATATACATATAGTCATACAGTGCCCGGATGATAGAAATAGGCTTAGTGCCAATTGACTAAATTATTGTTGGCAAAAAGTGAGTGTTGAGACGCTTCTGCCTACCTTTTTCAGATATGGGTCTGAATGTACGTGTATGAATAAATTTTCTTCATATATTTTCTTACCAGAACTTACGAGTTGTGTAAACGTCGTAGTTGTACGTATTGCTGAAAGAAATTCATTAATTTAAATCTGTGTGAAGTCATATTATTACACCGTGTTATATCATATTGTTTTGCTACTGATACTACAACTGACTGACTGACCTTGAATACGTATTATGTTTACAAATACGTGTAGATACTTAGATTTCTCTTAGATATAAGTAATTGCAAAGGTTTCAGTATATTAAAGAAGGTCAAAACCTGGCCGAGCAAGTTTGAAAGAACTAATGAATGTCGAAGGGCCGAAAGTTTTGTGTCAGTGTTTTCTGGACGGGAATAAGGCGTGAGCATATATGTATATGTATATGTCCTTAAAATTTGTAATAAATCACTTGGTCATAAGGAAGTGAAATCACGTGCTCATACTGAAATATACTTGGTTCTCAATTTTATGGTAAGACTGTCAGGTAGAATACTGTTAATAGCTATGTATAACTGGAACAACAAAAAAAAATAAGCTAACAGAAATCCAATAACAAGTCTTCACTTGTCATGTCGTCAGTCACAAAGCTAGGTACTAAAATGGGTAGTAATTATATCGGACACAATATATCATGTAGCACACACACACACGCGCACATTTAGATAAATGACTGACTAAAAGCTTTTAAATGCTTTATAATTTCAGGCTGACGCTTTAGGATGCGCTCTCCGAGCCCAAGGCCTTCAAAAAGGAGACAGGCTTGGAGTCTGGACACACAACAGTGTATCATGGATTGTTGCAGTCGTAGCAGCTGCCAGAGCTGGACTCATTTCGGTTAGTAAATTTTATTAACGCCTCTAAGATATTGCTTATAAGATTTACAGATACGTTAAACGTTTCTAGAGTGTTCAAGTTCAAGTTTGTATTTCATTTGGTCAAGAGTGTTCAAGATTTTCATTGTTCTTCTAATTATTATTTTTTCCTTTACATCTTCTTGTGCGTTAGTAAATAGATAGTTGATAGTATGCAATTTTTTCATGTATTTTTCACCCCTTTCGATACAATACAATTTAACGTATTAATAAGACATGTTCATTGAAATATAATAGTACATTATGGTACAAGTGTGTAATGTTGGTGATTACCGCTGAGGAGCCATTGAGACACGAGCCGTTAGGTGAGGATCTTAAGATAGCCGAGGACGGTAATCATCAATATACAGTGTATCATACGACGTTTTTCAACACACTCGTAAAGAAAATAATACTAATTTATTTTTTTTATTCAGTAGATAAAAGTTTATTTAGAGAAACAATTAGTAAATGTGCAGTTAGTAAAGTTATAATTAACTGCTTTTGATAGCATAGCGGTCTCATCAGATAGATTATTCATTGAAATACTTTCATGTTCTATTGTTATTTGAGATGCTTCATTATTCGTGTAGGTAGGTGAAATCCAATAATTTGAGGCAATAAGCTTCTTGAAAAACGCACAGTGGTGGATTGCCAATTATCGAGGTGATGGGGATGGATATTTTGACGCGTAGGACGATGGTGGAAACCTGCAGCCGGTATAAGTCCGAACAATTTCTCGAACACTCCCCATAATACAAGCGATAGAGGATGCAGAGTGAAGCTATATCTCTACGCAACGCCAAGGTGTCAAGCTCTTGGCAGTCGATGATACGAGTCGCTCTCTGTTGAATGCGGTCAAGAGGGAGAAGCTGGTACTGGCGTGCAGCTGCATAAAAATGAGAACAGTATTCCATGTGCGGCCGAACCTGCTCCTTATAAAGTTGCAGGCGGTGGGCCGAAGTGATATACTGTCTCGATCTGTTTAGCACAAGGATGGATGGATATATATATGTTATGTCGGTTGCTAAAAAAATATAATATCGATAAAATTACATTTGCCTGTTATGGCCTCTTTTATTTCAGGTACTTATAAACCCAGCATATGAGAAAAATGAGCTAAGTTTTTGCATTAAGAAAACAGAAATAAAAAGCTTATTGATCGGAGATCCATTGCCGAGGAGAAATTATAACGACATAATGTTACGGTTGATACCAGAGGTGGAAAGTAACAAGCCGGGATCGTGGAAATCTAAGGAATTTCCCAGTTTAGCGTCCATAATAAGCACAGGAGAAAACTACTTTAAGTGAGTATATATCTTTCATTGTGCTTTAATGATATTATAAATGTGTAAATAGGGATTGTAATTAATAATCTTTTTAAATCCACGCGTCGCTGCGATTGGTGAAATTCATTGAAAAGTTGCTATCCAAATCCAGCAATTCTGGTGGAATAATTAAATACGAACTTTATTATCCTTTTGAGCTTCGCTTGCTTAAGTGGATACAGTAAATCGAAATAAAAAGCCATATGGTCCTCGGTGGAGTAGAATCTCTACACGCAGGTGTCATAAAAGGCGACTAACGGATTGGATTGCAATCTATCAGACAGTATATATACAGCCAAATAGTACCCGGATGAAGGCAATAGGCTTAACGCAAGTAAATTATGTATGTTTGTAGAAACCGAACCCAGGGATTATAAAGGGAATTAAATTATGAATAATAGTGCAGAACCAGCATAACGTCTAGAATTTTGCCTGGCTCGCACTAAGCCACACCTTTATAAAACGCGACTGAATGAAGCTGAATGTACATTGAATTCTGAATGCACAGAGTTCATAGTAAGTAAATGAACTAGAAATTAAATAAACAAAACAGGAAACCACAGCGTACAATAAAGGATTTCATATGATCCTATGTTGTGAGATTAGAGTTCAAATTAGTTAACTTTGTGAGGATTTGGGTGAGACGAATAAGTCAGTCAGGGTTTGCGAAAAATCTCGCTCGCCCAAGGCATTCTACGGTGTATCGAGGTTGTTTTTTTTTCATCGTTAAGAGTCAGATAGATAGACAGTCTGTCTATCCCCCAAGGGCGGAAGACATCTCTGGAGATATTCCATTTACATGTTTTTTTATTTTTGAAGTGAAAACTACTTTTAGCGCGGTACGCATATTTTTAGATGAGATAAAATCTATAGACTCGCGACACCGTTACGAGACGCATATGTCCAATCAACGCAATATTAGCACAACGAGATATTTTAATAACTTCGAATCAAATTTGTTTATTTCCTATTTTAGTTACCATGAACCTATAGTTTCTATTTTAGATTATAATAATTTTTATGATAATGATGATGATACTAGAGTTGTCGAAATTATTAACGAGGCCTCATAAAAGAAAATTAAATGTATTTTAAAGTTTCTAATAATTAATAAAATACAATTCATAAATAAATTGCAATTCATTACCCAATAACCCTAGTACCCATCTAAAAAATGTCTAACGCGCTAAAATAAGATTTTCATTTCTGTCGGCACTCCCCGAGTGCATTTTTTTTTATTTATTAGAGGCACCATTCCTTACAAATCCCTAATTACTGGAGGAGGTAGTCAGATCTCGCAGTACAGCAGTGAGGTCAAGTCGACAGACGGCTCAATCATCCACTTAACTTCGGGTACCACTGGTAAGTTTCCTGTCGTTTTTAAAAACAAGCTGGGGTTTCTGGTAGACGTAATTGTATTGTGTATTACTAGCTTTTGGCTTCGGTAAAGTTTAGTATCCAATTCAGATGTTCCTATTACAAAAAGCAAAGATTTTATAAAAAAATATTTATCACTTGGTTTCAAAGGTGATCCAAAAGCTGCTCTTGGTTCTCACATGGGAGTAGTCAATAATACATATTTCTCCGGAAAAAGAAATACTTTCAACGAAGGACATCAAATAATATGTGTACAGGTATGGGAACAGCTAAGTTAAAAGACGCTGATGTGTCTTAAAAGTAAGTTTTTCAGAATATACTATCGATCATTAAACACTCCGGCAGTGAATCAATCCAGATACTAATTTCACAGTATGAGAATATGATAATTTCAATGGTAATAAAGCTTACCCTCAAAAAGTATAAATAGTTGTCTTAAACATTTTGTGTATTTACTTTGATTAACATTTGTATATACAAATGTAATTAAGCAAGTTCGTCATATTACAGGCACCTCTGTTTCATGCTTTGGGATCCATTATAACAGTTCTGACCAGTCTTAGACACGGCAGCTCATTAATACTCGCATCTCCCACATACAACGTTGATGCTAACGTCAAAACTTTATTCGCTAAGAGGTTAGTTATTTATTTATTAAAATATATTTAGTTTACCATTTTAATTCAAGTTTATCAATTCAAATATCTCTCGGAAACAGCCTTTCTGATGAACGGTTACCGATGTCCTTTTCTGTTATCCTAGCAACGTGTATGCATGACGTCATATAGGCTATTTAAGTAGTTAAGGCTTTATAGCCAACAAATAAACGACAGAATATTCAAAATAAAATAATAATTAGAATTCATTTTTCTCTGGTAGTAACTCACAAAGAGGAGATTCGTATGTCATTACGTGACGCAAGACAAGAGTTCATTTGGCAAAGATACCTCCATAAAGCAACTATCACTCTCCTACTACCCTACTCAATGTCAATATACCTTGTAAGTCGTGTCATGTGTGACCCGTCATAAATCAGTAATTTCAATTTTTAAGTTCATTTGTTGCATTTTCGTCTTTAGCATACGCAAAGTGGTGTTCAAATACATATTTTTTACAAATAGCAATAGGCTTTATTGATTTTTATTCTCTGGGATAGGGGGCAAACTAGCAGACGGATTATCTGATGGTAAATGACTATCGCCGTCCATGGACACCCGCAACTCAAGAGTCACAACTACGGTGCCGGCCTTTAAGGTAAGAGTACGCTCTTATCTTGAAGGTTTAAAAGTCGTATCGATCAGGAAGACGGCAGGCGACAATTTGTTCCACAGGCTGGTTGTGTGAGCCAAAAATCTTCTAGACTATATAATTCTTCTATTTACTAGATAAGGGCTAAACGGAGTCATTTATATGCTAAAAAAGTCATTTAAAGGTGGACATGACTCAAGGGTCTGCCTGTCTATCAACTGTCACTGCCGTCAAAAGATATTTTAATTTCAACTAAAATTTATATTTTTTTCAGTTGTACTATAATAACTGGAACGCCAACGATGTTTGTGGACATCGTGACCAAAATAAAGAAAATGGGAGATATTCCATCTAAAGTCCGAGTAGCGCTAACCGCTGGTGCACCTTGCAGTCCACAGCTAATTAGAGACATCAAAAAGTACCTGAACGCGGATGTAAAGGTATATTTTGTGTATTAATTAATATCTTCTTGACACGGTAGAGTCATGCTTAGGCACTAATGGACCGGCTCGACCGGTGCGATACCACGACCTCACAGAAAACCGGTTGTGAAGTAACGCTTGCGTTTCATTTCCCCGAAATGAGTGAGGTTTCCAAAGGCCCAACTCCCTCTTTCCGCATCCCTCCTCCCCCTCTCCTCTTTCCCATCTCTTAATCCCTTGTCAATTTTTTCCCCTATCCCTTATTACCCTCAAAGGCGGGTCTTGCGACTCCTGAGTTCCAGGTGTCTATGGACGGCGGTTGTCATTTACCATCAAGTGACCCGTCTGTTCGTCTGTCCCCTATAGTATATAAAAAAGTATACAAGAGTAAAATGGTTATTAATCCATAATATACATACATATATGTATATGTATATACATACACTTATACACACTACATAAGCAGAGACGTCTCAAACACCTACACTTTGCCAACCATTATTTATTTACACTCACGTGATGGGGGCAAGCCTATTACCGTCAATCGGGCACTTTATATATACTGTCTGATACGTAACAGTCCAATCACTTAGTTGCCTTTTACGACACCCACGGCAAGAGATGGGGTTGACGGCCCTGTTGTTTTCCACCGAGCCATTGCTTGTTATTTGTATATCTTATATTTAAACATTATGTTATATGTTTAGATATAAGGCGAATACACATTTTATACGTGGTAGAGCCAAGCTTAACCACGAATGGGCCGGCTCGACCGGTGTTATATCACGGCCTCACAGAAAACCGGTTGTTAAGCAACGCTTGCGTTGCATTTCTCGAATTGAGTGAGTTTCCGGTGGCCCAATTCCCCCCTCTCCTCTTTCCCATCTCCTCAACCCCCTCTCCTCTTTCCCTCCCCGCATCCCCTATCTCCCTCACCGGCTGTGAGGGAGCAGCGCACTTATGACTATTAAGTTGTAGGTGTCCATGGACGGCGGTTGTCACTTCCCATCAGGTGATACCTCTGTTCGTCTGTCCTCCAATGACATATATTTTTTTTTTAGGGATTGTATGGCCTGACAGAAACTACAGCAGGATCATTTCAAACTATACCAGGAGACAGTATAGATCTAGTTGCAGAAACCGTTGGATACATTCATGACCATACAGAAGCCAAGGTACAACATTTAATGTTAAGTACTTACAAATATAAAAACAAATTATTAAGCTGGTATAAAAGTCTCAATAAATATGTATGTGTATGGGTTGTATTGTATCCGGAGTTCCAGAGACGGAGTTCACGGTCTATCGGTTTACATAAGACACATTATGAACGCATTACGAACTGTAGGTCAAATAAATACACCATCTGATTGATCTTTTGGTATTTTGAAGGTAGTCGATGCAAAAGGAGAGATAGTACCTTTTGGTTGCCCCGGTGAGTTGGTGTTGCGCGGATACAATAATATGATCTGCTACTGGAATGACCCAGAAAAAACGAAGCAGACAGTATCTGAAGATGGATGGCTAACAACTGGGTAAGCCTTTCTTTTGAAACCAGATATTTTTTAAATTGATTGCTTTAAAGTATTATATGAAACAATGATGTTAGTAGTTAAGTTAGAGGGCTCCGACTCCCCGGCACCATCCAGTTCAAATTCAAAACTAATTCCAAAAAAATGCTCCTATTACGTAAATTGGACCTAAGTACAATTGGCAAAATATGAGTGTTAATTACGTCTACCCCTTCGGGGATACACACACGAGTGTGTGTATCTATGCATAGGTGCACACACTCGCATTCACTTTAATAGTGATGCGTTAATAGGATGCTAGTTTAAAAAGCAGTATGATCAATAGATTTTTTAATCTGTAGAATGATGTATATGTTACGGTAATAGATTACACATATAGTTTAAGAATGGCCAACTCGGTATGTTAAAAGTAAAATATTTTCTGATCATCGTTTGAACTTTTACTTTACATATTTTTGTAATTCTTAATACCAGTCTCAATTTGTTTACAAAGTGGAACGTAAATTATTATTAATTTGTGCGTTTGCGCCTGGGGATTACTTGAGCATAATTTATTTCAATTACTTAGTAGTTGTAATTGTTTGAGCTAGACTCAAAGACTATTTGATGAGACGTGCGTGAAAATGCCGGCAGCACTGATCGTATTGGTGATGTACCGAAGAAAGCACAGGTCAGAAGTCTCCAAATCCGACGGGCTTGCATGAAAAGTTTAATAACACTATAGGAGCCTCCTTTACTGTCATTAAAGTATGTAAGCACTGTAATGTATTTATGGGTAGAAGCAAGTGGCAGTCTGTTATTTCTGCCTACCCCGATGGGAGAAAGGAGTGAAAATATGTATGCATGTTAAAAGTAAAATTTACGATGTAACTTTTATTGCTCGACTGCTAATCGAAATAGGAAGGAATAAACACACTATATATTTCACAGAGACGAGTTCGTACTAAGAAAAGATGGTTACGGCAAAATAGTGGGCAGACTCAAGGACATTATAGTTAGAGGAGGAGAAAATATCGCTCCAAAGGAAATAGAGGATCTGCTCAATACCCATCCTGATGTTATTGAAAGCCAGGTAAAAATTTATCACAATAATATTTCAAAAGAGCATGCACAAAGTTTTAATTAATTATGTTAAATAAAAATTTACCTTACTGTGGAGAACCATGTTTCGGCCGGAGTAATATGACAGCCTCACACAAAACCGATAATCAAACAATACTTACATTGTAGAACCGAGTGAGTGGTAGTACCGGAGGTCCCACTCCATTATCCCGGGTAGCGCATTTGCAACTCTTGAGTTGAAGGTATCCATGGCTGGTGGTTGCCACTTAGTATTCGGTGACCTGTCTGCTCGTCTATCCCCCTTTACCATAAAAGAAATCAGTGTGTTACCGTCTTAGGAGCATTTTTGAAATGTAACGATAATACTGGCGAAAATATTGACCGTATAAAATGATTTAATAGTAACACTGTTACTGCGTCCCTGGTTAAATCTCTCTCTTCGATTATGTATTGTGTTGTTTTAATTTGGATTATTGAATCTAATTCAAATCTTTTGGAGTTATTTAGGACAACTGGTTGATATACAAAGTAAAGAGCAACTCGAACAAGAATTCGATGAATTAGAAATATCTAATTCAACAACAAAATATTAGGCAATATAAAAAAAAACTTGGTTGTCAATAATTACTTGCAAATTTTTTGATCTTGAAATTAAACAAAGTTTGTTTGTAGGTAATAGGAGTATCTGACGAAAGATTAGGTGAAGAACTTTGCGCTGTATTGCGGGTTCGAGAAGGGGCCACAGTTAATGCAGAGGATGTTAAACGGCATTGTACTGGACGCATTGCTCGTTTTAAGATACCAAGGATCTTGAAAGTGATTGAAGATTTTCCGAAGACGACGTCCGGCAAGATCCAAAAGCATAAACTAAAGAAAATGATAGAAACGGGAATAAACCTCTAAATTATAATTTATTGTTATTTACTTAATTTTTATTTTACTAAACTACTTATTTTATCATTTCAATTGCTTTAAAATGAGTATGTATGACCTTCAGTTCAGGTCAAGAACAGTGGTGGTGATAACTCTGATTTTTACATACGATTAGATCATTTTTATTAAAAAAAGCCATTTTAGCAAAATGACGGCCTGTTTGTATAGTAGTTAGTGACCTTGACTGCTGAACTGGAGGTCATAGTTTCGAATCCCACACTGGACAAATGTTTATGTGATCTACAAATAGTTGTCCCGAGTGTGGCTTTTCTTTGTGTCCGTATGCCTAGTGTGGGAGTTGTCTTAAAAAAAAAAGAAATTAAAAAATCTCAGTCTATCGCAGTCCACTGTTGGACATAGGCCTCTCCCATTGCAAAAAAAAATGTAATAAACTAACGATAAAAACTTGAAATCATATTAGACAAGAAACGTTGAATTTACGGCCATATTGCGATTTGTGATCTCTTGCAACCACTTGATGGAGAGAGATTTAGAATGAAAACGGGAAATGCAGATTACTACCGATTAAATATAATAATATAAATATAATATAACTATTATTATGATTAGTTGTATATGGACTCTATTAATAATATTATACTTATTGTTATTTCACAAACTCGTAAAAATAAACGCACATACCTACATAATATAAATAAGATTATTTTGGGCAATACACAATTAGTTAAACAGAAATATTTATTTATTTTGACCTTCCGAAGTGTCACCAGAGAAGCTCAATTGCATAAAACAGATACATTTGTTTTTAATAATAACGTCTATTTAGTAATTCTATTACGGAATCGAACATAGATAGGGTCTCTTGTAGCTAGAACTATATCAGCCTTAAATATCAGATCTTCGGGCCTTGTGACTGGTTCTAGTTTGTATCTCCATAATAAGGTTGACATAACAGTTTTCATCTCCATCATAGCAAATTTTTGACCTGAAATTTAAAGAAAAAAACATTTTTGATTTTCTCATTGAGCGAGTTTTAATAAAAAAAATAACTAAAATGTGGCCTCCGTGACACTACTATTCGTATATATCCAGAATCATTAGCCCACAATGTGGTAATTTACAAAGAAGTTCCTGCACGTATCACCGTACCACGTAGTGCGGCTCACCTTGTTTAGATGGCGCTGAAGTATGTATATGTGACACGCAATACTAACCAATACAATTCCGAGGACCAGCACTAAATGGTATGTATGCATATGGGTGTATTTTGATCATGTTTTCTGATAGGAACCTCTCGGGGATAAACTTTTCAGGTTCAGGAAATATCTCAGGATTACGATGAATATCAAACACGTTTATATTGCAGAAAGTGTTTTTAGGCACTTTGTAACCTCCTGGAAATAAATAATTTAAAGAAAAATTAATAGAATGTGAAGATTTTATTCGTGATGAAGGTGAACGTTTTCGACTGACTCTAGACGAGGACAAAAAGGTGTATAAAATAAAATGAATATTTAATAAAATTATATGTTATGACTGACACTAACACAATAGATATAATTATAACTACATAAATACTGAAAGTGTTTAACAGAAAGACGAGTGAAACTCAATTCACAAAGGTATTTGCATCGCTAAGCTTTCATCAGTTATTTCATTGCACTGCAAAGCGGTTATATATTGTTGTTTAATTTTGCATTTATAATATTAATTGACATCTCAGAAAATTGGGAGCATCAAAGGCAAGTACACTTAATCAATTCTTTATGTAATGTATTAAGAAAGTCCTCAAATTATATCACTGCAACATAATTAAAAGTTATGCTTAATGCGCTTTTAAGATTATACTTCGATACCAAGGCTTCAGAAAACCGTCTGTGAAGCACAAGCAACACTTGCGTTCCATTTCCCCGACATTAGTGAGGTTTCCGGAGGTCCATTTCCCCCTCGCCTCTTTTCTTTCTCCTCTTTCCCCTTCCAGCATCTCTCATCATCCTTACGACTCTAGAGTGGCAGGTGTCCATGGACGGAGGTTGTCACTTACCATCAGGTGACCCGTCTATTTGTCGGTCCCCCCTATATTAAAAAAAAAAATACATACCTAAGTCTGTTTCCTTGACAATATAACGAGAAAAAAATGGGACACTGGGGTAAATTCGTAACGATTCTTTTATACAACATTCTAAGTACTTCATATGAGTTAAGTCGTCTTGGTTTGGCATCCTATGGGAGTCACCGAATAATTTCAGTAATTCTTCATATATTGAATTCTAAAAAGATAATTAAATAACGATGAAAAAATCTAAGCATAATAGGCGTTATGTCAGGCATTCATCAGCCTACAACCTTTCTTTAACTTGAATTTTATTCGCAACGATTGGTGATCATGTTAGTTTAAGCAAAGTATTCCCATTATTTTAGGAAGATTGTGCATTGTGATTGTTATGTTTTTTCAAGGACAAGGAATGGGTATAACTTTTAGTGATAAAAAATAAATTTTATTCCTGTTCTTTAACCCGTAAGTAGAAATAAACCTGCAGAAGTCAGTCTCAAGGTTTTTTCTCAGTGTATTAGAGGTACATACATACGTCACGTGTATTAAACACTATTGTAACAGTATGATTACAGATTAGACCTAAAACAGTTACCTGGATTTCTGGCTCATTAGCAATCCTCATGATCATAAAACAAAGCGCCTTAGACGTTGTATCATGTCCCTGTAATGAAAATAATAGAACGCACAGTGGTGTGAATAAATTCGTTTATAAATAGGTATACATAAAATATTAGTTTACCCTTTTCTTCTTTGTTACTGTACTGTTGTTCTAGTAGCTATTGAAAAAAATTAAGCTATACATTTTTTTGAAATAAAAAAGCTTTTTTGTAACAATGATTTAATAAATCAGATGGAATTACGACTTCTAGTCATTTAATGTACACAAAGCGCAGAGCGGTTGATTTTAAATATCTTTCTGCAAATTAGATACACAAAACATCTCATTCGATATTTATACCAGTATAAAAATTATTAGAGGCAACAGGTGCAAAGACACAGGAAAGTTTCGGACATGTTCGTTAACACCTACAGTACAGTATTGATAAGAGGAAATCAAAGAAACTAAAGCTATTGAAAATACGAAAGGTCACTATACAAAATACTTACTTCGAATGTAAACGTATCAACTTCCTCTCTAATTCCAACTTTATCAATGTTACCCTTCTTTTCTTCATCTAATAAGATATCCAACATAGCAAATTTATTCTTGTACACACTATCACTATTGTAGAAATCACAAACTTGATTGCTATTGCGTAGCGTTCTTCTTTCTTGAATAACGCTAGTAGTAAATTGGTGCAGATCATTTATGGCCTTGCTTTCTGCTCTTGATTTTTCGGTAAGACTGTACACGAAGTCGTTAAATAGCCATAGTCTTGCAACTCGGTATAATAGGCATTTACCAAGTACATCTAAAGCGCGGAAATATTGATCACAGGTAGATCTTTTGTCCTTTCCTCTAATGCCTATGCCCATAGCGGTTTCTAGAAACGCATGATTTATTTATTTATTTCACACTTCCTACATTTTGTCAATGCTAAGAGGTATTATCTTCCAGTCAACTTTTGGATGGTGAAGAGAGGGTCGAAACAGGTGCATAAGAGTAAATTTGATAGTAAGCTAGCTTTTTTTTAAAGTCAAGGACGCATTAAGATTAACTCCTGTAATGCGGGGGACTTTACAAACATTCAAACAACGGACAAAAAGAACACCCAGACTCAGAACACCAATTTGAGGATTACAAAAAGTGCTGTCCCGTGCGGGGATCAAAACCCACAACACGGCTCAGCATTGTAGGCGCGAGGTGACCACTTAAACCGCTACCGCTACCATCCGTGCAGTGAAATCTATATATGTATATAGATGCTCAGATCTTACGTTACCCGTTATTGTTTAATAAAGTTCAAATATAGTACATACAATTATTATAGACATACATATGTATTAGATGTATACATGTATTATATATATACTTAGTGTGGCCATAAATACTGTTATTGCAATGAACAAAAAAAATAATATTACATTTTAATTTGTTTTCTCATTTTGATGTTTTTGTGATATTAAAATGGAGTAGGGTGACAAAGAGAACCGAATTGCTGTGATAGCAATATACAAAGTAGGTATAGTCATATGCAAATTTGGAAACTCCATTTGCTACTATAAGACTAATGTTAGTGTACCGGGTACAATGTAACCTTCCTCTCTTTGTTACAGAAAAATATGTAGCTTTTTCTTTCGTACGAAAAAGGAGATCAAAGCAGTTAAATAAAGAACACAAAGAAATCCTGTCTGAAAGCAAAAGCTTTTATCCAAGCAAATACGAATAAATACATATGTCACCTAGAACTATTGTTTAGTCGATTGTATTGCAAGGCATGTATGGCATTTTAAAATCCTTTAAAAGCAATAAGAATGTAAACATATATGGGTTATAGAGACAACAATAACGAATAAACTCTTTCATTCCTACACAAATAATAGCATTTTTGTTATTTGTTTCAGTTTTTATCATTATAATACAAGTATAGTTATGATAGTCTGCCAAAAACAGATAGTTATTAGATTAATATCTTCCACAATCAAGTTTTGTATGAAAAGATCCGCTGATATTTTGCCGAAAGCTAATTTCCGATATTTGAGAATCTGTACATACCACAGATAACTCTCAGAGTTTGTTTGCTAATAAGAGGCATTAATTCAGTTTTGTCACACTCAACCTCCGCACTTATAGATTCCATTAGATCTGCTGTATGTTCACAAATAATTCCAAAGAACTTCTTCAGTATCACGAAATGGAATGCTGGTGTCAACAGTTTCCGACGATCGTGCCATTTCTTACCTTGGAAAATTATTTGAAATATTAGTTAGTTAAATATTAGTAATTAAGTATAAATATACTTATAGCTTACATAACTAAATTTCACAAATGATTGAAAAGTTTTCTAATAATAATGTTAGATGTTATAAATATAATTTTAGAAGCTAATAAGACACTAGTAACATGTGACTTATGTTAATAGTTTTTTTTTTTATATTTAATATTCAGCGTTTCAAAGGAGACGATAACTATCAAATCTCAATATTATACATTCTAAATTAACGTTCCTTATTTTCAACCCAAAATAAAAATAACAAAAATATTGTAGAAAGTTATAAAAGATTTGACGGTGAATCACGGCAGTGAGAAAATTGCCTACACGGGTGGAATTATAAAGAAATGTATTAATTTAATGTTACTTACCGTTACTTGTTAAAAGTCCTTCGCCGAGCCAGCCGTACAAGAACATGTAAGGAAACTTTTTTTCGTTGAAGCGAGTGGAAGACAATATTGACTGAGAGAGAAAAAAGTATATTTAAACCATGTAGAGCCATGCTTAACCACGAATGGGCCGGCTCGACCGGTGTTATATCACGGCCTCACAGAAAACCGGTTGTTAAGCAACGCTTGCGTTGAATTGAGTGAGTTTCCGGTGGCCCAATTCCCCCCTCTCCTCTTTCCCATCTCCTCAACCCCCTCTCCTCTTTCCCTCCCCGCATCCCCTATCTCCCTCACAGGCGGGCAGCGCACTTATGACTACTAAGTTGTAGGTGTCCATGGACGGCGGTTGTCACTTCCCATCAGGTGATACCTCTGTTCGTCTGTCCTCCAATGACATATATATTTTTTTTTTAGGGATTGTATGGCCTGACAGAAACTACAGCAGGATCATTTCAAACTATACCAGGAGACAGTATAGATCTAGTTGCAGAAACCGTTGGATACATTCATGACCATACAGAAGCCAAGGTACAACATTTAATGTTAAGTACTTACAATTATAAAAACAAATTATTAAGCTGGTATAAAAGTCTCAATAAATATGTATGTGTATGGGTTGTATTGTATCCGGAGTTCCGGAGACGGAGTTCACGGTCTATCGGTTTACATAAGACACATTATGAACGCATTACGAACTGTAGGTCAAATAAATACACCATCTGATTGATCTTTTGGTATTTTCAAGGTAGTCGATGCAAAAGGAGAGATAGTACCTTTTGGTTGCCCCGGTGAGTTGGTGTTGCGCGGATACAATAATATGATCTGCTACTGGAATGACCCAGAAAAAACGAAGCAGACAGTATCTGAAGATGGATGGCTAACAACTGGGTAAGCCTTTCTTTTGAAACCAGATATTTTTTAAATTGATTGCTTTAAAGTATTATATGAAACAATGATGTTAGTAGTTAAGTTAGAGGGCTCCGACTCCCCGGCACCATCCAGTTCAAATTCAAAACTAATTCCAAAAAAATGCTCCTACTACGTAAATTGGACCTAAGTACAATTGGCAAAATATGAGTGTTAATTACGTCTACCCCTTCGGGGATACACACACGAGTGTGTGTATCTATGCATAGGTGCACACACTCGTATGTGTGCACACACTCGCATTCACTTTAATAGTGATGCGTTAATAGGATGCTAGTTTAAAAAGCAGTATGATCAATAGACTTTTTAATCTATAGAATGATGTATATGTTACGGTAATAGATTACACATATAGTTTAAGAATGGCCAACTCGGTATGTTAAAAGTCAGAAATATTTTCTGATCATCGTTTGAACTTTTACTTTACATATTTTTGTAATTCTTAATACCAGTCTCAATTTGTTTACAAAGTGGAACGTAAATTATTATTAATTTGTGCGTTTGCGCCTGGGGATTACTTGAGCATAATTTATTTCAATTACTTAGTAGTTGTAATTGTTTGAGCTAGACTCAAAGACTATTTGATGAGACGAGCGTGAAAATGCCGGCAGCACTGATCGTATTGGTGATGTACCGAAGAAAGCACAGGTCAGAAGTCTCCAAATCCGACGGGCTTGCATTAAAAGTTTAATAACGCTATAGGAGCCTCCTTTACTGTCATTAAAGTATGTAAGGACTGTAATGTATTTATGGGTAGAAGCAAGTGGCAGTCTGTTATTTCTGCCTACCCCGATGGGAGAAAGGAGTGAAAATATGTATGCATGTTAAAAGTAAAATTTACGATGTAACTTTTATTGCTCGACTGCTAATCGAAATAGGAAGGAATAAACACACTATATATTTCACAGAGACGAGTTCGTACTAAGAAAAGATGGTTACGGCAAAATAGTGGGCAGACTCAAGGACATTATAGTTAGAGGAGGAGAAAATATCGCTCCAAAGGAAATAGAGGATCTGCTCAATACCCATCCTGATATTATTGAAAGCCAGGTAAAAATTTATCACAATAATATTTCAAAAGAGCATGCACAAAGTTTTAATTAATTATGTTAAATAAAAATTTACCTTACTGTGGAGAACCATGTTTCGGCCGGAGTAATATGACAGCCTCACACAAAACCGATAATCAAACAATACTTACATTGTAGAACCGAGTGAGTGGTAGTACCGGAGGTCCCACTCCATTATCCCGGGTAGCGCATTTGCAACTCTTGAGTTGAAGGTATCCATGGCTGGTGGTTGCCACTTAGTATTCGGTGACCTGTCTGCTCGTCTATCCCCCTTTACCATAAAAGAAATCAGTGTGTTACCGTCTTAGGAGCATTTTTGAAATGTAACGATAATACTGGCGAAAATATTGACCGTATAAAATGATTTAATAGTAACACTGTTACTGCGTCCCTGGTTAAATCTCTCTCTTCGATTATGTATTGTGTTGTTTTAATTTGGATTATTGAATCTAATTCAAATCTTTTGGAGTTATTTAGGACAACTGGTTGATATACAAAGTAAAGAGCAACTCGAACAAGAATTCGATGAATTAGAAATATCTAATTCAACAACAAAATATTAGGCAATATAAAAAAAAACTTGGTTGTCAATAATTACTTGCAAATTTTTTGATCTTGAAATTAAACAAAGTTTGTTTGTAGGTAATAGGAGTATCTGACGAAAGATTAGGTGAAGAACTTTGCGCTGTATTGCGGGTTCGAGAAGGGGCCACAGTTAATGCAGAGGATGTTAAACGGCATTGTACTGGACGCATTGCTCGTTTTAAGATACCAAGGATCTTGAAAGTGATTGAAGATTTTCCGAAGACGACGTCCGGCAAGATCCAAAAGCATAAACTAAAGAAAATGATAGAAACGGGAATAAACCTCTAAATTATAATTTATTGTTATTTACTTAATTTTTATTTTACTAAACTACTTATTTTATCATTTCAATTGCTTTAAAATGAGTATGTATGACCTTCAGTTCAGGTCAAGAACAGTGGTGGTGATAACTCTGATTTTTACATACGATTAGATCATTTTTATTAAAAAAAGCCATTTTAGCAAAATGACGGCCTGTTTGTATAGTAGTTAGTGACCTTGACTGCTGAACTGGAGGTCATAGTTTCGAATCCCACACTGGACAAATGTTTATGTGATCTACAAATAGTTGTCCCGAGTGTGGCTTTTCTTTGTGTCCGTATGCCTAGTGTGGGAGTTGTCTTAAAAAAAAAAGAAATTAAAAAATCTCAGTCTATCGCAGTCCACTGTTGGACATAGGCCTCTCCCATTGCAAAAAAAAATGTAATAAACTAACGATAAAAACTTGAAATCATATTAGACAAGAAACGTTGAATTTACGGCCATATTGCGATTTGTGATCTCTTGCAACCACTTGATGGAGAGAGATTTAGAATGAAAACGGGAAATGCAGATTACTACCGATTAAATATAATAATATAAATATAATATAACTATTATTATGATTAGTTGTATATGGACTCTATTAATAATATTATACTTATTGTTATTTCACAAACTCGTAAAAATAAACGCACATACCTACATAATATAAATAAGATTATTTTGGGCAATACACAATTAGTTAAACAGAAATATTTATTTATTTTGACCTTCCGAAGTGTCACCAGAGAAGCTCAATTGCATAAAACAGATACATTTGTTTTTAATAATAACGTCTATTTAGTAATTCTATTACGGAATCGAACATAGATAGGGTCTCTTGTAGCTAGAACTATATCAGCCTTAAATATCAGATCTTCGGGCCTTGTGACTGGTTCTAGTTTGTATCTCCATAATAAGGTTGACATAACAGTTTTCATCTCCATCATAGCAAATTTTTGACCTGAAATTTAAAGAAAAAAACATTTTTGATTTTCTCATTGAGCGAGTTTTAATAAAAAAAATAACTAAAATGTGGCCTCCGTGACACTACTATTCGTATATATCCAGAATCATTAGCCCACAATGTGGTAATTTACAAAGAAGTTCCTGCACGTATCACCGTACCACGTAGTGCGGCTCACCTTGTTTAGATGGCGCTGAAGTATGTATATGTGACACGCAATACTAACCAATACAATTCCGAGGACCAGCACTAAATGGTATGTATGCATATGGGTGTATTTTGATCATGTTTTCTGATAGGAACCTCTCGGGGATAAACTTTTCAGGTTCAGGAAATATCTCAGGATTACGATGAATATCAAACACGTTTATATTGCAGAAAGTGTTTTTAGGCACTTTGTAACCTCCTGGAAATAAATAATTTAAAGAAAAATTAATAGAATGTGAAGATTTTATTCGTGATGAAGGTGAACGTTTTCGACTGACTCTAGACGAGGACAAAAAGGTGTATAAAATAAAATGAATATTTAATAAAATTATATGTTATGACTGACACTAACACAATAGATATAATTATAACTACATAAATACTGAAAGTGTTTAACAGAAAGACGAGTGAAACTCAATTCACAAAGGTATTTGCATCGCTAAGCTTTCATCAGTTATTTCATTGCACTGCAAAGCGGTTATATATTGTTGTTTAATTTTGCATTTATAATATTAATTGACATCTCAGAAAATTGGGAGCATCAAAGGCAAGTACACTTAATCAATTCTTTATGTAATGTATTAAGAAAGTCCTCAAATTATATCACTGCAACATAATTAAAAGTTATGCTTAATGCGCTTTTAAGATTATACTTCGATACCAAGGCTTCAGAAAACCGTCTGTGAAGCACAAGCAACACTTGCGTTCCATTTCCCCGACATTAGTGAGGTTTCCGGAGGTCCATTTCCCCCTCGCCTCTTTTCTTTCTCCTCTTTCCCCTTCCAGCATCTCTCATCATCCTTACGACTCTAGAGTGGCAGGTGTCCATGGACGGAGGTTGTCACTTACCATCAGGTGACCCGTCTATTTGTCGGTCCCCCCTATATTAAAAAAAAAAATACATACCTAAGTCTGTTTCCTTGACAATATAACGAGAAAAAAATGGGACACTGGGGTAAATTCGTAACGATTCTTTTATACAACATTCTAAGTACTTCATATGAGTTAAGTCGTCTTGGTTTGGCATCCTATGGGAGTCACCGAATAATTTCAGTAATTCTTCATATATTGAATTCTAAAAAGATAATTAAATAACGATGAAAAAATCTAAGCATAATAGGCGTTATGTCAGGCATTCATCAGCCTACAACCTTTCTTTAACTTGAATTTTATTCGCAACGATTGGTGATCATGTTAGTTTAAGCAAAGTATTCCCATTATTTTAGGAAGATTGTGCATTGTGATTGTTATGTTTTTTCAAGGACAACAAATAGGCATAACTTTTAGTGATAAAAAATAAATTTTATTCCTGTTCTTTAACCGGTAACTAGAAATAAACCTGTAAAGCCTGACTCAAGTTTTTTTCTCAGCGTATTAGAGGTACATACATACGTCACGTGTATTAAACATTATTGTAACAGTCTGATTACAGGTTAGACCTAAAACAGTTACCTGGATTTCTGGCTCATTAGCAATCCTCATGATCATAAAACAAAGCGCCTTAGACGTTGTATCATGTCCCTGTAATGAAAATAATAGAACGCACAACGGTGTGTATAAATTCGTTTATAAATAGATATACACTAGCTGACCCGACAGACGTTGTCCTGCATGATATTTCAAGCGATTAGGATCAATATAGATAAATAACCTAGATACCGACTGCAGCGCCATCTGCCGGGCTGATTTGTGAATCTAAATCATTCCCAGATCCCCTTAAACACACACAAAAAATTTCATCAAAATCCGTCCAGTTGTTTGAGAGTAGTTCAGTGACATACACACTCACAGAAGAATTATATATATAAAGATGAAATATTAGTTCACCCTTTTCTTCTTTATTACTGTACTATTGTTCTAGTAGCTATTGAAAAAAATTAAGCTATACATTTTTTTTGAAATAAAAAAGCTTTTTTTGAACAATGATTTAATAAAACAGATGGAATTACGACTTCTAGTCAATGAATGTACACAAAGCGCAGAGCGGTTGATTTTAAATATCTTTCTGCAAATTAGATACACAAAACATCTCAATGGATTTTATACCAGTATAAAAATTATTAGAGGCAACAGGTGCAAAGACACAGGAAAGTTTCGGACATGTTCGTTAACACCTACAGTACAGTATTGATAAGAGGAAATCAAAGAAACTAAAGCTATTGAAAATACGAAAGGTCACTATACAAAATACTTACTTCGAATGTAAACGTATCAACTTCCTCTCTAATTCCAACTTCATCAATGTTACCCTTCTTTTCTTCATCTAATAAGATATCCAACATAGCAAATTTATTCTTGTACATACTATCACTATTGTAGAAATCACAAACTTGATTGCTATTGCGTAGCGTTCTTCTTTCTTGAATAACGCTAGTAGTAAATTGGTGCAGATCATTTATGGCCTTGCTTTCTGCTCTTGATTTTTCGGTAAGACTGTACACGAAGTCGTTAAATAGCCATAGTCTTGCAACTCGGTATAATAGGCATTTACCAAGTACATCTAAAGCGCGGAAATATTGATCACAGGTAGATCTTTTGTCCTTTCCTCTAATGCCTATGCCCATAGCGGTTTCTAGAAACGCATGATTTATTTATTTATTTCACACTTCCTACATTTTGTCAATGCTAAGAGGTATTATCTTCCAGTCAACTTTTGGATGGTGAAGAGAGGGTCGAAACAGGTGCATAAGAGTAAATTTGATAGTAAGCTAGCTTTTTTTTAAAGTCAAGGACGCATTAAGATTAACTCCTGTAATGCGGGGGACTTTACAAACATTCAAACAACGGACAAAAAGAACACCCAGACTCAGAACACCAATTTGAGGATTACAAAAAGTGCTGTCCCGTGCGGGGATCAAAACCCACAACACGGCTCAGCATTGTAGGCGCGAGGTGACCACTTAAACCGCTACCGCTACCATCCGTGCAGTGAAATCTATATACTACTATATACATGTATGTATATAGATGCTCAGATCTTACGTTACCCGTTATTGTTTAATAAAGTTCAAATATAGTACATACAATTATTATAGACATACATATTTATTAGATGTATACATGTATTATATATATACTTAGTGTGGCCATAAATACTGTTATTGCAATGAACAAAAAAAATAATATTACATTTTAATTTGTTTTCTCATTTTGATGTTTTTGTGATATTAAAATGGAGTAGGGTGACAAAGAGAACCGAATTGCTGTGATAGCAATATACAAAGTAGGTATAGTCATATGCAAATTTGGAAACTCCATTTGCTACTATAAGACTAATGTTAGTGTACCGGGTACAATGTAACCTTCCTCTCTTTGTTACAGAAAAATATGTAGCTTTTTCTTTCGTACGAAAAAGGAGATCAAAGCAGTTAAATAAAGAACTCAAAGAAATCCTGTCTGAAAGCAAAAGCTTTTATCCAAGCAAATACGAATAAATACATATGTCACCTAGAACTATTGTTTAGTCGATTGTATTGCAAGGCATGTATGGCATTTTAAAATCCTTTAAAAGCAATAGGAATGTAAACATATATGGGTTACAGAGACAACAATAACGAATAAACTCTCACATTCCTACACAAATAATAGCATTTTTGTTATTTGTTTCAGTTTTTATCATTATAATACAAGTATAGTTATGATAGTCTGCCAAAAACAGATAGTTATTAGATTAATATCTTCCACAATCAAGTTTTGTATGAAAAGATCCGCTGATATTTTGCCGAAAGCTAAGGAGCTCAGCTCTAAAATGAGGTTATCGTTTTGTTTAATTCCCTTAATTGAATTCAATAAATATAAGTGACAGAATTATATACTTAATGCCGTTTAAGCTTACTAGGGACTAATACTTAAAATTAATCTTTCTATCTGGTGGTCCGTGTTTAGAAATTATTTTTTGATATTTGAGAATCTGTACATACCACAGATAACTCGCAGAGTTTGTTTGCTAATAAGAAGCATTAATTCAGTTTTGTCACACTCAACCTCCGCACTTATAGATTCCATTAGATCTGCTGTATGTTCACAAATAATTCCAAAGAACTTCTTCAGTATCACGAAATGGAATGCTGGTGTCAACAGTTTCCGACGATCGTGCCATTTCTTACCTTGGAAAATTATTTGAAATATTAGTTAGTTAAATATTAGTAATTAAGTATAAATATACTTATAGCTTACATAACTTAATTTGATTTGATTGAAAAGTTTTCTAATAACAATGTTAGATGTTATAAATATAATTTTAGAAGCTAATAAGACACTAGTAACATGTGACTTATGTTAATAGTTTTTTTTTTTTATATTTAATATTCAGCGTTTCAAAGGAGACGATAACTATTAAATCACAATATTATACATTCTAAATTATCGTTCCTGATTTTCAACCCAAAATAAAAATAACAAAAATATTGTAGAAAGTTATAAAAGATTTGACGGTGAATCACGGCAGCGAGAAAATTGCCTACAAGGGTGGAATTATAAAGAAATGTATTAATTTAATGTTACTTACCGTTACTTGTTAAAAGTCCTTCGCCGAGCCAGCCGTACAAGAACATGTAAGGAAACTTTTTTTCGTTGAAGCGAGTGGAAGACAATATTGACTGAGAGAGAAAAAAGTAAATTAAAACCCGAGAAATCGTAATTTTATATCAGTAAAGTATTTATTGCTAATTATTATACTAATACAAATATTATTTTTCAAACGTTCTATTTTCGTTTTTCTTTTTTATCTATGTCTGTATAGAGTCATATCCATTATTTTAAGATGTGTTACTATCTGAAATAACCAACTTCGTTCCGCTTTAGAAGTTCAATATAAAAGTCAGGATGTACATATTTCCTCTTCTTTTCAGAATTTCCATCTCTAAATCATTAGTTTCATCCTACCACCTTTATGCAGATCATCTTCAAATTTACACGCAAGCTCCCTTACACAATTTGTCGGGTACATTTAAAACAGTCAACACGTACTTGGCTCGTATTTGCGCATAGAGCAAGCAATATGGTCTAGAGATGAACCCGCTTAAGACACAAACACCTAGATAATTTGGTCACAATTACCGGACATTGTTTTAATGATACTGTGCTGCCAATGAGCACTGCTGTTAAGAACCTAGACATTTTAATTAACAATACTTTATCCTGGGCTCCTCAATTGCGTGAAGTTAGTAGAAAATTATTTGCGTCAGCAGGACCCTTGAGGCGCCTACCTTCCTGGCAACGGTCAACATCTCTTCTTCACAATCTCTTCTTCTTCCTATACTCGACTATGCTGATATCAGCTATCTCAATATGACTGAGGAAGAACTCAATAAGCTTGAACGCCTTCAAATTTTTGTATTATATTTATATTTGGTTTACGCAAAAATAATCACGTATCAGAATTTCGCACTTCTCTTCGACGCAATACTCATATTCTTACTATGCTTTATAATATTATTTTTAATGCCTGTACTCTTACTTATCTTAGGAACGTTTTACGTTTCTCAGTGACACACACACACTAAAACATTAAGATCCTCGGAATCATTAGAACTGGCACTACCTCCACATTCAAACAGGTACTATGACCTATCTTTTAATGTACAAGCTGTACGCCAATGGAATAATTTACCTTCACATATTAGACGTGCCTAATCGCTGGCCTTATTTAAGAAAATGGTGAAAGATTATTAATTGGCTTCCTAGTTTATTTTTTTATATCTCATTTATACTTTTTTGTCTAACTGCTACATTTATCGATCTAATAAACCCACGGTATGTGTACGTATATGTATGTTTATATTGTTATATATAATTGTATGTAGGTATGTTTGTTTATACATATATAATATAAATAACTATTTTTAAATATGCTATAAATAAAATGCTTTTTTTTCTCTTCTTTCTACACCTAAACTACCCGTATGTTCTTTTGCATCTTGTCTTTTTCTGTCCATTATAAGGTTGCCTGGCAGAAATTGCATTTAGCGATAAGGCCCATTGTATATTTCTTTTTTGTATAAATATTGTATTTTTTTGTTTCAAAGTGTACAATAAAGTATATTCTATTCTATTTTACATATGTATAACTAAATTCTCTTTGCAGTGTCTATAATATTTTCATACATGGCATTGCATACGAAAAATTTAGGATAAAATTAACTTTCACAATTTTTGTTTGTGCATTTTTCATAGGTATTCTACCAGTGAGGGGGAGGGAGGGCACGAAAAATCAATCATTGCCTTAAAATTCTTCAAAGCGCCTTTCCTATTGCTTTACGCAATACTTAAAACCGCCAATAACAATCTGTCTTAAAAATTAAAAAAAAATTATCCGTAATTGCACTGGTATAATGACGTCTTTTTTGTTATATGTGTAGAGAGATGTATATATTACACTAAATGATAAATGATAAATGATCTTTATTTTGTATATAGTTACTTTTACTTGTTGTATATAGTTTTACTTGATCTTTATTTAGTATATAGGTTATAACAACACTTTTACACGTCAATATATTTTTTTCTGTTAGTTTATGCTAGATGAGGCCGGTGTTTCCTAGCTGACTACCCTTTTTTTTTTTTTTTTTCTCCGTGCGGAAATCCCCTCGGATACCACCTTCTGGTGGCATGTCGGACTCGAACCGACTAAAACCGCACGCCATCTTGGGTACTAGATGCCGGGGAACCAGGTACACCCTAGAAAGGAAAACCCTGGAACCCCGACGTACCTCGGGCCACCTACGGTTTGTAGACGGCCCCCTCCAGTGTGGGAACCCCAATGTTCCCGTAACTTCCCCCAAGGGCGCGCACGCTCCGCAGCGTCCGCGCCGCCACTCTAGCTGACTACCCTGAGAAGAAACACCGAAACAAACTCAGAGGTCAAAGTCTGTTTTAAAGTCCATACAGATGTACTGGTCAAAAACATATGAGAACCATGCACGCTAACGTCTGAGATGAGCTTTTGAAGAAAGCACCACGCTCATTTGAGTGGACCCGTCCAAACAGTGCAAGCATTTGTCAGTTATCGTGTAGCTCAACTTAGAACTTTAAGGAGCTCAACGGACCGACGAACAGTACCAAAGCAAGGACATTTGGGTAGGCCGCAAAAGTACTCAAACAGTCAGACATCGTTAAAAAACAAACTTACAGGAAAAAAGGAGAAAAGAAAAAAAAAGAAATAACCTACATAGTCCTCACATGTACAATAATTATTTTTTTAAATTAAAAAAAAACAAATACTATACCTAACAAAGTATTCATGTCAAAAAGTACAAAGATTAAAACAATAAAAAAAAACAATATAATACTTAACAAAGTAAGTATTCATGTCAAAAGTAAAATATAAAATGTCAATGTGTATAAAAAAAATGCAAAAAGTATAAACGAAAAACATAAACGAAAAACAAAGGCTCATGTACATTAATGAAGCAGCTCATTCCCAAGCTTTTTTATCCTCAATGTAATCTTTAATTGTGTAAAAAGCTTTCTGACTTATTTTTTTTTTTGATAAATGATTTAAATTTATTGTTGCTTAGTTCTTGTATTTAGCTAGGAAGCTTATTATAGAAATGTATACTTTGGCATCTAAACGAACCACCTATTTTCTTGAGCCTGGTTTTAGGAACAAAAAATTTGTTTTTGTTCCTAGTATTTACACTATGGATATCACTGTATTTTTTAAACAGATTAATATTTTTATGTGCGTATCACGTCACGTCATCACGTCTCACGGTACTCGTTTAATTTTATAACCTAGAGATTATCTTCTATTGGTATGTATTTTTTTAATAAAATCCCTCACTTGAAGGAGTTTCTCTGTCGTGGGAATTTCACTTTACGAACATTCAAAAACATACACAAAGAGCGCCTAGACTAGGACAACTAGAATGTTTGTCCCGTGTGGGAATCGAACCACCTGCAGTACACACGACGTAGTGACGAGGTGACATCTGTGCCTTTAAAATGTATCTGTGCTATCAAAATGCGTTTATTATGGATTTTATGTTTATTATTTATTACGCAGAAAGTTTTTTTCAATAGTATATTGGGACAGACGAATAGGCGCGTCACCTGCAACTCAGGAGTCGTAAGAGCGCTGCCTTTGCGGGTGATGAAGGATGGGAGCTGGGCCTCCGGAAAACTCACAAATTTCTTGGAAATGGAACAAAAGCGTTGGTCCACTACCGGTTTTATAAATATTTCAAACTTACCTCAATATCTTGTGGCTTGTAAATATAGATCCCGCGGTAGCCAAATCCGCAAAGTCTATAAAAATCTCCATATTTTTGGTGCCATTTTAATTGATTACTGAATATTTCTTCTGCAATATCATGAAAAACATCAGATTTGTAAAAAATACACGTATAGAACATTTCTACTAGAATTGGACCTATACTGTACTAGCGGTGGATCCTTAGACCAGCCAAAAGGTTGATTTTGTACATGTAGCTATATATAGTAATCGGTGAAGCACTATAATTGTAAACTAGCTATTGCTCTATATGTATAGTTAATGGAGCCCATATTATAAGTTAGACCTCTGGCAATACATCTATTACAACTGAATACAATTCCATGCGGTAGTTTTTGCACAAACAGACAAAAACTGTTGTTGTGACTTCTATCGCTCTAATAAAAACTTCAATATCTATAGTGTACAGACCTTCTCTTTTTTTATCTTTTTTTCGTATGGAAACCCCCACGGGTCATCACCTCACCGGAGGACCACACGGTGTTCCGTCAAAAAGATTCTATTCGAGAGATCGTTCGGCGCTCTCCGGCGCCTGGTGCGTCTTCTGCGGGACGAGAGAGTACTCGTACTCGTACCCTTTCCGCCGCTTCTTTAGCCAACATCACCTCCTCGCATAATGGAGCGACGGCATCCCATGCACTCTCGCTTTGGACCATGGACAGAACCATGTTCTCAAGCGAGAGGCTACCCACACCGATAGCTACCACGAGATCGGCACGCTGCTGCACCAACGTCAGAGTGTGGGGTGCGATATCCTCGCGGCAGCCCCCGCAGTGGTGGCACACAGGCGTTGGCTCCCGGCCTATACGGCACAGGTACTTCCCGAAGCAGCCGTGGCCGGTCAGTACCTGCGTTAGCCGGTAGGAGAGGCTCCCGTGTTTCCTCTCCAGCCAATTTTCCAAGATGGGCCTTACCGCCGTAATTGTGGCATGCCCTGCGCTCGGCCGCTGAAGTCGCTCTTTCCAGTCTGCCAGCAGGACCTGGCGGAGCTGAGACCGATGCCCCTCTATGTCGGGAGGAGTGGACCTCAGCTCTTGCGCCTTGCGCCACTGATATAATGACGCAAGGGATTTTTTTTTTTCGTGTGGAAACCCCCTCGGGCCGTCATTCCACCCGGGTTTTCGGTGGAACGGTGTGTCGGAATCGAACCGACTAAACTAACCGGTTGATGAACTAACCGGAAAGGGACTTTGCCTCAAGGTAACACGGGGCAGTGCCGGCTAGGAGGCTCGCTGCTATAGTGTACAGATACTGTTACAATTTTAATATATATATATATATGTATATATATATATATATATATATACAGGTATATATACTAGCCGTTATACAGATTGTTTCATAAGGGTGTGTATATATTTTAGGGTCACATTGTAGACCCCGTGAATAACATAAATTACTACCAGTTTTAGAAATAAAAAATGCCAGTATCTATCCTATCCTACTTTCAAATCGACAATTGATTTATATAATTTTTGAGCATGTTTTCAAGCTAAATCAACTATTTCTCGGTTACACATAACCTTTGTAAAACACTCTGTATATGTGCATATAGAGAACGGAGAGAGATAGTACGCAATTTTTAGAAACGCGTACATTTACAGCAATTTAACATTTAGTACAATTTAAAGTTTTTGTTTATTTAAAGTTTACAATTGTAGAATAAATACAGAATGCTAGAAATGTTAAATAATGTGGATAACAAACTTAAAATAATACGTAAAAACTACTGCATCAGTGTTTTATTTTTGCATCTGAACAATTCCCTTGATTGATAAGGTGAGTGATATATTCTGATGACTGGTGCCTAGGACCTACCGAATTATTTGTCAACTTTTAGTAGGTACTTTAATGAAATTGTTAATATTGATAAAATTGATAAAAAAAAATATATTAAATGAGTTAAATCAAACATTGTATATATTAGTAATAAACACATCCCTTCATAAAATTATGTGTAGGTATTTATTATAACAGTAATATATTCTTATACGTATTAATGATTATGTTTATAATACGAAATAATAAATTCGTTATAGCAATTAACAATTGCAATACTGTGTACTGCACATCAAAAGGTCTGATGAATTAGACATCGCATTGAGCTGATAAGAAGTACGCTGTATCACAGTACATGGCATTATCGAGAAGTGTTGAAGATGAATGTAATCCAAGTAATCTTACCTTGGTTGCCGCATATATCCCAAACATTCCCAAAGAAAAACATTAGCTTTGGGCCTTTTATCTTGCCTATTAAGTATCCTCCACGATTGTATCGATAATATATATGCATGACAACTATTAACGTTGCGAACAGAAGCAAAAAATACAGATACATGATTACGATGCTTCTATATTGCCGGCTGCAGCACAACTGAGTATCTTTTGATTCAGACAACGTTTTATGGAAATCCGCACAGTGATGTATTCTTAACTTCTTTATTGTCAATAAATGCAACACAAATTTTGTTATGCACATAAAAAAATAAAAAAAATATTAATAATTGGCCAATTAGTTATTATTTTTTTCCAAAAACAACGTGCAATGGTAAATACGTGCTATTTTAAAACTTATTCGTTATTTCCTTGGAATCTGATCATCAAGTCGTGATTTGGTTACAAAGGGACCGCAGGAATAAAAACATCGAATTCCTTCGATCATTTTGAAATCGATCGACAAATGACATAAAAATAAGATAAATACAGTCAAACATAGAACCTCCTCTTTTTTTAAGTCGATTGTAGAGCAAGTTTTTACACCAACAAAAACAAATCTGATCAATTTAGCTTTGTATATCTCTTGAAAGTTAAATATGAACTTGACGCCTTTTCAAGTAGGGTATTAAAATACCTATGCAAGGTAGTGATTGCACGGATGGCGTAGCGGTCTAAGTGGTCACCTCGCCACTACACTGCTGTTGCGGGTTCGATCCCCGCACGGGACAACATTTTGTGTAATCTACAAATTGTTGTTTTAAGTTTGGGTTTCTTTGTGCCCGTTGCTTGAATGTTTGTAAACTCCCCCGTGACAGAGGATATAATTAATCGGGAGTTGTCTTTTAAAAAAGGAAAAAAGTAAAAGAAAACTATCTAACTATATTTTCCAGGTAAACTAAAATAAATGTATTCGTTTACAACTTAGAAGATCAATGCAACTTTAGATGATCAAGGAAATTCATCAACTTCGTGATCTAGGAAGGAACGCCAATTAATACCAATGGTTTTATATTTAAATACGAGTATATCTCTCTACAATCTTCAATTTAGTTGTAGCCAAATCATATTTTTGCCTGTCACTAAACATTTCATGAACTATAAGCATTCCTTTAATTGAAAATATCGTATAAATTTAAAATAATAACAAATGACATATCAGTGGCATTGTCCTATTTTCAACCAACTTCAAAAAAGGAGGCGGCTCTAATTCGGCGGATTTTTTTAATGTTTGTTACCTCAGAACTTTAGACTGGGGGAACCGATTTTGATGATTCTTTATTTGAAAGTTGGTGCTTTCCATGAGGTCCCATTTCAATTTGGTCCAGTTCTGACAATGGCATCCATGACTTAACCATATAAGTTTATGATAGACGCATTGAAGTCCATTGTCTTACTTTAAAAAAAAGTTAATATTTGTTTTTTTTTAATTCATTTGTTATAAAAATAAAAACTGAACTTTATTTGACTGAAGTGTATGCGGCTTCCACATAATGCTGGTTTGGAATCAATTAAATTGCTAAAACAAAAGGCCAACCTTATCACTAAAATACGTAGTAGTTGAATGATAAGACGTGCGGTTTTTTAATTGGTTGATCGATCAGAAAACACAGAACTGTTCAGTTTGTAATAGTTACTATGTTAGTAGGTAAAAATTTACCTCTAACATGGACACCTGCAACTCATGGGTTACAAGTGCAATGCCAGCGTTTGTGGGTGCCCCCTGAGAGAGAGAGAGAGAGAGAGAGAGAGAGAGAGAGAGAGAGAGAGAGAGAGAGAGAGAGAGAGAGAGAGAAGGCTAAGTGGGTGCACATAGAAGGAAAACAGAAATATAAATTAAGTACATGTCTTCTTGAAATATGTAGACCCCTTATTTAAAATCTGATGCCGATTATTATGCAGTAGGCACGGTTATATATGACAGAAGAGCATGATCACCGTCCTCAGTAGGGACTGTTTGTTTGTTCTGTCTTGAAGTATTGATGGTTCCATTTCATATTCCTTCGGTAGTATCCTAGATTATCGCGCTTTTAAACTAAACTTACTTACTAACTCACTTCTATTGACACTTTTTTTTGATAAGCTGCTGCGTCCCAACAGTAAGTGTTGAGTAGTTATATATGTGTATGTATATATAATCTGTGCAAGAACTTTAATATTGCGATTCAGGGTTTTACTACGTTGTTGGAGTAGTTAGTAGTTAGTTCAGTTCGTCTTCGCTAGATGGTGTATATGTATATGTGTATATACGAAAAATTTATTTCAAATTTAAAGCAAAGGCTTAACGCTTAAAGTGAAACACATTACATAAAGTGTTAAAAGTACATAAAGGGCATGCATTTTGACGAAAGTAAAAGTCAGTATATAAGTGACAAATGTTTTGTTAATTTCGTTTGTAGAAGGGTGTCTTAAAGTGAGGGATTTCTGACAAAGAAACGGTTCGTTGGTTCGAGATCCTCATCCTGACCGCAAAGTACTTGGTTTCGATTCCCACGTAGGACAAATGATTGTGTAATGAGCATTATCAGTTGTTCCTTGTAATGTTGTATTTTATGTGTTTATTATCAGTCTGGATATGTGAAGGTATTTTGAAATGAACTGAAGGATTTAGTATTATTATTTATTATATTATTTTAACCAGTCGACTAAACTTAGTTTCTCCAGTCCTCCAGCCTTTCGCTATAAAACTATTCATTTAGAAAAAGGGGTTTGGATAGATCACAGTAAATTTTCCTTAATTGAATTTACTCATCCTCCTCCAATCATAGCAAAAATCGAAGAAAAGGAGATATTATCAAAAAAACTGTTTTTTTTAGTACAATTTCTTCGATACGGCGGCGCGGCTGTGTGCCGGCGCGGCTGTGTGGCGACGCGACTGGCAGCTATCAAAGATACAAGGTGGCAAAGTAGAAATTAGAACCGAGCGTATCAAAATCTATTCAATGATAAATTTTTAAAACTCACTGTAAACTTTGAAAGAAACGAAATATTTTGATCACCAAATGATTGGGTTAGAATGGTTTCATTGAGATTAATGAAATTAATGATTTTAATTTAATCAACTTGGTATGTAAATTTAGGTACCACAAGTGCACATAACATGAATATTGTGTGAAAGACCTAATCCACTTATCACCGCTGAAATAATATGTGTAATTACTACAACAGATACATTGTCTGATTGACGGCAATAGCTTATTGTTAACAAAAATTAAAGGGCATTAGACACCTCAATCGACCCTTTCTAGGAAATATGCGTGAGTATACGTTTATACTATAATTCATTATACAATCAAATAAATCGATTGTTTAACGATTATATCGATAACTTGTCTCTACACAGCATATTTCTCTTTGAACTGCAGTTTCCTTTAACCGGTTACTATTTATAGAAGTCTAAGTATTTTTAAAATATTATTGTTTGTATTTTTTAAATATTGGTATTAATTACAAATATTTCAGACTGACTAAACCCATTTAGTGACTAATGATTAAAAAGGCTTTCAACAGTGAAACTGTCGAACGGCTGTAAGGATACTTCATATAGTATCCTTACGGCCGAATTTTTAACAGTATTTATTTCATTTTACTACATGTATATAATATTGAGTTATTAAGTGTCAGTAAATTTGTTTATTGAAATTGGTGCTATGGATTCTACTTTTACTAAGTATAAGTTTTAACTATTACAAATTTTAAATTCTTCCGTGCGCACATTACCTGATTACTTACATCAAATATTCTTCTATTCACCGAATAACATAAAGTTACGTCTGTCCTGAACCCCGTGGAAGATAAGGAAATAAAAATAGTCAAACCCCTCACAAGGCGTTTTTCTATGTTTATTTAATCTATTATTCTTTTATATTAAATGTAAGTATAAACTAAAAAGAAGGGTTTACTACAAAAATGATTTAACATTCGCATATTCGTAAGGACACGTTAAATCACGTACTAAATATGTTAATAATAACGGACCACGGTCAAGACTTTGTATTCTTTTTGGTATCTGATCTTGGCTTGGTGGAATCGAGGCCGCCGGGTGCTCGTGCCCCCCATCGCCGGAAGTAGCGCGTGGGGCGCACGCGACGCCAACGCCACCCCACGTACCCTACCCTACCCCCTACACCCCGCACTTCACCCCCCTGTGACGAAACATGCAAATTTCCCCGACCTCCTAAGGCCACGATACAAATCTAGGCGTTAGAAAATGCGTTACAAATGTATTTTCCTCTTTCCTGTTCTCTCAAACAAGGTCAGAAGGTGAAAGATCTGCTCCGCTTTGCTTCTATTTTCGAATATTTCGAAGCTACCCTAACATTAACCTTATTTTTTTAATATATTGTCGCTAACAGTTCAAAGTTTTATGACAAGTAATAGATTAAATAACTTATAACGTTAGATTTGAATATAAATTTAATGACCTACTACTACAATCTCACATAAATAAATAACTCCATTAATATTATAGCATCGAAACATAAATTAATATATAGAAGTAAGTAGACTAGTGCGATGCTAACAACGTAACGCACTTCTTCGGAATGGATAGCGTGATGCTTCCAGACTGTCATAGAAACGACATCGACGCGGGTCAAATTCACGACGTTTCGTCAGCTTCGGAATAATAAAGAACCTAAAACAATGACGTTTTTAGGTTACTGACACAAATAAATAACAAGTATACAAAAAAAAACTGTTGACTCATCGACCACTGACTGTGCTTTTAAGTTTCATTTACTAAATTGCAACACCTTCGGTGTATCATAATATCATGTCAGGTTATAACAATTGGATTATCATGAATGCTGATAGCAATTCGCTAATAGATATTTTTTTGAAGCATGCTGTTAGTGAAATTAAATACTACAACATTTTCTATACAATGCTTTAGAACTTCTTTAAATAATGTGCTCAATACTGATCTGGTTATGTTGCACCTCTGAAGCAGACATTACATACGTATGTGGGTACGACGATGATACCACTGTTCTTTGTTGGTATACATGTATAAGCATGTCGCTTACCATAAGAGACATACCACGTGCTTGTCTGCTCGTTGTATTGAAAATATGAATGTATTAGAATAATATGAAAATATTTTTTTTTATATAATTACTCCTACTACATAAATACTAAATTATACGTATAATACATATGTATACAGTCAAAAATAATGCTATATTACATTTATTAGCCTGTCCCCGTTTTAGATTAAACTATACCGATGAAATTCCTTAAGAATATGTAAAACAAATTACTCTTTTTCTGTAAAAAAAGTACTCGTTACATAATGACTTTAAGTTGTCTTTGCATTATAATACTGTTTAGAAATGTTTATGAGTTTAGTCCAATATGCACCCCTTGCCTCCCGTGACTAAAAAACTAAATGGGTCAATGCATGGGACATTCTGAGACATCGCTCACCGGAGTTTGTTTGTAAATCCAGCCGGCGCAAGCCGTCGCCTTTATTTACTCGAATCATGCAAGAAATCGGCTGGCGCTACGCAACCGTGCCGCAGTCATGCTTCGCCCGCCCACCGACTAACATACTCGGCAAGCCATGGCTGTTTGTAATACCCTGTGTAGTGCTTCGTAATTGTGATACTGTTATGTGACGATGTCTCAGGCTGCCGGTGGCAAGAAAGGCGGCAAAGGCCCGCCGAAGAAAAATGCAGATGAAGAAAAGAACCCACCGGTTAAGGCCACGGATGACACTAAAGATGAGACATCATCTAACAATGGTGATAAGAAAGAGGCGAAAGAGAATGGAGCTACGGAGAATATCGTTAAGCCTCCAAGTGCAGGTGGTAATATACGGGAGGTCGCTGCTCGGATCCTCACACTGGCGCAAAAAGGAGAGTGGCCGGCTGTGGAGCAAACCCTTAAGGTTCTCGAGAAGTTAGTGGCGGCTGGTGGTGAGGATGCAATCTCTGTACCCATGGCAGGAATTATGGATCCGGTGAGTAATCATTACATGATATAGCAAAATAAAGGTATTTTCAAATCAAGTCTTTTGGACACAAATTCGTGTGGATACTGAAGCGAATTAAGAGTTTTGGCCAGTAAATTTCATAAATTCTCGTTTGAAGACTAAGGTTATATGTTAACTGACAGATGTTTATTTATGCCTTTCTTTACGGGCATCATCGGGTAGAAAAAAGATATTAAAAGTTAAAATAAGGTTTGATAGCTTAAACTATGTCAGAAATGTTTTTCAAACCCAATATTTAATAAATATCATGAATAATGAATGTACGGTATACAAAATTTAATTAACGTTACAGTCGTCTCTTTACTTTTTATTCGTCAACGGGCGTTGTCCGTAACAAGTATCAAATATTTCAGTAACGTGTGAGGAATTTTTACTACCTCCGAGTGGAAAATTGTTCTGCTTCCAAATGAAATGTTTAGATGGCAACAATTTGATATGTTTTATGAATGAAATATTTAAGCTATCTCATCTACTTTAAATAGACGATTTATACATCCATTTTAAGTAACTGTTTGAAGAGGCAATTTGTAGCACGATATGTTACTCAAGCTATTTAAACCAATGGTCTAGACATAACAACTTAACCTGAATATTGCATTCATCCACCTCAAAAGAACGTGTTTAAGCAACCGGATTATGGTTTCAGTTTTGGGTAATTCATAGAAAAATATTCTATAAAAGTGGACTTTATAACACAGAAATGGCCTTGTTTTAGTCCAAATTAATACAAGGTACTATTAAAGATGTCCTTCATACTTTTCGTTAGCCGCGTGGTCGCATAAGCTCTTACTTGTGACTGGAACCTTCAACTTTCATAGTTCACATAACGCTGGCTAGTTACACCAATAAATTATATTATCAGCACAATTGAAGAAAAAAAAAATGTTTTAATAGGGCATTTCACTCGAAACATCAATTAAATCTTATCTCATAATCTATTTAACGTGTTTCAACTAAAACGTAGATTTTGATGCGGAAGTAAAGGTACTGAATTTTTAGTTCCTGACCTTCCCAACTTGCTGACTATTTCTATCTCCTAAAACTACTGCGCTTATATTATGGGAACGATTCCTACAAAGTGCATTCATTTATAAGATTAGAAGGAAAATAATTGTAGGCGCACTTTTGTAACACACGCATTCCCCTCCCGCCCTCAAGCCAGAAACATTTCTTAATATATACCAAACAATAGTATGTGATAGAACACTTACTTTTTAATTATTATATCGCTTCTAGTATTATGCAACTAGGTAAAACAAGATATACACACTTCAGAACATAAATCTCCTAAAGGTCCTTTGAGTCGAATTGTGGATTAAGATAGAGCTTACAATATAAGACGAACATTTCTACATTCCGCTTATTGTTTGTGCATGTAATTATGTCAAGGCACTTTGTTTAAAAAAAATAAAGAGAGATAACAAACCTTCCATACCAATATTTTGACTGCACAGATGTTGTAGCGGTTTAAGTAGTCAACTCGCCATCACGCTGCCGCGCCAAGTGTTGTGGGTTAGATCCCCGAACATGACAACAATTTGTGTAATTCTCAAATTGTTGTTCTAAGTCTGGGTGTTATTTGTGTTCGTTATTTAAATGTTTGTAAAGTCCCCCGCGACACAGGAATTAATCCTAATTTTAAAAAAAATCCTTAAAATCCTTTTTTCATTTATCACTTAACTTTTTTACACACACACAACAATAATTTAGTTACACTTACATAGTAGAGGCCAAACCTATTGCTGTTATCCAGACACTGTAGGGCTGTATATAAACTGTCTGATAGATAACAGTCCAAGGAAGAGATAGGTTTGCCCAATTTGAACCCACCGAGAATTACACAGCAATGGTTACTCAATGTCTCTCTTCTTTTTTCACAATTCTATACTTTCACTTATACATTTTGCAATATCAAACGCCGCACTCTCAAACTGTAATAACATCTTGTGGAACAAGAATCCCCATAATAAGAACAAGCGTAAAGTCGGCTGCGATTTTGATATCACTGTAACTATTAATTATAATATATTTATTTACTTAACCACTAAGTTGATTAAGTTAAAAGGTTTGATAATGATACAACATGTTATAATCCGACTAACCAGGTTATAAATATAGGTAATATATTTTGAAATAATCTGCTAAATATACATTTTGTATTACACCTGGGAGCTTTATCGATAGATTTCTTTATAACAATAACTACGGCTATCCCAACTTTTAATATTAGCTTTTCAGAACTAGATTTACACAGTCCATAAGAAACTATCACTGAACGATTAGTACTACATTTTATAGTGTTATAATTAATTGTATTTTGCAAATTATGTTTTTCAAGAAGTTTTGCAACAGAGAGTTATTTTTTTTAACCGTACATATATTATGTATATGAATATGCAGGCTTATTTATGAGTTTTTTATCACTCCTTAGAGCCTAAGCGGCTTGTTGACTATTGATACGTGAAGTTAAAATCAAATAGCCTTAAAATTGTGAAAATACGGTGATTTTTGAGATTTTATCAACGGAAAAAACAAAATGCAATAATTGCTAATGAGTGATTTAGTTAGAGGTCTCGGACTTCCCGGCACCAGCCGGTTAGAGTTAAAGATATGCGATCCTGACTCGCTGGAGCTCTTGCTTATACTCCTCAATCCATTTTATCCTCCTTTCCTGTCAATTAACACCAAATTTTCCCACCCAATTTACAAAAGTCCCCGGAATGAATTGGACTACATTGTAATTGGCAAAATGAAGGCGTTAATTACGCCTCTGCTTTCCCCTTCAGGCGGGAGTGTGTGTAGATATGACTGCATTTCATGCATTAGCAACGCTGTCTGCTTTTATATTATTTTATAAAGCTTACTTGTTTATAATAGATATCTTGTACTACTTACAATATGGATACATAAGTAAGTAATTGAATATTCATTATATTCAAATAAAATTAAATAATAAAAATTATATTCAACTATAATATTAAACTATGTACATCTATTTCGTAAATTCAGACAAATATAAAGTCCTCTAAGGCTTGAAGTTGGGTGATCATGATATTATCAACCCAGTGTCTTTATTACTTCCCGTCTCAACATTTGCCAGAAGCAACGGATCTCAGAAGAAGAGAAGAAGCGTTAGAAAAACACCACACTATTTTAGAATGGGCTCATTTGCCTATTTATAATACAAAATGCTATTTTGAGATATATAAAGAGAAGTGAAGATTAGAAAATATAAATTTGAAGAATCAATAAATCGTTGAAACCAGTCAGTTCAATCCTTTAACGTCCACAGTTAAAAAGCGGACAATGAACTTTATTTTTTTTAATGAAAATTTTTAATGATAATGTCACCCCCCGTGACACAGGAATTATTCGTTCTGCTGGAGTTCGTCTTTACAAACATTTAATCAACGTAAGCAAAGAACACTTAGACTCAGGATAACTATTTGTGGTCACACAATTTTTTTTCACGTTTGGGAATCAAATCCACGACCTCTCCGGTTTAGCAGTCAGGGTAGCATGCCACTAGACCAACATTCCTTCTTACCTATTTCTAAATATTCTGTATCTAAAGATATACTCTGTTATAATACTTTATTAGATAGGAAAGATTTTTGATCTCAAATTATGCAGAGCCACTAGGAGGTTGATAAACACACAATCATATTAACATTATTTATTAAGATTCTTGTCTACTACTAAATACTTAAATTGACTCAAAACAAATGATCGTACTCATTATAAATTTTTTGTGCTGCTTACAAATCGAACCAAAATCGGGAGCCGTACCTGTAGACCAACTTTAGACCACTAGACCAACAGGCCAATTAAAAGAGTCTAAATATTGACATTATTACTATTAGGTTGGCAACTAATAAACCCGCCACTTTTTTCGATCAGTTTCTTAAACATTATAGAACTATCTCGAATTTCTTGGAGTAGTATATAAATAAAGCAAGAGTTATATGTCAGATCAGTTGACAACTGAATCTCGAATAGTAAAACTACAGTAAATTATGGATGTTTCTCGTAGAGAACTTCGGCTGTTTTTACTTCACGAATTTCGCTTAGGTTGAAAAGCGACTGAAGCAGTGCGCAATATATGTGCAACGATGAGTGAAGGCGTGCTCTCTTACGATACCACCAAACATTGGTTCAGAAGATTTAAGGATGGAAATTATGACCTATCTGATGAACCTCATCCTGGACGAGCTCCTACAATAAATGTAGAAGAGTTAAAAAGACTGATAGGAATGGGTCCCAGGTTCACTTCACGTTGTCTGGCAGAGCATCTTCAGTGTTCTCATACTGCAGTAGAAAAATAACTCCACGCTTTAGAAAAGACCTGGAAATATTCAGTTTGGTTGCCACATGAGTTGACGTCGTTTCAACTTCAGAAGATAGCTAACGTGTGCATGGAACTACTTAGTTATCACCGTGCCAATGAGTGGCTGAGGTATGTAATTACGGGGGATGAAAAGTGGGTTACGGACATAAATTTTTCGGGTAATTGCGCCAGTTGCTTGGACCTAGAGTAGCAAGATTACCGACGCAAAATCTGACAGGAGTAAAAAGTTTAAGTGTGTGGTGGGGAATAAACGGAATCATATACTGAGAGCTGAGATTACCGAAAAATCAAAATAAAGTATACTTTTTGCACGATAATGCTCGACCACATGTAGCAAAAGCGACGCGTGAAAAATTACTTTCGCTTGGCTGGGCTGTCCTTCACCCACCGTACTCTCCAGACATTATGCCCTCAGATTATCATCTATTTTCTTCTCTCCAATTTGAAAATGAAGACACGCTTAAAAGTGACTTTACCACCTTTTTTGATCAAAAGCCTAAAAACTTCTACGAGGAAGGCATTATGTCTTTACCAGCGCGTTGGCGACAGGTTAGTATAGTTGAGAAATAATTTGAATTTGTATACTTAAAAAAATAAATAAATTTGTGTACAAAGATGGCGGGTTTATTATTTGACAACCTATTATTTAAATAAATTATCTAAATAGTGTTAGATTGTGTTCTTATTCGCATTCCTACAAAAATACAACTACCGCATTCGGAATAATACTGTCGCGGGGGGCTTCATAAACATTCAATCAACGTTTAATAATTGTAAAAAAGTTTTTGCTTACTTACCACTTACTTTATTCATTTATTAAATTGTAATTATTCAGTGTTTTAAATGTTTTACTTTTTTATTTATATATAAAAATAATAGCTCCAACACATCCTGCAAGGCTGTCTGATCCCTTTTTTTTTTTCATGTGGAAACCCCCTCGGGCCGTCATTCCACCCGGGTTTTCGGTGGAACGGTGTGTCGGAATCGAACCGACTAAAACCACACGGTGTGCCATATTACGCTTAAAATAGGAGGAATCCGGGAACAGCTTTATTAAGACATCCGGACCCCTTCTAGCGCCTGCCCGGACTATGTGGGCACCACCTACGGGTAACCTATCAATAAGGCGGCGTCCCGACACACGCAGGCCGTCACCCCCTCGCGGATAGCCATATAGCGGATGGAGGGGAAAACCCGTCCCGACCACCCGCAGCCACACTCAGGGGGCGCTGGTAAGCGCGTCTCCGCCGCCCGGTTCACCAGCGGCGAATTGGGTCCGAGTGGAGATTATCCTCCTGGGCCCGCTCCGCCGTCTCTTTCTGTGAAGGCTGTCTGATCCCAAACTAAGCAGAGCTTGTGTCCTGCTAACCAATAAAAAATAATACTGCATTCTACTCGGACAAGTAGTAATAAATGAAAGGTTGTTTATAAGTTTTAGAAATGTGTTATATGTAGTATTAGTACAGAAATATGTTGTAAATATTAAACCGGACCATATCTAAGTGGATGCAGATAACTGTTTTGCATGATGCATATTTTTTGTGTAGAGTTCGGCAGTCATTTTGCAAAACAACTTCAATTCTAATAATGTGTATTGCTTCCAATTCCTCGATATTGTTTCAAACGTTATATACATATCTACATGTTCTAATATAGTATAGGCAGTAGGAAAGACATTAAAATAAACAAATCATATGTGATGTGAAGAAACGGAAGTTAAAAATCCTGACTAATAATTAGTCATTAGTTGAAATAGGTAAATAGGTAATAATTAGAGACTTTTGACAGGAATATTTAGAGACAAGGAGACAAATAATTTGCTCAGAAAACACGGCGAGATCTCTGATGTCGTGCAACGGATGGCAGTGGGCAGGACATGTAGCTCGAAAAACGGATTGGTGGTGCAAGCAGCAATAACTGTATTTTGACAGCCCAATGTAGAAAATATTAAAAGATTTTAAAGGAGGCCTACACCGATATGGTAGAAAACGGCTAATGAAGAAGAAGAAGATGAAAATAGGTCAGATAACTCCGAGCTTGTACAAATAATGCTTGTATGAGTGTACACTCATTTACATATATGTACATAATACATAGAAATCACATATGGGAAATTAGCCCCGCTAAAGTTATACACCTTTTTTTTTTTTTATTCGTAAGCCTACCATAATGACTCCACTTTGCCTGATGGTAAGCAATAAATGGAGTCCGAGAGTGGTGGTCACCATCCTCATTGCATGTCTAGTCAATGCAGCATGGTGACCCACACTATGGCGGCCTGGTGAGATGCTTTTTCACGCCCCGCTTAAAAGACCCGGGATCAAATTGGGAAGGAAACACGTGCGCTGGTAGGGAATTCCAGGCTTTCACTGATCGGCACAGGAAAGAAGAGCCAAACCGTTTCGTTCGGGATCGCATATCTTCGACTCGCAAACGGTGACTCCTCAGGCCAGCACGTGTAGTCCTGTAGAGGAAGGGAGAAGGTGGGACCAATTGGAAGAGCTCGTCAGAACACTCCCCGTGATGTAGGCGATAGAGAACTGCCAACCTAAACGTACGATAACGATACATACATACAAAAACATTATTTCTTACTTTGTAGTTACTACGATTACTTGATTTTATGATCTCGGTTATTTTTGAAAAAGATTTTACTATGATTGCATTTTTACCTCAGGTGTATAAAATATTTACATGAATCTATAAAAAAATACAATTTGAGGGCGATCCACGATAACGGTTTAGTCATAGTGAGATTAAAGTCTGTCGAACCATTTTTATCTATGTACATATATTCCTTCGAGTATCGAGCATTTAGCGTTCGAGGGTATACATAAAGTCTGATTCTAGAGTCCAATCTCTTAGTCGTTGTAGTAAAGAGTGTAACTACTCTACTGCAATGAGAACTCACGGCACGGTTCAATGTTTAAAAACTTTTAATATCTTTTGCTCATAATCTAAGTCAAAACAGTATGGTCGCGGGATCCACTTTCCAAGAAATAGATAGAAAAAGTGGAGATGCAAGCATGCCTACTTAATAATAACACCACATATACCTTTTTGTTACAGTCCACTTATATCTTCTTGGTTAAATGTTTTTTTTTTTGGAATGGAAGTTAAAACAAAAATTTTAAGGTTAGCACGAGAGACAGTATAGCGTTTTCCCTTACCAGTTTACAGGTCTTAGAAAAATAAACCATATTCGTATTTTAGTTTTAGAATACTTACTATTAAGGCCGGCCTGACGCCAACCTTCTTTTCGGATGCAGTTTTTTTAAGACGGTAAAGAAGGAAGAAAGATCTGTTGGGGGAAACTAGGTAGTGACAACTTTATAGTGGGGTAACGGGGTAATTTAGAAATGGGACTGGCGTATGTTCTTTTACTAAGTGGGAACATCACTATGACAAGAGCACCTTCTTGCTGAGCTACAGCTATAATTATTAAGGTCTCTTTACATAACGAAATGAATTGCTACAAAATAAACAAAGTTTCAACGTAGAGAAGAATGGGATATAGTCGGTATGACTATTTTTTTATTTATCATTTTTGTGACACTTTTGTATGACACAAATTAATGTAATCCACAAATAGTTCTGATGAGTGTGGGTGTTGTTTGTGTCCGTTGATTGAATTTTTGTAAAGCCCTCCGCGACACAAGAATTATTCCTAATGCGGGACGTGTTTTTTTTTTTAAAGAATAAGAATACAATCTCAAACAGTTTAATAATTGGTGTGAATAGTAATGATAACTGTATAAAGACTTTTTTGATAGACCTACTTAACTAGTGTTCATCTAGAGGCACGGCTCCTGATTCTTGGGCAAGTCACGATCGTGGCGGTAAGGCTTGTCATGGAGGATTGGCTCGAGAGCCAACGTCTGCGTGCCACCACTGTAGGGGCTGCCGCGAAGATACCGCACTCCACACCTTGGTGGAGTGCTCTGCATGGACTCAGCAGCGTGCCGACCTCGTGGCGGCTACGAGAGTGGGTAGCCTCTCGCTGGAAACCATGGTCATGTCTATGGTCCAAAGCGAGAGTGCGTGGGATTCCGCCGTCTTGTATTGCGAGACAGTGATGCTTGCAAAAGAAGCGTTGGAACGAGAACGGGAGAGGACAAGTACTCTCTCGTCCCGCAGAAGACGCACCAGGCGCCGGAGAGTGCGAAATGATCTCCGGCCTCCATAAGCGCTGGCTTGGGGGTAACGGGCTGACCGTTACCCTAGCAGAAGCAGGCCCGAGACGTTGGCGCGCCGTGTTCCGAGCGCGCCTTTTCGATTCGGAGGGGGGTAAAGCCCCCCACATTCCATAGAGTGGTCACCTGCTAATCAGGTGGCCAAGGCTTGCAGGGGTCCCGAAGGCTTCCTTGTTAGGGTATCCCGGGTCCTCTGCGATATAGCCACTGTGACGGAACACCGTGTGGTTTTAGTTGGTTCGAGTCCGACATACCATCACCGTGGGGGTTTCCACACGAAAAAAAAAAAAAAATTAAAATAAAAAGATCAGATTCGGCTGTGTTAGAAATATCTAAAGATTCTATATTATATTTGAAGAAGAATGGTGTCAAAATTTCATCGACAAAAATTATATTAAATTATATTATAATATTAATGTAATTCACAAAAATTTGCCTCGATTCTGAGCGTTCTTTGTGTCCTTTGGCTGTATGTTTATAAAGTCTTGTAAAGTGTATAAAGTTTTGTAAAGATGTTTTAAAAGAAATTAAAACTTTTTTTAAATAATTTTTTGCAACAATTTCTCTTTAAGTACATTTTTTTTCAAGCCACATTTTTTTCATGTACCTACTTGGTATCACGTTTAACAATAATTATAAACTTACTATGTAAATAAGTAGTACAACATTGAATACGATACGTACTCGTTCATATACTCACGGCTAAATCCCCGAGGGTTAGATATTGGCGTCTGTAACTCCCATCTCTTGCCAACCATAATTTAGTCTCACTTAGATAACAGGGGGCAAGCCTATTATACTGTCTGATATATATACTGTCTGATAGAAAACAGTCCAAGGGATCAGATACACGATATTAATATCTTTTACGATATCCACGGAGGGAGAATTCGGGAACGACTCTTCTAAAGAGGAATAAGATCTTGCAAAAATGTTGTGTATAATAAAGAATCTGTCTATATAATGTATAAAAGAATGGAAGAGATGTATCAATGAGATATATGTATTATTCGAGTTCAAATTACCTCAAAGGGCTCGGAGCTCCCGCCAACAGCCAGTTCGATTTGATTTTTTATCTTTCGTTTTATTTTTAACCTTTTTATTAAGAATAGCAACAGCTCACACATTACATAGGTATGACGCTCACCTGCTCGGGGTATTACACTCCTTAATTACTCTAGATTTTACCTTATTTAGTTTCTAAATTCTACAATAATTAGCAACCCGTGGGTCTTTTATACATCCCTGCTATCCAATGGTTTTGATGTTTCAATTTCAAAAGACTACCCAACATACATAATTGCGATGTTAAAACTATAAAAAGCAACCAAAAAGTTACTTAAATGACAGATATTGACTGTTCCTTTTTTGAGGTTATTTTATTGCAATTTGCACTTCAGTAACAAAGGAAATAGCAGACAATACATTACTTTTAATGTAACGACGTTTTCCATTTCTTAAATGGGAAAGTTTAGACATTACGCGACGTCATTATGTGTTTAGTCTTCCTTAGCCCGCGATGGGGGGATTGTGAATCGTTTTCTGTTCGGGGTATATTTTATATTTAATTAAATTTGTATTTTTTAATGGGAGTTAGACATAAATACAGAAATAGTTGCATGCATACTTAAATATATTACTATGAAGGTTTGAAAGTGTAAACTAAATGCATGAAAACGTGATCTTGAAATACATACTTCTTTTGTTATTCCACATTCAATGTTCAATAATTATGCTGGTTAGAATCTTCTCACTAAAAGTGAACCACCTGATCTGCCGGGAGATCACGGGAGAGCCATGCTTTAAGACGTATGGGCTGGCTTGACTGGAATATGACCTTACAGAAAACCGGCTGTTAAGCAATGCTTGCATTATGAGACCGAGTGAGTGAGGTTACCGGAGGTCCAACCCCTTTCCCTCCCCTCTTTCCCCTCCTCTCTTTCCCTGCCTCTCTTCCCCTGCCCTAATAAGGGACAGCATTCTTGTGACTCTTGAGCTGCAAGTGTTCATGGGCGGCGGAAGTCACTTACCATCAGGTGACCCGCCTGCTCGTTTGCCCCTATACCATAAAAAAAAAAAACAGACAGTATGTATGGTAAGCTGCCATTATTTTATTGTGATATCAAGAGTAAAAGCTTGTATACCTGAAGGGTTAGTTAATAACCTCTTCAGGTATACAAGCTTGTATGAATATAAAATTTACGTGTATTTATGTATTATGATTGTATGTGTCTACGTGTGTTGTACATTGCAGCCTCTCTTTTTAATCATGTGTCTACGTGTGTTGTACAGCATCTCTCTCCATCTAATGGTTGCCTGAATTGCGTAAGGCTGCCTATTAATTGTACATGTTATTATGTATTTATAAGAAGAATATTGTATCTGTGCAATAAAGTACAATAAAGTGCACCTATAGATCTAAATAAAGTAAGCAATTCACCTACACGCATTATATGGATGCGCTGCCTTAATTTCTAGTATTTATCGTTTATCTGCCTTAAACAGCATTTATTTTATTGTTATATCATTTTGAATCTGTTATTTTTATCCTTTCATTTACTACATAAAATCTATATAAATATTATTCCCTTCCTGCACAGAAAATATACCGTTATTTGATGAAACAAAACATTATTTTCCCTATTATTCCTGGCCTAGTTCGATAAAATATTGCACTCTGTATAACCAAATCGTGTGTATAGTAATTTAGGGGAGACAAAATTAATCTCACTTTTTGTTTTCTGGGTTCGGGAGTTAGGCTGTATGTTCGATAGCTTGGCAACGATCGCGTGCCTGTCGGTCGCCCACCGAGACATCTTTCTACCTTTTTACTGCCTCTACAAGGGGCTGTTTAGAGTTGGATCGATCAAAACTATCGCCATATATGATTTGTTTTGCTATTTTGCGTGAGATCGTTCGCTTTCCATTTTCAATCTGAATAAATCAATATACTCTTTGATTTCAAGTGATAAGAACTTCCTTGAGAAAAAAGTCCTTCAGTTATTGTGCTATGTTATATTGTGACTAAAAAGGTAGATAACGGTGCATCAAGCGCGAACATTTTGCCAACTTTAATATAATTTAGTACTACTTCTGTAATAGGAGGCAAGCCTAGTACCGTCAACAGGAAACTGTATAAAATGTATACATACTATCGGATAGCAGTATCACTATCAGATAACAGCCCTATTCCTTAGCCGCCTTTTACAACACTCAGTGGGTGGCCCTATTCTACTCCACTGAGAACCACATGACCAGATATCATAAGTTCATCATAAATTTATATTTTAGTTTCAGTTCATTGAATATATATGCTAGGAGACGTGCTAAAAATAATGTATTCAAGTGTGGAGTAATTATTTTTATGATTAACTCACATCAAACGCGGAGTATATAGTTTAATTGGTCGTGCAATCATCGTCAACCCTACATTTATTGCTGTTGTTAAAATGTATTTCATGTTTATTAATTCATTAATATTCAGATCTGGCTTAAGTAGTCGATGTAGGTAGCATAAACGGCTTTTTGCGTCTATGACTTACATTTATAAACTTTTTTTCACTAAACACTTATAATCGTACTAGTACCCGTATATTGTAGAATGAGTCAATAAAACTCAGTTACCTATATTTTATACACTTAGTCGGCTTTTACACAGAAACATAGAAGAGATGGGGTGGCCCTATTCCACTGAGAACCATTTTGCCAAATCGCATAAGTTCATTATTCATCAAACTCACGTAAATAAATAGGTTAGCCACGTATTCCACCGAGAACCGAAAATAAATAGGGTTGAACATATATAGGATAATTAACCGAAAATAAATAGGGTAATTAACCGAAAATAAATAAGATAATTAACCGAACATAAATAGTGTAGCCCCAACCTATTCCACCGAGAACCGCACGACAGTGTTTACAAAACCATCCACATCTGAGGTTTCATCTTAAAAATGTAACACAACGCACGGTAGCAGGTTAAGTTCACTTTTTCATACCTACACTTATACATTTAGCAATATTAAAGTCCGCCTAAACAATCAAAATTTTAATAACTTGTTATGAAGTCTTCAGAGTCTTAAGAGCATTGAATATTTTTATTATTTTTCTTTTATTTTTGACATTTGAAAGATATACCTTAAGTACATTGCCAACATAAATAACTACTAGAATACTAGAAAATTCAGTAAACGGGCAACCCACACAATGTCCGCGTAATTATTTAAAAATAAGAAACGTGAGAGTCTCGTTATTAAAATGTTTTAAGATTTTATGAATGTGGATAAGAAAATTAAATAACAAATCTTAGTAGAATCTCGGTATTACCTGCAACGGCTGCAATTTGAAATTTAGAGTATGAAAAATATCAATATCCAGCAAGGTATGTGTTGTACGTTTCTAAGATATGACGATAAGTGCAATAACTGGACTGGGACTGGTGTCCCGTGCACTTAGAAGTACAAAACAGTAGAGGCACACGCACTTCACGCTTCAACACAGTTCTACTATTTTCTAAACACCCCTAACCCCGACAAACAAATCTTAGTCAATAAGTTAAAATTGAACCTTAACTATTGAAATACAAAATAAGATACTCTATTTTGGGCACACGAATGCCTCGATAAGGAGTGGTTAAATTAAATACGCTGTTAACGTCACCAATCAGTGGAGTAGCGTGTACTAAGTGTGCCAGACGGCAACAACATGCTTTCATAAAATACCAAATAACGTTGGACGAATATTGACGTTGCTTGAAGGAGAGTGCAGTGGATTGCTGTCTGAATTGGATAAAACTTACATAGGAAGTATTTCCACCTTACAGGAGCACCTGTTTTGTATGGGTTGAAAGCTAGAGTTTGCTGCACACATAAGTGTCACACCCAAGTACGAAATCAATATGAAAACCATACAGAATTAAAGAAATACCTAACCACTTAGGCTAGTCCTAAAAGTAATTCACTATAATATATTTAACATAGTGTATACAAGGAACAAATTATTTTAAAAGCATTTGTAGCTTCATGTGTTTTAAGGAATGGTCACAGGTTTTTGAAACTAGTTACAAGACCAACACGAGTTCGTCCGGTATTTTTACGTAGATGCTTTCATGCCTATATCGCCAATGGGGGGGGGGGGGGGGGACAGAGACGTGTACAAGGAGGTTTTTAAGCCCCATTGAAGTAATAGAGGTCAAGCGAGTTACCATGATCCGTGTACTGTAGGACTGTATATATACTGTACTGTATAGATACCAGTTCAATCCATTTATATCCGCCGTTTACAACATCTACAGGAGAGACCCTGTTCTACTTGCCCGAAAATTAAACGGCAAAAATTTTATAACTTGTTTTAATATATAAATGAGTGATCTTTGCTAATTGAACAGTGAAAGAGCCATGCTTTGGCACGAATGGGCGGCTTGACCAGTGCGATACCACGGCCACACAGAAAACAGCTTGTGAAGCAAAGGTTGCGTTGCATTTCCCATTTCCGGAGGCCCAACTCCTCCTCTCCTCTTCCCGCTTCCCTCCCCACATCCCCCATCCTTTATCACCCTCAAAGGCGGGCAGCGCACTTACGACTCTTGAGGTGCAGGTGTAGTTGCAGGAGTCGCAGGTGTGCACTTTAAATAATTTTTACACACACTCGAAATCATAAAAATCTTCAACGTAAGATTTTCTAAATAAAGTATGAAAAATGGTCAAGTTAGACTTCGTGCATCAACCAACAGCAACCGGCGTGAAAATGATTCTAAGTCTAACTCTCGTATCAGTACTTTCAGTTTAAAATCAGCAATTTTTTGTCAAGCTCAACACCAAAAAATATGCCACAACTTAGCAATAAATCCTACAATCAGGACAGGACAACCGTACGATAACTACTGAGTTACTTCAACGGAGGTGAATGTAACGACACTTATTTCCGCTTGGGAACGATATTTTTACGTCCCGCCCTACATAATTTGGGGTGTAAATCGAAATATAAGCCGCGAACTGACCATTTCTGTGTCAAGGGTAAAAGCAAGGAGTTTTGCGTGTCGGCCTGGCCGGTACTTGTTAATCGATGGGAGATTTTCGACCTTGCACTACCATCCTTGGCTATTGGTAACCTGTCTAATTGTTGGAAGGCCACTACTATTTTAATTTTGTAAAAAAAATACGCAAGTTTAATAATAATTCTAATATTATAATAAAAATTGTGAAAGATGAACAACTTAAGATAGTATTAATAATGTCAGTAAAACATACAATTAAATCAAAATAAGACATTAAACAAATCAGTGCAACACATTTATAATACACTTACAACTAAATAAATAAAATAAAATTGAAATACATTACGACAGGAATAAACACTTGCTTAAGATTAAGTTGTATAGAATAATCAGACATCTAATATAATGTAGCATTTGAAACACTTTTTTTAAGTTAAAAAATGTCCAAACTTATTATTGTGTTGTTATACAGATATGTACAGATTTACTTAATCACACAATCGACTGCTATAGGACTTTTCAAATAAAATATACATACTTACATAAATGTTTTATGTCCAAAAATATGCAAGTATAACAATCTTACCCAGAGTGCTTTCACACGATTTTTAACATATTTTATGAGTAATGAATGAATAAAGCGCTATACACTACGTTATAAGGTTTAATACTTTGAGGGTTGGACAATGTATGACTTTTTTTTTTTTTTTAACGTGTGGAAATCCCCTCGGACCGTCACCCCGCCGGGGTTTGCGGCGGGGCGGTGTGTCGGAATCGAACCGACTAAAACCACACGGTGTGCCACTCTGCGCCTGAGACGGAAGGGATCCGGGAACTGCTGATATTAAGACATCCGGACCCCTCCCAGCGCTTGCCCGCACTGAAGCGGGCACCGTCTGCTGTTAACTCTCTAATTAGGTGACGTACGGCACACGCGTACGTCACCCCCTCGCGGGTGGCCACTAGAGCGGATGGAGGGGAAAACCCGTCCCGACCATCCGCGGCCACACTCAGGGCGGCATGAGGCGCTGATAGGCGCGCCTACGCCGCCCAGTTCGCCGGCGGCGGATTGGGTCCGAGTGGATATCGTCCTCCCGGGCCTTCTCCGCCGCCTCCTTCTGCGAGATGACATCTTCACAGAAAGTTGCGACCGCGGTAAAACTGCTATCGCTACCGGCCATGGAGCGTATGACGGCCGGTAGCGAGAGATCTCCTCCGATGACTGCAGTGAGGGCCCGGCGCTGCGACTCCCAAGCGGGGCAGATCGCCAGCGTGTGCTGGGCCGAGTCTTCACTGCAGTCGCAGTGGTGGCAGGCGGGACTCAGTTCCCTCCTGGCGACCGAGTGCAGGTACTTCCCGAAGCAACCATGCCCGGAAAGCACCTGCGTCAGCCGGAAGGAAAGGGTCCCGTGCTGCCGCCCTGCCCACTCGAGGATGACCGGCTGGAGAGCCTCCACGGCGGCAAAGCCAGCGCGCGGAGTCTCCAGCCGGAACGACCAACTAGCCATCGTGGCTCGACGGGCGGCTTCACGCCACTCGCGTACCTCTTCGGGCGGAGGGCGAAAGCCATACTCCGCCCGATATTCAGCCACCCGTCGATAAACTTCGGCGAGCACCTCCGCCTCCAAATCCCACGGGGGTGTTCCAGCCAAGGCGCACGCCGCCTCGGTGGACACCGTGCGGTATCCGCGTATGGCTCTGACCGCCAATACCCTTTGAGGCCGCCAGAGGCGCGCCTTATTCTGGGCTGTCAGAGCCGCCACCCACACCGGTGCCCCATACAGCGCCATCGACCGGACCACCCCCGTGTAGAGGTGTCGCGTTGCGACGCTGGCTCCACCCAAGTTGGGCAAAAGTCGCCCAAGGGCAGAGGCAGCGTCGACCAGCTTCGGACCAAGCTGTCGGAAGTGCTCGTCGAAGAGCCACCTACCGTCGAGTATCAGGCCCAGATACCTCATTTGGGCCCGAACCGGGACGAGGACCGAGTTGACCTCGATGGAGGCACCGGCGGGTGGACCACGACGGGGCCTCCATCGAGGACCCTCGTAGGACCCAGTCGTACCCCACGTTCCACAGGAGTGGTCCAAGGACAGACCCCTGCGGAACGCCGCACGACATGGGTCGCCGTCTCAAGACGCCCTCTCGGTCCTCGTACACGACGGTACGCTCCTCTAAATAGTCTGCCACCAGCCGCCTCAGGTACTCTGGCACCCCGTGGTATTGGAGTGCTTCCCTGATGCAGCTGAATGGCAGACTATTGAATGCGTTGGCGATGTCCAGAGACACCGCCAACAGCACGCCGCCACAGCTCACTGCCTCTCCGGTCACGGCCCTAAGGCGCATCACGGCATCGACCGTCGAACGCCCCTCCCGGAACCCGAATTGGGCGTCCGACAGGTCGGGGCCCACCTCGCTGAGGTGCCGGACGATGCGGGCAGAGAGTATCCTCTCAAAAAGTTTACCCGCCTCGTCCAGCAACACGATGGGCCTATAGGCCGCGACCGAATCGGCAGGCCGTCCCGGCTTCCTCAACAGGACCAGCTTCCCGCATTTCCAGCACTCTGGGAAGCGTCCGGACGCCAGGCTAGCGTCTAATACTTCCCTGAGGCGGTCCGACATATGGTCGAGGGCTCGGGCCATCACTCGGGCTGGTACCCCGTCCGGCCCGGGGGCGGTGTTCTTGGAACGGATCCGTAGAACAGCCGCCCCAACCTCCGATTCCCTAACGGGCGGCACATCGTCCTCTCTACCCCCGTCGTCTCCGACCGCGTAGGCCATCGACGGGGGTGTGTGCTCCGCCCGCTGCGGGAAAAGGCCCTCGACCACTTCCTGCAGGAAGCTGGGCTGGAGAGTCTCGGTAAGGGGGGGGCCCGACGTGCGGAGCTTCTGACGCACCGCACGGTATGGGCGACCCCAGGGGTCACGGTCGAGACTCTCCAGCATCTCCTTTCTCTTTGCGTCCTTGGCGCGGCAAATGGCCAGCTTCAGAGTTTTCCGCGCTTCGCGGTACTCCTCGTGAAGCTGGTCCTCCTCACCGTCTCCGCGGTGACGCCGCCGGCTGTGAGTGTAGGACCTCCTGGACAATGTATGACTAGTCAAACCAAATCGCGTACTGATGTTGATATCGTACATGTACAATGAAATTGTTATAACTTTAATAAAAATTGAACTTATAAACACATAACAATTATAGTCGTACGCTTTCATTTATCCTCGAATTCTCGAATCATTAATTTACTTTAAAGACTCGTGATTTACAGTTTGACATGGGTATTGTAACATGTTTTTGTAGGTCAGCGTAAACACAGAAACACAAGTTACAGTCTCCAGAGAAATTACTCCAGTCGACAAGATAAAAAATTGATAAACGAAAAGAAACAGGAAAGAGAAAATTGAAATACTTAAGTTTTATACCTGATGTTTCAACAAGGAGTATTTAAATTTCAGGAACGTTACAGCTTTAAAATACGAATTAAAGATTACTTTTTAATTTTGGGTAGAGTTATGCTTAGGCACGAATGGACCGCCTTGACTGGTACCATACCACGGCCTCACAGAAAACTGGTTGTGAAGCAACGCTTGCGTTGCACTTCCCTGAGATTAGTAGGGTTTCCGGAGGTCCAACTCCCCCTCTCCTTTTTCCTTTCCCCTGTCCTTCCTTCCCTTTTCCCACCCCCTTATCCCCCCTTTCCGCTTTCACATCTTCTCTCCCCGCATCGCCTCCTACCTCATCACCCTCAAAGGCGGGCAGCGCATGTACGACTCTCGAGTTACAGGTGTCCATTTTGTCAATTGTCACTTACCGTCAGGTGACCCGTCTGTTCGTCTGACCACCTTGTTGGACTTTTTAGTGGGTAGTTGGAGAGTACACTGCAAAAATTTTTGGCTCCAATATTAAATTTAAATATTTTCAAATTAATAAACTTTAAAACATATAAATAATATACATAAAAACTCTGTAATAATTAATTGCTAGTAAAGTGTTATTTTCCTGATTAAACTCATAACAACAGTAAAAGTAAAACATGGAAGCACAGTTGCTCAAGATGTCACTGGAAGAAATGAACTCCCTGTTTCATACTAGAATGTCTTCATTTGAACAGCAGCTGCAGATGACTTCAGGTTCTACAGCCAATACATCAACTTTAACCGCTGACTTTCTCACTTTTAAGAAATTTATATCAGAAGCGATGAGCACACTGCAGCGTCAAATAGAAGTCATTGCGGGCCAAGTTGACTCACTGGAGATGCGCAGTAGAAGAAAAATGCTTCTTTTTCTTTTTTTTTTTTTAATACTATAGGGGGACAGACGAACAGACGGGTCACCTGATGGTAAGTGACACCGCCGTCCATGGACACTTGCAATTCAAGAGTCGCAAGTGCGCTGCCCGCCTTTGAGGGTGATGAGAGATGGGGGATGCAGGGAGCGGAAAGAAGAGAGGAGGGATGAGGAGATGGAAAAAAGGAGAAAGGAGATGAGGTAGACAAAAGGGGGAGGGGGAATTGGGCCTCCGGAAACCTCACTCAATTCGGGGAAATGCAACGCAAGCGTTACTTCACAACCGGTTTTCTGTGAGGCCGTGGTATCGCACCGGTCGAGCCGACCCATTTGTGCCTAAGCATGGCTCTACCACTGAAAAAGCTTCTCTTTCATGGAGTACCAGAGGAAAATAAGGAAGATACTACTAAGGTGATGACGGCCCTGTTGAAAAGCAAACTTAACATCACCAGCTTCTCAACCGTGAATATAAGACGATGTCACCGGATGGGGCGATCCTCAGGTGGTAAGACACCCAGGCCTATAGTTGTTAAGATTGACAATATTGCGGTCAGGGACGACATATGGTCTGCCAAGACTAAGCTCAAAAGTATCGCTACTGTAGTCGGGGAATATCAAAGGCTCTGGTGTTACTATGTCAGAGTTTCTGACGAAACAACGCCACACCGTCTTCATGGCTGCTAGAGAGAAGTTTGGAGTGGCACGGTGCTGGTCGAAAGAGGGCTTCATTTATGTCCTCGGGCACGACGACTTAAGGCATCGCATCATTACCATGACTGAGCTTAATAAGATAAAACAGGTAAACACCGCTAAACCGCCAGTTGACTCTAAAGTAACCAAGTCCAAACGCCTTAAGAAGTGAAACTACTTCATATGTACACTTTCTGTTTACTTTATAACATCCGTCCATATTTGTATATATGATAAGATTTTATCTTTCTGCCTTACTCCTTTACCCTCACTACTTTACTTTTTACTTATTTTATAAACAAAACAAACTATTTGTCACCTTGAATTTTTATGTAGTAATTGACAGCACAAAGACATTGTCAAAGTGACATTGTGTTGGTTTCATGCATTTGGATATCGGATAATTAATCCACGTTTGCATTTAACTGTTTATTTTTTTTAGATTTTATTCCTTATTTTACCTATGCATAAATGTGTGATGTTTTTTTTTTTTTTTTGTTTTAGGTTAATGTGTACGGATTTTATTGTAAACAACTTAATTAAATTTATTTAATTTAGTTAGCTTAAGTTACTGTATTGTAGTTATATTTATTTTTAGTTTGTATAGTCTTCGACACAACTGGCAGATGGAAGCTCAGTGGAAACTAACTGAACTTTTTATTATTACTATTATTTAATTTGCTTTTGAATATTTTATATACTTATTTATAACTTCTTTATATTTATTACCCCATATATATGATATTCCCCGACTACAGTAGCGATACCGACAGTTTTTATTCTGTTAGCAGCGATGATAGCAGCTTTACTAGTATTCCTTCACTGTCTGAAAACCTTGAAACGCAGTTTTCTGATGAACCTGGAGATTTCAATGTTGTGCATATCAATGCCCAAAGTGTTCCGGCACATTTCCCGGATATGCTGGTGAGTTTTGATTGTAATAACCTACATGGTATACTAATATCGGAATCATGGTTAAAACCATGCCTTTCTTCCATCTCGTATTCCCTTCCTGGATTTAAGCTTATCAGAAACGATCGAGCGGTTGGCGGTGGTGGTGGAGTTGCCATATATCTTCGTGCTTATATTCCTTACAAAATCATTGATATGTCAGCGCAACCACCACCTGCCAATGCCGGTGAGCATCTCTTTCTGGAAGTTGAACTCCACCATACCAAAGTCCTACTCGGTGTCTACTACTGTCCTTCTCTACAAATTAACTTCTTCTCCTCCTTTGAATGTCTTCTTGAAAAACTGATCCCATCTTATTCTCACACCATTGTAATGGGTGACTTTAATACTTGCCTTCTAAAGCGTGACTCTCGGTCCGCCGCATTTCGTGCACTGACTCCGTCAACCTGTCCATTCTTCCTCTCAACTCTACACATCACTTTCCGAATTCAGCTCCTTCGCTCTTAGACCTTATATTGGTTTCCTCTGAAGATCGCGTCGCAAAGCATGGTCAGTGCACTGCCGACGCGTTCTCCTATCATGATCTACTTTACCTTTCCTACAAAATTCGTCCTCCTAAGGCCAAAACTAAAACTCTACTTCTACGCAATTTTAGTGGCATAAACCTTAACGAGTTGCGTAAAGATGCAAGTGAAATTGATTGGTCGCCTTTGTTTACCTATGACTCAATTGATGAACAAGTTGAGTACTTTAATGCCAATATTATCAATCTGTATGACAAACATTCACCACAGCGACCTGTAAAGTTGAAACATGCTCCATCACCATGGCTGACAGTGGACATTAGGAAAATGATTCATAGAAAATCTGTGGCAAAGCTAAAACTTAAAAGACAACAAAACCCTGACAACCGTGAGAGATATATCGCAATCCGTAACCATTGCAACAATACATCCATAAATCAACCAATAACGAAGATCCAGCAAAGGTCTGGAAATTTCTAAGATCATTAGGGGTTGGCAAATCAAAACATGTTGTAAATTCCAAAGGATTAAATATTGATTTACTAAATCAACACTTCTCTGCCGTGTCCACTTTCGATAGTACTGAAAAGGCAAATACTTTACAATATCTTTCATCTTTGCCTACTCCTAGCTTTCCGCAATTCGTGTTTAATCTTCACTCTTTTCTATGTCAAAATACCCTTCTCAATCCTTTTCAATCTGGCTTTCGACCTGGCCATAGCACAGTAACAGCCTTAGTCAATATTACTTACGATGTCAGAGTCGAAATGGAAAGAGGCAATCTGACAGTACTCACGCTCCTGGATTTTTCCAATGCGTTTAATACGGTGGATTACGATATTCTGCTCGGTATACTTAGCTCACTTAACATATCTCCAACGGTAACTGATTGATTTCGTAACTACCTGTGTGGCCGCCAACAACGTATCCACATCGACGATATTCTATCTGCTTGGTGTAAAACGTCAGGTGGTGTGCCCCAGGTTGGCGTTCTCTCTCCTTTACTCTTCACAATCTTTATAAACTCTATCTCAAACAAACATCGTTCTTCCTACCACTTGTATGCTGATGACCTACAGATATACACTCATGCACCATTGGAGAAATTATCTGAAGCCCTTAATATCATTAACAAGGATTTGGAAGAGATTAGTTGTTAGAGTAAATCGCATGGTCTACAAGTGAATCCTTTGAAGACTCAGTTAATTATTGTCGGAAGTTCAAGAAAGGTCTCAAAGATTGAGTGAACACTACTTCCACAGGTCCTATTTGATGGCACTGTCATCAATATCAGTCAAGTAGTGAAAAACTTGGGTATAAATATCGACAGGGAATTTACTTGGACTGCACAGATTCAGGAAATAAGTCGACGAATGTTTGCATTTGCAGGATCCTTGAAACGACTACGGAATTTTCTCCCAACCGCCACCAAAATTGCACTTGCTAACTCTCTTCTTCTTCCAATCCTAGACTATGCAGATGCCAGCTATCCCGATCTCACCGAGAACCAACTAGATAAACTTGAGAGACTACAAAACTTCTGCATCAAATTTATATTTGGGTTGCGTAAATACGACCATATTTCTGAATTTCGAAAACAACTCAAGTGGTTACCTATTCGCCTTCGCCGGAACACTCATATACTTTCCCTTTTATACAATATTTTGTTCAACCCGTCGTTACCCTCCTACCTCAAAGAACGATTTGAGTTTCTTCACTGTACACATTCACGATCTTTAAGGTCATCAGAAAACCTACAACTGAAAGTACCTGCTCATACCACTTCGTTCCTTGAAAAATCTTTTACGGTTACTGCAATCCGTTTGTGGAATGCACTACCAGTGGAAATTAGACAAGCTCACAGTCTATGCTCCTTTAAGTCACTAGTGAAAAAGCACTACCTAGCACTGTAAGTCCGTTCCGCTACTGTGACTTATTGGTACCTTGTTATATATATATGTATATATACATATATATATATATATATATATATCTACATGTGTGTGTGAATATATGTATATTTGTATATATTTTTGTATGTATTTATACATATTGGAATGTTTATGTATGTGTATTTAACTACTCTATGTACCTACATATTTGTTGTATTATCGCTCAGTCCCTTAACATCTATAGTACGCCACCATCTACCGCTTTTTTCTTTCCGTTGTTTCCATACAAAGGTTGTCTGGAAGACATCGCTTTTAGCGATAAGACCGCCCATTGTACATACATGCCGCCTTGTATCAACTGTTTAACTTTGCGTCAGTTTAAATTTGTGGTGTACAATAAAGAATTTTCTATCTATCTATCTATCTATCTATCTTGTTGATTTTTAAACACCTATAGTTTAATTTGTGTCAGCCCTCCTTTTTATGAAATATTAGCTAAGTGAAACAATTTAAAAGTTAAATTATCAGTTTCAAAATATCGATTCAATATCACATATAAAATATAGATATTATTATTTTTTACCGCTTTACTCTATTAACGTGGTCTGCTATACGTCTCTAACATATGACTACAACTTTCTTATATATCCTATATACATATTAAAGAAGTGCATAATGGCTAAAAAATTTAAACTAAATAAAGAAATCCGAGCAGGATTCTGTAGAACAATATGACAAAATTGAATTAATAGTCTATTTCTTTTACCTATGTCTATGTTAAGTTTCCCTGGAAGAGATTGCATTTAGCATTTATTTAAATTTTGTACTATAACAATGATGTACAAATAATCTATATACCTTAAAATTGATATCACAGCCATCTCGTGCAAAACTCATAGAAATATTGCATTCGAAAATTTCTTAGCATATTTATGAAGAGTGGGTTCGTCGTTACTTTCTGTACAACATGCAATAAGTTAAGTTTCTCAAAGTCAAAGTAAAAGAATATGACTTGGTATAAAGGCTTGCACGAGACAAACTTCATAAATCAATATCTTATAGAAGCTTACTACGGGTAAGGCTACCTCGGATTTTAGCAAAAGAACCAATGAAATTTGAAACCTAAATTCGTCTTCGGTTAGGTTCAGTTATGTAATTGAGCCAAACTAAAGATATGGCACATAGAAAATGTAATATTTTAAATAATCTAAACTTAATTTTTATAAACCATTCTGTGCAAGCCTCAACAAGTACCAAAATTTTAGACAACAATTTTGTTAAACTGAAGTCTAGTCAAAGACGAGTACATCATGTTCAGTAAGTACTTAAGTTTAAACAGTCTCAGATTTTCGAACGTTTTATAATCTAAATAGGATTACGAGCTTTTTAGATATTACACATTTGATTAAATTATCGGTAGCAAATTTCATTGAGATAAATAAGTTATACGAAATTTATAGAAAACTGTTCCCTTTCTATCTTCTTCTACTTCTCTATTTACAGGCTTGAAATTTTTGACTTTAGAAAAATTTGATAACATCCTACAATGCGCCTTCCTAGTTCTCTTGCGCAATACGTAAAAACGTGCAATTCAAAATGATTTTGCTGGAGTTGCATCGATACTAGAAACCAATAAAAAATAATAAATAAAATAGCGTTTATTCTCTTTGGCTTACACAATGCTTAATTCTAATGTAAAGTTATAACTAAATCATCAGCTTGTCTTTCGACATAGGCCTCCTCAAGCTCCCTACATATTTCCCTCTTAAGAGAGAAACTCCTCATCCTCTTAGGCAGATTACCCTCCTGTCTTTTTACTGGCTTTCCTATTAGTCTTTTCCTGTTCCTTGGGCATCATTTCGTTCCATTTTTGATGCACTTTTCGATGTTTTTCTCATCATATGCTCAGCCATTTAAACTTCATTCTCTTAACCTTTTCCATAACATCATCTACTTTTGTTAAGTTTCTTATTTCTACTGCCAGTCACTTATATGATAATTTAATTACCGCCATGCTCCTTTCAAAACTATTTTAGCATATTTAGCTTGTGACGTTATGGCCAGGTATGACAACCGTGAGTCTCTAATTGAGGCATTTGAGGATGTAGGTGTTATATACTTTTTTCTTTTCAGTTATGGGTATCCTTAAATTTTTCATTATTTATTTCAAAAACCAGTGCTGTTTTCAGGCATCATTTTCTACGTATCTCTTTTATGGATTATTCTTTTGGTGCTATAATCTGTCCAAGGTTGATGTATTCCAGTACGTACTCCATTTCATTTGTGGCTTCTCTAATCTGGTCTTATTCGCATTCATTATTTCTCCTGCCTTTTAACTCTATGATGTCAACTGCTGTAATATGGTTTGCAGTATTATTGGATCTTCTGCGAAGGTATAAAATCATCTGTGTAGGTTGTAAATCATGTAGGTTGATTTATTTGTTAAATTTTCCACTATTTGCATCACCACATGAATATGATCAATGGGTAAAAAATTAGAGCGAAAGCGAAGTACTGTGTTTTTGTACTGCTTTTTGTTTATGGACTTTGTTAGCCTTTATAGAAGTACTACATCTTATATATATTTGACATTAAACTTAATATTCTGTAATTTGCGATATAATTTTTATTTCCTTGTAATGTAAAGGTATCATTGTTTATATTCTTCACTGCGATGAGATTTGTTCTGTCATTAAAATTTTGCATATGCGTGTAAATGGTTCTATGATCACGCACATTCAGGGTGCCTTTCAGTAGCTTATTGGATATCTTATCTCCTCTTTAGGCTTCTTCCTTTTCTTAGGTTTGTATAGCTTTACTAACTTTACTTTGCATTAAACAGAGTATATTATTATTATCTGCGTCGATTTCAGAATTTTCTATTTTATATTTCTGAATTTTATATTTATAGAAGTCTGTTGCAACTTTTTCTTATTTGTGATCTATTTTCAGTTGTGTATTCCTTTATTGATGAATAGATGGATAAATACTTTATTGTACAATCAACGCCTTATAAATACTTTTTAACTAATGAAATTATGTACAATTTCTATTATAATTATATATATATATATATATATATATATATATATATATATATATATGTATATATATATATATATATATATATATATATATGTATATATATATATATATATATAAATTGGCTACATTATCGCAATTAGTGATATATTCCCCCTTCCTACTCTTCAGAGCACTCAACTGCCACTGCAGGATAGGCTTAGTATTCTGGGTATGGATATTTGCCGGGATCTCAATCCGCGCGATTACATCGAGAGTGTCACTAAGGCGGCCTCGCGTAAGCTCGGCGTTTTGAACAAGGTGAGACGGTTCTTCTCGCCCGAGCAACTGTGTCTTTTGTACAAGACCCAGGTTCGCTCCTGCGTGGAGTACTGCTCTCATCTCTGGGACGGCTATGCGCAGTATTTGCTTGACGCTCTCGATCGGTTGCAGCGGCGCGCAGTCCGCATTATCGACTGTCCTGAGATCACCCAGTCTCTTGAGCCTCTGCAGTTGCGAAGAGATGTCGCCTCTATGGCAGTCCTCTATCGCCTACATCACGGGGAGTGTTCTGATGAGCTCTTCCAATTGGTCCCACCTTCTCCCTTCCTCTACAGGACTACACGTGCTGGCCTGAGGAGTCACCGTTTGTGCGTCGAAAATATACGTACCCGAACTAAACGGTTTGGCTCTTCTTTCTTGTGCCGATCGGTAAAAGCCTGGAATTCTCTACCAGCGCACGTGTTTCCTTCCCACTATGATCCCGGGTCTTTTAAGCGGGGCGTGAAAAAGCATCTCACCAGGCCGCCATAGTGTGGGTCACCATGCTGCATTGACTACACATGCAATGAGGATGGTGACCACCACTCTTTGACTCCACCTATTGCTTTCCATCAGGCAAAGTGGAGTCACTATGGTAGGCTAATATAAAAAAAAAAAAAAAAAAAAAAAAAAAATATTTCAGGCAAACATTGGATGAAGAGTGATATAGGATTGAACAGATTAATTTTTGATCATTGTTAGTTAATTATTAATGTATTGTTGTAAAAAAAAAAGTTTAAAAAATAATTTAAGAGAAAGTAACCTTCTAGTGAAAAAGTAAAAAAATAAATAAACAGACAATTGCAAGCCTGACTCGCGCATCCAGGGGTCCGTATGTAAAGGAACGTCATATACATATCTTATAATAAGTATATTTAATAAGTATCGAAATATAATAACGAAATGTATATTCATACGTGCACACATAATTACATATTTCCATACATACAACAGAAAAGCCTAACCAACCTTATTGCGCAGTCGGGTAATAGTTGTAGTTATTTTCGAAAGATAAACTAAACTTTGCATTCTCTCCAATACATTTTCTTCATTTTTGACCACAAAATTTAAGTTTTTTATTGCAAAAACTATTTTTTTTTTATGATAAAACAACAAATTACAAATTTTTACTCACTTGACTGTGAGGCACTTCTTTATTTAATAAATTTCATGATTCTAGGCTATTCAATGTAAAGTACCCTATAGTTTTTGATTCATTTGCGACCATCAAAATATGTACCATAAACGAAACAAGACACATCACACAACAAGACGCGTTCAGATTGGGTTGAATGAAGAAGTTCGATTTTTCACGGCTTGTAGCAGACCTGATAGATAGATAGGTACATAGAAAACTCTTTATTTGTAGACCATTCTTACAGTAAAATATAAGACATGTTGTACACATGTCAAATATAAAATGTACAAATGGCAGCCTTATTGCTCGTATGTGCAATTTCTTCCAGGCAACCTTAGGATGGATCATAATCATTCGGAGAGAGGTAGTTGGATGATCATTCCAAAATTATTAATGAAAACTATAGTAACTTATTTACAAATATAAAACTTATATAAGTACCTGATATTGTTACCTGAATTAGTATATGATATTAATTTCAGCTAGGTTAGGTATGAACCTACACGCGGACCGAGATACCTATTAATGTCAATGCGATCTTTCTTGAGATTTCACGCTTTCCTGTTTATAAATCTGTATTGTAAACATTTACAACTACAAATAACTTTAAAATCAAGAAGCCAACAAAATGAATCTAACTTAGGTATGTAACTTGGCAGCATTCCATTAGTTATACGGTTTTGTAAAAATAAAATGTTGAAACCAATAAGACTCTTAGTGCTATGCACAACATTGCACTATCTTTAAAACGACATGGTAAAGTTTGTTTGATATGCATTATCTGATCAAAATTATATAGTTTTGTTCTCAGACAGACAATGTCATTAACCTTGGTAATGCATTGTGTTTCGAAACACAGTCTTCACAGTCGCAGTCAGAAAAAAGAAAAACATATTTTAATAGTTGCTGGCATCCAATACTTCATCTACTTGTTATTCGAATGTACACCGAGTTTCAGTTAGATCCATCTACCCATTATTATTATAACCCTCCTTTCGCTTAATCGTAGTCAAGTAATTATAAGAATGGTATGTTTTAAATCCAAAAAAAAAAAAATGATTTGTTTCGTTGCTTTTTAATATGCAGGAAACAAGCGTTTTGACCTATCGCTAGATGGCGCTAAGCTAAGCATTGTTAATTTTCCTAGACAAGTAATAAGTTTTTTATTTGTTTTTTAAATGAAAACGCAAAAAAGTCAATGCATATTATGATGAAATATTTGGCCATTTCCATAATTTATTTCAGTAAGAAGTAAAACTCATTTTAATAGCGGGTTTTCATAATTACATTTATTGTACCGCATAACCGTAGCATCTGAATGAATTCCAAATATATAATATAAAGAAACAAAACATTTCTTAGTATTCAGATTGTGCTCTTTGTCACATACTTTAAATTAAATGAACGAAAACAAACAATTATTTATAACAGCAAATGTACAGTATTATAAAGTTATAGTAGTACGAGTAGTACATTGATAAAACTCCTACTATTTATTAAAAAGGAATTTGGACAGTAGTTTTATATAAGACTTTGTGTCAAGGATTCCAACTAATTTTGAATAGAAATATTTGTATTCAATTTAAGTGTAATCCATCGCCTTACCCCATTTAATATATATGTACGGTAGAGGTCATTTCGTTTTCAATAATAGGAAAAGTTTGATTGAATTGCGTAAGTCAAGGACATAGCAAGGTCAACCACAATGGTGAACGCTCACTTGTAGCGATTTTTTTCAAATTATTCCTTTGTTAGAAACTATAATTTGCAGAGCTTTTACGCCTTACTTGATTCTCGGAATTGACTTCAAAAATTGGTTTGGTTTGAATTATATTATGTTTTTATTTAATTTCTACTTTGATCCGAACGTATTTTCGTACATTATTAAATAACAAACATAACAACAACTACGTGCATTCATATACTTGAAGAAGTAGTTAGATGTGTATTAATAACCAACATGTTGCCAAGTACAATTTGGTCCCACTAACGTAATTAGGGGCAAACCTATTGTGCCAAACCGAGCACTTTAGGAAATAAAGATGGCATAATTTAGAGTATATTAAAAAGGATAAAAATAATACAAAAGAAGGACAAAGCTATTTGCTTACAAGGATGAATTCAGATCGAGGACGTTTGGGTAGCATAGCTGTAACTCAAACTGTCCGCAGCTAAAAGCCCTCTCATCAGATCCGGGTTGCCAATTCTATACAGAAACAAAGCTTTGGCTGCAATACTTGACGTTGACGGGCCTGTTGGTCTAGTGGTTAGTGATCCTAACTACTGGACCGAAGGTCGTGGGTTCGATTCCCATACGGAACAAATATTTGTGTGATCCAGAAATAGATGGCCCGAGTCCTGTGGTCCTGTGGTCTTTGCGTCCGTTGATTGAATGTTTGTTAAGCCCAAAAGCAACAAAGGAATTATACCTAAAGCGGGTGCTGGGCGTAACAAATAGTCACCTCACACCTCTGGCACCTTTTTTATAAGAGAGGACACATTCTTCTCTACAACGTACGCAGCACAGCCGTGTCGTAAGCGTTGATGTCTTTCGGATGGATGTTATTTAAGCCGGATGTTCATCAGGCAATACTGTTACAAAAGTTTACGAATACGGTTTTAGTATATTAGTAAGGGTAGAAACACAATTTTTTATATTCTGATATATTTTATATTATTACAAGCTGTGTAATGTATGTACATTATGTATGTTAAATTTATCCGGTTCCCGGTGTCCGATTCAGCTGAAGTTCTGCATACACCTGCCGTTCTTATGACAATCCATCTTTATGAAAAGTCTGATCTGATTCTGATTCTTAAAGCTTGGTATTTTTTTTTTAATTTAATTTTACCAGTGGTGTTTGCGAAACAACCTTATCAGATATAGTATGCAAAATAATCCCTGTAATATGTATTTTTATGTCCTATGTATGGTGAACTTAGTGATAAAGGATCATTTTTACATATTCACTTATTAAATTTATTTTTTAGCATATAATGTATATTTTTACTATAAAAATATTGAGATTATCCTATTAATTAATAACTAAAACTAAGAAAATAATAAAATAAAAATAGCGACTATTTACATACATGCATTGTAAATATCTTCAGCATCGTCGCCTACTGGTAGCGTTCCCAGGAGGCTGGCAGCATTCATAAGCGCTTGCCTGAGGGCATGGACGGGGCTATTCATCGCCCTACCAGAAAGAGGCCTGAAATGATGGCGCGACGTGTTCCGCCCGCGTGCCTCTCTAAATCAGAGCTTGGATCTCAACATAGTGGGGTCGCCTTGTTAAGAGGTAGCCAATTATATACCGGAGGTCCCGGCCACAAGACGCAACACTGTGTGGTTTTAGTCGGTTCGAGTCCGACATACCACATTGCAGGCCCCGGTAAGGTGACGATCCGTGGGGGTATCCACACAAAAAAAAAAGACTGGCAGCATTACCACGTGCTGCTTACTTTTTAGCTGAGCATAAGCCTAACCTTCTGACCCCGAATGACGCCTGTAGAAACATACAGACTTGGCTTCTGTTGCTCTAAATAAGACCACCTTATTAGTTTATCTATAATGTACAGACATCGGCCTGTTACAATTTTATTATGTGTATAGATAAACAGTTTTATAACGGCTGCCTTGAACTTCATAATACGTTTATCACCATTAACTTTTTTTAACCAATCATATCGTCATTCATGTTCAAAGTACCCTTTCTACCAATAAAACTTAGTCACCACCAACACCCTTTATTGAACTACAGTTGAATCACCCACCGGACATGAGCAAACCGCCGGTGAGTTAGGGAGTTATCGTGATGAGTATTAATCAAGTGAAAGCCTTCGAACTCCGGATATTGTTAGCTAAAGGAAATTACATATAGTGGCCTGGATTACAGGATAAAAGGAAATTTGCTTGTGACTAATAGTTATTATAATAAAAACTGACGTGTTTGTTTACATACAAACACTTACACATGCATCCCTGAAAGGGTAGGCAGAAGCTCATCATACGCCCACATTTGCCAACCATAATATAATCATGCCCCATTTACGTAATAGGGGCAAGCCTATTGCTATTGGGTCAACCCTGATTTTACAAACTGTATACATACATACTATCGGATAGATAACAGTATTTAATAGATTGTAACTGGTAGGAAGGTAACTGCAAGAATATTTTATTAAAATACAATCAATATTTTTGGAGACATATTATATATACATAAATAGATGGATAGGCACTATTTAGTTGGGACTAATAAGTATTTCACAAACTAAAAATGTGGTAGTTTTTTTTATATTATAGGGGAACAGGCGAACTGACGGGTCACCTAATGGTAAGTGAAACAGCCGACCATGGACACCTGTTCTGTAACTCGAGAGTCGTAAGTGACTCTTTTGGGGGTGATGAGGGATGAAGGTATGTGGAAAGGGGAAAGAGAGAGGATGAGGTGATGGAAAAAGGGGTGGGGGTCAGGAGAGAGGAAAAAGGAGAGGGGGTTCCTCCGAAAACCTCACTAATTTTGGGGAAATGCACCACCAATTCAACCGGTTTTCTGTAAGCCGTGGTATCGCACCGGTCGAGCCAACCCATTCGTGCCCATGCTTAGGCACTTTTAGTTACTTACTAAAGTAACTACAAGTGGCATGTTTTATTGCAATCTGCAATCTTTTAACAGACAACATGATGAGTTATTATTTAAGGAATTAGGTAAAACGTGGTGCACAACAGCTAAAGATAATATTAAGTAAAACATACTCGTCCAAGTCGACTTCAAAAAGGAGGAGGTTTGACGATGAGATCCCAAAGAAATCAAGAAGATTTTAAATTGCACGTTTTGACTTTTGAAAGTATTGTGCAAACTAATTGGAAAGGCGCATTGAAAGCGGTTATCTACCTATATTATAAGTTAATTATTACTCAAAGAATAATCGCCTTATTAATGAGATTAAGCAAGTCGTTTAGAGTTAAGGGCATGACACACACGAAAATTACAACCCTCACTCTCGCGCAGTCGAGTAAACAAGCTTGGTATTTTTCTTAAGTTATGAAACCAGAGTAACGAGTTAAAAACTTTGGCGTACCTATTATATTTAAATGATTTTCATGTCATAACTATTGCTACTATATTTATAAAGTAGTCATTTCATATAATCCATAAAAAACATATATATGATATATATAAAAGCTAATGACATTTCAAAAAAAAAAACAGTTTATAAAAGAAATGAGGGGATATTTTTTGCTTTAAAAATATTAACTTTATATTATCAAATTAGCTTCTTAAACAAAATAGGATACTTTACAATGAATTTACTATCCAACGTTTAATAGATCATAAAAGTAATATAGACATTTAGTCCGAACGAAATAACTATTTGGTATTGCGTGCTTTATTTTCTTAGGTTTGCCAAGAGTTACTAAATAATCAATCTATAAATGCGAAAGTGACTTTGTCTGTCTGTTTCTTATATTTTCACGGCCAAACTAATTGCGATGAAATTTGATATGCTGATATTTCAAACCTTGGGGAAGGACATGGCTACTTTTTATCGATATACCACGTGGGCTAAAGTGCGACTGAAGTTATCATCCTACTTAGACAAAGCGTTGCTTTACAACCGGTTTTCTGTGAGCACGGCTCTACCACGATAAAAAAGAGTTCAATCAATAGTAATTTTATATAATAATTCAAAGTCAAAGCATTTATTTCAAATAGGCCCTAAAAGCACTTTCGAACGTCTACACATTTAAATATAATTGTTTCTAGTCGCCCCTTCAAAAATGTAGTTTCGTATGGAGAAGAATGGGCAAGAAACTCCACCGTTACTTTTTTTAATTTTTTTGTTAACATGCAATCATAATATAGATATAATTTAAATTATGTGTGAAAATGATACACCCAGAACAATATCACTATACCGAAACAGGAAAAAAGAATTAAATAGAAGCAAAGACAGATAAAATAATTTTATGATAGATACATGGTGCTCACACATTAACAAACATAGTAAAAGTAGTATAAGCTTTACATAGATATAGAGAATATTAACAAGTAAAAAGTCAGTGTGTGGGTTAAAATAATCGTTAAAACAATGTTACAAAATATAATTACCTATAAAATACAATTAGCAACCAGTTTAATTTTGTCTAGACTCAAAATTGTCTTATCGAGTAGGACCAGCATGTTTCCAAGCGTTTTTATCTTGGATATAATCCTCTAATTTGTAATAAGCTTGTTTACAAAGTGTATTTTTTCATTTAATTGCAATATATCATAATTAATTTTGTTATAACATTATTTATTAATTATTATTATTGTCATGTTATAGTAATTTAATTAAACTTACTTATTTATTACTGTTTATCCGTTTCTTTCTTCTAACTTCTTAAGACCGTATACGTATAAAAGAAATTTTAACTTCCTTAATTTAACCGCAATAGTAACCCTACAGCACATAAACAGTAAATTGTCTGTATAATGTAATAAATCAGGCGCATAAAGTACCCAGTCATAATATCGAGGAAAAACGTGAGCAAAGACGTTTTCATTGATTTCTGTAGCTCTTATGAAATTTAAGGACAGCTATGTATGATGTATACTCCGGTTGCTTTTTGCGACATTTGTCTGCAAAATAAATAATTCAAAGTCACATTATTTGTTTACGGATTTCTTGAAGCTCGTAGAGTTCCGTAAGCCGTTAGCCGAAAAATAATAAGACCGAAAGATTGATGATGATTTTGTCTAACGAATTGTGTCTCATAATTATATAAATACTATACTCAAAATAAAGTATGTGACTCTTGCGTTGCAAGTATTTATGGGCAGCGGAAGTCACTTACCGTCAGGTAACCAGTCTGTTCGTTTGTACCCCTATTCCATAAAAAAATATTATTTGACAATAGTAAGGCGTGACGTCACATGTATTACGGTATTTTATGCAAAAATTCATTGAACCTCACGTTTTTAGGTTTACTATAAAGGTACTGAATTGACTGAACATTCACGAGCCTGTTGTTTTATTGTTTCTGTCGGAATAGCTCAGAAGGAGGACCTTCTGCCTCCCCCAGAAAGTAGAAAAAAGGAGCTGGCATTTGTTTTCCGGACAGTAACCCAAATAAAACAACTGTAGATGGTAGAAAACATACAATAAGAGAGAGCAAGAGAAATAAACAAATAATTCACAAACAATCCAAATAGATATTTTTAAATCTGCTTATTCATCAAGTTTTGCTATAAAGAAAAATGTTTTACAAACAAAGCAAAAGCTGGTTAGGTTAGGTACATTTTAGCGTAGCTTCCATTGAAACACCGTAATTACATATGCCATTACTGATGGCAAACGCCTTAAACTAATGTGCCCCATATGTAAAATGGGAGTGTGCAAAATACTAGGAAGTACTTTACTCACCGCTGTAAAGTTGTATTTTAATGTAAAAAATTCGCCCTTATTAGTGTAACTGATATCTTATAGATGTACAACTAATTCAGTAATAAATTAGAGATGAAAGTGGTTCACGGTGGAGTACTCTTCCCGTGGGTGTCGTAAAGGCGACTAAGTGATCGGACTGTTATGTATCAGACCGTATGTATACAGTCATACAGTGCCCGGTTGACGGCAATAAGCTTGTCCTCCTGTTACGTTAAATTGGCAAAATTAAAAACAAAAAACATTAAGCCATCTAGGCTCTAGGGCATGACAACGAAAAACTAATCATACATAATAAATAAATATATAACAAATATGGAACACAATATGTATGGACTGCTCTAGAAGGAGAGTTTGGTTTTCGAATATATACATATACTAGCGGACCCGACAGACGTTGTCCTGCATGATATTTCAAGCGATTAGGATCAATATAGATAAATAACCTAGATACCGACTGCAGCGCCATCTGCCGGGCTGATTTGTGAATCTAAACCATTCCCAGATCCCCTTGAACACACACAAAAAAGTTCATCAAAATCCGTCCATTCGTTTGAGAGTAGTTCAGTGACATACACACTCACAGAAGAATTATATATATAAAGATATGTATATATTCGAAAACCAAACTCTCCTTCTAGAGCAGTTCAATAAATGAACCAGTATGTGGCTGTTGGTATTTATTTTTTATTTAAAATAAAGAAGAAAGAAGGACATTGGGTATCTTTCAGGTAGAAAAAAAAAGTACTTTCTACCTGAAGCATAGAAAAATACTTTTACACAAAAACAAAAATTGGGAAAAGAAAAAATAGTGACCTGGTTAGACAGAGTAACCAAGTTCGACAAAAAAGCTTCTGTAAAATTATCCTTATATCGTCTGCTCATGTCAATAAAAATGATAAACCGACTGAATGAACTGGATTAGTTCTGTGTATTAAGATGATGTGTTCTATTATCATATTTACTACTCTTAATAGTTTATAGGTAATTTATAGGCATTTAAATTTTGAAAATATAAAGCTATGCGGCATTTCTTTTCGTTCACTCTATTGCAGATAGCGCATAGCTTATTTTATGCCTTTTCGTTCCAAATTACTATAATTTAACCTCATTTACATTAAGTGGTTCACCTTACTACGACCCCCATTCGGTTGTACATTTATTTTATTGAATAACAGCAGGATCATTAACTACAAGTACACATATATACATACCTATTCTAAAGTAATAGACAAAGTACGAAACTGCACAATTTGGCCGATTATAATTCAGTTCCACTGACTTAATATTGCAAGCCTATTGCCTTCAACTAGGTACTTCGGAAATGAAATGAAAAAATGGGAGTTTTTTGAAAAGGATATGGTATATGTATATAATTAGAGGACTCTAACTTCCCGGCACAAGCCAGTTCGAGTTAGGTATAGATTTGCGACCCTGAATTGTTTTAACTAATACGTACACTCCCCAATCCATCTATATAAGTAATAATAGTAATAAAATATCCCTTTTCTACCCATGCTATCCTCCCTTTTCTGTCAATATACCCTATTTTTTTTTATCTAATTCCCAAAAATGAATGCCCGGATGAAGGCGAAAGGCTTGCCCCCATTACGGGAATAAGACTAAATTATTTTTGGCAAAATGTAGGCGTTAATTATGCCTCTGTCAGCCCCAACGGGGACACAGGCGTGAGTATATGTATGTATGTGTGTATGTATTTATTGAAAAGGAAACAGGGAAGAATGTGGAAGGAATAGAATATTGCTTATACGCATGTATTGGGGAGTGTTAGCAATAGCTCTAGTAAGTCAGAGTCGTATACCATGTAACTCGAGCTAGCTGGAGCCGGAGGATCGGATCCCTCTAAACAAAAACACTACAGCAGCTTATAATTAACCGTTTTATTTTAAATTAGAAACAGAACGAAATCTATTTGTAACTAAAAATAAATGAAAAATTTAATGTCGCCTCTAAAAACGATTCAATGATTGCAAAAGAACGGAATATCTTCGGGGACGTGGGGGACTTAAATGTACAAAGCGTAAATAAGAGCCAATTAGAAGTTAGTGTTAAATCATTAAAATAATTGTAACAAGTCACGCTTGTGTTTTACTTAATCACTGCTAAAAGGGTTATACTAACCCCTTTTGTTTATAACTTGAGTTTAAAAGTTAACAAGTGATCAACTTACAGCGAGTTGCTACAAATTTCCAAAATATTTTTTAGTCTACATATATGTATATATTTTAACTAATATTCACAAGTCTATTCGAGTCACTTCGAAGTCGATTCAAGTCAACCCATTACTGGAAGGATATGATTAACTTTAAAACTGGCGATAACTGGTTAGTAAACTCAAAGTTTCTCAAACTAATGGTGTACTTATTTTTTTCTAAGAATGTGTAAGTCTCTACGTATACTAATGAAAACTATATAAATAATCAAGTAACACATATTTTAAAACGTTCTATTCTAATAGGGATAACTGTCTAAGATACAATACAGCTTTACAAACGTAAAAACACAGTGTACGACCAAGTAAACATTTAAGTCTTCGCACCATCCGTTCAATAAGATATTATGCAACAGAGTGATTATTTATACCCGATGTTTTTGATAACCTATAGCATACTCGTGTCTTGTCCTTTGTAGAAATATTGTGTAAATTTTTGCTATGACCATTTTATAAGATGTTTGCTTAATTACTAAGGAAGGAACAGTTGTAAAACTTTTGATTCAGGAATTCTACGATACTTATTACTTGCGATAAATTCAAATCAATTCTTCTTCGATCATATTAATTGTTAAAAAAAAAAATAGAAAAGAATGTGAAAACGATGTGAGTCTTATTGTTTTTTTCTTTTCTAGCTACACGAACAAAAATAACATTTACTAAAAATCTGATGATCGTTAATAATAGACGTATTCCATTATAAAAATTGAAAAATCTCCATTATGATCATTAATTTCGATTTAGTAAGCCGCTTATCAGCTTATCGTTTTCAGTGCAATCTTATAAATTGCACCGCACCTGCAGACTTGCCATTTATCAGCACGAAAGTTCTAGGAGAGCCCCAAGACAATTATTACTTAAATACTTTTCAAAATCCGTTATAATTATAGTTTAACGTGTAAAGTACTTTCAGTGTGAAGTAATTCTCAAATCAAATTATTTTCAATACGTCTATATATTATTTAATAGGTCTTTTTTGTGTTTAACGTTTATCAAAATTTAGTTACCGCTGAATGATATATTATAAGTGTTGGATATTTTAAGAATCATCCTCCAATCATCATGCAATTATTATATTTCATGTACGATAGAACACCAAAAACTTGTAATTTTAGAGCTTTCTAACAAAATGGGAAAGACAGTTTGTGAAGCAAATAGCTTATATTTAACGAATAAACATTAATTATTACTATGGCTATATATTAATTATTTTCATTATATAACAAGTTATCTACAATAGAATCAAACCATGCTGCGGGAACTAAGTACGTAACAAAATCCGTTAGTTCATTTATTGAGTACTGCGCCATCGCAAGGGAAATAGTTGAACTAAAATCTCAGTGTTGCAGTATTTAAATATGAGATGATTGATTATCAGGATGTGTAAATATCTATTACAAAAAAAATGCATATTAAATATCAAAAACCGTTTAAAATTCTATACGAAATAAAATTATTCCCGCATCGATACTAAAATTTTAAAAAACCTATCTATTTTTTTAATAGCATAGTGAATTTATAATATTAGATTAGCAGCACTTACATAGCATGTCTTAGGAGGATTAGCGATAGAAGCCACAAGCGGCCAGTCTTGTCGTGGGAGGCTTTTGCATCGGCATTGAGTCTTCGATGGGATACCTTGATCTCGGTCGCGATTGCTGCCAAACTTACGAGGGCCCGACGCCTCCTGCAACAGACTTTATGTCGGAATCGCGGTCCATGGCCTTATATGTGTCGCCATTATGGGCGGAGACTCTGACTTCCCGCAATGCTGCGATGCTGCGGCGACTATAAAGGGCGATGGCCGTTAGTCATAAGAAGATACCGCAAGATATCGGTTCTGCTCCATGGGACCTGGAGGCGAAAACCCTTGCGTCATTATATCTGTGGCGCAAGGAGGCACTGGAACGGAACCTGAGACCCGTATCTCGTGAAATCGAGGCGTAACGGTCTCAGCTTCACCAGGTCCTTATGGCAGAGTGGAAACAACTACTAGGGCGACCAAGCGCGGGGCACGCCACAATATTGGCGGTAGGACCCATTCTGGAGGATTGGCTGGAGAGGCGACATAGCAGCCTCTCCTACCGGTTGACGCAGTTGCTCACCGGACACGGCTGCTTCGGTAAATTCCTATGTGGCATAGGCCGGGAGCCAACGTCTGCGTGCCACCACTGCAAAGGCTGTCGCAAGGACCCTGCACTCCAAACTCTAGTGGAGTGCTCAGCATGGACGCAACAGCGGCATGACTATGTGATGGCTATTGGCGTGGGAAGCCTCTCGCTAGAGACCATGGTTCAATCCATGATACAAAGTGAGAGTGCGTGAGAATCCGCCGTCTCTTTCTGCGAAGAGGTGATGCTGATCAAAGAGGCCGGGAACGGGAAAGGGAGAGGACTAGCACTCTCTCGTCCCGCTGAGAACGCACCAGGATCCAAAGGTTTAAAATAAAGGTAGTAAATAATCAAAAACAAAAAAAGCAGAAAGCAGACACATATCAATGTGTTGGCTCCAAATTATCGAAAAACTTATTGAAAAAACTGTTGCATAAGGTTGTTTTTAATTGGTCGATGCTGGTATAGTATAGAGCTCATGCGCGTGATACATATTATACATTTATATGACCCGGATTCATTGATATAATTGTTACACATTTATCAATTTATTTTCACTAGAAATAGAATCTATGCAAAAGAGTAAATGATGTTTAAGTATAAAAGCAAAACAAATCAGAGAAGTATTGCAAAATATTGGCTCAGAATCAAATCAAAGTTACAAACGTAGCTAGTTGCTAGTTCGATTTCAGTACACTACCGACATGGAGCTACTTCTAACACAAACAGTTAGTGTAGCTGTAGATTTTAACTATAAAAAGGGTAATGTTTGATAATCGTTAAATATATATTTTAACAAAACAACACTCCTCCATTATTAGTGACTCTTGTGTCGTACAAACAACGGACACAAAGGACACCCTGACTAGGAACTACATTGCGGATCACTAAAATTCTTGTCCTATGTGCAAATGGATTATATAACCACTAGACAATTATTTAAAAATGTTTATCAAATTGTTGTTTAGATGTTATTTGTGTTGGGCTGCTGCGGGGTAGGTACCCCGATTGGAAATAGGCGTGTTTTTATCAAATTCAGGTAGTCCAGACCGATTGCCGTCATGAATACCCTTCAGCCCTATTTGTCAGGTGGTTTCATATATATACATATATATAATTATTGCAACATGAAGTTTATGTGAATATTTTGTTACAGGCAACTGGCATGACAACACTGATGTACGCAGTGAAGGACAACCGCACATCGTTCGTGGAAAGACTGATAGAGCTTGGTTCCGACGTCGGCGCCAGGAATAATGTGAGTCGTTAAACATTTTTTTTTTTTACTATAAACACCAGGAAAATTGCGACTTAGATCATTTAGCAGCATTTATTAAAATAAACAATAATAATATGTGTGTATATATAATTTACTATATATATATAGGTATTATTGTAACAATTTTTTTCTCTTGCTTATCGTATGCGTTCTAAATAAAGTTATGTCTCTCACATCTCTGCATCATCCAAAGGTTGTCTAGAATTACTTCCAGGATGGCTATCCGCTTAACGCAACTCATAAGGTACAAATAAATAAATAATAAAATTGAAAAAAAAACAGACTAACATTTATATACTGGTTCTGTCTGTTCTACAAAAATTCTGGCAAAATATGACACAACAAAAATTTAATTAATGATATATGTGATGAATGATAAATACATAATATTAAATCATCTAGAAAATTTAAATGGTTGATAATTGAACGCTCTTTTCATTTAGTTATTTGGTTTCATTTTTCGTTAGCACATTTTTATTCTTATATTTATGTATTTAGCTATCTCCACCTTTAAGATAGTGTAATGATAATGTAAATATGCATATGGGCATATTTATAATCAGTAATAGCTAAAAATCGTTATTAAGTGGTAAAAAAACAATATGTTATATCTATTATAATTTATTTATTTTTTATATATTTATAAATAATAATTTAGTTTTTCGGAATGTTGTATTAATAAAAACCTAAATGCATCATAATAAGACAGGAAGAGTTATGTTGGAGGCTCCAACTACAAATTAGAAATAGTTCATCCTGCCATCACTAGATGGCCGTGCTTGAATGTGCTCCTTATATAAATTATATAGAACGTGGTTATATGTTTTCGAGCAATAAACCGCAAAATAATTATAAAATATTGCCCTTGCAGCTCATTGTCTCTTTTTTTTTTTTTTTTTTTTGATAATCCAAATTAACTTAAAATGATATCACGACGTTGCATTTCGGCAACGGCACAGCACATATACATATGTACATACATACATACACACATGCTACATACATACATTTTTATATTTAACCCGAGAAACGAGATCTAAAGAATTATTTCTAACTGAGGGTTAAATTTCTAATGCCTATTATGCCTTTTATTAGATACATTGAGTGGTTTTTGACTTCAAAATAGAAGTTTGTAATAGTCAAAGTATTTTGTATACGATAAAACAACAAATTATTTTTTTCGCCTTAGTTTCCCATACTTGTACTGTGAGATCTGCTTTTTACCATATTTTAATATTCTAGGGCAATGTTCAAATTTGTTGAATTTAAGGCTTTAAAGACCGTAGCTCCTGATTGCGTTGACTAAGAGCCTCATTTTTTTATAGCTTCAAGAAACAGCAGACATACGTATTTGGTCGTAATATCATCTTGATATCTCCATGTATGCCGGAGAATAGGGTCTTATCAGACAGACAGACAGACAACCAAGTGATAAGGGTTCTTTTTTCCTATTGAGGAACAGTTCTCTAAAAAATAATTAAGCTACAACCTAGTCATTTTGGGTCTATTTAGTTCTATAAAATGTTTCAGAATATTACTTATAAAACAAACTGAGGGGTACTAAAAAGAATGACTAATAAGAAATCTGTAAACACAGAAAGGACAGTATCATTGTAGATAGATACCGTGTACATAGGAATTGAATCTAAAATAGCGGACAGTAACCTTTTTACAACATAGGTAAAAACTACAAACTCTTGTCGCTTGACAAATTCTTGGGCACGTTTTCGACATAACAAAAGCATTTTACATTACATTTATACCTGTTTTACATTTTTTTTTTCATCTCACCCCCTCTCCCTGCATATCGTAATTCAAGCTTTTATAAAACGTTGAGTGAAGTGTTTGTGCAATCATAATTAACGGCATGTTAAATGTACGTCTAAAAACAAAGCAAACTGGAACGAAAGGGTAATTTCCAAGGAGGCGTGTCAAGCTGCCGACGTAGGGTTAATGTCCACATATAGCTATAACATACTAGTACGTACAAATATAGTCAGTAATATTAAACAAAGCCTTATAGTTAAAGCAATTTTAACTATAAGGTAATAAATAATAATAGCTTGAGACATCTTACATACCGCCACTTGATCTCTAACTAAGAAAGACTGCTGATAAACCTACTACATTTAAATTATAGATAAATTATGAACAAACAGACAAACGATCATTTGTTCTGTGTCTTGGACCCGTAACAAATGCTCGTGCTTTTCACAGTTATTTGCTCTAGGTTGGAAATCGAACCCAGAACCAATGAGTTAGATGACCTTGACCTAGAAAACATTTATTTTACCACTTACATGCCAGAATATACAAATATTCCTTAAGCTATATTTCTGGGCACTTTTGCCCAGGAATATAGCTTATTAAGGATTTCTGTATTATTTTGTAGTGGGTACGTTTCCAGACTTAGTTGGATAGCATTTACATTTTTTTGTTAGTTTGAACTTGAATAAAGTCGGTAATAATCGAGGCGGTTTCTACTATTAAAACGCAGTGATATGGATTATTTTTAGTGTTAGCAAGACTGATTCTATAACCCAGAAATAATATTCCTTCCTCCAGTGTCAATGTGAATAAACACTTTTCCTACCTATAACATTTTTAATGGTTTTATTCGAAAACGACTTCTAAATTATTGCACGAATCACTAGCAATGATCGTTAAAGCGTTAAATTAATTATACATATTAGATATCTATCAATCAATATCAATCAAAAATTAGAAAATTAATTAGATATCAATCAATCAATCTCTCAGTCAAAATTTACTGAGAGATTGATTGATTGAGATTTTTCAGAGACAAAAAGTAAAGAATTTTTCAAAAAAGGTGCGTATAAGTTTTTAAAGTGTGGCAACGCGCATACAACTTTATTTGTACTCTCGATAGACTACTGACATTCATGAAGCTTGCCATCAAACGGGCCCTACATGCTTGTTTACCCCCGACGTAGTATAACGTTTAATGTATACCCGTTCCATTGCGTTTATCGTAGCTTAAAAAACAACGAATCGAACAATAAAATTACGTGCTAATTAAAAAATTGAAATAGTCAAACACCATTAAAGTGCTCTAGGTGTACCTGATAGCATGTATGTTAAAAAAACGGTGATTTGTAATAAAACGGGAGAAAGAGTTTCAATGTATAGCTCAATAAAAGATAAAATTAACAATATTTGAAATTTAAACTGACAAAATGTATGTGTGTATAAACCTTACCTACTTGAAAAACGAACTATCAGGAACTACAAGAACATATTAACAGCTCTTGAAGTAGTTTCCACGACTAATATTTCCAAGCTTTAGCGAGGGTAACATGCCTCCGTCACAGATTGCCTGATAACCCCCATAGCCGGCAATTTATGCCCATAACCTATTATAGGTCAGTGGAAGGCCTATAAGAAAATGCTTACTCGCTTCATGAGAAAATACGTTATGCAGTGATATGTATATATATGTAAATGGTGCATGTCTTATATGCGCACTGTTATCGTATGAGCAACATCTTTTGATCTAAACCTTAGATTAGATTAGATTAGAATATTCTTTATTGTACACTAGGAATTACAATAGATAGAATTATAATTAAACATTAACGTATTGAAGGTACAATGGGCGGTCTTATCGCTAAAAGCGATCTCTACCAAACAACCTTAGGATGGATTAAGTGTCAAGAGAGAGGTGTACAACATATATCATAATAATTTTGTATAACTCAATATATATACACATTTACCCATGAATGCGAATACACTTATAGTACACACAATAATACATAAGCACATACTACAATTTTTCATCTTTAATTTCCAAAGGCCTGGTGACGGCATTAGGCTCGGCCTTTATTACGTGAGTTGGACCAAATTATAGTTGACAAAATTTGTGTTAAATACAGCTTTGCCAACCTCTTCGGGGATACAAGTGTGAATATGTATATGTATGTATACATATATATTAACTGAAGCTTAGTTTATTTGTGTTTTTTTTATATTATAGGGGGGCAGACGAACAGACGGGTCACCTGATGGTAAATGACAACCGCCGTCCATGGACAACTGGAACTGGAGAGTCGTAAGTGTGTTGCCCACTTTTGAAGGTGAAAAAGGATGAGGGTATGTGGGGAGGGGAAAGAGACGGGGATGTAAAAAGGGGCAGGAGGTCAGGGGAGAGGAAGTAGGAGAGGGGAGTTGGGTCTCCGCAAACCTTAATAATTTCGGGAAAATGCAACGCAAGTATCGCTTCACAACCGGTTTTCTGTGAGGCCGTGGTAACACACCGATCGAGCCGGCCCATATGTGCTTAAGCATGGCTCTACCTCGTAAGGTTACATATAAGTTTAATGTGTATTATATCATGTAATTAGTATTAGATTATTATTATTGATATATATACATATATGTATACCCGAAGAGGTTGGTAAAGCTGAATTTAACACAAATTTCGTCAACTATAATCTCGCCCATCTCACGTAATAAAGGCCAAGCCTTATGCCGTCACCGGGCAACTTGGAAATTAAAGATGAAAAATTGGGAGTTTATTGAAAAATAAATGTAGATTTTGATGATATTGCCAATACAGATCTATTGGTGGATGTAAAAGCAATAGCTATGTTGTTGGAATGGAGTCCTTTGAGAATAACAACAGTTTACACATATTTCAGCCAACAAAATATACAATTTTATACTGAAATGAAATAAATACAGCTCGCCCGTGTTCATTAAGGAAGTTCTTATCTGCACCTGTTTATAAACTTTAAAACATAGGCAGAGGACAGAGGAACTAAATACATATTACCAATATCAATAACATATCATCATCCTTTCGTTAGTACAAAGAACAAACAAAAGTGTTAGAAAAAATCATCATCAATCATATTTGACTAATAGAAACACAATAAGCTATAAAATTGAAGAGGAAAGAAATAAAACCAGAAACAATTTTGCATCCTGAATTAAAAGATTAAAAAGAAGCATATTTCAGTGAAATCAATAAATGATAAATTTATTGCTTCCCTTTATAATGTTCGAAAGTATTCTAATTCATCTGGTTAATATATGTATTTGTTAATAATAATGAATCATTATCGAAACCATTATCATGATATCATCGTCTAAATATATATATCCAATGAACCAGGAAGGGTAATAATTTTAGTGCTTTAACTTTAGAACTGCACTTAAAACTTTTCTAATTTACCATTCTTAGTCAAAAAAGTTCTGGTATTCGACATCCTTAACGATGTAGATAAAAACCACGATAAAACTCACAATATGTCAAAAATAATAATAAAATTTGAAATGCAAAAAAATATCTTAGTAATGTTACATCTATAGTACTAAGGTTTTTATGAAAAAGCTATCTATTTGTTGTGATCTAAAAAAACAGTATTCTTTATACATGTAATTAATCGAATTTCAACTTGTAGCTTAGGTTTAGACGAAATTAAGACAGCATAGACGAATAAAATATTGCTTGAAGACATTCAAGATTCATGAGAATTCAGACAAGGTTCTCCATACTAATAAAGTAGAGTAAGGTGTTATACCGTGGGAGAGCCAAACTTAGGCAAGAATAGATCGGCCCGACTGGAGTAATACCATGAACTGACATAAAACTGTTTGCCAAACAATGCTTGCGTTGTACTTACCGAATGAGAGAGAGGGAGGAGGGAGGCCCAAAACCCCTCTCTCATCTTTCCTCCACTTGCAACTCTTGAATTTCAACTCAAGGTTAGGATATAAGGTCAAGATAAGGATAGCAATTGTCACTTACAATATACAGCTGACACGTCGGCGCGATTGTCAATTATGCCATAAAAAAAACTACAGTTACTTTAACTTTATTGTTTGAAAAATCCCAAAATGTTTTAACCAGATTATAAATTATGGTAAATTGAGATCAGATCACAAGTCACTCAGTCATATACAGCTGGTCGTGATAGTCCGCTACAATCATGTTTATTGTTGTTTAATTTAACTATGTAGGCGTTAAGAAATCAGATATACTGTATTCATAGAAAAACTCGACAGCAATGGATAGACTTGATTATATAAAATGCATTTTGTGACATTGTGCTCTCTAGCATAAATCCTAGAAAAAGTAGTGGGAGAGCCTTGTTTAGGCACGAATCGGCCGGCTTGATTGGAGTAATAGAACGGCCTCACAGAAATGCAAGCATTACCGATGTAGGGTAAATGTCCACATATAGCTATAACATACTAGTACGTACAAATATAGTCAGTAATATTAAACAAAGCCTTATAGTTAAAGCAATTTTAACTATAAGGTAATAAATAATAATAGCTTGAGACATCTTACATACCGCCACTTGATCTCTAACTAAGAAAGACTGCTGATAAACCTACTACATTTAAATTATAGATAAATTATGAACAAACAGACAAACGATCATTTGTTCTAACAAATGCTCGTGCTTTTCACAGTTATTTGCTGTAAGTTGGAAATCGAACCCAGAACCAATGAGTTAGATGACCTTGACCTAGAAAACATTTATTTTACCACTTACATGCCAGAATATACAAATATTCCTTAAGCTATATTTCTGGGCACATTTGCCCAGGAATATAGCTTATTAAGGATTTCTGTATTATTTTGTAGTCGGTACGTTTCCAGACTTAGTTCTTGGATAGCATTTACATTTTTTTGTTAGTTTGAAGTTGAATAAAGTCGGTAATAATCTAGGCGGTTTCTACTATTAAAACGCAGTGATATGGATTATTTTTAGTGTTAGCAAGACTGATTCTATAACCCAGAAATAATATTCCTTCCTCCAGTGTCAATGTGAATAAACACTTTTCCTACCTATAACATTTTTAATGGTTTTATTCGAAAACGACTTCTAAATTATAGCACGAATCACTAGCAATGATCGTTAAAGCGTTAAATTAATTATACATATTAGATATCTATCAATCAATATCAATCAAAAATTAGAAAATTTATTAGATATCAATCAATCAATCAATCTCTCAGACAAAATTGACTGAGAGATTGATTGATTGAGATTTCTCAGAGACAAAAAGTAAAGAATTTTTCAAAAAAGGTGCGTATAAGTTTTTAAAGTGTGGCAACGCGCATACAACTTTATTTGTACTCTCGATAGACTACTGACATTCATGAAGCTTGCCATCAAACGGGCCCTACATGCTTGTTTACCCCCGACGTAGTATAACGTTTAATGTATACCCGTTCCAATGCGTTTATCGTAGCTTAAAAAACAACGAATCGAACAATAAAATTACATGCTAATTAAAAAATTGAAATAGTCAAACACCATTAAAGTGCTCTAGGTGTACCTGATAGCATGTATGTTAAAAAACGGTGATTTGTAATAAAACGGGAGAAAGAGTTTCAATGTATAGCTCAATAAAAGATAAAATTAACAATATTTGAAATTTAAACTGACAAAATGTATGTGTGTATAAACCTTACCTACTTGAAAAACGAACTATCAGGAACTACAAGAACATATTAACAGCTCTTGAAGTAGTTTCCACGACTAATATTTCCAAGCTTTAGCGAGGGTAACATGCCTCCGTCACAGATTGCCTGATAACCCCCATAGCCGGCAATTTATGCCCATAACCTATTATAGGTCAGTGGAAGGCCTATAAGAAAATGCTTACTCGCTTCATGAGAAAATACGTTATGCAGTGATATGTATATATACATGTATATACATATATGTAAATGGTGCATGTCTTATATGCGTACTGTTATCGTATGAGCAACATCTTTTGATCTAAACCTTAGATTAGATTAGATTAGAATATTCCTTATTGTACACTAGGAATTACAATAGATAGAATTATAATTAAACATTAACGTATTGAAGGTACAATGGGCGGTCTTATCGCTAAAAGCGATCTCTACCAAACAACCTTAGGATGGATTTAGTGTCAAGAGAGAGGTGTACAACATATATCATAATAATTTTATATAACTAAGTATATATACACATTTACCCATGAATGCGAATACACATATAGTACATACAATAATACATACGTACATACTACAATTTTTCATATTTAATTTCCAAGGTGCCCTGCGACGGCATTAGGCTCGGCCTTTATTACGTGAGTTGGACCAAATTATAGTTGACAAAATTTGTGTTAAATACAGCTTTGCCAACCTCTTCGGGGATACAAGTGTGAATATGTATATGTATGTATATATATTAACTGAAGCTTAGTTTATTTGTGTTTTTTTTATATTATAGGGGGGCAGACGAACAGACGGGTCACCTGATGGTAAATGACAACCGCCGTCCATGGACAACTGGAACTGGAGAGTCGTAAGTGTGCTGTCCACTTTTGAAGGTGAAAAAGGATGAGGGTATGTGGGGAGGGGAAAGAGACGGGGATGTAAAAAGGGGCAGGAGGTCAGGGGAGAGGAAGTAGGAGAGGGGAGTTGGGTCTCCGCAAACCTTAATAATTTCGGGAAAATGCAACGCAAGTGTTGCTTCACAACCGGTTTTCTGTGAGGCCGTGGTAACGCACCGGTCGAGCCGACCCATATGTGCTTAAGCATGGCTCTACCTCGTAAGGTTACATATAAGTTTAATGTGTATCATATCATGTAATTAGTATTAGATTATTATTATTGATATATATACATACATATACATATGTATACCCGAAGAGGTTGATAAAGCTGAATTTAACACAAATTTCGTCAACTATAATCTCGTCCATCTCACGTAATAAAGGCCAAGCCTTAGGCCGTCACCGGGCAACTTGGAAATTAAAGATGAAAAATTGGGAGTTTAATGAAAAATAAATGTAGATTTTGATGATATTGCCAATACAGATCTATTGGTGGATGTAAAAGCAATAGCTATGTTTTTGGAATGGAGTCCTCTGAGAACAACAACAGTTTACACATATTTCAGCCAACAAAATATACAATTTTATACTGAAATGAAATAAATACAGCTCGCTCGTGTTCATTAAGGAAGTTCTTATCTGCACCTGTTTATAAACTTTAAAACATAGGCAGAGGACAGAGGAACTAAATACATATTACCAATATCAATAACATATCATCATCCTTTCGTTAGTACAAAGAACAAACAAAAGTGTTAGAAAAAATCATCATCAATCATATTTGACTAATAGAAACACAATAAGCTATAAAATTGAAGAGGAAAGAAATAAAACCAGAAACAATTTTGCATCCTGAATTAAAAGATTAAAAAGAAGCATATTTCAGTGAAATCAATAAATGATAAATTTATTGCTTCCCTTTATAATGTTCGAAAGTATTCTAATTCATCTGGTTAATATATGTATTTGTTAATAATAATGAATCATTATCGAAACCATTATCATGATATCATCGTCTAAATATACATATATATCCAATGAACCAGGAAGGGTAATAATTTTAGTGCTTTAACTTTAGAACTGCACTTAAAACTTTTCTAATTTACCATTCTTAGTCAAAAAAGTTCTGGTATTCGACATCCTTAACGATGTAGATAAAAACCACGATAAAACTCACAATATGTCAAAAATAATAATAAAATTTGAAATGCAAAAAAATATCTTAGTAATGTTACATCTATAGTACTAAGGTTTTTATGAAAAAACTATCTATTTGTTGTGATCTAAAAAAAACAGTATTCTTTATACATGTAATTAATCGAATTTCAACTTGTAGCTAAGCTAAGTTGTAAGGTATAGACGAAATTAAGACAGCATAGACGAATAAAATATTGCTTGAAGACATTGTCTCCAAAAGGTTTTCCATAATAATGAAGTAGAGTTAGGTGTTGTGCCACGGTACAACACCATACTCTTCGAGAGCCAAGCTTAGGCAAGAATAGATCGGCCCGACTGGAGTAATACCACGAACTGACATAAAACTGATTGCGAAACAATGCTTGCGTTGTACTTACCGAACAAGTGAGAATGAGGAGGGAGGCCCAAAACCCCTCTCTCATCTTTCCTCCACTTGCAACTCTTGAATTTCAACTCAAGGTTAGGATATAAGGTCAAGATAAGGATAGCAATTGTCACTTTCAATATACAGCTGACACGCCGGCGCGTTTGTCAATTATGCCATAAAAAAATCTACAGTTACTTTAACTTTATTGTTTGAAAAATCCCAAAATGTTTTAACCAGATTATAAATTATGGTAAAGTGAGATCAGATCACAAGCCACTCAGTCATATACAGCTGGTCGTGATAGTCCGCTACAATCATGTTTATTGATATTTAATTTAACTATGTAGGCATTAAGAAATCAGATATACTGTATTCATAGAACAACTCGACAGCAATATGGAGGATAGACTTGATTATATAAAATACATTTTGTGACATTTTGCTCTCTAGGATAAATCCTAAAAAAAGTAGTGGGAGAGCCTTGTTTAGGCACAAATCGGCCGGCTTGATTGGAGTAATAGAACGGCCTCACAGAAATGCAAGCATTGTTTGTCACCCAAAAACAATGCTTGCATTGTATTGCTGAGTGAGTAAGGGTTCCGCACTCCCAACTAAGAGGAGATGGCCTCCTCCAATTCGATCATGGCATCCCCCAATCATCACCCTCAAACGCGGGCAGCGCACTTACAAGTTGAGTACTTTGAGAGACAGGTGTCCATGAGCGGTGGTTGTCACTTAACATCAGGTTACTCATCTGTTCGTCTGTCCCCCCTAAATCATAAAAAAAGTTAGTGTGTCACAATAAATGACTATGAAAACATGATTTTTTTACAAAAATAGTTGCGGCATCAAACTTTTCCTTACGGTTCGGCCAATTACAGCATTGCTAATTCAGTAAAAAAGTTCAAGTAGAACAAACGTGATTATAACTGCACAGAATAAACTAGATGATTGACTGAAAATTATTGATAGAAAAACCATTAGTTATAATTTTTGTTCACAATTCAAAAAATAAATCCTTCGTGTCTGTTTGAAGTTGAAATCGATGTTTTATAGTTATAAACGTTGATAAAAACCTTTTTTGTGAAGTAACCTAAGCAAACTAATTTAAGAATAATATTTGTAAATATAAAGCAAGCATTTAGAATCAGAATGAGGTGATGCTTATCATAACTGAATATGTTTGGTAAAATTCAACTCAATCGGATACCGGGACGCCGATTAAATTTAACGATTTAGATTTGATATGCAATATTGATTGCAAATTGAATAAAACCTTTTGAAATACATATATTCAACTTAATTATAAACTAAGGTCGCCTGGCGGTCAAATTTCAGCTGATTTGAAAGTTTTGTTTTATTCCTATGACCATTGTAACTTGATCTGTGATTGTTTTGACTTTTGTGCTATGGCAGGTCAACAAATATGTATTGTAGTAGGTTTTACTAACGTTAGACTTTAGCACATATTGTCAAACAATTCTAGCATTCTGTATTTACATCTTATGTATATGGACTAGGCCTTTAAGAATTATAATTTCAAATTCAACAGCGTTCACTTTTGCCTTAAAGTTAGTACAAAGAATTCTTCTCACATATTTATATGTAGAACCATATGACAGTACATTTGAGCAATGTGCATATTACTACCGCAATTTTTTACTGTAAATATATTATTTAAACTAAATAATTTAAGCCCACACAAGCCTCTTGTTTTTTTTTAATACTAAGTGAATAATTTTGGGTAAATGGTTTTTTTGCAAGACTTCGCAAGAGGTCGGTGTATTTTTCAAATGTATGTATATAAGTATGTACGTATAAATGTAATAAGTAAAGAAATAAAAAATATAAAGGCCCAAGAAGCCTAAAAGACTACATGGATTTCGACATATGAGTGTCTTTTGAATCGTCTGAATAATAAGAGTGACATAGAGATAAATAGTTGTAAGTTGTACATGCTATAAAATTAATTTATTATAAGGATTACTCATTCAGTTGAATAAAAAATAGTGATTGTAAGCTTTTGTATATTCAAATGAGTTTGATTCATCAACTCCATGAGTCAGGACCGTGACATTAGGATCAACAAAATTGGCACGAGGTGACCAATAGCGAGCAACGGCACGCAACAAACGAATTACAAGCACCTACGTGATTACATACGATCGGACGCAACTACTCAACTCTACTATTAAGTTCTTAGAGCTAGTTTTGTTTAGCTATAACCACGCTCTGGATTGTGAACATTTTTATTGCTGTGAGAAGAAAATCGATTTTCATAAACAAGCTAAAATGTACTTAATTTATCTTGTACATAAACAGGTACAAGATAGATTAAGTACATTTTAGCTTTTGTAAAAGTTAATTACTTGTTTAAATCTTCACATCTTTCACCTATCCAAAAAGGCGGACAGCACTCTTGTGACTTACCATAGCAGTAGTCACTTAACACCGGGTGAACCATCTGCTCGTTTGTCCCCCTATATTTGTATATATATATACATATATACACATATAATATAATATTTACGATATTTCTTCGTCACACTCTAGAGCCTAGATAGCTTGATAAAATATGGCTATTTATTTGGTTAAAGTACAACCATTTACATGAAAACATCTCAAAAGATCTTTAAGTACGTAATCCAAAATACAATGCAATGCGTTATTATAAAAAAAAATCTACGTCTAAATCTACACAATGTGAGAGACACGTGTCCAGCAGTGGACTACAGAAGGCTAATCGTTTGATTAATTGAATAGTTACACTTCATTAATAATATAATTTTAAACCCATTCAACATATTACAGTGTAGTGTATAGTGTAGTGTCATCACAAAGACACACGCTTACGACGCTTGAGTTACAGGTGTCCATGGACGGAGGTTGTCACTTTCCATCGGGAATCCGTCTGCTCGTCTGTCAACCTATGTTATACAAAATATGTACAAAACGTAAGCTAAAAAAAAGCTTACTATGCAAGATTATAATTGAAGGGTTCTAACTTGCAGCTCTTTGATTGTTTTCTTAGTGTCATTGTCGATAGAGGTTCTACCAATCCTAATAAGTGGTATATCTAAAATCGTATCGTTATATACTGTAAACGAAAATAGCCAGGCAATAGAAAAAAAAAATAGCTCAAACTGTTTAAGAAATACCATAACCGGGGACAAGTCTAAGAGATATGAAATAAACATATTTTGGATAAATAGTTATTAGAAAAGTGGCCCAGAATAGGGCCACCCTATTCTGTGCCAACTAAGGGATTAGACTGTTATCAAACTGATAATATGTATTAATATAGTGCTCGGTTGTTGACAATAGGCTTGCCTCTTATTACGTAAGTGGGATTACATAAGGTTGGCAACATAATTATGACCGTTTATTACTTAGCCTACCGCTATGGGGATACACCCGTGAGTGTTTGTATGTAAATAGGTAATGTAAATATTAAAATACCTAACAAAATGTAATTGTTCGCTTTTGGGCATAGGTCGCCTTTTAGGAGTTGGTTTTTTGTTTCATTATTTCTAATTGTCCTTAGGCTTCATAATCATTAAGCCTTACTTGAAATATAAGTTAAAGTGGAACAATGTTTAATACGAATTCATTATACGTATGTTTTAAGGTAAGTTTGCATATATATGCATTAAATGCACTACTAATATCTTAGTCAGAACAGCGGTTTAAGCACGCGATCTTATAAACATGTTGTAAATATAGGTTGGTAATACGCATAGTATATAATTTCATTATACATTTTTAGTATACAGAATCGTAAAATGAGTAACAATTGTAAACTTACTAATATTTGAAAGATTGTGTAAGAAGGATCGACTCAAAATTTCTGTTAGTTTTTGTTTGATTTGTTTACTGTCTCATTTTTTTTATATTATAGGGGGACAGACGAGAAGTGAAAATTATACCTATGTTATACTGATGTCTGTACATTATAGATATTAAAATAAAAGTGATATTATTATCTTTAATAGAGGAACAGTAGCCAAAATTAGTTTTTAGAATTTTCGACTGTAGCCTAATATATTTGTACACGTATCACGCAAAAACTACTGCAAGGAATTACATTCACAGATTTATTGCTAGATTGAATTTTACAGCGTCTTTGCACAAATAAAAATATGGATACTTAACTTTAAAAGTAGCTGGCAAAAGCTAAATCTATCTTTTGCTGAATTTCTTTAAATAAATTCATGCCTATCTTGTCATGTTTAGTATTTGCACATCGACATAATACGAGTACTAGCAGAAAGCGATCTTCAACACATTTGCTACTCGATATTATTTAATATTTCATTTATATATTATTATCGCAGTTTTGTTTTTTTCTTTACTTTTGACAAAACAATCTTTTGTCTCACGAACTTTGTGTTAATCGATGATTTTAGACGATTTCAAGTAAAAGTATGGATTTTATGAAATAAAGGAATATTGATACAACTCGTATCCGATATGTGTGCATTTATTGTTATACTACACATTAACTATTATGCGATTGTATAATAATATAATTTGTACGCTAAACCGCTCTATTTTCTCTGTCTCGATGACATTTCCATACAAAAGTTGTCTGGAAGACATCGCTCTTAACAACTGATTCTAATTATGTACGTGTCTATATATAATGCGGTGTACTATAAATAACTTTCTATGTATCTATCTATAACTTATACTAGAGACCGCCTGTCTGCCAGGTGGTCGATTTGAACTATCAATGTGAGTCTTTTTACCCCATGGCAGGTACGACATACTCGTATGTATATAATAGACGCAGGTAGTTTAATTTAATGAAGTATTCAATTTATATCACATATTGAATAAAAATAACTATATAACTTAAAAATGTATTGGCTAGCTATATATGTATAACCTAGCCAAGCTATAAATTTATTTGGAACTGAGTTTCTATCATACATATAAAATAAATTTACATACATATATATACACACGCCTGTATGTATGTGAAGGGGTAGGCAGAATCCTAATTAACGGCAGCATCTTGCCGTCATCCGGGCACTTTTAGGAATTAAATGAGTTTTTAAGGGAAGGAAAGGATATTGCTTATACAGACGGATCCGGGAGTATAAGCAATAGCTCAAACAAAGTTACTCGAACTGTCGAAGAAGTGAAACTGTGAACTGAAGTTCGAATCGTCTAACGGCGTTTTCTATAAAATAAACTCAGTCCATGGGTGTATTATAAGTTTTCGGTCCCACGCTCAATATATATCATACCACCTTGTGAAATATATATATTTGTTTTTATAGGCAATTAATTAAAGGCATTAGGATTAATTCCTGTAAAGCGGGGGACTTTACAAACATTCAAATAACGGACACAAAGAACACAAAGTGGTGTTCCGTGCGGGATCGAACTCACAACACTCGACGCGACAGCATGGTGGCGAAGTGGCCATTTAAACCGCTACGCCATCTGTGCAGTCATATTTACATAACGCATTTTATCATATGATTTATACATGAGCATTTTCAACTCAAGTATTAAAGTTAGGAATAATATATATTATGTTGTTAAAAAAAATGTAAAATTCATAACAATAACTGTACATGTTTTTCTTCATAGGATAATTACAATGTTCTCCACATATCCGCAATGTACTCCAGAGAAGACATCGTCAAATTACTGCTCTCTAAGCGCGGAGTCGACCCTTTTGCCACTGGAGGTGTAAGTTTTATTTAGTATAGAATCTAGTCAACCATTTTAACTGTACGACTCTACAATTTCTAGTCGCTTACGGTATTTCCGACCTATATAACCTTCAATCCTTAAAGAAAAGATCATACTCCCACTTCAAAGACCAGCGACGCACTTGCAATTTTTTTATTTCAGTGGACACTCATTTGCTAGTTTACCCCTTTACAGTAAAAAGAGCTATTATGTCATAGAAAATGTAATCTTGTATTACAAATATACCCCCCGAGCACTGATGGTTATTACTGATAGTTTAGTCACAATCGCAGGACAGTCATTTTCTAAAGTTTGTTTGGCGGATTTGAAATCGTCACAAGCTAGCATCCAATCTCAACTTTCTAAAGATTGAAAATCATCATCCCTTTTATAAATGAATAATACTCTAAAACATAGTAAAAATAGCAGACAGTATGCAACAGATAGGAACCAAAAGGCAGTCGCTTGCGTAAAGTCATTAATTTTGTGTCATAAATGTATTAAAATTATAAGTATAACGTATAACACCGTCAAGTAAATTAAAAAGACCTCGAGTAAGGCGAGCCACTTGCTTTGGACTGTGCAGCGCTACAAATTTAAAAAGTTATTATGTTATATAGATTACTTTTAAATTTATATTTGCTTGTGTCCCATGATTTTTATGAACTTTTGCTATAGGTAGTAATTAAAGTTTTGTTGATGATTGCACATAGAAATCTTAGCGATGGCAATAAAATAATCATAACTCGTTTTGCATACCAAATTTTGCATACCAGTTATGGTCAATATCGGTAATATTAATAGTCTTAAACTACTAGCTCTTCACCTCTCCTTTGTTCGTCTTCAATAAGCTTATCACTCACAAGTTTGGTTTCATAATTTATTTAATCAATGTTTTAAAACTGTATGTGTGCATCAATAAATTGTCACCGTGAATGTTACAGTTTACCTTTTTCTCATACCCAATAAAGAAGTATTTAACTTTAACTGTAAAAATATTTAATGAAAACATAATCGATTTAACAAAATAATTGAATTTTTCATTTTTGACAGAGTCGGCAACAAACTGCAGTTCATTTGGTAGCAAGTAGACAGACTGGTACAGCTACCAGTATATTGAGGGCATTGTTGGCGGCTGCAGGCAAGGACATCAGACTAAGGGCGGACGGGGTAAGTATTGAAAGAATTTTCATAAAAAGATGTAGAATATCATGTTCTAACGAAATAGTCAGTACTTTCTTATGTAAAATTTATTCAAAAACGAAATTGCAGCTGATTTCTTTAATATATTCCTTTCATCCAGCTTAAATGAAGGTCATTTGCCGTCTGCGATTAGTACGACGACCGATGCCATTTATCTATCAATATCTCTATAATACGTTTATATTCAAATTTAAACTAGTAAAACTAAACGACCGATGCGACTTGAAAACAATAAATTTTAAGCTTTATGTAGAAGTTATTAGAGTTATGAATTGTAAATGCAGGAGTAGTGTACGGGAACGAGCATTGCATCCATAGAGTCGCAGCGATCGCGTGCAGCGCACCTCGCCTGGTACTGCCATCCGCCTGCTATTGAGGAACTACCCCCAAAAACACCAAGCAAAAATAGTCTGTAAACAAAACTACGTTTACACCGAGCTAGCCACGTTTAAACATTCTGCCTACAGAAGTCATAAAATCCAACAACTGAGGGCTGCTATTTTACGCAATACGCATTATCTTACATTAACAATTTGACAAATACTGTTTATGTCTAAATTCCGCAAAAACGCAAACGCCTCCCCACGGCTCACATTTTAAGGACATTCCGATAGTAGGAACGAGCCACCCCATACGAATAGAAACTAGCTAATTATCCGTCGAGCTTTAGCTACCCGAGTAAACGTCACAGCGCGAATTTACAATGCAAATTAACTTGCTGAATATTACTTACAACGTCACCGCTGAATTTCAAAATTACTAATTTTAATACAATACGTCTCAGTCGTTCTTTCGTCACGACTAGAGGAAGGCAGCTTTGTTATGGCCTCCGACTTTACATTCGGACAATACTCCTAGGTCTAATGGAGGATCAAGTACGTATTTTTAATCTGAGCGTGAAGGAACATACTTAATACAACCACAACCGTTTGAATGCATCGGCGTTCAGTGATAAGCACGATAGACGATCGATTGTACCTTATTGTCTAGCTACCTACGAAGATTGCGATGCCCCTAAATCGGTTATTGTTGTCTGTGGTGTCATAGTTCGGAAGCGATTCGTGCAGTTGCACACTGCAATGCATGGCGTGAGTTGCTCGTGCTCAAGCTGGCGGCATACAGTGCAGTGCGGGTTCCGTGAGTAATTGGGACTATGTACGAAGGGCGGGGCGCGCCGAAGAGTGCCAACTTACGTTGTCGCTCAGGCCAGCGCAGCCCGCCCGCCAACGTCCAATCGAAGGATCTGCAGCGCCTTGAGCTCAGCTATATCGAGCTTAACAAAGAGCGTGCCAAGCAAAAGGAATGGAAAAAGCTAATTCGCGACATGGTGTTCCAGAGGGGGAAAATCCCGTTGCTGCTGGCTGTGGAAGCAGGGAACCAGAGCATGGTGCGTGAACTACTCAGCGCTCAGACAGCGGAACAACTCAAGGTATGTTGAACAAACACATGTCGGTTACAAAACAGATGATATGTGAGCTTTGTATTCATACAATGTTAGGTAATTATACTCGTTTGACTCGTTGATGTGTTATGTTTAGTAAGTGCCTGAAATATAAATTTGAACTATAGCACTTTTAAATCTCTTAAAAAACCATCTATTAGTGCTTTATAAATATTGACGCTTGCCTTATATGAATAATATAATTAATGTTAAGATTATTTAGACCATCTATTTTAATTCTTCTCATAATTTATTTCCTTCTATTACACAAGGATATCACGCTTCTTTATATTTCTTCACACGATTTTCTTGTTCTGGTATTCTTGATGATATCGAACTAGCAATTTTTAATTGTATATCAAGTATCACGTGTACCCCAGGCCTGTACTCCGGCTGGTGACACAGCTCTCCACCTAGCTGCTCGTCGCCGCGATGTGGACATGGCCCGGATCCTTGTTGACTACGGCGCAGTAGTAGATGCTGTAAACGGAGCTGGAATGACGGCATTACATATAGCTGCTGCAGAAGGGGATGAACCCCTCGTGAAATACTTCTATGGAGTCAGAGCTAATGCGGGTATTGCCGATAATGAAGGTAAGACAATAAAAAATGTAAATCCTTCTAAAACCTATCGGTAATATATCAGGCTCTTTGGTATTACAGATCATTTGCGACGTCGCGTCGTTGTATTGATTTGTTTTTGTGCATTGACAGTTTTTCAGATAGTGCGTCCGTACGTGATTAAACGACCATATAGCTCCGTAACTGGTTTATTACTGCGGGATTAACTACCCCACAGATACTTATAAGTTCAATACGATTTACATATGATACAAACACCACAGTTTTGTAATAATCTCTTCTACCGAGCACTAAACAGTAATTTAATATAAACTAGTAAAATCATTATATTTATAATACTTTTTATTACTTGTCTTACACGTTTGCTATAAGCCAGGTGGCTAAAATGATTAATGGCGACAGTAAACATTGTACATTGTACCGGTTATAACAAAAAGGTGGCTCATATTTTGAAGGTAGTAGTAGTAGATCTTGCATTTGACCTAAAGACCTTCTTAGGATAATTCATAGACCATCCAAACGGACAATTAAAGCTAAACTAAAATTATGTATTAAAATAATTAATAAATTAATTAAATTATTATTATAGATCTATAGTTTTATTCGTGTCAGAACTTCTTACACGAAATATTTGCTGTATTTAATCCCAAAGTATTTGATAAATATCCGTATTTTCTAAAAATGCATGCATAAAACAAAGTTGTTAGTATGACAACAATCCAAGATATATTGAACAGAAATTTTCATCAGATTAGATAACAATAAAAGCATTTTCCAATAAAAAAGATTAAAATTTGAAAACTATTATAATGATACTTTTCCTAACAAAAATTGACTGCTTCTTTCAGACCGAACACCGATGCACCTGGCAGCTGAGAATGGCCATGCAGCAGTAATCGAACTTTTAGCTGATAAATTTAAAGCTTCTATCTTCGAGCGGACTAAAGATGGCAGTACGTTAATGCACATTGCCTCATTAAATGGACACGCGGATTGTGCAATGATGCTGTTCAAGAAAGGAGTCTACTTACACATGCCAAATAAGGTAATTCCTTTAGTATTTTTGTTCTATCGATTATGCGATGTGTATTTATAAGTCAACAAAATATAACAGTAGCTGTCGTATTTTGTTGACTTATACGACTCAATAAATAGATAGTTTTTTATTGTAGCACAGCATTGAAATTAGAATATAATATATAATAACAAAAATGAAACTTGAAATTAAAAATGCGACGTATACCGAATAAAATAGAGGTCCAATAAACGTCATGGAGCCAGGGATATGTGTACTTTGTTTAAACTGAATTGACTACTTACAACATGTGTAAGTGTAGTAGATTATAAAAAAACATAACCAGTGATAATAATTCTCTTTGGTCGAAAAAAGAATAGCATAGCTGGTTACGAGACATACATACATACATGTGTAAGTGTAGTAGATAATAAAAAAATATAACCAAATTGCCAGTGATAATAATTCTCTTTGGTCGAAAAAAAGAATAGCATAGCTGGTTACGAGACATACATACATACATACATGTGTAAGTGTAGTAGATAATAAAAAAATATAACCAAATTGCCAGTGATAATAATTCTCTTTGGTCGAAAAAAAGAATAGCATAGCTGGTTACGAGACGATTACGAAACAATATGTAATGGCAATCAAATATAAAATATTGTCATTCTGATCACAGACAGGAAACATGTTCTTAATTGCACTTACGTGAACAAGGACCGCGTGATTGTAAATTCTTTGTTTCTGTTCTTTATTATCTTGGCCATGTAATTGCAAATATTTCCATAAAGCTTCGACTGAAATCTTGGTCGCTATTGCAATAAAAAGTTGAATAATTTATTTAACTTTATTGCCTCTTACAAAATTTAGAATCACTGTATTGTCAACAGTAATTGGACAAATTAAACTGGAAGTTTTTAATTCAAAGAAATCATCTAATAAATGAAATAGATAACAATATTATAGACTAGTAAACAAATGAACTTCAAAAGCTTTGAAACCTACATTTCTTTCCTTTTTTTCGATATTTCCGTGACAGGACTTTTATACGTTTATTCCTCTGCTACGATACGGTTTTATGACATTGCGTGTTTAATTTCAACGGCAGTGCATTAGAAATGAAATATATTTCTGCTTCGTATAACCTTATTTGTTGTATGTATGCTTACTAATATGTGGCTAGAGTTTAGCCAGATGGATGTTCAAGGGGTTGCGTACAATGGTCAGACTGCTGGTTCAGACGATGAATGGCGTTCAGTAAGGGTTATAATTTATAAACATACTCAGTTCTCTAAATTGTCACACAAATAACCGTATTTTGTAATTGACGTTAATACTCAGAATGTTTATGTCCAATCTCTATCTCATGTAACTCTATTATCAAAAAAAAACTAAGTCAGAAAGCTCTCTATTATCCAAAAAAAAACTAAGTCAGAAAGCTTTTTACACAATTAAAGATTACATCAAGGATAAAAAGGCTTGGGAATGAGCTGCTTCATTAATGTACATGAGCCTTTGTTTTTCGTTTATACTTTTTGCTTTTTTTTATACACATTGACATTTTATATTTTACTTTTTGACATGAATACTTACTTTGTTAAGTATTATATTGTTTTTTTTTTATTGCTTTAATCTTTGTACTTTTTTGATATGAATACTTTGTTAAGTATAATATATTATATATTTGTTTCTTCTTTATTTAATTTATAAATTTAATTATTGTAAATGTGAGGACTATGTAGGTTATTTCTTTTTTTTTCTTTTCTCCTTTTTTCCTGTAAGTTTGTTTTTTAACGATGTCTGACTGTTTGAGTACTTTTGTGGCCTACCCAAATGTCCTTCCTTTGGTACTGTTCGTCGGTCCGTTGAGTTCCTTAAAGTTCTTAGTTGAGCTACACGATAACTGACAAACGCTTGCACTGTTTTGACGGGTCCACTCAAATGAGCGTGGTGCTTTGTTCAAAAGCTCATCTCAGACGTTAGCGTGCATGGTTCTCATATGTTTTTGACCAGTACATCTGTATGGACTTTAAACAGACTTTGACCTCTGAGTTTGTTTCGGTGTTTCTTCTCAGGGTAGTCAGCTAGGAAACACCGGCCTCATCTAGCATAAACTAACAAAAAATATATATATATTGACGTGTAAAAGTGTTGTTATAACCTATTTACAAAATAAAGATCATTTATCATTTATCTAACGTCTCATAAACAAACTATTGACAGATACCAATACATTTATATTTAACGGCTTTATCTGCAGATTGCGTTGATTTTTTCACTGCTCCAAGGGATTTTTTTTTATATATACGATAGGGGGGCAAACGAGCAGATGCTGATGGTAAGTGACTACCGCCGCCCATGAACATCCGCAATTCAAGAGTCACAAGTGCGTTGCCGGCTTTTTAGGTAGGAGTACGCTCTTTTCTTGAAGGTTTGAAGGTCATATCGGTCCGAAAATACGTCAGGCGACAATTTTTTCCATAGGCTGGTTGTGCGAGGCAAAAAGCTTCTGGAGAAGCGCACAGTGGGGGAGTGCCAATCGTCCAGGTGATGGGGATATATATTTTTTCGCTTAGAATGATGGCGGAAACCTGCAACCGGTATAAGTCCGAACAATTCCTCTGAGCATATATTTATTTATTTTTTAAATAATATGAGGGGACAGACTAACAGACGGGTCATCTGATGGTAAGTGATAACCCCGTCCATTGATACATATAACTCTAGAATTGTAAGTGCGCTGAACGTCTTTGAGGGTTGTAAGGGATGGGGGGATGCAGAGAAACAAAAGAAGAGAGCCTCACTAATTTTTGGGTAAACAACAAAACAACCGGTTTTCTGTGAGGCCGTGGTATCGAATCGGACGAGCCGGCCCAGACGTGTCTAAGCATGCCTCTACCACTGTATTTTAGTATGCTACCTCAACGCCTTCTTGAGAAAATGGGTATCGATAGACGGACAGACGGACGACAAAGTGATCCTATAAAGGCCTTTTTTCGACTAAGGTATGGAACCCTATCAACTGTCGCGACCTCCACATACAAAAGAGACATATCAGAACCATCTAGCCAAGACAGGTCAAACAATGTATAATAATGACATAGTACGATCCTGAATCACGACAATAAAGTTCTCACGCCGATTAGTATATACATATACGACTGCCAACGTCAACCGTTGGACCTTTATTTTGAGGTTAGGAGAAAGTAAAACAATTCAAAATAAAAATTATTTATAAATTCTAATGCCTAATAGAAATTTTCAGTTTCTCTTTTGACATGCATTCTAAGAAACGACATTGAAACTGTCATTGTTACTAATAAAAAACTGCATAATGTATGAGAAAGTTTCCGATTTAAAAAAAATAATATGAAAAACGAATTCTTGTAATAATTTCAGGACGGAGCTCGCAGTATCCACACAGCAGCACGGTATGGTCACGTAGGCATCATCAACACCTTGCTACAGAAAGGCGAGAGCGTTGACGTCACCACTAACGTATGTAATTTTCATTTTCTTATAGTAGCCTTGTAATATCTATACTAAAAAGTGCAGTGTGCCTAGGTCATTTTTCAAAACACAAGTTGTGTTGTTGGTGAATTTGTTTGATAATAATCTAATTTCAGAGAAGTAGTTAAATATGTAGCTATATTTATAAAGTTACCTTCACAGTTATTATCTTAACTGTTGTATTTTATTTATTTCACTTTCTTTTAAGCTGGTATGGGCATGGAAATTACTGACTCTTATTCCTCAAGCAGGGTGGGAAAATGTATACAATGAATGGAAGGTCGTAATGTTGCATATAAAAACTTGCTCCACACGTAATGTCACTTGTGGGTGCAAGTGTACAATCCTCTCTTGATCCTTCTATGACCTTTTTTATATTATAGGGGGACAGACTAACAGACGGGTCACCTGATAGTAAGTGACAACCGCCGTCCATGGACAACTGCAACTCAAAAGTCGCAAGTGCGCTGTCCGCCTTTGTAGGTGATGATTGATGGAGGATGCAGAGAGTAGAAAGAAGATTGAATTGGAAACTAGAACTAGAGGAGGGATGGGGAGGGGAAAAAGGAGAAAGGGAGTTAGGACTCCGGAAACCTGACTAATTTTGGAGAAATGCAACGCAAGTGTTGCTTCACAACCGGTTGTCTGTGAGGCCGTGATACACACACCTTTCGAGGCGGCCCAGTCATGCCTAAGCATGCCTCTACCACTATTGAATATACAGCAAGTATTTCATAACAGCAGACACTATAGTAGTGACTATTTGCCTCTTTTTTTAGCATTTACATATATTGCTAATCATTTGGTCTCCCTAACGTAATAGAGGGGAAATCTATTGCCGTTTACAGGAAACGTTAGGAATTGAAGATGATACAATTGGGACTAAAGCTGAAGTCAAAGTAAAGAACAAAGATCGAGGATAATGGGGTCCCTTAAACTACCTGTAGTCAAATCTGAGCCCACTACCTTAGTTTAGCGTTTCATTATCGGTCTAATAACTCAGGTTGTACGAGTGTATGTTATAATAATGAGTTTATGATTTATCATATTTAGTTATTTTTTCCAACAGGACAATTACACAGCGTTACACATAGCAGTAGAATCTTGCAAGCCAGCCGTGGTCGAAACACTGTTGGGTTATGGCGCAGACGTGCATGTAAGGGGAGGCAAGCAAAGAGAGACAGCCCTGCATATCGCTGCCAGGATACCAGACGGTAAAGATTGTCAATTTTATTGCTAATATATGAATAAAATAATGAGCTCAAATTCTGACAGCTTTTAAAAAGATAGTTTGACGTTACTACTTATATTATTTATTAATCTTCGCTCTCATTTGCTATAGGTATGTCTTAATTTCTTTATATGGTTAGATATATGTATATTTCATAGGATTTTCACACACTGAAAGTTTTGCACTTCTGGTTTCTCAGAACTGTTTGAATTTCGAATAATTTATTTTTTACACAAGTCCTTAATAAATGAAGTAAAGAATAGGCGGGAAATCATCTGTCCTTTGTTTTTCATCGCACTTTAAATTTCGTCATCCGCAGTGAAAATGGAATTAACGCGAAAAGATTTTAGAGCTATGATTCATTATGATTTTAAAAGTGCTTTATCTCCACAAGATTGTGCCATTCGCCTTCAAAATGCTTTTGGGAGGGAAGCACCTGCGACCACTGAGAAAAGCTACTGTGAAGAAGCTAATTAAAGAAAATAGAGGCATCACCGATGAGACGATTCGGGGACATTTGGGGATTAGTATGAGTCAAATTAAAAAAAATCTACATGAAGAATTAAAAGTTAGTAAACTTTATTGTCGTTGGATTCCCCATTAACTGACTTCAGATCAAAAACAGGCTCGTGTGGATTGGTGCAAAAAGATGTTACTTAGGTACGACTATCGACATTCTAATGCTGTTTACGACAGCATCACAGGAGACAAAACTTGGATTTTGGAAGCGTGAATGGGTGTTTGAAAACGAGAACAGACCGACAAAGTTGAAGCAGGCGAGGAACGTCCAAAAAAAAATTATTGCTTTTTTTTTTCTCGCCCACGTGTCCCGTTGACACAGTCCCACTTGAAGATCAAAGAAGTGTTAATGCCGAGTGGTACACCATTATTTGTTTCCCTGCTGTGAGAAAGAAGACTGAGAGAAAGAAGACGAGAAGCCGCATCTTGTACCACGACAATGCTTCTTCGCAAAATAAAACAAAAACTTTTTTGGCCTCTGAAAAAGTAGAGGTCGTGAACCATCTAGCACAAAGTCCGGACCTCGCACCCTGTGATTTCTTTGTGGTTCCTAAAATTAAAACCTACCACCAGACCAATGGTCATATTGTTTAGAAAAATGGTTCGAACTTACGAAAAAATGTTTAAAAATTAAAGGAGAATACTTCGAAAAACAATGCATTTATTTATATGCTTATAAATTGTTTAATTAATAAGTTACCAAAAACTTTCAGTGAGGCCTACGTATTATATCATATGGATATGTAACAGTCTGTAAGTTTATGCGTGTGTATATTTACAATTAAGTTTATGTGAACACTATTATTTCTAACACAATTAACAGAAATAAGTATGGTAAAATATTACCGCTTTTACATCGAACTACAAATTATTTTTTTGGTTACTGTCGTCTATGTCCATCCAAAGGTTGCCCTCAAGAAATTGCTTTTAGCGATAAGACCACCTATTGTACATATTGCTTTTTATTTCCGTGTAAAGAAATTGTAACTGGTGTGCAAAAAAGTTTATTTATAGTCAGTAAAAGTTAGAGTAAGTATATGTAAGCTATGGTCTTGTAAGATTGGGTTCTCAGAGTACGCCAAACGGCAATCAGTGACTTTTCGAAAGACCTTATTTATTCTTAATAGTAACTAATATTCAAAATTGAAAAAAAAAAAAACCTTATAAACAATACTTTTCATTACGTGTTTGCTATTTAAAATGACATTTATTATATTGTAATAACCATGACAAACCATGTGGGCTTCTATCATACTGACGCGCTTGTATCGCCTGTTCTGTTCCTCAGGAATTGTTCCGGAGGCCTGTAGAGAGGCGAATGTTCACCCATTCCCAAAAAAGGCGACAGCTCTGATCCAGCCAATTACTGACCTATAGCCGTCACTTCCATATTCTGTAAGGTGCTCGAGGGATCATTAACACCCAATTAATCCGCCACCTAGAGGATCACTCCTTGTTAAATGATCGGTAATTTAGGACGAACAGAACCACGGGTGATCTTCTAGCGTACGTCACACACCTTTGGGGTGAGGCTATGGATAGGCATGGGGAGTCTTTGGCCATCAGCCTCGACATTGCCAAGGCCTTCGATAGGGTCTGGCACCGCTCGCTTCTCTCCAAACTTCCTGCATTCGGTCTGCCACCCAAACTCTGAAACTGGGTTATTGCCTTCCTCCATAAGCTCCACATTAGGGTTCTCTGCGACAGAGCGGCCTCTAACTTCCAAGAGGTTAGCGCTGGTGTACCTCAGGGCTCCGTCCTATCACCTACGCTGTTCTTTCTGCATATCAATAACTTGTTGGCCCTTGGCAATATACATTCTTATGCAGACGACAGCTAAATACACGAGCGATATTTTGGACATCCTGCTGCCAAGCTGGCAGACGTTGAGGGAAAACGACAGGAGCTTGTCGCTGAGCTCGACCGGGTCTTGAGCCGCATTTCTCAATGGGGTTGTGAGAATCTAGTCGAGTTCAGCGCCAGGAAAACACAGGCGTGTGCGTTTTCTAACAAAAAGTCTCCATTCCTTCCCCTTTCTACTCTTCAGGACACTCAACTGCAGGATAGGCTTAGTATCCTCGGTATGGATATTTGCCGGGATCTCAGTCCGCGTGATTACATCGAGAGCGTCACTAAGGCGGCCTCGCGAAAGCTCGGCGTATTGAACAAGGTGAGACGGTTCATCTCGCCCGAGCAACTGTGTCTTTTATACAAGCGGAGTACTGCTCTCATTTTTTGGACGGATATGACGCTCTCGATCGGTTGCAGCGGCGTACATTCCGCATTATTGACTGTCCTGAGGTCACCCAGTCTCTGGAGCCTTTGCAGTTACGAAGTAGTTCTCTATCGTCTACCTCATGGAGACTGTTCTGACGAGCTCTTTCAATTATCTCACCTTCTCCCTTCCTCTACAGGACTAGAACTGCTGGCCTGAGGAGTCACTGTTTGAGCATCGAAAATATACGTACCCGAACTAAACGGTTGTGAAAGCCTGGAATTCACTACCAGCGCACATGTTTCCTTCCCACTTTGATACCGGGTCTTTTAAGCGGGGCATGAAAAAGCGTCTTACCAGGCAGCCATAGTGTGGGTCACCACGCTTTATTGACTAGATATGCAATGAGGATGGTGACCATTACTCTTTGACTCCACTTATTGCTTTCCATCAACCACAGTGGAGTCACTATGGTAGGCTAATATATAAAAAAAATATTCATTGAGACTCCACGAATCCTTTGCCACATGGAAAAGACTAATGCAATCTACGTACAGTATATACATATATCTGCGTACACGGGGAGATAATTTATATCTTAAGCCTTTGTTTTAAAATATGAAACATTTTGATCACACTTCAATTTTAACCAATGCATTTTCTTTGTTCAGGAGACAAATGCGCTCTGATGTTACTAAAATCAGGAGCAGGTCCTAATAAGGCGACCGAAGACGGCATGACGCCTGTACACGTAGCGGCAAAATATGGCAATCTCGCCACATTAGTGCTACTTTTAGAAGACGGTGGTGACCCCCTCAAGAAAACAAAGGTAAAAAAATTATTTCACTAATATCGTGCAACTGATAACTTTGACCAGGGTTAGTTACTGTTATTAGTTTTGTAGACAAATCTAAATATTACATAAAATTAGGTAAATGAGATAATTATAAATAGGACATACTAAATCGCAAAACTATTTCAACATATAATCCAAAAGAGGCAATAGAGGCAGAGGATAGACAAAATTTAAATTTCAAAATTGTTCTGATTTCAAACTAAACAGAGCTTGTACTATAATAACCAGACTGCTGATAAACATACATATACTTTCTAAATACATACTTATTCTCAAAATAATTTCTCCTGGGTGGGAATCACAACCACACCTTTGGCTTAGCAGTCAAGATCACCAATCACTACTAAACACACAGTCATTAGAATAACGGACTAGTCGAAGTTTATGGTCTATATTTCAAATTGGAGATATAATTTATCCTCAAAATGATATTCCTTTATTTTGTAGACAGGAGAAACGCCCCTTCACATGGCATGTCGTAGTTGTAAACCTGACGTTGTACGACATTTAATCGAATTTGTAAAAACCCGTAGAGGTGAAAATGTTGCAAGATTATACATTGATTCTGTTGATGAAGATGGAGCTAGCGCTCTTCATTACTCATGTAGAATTACCAAAGAAGAAGTTAAGACACCTGCAGCAGATAGACATGTAGTTAAATGCCTTCTAGAAAATGGTGCCGATGTAACATTAATAACAAAACACAATTACGAAACGGCGTTTCACTTTTGTGCTGTCGCTGGTAACAATGACGTAATGACAGAAATGATTCAGCATATATCATCTGCTGATGTCAGCAGAGCTTTAAATAGACAAAACTCAATAGGTTGGACTCCTTTGCTTATTGCCTGTAATAGAGGTCATATGGAACTTGTTAGTACATTGTTGACCAATCACGCTAGAGTAGATGTATTTGATATAGAAGGTCGATCAGCTTTACATTTAGCAGCGGAACATGGGTTCTTACAAGTTTGTGACGCGTTATTAACTAACAAGGCTTTTATTAATTCTAAAGCAAGAAATGGCAGAACTGCTCTTCACCTAGCAGCGATGAATGGATATGCGCATTTAGTTAAATTCTTAATAAGAGATCACAATGCAGTGATAGACGTTTTAACATTGAAAAAACAAACCCCATTGCATTTAGCAGCAGCCAGTGGCCAAATTGAAGTTTGTAAGCTATTATTAGAGCTTGGAGCTAATATTGACGCAACAGATGAATTAGGACAAAAACCACTTCATGCAGCTGCACAAAATAATTATAATGAAGTAGTCCAACTTTTCTTACAACAACATCCACAGCTAGTGATGGCTACTACAAAAGATGGTAATACTTGCGCTCATATAGCAGCTATCCAAGGTTCAGTAAAAGTAATAGAGGAACTTATGAAGTTTGATAGAAATGGTGTTATATCGGCAAGAAATAAATTAAATGACTCAACTCCATTACAATTGGCTGCTGAAGGTGGTCATGCAGATGTTGTACGAGTTCTTGTTAGAGCAGGAGCTTCATGTACCGACGAAAATCGGACTGGACTTACTGCAGTACATTTAGCAGCGCAATATGGACACACAAATGTATTGGATGTTATGAGATCTACTAATACGTTAAGGTTATCAAGTAAAAAACTGGGATTAACGCCACTTCATATAGCAGCTTATTATGGACAAGCCGGTAGATAATTATTTTATAATTGTAAACAAATATGTTTGTAATTGAACCTAAAATTTATATGAATAAATTATTTTACTTTGTAGAAACTGTGCGCGAGCTGCTATCCCATGTACCTGGAACAGTAAAATCTGAAGCTCCCACAGGGGTCTCGCTAGTTCCAGAATTAGGTGCTGAGTCCGGTCTAACACCATTACATTTAGCTGCTTATAATGGGAATGAGAATGTTGTCAGATTACTACTTAACTCCGCGGGTGTACAAGTGGATGCCGCAACAAATGAAAATGTATGTAACATTATTCTTCATAGAACTAACTGATTTTAAATTAATAACAATCCTGTTTTGGTTGCAGGGTTTTAATCCATTACATCTTGCTTGCTTCGGAGGTCATATGTCCATTGTAGGTTTGCTGCTCAGTAGGTCAGCGGAATTACTTCAAAGCACCGATAGGCATGGCAAAACAGGCCTGCACATAGCATCAACTCATGGACATTATCAAATGGTAGAAGTTCTCCTTGGTCAAGGTGCAGAAATAAACGCAACAGATAAAAATGGATGGACACCATTACATTGTGCTGCAAAAGCTGGACATCTAAATGTAGTGAAGCTTCTATGTGAATCCGGTGCATCTCCTAAGAGCGAGACTAATTTGAATTGTGCTCCCATATGGTTTGCCGCTTCAGAAAACCATAACGATGTACTTGAATACTTGTTGCATAAAGAACACGATACTCAATCACTTATGGACGATAAAAGATTCGTTTACAACCTCATGGTTTGTTCAAAAAATCATAATAACATACCGATTGAGGAATTCGTGTTGGTATCACCAGCCCCCGTTGATACTGCAGCGAAGCTATCCAATATTTATATTATTTTATCTACTAAGGTAAGCGTAACAACTTTCATATTGATCCACATTTTATTAATACCTTTACATTAATAATTAATTATAATTAATTACTTTACTCAAAAAGATTTGATTGGTTTAACAGGAAAAGGAGCGTGCCAAAGACCTTATAGCGGCAGGAAAGCAATGCGAGGCTATGGCTACCGAATTGCTGGCGTTAGCAGCCGGTGCCGAGTCTGCCGGACATATACTTACCGCTACAGACAACAGAAATATTGAATTTTTGGATGTTTTAATAGAAACTGAACAAAAAAATGTCATTGCACATACCGTAGTCCAGAGATATCTTCAGGTAAAAAATAGGTAACATACTTACTAAAGAAAAACGTGTGGTAACAATCGTATGATGAGATTAATTCCTTGTTTTGTTCTCAGGAACTCTGGAGAGGGAGCCTCCAATGGAGTGGCGTCAAAATTATGTTCCTTTTTTTCTCGTTCATAGTATGTCCACCAGTTTGGATGGTGTTCTCTCTTCCATTAGGTCATAAATACAATAAGATTCCAATAATTAAGTTTATGTCATATTTAACTTCACATATTTACCTCATGGTATTGTTATCTTTAGTAGCGATAACGCCTATTTATACTTCAATTTTTAGGGATAGTTTATTACCAAGATGGTATGAATGGATGCTGCTTATAGTTTTAAGTGGTCTCCTACTGTTTGAATTAACAAATCCTAGTGACAAATCAGGATTAGGGTGGATTAAGATTGCCGTTCTTTTACTGGGCATGATAGGTGTAGCAACACATGTTGTTGGCTGGATATTTGTCCAGCAGAAATACTGGCCAACTTTAATGTACTGTCGAAATCAATGCTTTGCGTTATCTTTTCTATTAGCGTGTGTCCAAATATTAGACTTCTTATCATTCCATCATCTCTTTGGTCCGTGGGCTATCATCATCGGAGATCTAATGAAGGATCTTGGGCGATTTCTCGCTGTATTAGCAATATTTGTGTTTGGTTTTTCTATGCATATAGTAGCCCTGAATCAACCTTTCAAGAATATAAATAAATCTGAAGACAATAAATATGCAAGAAATGCAAGGAAAAAGCTGTTTTTCGACGGTAAGTGTAACTCCTTTGTATAATATTTGCCTAACCATTTAAATGCATATCATCAAAATAAATCATTAAGCTATATTACGTATTTCTTCATTTTAATCCTTATTGTCCTACTTCTTACCGCGTTAGAAAATCTACGATCGAAACGGCAAGACGATACATCTACAGATTCATACAGGCAGAAACAGGGATCAATAGGACGTAAGCCCTCATAGTCGGTTAAGAAAAAGTCCACTAATTTCATTTTCCATACGATGATCACATTACTTCTTGATGTGCTTCTTTTACTTGTCGTCTTTTCTTACTAACGATACTTGCATCTGCATCCGCTTGCAAGCTTTAGTGTCTAGCACATCGAGAATGTTATCATCGTTGGCATAAACGACTATATTACATTTCATTAGATAATTGTTGCTCACAATGGGAATGTGGAATGTTTAGGTCTATGTAATATACAAATAACACTTCTTGCCATAATGTGTAATTTTTATTTTCTAATTATGGCACGTGTAAGTGATTCGATCAATTGATGTATAATTAAGTACACAATGCATTTTCTGCATCGCATCAACACCTATGGCTTTATATGAAGGCGGTGGTTTCCAGATTTGGATGTGGACACAGAACATGCATTGCGATTGCGAGTCACTATACTAGTGTTAGTGGAATGAGTGGCCGACTTCACCGCATTTGATGGAGCAAGTTTATTTGCGCATGCGCCGCGGCTGGCTTATGTCCTGCGTTTGTTCACCGATGCAGAGGTACTTACCACTTTTTGTTTCGGATATTTTTGGCTGATTGTCGTCATTGTGGCGTTTGCCCATGCTCTCGATGTTGCAACACTCTCTAGACCTTAGAGGATGGGGTGGATTGATGCAGTGGTATAATGAGTGCGTATTTAATATCATTATTGAAACACTTAAACAAAACTCACATATATAATACAAAGAACAAAATTAAATTTATACACATAGGTACACTTTTTATACCAATGTACAATATTAAACACAGACATCAATCTGTCTCTCCCACACTTTTGGTGTCTTTAGTCGTCGTAGATCTTTAGTTTATTGGTAAGATTGATGCAAGAGTAGTTAGTTACACTTGGTTTAATTGTGAGACTACAGATTTTAGTTATTTAAATAATATAAACAGTAGGTATACAACATACCCTGCATCAACCTACTCCAATTTCTGCTGTATCGAGTGAAAAGAATGTGGTCCATGTGTCGTATTGTCTTCTAGCGACGTTGTCACCATACGAGGCGTTGGAGAGACTGTTCTTGGCCATTTTTGGACAGATAACTCTCTCAGACCTGAACTACCTGTCCAACGTGCGCCCGCCATGGACTCAAAATCTGTTCAAGTTCGTCTTTGGCGCTTACTTGCTGATGTCGGTCGTGGTGCTCATGTCAATCCTCATTGCGATGATGTCGAACACTTACCAACGCATACAGGTAACTTGTCGCCCAGAACTTTTAATCTTTTGTTCGCAGTTACTATGAATCCCCTGCATTCATTCGAGTTGCTCTTCTTTGCTGTGTTTGGCCAGACAACGACTGATCAGACAAGAGTACATCGCAACGAAGTTGGTGTGCAACCAGAGTGGACGAATTATTTGTTCAAAATTGTTTTTGGCATCTACATGCTTGTGTCAGTAGTAGTGTTGATCAATTTGCTCATCGCTATGATGTCAGACACGTATCAAAGGATCCAGGTAACATTCAGATAACTAAATATCCTGCATGTGGCTAGCATACCACAACTGCAGATAAAGCGACTAGATACTTTAACGAGCCATTCATTTACAGACCAGAAGACCTTATTATTGAAATGTTTAAATATACGTACATACCTTTATTTACCTTAGTACCTTACCTTAAGTACTTATATTATAATTTATGTACGATCAAATAATCAGTATTATTTATGGTATAAATTTACCGTTCAAATTTCTTTTGTTAAATTAAAATGAGTCAGTGAATTAAGCTGCAATCAACTTAATTGTAGATAGAAACATTAGAAAAACCTTGTAATTCTATTATTATCAGAATTAGTGTTTCTCAACAAACCTATAAGTTTTGGGAGTTCAATTTAATTAGAAATAATACTGACCAATTACACCTATTTCAGGCACAATCTGATATAGAGTGGAAATACGGATTATCGAAGCTAATTCGTAATATGCATCGTACAAATACCGCTCCCGCACCGCTTAACTTGGTTACTACCTGGCTTATGTGGCTACTTGCCCGATGTAAGGTAAGCAACTAAAACATGCATATTTTTATGATAAATGAAAAAAGGGCAAGCTTGAATTTACGTGTGTATGATAGTATCACAAATTTTTCTCCATTTATCAAACCATACGTGTATGAGATTTATTTTAGTTCGGCTTATATGTGTTAGTAACCCTGTTGATATATTGATTGGGAGCCGTGAAATTATATACACCTATAATTTTATAACATTCAATCATTTTGATCAGTTTCTTAAACTATTCTGAGGATTACTTGATAAAATTCAAGATTTTATTATCCTTATGGAATTGTTATTTCGATATCACTATGATTCAGGATCGATTAACTAAGAAGAAGCGGCCAAGTTTAGTCCATATGATCGGATTGCAGAGACAAGATCAGATGAGTGCACGGTCCAAGGCTGGAGCCAAATGGCTATCTAAGGTCAAGCGTGGACAGGTTGTGCCTAAAGGTAACACAAACTCAAATTATTTCATAAGGTAGTAGCGTAGGTAAAAATACTCACGACTTCTTATGTCTAACATTAGTTTATAGTTGAAGTAAAAATGTATGACACTAACGGAGATACAGGCATATTATTAATGAAATAAATACCCGGAGTTTTGTATTAAATATTTGTGAGTCAAGTCATTTTGTGTTGATATTGGAATATTTACCAATTTATGTTGATTTTACATTATATCTATAGATTGAATGTTAAAAACAAACGAAAAACAAAAGACAATCTTTAATTTGACCTCTAAATAATAAATACATTCAGCAACCATGGAATTGCGTATTAAATTATATTTATTTTTTACAGATTCAACTCGTCTATCCGTAGTCCATCTAAGTCCTCTGGGCTCCCAATTAAGTTTCAGCAATGCTACTAAGATAGAAAACGTTGTAGACTGGGAAATAATCGCCAAGAAATATAGAGCCCTTATGAGGGCTGAATCAGAAGAACCGGTTAGTATGGATAATGACGAAGATACAGCTGATAACATTTCCGAAGTAGTCCCTAATAATATATCGAACGCTCCACCTTGAAGTGAATCATAAAATTAATCGGAGATAGCTGTGACCAATTATACAATGTATTAAGGTACATGTTTATTAAGGTATTGTAAAATGATTGATTTACGACAATACCTGGATATTGGTTCAAGTTTGAAGAAAGATAAAACAAATATAAGTGAAGATTTTTGATCAGAAATCGGTAAAGATCGGACGACGCTGACAATCCAATTTTGGTTAGGTCCAATATGTATATAGTAATATAATCTCCCAAACCTTTTCTAAGATGTATCTGAACCAGATTTACCGAAAATGTACATAGTGTTAAAAGCTACTACGAACATCAATCTTAAACATTTCTTATTTATTGAGTACATTTAAGTATGCTTTCATGGTGTAATATTTAATTTGCTACTTTCTTAAAAAAACACGTGTGCTAAATACTATTTTGTAACCTCAATTTCTAGCCATTAAGATCGTCGATCGATATCGTGCCAGTTCTAACTAAGCATAATTTGCATCATTATCAGCTTTATTTGTGTAATTACCGGTTGTTTATTGCGTTATAAAGAAAGAACGTTCACCTTTCCTAATTATTTCACTATTTCTTTTTTTAATGAAGTTTTTTTTTCAAAATGACTTTTCTATATTTGTACGAAAAATACTATTCATAAGAATTGTAAATATTTGTAGGAATATAATTGTCGTGTTGAGCGAGAAATCAATTGTATTAAGTATCAAGTAATGTCTTGTGTTTACTTGCTTTAAGTTGACTATAGTGAAACCGTCTCACTTGCTAGAGAACCCGGAGTTTGTAAGTCCTTGTACATTCATAGATAATAATATTTATAAAAGACATTACGAATTAGTTAAAATAAGAACAAGGGATGTTATTTTTCCAATTGCTTAGAATTAAGTGTAATTTAATACTAGGCATATTTTTTTATAAATAAACGTGTTGTGTATTTGTGTAACTGTATCGTTTGAAATAAATCAGTCCATTTTTGGTTTTTGTTTAATTTTTTTTAATGGCATAGAGGGCAAACGAGTATATGGGTCACTTGAAGTGACAACCGCCGCCCATTGATGACAGCAACTCAAAAATTTGTGCGCTGCCCGCCTATGAGTATGTTGCCTTAGGGACGGAAAATAATTGAGAAATTAACTTCATTTTCATGCTTCCTGTCTGGCGTATGACACGGAACGTTGAACTGTTGAGTTGGCTAATACTCGTAAGTTTCTATTTCCTGGCAATGCTTAAATCGTCTGTATATGTCGAAAAAGTATACACAAACAGACATGTGACAAAAGTGTTTGTGTTTTTCTGTGTAAGTTTAACGCAGGCTACTCGCGGATTACTATGGTGCTGTAGTATTTGGATACTACAGCACCATAGTAATCGGCATTTAAATAATATTTGTCCGGGCACGCATTGTTCTGCTGAGGTACTTAAAGCTCGAGGTAGTTATGCTTTTTTTTTAAATTATGTGTTCCAGCTAAGTGTTTAGAGAAGTTTATGTCCCCAGACCAGTGGCCTGAAGATATTTGTGTAAAAAAGTGGCGGAATGGATTTTGTAAACAAGGCATACAAACCACCTAAGCCTAAGTGTTATTCGATTTTTTGCCAAAATGTAAGAGGGTTGCGAATGAAATTAGACATGTTTAGATTGTCCATATTAGGTGAATCAACTCACATATGCATGCAATAACGGAGACATTTTTAGTGAGTAGTGTTCAAGATGGGGAAGTGTTTCCCGACGGGTACACTGTAATACGCTTCGACCGCGCTAATGATACTGGTTCGGGAAGGGTATTGTTAGTGGTACAAACACAATTCTTTGTCCAACAAGTTTTAGATACCGATAACTACCCTAGCTATATAGAACTTGTAATAGCTGTTGTTACTTTAAAGTATAAACGATTATTAGTGTGTGCTGTATATATTCCACCGAGTACTAATGATGAGAAATACATAAATACCTTTACATTTTTAGAAAACGTAATTGAAAGGTACTCAAAGTTAGATGTTCTCATATTGGGTGACTTCAATTTAAATTCGTGTAGTCAAAATGTAAATTTGCTTATCTTATATCGTTTTGTAAATTAACTCAATACAATACAATAAGAAATAGCTATAATAATATGTTAGATCCGGTAATGAGTAACATGAGCAATGAGTTAGTGCCGGTGGACGCGCATCACCCGCCCCTTTGTGTCCGGCTAAGCGTACCGCGGCCGGTTGTTGCACGAGCTCGGCTCCCCCTGCTACGTCGTGACACTACTTCAAGAATTTTCTAATCAGTTTAACTTTAAAAAAGCAGACTTACATTCCCAAAAAGGACGCCCAAAATCCGCCTTCACTGAAGATAACATCATTGCTGTGACACAACTAATTCTCTAAGATCGTCATGTGACATATCGAGAGATAGAGGCTCTATTAGGCATCTCAGGGACAACCATTCAGAAGATCTTGCATGAAGCCCTTGGTGTGAGAAAGTTAGTTTGCCGCTGGATACCGCATCTGCTTTCCGACGATCAAACGGCGGCCCGCGTCAGATGGTGTAAGAAAACTCTGCAAAGGTTCAACCAAGGAGAGTCAAGTCACGTCTTGGATCTATGCCTACGATCCTGATTCCAAACAACAATCTACAATCTAGGTGTTTCAAGACGAGCTAAAGCCGACTAAAGTTGTTCGTTCTCGAAGCACTTCAAAGACAATGGAGGCCACGTTCGTTAACAGTTAACGCAGAGTGGTATACCACAGTTTGTTTACCACAAGTCATCGCCGAACTTCAAAAATCTAACTCAAAGCGACGTATCATCCTGCACCACGACAACGCCAGCTCACACAGCGCTCGTCAAACGATTGAGTATTTGAAGCAGGAAAAAGTAGAAATTCTTGACTGTCCTCCATACAGTCCTCTTTTTTTTTTAACCTGTGGAAACCTCCACAGGCCTTCGTCCCACCGGGGCTTTCAGTGGGGTGGTTTGTCGGAATTGAACCGGCTAAAACCACACGGTGTGCTGTATTGCGTGAAGTAGGAGGAGTCCGGGAACAACTTTACATCCGGACCCCTACAAGCGCCTGCTCGCAAAAGCGCGGGCACCACCTTCGTGTGTCCCTCAATTAGGCGGCGTCCAGGCACACGAGGACGGCACCTCCTCGCAGCTGGCCGTTACAGCGGGCGGAAGGGAAAACCCCGTCCCAACCTCCTGCGGCCACACTCAGGGCGGCATGAGGCGCTGGAAAGCGCGCCTCCGCCGACCGGTTCGCCGGCGGTGAATTGGGTCCGAGTGTAGACTTTCTTCCCGGGCTCGTTCCGCCGCCTCCTTCTGCGAGATGACATCTTCGCAGAAGGATGCGACCGCGTTAAAATATCTGTCACTGACGGCCATATCCTCCATACAGTCCTTTTTTTTTTTTTTTAACCTGTGGAAATCCCCTCGGACCGTCACCCCGCCGGGGTTTGCGGCGGGGCGGTGTGTCGGAATCGAACCGACTAAAGCCACACGGTGTGCCACTCTGCGCCTGAGACGGAAGGGATCCGGGAACTGCTGATATTAAGACATCCGGACCCCTCCCAGCGCTTGCCCGCACTGAAGCGGGCACCGTCTGCTGTTAAACTCTCCAATTAGGCGACGTACGGCACACGCGTACGTCACCCCCTCGCGGGTGGCCACTAGAGCGGATGGAGGGGAAAACCCGTCCCGACCATCCGCGGCCACACTCAGGGCGGCATGAGGCGCTGATAGGCGCGCCTACGCCGCCCAGTTCGCCGGCGGCGGATTGGGTCCGAGTGGATATCGTCCTCCCGGGCCTTCTCCGCCGCCTCCTTCTGCGAGATGACATCTTGATCATGACTGCAGTGAGGGCCCGGCGCTGCGACTCCCAAGCGGGGCAGATCGCCAGCGTGTGCTGGGCCTAGTCTTCACTGCAGTCGCAGTGGTGGCAGGCGGGACTCAGTTCCCTCCTGGCGACCGAGTGCAGGTACTTCCCGAAGCAACCATGCCCGGAAAGCACCTGCGTCAGCCGGAAGGAAAGGGTCCCGTGCTGCCGCCCTGCCCACTCGAGGATGACCGGCTGGAGAGCCTCCACGGCGGCAAAGCTAGCGCGCGGAGTCTCCAGCCGGAACGACCAACTAGCCATCGTGGCTCGACGGGCGGCTTCACGCCACTCGCGTACCTCTTCGGGCGGAGGGCGAAAGCCATACTCCGCCCGATATTCAGCCACCCGTCGATAAACTTCGGCGAGCACTTCCGCCTCCAAATCCCAGGGGGGTGTTCCAGCCAAGGCGCACGCCGCCTCGGTGGACACCGTGCGGTATCCGCGTATGGCTCTGACCGCCAATACCCTTTAGGCCGCCAGAGGCGCGCCTTATTCTGGGCGGTCAGAGCCGCCACCCACACCGGTGCCCCATACAGCGCCATCGACCGGACCACCCCCGTGTAGAGGTATCGCGTTGCGACGCTGGCTCCACCCAAGTTGGGCAAAAGTCGCCCAAGGGCAGAGGCAGCGTCGACCAGCTTCGGACCAAGCTATCGGAAGTGCTCGTCGAAGAGCCACCTACCGTCGAGTATCAGGCCCAGATACCTCATCTGGGCCCGAACAGGGACGAGGACCGAGTTGACCTCGATGGAGGCACCGGCGGGTGGACCACGACGGGGCCCATGGAACAAAAGGGCCTCCGTCTTGTCCAGGGCCACCCGTAAGCCCAGTGCCTCGATGCGCCCGACCACCAAAGAAACACCCCTGGTGGCCAGGCGCGCCGCCTCTTGGAAGTTCGCTCCCCGGGCTGTGACCAATGTGTCATCAGCGTAGCAACAGCCAGCCCAGCCCGGGGGGAGGCGACCTCGTAGGACCCAGTCGTACCCCACGTTCCACAGGAGTGGTCCAAGGACAGACCCCTGCGGAACGCCGCACGACATGGGTCGCCGTCTCAAGACGCCCTCTCGGTCCTCGTACACGACGGTACGCTCCTCTAAATAGTCTGCCACCAGCCGCCTCAGGTACTCTGGCACCCCGTGGTATTGGAGTGCTTCCCTGATGCAGCTGAATGGCAGACTATTGAATGCGTTGGCGATGTCCAGAGACACCGCCAACAGCACGCCGCCACAGCTCACTGCCTCTCCGGTCACGGCCCTAAGGCGCATCACGGCATCGACCGTCGAACGCCCCTCCCGGAACCCGAATTGGGCGTCCGACAGGTCGGGGCCCACCTCGCTGAGGTGCCGGACGATGCGGGCAGAGAGTATCCTCTCCAAAAGTTTACCCGCCTCGCCCAGCAACACGATGGGCCTATAGGCCGCGACCGAATCGGCAAGCCGTCCCGGCTTCTTCAACAGGACCAGCTTCCCGCATTTCCAGCACTCTAGGAAGCGTCCGGACGCCAGGCTAGCGTCCAACACTTCCCTGAGGCGGTCCGACATATGGTCGAGGGCTCGGGCCATCACTCGGGCTGGTACCCCGTCCGGCCCGGGGGCGGTGTTCTTGGAACGGATCCGTAGAACAGCCGCCCCAACCTCCGATTCCCTAACGGGCGGCACATCGTCCTCTCTACCCCCGTCGTCTCCGACCGCGTAGGCCATCGACGGGGGTGTGTGCTCCGCCCGCTGCAGGAAAAGGCCCTCTACCACTTCCTGCAGGAAGCTGGGCTGGAGAGTCTCGGTAAGGGGGGGGCCCGATGTGCGGAGCTTCTGACGCACCGCACGGTATGGGCGACCCCAGGGGTCATCTCCTTTCTCTTTGCGTCCTTGGCGCGGCAAATGGCCAGCTTCAGAGTTTTCCGCGCTTCGCGGTACTCCTCGTGAAGCTGGTCCTCCTCACCGTCTCCGCGGTGACACCGCCGGCTGTGAGTGTAGGACCTCCGGGTACGAGTACAAGCCGCACGGAGGTCCGCCAACTCCTGGGACCACCAGTAGACCTCCTTCCTTGGAGGCCGACGACCCTGGATACGGGGCATGGCTGCATCGCAAATCTGCGTAATCGCATCGCGAAAGCGGCTAGCCCCCGCATCGACCTCCTCGGTCGGGGCCTGCGGAGACAGCCAAGAGTGAATAATGGCCGCCTCCTCTAGTAGGTCCCTGTCCAGCTTGGCAACAGCCCACCGCGGAAAACGGGAATTACGTCGCGCCGCGTGACCCCTACTGGGGCCCTGGGACCGGGAGAGCTCAAATCAGATATACAGGTGATCCGAGAGCGTCTCAACCTCTTCCAGGACACGCCAGTTCCTTACTCGTGCGGCAATAGCAGGGGTAGCGAATGAAAGGTCCACTATCGACCCACCCTGCTGTCGCACGCACGTGTTGGTGGAGCCTCTGTTTAGTAAACAGAGGCCCACCGAAGCCGCCCACTCCTCTACGGCCTCGCCCTTGGCGTCCGTCCCGGGGGACCCCCACGCAATGGATTTTGCGTTGAAGTCCCCCAGCACGAGGACGTGCCCAGACGCTAATCGCCGCATCGAGGTCTCCAAGCTGTTAAGGAAGACCTCGAAGTCGCTCAAACTCCGGTTGGGGGAGAAGTATACACCGTAAACGGTGATCCCCCCCCACTCGGCGGCAACATATCCAGAGCCCTTGTCTCTAAGCGACAAGGGCGGGGAATGAGCCGCCGCGGAACCAACGACTGCCACGGAGCCGTCCCAGTCACCCATCCAGTTTGGACGGGGAGGAACGAAGTAGGGCTCCGCGACTACGGCAACACCGATCGACCACTGCGCCATGGTTTGCAGGAAGAGATCCTGCGCCGCGGCGCAGTGGTTTAGGTTCGTCTGGACAAGGAGGTTGGAGACGTGGTCCATTACTGGATCGTCTCTACAACCTCCATGGACGTCGACGTGGACAGACGGACAACGTCGGAGGCAGCCTGGGCCGCTAGGCTAGTCCCCGACGTCTGCCGAGAAGCGCGGGAAGGCTTGCAGCCCCTCTGCCCCATCTGGTGATTGGCGGGCTTATTGCCCGCCGCACACATAGGGCAGTGAGGGGCGGCAGAGCACTCTGCCGCCTTGTGCCCCGGTCGAACGCAGCGGAAACATAATCCGCTGCAGTCGAAGCAGCTGTCACATTTGATGCGGGTGTGTCCCGCAACCAGGCATTTGTAACACCTCATCGGTCTCATGAAAAACGAAATGCGCAGCTCCGCGCACTTCGTGGGCCTGGAGATCTTCACACCATCCGTGGCTGCGAAGACTCCCCTTAGCTTCTCGGCGAAGGTGTCCGCCGTCTTTGCGCCATCGGCCCCAGGGAACTCGAGGACCCGAGCTCCCGTCTGGGCTAGGCGCAAGCGGACCCCTGCCGTCCCGAAATTGCCGGCGAGACAGTCCCGTGCCGTCTTAAAGACGGCCGCGTAGGACAGCCCGCCGGTAGACGCCTCTGGCGACACGGTGACTACAACAGCCGCGGTTTTAGGCGGCTGTAGCTTCCGCGGCTTTTTTCTGGCCACCGCCTCCGACGACGACTGCGGGCCAGAGGCCGCCTTTTCGGCAGCCTTCTTGGCCCGCTGTCGGGACTTTTTCGACTTTGGCCCCCCTACTACCTGCCAACCCTCATTGGAGGGGGCAGATGTGGAGGGGCCAGGCAGAGGTGTTGGAGTGGGGGGCGGAGGCAGCTCCGCTCCAGCCGTAGCCACCGTCTTGGATCCCGTCTTCGGCGCAGCAGTCCCGGCTGGAACTTTCGCCCCCCGCCGCATCTTGCGAGCGGCGGCAGAACCCGGGACCGACGTCGCCGCCGCGTAGGACACTCGACCCTCCACCACGGGAAATGTGGTCGGTGCCGACGCGGCCTGCGGCCTCGGCGCCGCAAGCGGCGGCTGAACAACAGGGGCCGGAGGCAGCCTCGCCTCCAGACCCGCAATCCGCCCGTCCACCAGATTTCCCATCGTCTGCAGCATGTACTGCAGCATCTGCTGCAGGACGTCTTCGGAAACTCCGGTGACAGTAGGGACCGGCTGAGACGTAAACGGGGCCGGCTGGGACGCAGACGGGGCAGGCCGGGACGCAGACGGGGCCGGCCTGAACGCAGACGGGGGGGGCGGCCGCGACGTAGACGGGGCCGGCTGGGATGCAGACGGGGCCGGCCGGGACGCAGACGGGGCCGGCCGCGACGTAGACGGGGCCGGCTGGGACGCTGACGGTCGACAGACGGTCTGAGCCGGGTTCTCTCGCTCAGGGCGCTCCGCCCGGAATTGGGCGAACTGGGCGCTCAGCTCCGCCACCTGCCCCGTCAGGTGATCGTTGGTAGCTAAAGACGGAACCTGACGGGGCTAACACCGGGGTACGCGAGCGCCCCCTATGGCTGCTTACCACCTTAGGAGGCAACACCTCCTGAGCGATGTCACTCTCGCAACCTTGGGGGCGTCCGCGCTTACGGCCGTCTGCCTCGGTGTCCATCGGTTCCGGTGCGTCCGGCGTCGCACCGGAACTACCACCCGCTACATTAGCGACGGACTTGGAACGCGTGCGTTCCGATTGTCTTCGGCTCCCAGCAGTCAGATTGACTTCTGGGAGCCCCACTGGTATAGTTGTTCCAGCCGCAGCGACATCCTCGGTGGATGAGTGGACGTCCGCCGCCTTTTGGAACTGCCCTTTGCTGTTCCGCGGCAGGCGCGACATCGACCTGCTTCTTGTTTGCGCGTCCTTCGCGATATTTCGGTTGCCGGATTTACCGCTCGGCAACGGGCGTGCTAGACATTGATTGCCCCCCCCACAATACGATTGGGGGCTGCCGGAGCCGACTGGCTCCGGGAGGGATTCCCCAGACGCGTCGCGTCTAGGACCCTCCTGGGTAGGTTTATCCGTAATTTTACCCATGTCATATTTTGTGAGTTTAATGTCCTCCTACAAAAGGACGCCCTTGGCACTGGACTCCCTCCAGCGATTCAGCTCATTGCCAGGCGTCAGAACGTGAGCTTGGGGTTTTTTTTTTATAGAGGTTTACGTCCTCGTAGCTTCGAAGAGCCACCGGTCCTGTCCGTTCAGGATTACGGCTGGGCCGGACGGGGTCTGCACCAGACCAGATCCGTCCGCCCCCTGTCCCTCTCGGAACTACTGGCACTCAAATACGCCCTCTGCTAGAGCAGAGGGACGTTTAGAGTGCCCCGCGCGGCAGTCTGTAGCCAGACTCCGTCTGGTATCCCATTTAGTCTGGGGTCTCCTTCTGGGCCTATCCGGCATGAGTGGCTCTACCGGCATAGCCCCAGAAATAATCGACCCACGCAAGCCCCACCACGACGACAACGTAGGGATACATTGGGGGGATCCTCCATACAGTCCTGACCTAAGCCTTAACGATTTCTTTACATTTCCTAAAATTAAGAAAAGTCTTCGTGATCAAAGGTTCTGGTGAAGAAGCAGTCGACGCTTTCAAGTCAGCCATTTTGAACACCCCCACTTTAAAGTGTAATAAATGTTATAATAACTGGTTTGAGCGAATGGAAAAGTGTATTAAGCTACGTGGTGAATACTTTAAAAAACAATAAAAAGTACTATTAGGTTCTAGTTGTGTTTTTTTCTTCAAACGACAAAACTTAAAAGGCATGCCTCGTAGCCTATAACGACATTGTAGTTTGATCTGAAACTAATATAAGAAAGGACCCAAGATCATTTTGGAACTTCAATAAAGCTCAGCGTTGTGCACGTTGTTCCTGTACTGAATTTGAGTATGATGGTCATACAGTCTCTGGGTTAGATTCTGCAAAAGCTTTCGCAGAATATTTCAAATCTGTATTTTTAACAGATAAACCCCCAGTATCTACTGAATTCACAGAGAATGAAGCTAAAAGTAATTTGTGTTCTTCGCGTATGAATGACATCAGAGAATCTGATTTATTGCAGGCAGTTAAACGATTGAAGGCACTCTCATCCATCGGGCCTCAAGGTTATCTTAAATATATTATTTAGTACTGTATAAGTGTTTCACAAGAACCTTTATTACATATTTTAAACTTAACAATAAAAACAGCTACTTATCCATACTTATGGAAAGTTTCTCGTATTACACCTAACCGTACCCAAGGATGGCTCCAGATCTCTTGTAACAAGCTATAGACCTATTGTAGTTCTTTCTGCGTTTGGCAGAGTGTTTGAGTACATTTTAAATAGCCATATCACTAGGAAAGTTCAACAGCATTTAAGCGAGTGTCAACATGGATTTAGAGCCAGAAAGTCGACTACTACAAATTTAATTAATTTTTTAAACTATTGTGTCACCGAAACGGACCATAAAAAACAAGTAGACGCTGCATATTTCGACGTGAAAAAAGCGTTTGACCGTATTCATAATGATGTGCTATTACAAAAATTTTCATCTGTTGGATTCACTCCTAAATTCTTAAAACTATTTGCTAGCTATTTCTCCAATCATATTCAGTATGTTAGGCTTAGCAATCATCAATCTGACACTTATCACGTACGTTCTAGTGTGAATCAAGGTAGCGTATTAGGCCCAACTCAGTTTTTGATAATGATCAGTGACTGATCAAATGTACATTGGGCAAATGTTGTTGGATCAGCTCAGTGTCTGTTGTTTTCACAATCTGAAGCTATTTTTGGGTATCGGTTGCACAGATGACTGTGAAATGCTTCAGCGGGATATTGATAGTGTTGTGGCCTGGAGTAGAATGTAACTGTGTGGGTAACTGCTTAGAATTTAATGCATATAAATGCAAAACAATATGATGAATATGAATAACATTCACGCGGTCCCATTCTCCATACACCTACAATTATCGAGTATCTGGTAGCCCAATGGAGAGGGTCACTCAGATACGCGACTTAGGTGTAACATTAGACTCGTGTTTAACTTTTATTTTACACATTACAAACATTTGCAACCGAAACCTTAAATCACTAGGCTTTGTATAAGACAATCTAGAGAATTTCAGAACAGGAGCACTGTTTTAGTGATGTACTCTGCGTATGTGCGCAGTATTTTAGAATATAATTCCATAATCTGGGACCCACATGAAGTATATATATACACGTACATTTACACGATTTCTATATAAAAGATGTATGGTTTCTATCCTTACTTGTATCCTTCTCTCTTTATATCAGGTATGCTAGGCCTAAACACCCTTCCATTGCGACGTAAGTGTGCTATATTAGTACATTATTATTTACTTTTAAATAATAAAATTGACAATGCAAATGCATTAGCTCGCTGTTCGATGTCAGCACCAAACCAGTACACGCGACTGCGCACGCGGCGTCTTCTCGCTGCGCCGCAGGTACGAACGTGTACAGCACAATACGCGCCTACTAGTCAGGCAATTACACTGCTCAACTCCTTGATTGATTTATATCCAGAAGTAGACATATTTTTTCTAAGATAAGTATATTTAATAAATTGTGCATGTTATTCTTAAGTTTTATGTAAGAATGTTTTTATAATGATATGATTGCTCGTTGTACGTATTGGGCAACTGTAAGTGCAATGAGCACTTGAATAAATAAAACACCGTAGATGGGTAAATGAAATTTCTCGATGGAGCAAGTGACTTGTACTGGACGTGTTAAATTATATTTTATTATGCAAAACTAATAATTGTAATATGATCCGATTCACTAGCACTGCTATATACTTTTAATAAATTTCGAGCGCTTTTAGTACATAAGGATAGTAATGTAATTATTTTATGTAAAGGTTTATCAGAGGCCCCTTTGAGAGCACGATATGTGACCAAATGAGGTCTGATTTGAAGGTCGTAAAACAGTGGTGCGTAAAACACAATCTACTAGTGAACCACACCAAAACGGAGATAATTATGTTCACAGTTTAGGTGATCTAAGGCTGCCTAAACTTTTCGGCACACGTCTAGCCCTAAATACAAAGGTCAAGTATTTAGGAGTCATACTTGATAGAAAATTCTTGGAATACCGACCTAGACGCAAAACTTAATAAAGCTTGCTTATCTTCTGCAAATGCAAGCGACTCCTAGGCAAGGCTGGGGGTTTGGCAAGAAAATCACTATCACTTTATAAAATAAGGCCAATAATTACTAATTAGAAATAAGTTGCAGCAATTAGAGACTCTCTATCAGACTGAAATATCTGAATCCGTTGAATAACCAAGTGGGCCCCCATTCTAATATTTTGAATCGATTAGTGAATTACCAGAGGTTGGTAATTCAGTAATCGATGGCTGCCCCATGCGACAGGATTCGAAAACACAAATTCTTCGAAAGAAGATATGACAGGTACTGGAGCCGGAGTGTACTCACTAGAAAGAAAGAAAGAAAATGAAAGAAAATATATTTATTTCCAAAAACACGACGGCTTCACATACAATAATTTACATACATTTGTTTAAAAAACACATAAATTCATATAAATAATATTTTTTCTTACAGCACTACAAAACATTTAAAAGGTACAATATTATAGAAGATCCTCCTAACTTATTAATGTAAGTAGTAACCCTAAGAAGAAAATAGTAAATGTTGTTAGCGAAAGATACGTCGTGCTTCAGAAACTTGAATGGACACTCAGCATTCACTGAGAGGGGCATAACCCACCCCAGTACTGATTTTCAGTGCCAACCTAGTGTAGCTTGCGTCGTCGGGCGAACGAAGACAAAAATAAAAGACAGTAAAAGTCACTGAGAAAACCTACAAACAAAGAAGCAACAAAGCTACAAAATACACTTAGCCTGTGTGGCAAACCATCATGGTATAATTATATTTTATTATTATTATATTAATGCTTTTTCAACTAAGAGCTTGAGCATATGTGCTAAGCCAATATCAATTAACCAGTGATTATGTACTATAAATAAAATAACTCAAATACTATATCTATTAATAATTTATTTCAAATTCCCCATCTCAAGTGCAGTCACCTCCCTGACCTTGTATTTCATGTGTGCTTGCTTGTATAACATTTGGTAACAGCTATTGTATGGAGGGATGACATTTTTGGACAAAGCAACGGAGCTACTGGAACGATCTACCAGGCAGAAGGGCCATAGCCTTCAAGGTTTGTTGTTTTTGCATTAATATTAAGAAAATTTTATATTTTTATTTAAAATTGTATTTGGATTTCAGGTCCCTTACAAGCGGTGGCAAATCATTCCAACACTTCGTTGCTGAGTATCTAAACACACTACTACTACTACCACAAAGCTAGACCTAAACACAAAAATATCACTGGCGCTAGGGGAACACAGTTCCATTTTTCAATGCAAATGTGTTGCACTAACCTACGCAGCCTACGTGGTTATATCAAGAGGCATCTAGGAGTACAACATCCGTATACTATCAGGTAGTGTGGCAGTACTAAGAGCCCTAATGGGCAATACCATGAACTCCGGTATCTTTTATGAATGCCACAAATCGCTGGAGCGTATAGCCTCAGCTAATGAGATAATTTTTCAAATCATCAGGGGGAACAACAACTCGGCAACGATGCCGCAGACGAGCTGGCAAGGAAGGTATCTATAACACCAGTGGCAGTCCCACCGCACTGCTGCCACTACCCTTCAACCTATATCGCTCCTGGGTAAACCGAAGGACTTGAGAAGTACACAATAGCCGCTGGAACAATACACCTGGCTACAGGCAATCCAAACTATTACTAACAGAAGTATCACAGCGATTGAAGTGTAGACTACTCAGTATTCACCGAACGGACATACGAATAGTAATCGGAAGTATTACAGGCCATCTGGCTCTGAACAGACACCTATTTGTTATAGACGCGACCGACAGCTCTCTGTGCTGGGGCTATCTTAGCGCGGAGGAAACGGCCGTCCACGTTATTCTGGGATGCGAGGGAGTGCAGTAGCAGCCTATGAACACCAAAAGAGGCTTCTGTGCTTCTGGAAGGAGCTAGGCTGGCTTAACTAGTTTAGTCAGCAGAGACACGTACACTTATACAAAATCATAACAATTCCTCCGCATATTGGAGATCATATGATCAGCGTAGTTACAATTGCAAATTTTACTGCTATGAATATACCGAAAGACGCTATAGTTCTATGTCAGAAAACGACGTCCAATACTGTCTACACTTTGATACTTCATCCTTTCCCTCATCATGATGAGGGAAAGGATGGAGGATGGAGGAAGGAGAGATCTTCTGTCTCCAAAGGGACATGTCCCTTTGGAGACAGAAGATCTCCTTAATCAAATCGAACATACATTTATATGCATGCGGGTGAGCGGCGTTATCAGTGTGGTTCCTTTTACGGCGCAGGCGGTGGGTGCGTAGCGTGACACTGGCGGCGCCTCAGGATCGTCAGCTTCAAAGTGATATCAGTGTTCAGCACGTGAGTGAATGTGCGCGATCGGTCGGCAAAAGTGCGCGTACACAGAATCAGACTACGTCTCTTGTGTTTCTTAAAACCGTTTTTAGTGGAAGTGAATACAAGAACTTTGTAGACTTTGTCATAATAAACTGCGTATACACTGAACATTATATTTTTAATATTTCAATTATTTCGTAAACTTGTATATTAAGTATTAGTTTGTCTGTTTTGCTCTCCTGTAGCTGGGAGCATGTATGCCCTAACCGTAAAAATACATTTTCGTATGTGTATGTGCATTCGACATAGCCCACCGGATTAAACGAACGAACGAGTTTTTGAGTGGACCACAGGCCAGGTGGAGTGACGATTTGAGCAAGATGGCTGGCAGGAGCTGGATGCGGGAAGCCGAAAATAGAAATTCCCGAAATAGAAAATCCCTGGAATTCCCTACCAGCGCACGTGTTTCCTTCCCACTTTGATCCCGGGTCTTTTAAGCGGGGCGTAAAAAAACATCTCACCAGGCCGCCATAGTGTGGGTCACCATGCTGCTTTGACTAGACATGCAATGAGGATGGTGACCACCACTCTTTGACTCCGCTTATTGTTTTACATCAGGCAAAGTGGAGTCACTATGGTAGGCTAATATATAAATATAAAAAAAAAATCGGAGAGGCGTGCAATGGGAGAGGCCTATGTCCAGCAGTGGACTGCGATAGGCTAGTGATGATGATGTGCAATTTCAATAACGCATCAATATTGTATTCAGTCCTCGATCGGATCGAATAAGCAATAGTTTTAGTGATCAATAAATTGCCTTAGCATTTGTTAATATTAACCGTTAATAAAGATCTTAGCAACTATCAAATTCTATAATTTATAGTTGTCCCGTACACATGGTAAACAGTTGTAACAGGTGTAGAGTAACAGTTTTACTGTCCAACGCAAGTAGAGAAATGTTAAAGTGTAGTTAACAAATAGAATATAGGTTTTTTGCCGCATCTTCAGATAATGTGAAGTGTTTTGCATATTTATCATTTTTATTCCGAAACCGAAATACACAGTTTAATGAGTACTTCTTATATATAAATAGATGTGAGTCGGAAAAAAACTATTCCCTTGCAGGTACAGTTCACAGACTGCGCGAAATCATGTTGTGTTACAGAATTATTTGGATACTAACTTCTGTTTTAATTAGTAAGTACCTAATTAAAAACTTTTTTATCAAATTGATAGGTTATTTCTTCTTTTCTTAGCTAGTACATTTATAAAGTGCTGTGTTACCTGCTTACTAAAAGTTGCAATCGTAATTAGCATGATTTGTTTTCTCATTAAAATCACTGATCTTACAACGGGTTATAATGAAATGTAATACACAATAGGATAGTTCCATGTATCAAAATCAAATTATGAAAGTGTATTATTTGTTTGAGTTTTTACCATAACAAAAACGAATTTAATACTATTTTGTCATAAAAACACGAGATTTATTTGTATTTTCAAGATTAAAATCGTAATTTCAGTATCTGTATGTCACTTGACGGAACACTAGTACCTTATTTCTTCTCGTGAGTGACGTCACTATAGCAGAAACAAGTTTTTTTTAAACGACAGCGAACAGTTCCAGTATCTTTTTTATTGTGAATTTGTAGCTTTAAATTATTATATAATATTATAGCTATATTAATTATATATATATTATAATATATAATTATATATAAAGTTTCATTTTTAGTTATACAGTAGATATAACCCCGATTAATCAGCGGGGTCGGGACCGAGAGGTCCACGGATAACTGAAACCACGGTCGGCGGTTATCACTTACCATCAGATCCCCCTATAATATAAAAAAAGCTACACTGGAAGCCCCACCTCATTGGTCTGGTCACTGAAAAGAAGACCAGACCAATATAATGGTCACTTGCGTTCGCATCGAGATACAATTAACATAGCAGAGGCTAGTTGACTTTTGAGAATAAGCATGAACATTTTAGTCGATATACTTCGACAGCAACGAGATTCGCTCACACCAAAGGACTGGAAAATATCTGTTATATTGGCTTTTAACATAAAAAGGTTCACGTTTCATAACAACAAATATTATACTATTATTTAAGTTTCAGTTACGCAAACTACACAAGCAGTTGGTCGAGGTGGATCTGGTGCCCGTAAACCGACAATGAGTAGACCCAGAACATCCAAACCCTCCACTACTCGCAGACCACAGATTTCGAAGGAACCTGTTGATCTAAGATGTTATGAGACGTAAGTCATATAATTTATAGTAAATAGTTATACATATATGTAAGCTATTCTTCATCCCTTTATTTTCCATCCCTTGAGTTTTTTTCTTTTATTTTGATGTACATAATTAAACTTAAGTACAACTAATTAAATTTAAAAATAAATTGTTAAAATCGCTTAAGAGAAGGTGAAGAAACATACACACATGCGTAACACACACACAAGCGTGACATCCACACAAGCGTGACATACAAACACACACTAAAACATTCAGTGAAATTCAAAATCTCCTCCTTTTTGAACTTGGTTAAATTTTTTTTTTTTAATTTTTACTATAAAAAAATCCTTGATTCGTTGTTTGCTTTAATACAAAAAAAATTGAAACATACATATTACTGGCTTCAGCAGCTTCTCTTGAGCTGCACAGGGCTAACGTTATATAAACGTTATACTGAAATATCACTGTACAACTATGTTGAGAATTCATCTGATAAATCGATTTGATTAAATCGAACGAATCGAGTAAATATACGATTTCGAGTACCTTCAAAGACACATCAACTGGAATAAGATGACGGTGACCCTTAGATTTAATCAGTTAGAAAATATATCTGGTCTATAATCAAGAACATGTTATGTACTAATTAACTTTGAGGAGGTTCTATATTCGACTATATGTATCTTTATTATGTATGTTAATAATTTCTCAACAAATTGTCGACCGACAACTATTCGATATACTCCTGCTGTTGTGCTTTTGTAACCACTTCAGGATTTGATTAGGGGATACCAGGTAATTACTAACAAGTTTTAAAATGCACATTTTACGAATAAACTTATTTCACAAAGAATTTGGAAAGGCTTTCTGTAAAAGTCAATTATTAAAAAAATGTATTTAATTAATTATTATCTATTTTTATCTTTCTTTAGCTTAACGTATTCCAACAAATTAAAGATAATTTTATTCTTACCATGTCCACCATTTTAACGCAATGCCTGAAGGAATTAATTTCATCTAACATTTCATTACAAACGTTGTTCAATCTTACATATATATGTACCGATGTACTATTATAAATTTGAATTAAGAACACTTAAACACAGCTAAAAAATAAAAGTAGGGAGACACTAAACTAAAAAACTACTAACCTTTTTAAATAAATTATGTCTCATTTCAGTATAACCGAATACGCTGAAGTGCCCATTCAGTATGCTTCATATCTTGTAGGGACGGACTACCTAGAGAAGGGAAAAGAAGTAATAATTATAATCCATGGTTACGCAAATGGACACGACGGGTACATAAGAAACCTCAGAGAAAAGTTTATGAATGCTTACCACAGATCAAAAAATTACTGCGTATTGAATTGGAGCAGCGGTACTCTAACCAACAGTATACTGAATAACATGACAACAGATGTATCTGCTAGTGAAGTCTTTCGGCCTAACCATGAAGTAGTTACTGCAACTGAGGATGTTAGTTCATTATAATTTGTAATACTTTTTTTCTGTATTTTATTAATCAGATTAATACGCGTTGAGAAATTTTTAGGTTATATTTACTCGTAGTAACGTCAATAAATGTAACATAAACAGTAGCATCATATTCATTTTTTTAAAAAATGAAGTAAATACGTAAATAATTGAAACAAACAACTATCGGAATGAAGAAGTAAAATTATATACACACATACACTCACTTCTGTTTCCCCCCTAAGGGTAGGCAGAGGCGTATTTAACGCCTACATTGAGCTGATTATAATTTAGTACCATTTATGTAAGCTGGGCAAGCCTATTGCCGACATGCGGGCACTTTAGGAAATTTAACCCGAAAAATTAGAGTACATCGACAGGAAAGAGAGGATAGATAGATAGAATGGAAGGACAGAGACTCAAGCGAGTTAGGGTAGCATACCTATAGCTCGAACTGGCTAGAAGCGGAAGACCGAGACTAACATTATGAAATGCCCTAACCATTACAAAAATATAAAACCATACATCGACGAATCAAATGACGACTGTAGGGCGTAACAAATAAAAATTATAGATACCTAGACGTACATACATGCACAGTCTAGTAAAAAAATACTATTTTGATAATATGTAGTATAAATAATAATAATATAGTAATATGTAATATAAATCAATGTTTCCCAAACATTGTCCAGGCATGGTCCAGTAAATTTCACATTGCCCCCTCGTGACCCACTTAATACTTTTAAAGCACAAATCAATCAAATCAAACACCGGGTGTGTTTTATTATGATGGCACGGTACCGGGTCGTGACCCGGCTAATGGGAAACGCTTATATATAGCGCTTGTAGGTAAAGTATAAATTTATAAATCATTACTTTACCTACATGTAATTTCATCTTCATTTTAGTGCATCTCTAAAATAAAACGGAAATCTTATTTACTTTATACACATTCGCGAAAGGTTTGTGATTGTCTCTTGTTCATATTTCAGGCTGGAACAGATCTTGGAAATGCCTTATTAGAAATGGAATCCCGCGGTGTTGATATGAAATCCATATATTTAGTAGCATATTCGGAAGGTTCGCATTTAGCTGGCATCGCCGGTGAAATAGTTGTTGACGCTGGAAAGACAATTGGACGGTAAGTTATAAATTTCAAAGGTAAGAATTGAGGAAGGTTGTAATTCTTCATATAGGGATTGTCCGATTCGGGAAGAAAAAATTCAAATTGCTTTCTTGTGCTGGTAGTAAAAAAGGTCATATCATTTAACCTGTGACACAGTAAAGCCAAAGTACTCGTACTTACGCAGAAAATATATGGTAAATCCTAGTCATTAATAAAACATGGAGAATTTTAATATCCGTTGGCTTAGCTAATTAAAACTCAATGGGGAGGTTAAAAGATGCCAGGTTTGTGAACTTTCGCAATGGTGGTGAAAACCAAGTTGTACGCGATGGGGGTTGGGTCTCCGATAATCTCACTTATTTACGTTAAAATATAGTATGTGTATACTTCACCTTTGTTTATTTCTAGGATTACTGCTTTGGATCCAACTCAAATGTCCGATGGAAGGGGTTTAAACAAGAATTGTGCAAAATTGGTAGATATCATTCACACAAATCCTACGTTCACCGGCATTAAAATGCCTATCGGTCACATCGACTTTTGGATAAACTATGGCTGTCAGTTGCAACCTGGATGCACACAGAAAGAAGGGCCTCTTAGAGAGAGTATTTATTTGGTTTCGTAGTATTTGGCACTATACTGCACTTGTGGACATTTGTGAAAATAAGCTAAATAAAATATTTATACTGTTTCTAGATTACTGCAGTCATATACGAGCACTGCTAATAATGACAGATGCAATGCAGTATCCGAATAGCTTAGAGGGTCGCAGAGCTGATTGTTACAATAAATGGAAAAACGACAGTGGAACCCCAAATTTTCTCGACATCAATTATATTGGACCCAATATAATTCCAAGGTGTGAAAATATATATATATGTTTTTTTTTTTCATACAGACTACTATAGGTTGTTGATTTGGGGATGACGTACGTCTGAGAACCATAATATTTGGGGTCTGCTTACTATGGCTACACTGTTACATCTATTGTAATAGTATAGTTTTAGTAATTCTTCAGAAGCACCACCCATTTTATAATATGTCCACAAACGTACATATATATTGTTGAGTTAAACACTGGACTGAAAGTTCAGACAATTTTTTTTGTATGGAGTATCAGTTTCCAAACTCGTAACAAACAATATACTCGTACATAGAATTGTTTTAGATTTTTCTGCAATTTCTCTGCTAACTTTGATAACTATATTTTTTATTTTTTTACAGTAACCACGGCTCATTTTACTTATGTACGAACAGCAAATCTAAATTTGGCAAAGGTGCCGAAGGGATGAACCCAAAAAGCTGCAAATGCTCCTAGTAATTTCATATCTTGCTTCATTGATATATGAAATTTTATATTGTCTTAAGATTATCTTTTCACGTTTCTTTAGTACATATCTAAATAGCTTCTTAGTTCTAATTAAAGTAATAAAGGTGGAACCTGCAATGCTTTGCTATACCCATTATCATTTCTTAATAATGAGATAAAGTAAAACTTTGAAGCACCATCATCTTAGTTTTAAAGCAACAGATTTAATAATATAATAATCACTATCTACAAATATTAACAGTGTAATATTATTTAATGTTTTAGTAAATAAAATAAATTATCAGCCACTTGTTTTTCTTTTCATTTTCCCGCTACTAATTACTAGCTTACTTGAGACACCTTCTGCATATTTGAAGTATTAAAAAGGTTATAGAGTTTATCGTTATGTTTTGTTCTGTTGTGTTGAGTGTTGCAGGTGGTAGAGCTATGCTTAGGCACAAATAGGCCGGCTCGGCCGGCGCGATACCACGGCCTCACATAAAACTGGTTGTGAAGCAATTGCGTTGCATTTTCCTGAAATTAGTATGGTTTACAGAGACCTTCTCCCGTCTCCTTTTGCCTTTCCCTTATGCCCCTCTCTTCTTTCCTATCAGCTCCCCTCCCCGCAACTCCCCGTCCCTCATCAAGTTTTCGCAGTCTTTTGACTTACGCAACGCACTTACGACTCTTAAGTTGCAGGAGTGCATAGACGCGGTTATCACTTACCATCAGGTGACCCGTCTATTGTCGACTTATTATAAAAAGAAAAAAGAGGTTTCAAAATAATTGTAACTTTAAAGTGATACCAAAACATCTCTCTCTCCTTTCTTCCTTCCTTTGGACTCTCTGCCCTTACTTATTTTCTATGTTACACCTAAGAACCCGTGGTGGAACCCATATTTTGTGACGGTTTAAATTCTTAGTACTAAGTTGGAAAAATTAATCGTCATTCTTTGATTATTGTTTTCTACACAAAGGTAGGATGAAAGTGGTGAATTCTTAACTAGTATTATAAATGCGATATTAAGTTCGTTCGTTTGTTTTTGCACATAAATCAAGGATATACAAAATTCATCAAGAAAAGTAATGCTTTTGCCGACGGAAACCTTAGCCGCAAGCAAAAGATATCTTTATTTTATTATTATTGAAACAAATGGAATTGAAATTAACACTTGTTAGTTATATATTAGAAAAAACTACAATTGTTATTTTAAGTGCCATTATTCTTGGTGTTTGGAGTCATAACGGTGCACAGTAAGTAAAGAATTTCGCTTTTAGCAGACCTCAAATATGAATTAAAAGAGATTACGAGGAAAGGGACTGCATTTTAACCGTTCTTGTTAAAATGTATATTTATGACGATAACCAAGATCACACTTTATCGTACAAGTATTTTTCTGAAGTCTTATATGAACCACATATACACAAATTTAATGACATTACTTGAATTATAAGAACAACCTCACAGAATTGCGATATCTCACAGAAAACCTTGCGATACCTCACAGAAAACCGTTTGTGAAGCAACGCTGTGTTGCATTTCCCTGAAATGAGTGAGGTATCCGGATGCCCAACTCCTTCTCTCCCCTTTCCTCTCCCCTCGGTCCCCTCTCCTCCTTCCCATCTCCTCATCCCTCCTCTCTTTATTTCCTTCCCCGCAACCACCCCTCATCACCTTTAAAGGCGGGCATCACACTTACGACTCTTGAGTTGCAAATGTCCATGGACGGCAGTTGTCACTTACCATCAGGTGACCCGCCTGTTCGTCTGTGCCACTATAGTATAAAATAAAATGCCTAACATTAATCCCAATGATAGGTGTTTGAAAAAACATTCTAGATTGGAAATCAACCAACAGAAGTTGGTTTTAAAATTTTCTTTAAAAAAGTAGACCGACTGCAATGAGTCTAGCATAAAAGTTAAGACTAATATGGTTTTCTCATGGATGCCATTGTCATAACTGGACCAAATTAAAATGTGACCACTCGGGAAGCACCAGCTTTCAAACAAAATAAAAATCGTCGAAATCGGTTCACCAGTCGAAAGTTCTGAGGTAACAAACATAAAAAAAAAAATACAGTCGAATTGAGAATTAAAAAACCAACACTAAGAGAATGTTACTGTTTTGGGATTGGGCTAAAGAAATTTAAATATGAGTTTGGATCCGAAGAACTCAAACTCGCTGAAAATATAATAAAGCAATGTATAGATGATGACAGATGTACAATTTATAAGATTCAATCATTCCTAAATGAATTGTCGTATAAAAAAATACATTTCTGAGCTACGCTTGTTTAGTAAGTGTATATGTGTGATATACATCCAACTAAAAGTATATGCAAATAACACATAAAGTCGTTGCACAGCGCGGCAGCGTAGCTCGTGAAAGACAAAAGATGTCTGTAAGTACGTGTCCTTTCACTGATGGAAACTCGAACATTACACAATATATTGTACTCTACTCTAACAAATTTCCTTCTGTTGCCATACCATGTTCCTGCCTTTCTTTTCCCATACGATCCCAAAAATTCCTTTGCTAAAATAGAAATTAACGTTAGTTGGACCAAGTTTTAAGAGACAATATTTGTAGTGTATCATGTATACCTGTGTTATATTCAAATAAATCAATTTTAAAATTGTATCAACAATGTGTTAAAACACGTAGATCATTAGCATGTTTATGGATATAACTTCAAGTCTAAGTCTGTGTAAGACTCAGTAGCATACAAAATGATTGTTTTAGGAGCACACTGGTAATATAGACGCTTATTTAATTAAATTTGTTTAAAAATTAAATGTATTGAATAGCTCGTGTTACTGTTTGTTTAACTCTCCTATAATAATTTTGTTGTTTAGGTATTATTTTTTTTTATATCAGCCTACCATAGTGACTCCACTTTGCCTGATGGAAATTTAGGTCACGTAATATGTAATAGCCGTATGGTTATCAGATGAATACCCAATCTCTTTCCTTGGGGGTCGTAAAAGGCGACTAGAAATCGGATATTATATCATTCATTTCATCATCATATCATCATTCATATCATTTCGATGTGGGTGGTGGAGACGAAAGTAGGTGTTTACATAATCATATTTTAAGCTACTTTGTTACAAATAAAAACTAAAAAAAACACAAAGTAATCTACAAATATAATTTCGTGACAGCTCATTGGGGTCGCTAACACGTTATAGTGTGTTTGTTTGTTGTTAACCTAGCCTGTGTCGTCTGTAACTTTGATTAACACACTAACGGATGGCCGACCCGAAAACCACACTGCAGAGGATTTGCAAGTAGGTTCTTCGTAAAGAAAGAATTTTATTTAAAGTAGATAAAGCGTTCTACGACTTTTGAAAGAAAAGGCAGTACAGAAATGGGACTCGGAGAAGGATTGGAAGGTTATTTGGGTCAAGGTATAATTTGTGCATTTTTCCAAGTCTGCAGAAATACGCTACTAGAAGGGGAATAATTTAGAATATGTCATGAAGTTGTAATTCATTAAGAATTGGTAGTACACTTCTCAACATCACAAGCAGATAATTAATTAAAGTAGAACGGTGGATCATGAGGAGCTGGAATCTACTTATTTAAGTATTTATTAATGCATAAGTTATATTAAAATTATCCTGAAAATCTTGAAGACAAGTAAAAAAGGTAAAAGAATAATTAGAAGAAGTAGATCTTTAGAGGGACTCAAAGAAATGTTAAGAAGTTTATGTTTGACATTTGCCACTTGAAGGATCCTAACCAGCGGGCCTATGAAATATTAAGGCTCAGCGTCCGTATATAAGTAGAAGTTGCCGGTATTGCTGTTAAAAAAGTAATTCGTTTGCATTAATTATTAATAATTTTACCTAATAATGTGTGTATCGTTCTAGAAATAATACGGGCGCGGAGAAAATAACCCATATATTGAGAATGCCTTAACTTAGTTTTAAACCGATCAGTTGTGTTCATTTGGAGAAGGTTCTCATATTTATTAAGAGAAGCATTTTTTTTTTTTACTAGACAACAAATTTAGCTCTTTTGGATTTTGCCTGTGAGGCCAAACTTCTGTCAAATTAACAGTTTTCATAAGATGTCAAAGATAATTTCAACTGACTTCGTCCTGCGTTCTGAATAATTACTTTAGGATAACTCCTTTATTCCTTTTGAAGTACATCATCCAAAAATATATCAATAACGCCATGGCTGGCATCACCAGGCCTAAATCTATCCCTGAATGGGTAGATAAGGGTGTATTAAAACTACATTTTCCCAATAATAGTTTTGTTCCACTAAAGTAACTATTATGTGTTGTAAACACTCACATGTTGCAAACAATATAAAGGTTAGCCGTGTGGTTCTCAGTTTAATAGGGCCACTCTATCTCTTCCCGCAGGTGTCGTAAAAGGTGACTAATGGATTAGTCAGTTATCTATCAGACAATATATAGTCATACAATACCATACATATACAAACCATACATACAATAGGCTTATAACCAGTTACGTAAATGGGACTAAATTATGGTTGCCAAAAAGTGGGTTTTAAAACGCTTCTACCTATTTCTTCGATTATATAGAAATGAGTTTCTGTATGTATGTAATATTTTCTGATACCAAGTATGAATCAATGAAGTGATTGCCAATGTATCTACCTTTCGAATCGAGTCTCCGCCATGGGACCTGGAGGACCTCTCCAACTGGCTGACACAGGTGCTTACCGGACCCGGCTGTTTCGGGAAGTACTTGTGTCACATAAGCCTGGAGCCAACATCTGCTTGCCACCATTGCGAGGGAGGTTGGTGCGGAAGAGAGCAACTTGGTGGAGTGCTCTGCGTGAACTCAGCATCGTACCAACTTCGTGGCAGAATTCAATGTGGGTGACCTCTTGCTGGACACCATGGTTATGTCTATGGTCTAAAACGAGAGTGCGTGAGATTCCACCACCTCGTATTGTGAGGCAGTAATGCATACTATGCAATCTAACATCCACTCCCGACTTTCTAGCTCCCGACTTATTTCTTACTGTGTACAAATAAGGGGAAAGAAATTAATGTTTTGTGTGTTGTGTGTCTTTTTTTTTTATGCGATGGGGGCAAACCAGCAGACGGGTCACCTGATGGTAAGTGACTACCGCCGCCCATGGACACCCGCAACTCAAGAGTCACAAGTGCATTGCCGGCCTTTTAGGTAGAGGTACGAAGGTCGTATCGGTTCGGAAATACGGCAGGCGACAATTTGTTCCATAAGCTGGTTGTGCGAGGCAAAAAGCTTCTGGAGAAGCGCACAGTGAGTCCAGGTGATGGGGATGGATATTTTGTCGCGTAGGACGATGGTGGACACCAGCAGCCGGTATAAGTCCGAAAAATTCCTCTGAACACTCCCCATGATACAAGCGATAGAGGATGCAGAGTGAAGCTACATCTCTACGTAACGCCAAGGTGTCAAGTCGATCAGAAATATCTTGGCAGTCGACGATGCGAGTCGCTCTCCGTTGAATGCGGTCAAGAGGGAGAAGTTGGTACTGGGGTGCACCTGCATAGAAATGAGAACAGTATTCCATGTGTGGCCGAACCTGCGCCTTATAAAGTTGCAGGCGGTGGGCCGGAGTAAAATACTGTCTCGATCTGCTTAGCACACCAAGCTTCTTCGAGGCTAATATGGCCTTACTCTCTAAGTAACCGCGAAACTGGACTTCGCTTGATATATCGACGCCAAGAATTCCGATACTGGCTGATGCAGTTAGGGAAGTGCTCTCAAATTGAGGTGATACGACCAATGGCAACTTTTTAGCGGTGAACGCGCAAACCTGTGTCTTCCTGGGGTTAAACTGGACTAGGTTAAGTCGACCCCAATCTGAAACTTTTGATAAAGAAGTTTCGATTTCAGACACAAGTTTGGATCGGCTTTCGATGACGTTTACCCGAGAAATGTTAGGGCGGCCGGTGTAAAGGGCATCACTCGTGCTATCGTCTGCATAGCAATGGATGCTGCTATTCTGCAGCATGTCATTGATATGCAGAAGAAACAGCGTGGGTGATAGCACACAGCCTTGTGGGACACCAGAATTAACAGACTTGGAGTCGGAGCATGCACCGTCAACAACGACCTTGATGCTTCTGTCTGTAAGAAAACTGGTGAGCCAATTGGACAGTTTCTCGGGAAGCCCATAGGAAGGAAGATCGAAGGCCTTCGCCACTTCGTCCAAACTAACGTCCAACGCTACCCCCTTGGTCTCGATCGCCTGTGCCCACCTTTGAGTCAAGTATACGAGAAGATCACCAGCTGAACGACCCTGCCGGAAGCCGTATTGTCGATCGTTGAGGAGCTGGTGGTCTTCTAAGTACCGGAGGAGCTGGCAGTTAACAATGGATTCCATTATCTTTGAGAACAAGGAGGGGATGGCTATGGGTCTGTAGTTGGACGGATCCGAGTGATCTCCTTTTTTAGGGATTGGGTGCACTAGAGCTGTCTTTCATGAGTTCGGGACTACGCCAAGAGAGTAGGAAAGCCGATAAAGGCGCGTTAAAACCGGTGCTAACTCTGGAGCACACGTCTTCAGCACGATGGGAGAGATTCTATCGGGCCCACTCGACTTAAGAACGTCGAGGGAAAGAAGCGCTTTACGCACTGCCCTTTGTGTAAACCGGACTTCCGGCATGTGGCTCTCGCACTGCGGTATGGTCGGCGGTGCGTTTCCCCCGTCGTCCAGGGTCGAGTTGGACGAAATGAGTTTGCCCAGAAGATCGGCTTTTTCTTTAGCGTCGTGGGCCAACGAATTATCTGCTATGCGCAGAGGTGGAAGAGATGGCTTACAAAAGTTCCCCTGGACAGCTTTGGCAAGAGACCAGAATGCACGAGTTCCGGAGGGGAGACTCACTAGTCTCTCGCCAATTCTGCCGATGTGAGCCGACTTCACCCCAGTAATTACTTTTTTGAGGGACCTGGAGGCAAAGTTAAATTGCTTCTTTAATGTGCTGGTCTTTACATCCCGTGCTGTCGCTGCATTAGCCCATGCTTGGTAACATTCCTGCTTTCGGCGGGACGCCGCTTTGCAGGTTCGACCAAACCAAGGCTGGGACTTGCCACCTGTGGGAATCAGGGAGAATGGAATGAAAAGTTCCATACCCTGAAGCACAACATCTGCGACAGAGTTGGCAACGACATTGGGATCATCCGGCGAGAAGCAAACCTGCCTCCATGGGTAGGATGCAAAGAATGTTCGCATTCCATCCCAGTCTGCTGACCTATAGTGCCATACGCGGCGACTGCCTGTAACTCGCGGCCGCAGCGAGTGCACGAGTGGCACCATACTCCTAATCAGGCAATGGTCCGAAGAACCAAGAGGGGCCTCAACGGATACTTTGTAGCCGTCAGGATGTGAGGTCAGCAGAAGATCCAACAGTGAAGACACGTGGCTTTCTGCATCTGGGATTCGCGTAAGCGTTGCTAGCTGCGTCAAGCCATATGCCAAGGCGAAATCGTGAACAGATCTTCCCGCATGATCGGTTTTGCGTGAACCAAGCCATTCGGCGTGATGGGCGTTAAAGTCGCCAAGAATCACGATCTCTGCGGATGGGACCTGCTGGAGCACTGAGTCTGTAGCCATTTGGACGTGGTCGATGACTAGTGTCTAGTATATTATTAGTAAGTACCACAATTTTAACATTAGTATGTAGCAAGTCTATTTCTTGCTCTTCTTTCTTAGATAAGATAATACTATATAAGTACTAGAAAGACAATATATTCTGCAAATCCACATAGGCTAGTTATTATTATAGTCAAGTTTGCAAAAAACATATTCTGTGTCGTTTAGTTGACACTGAAAAGTGAAACAAACAAACACTATTTAATTAAGTGTTGTGAATTATTGTTTTGGTTCGTACTTCATGCAAATTACAGAAAGTCACATTTACTGCCAAGTGTTTAAATAAATAATATTCAAAAAACTGCATGCCCTTCAACTGTATTTGTTGTTCTGCTTCTATGCATGCCTTTCTATAGTAGGACGAACTCCCACTTATTTATTTACGCCACCTTTCTTATTTCACGCCACCACGCATCCCTAGCTGCGTATACCAGAATATAACCTTAGAGATGAAGAGTGGTTTCTAAAATAATAAGATTGCTATATAATAGTATAGGTATATATTTGATGTGGGGGAGACATGCTTATGCACGTATGGGCAGCTCGACCGGACTGGAGTAATACAAGGCCCCACAGAAAATCGGTTGCTAAGCAACGCTTGTGTTGTGTTTCGTCGAGCAAGTAAGGTTATTGGAGGCGGAACGGATCGACATGTGAAGGAGTTGAATAGTGATAGCGACCCGCAGTACAATAATTCAAAATGACATCATCCAAAAAAGAGATAGAGAGTAAATAGACAGAAAACGCAATCTAATCAGGAGAGGCCACCTTTAGATTGAGGTTATCATGATATAATATATAGTGGAATGCATAGATGGGCAACTCTTGTTAAGTGGCTGAGTTTGTATCAAAATATAGACCTTAGAGTAAGATAATGTTATTGACACATTTAAAGGTTAAAATATTGGAATTAATTAAAGAATTGATATTGTGTTTGCTAACGAATATTCGAAGCAAAATGAGTACTTTACAACATTTAAGATCTAAATAAATAACTTTATTTAAACGTTTAGCCTTATAGAATGCATATTTATTTTTTGACCTGCACAAAAGATGTAAGTGTATAGAGTAGGTACTCATCATTAAAACGAAAATGGTCAAGTACAATCTACAACGTACGTAGCATACATTATATATAATATCTTGTTAACCCCTAAAACTAAGCCAAGTACAAATACTTAGATTTAGAACGGATTCATGTCGTAATTGCACGGTGTTTTTTTTTTCTTTAAAAACACCTCCCGCATTAGGAATAATTCCTGTGTCGCGGGGGGCTTTACAAACATTCAATTGACGGACGCAAAGAACAACCAGACTCGGGACAAGTATTTGTGAAAATATTCTTGATACTTTACTTTCTTGCCCTACACAAAATTAACAAACTTTTACGCTCAACGACAAAATTAACAATTAATTATCAAAACTAAACTTAGCCGCGACTTTGTATACATGGAATTTAGAATGATATTTGATGAAATGATGCTTATATTTAAAACTAGACCTCTGGCAACGCATCTGTCAAACTGCATTCAATTCCATGCAGTAATTTTAGGTGATGCGTGTCATCACAGACAGACAGACAAACATTCTAAAAACTGTTATTTTGGCTTCTGTTGCTCAGTATTAGTTTTTCTTCGGTATATGTAGTGTACTGACATTGGTCTGTTACTATTTTAGTGTATTTAGATTAGGGTGTTTTATTTTTTATTTTCGATAATCATTTGACTTTGAATTCTTGATACTTACTACTCATACACAGTGTTCAGTGACACTAAAAATCACCATAATCGGTTGATATTTAGAGGTTGCGCAACGCCAATAAAGTTTTCTCATACGTCAGCAGTGTAGGGTATATTTTTAATGTTATTTTTTTGCAGTGGAGGATAGTTAGTATTACTGTGTATTATAGTGAACCAGTGAAGCATATTTATACTTTAAAATGAGTAAAAAACAATGGAATTTGGTGGTTACATGATAAATTACCTCACGAAAAGTTTTATGTGCTAGACTTCCTTTCAAAGAACAAGTGTTGTTAGTTTTTATTTAAACAACACAAAAAGGAAACGCTTTCCAAAGCTGCTAAATCGATTGATTACATAAATAATACCAATATTTTTGAAAAAACAAATCGGGAAACTCGGTAGCTGCTAATAGGAAAGACAAGAATATAAAAGTGATCTTGACAGATTATTTCATATTGCAAAGCCAAAATGAAATGACAATGAATAGTGTATTACAAAAAGATAAAGAATTTCTTACACATCAGAGAGATAATCGCATGAGATTATCAGTTAGTGGGATAGACAAACAGTAATGGTCAAAAATTGCAGAAACGATTAATAAAACCCAAGAAAAATTAGATGCTTTTAATAAGAAACTTGGCGTTCCAGTTACTGTCAAAGGTACGGTAGACGAAACTGCTAAATTTGTTCTTAAAGAGGTGGACAAATTTCATATACGTTATTATATCATTTGTATATGCTTTGTAGCGATCATAATGTAGTGTAGTAAAGCAACACCCCAAACCTTATCATCCTCTTGTAAGCCCAACTTAGGGCAAGTGACAACAGGAATGCGGCGAGTGCAATTTTTTATAAAAAATATCTTTATACTTGAGAGTGATTGATTGATTTGATCTATTACACTGATTGTTTTTTTTTTTGAAAAAAAGATAATTTAACATTCAAATTTCGTTCTAACGCACTCATACTTTTCAGTTGCTCAATCCCTAAATATTGTCCGATCTTCAGGAAATTTTAAATACATATAATAATAATAAAGCGGCGGTAGCGTGATGGCTGAGGCGTCGGACTTGCGATCAAGTGGTAGCGGGTTCAAACCCCGCCCAGTACACTAACGTCGTAAACCCACCCCTAACACAAACATTTTGGCTTAGCTGGGTAGTATTCTTGTAACCCCCCCCCCCCCCCCCGGGTTAACAAGAATACTAGTAATGTTGTTTTTTTTTTTTTTTTTTATACTATAGGGGGACAGACGAACAGACGAGTCACCTGATGGTAAGTGACACCGCCGTCCATGGACCCTTGCAACTCAAGTGCGCTGCCCGCCTTTGAGGGTGATGAGGGATGGGGAATGCAGGGAGTGGAAAGAAGAGAGGAGGGATGAGGAGATGGTAAAATGGAGAAAGGAGAAGAGGGGACAGAAAAGGGGGGAGGGGGAATTGGGCCTCCGGAAACCTCACTCAATTCGGGGAAATGCAACGCAAGCGTTAATTCACAACCGGTTTTGTGTGAGGCCGTGGTATCGCACCGGTCGAGCCGGCCCATTCGTGCCTAAGCATGGCTCTACCACAACGCGACGCGCGTTGCTGGTTTTTTTTTTAAAAATATATATATATATCTATATGTATATTATTCAGTTTAGGGAGACTTCAAAACCGAGCAAAGTCTGGAATAACATCATTTTTTTAATCCCATCAAAGTAAAACACCTTAATAATGGATTACTGAAACTATAAATAGGTAATAAATAGCCTTGTTTATGGGAACAATGACTTTAACTTAAATTGATAATAGCTTTTACATTTCCCTATCTTTGTACTTAAATGGTTTAATGACGAATGCAGATTCCGTCTGTCGCAGGTGTAATTAATAAAATTCTTAGCAGTAAACACCATGAAGATAATAATAAGAATGTATTTATTTACATAGAATGTACACTGAACAAATAATGAACACTTGTGCAAAGAGCTGATAGCGTAAACAATACGAGCATGACACATTTCGCCATTGAAGGCATGCAAATAAGCTGTTGGAGCTACATAAAACAACATATTATAACTGAATATATCCAAGCTAACACGTTATCATGGTTATTTTCAACATTTGGAAAATAATTTGTATATTGTATTGTAAGTTTCTCTTGCATTATTATTAATTGTATATTCATATATGTATGTTTAAGTGCCATTTGTTTAAATTGTTAATGTAACGGAAATGCTTTGATTCTGTTCGGTGTCTTCTTTCCTTTTTTTGTTAATATTTTTATTTATTTATTTCATTTACTACTAACATGCAAATGTAAATTACAATTTAGTTAGTGTTCATTTTAATTTACATACCAATTACAAATAACTTGAAAATATATATTTTATATATCATTTCAACAAAATAAAAACATGAATTATAAAACAAATGTTTATTATGTATTGATTGTTTTGATAAGCGGGCGTGAAAAAGCATCTCTCCAGGCCCCCCTAGTGTGGGTCACCATGCTGCATTGACTAGACATGCAATGAGGATGGTGACCACCACTCTTTGACTCCACTTATTGCTTTCCATCAGGCAAAGTGGAGTCACTATCGTATTCAAATATAAAAAAAAATGAAATGTCATTATCATGATACATCAATAATGCCACAATTAAATTTAAAAAAAAAAGGAATTATTCAAAAAACCTTAATATGTCAATATCATTACTAAATACACTAAGCTTATCAAAAATATGACAGACATATTATACTTACGTACCGATAGTAAAGTACTTAGTTAAGTACCGAAAGATAGCAATGCATTTTAAGCATATGCTTCCGTCTGAGCTCAAGAGTGTCATAACAATACACTTTGTAGTGTTAGTCAAAAATGATTTTATTCGCAGTGACAAGCCATGCTGTTGACAGTGCTTATCTCAGATGCTACCTTAAGTAAGTATATATCTCAATGAATACTGAACTATTATTAATATAAAAATAGTATAGGAACTATGTCTTACTAACTTTTCATCTAAGAAAAATGTTACACAGCCTAAAATGAAATATATGTATGTGATTCAATAAATATTAGTGCACATGTTAGGATTCAAATTCAATTCATTAAAAGTAATGCTTGCTATTGCACTTGTTGGTTCCATTGCAATTTTTATTTTTTTATATCATAGTGTGAAAAACAAGCAGACGGACGGGACACCTGATGGTAAGTGACTTCCGCCTCCCATGAACACTTGAAATTCAAGAGTCACAAGAGTGCTGTCCGCCTTTTAGGATAGGGGAAAGAGGGGAAGGGAAAGGAATAATGGGAAAAAGGGGAATTGAAAGAGAGGAGGGGGAAGGGTGTTAGGCATCCGGTAATCTCACTTACTCGGTCACACAATGCAGGCATTGTTTAACAGACGGTTTTCTGTGAGGCCGTGGTAATAGTTCGGTCGCGAAGGTCTATACGAACCGATGCTTGGCTCTCCTACTTTAAAATTCGTAGCAGAATTATAGCACAGGTTCCAAAAATAGTAATCTCTTATTTTATACTTCAGTTCCATTAAAAACTACGTAGAAGTTCCCCTCGAGAAGTCTTCAGATCTTGTGAATACTTCCTACATAAAACTTAATCAGGAACTAGTCGTCGTAATTCATGGATATGAATCTGGAATCACCGCCGAAATTGAGGATATCATAGAAAGTTTAATGAAGGTATTCGGGAACACTAAGAGCTACTGCGCATTGAACTGGGAGGTGGAATCTTACGCCTACATCGGGAACTTAACTAAGCCCATAAAGAAACTTTTAGGAGTTCCGCTTATCGGATTCGATTATTTTGCGGCATCAGCAATAGCTGCTTCAGTAAGTTGTATTTTTGTATTATTCCTTTTTTTTTTTGATAACCTTCTTTTACCTCACCTTTTATTCTTTTTTTACATTACCTCACCGGGGCCTTACGGTGAGATGGTATGTCGGAATCGAACCGACTTCAACCACACAGTGTGCCGGCATTTAGTTTTCTAGCAGGGCCTCAGGTGCACCCTGGAAAGCAAATCCCTGTGAACCCCGACAGACTTGGCCACCTGTTGAAGGCGACAACACTATGGTGTGATCCAATCTCCGATTGAGAGAGGCGAGCGCGGAACACGTCTCGTCACCGTCTCAGGCCTGCTTCTGCTAGGACGATGGTCTCTGACCGTCACCCCCAAACTAGTATTCTTGAATTTGTGTAGTATATTAGTTTCTAGAGTGAACCCGAAAAGTAACAAAAAGAAAAATTAATTACTTAAGAAAGTATATGGAAAAAAAAACATTTTAGTGTCTATAAAAGCCTTTTCAGGGTATCCCTCGACTTCCCTGGGATCATAAAATCCTGATATTATAACAATAGGAACACCGCAGGCGTATATCATTTTAAAGAAAAAAAAGTGGGTCGACTGTTGGCTAAGAAATAAAAAAAATACATGAAGTCGAACATAGAATAACTGCCTTTATATTTTAAGTATGTTTTAAGCTTCCCTTACTTACCTATAAGGTACTCAATTGACCTAAGAATAGAAAGAGGTTTTCTTTAATAAGTTCAGAAACATTAAATGTATTTTTAGGTTGGAGAGTATCTAGGAAAAACTGTACTAGAAATGGTGAACCTCGGCTTGAGAAGCGAAGAAGTCTACTTTATAGGACACTCAGAGGGTGCTCATCTGTCTGGAGCTGCAGGTCGTAAATGTAAAGAAGAAGGGCATATAATTGGCCGGTAAGTTATTTTAGACAACAACTAAAATGGTTAAAACATATCTACTGCATTATTACTTACTTTTCTCTATTTTACTGCATTCCTCGAATTTCTATATCACGTCTCGCTATTCTAACATGTCGAAAAACATCAAGCAGTTAAGAAAAATGTACATGCACTCGAAAAACATAACATAGCTTTGTTTAATAGCAGCAGCCTTTCCAGGAATCTCATACTCTATCAAACGTTTGTTAATGTCTTAACTTATAAAATAAAAAAGTTAAATAACTTAACACACGAGAAAAAGCTATAGAATAATTAAATAACTTAAATTTCAAAATATTAACTAAAATCAAATGTTTCATACAATTGTTTGATATAAATTTTTAAACCTGTGGCAAATAATTTTGTCGCATAACAGTCACATTACTAAACAAACAAGGACTTTATTTATCTGTAAGCTGTCAAATCAGTCTATACAATTATCAGTCCAAGGTGTCAAGCCAGGTAAAAATTAACTTTTAAATTAAATTTTGCTCCTACTTTTTACATTATTATGAATCACTCGATTGTTTTTATTAATTTACTCTAAAAATGATCTACATCATAAATACATGTCTCTTTAGGCAATAATTAACAAAGTGCTTACCACTTTCAGAATCACTGGTCTGGATCCTGCAAAACCAGCAATTGAGAAGCACCTTGATAAAAGTTGTGCAAAATTAGTTGACGGGGTCCACACAAATACTCGAATGTACGGCACTAGTTTACCTGTTGGTCATATCGACTTTTGGCTGAACGATGGTTGCCCGGTTCAGCCTGGATGCATAGAAGAACCATCACTTCTATCACCTTTCAGTATGTTTAATTATTTTTCCCTTCCTCTCGGACCACGAAAGTATTTAGACGTGTGCGCATTAATTGATATTCCTATTTTATTATAAAAATAAATTAAAATCAAATTCAGTATATCAAAGTGAAGTACTAGGCGATCATAAAGTTACAAGAAGTTAAGAAACGCGGAGTCCAGGTGGGAGAGAGATAGCAACTTGTGAAGCGGAGGTATTCGGTGAGCTACGCTAACATCAAATGTTATCTGTCGGCTGTCATCTGTCGGCGGTCATCTATCAGCTGTCATCCGTCACCTGTCTTATGTCACCTTCAAGCTTACCACAGTAAAATAATTAGCACCTATTGAGGGAAAATCTACCACTATTGGGGACATTCCACTTCCCCCTGAATATCTGAGGAGCTCTGGCATGTTGTTACTGCCCCATTCTTTTTATTTTATTTTTTAAGTTTCACTGAAATTGCAATATCAATTCTTTGCTTCTAATACTAGGAGTTCGTATAACTAAAAGTTCGCGCTGTATTCACCCAAAACCTTCAAAAGGCTGCGTGTGCGGTCGGTACCCTCGTGATTTAGTCTGTTTGCGAGTCATTACTTGGCGGGGGTCTACTTATACTGGTCGGAGAGCTGTTTTTCTTTATCTTGCTGTTGCACCGCACATCGGATAGAGGAACTATCACTTATTCTAACTACTACTGGCCTGGTACCTAGCCTTCGCATTACCAACTACCTAAAAATGCCCCTAAAACGTACACCGCCTCGGCAACTTCAAAAACCGCAGGCTACTTCTACAACATTGCCAGCCGCATCTGAACAGGCGACCTATTCACCACTTAGTTCATCTGAGCCTAGCCTGAATTTGAAGGAGGATTCTGCTACAGCTGTCGCTTCTCCTAGCATAACTCTTCGTAATGTTAAGCGTAAGCGACTGGGGGAGTGTGTGGGCTATCACTTTTTATGTCTGAAATGAAAGAGATGTTTCATGAGTTTGGGATGCAGCAGGATGAGAAATATGATAGACTGTTCTCTTTGGTGAGCGGTATTCGGGACTCACTCGATCACTTGGCCGGACAGCATGAAGATCTCAAGACTCAGGTGGAGCTTTTAGAAACCCAGCGACAAGAAAATTTATCTTACATTTATGATCTCGAAAACAAGCTTGAGAAATTAGAGCAGAGCGCAAGGTCGACTTGTATTGAGATTCGTAATGTTCCTTGGGCCAAGTCGGAAACAAAGCCCAGCCTGTTGAACACTGTCACTGACATTGGCAACATGCTGAATCTTACAATTCAGCAAAGAGACGTGAAGGATGTGTTTCGGATAAAGACGAAAAATCCGGCTGTAAAACCTATTATTGTGGATTTTACCACAGTTCTCCTCAAGGAGGATTTCCTAATTAAATTTCGCAATCACAATAAGAATAGCTACAAGCTAACAACAGAACACCTTAAAATAAGTGGCACAGCACAGCGGATCTATATTTCCGAAAACCTGTCAGCTAAGAACAAAAGATTATTCTTCCTGGCCCGTGATGCTGCTAAGTCAAATCAGTTCGAGTTTTGCTGGGTCTCACATGGAAAGATATTTGTTCGCGAAAAATCTGGCACCCCACACTTTCAAGTGAAGAACGAAAGGGATCTTATACATATAATGAATCACTCGTGACTAATAAGTTATGGTGACATCAATTATTGTACACTAACGAATTTTTTTCCGATTACCATTGTTCCTTGTTGCTTTCTACATGTTCATTTTAGAAAATTTTTGAATCTTAAACCTTTTTATCGCATTTTTAACTGTTATTGTAACTTTCTCACACATAACCGGTATACTGCACACACACATACATTATCATATCTCTATACACTCAATCTGACTATACATAAGTTCCATGCATCCAGCCAAAGTATTTTATACTTTATAAATTTTAATAGTAAACTCTCGCTCTACGTCTATAACGCCAGTCCGATATCACAGAACTTATTATTTAGTTTTGCTTTTCCCTCCATATATTATCGTTTTTACTCCCCTGTTGTTATTTTATCATTTAATGGATGATCTTAGCATAATAAGCAATGAGATAGAAAAAGTCTCTATTTCAAAGTTCCACTCTTGCTCACCTGAAGCGAGTGGACAATATTTAAATGAGGCCTACCATGACCTGAAAATACTGCACAGTAACATTCGCAGCCTTAACTGCAATTTTGATAATTTGGTGCTTTTTATGAGTCGACTAACGTACTTACCTGATATCGTTATACTAACCGAGTGCTGGCTAAGCAAATGTCCTACTATCCCCTCTATAAACGGATACAACTCATACATATCGTCTTTTAAAAATCAAAATGATGGGGTAGTTGCATATATAAAGGATAGTCTAAAAGCCACCGTAGAAGTACCTAATTTGAATGACGCAAATTGTTTGGTTATAAAAATTTCCGATAAAGCTGCTTTTATCGCTCTATACCGCTCTCCATCATATAGAGACTTATTTTTGTTCTTGAGTGGTCTTGATGTTCTATTAAGAAATTTCTCCCACTATAAAACTGCTGCCATAATTGGAGACCTTAACATAAACATCTCTCAGGACAGTCGTGATCCGTTTGCAGACGATTACCTTAATCTTACTGCCTCCTATGGAATGCTCCCCACTTGCAGTCTCCCGACTAGACTGTCGAGCTGCCTCGATCATGTAATGCTTCGCTCTCCAACTACTGCCACTACACTACTACTGGATTCTCTTATTACAGACCACGCTCCTATTATCATCTTTTGTAATATAAAAATTAAACTTAAAGTCATTACTAATCACTCGAATATTAAGATTAACATTCCAGCAATCGTTGAATGTATTAGTAATACAGATTTTTCTTCAATACTCCAATCCCTAAACCCAAATGCAGCGGCCCAATCACTTGTGTCCATAATGTCCTCAGCTATTAAATCCCATTCCCATACTTTGCGTATTCCTAGTAAAAAACGCATTATAAAGCCGTGGATTACTCCTGGCCTCCTGAGATGCATACGTCACAGAGACATATTATACAGAACTCTTAAGAAACATCCTAACGTGGAATCAAACAAGTTGATATTCTATCGGTATCGCAACTTTTGTAATAATCTCTTGAAAAAGGTCAAGCGTGAATACGAAAGTGACGAGTTTCGGAGGGCTAGAGGTAATCCTAAAGCTACATGGAAATTAATCAAACGGGTTGGTAATTTCGAACAAATTAGTACACCATCCTCAGAGTTATTAAAATGTTGCGAGGACCCCTCCCAGTCAGTAGATAAAGTAAATAATTATTTTGCTAATGTGGGCAGACTATTGGCCTCTAAAATTCAGCAATCTCACCATTATCAAAATGCAAAGCCTATCATTCCAAATTCTTCAGGTTCTACTCCACTACATTCAATGGTACTGGATAGCGTGGTTGGTATCGAGGTTGAAAATATCATCTTGGGTCTTAAAGATAAATGCGCTGTAGGGTTTGATGGCATAAGTAACTCCATTGTGAAGGCTACCAGACATGTGATTACACCAGTTCTTGTCTACATTTTCAACTTGTGTTTTGCTACCGGTACCTTTCCTGACATATTTAAAACCGCGGTAGTTCATCCTATTTACAAGTCTGGATACAGAGACAGTGTATCTAACGATAGACCTATATCAGTACTTTCCGCACTGTCTAAAATCTTTGAAAAAATTATAAACACTAGACTTACTAAATATCTCACAAAATTTAATATTTTAGCTAATAATCAATTTGGTTTCAGAAATGGCACATCCACAGAGGATGCTGTGATAGAGCTCACAGATACAATCATTGATAGTTTTGAAAGGAGAAGGAAAACACTTGCTATATTTCTAGACCTTTCCAAAGCTTTTGACACTGTCTCTGTCCCCATACTTATTTCAAAGTTAGAAAAAATTGGCATTCGAGGCATGACCTTAGACATTTTCAAGAGCTATCTCGCAGATAGAAAACAGTGTGTTAAGCTGGAAAACTACCTAAGTAACGAAGAATCTGTTGTGTTTGGAGTCCCACAGGGCAGTGTTCTCGGACCGACTCTTTTCCTTATATACGTGAATGAGCTGTGTCAGTTATCCCTACCTAACTGCCAAATAATAACTTATGCAGATGACACAGCTCTTATAATTGACGGTAGAAACTGGTTTGATGTTGGTATCAATGCTGAACTGGCTTTAAACTCTGTTATCGCGTGGTTAACGGAAAATTTACTTACACTCAATGTCAGTAAGACCAAGTTTGCTACATTCTATCCCACTAAAGCTAGTCAACCCCAAACACCCATTGTAATTCGTGCCCACACTTGTTCATATAGTGACTATAACATAAATTGTGGCTGTGCCAGACTGGACAGTGCTGAGTTTGTCCGATACCTTGGCGTTATTATCGATAGTAACCTTAAATGGAAGCAACATATTAGTCACACAGTAGCACGTTTAAGAAAACTAATATATGTCTTTAAGAAACTTAAAGCTGTGGTGGACTTTGATAGCTTAATATGCATCTATTTTGCACTTGTGCAGTCGGTAATGGGTTATTGTCTAGTGGTCTGGGGAGGAGCTCCTAAATCAACTTTGATACGCGTAGAACGTGGACAACGAGCTATCCTCAAAGTATTGGCAGGAAAGCCTATCCGATTTCCTACAAAAATGGTCTACTCTATTTGCAAGGTCCTCTCTGTCAGACAGTTATTCATTCTTCGTACTGTACTTCGAAAGCATAGTCAGCTACCATACGATCCAAACATCTACAGCTCAAGACGCCGCTCTTATAGAGTATGCGATATAAAATCGCGTAGAACCGTAGCCGCAAGTCGGCATTTTAGACACATAAGCTCTAAAGTCTATAATAAAATCAACAAAACCCTTAATATTTATTCTCTTAATGGTCATAAAGTAAAAAAGAAACTTGAAACATGGTTAAAATCCCTTGATTATGATGCTACGGAAAAACTTGTGGAAGCATAACATTTACACACACACACACACACACAAACCACATATTCACATACACACAAGCACATATCCATTCATTAAACACTTTACCTCTTTATTTTAAATACTTTTGTTATATGCTTTGAAAAACTTTATTTTATTTAAGTGTTTCTCTGGAACAACCTACTTTCCTGCCAGGAGGGGGGCGTTGGTAGCTGTGCCACAGTTTCATACTTTTGCAGCTATCATCGTTTCCATTTTGTTTTTGTTTTTGTATGTGTTTTTAGTTCCAAATAAACGTGATTATTATTATTATTTATAAGTAACTATCATTGTTTAAAAAGGGACACAAAGAACACCCTGGCTCTGGGCAACAATTTAATTTATTTAATATTTATAATTTGATCTTACCCACGAACTCTGGCTCAGCAGTCAGGATGACTAACCACTAGGCCAATAGGTGAGGTAATTGATCTTGCGTCATGTCAACGATAGCGGCAGTATTTCGAGTCAAGCTAAAGATGACATGACGGCCATCGTGCTACATATGCATTCGGCCCGTATTAAGGCGCTTGGATGACTGGAGTGCAAAGATAAGGCGGTTATGGTAATCTAGTAACTGCCGGCTGGCCTTTCCCGCGTCGTACATCTATAAAAATTACCCTGTATCCCAACCCAGGATCCCAAATTTAACCAAAATCGGTTAAGCCGTTTAGCCGTAAAAGGTCCCAGATAATATGCGACTTTTCGTTCGCCTTTACTATATTAATATATGTGGATGTGGGTATCGTTACGCCGGTACCACTGGTCTTTTTCTCGGTGACGGCGAGTGGTGCAGTAAAGCGCTCTATCACTTTGAACAGGTCGAAAGTCCGTGTAATTTGATCACGACTGGCGCTGCACTTTTAGTTCGCGATCTGCACTAACGAAGCTTCCTTTTTTCCTAGCCATCTCTGTCTGTGTACTTGTATGCGTCCTGCGCATTGCCACTTTGACTTGAAAATATTTATTTTGGTGACATTAACGATTCTATTCCAATATATAATAAATAACCAAAATTATTTTTCTTCGGAGCCCATTGTGCACTATCCAACATTTTTGCACAGTGCAGTATTTGTTTTAAAGGACTGTGGGAGAGCCATGCTTTGGCACGTTTAGGCCGGCTTGGCTGAGCCTGCCTATTCCGGTCGGTTGGAGTACTGCCACGGACTCACAGATAATCCGTAGACAAACAATGCTTCCATTGAATTGCTTTGAGTTAGGGTATCGGAGCCCATCGGCCAAACTCTCCCTTCCGCTCCACCCACCTCACCTTCAAAGGCGGGCAGCGCACTTGACACAGCTCTTTAGTTGCTGGTGTTGGCATGGGCAGCGATTATGACCAACCATCAGGTGACTCGTAATATTGCGTATTTGAGTATGATTCCAGAGTAGTTCTATCTCTCTGACCCTTCTGAAGTGGAAAACATATTACTGGTGAAGAAAAAAGAGTCAGGAAAATCGTAACAGCACATTTTATATCGAACTGGTTACAGGTCTTTGCAGTCATATACGAGCGCTGTTAGTGATGGCTGAGGCAATCAAGCATTCATATAGTTTTGAAGGTCGACAAGCTAATAGTTATAAAGATTTTTTGAGTACTAGTTATGCGCCGGACAAAGCTGAAGTCAACTTTATTGGATTCAACATCATTCCGAGGTTAATACAATATTTTTTTTTAATAAAATAATAGCATTTATCGATATAAAATCCTACAAACTATAACTATTTCGGATCTTCTTAATGATTTGACAAAGACGACGCAAACTACACATATATTTTCTTTTTTTTATCTGTTAATACAGCGATTAAGATCTACATGTTACAATTCATGGACTGTGTCACAAGTGTTTCAATTTTTGTTTTCACAGCAACAACGGTTCGTTTTACATGTGTACGAATGCAAAACCTCCATACGGCAAGGGCCCAGAAGGTATGAATCCTGCAAGTTGCACTTGCTGAAAGAAAGAATAAAATTTAAGCTAATTTTTAGTAACAGTAATAAAGTGGTACTAAACAATGCTGATATTTTACTATTCTAAACATTACACATAAACATATTCACGCATGTATCCTCTTGAAGCGTATTGAATCGATATATTTCTTCACTATACAAAATGATAAATTTGAAAAATAAGATGGATACTAGAGTGAAAGGTAGTTAAGAAAAAATGGCAATGAAAGGAAACGAATATTCCTCACTTGGGTAGATTGGCAGTGTAAGCAATAGTTAAATAATGTCAGAGACCCACATTTGTTCCTCGAAAAAGGAAGGAGGTTCCGAAAACTGTAATTTGACTACACTTTGTTGAGAAATAAATTAGGATCACGTACCAAATATCGTATCTATCGTTAGTATCTTTTATATCGAAAACATGATGTCTAATAACCTCTAAACATAGGTCACTTTAGTTATGACTAGGAAACCGATGGTGACATAAGAACACACGCTCACGCTTGGGTAGGCAGAGGTGTATAAAACACTCACATTTTGTCAAAAAGAATTTGGTTCCAAAATGAAATTTTCCGAAATCTTCGTGAAATCTAATAAAATGTTTACATGACTACCGCGCGCTGTAGTACCTTCAGGTATAACAGTACTTCAGGCAACCTCGTATACAAGAAAACTGATAAAAAACTATGTACAAACGAATGATAACTGGATTTAAAAAATACACCTTCACACAGTGTGTACGTAAAACGTACGTATCATAAAATTGAAGACCAATATGCTTTCCTTATGGATGCCATTGTCATAACTGGACCAAACTCCTCTAACTACCCTTGAAGAACAGTACAGTTCCAATAAAAAAAGAATCATCGAAATCGGTTGGCGTCAAATTGAGTTATCCGTTTATTTGTCGCACTCATGCTTAATGCAAATTTAAGACTTATATTTTTTTCTCATGTATGCCACTGTCAGAACTGGACCAAATTAAAATGGGACCACGCGGGAAGCACCAGCTACAAAATAAAAAGAAATCGTCCGAATCGGTTCATGCAGTCGAAAGTTTTGAGTTAAAAAACATAAAAAAAACAGTCGAATTGAGGACCTTCCTTCTTTTTGAAGACGGTTGAAAACTATAATTTACGATTGTAAACCATCCCGATAAAATTTGTCGTATGTCTGTTGCCATCTGTTGTCTGTTTGCCATCTACACCATAGAACGTTCCAGTTTAAAAAAACTTTAACGTTAACGTATTATCATTATTCATTATCAGTTTTCGACTTTACATCATGTCTAGAAAGGGGTTTTACACATGTATATCGCTGCGACAAATCACAAAGTTACCTTATATTTGTTACATATGATGAATATTGAAATACATTATTATGTTTATTTATAACATTCTACATTTCTTACTTTTCCCGAAATTTTCAGTAACAACATATACAACGGAGGCTGCAAGTTTGAGATGTTACAAAAAGTAAGTATCCTAATCACGGGGTAAATACATGCGTGTGATGTAGAACAACGTCAGTTACTTTTGTAATCTTCGGTCTAGAACTATTGATATCGTAGGAGCCTTATGATAAGTATTATGTTTTTTTTTTGTTGGAACCCCACGGGTCATTACCTCGTTGGAGCTAAAACGTCGGTGAAACCTTACACCAGACGGTGTTCCAACACTCTCAGAAAGAAATCTTAGGAAAACCCTCATTCCTTAGCTTCTTCTCTACGAGCAGCCTTGACCCCGTCAGTTTAAACAAACGTGACTGTATCAGGCTTTCTAGGGCAACGGACAGACCTGACACCTAAAAATAGGTCTTTGTAAATATTTTATACTTTTTTTTATACTATAGGGGGACAGACGAACAGACGGGTCACCTGATGGTAAGTGACACCGCCGTCCATGGACACTTGTAACTCAAGAGTCGCAATTGCGCTGCCCGCCTTTGAGGGTGATGAGGGATGGGGGATGCAGGGAGCGGAAAAAAGAGAGGAGGGATGAGGAGATGGAAAAAAGGAGAAAGGAGATGAGGAGAGAGAAAAGGGGGTGGGGGAATTGGGCCTCCGGAAACCCCACTCAATTCGGGGAAATGCAACGCAAGCGCTACTTCACAACCGGTTTTCTGTGAGGCCGTGGTATCGCACCGGTCGAGCCGGCCCATTCGTGCCTAAGCATGGCTCTACCACTGAAAAACTTTATTGCAGTTCCGTTACCAACTATATAGAAGTATCTTTTAAAAAATGGCCAGATCTGATAAACACATCGTATATTAAGCTCGACCAGGAATTAGTTGTTGTAATCCTCGGATACGAATCTAATCTCCATGAAGTGATAATAGAAAATCTCATAGAAAGCTTAATGGAAGGCTTCGGTGACACTAAGTGCTGCTGTGCATTGAATTGGAAGACAGAGGCTGCCGCATATATAGGTCCGATAACTAGTCCTATCAAGAAATTATTAGGGATCCGAATTTTAGGAATAGATTATTTTCCAGTTTCAATAATAGCTGGTTTGTTAAGTGACTTTTTTCATTTCACGTGATATAAATTTAGTCTTCTCTCTTTTAATAGTACTCTTAAATTCATAATAAAAAAGAAAAAAAAGTACCATATTTATTTTGCGCCGCACAAAGGCGTATAGCAAGTTCTGCCAAGTTTGTATAAAGAAATAAATACCTCTGTGTGATACTAGAATAGCCGTTAGCTCAATATTGGGTTACTTCGTATTGTATTATGCTAACACCTAGAGTCAAATTCATGGCTATTATTATTATATACGGAAATTTGCACTTACTCTGCACTTTTAAAAGATTTTTACAATTAAGACAACAGAGATTTTTTTTATCTTTAACTAGGCGGTCTCCACCTGCGTTCATGATTACTGCTCGGATCCTAAAAGTCGTAGCGTGATGTTTTATATTCCTCTCTATCATGTATACCTGTGTTATATTCAAATAAATCAATTTTAAAATAATGTGTTAAAGTATCAACGATGTGTTAAAACACGTAGATAATTTTGCATGTTTATCGATATAACTTCAAGTCTAGTATATAAGAGTGTAAGTCTAAGTAGCATACAAAATGATTGTTTTAGGAGCACCGCCGTAATATAGACGCTTATTTAAATAAATTTAAATATTATGTATTTATTATAATAATTTTGTTTTTATATATAAATATTATTTTTTTTATATCAGCCTACCATAGTGACTCCACTTTGACTGATGGAAATTTAGGTCACGTAATATGTAACAGTCGTGTGGTTATCAGATGAATACCCCATCTCTTCCTTTGGGGATCGTAAAAGGTGACTAGAAATCGGATATTATATTATTCATTTCATTATCATATCATCATTCATATCATTTCGATGTGGGGGGGGGGGGCGAAAGTGGGTGTTCGAGACGCTTCTGCCCTTGGGGGATATAGGCATGAACGAATGCCGTCGGTCAGGGCTGGTCATGTCCCGATACTTAATTAAATACATTTGCTCGTCTCTTATACTTAAGAATAAACGTTACATTGTCCTCACATATTCCTTGCGCATATAAACAGTGTAAAAACAAAAACTGTTGAAAAAGAGTGTTCATGAACTTTCTTGTCGGTTCTTCTCCATAGGATCTACGTATTAGAACAGGCAACTAGCTTCACGACTGACTTAGTGTGACTGACTTCTACTTCTGAAAATTAACTATAAACTATTTTGGTATAATAATACTTTGCCATAATTGTTTTTGGGCCTACAGTTTATGTTTACATAATCATATTTTAAGCTACTTTGTTACAAATGAAAACTAAAAAAACACAAAGTAATCTTCAAATATAATTTCGTGACAGCTCATTGGGGTCGCTAACACGTTATACGGAAGAACCTAGTTGAGTGAGTTGGTACTGCCAATTCCAGTGATTCAGACGACCTCAAGGATCTTGAATGTGTGTTATTGAGGAATATAAAGCGTTCCTTTAAATAAGTTGGAGTAAAGGGATGGAACAAAATACTATAAAGTAAAGAGACAATATGTGAATTGGGAGCCACTTGAGCATGTTGCAAAATTCCGATACATGATATATTACAAGTCAAACTCACACTTAGTTAATATGCGTTTTCTTGTTGCACGCCACCACGCATACCTAGCTACGTATACCAGAATGGAACCTTAGAGAAGAAGAGTGGTTTCTAAAATAATAAGATTGCTATGGTATGGGCAGGCTCGACCTGACCAGAGACAAGGCCCCACAGAAAACCATTTGTTAAGCAACGCTTGTGTTGTGTTTCGTCGAGCAAGTAAGGTTACTGGAGGCGGAACGGATCGACATGTGAAAGAGGTATCATTTGCATAGTGATAGCGACCCGCAGTACAATAATTCAAAATGACATCATCCAAAAAAGAGATAGAGAGTAAATAGACAGAAAACGCAATCTAATCAGGAGAGGCCACCTTTAGATTGAGGTTGTCATGATATAATATATAGTGGAATGCATAGATGGGCAACTCTTGTTAAGTGGCTGAGTTTGTATCAAAATATAGTCCTTAGAGTAAAATAAAGTTGTTGACACATTTAACGGTTAAAATATTGGAATCAATTATAGAATTGATATTGTGTTTGCTAACGAATATCCGAAGCTAAAATGAGTACTTAACAACATTTAAGATCTAATTAAATAACTTTATTTAAACGTTTAGTCTTATAGAATACATATTTATTTTTTGAGCTGCACAAAAGATGTAAGTGTATAGAGTAGGTACTCATCATTAAAACGAAAAAGGTCAAGTACAATCTACAACATAACCCCTAAAACTAAGCCAAGTACAAATACTTAGATTTAGAACGGATTTCTGTCGTAATTGCACCGTGTTTATTTTCTTTAAAAACACCTCCCGCATTAGGAACTTAGGGGCTTTACAAACATTCAATTGACGATACAAAGAAGAACCAGACTCAGGACAAGTATTTGTGGAAATATTCTTGATACTTTACTTTCTTGCCCTACACAAAATTAACAAACTTTTACGCTCAACGACAAAATTAACAATTAATTATCAAAACTAAACTTAGCCGCGACTTTGTATACATGGAATTTAGAATGATATTTGATGAAATGATGCTTATATTTAAAACTAGACCTCTGGCAACGCATCTGTCAAACTGCATTCATTTCCATGCAGTAATTTTAAGTGATGCGTGTCATCACAGACAGACAGACAAACATTCTAAAAACTGTTATTTTGGCTTCTGTTGCTCAGTATTCGTTTTTCTTCGGTATATGTAGTGTACTGACATTGGTCTGTTACTATTTTAGTGTGTTTAGATTAGGGTGTTTTATTTTTTTATTTTCGATAATCATTTGACTTTGAATTCTTGATACTTACTACTCATACACAGTGTTCATATACTAAAAATCACCATAATCGGTTGATATTTAGAGGTTGCGCAACGCCAATAAAGTTTTCTCATACGTCAGCAGTGTAGGGTATATTTTTAATGTTATTTTTTTGCAGTGGAGGATAGTTAGTATTACTGTGTGTTATAGTGAACCAGTGAAGCATATTTATACTTTAAAATGAGTAAAAAGCAATGGAATTTGGTGGTTACATGATAAATTACCTCACGAAAAGTTTTTATGTGCTAGACTTCCTTCCAAAGAACAAGTGTTGTTAGTTTTTATTTAAACAACACAAGAAAAAATAAAGGAAACACTTTCATGGCTGCTAAATCGATCGATTACATAAAGAATACCAATCTTTGGGAAAAAACAAAACGGGAAACTCGGAAGCGGCTAATAGGAAAAGACAAGAATAGAAAAGTGATCTTGACAGATTATTTCATATTGCAAAGCCAAAATGAAATAACAATGAACAGTGTATTACAAAAAGATAAAGAATATCTTATAATTCAGAGAGATAATCGCATGAGATGATCAATTAGTTGGATAGACAACCAATATTGGTCAAAAATTGCAGAAACGATTAATAAAAAACCAAGAAAAATTAGATGCTTTTAATAAGAAACTTGGCGTTCCAGTTACTGTCAAAGGCATGGTAGACGAAACTGTTAAAATTGTTCTTAAAGAGGTGGACAAATTTTATATACGTTATTATATCATTTGTATGTGCTTTGTAGCGATCATAATGTAGTGTAGTAAAGCAACACCCCCAAACCTTATCATCCACTTGGAAGCCGAACTTAGGTCAAGTGACAACAGGAATGCGGGGAGTGATAACAACAGAAATGCGGCGAGTGATGACAACAGAAATGCAGCAACACTAGACTCTAGTATAAAAGAACGGTGCCAATCTATTTTAAGTTAGTTCAGTTGAGTTTCTACTGTCTTCGGTCGCATAAGTTTATAACAATAAAATTACGATTCATATCTGTAATTTTCTTCATAACGCCTTCACGTCAGATTAGCCATCAGCAGCGATCACGTCAATTCTCTGTAAGTGGTTTAGGAGTAAATTCTTAACCCACTTCAGCTTTGACACTACATCGTCTAACACAGGACTAAGTCAAGCAGCATATATTAGGATTGAGAATAATTTAAACGCATATTGTAGTGGTTAGCTTGCTGTCATCACACCCATGAATTAATCTAGAAAGGAGTGTTTGATGAGTGATATCCTGTACTGGTCAGAGCTCCCGGCAATAAAATATTTCTAAAGTTTCAAAATATGTTGGATTCGCTTAATAGGACAGTGTATGCTACTACAGAGGGTGTCTCATAAGTAATGTCGGGTTTCATAACTAAAAATTTACTACGCCTCATTTTATACATGTCGCAACTTGTTAAGATATTCTCTAGTCCTGTGGAGAGTGCAATTGATTCACTTTAATTTAATCGTACTGTCTTTGTTTATTGACGTCGTAGGTCGTTTTGATACTAAAAAGTATGGAGTGTGATAAATATGAAATTCGTGTACTGTTAAGACATTATTGGAAACAAAAGTTCAAAGCAGCCGCGGCAGCAAGGAAAATATGTGAAATTGAAGGGGAAGACATGGTTAATGAGCGAACGGCACAGCGTTGGTTTAATCGTTTTAACAGTGGAGATTTGACACTTGAAGATCGATCGCGTTCTGGTCGTCCACCTGTGTGGGATGTTGAGCCTACAAAGGAAGCAGAAAACCAACCCAGTACCTGCACTCGTTCATTATCGGACTCGTTGGGACCTTCTAAAGACACTATACATCGCCACTTAAAATCATTAGGTAAGACTTATAAAAGTTGTCGTATAGTGCCCCATGAATTAGACGAGAATCAGGCGAAACGTCGAGTAGAGGTGTGTAAACAGCTCCTTGCTCTGCCGAAAGGTGATCGTTTTATTAAACGCATTGTTACTTGCGACGAAAAATGGATTTATCTAAACAACCCAGACATGTCAAAACAGTGGTTAGACATAAGACAATTACCTGAACCTGTCATGAAAAGAGGTCGTTTCGAGTCGAAAGTCTTGTTATGTGTCTGGTGGAATTATGAAGGTTTAGTGTACTTTGAGATAGTTCCGGATGGTCGAATTATTAATGCTGAGTTATATTGAGGACAGCTGACCCGAATGTATGAGGTTTTATCACAAAAATATCCAGGCTTAGTCAATCGAAAACGAGTGCTCTTACAACAGGATAATGCTAGACCGCATACGGCGAAAGTTACACGGGATAAGATTAAAGAACTTGATGGAATTGAACTCCTACCACATCCAGCATTTAGTCCAGACCTTGCACCATCTGATTACTATTTATTCAGATCCATGGCGAAGTTCCTGCGTGGACTCAAAGAGCTGGCTGAACGTTGGGTTAGGACTGTAGAATACGATGGGCTATACTTTGAATACTAAGGTTTTCTTTTTGTATGATTAGTTATTAATCAAAGTGAATATTAAAAACCGACATTATTTATGAGACACCCTCTGTATTTTGGACGAATAAGATTCCATGCATATCCTAATATCATAATCAAAAAGTCCATTATCTTAAAACATCTTACAGAAAGGAATTTATCCAATAGAAGACTACAAGGAGTTATAACAACTTTCACTGTTATACTTTGGAGGTTCATCTCACAATAATTTCAAATTCAGGGTTCCAGGGACTCTCCATCAAGCAAGGTGGATAGCAAAAGCCATATATGCACTGAAAATTTGTTTTTTTCACCTAACAATTAAGAATTTTCCTGGTAAAGTAATAAAATTAACTAAACGATAAGAAACAAATAGGACATTTCGCATAGTTACTGTTTGTCCAATTTGGGCACGAATCAGTCATAAGCCGGTGGGCGTCCAAGAATGATCTGGATATGATACAACAACATCAACATCAATACAACTTTCTTTGAATTGTTTCATATTCACGACAAAAGCCAATATTTTAACAATACAGTTAGAGACATGGTCGACGGTCTCAAGATAGTCAATGATACTGCAGAAAGGAGCATAGCTTTTATGAAAAAATTCAACGATTCTGTCAAAGATGAAGAACAGAAACTATTCTTGTTAAGAGTCGTCGAACATCACAGAAGAGGCGTCACCGAGCGAATGAAAGAACAGGTAGCAGCTTATATCGTTAATTAAGTATTAATACATTAAATGCAAATTTTTTATTACATAATGAATATTTATATTTTTTTTCTAAACAAATGTGTATCTTTTTACTTTAGACTGATTGATTGATTTGATCTATTATACTGTTTTTTTTATTTTTGAAAAAAAAGATTATTTAACATTCAAATTTCGTTTTAACTCACTTATACTTTTCAGTTGCTCAATCCCTTAATATTGTCCAATCTTCTTGAAATTTTAAATACATATAATAATAATAAAGCGGCGGTAGCTTGATGGCTGAGGTTTCGGACTTGCGATCAAGTGGTAGCGGGTTCAAACCCCACCCAGTACACTACCGTCGTAAACCCACCCCTTTTTTTTTTCGTGTGGAAATCCCCTCGGGCCGTCATTCCACCGGGGTTTTCCGTGGAACGGTGTTTTGGAATCGAACCGACTAAACCGCATTCGACGATGACCGGCTGGAGCGCCTCCACGGCGGCGAAGCCAGCACGTGGAGCTTCCAGCCGGGACGACCAACGAGCCATCATGGCTCGACGAGCGGCCTCGCGCCACTCGCGTACCTCTTCGGGCGAGGGCCGCCTGCCGCTACCCGCCCGGAATTCAGCCGTCCGCCGATAAACTTCGGCGAGCACTTCCGCCTCCAAGTCCCACGGAGGAGTTCCGGCCAACGCGCACGCCGCCTCCGTCGACACGGTACGGTAACCACGTATGGCTCTAACCGCCATAACCCTCTGAGGGCGCCAGACGCGTGCCCTATTCTGGGCGGTTAGAGCCTCCGACCACACCGGTGCACCGTAAAGTGCCATTGACCGGACAACCCCCGTGTACAGCCGTCTTGTAGCTACGCTGGGTCCACCCAAATTGGGAAAAAGCCTACGCCGATGATTAGTTACGCCGATGACACACTGGTCACAGCCCAGGGGGCGAACTTTGAAGCGGTGGCACGCCTGCCCACCACAGGAGCCTCACTGGTGGTCGGGCGCATCGAGACGCTAGGGTTGCGGGTGGCCTTAGATAAGACGGAGGCCCTTTTCTTCCATGGGCCCCGTCGAGGTCCGCCCCCTGGCGCCTCCGTAATGGTCAACTCGGCCGCTCGTCGAGCCACGATGGCTCGTTGGTCGTCCCGACTGGAGGCTCCACGCTGGCTGGCTTAGCCACCGTGGAGGCGCTCCAGCCGGTCATCGACGAGTGATGGTTTCGACTGACGCAGGTTCTTACCGGGGACGGCTGCTTCGGAAAGTACCTGCATTCAGTCGCTAGGAGGGAATTGAGTCCCGTCTGCAACCACTGCAACTGCAGTGAGGGCTCAGCCCAACATACGCTTGCGGATTGCCCGGCTTGGGCGGCGCAACGTCGGGTCCTCCCTACAGTCATCGGAGAGGATCTCTCGCTACCGGCCGTCATACGATCTATGGCCGGTAGCGACAGGAATTTTACCGCAGTCGCAACCTTCTACGAGGAGATCATCTCGCAAGAGGCGGCGGAACGGGCCCGGGAGGACGATCTCCCCTCGGACCTAATTCGCCGCCGGCGAACCGGGCGGCGGAGGCACGCTTACTTGTGTCTCATGCCGCCCTGAGTGTGGCTGTAGGTGGTCGACACGGGTTTTCTCCTACACCCGCTATTAAGGCCAGCCGCGAGGAGGCGACGTCCTGGTGTGCCTGGACGTTGCCTAATTGAGAGTTACCAGAAGGTGGTGTGGTTTTATTCGGTCCGATTCCGATACACCGTTCTACTGAAAACCCCGGTGGGAGGACGGCCCGAGGGGGTTTCAACACGTAAAAAAAAAATTGGGTTAACAAGAATACTAGTAATGTGTGACGCAAGTTACTAGTATTCTTTAAATATATATATATATATATATTATTAAGACTTCAAAACCGAGCAAAGTCTAGAATAACATTATTTTTTTTTTAGTTCCAACAAAGTGAAACACCCTAATAATAGATTACTGCCTTTTACATTTCCCTATCTTTGTACTTAAATAGTTTAATGACGAATGCAGATTAAGTTTCCGTTTGTCGCAGGCGAAATTAGTAAAATTCGTAGCAGAAAACACAGTAAAAATTTATTTATTTACATAGATTGTGGTAAAAAGAGCTGATAACGTAAACAATACGAGCATGACACATTTCGCCACTGGCAGGCGTGTAAATAAGCTGTTGGAGCTACATTTAAAAAACATATTATAACTGTGTATATCCAAGCTAACACGTTATCATGGTTATTTTCAACATTTGGAAAATAATTTATATATTGTATTGTAAGTTTCTCTTGCATTATTATTAATTGTATATTCATATATGTTTAAGTGCCATTTCTTTAAATTGTTAATGTAACGGAAATGCTTTGATTCTGGTTGGTGTCTTCTTTTTTGTTAATATTTTTATTTATTTATTTCATTTACTACTAACATGAAAATTTCAATTACAATTTAGTTAGTTTTCATTTTTATTTACATTCCAATTACAAATAACTTGAAAATATATATTTTATATATGATTTCAACAAAATGAGAACATGAATTATAAAATAATCAAATATTATCAATGATATATATTTTTTTATTGTTTTGATAAAGCATCTCACCAGGCCGCCAGAGTGTGGGTCACCATGCTGCATTGACTAGACATGCAATGAGGATGGTGACCACCACTCTGACTCCACTTATTGCTATCCATCAGGCACTATGGTAGGCTAATATAAAAAATGAAATGTAATTAGCATGATACATGAATAATGCCACAATTAAAAAAAAGGAATTATTCAAAAACCTTAAGTATGTCAATATCATTACTAAATACACTAGTCTTATGAAAAAATATGTATGCGTTTGGAATAGTATTCAAACTATTCCAAACGGAGACATATTATACTTACGTACCGATAGTAAAGTACTTAGTTAAGTACAGAAAGATAGCAATGCATTTTGAGCATATTCTGCCGTCTGAGCTCAAAAGTGTACTGACTTTTCATCTAAGAAAAATCTAACACAGCATGAAATATATTTAAAAAAATGAAATATATGTATGTGATTCAATAAATATCAGTGCACATGTGAAGATTTAAATTCAATTCATTAAAAGTAATGCTTGCTATTGCACTTGTTGGTTCCATCACAATTTTTATTTTTTTATATCATAGTGTGAAAAACGAGCACACGGACGGGACACCTGATGGTAAGTGACTTCCGCCGCAGATGAACACTTGCAATTAAAGAGTCACAAGAGTGCTGTCCGCCTTTTAGGATAGGGGAAAAAGGGGCAAGGAAAGGAAAAACGGGAAAAAGGGGAATTGAAAGAGAGGAGGAAAGAGGCATCCGACAACCTCACTTACTCGGTCACACAATGCAGGCATTGTTTAACAGACGGTTCTCTGTGAGGCCGTGGTAATAATTCGGTCGCGAAGGTCCATACGAGCCGATGCTTGGTTCTCCTACTTTAAAATTCGTAGCAGAATTAATAGCACGGGTTCCAAAAATACTAATCTCTAATTTTATACTTCAGTTCCATTAAAAACTACGTAGAAGTTCCCCTCGAGAAGTCTTCAGATCTTGTGAATACTTCCTACATAAAACTTAATCAGGAACTAGTCGTCGTAATTCATGGATATGAATCTGGAATCACCGCCTTAATTGAAGGTATCATAGAAAGTTTATTGAAGGTATTCAGGAACACTAAGAGCTACTGCGCATTGAATTGGGAGAAGGAATCTTACGCCTACATCGGGAACTTAACTAAGCCCATAAAGAAACTTTTAGGAGTTCCGCTTATCGGATTCGATTATTTTGCGGTATCAGCAAAAGCTGCTTCAGTAAGTTGTATTCTTGTATTATTTCTTTTTTTGTGTGATAACCTTTTTTTTACCTCACCTTTTATTCTTTTTTTACATTACCTCACCGGGGCCCTACGGTGAGATGGTATATCGGACTCGAACCGACTTCAACCACACAGTGTGCCGGCATTTAGTTTTCTGGCAGGGCCTCAGGTGCACGCTGGAAAGCAAATCCCTGTAAACCCCGACAGACTTGGCCACCTGTTGAAGGCGACAACACTATGGTGTAATCCAATCTCTGATTGAGAGAGGCGAGCGCGGAAACGTCACGCCACCGTCTCAGGCCTGCTTCTGCTAGGACGATGGTCTCTGACCGCCGCCCCCAGACTAGCATTCTTGAATTTGTGTAGTAAGGATATTGGTTTCTAGAGTTAACCCGAAAAGTAACAAAAAGAAAAAATAATTACTTAAGAAAGGGTATCCTTCGATTTCCCTGGATTCATAAAATCCTAATATTATAACAATAGGAATAAGACAGGAGTATATCGTTTTAAAGAAAAAAAAGTGGGTCGACAGTTGGCTGAGAAATAAAAAAAAATACATGAAGTCGAACATAGAATAACTGCCTTTATTTTTTAAGTATGTTTTAAGTACCTATAAGGTACTCAATTGACCTAAGAATAGAAAGAGGTTTTCTTTAATAAGTTCAGAAACATTACATTAAATGTATTTTTAGGTTGGAGAGTATCTAGGAAAAACTGTACTAGAAATGGTGAACCTCGGCTTGAAAAGCGAAGAAGTCTACTTTATAGGACACTCAGAGGGTGCCCATCTGTCGGGAGCTGCAGGTCGTAAATGTAAGGAAGAAGGGCATATAATTGGCCGGTAAGTTATTTTAGACAACAACTAAAATGGTTAAAACATATCTACTGCATTATTACTTACTTTTCTCTATTTTACTGCATTCCTTGAATTTCTATATCACGTCTCGCTATTCTAACATGTCGAAAACCATCAAGCAGTGAAGAAAAATGTACATGCACTCGAAAAACAAAACTGATATGACAACATTACATTTGTTTATAAAGCTTTGTTTAATAGCGGCAGCCTTTCCAGGAATCGCATACTCTATCAAACGTGTGCTAATGTCGTAACTTGTAAAATAAGGAAAATAAATAATTTTACACACGAGAAAAAATAAATTTTGCTCCTACTTTTCACATTATTATGAATCACTTGATTATTTTTATTAATTTACTCTAAAAGTGATCAACAACATAGATACATGTCTCTTTAGACAATAGTTAACTCAGTGCTTACCACTTTCAGAATCACTGGTCTGGATCCTGCAAAACCAGCAATTGAGAAGCACCTTGATAAAAGTTGTGCAAAATTAGTTGACGGGGTCCACACAAATACTCGAATGTACGGCACTAGTTTACCTGTTGGTCATATCGACTTTTGGCTGAACGATGGTTGCCCGGTTCAGCCTGGATGCATAGAAAAACCATCACTTCTATCACCTTACAGTATGATTAATTATTTTATAAATAACTATCATTGTTGAAAACGGACACAAAGGCTCTGGGCAACAATTTAATTTATTTAATTTTTATAATTTGATCTAACCCACGAACTCTGGCTTAGCAGTCAGGGTGACTAACCACTAGGCCAATAGGCCAGGCAATTAATCTTGCGTCATGTCAACGATAGCGGCAGTATTTCGGCGACGGCATCACGGCGATCGTGTGTAGCACGATCACCGTCATGTAATCTTTAACTATGCATTCGGCACGTATTAAGGCGCTTGGATGACTGGCGCTGCACTAACAAAGCTTCCTTTTTTTCCTAGTCATCTCTGTCTGTGTACTCGTATGCGTCCCGCGCATTGCCACTTTGACTTGAAAATATTTTGGTGACATTAACGATTCTATTCAAATATATAATAAATAACCAAAATTATTTTTCTTCGGAGCCCATTGTACACTTTCAAACAGTTTTGCTCAGTGCAGAAGGTGTATTAAAAACAGTGGGAGAGCCATGCTTAGGCACGTATAGGCCGGCTTTTATTCCGGTCGGTTGGAGTACTGCCAAGGCCTTACAGATAATCGGTAGACAAACAATGCTTCAATTGAATTGCATTGAGTTAGGGTATCGGAGCCCATCGGCCCAACTCTCCCTTCCCCTCCACCCACATCACCCTCAAAAGCGGGCAGCGCACTTGACACAGCTCTTTAGTTGCTGGTGTTGCCATGGGCAGCGATTATGACCAACCATCAGGTGACTCATAATATTGCGTATTTGAGTACGATTCCAGAGCAGTTCTATCTCTCTGACCCTTCTGAAGTGGAAAACATATTATTGGTGAAGAAAAAAGAGTCAGGAAAATCGTAACAGCACATTTTATATCGAACTGGTTACAGGTCTTTGCAGTCATATACGAGCGCTGTTAGTGATGGCTGAGGCAATCGAGCATTCAGATAGTTTTGAGGGTCGACAAGCTAATAGTTATAAAGGTTTTTTGAATACTAGTAACACGCCGGACAAAGCTGATGTCAACTTTATTGGATTCAACATCATTCCGAGGTTAATACAATATTTTTTTAATAAAATAATAGCATTTATTTTGAACAGTGGTAGAGCCATGCTTAGGCACGAATGGGCCGGCTCGACCGGTGCGATATCACGGCCTCACAGAAAACCGGTTGTGAAGTAACGCTTGCGTTGCATTTCCCCGAATTGAGTGAGGTTTCCGGAGGCCCAATTCCCCCTCCCCCCTTTTCTCTCCCCTCTTCTCCTTTCTCCTTTTTACCATCTCCTCATCCCTCCTCTCTTCTTTCCACTCCCTGCATTCCCCATCCCTCATCACCCTCAAAGGCGGGCAGCGCACTTGAGTTGCAAGTGTCCATGGACGGCGGTGTCACTTACCATCAGGTGACCCGTCTGTTCGTCTGTCCCCCTAAAATATAAAAAAAAAAAAAATTATCGATATAAAATCCTACAAACTATAACTATTTCGGATCTTCTCAATGACTTGACAAAGACGACGGACTCTACACATACATTTTTTTTTATCTGTTAATACAGCGATTAAGATATACATGTTACAATTTTTTTTTTTTTTTTTTATACTAAAGGGGGACAGACGAACAGACGGGTCACCTGATGGTAAGTGACAACCGCCGTCCATGGACACCCGCTTCTCAAGAGTCGCAAGTGCGCTGCCCGCCTTTGAGGGTGATGAGGGATGGGGGATGCAGGGAGCGGAGAGAAGAGAGAGGGGGATGAGGAGAAAGGAGATGAGGGGATAGGAAAGGGGAGAGGGGGAGTTGGGCCTCCGGAAACCTCACTCATTTCGGGGAAATGCAACGCACGCGTTACTTCACAACCGGCTTTCTGTGAGGCCTAGGTATAGCACCGGTCGAGCCGGCCCATTCGTGCCTAAGCATGGCTCTACCACTGTTAAAATTCACTATTAAATTCATGGACTGTGTCACAAGTGTTTCAATTTTTGTTTTCACAGCAACAACGGTTCGTTTTACTTGTGTACGAATGCAAAACCTCCATACGGCAAGGGCCCAGAAGGTATGAATCCTGCAAGTTGCACTTGCTGAAAGAAAGAATAAAATTTAAGTTAATTTTTAGTAACAGTAATAAAGTGGTACTAAACAATGATGATATTTTACTATTCTAAACATTAAACATAAACATATTCACGCATGTATCCCCTTGAAGCGTATTGAATGGATATATTTCTTCACCATAAAAAAATTATAAATTTGAAAAATAAGATGGAAACTACATAGTGAAAGTAGCACGTACAAAATATCTCATCTATCATTAGTATCTTTTATATAAGAAGCATGATCTCTAATAACCTCTAAATATAGGTCACTTTAGTTATGACTAGGAAACCGATGGTGATATAAGAACATACGCTCACGCCTGGGTAGGCAGAGGTGTATAAAACACTCACATTTTGTCAAAAAGAATTTGGTTCCAAAATAAAATTTGCCGAAATCTTCGTGACATCTAATAAAATGTTTACGTGACTACCGCGCGCTGTAGTACCTTCATGGTGTCAAAGTCAAGTGTTGCAACAAACATGAGATAAATGAATAGGACAAGGTGCTCAAATATATAATAATAATTATTGAAATAAATACTGATATATTTATTGAAATATATCAGTAAATTGACAATAAGAATATAAAATTCACTTTGTACATTTTATACTAACTACATTATATTAGAACATGAAAAGAAAAATCAATAAAAAATTCAATGCAAATATTTTATCAAGATGACAGATGTCATCCACCATATAAAAATTCCTCGTATGAATGCTAACAAGAGCAAAAGCCAGATTTAGAGATGCACACCTTCGATCTCCGGATTCGTCGCACAGCACCGTCTCGCAGCGTCCATCGCACATACCAGTGAGAACGGCAAGCAATGAGACGTCGAGCTCCACCTCCAGCGACGAGTATTTCTCTCCGCCGACGTCGCCAACACCTGTACGTCGACAGGGGAGAGGCCGGCCACCGTCTAGTTTAGGACCCCGAGGACCACTGTCTTCGAACAGGGCCCCCGCTGCCGGTGGTGATGTGCGCCGCATGAAATGGACTACTTCTATGAATGAAAATGTCATGCGGGCATATTATCGGGCTACGGAGTTGGGAACCAACCTCACTGCGTACCGTGTTCGTTTAGTGTCTCTGTTTCAGGAGCTTGAGCCAGCTGTCAACGTGTTAGCACAACGACTATCGGATCAAGTGCGGGCTATACAGCGCTGTCACCTGCTTGATGATACCGTACTTGAGAGGATACGCTCTGACGTAAGGAATAGTTTGGCTGTCCCGTCTTCATCACACACTGTGCACTTGGTGACAAACAATACACCACAGTTATTGTCCATATTACCTGTTGATGAGGTTGTGGAAAGTGAAGCTATATCTGTAAGTACCCAATACAATGAGAGACTAAGGAGTGCTTTGGAAGATACGATTCAGGAATATAGATCTATAAATCATCAGATTAGGCCACGTTTATACTGTTTGCCTATGAATAAAAAAAATATAGCGCTAATGTGTGCCCTGGATTCGCTGTTGTCTAACCATTTAGATAACAGTGAAAATCTTAGTGATACGCACTCTATTCTGTATTGTGCGGCTGTTGCAGTATGTCGAGTAGCTGGAGTAAAACTTTCTTCAATAAATACCGCTACTACTAAATGTAAACCTGCTATGCCAGCCTGGCAGTATAGAATTGAACAACGTATCGCTGATACTAGGACACTCATTGGTAAGCTAATCAGCTTTCGATCAGGCAATATGCGACCGAGAGTGATGCGCTTTGTGAAACAGGCATTCTTGGGTACTGACATTAGTCCTCAACAATATATGTCATGTGTCACAGAGCGCATAGACTTTCTAAAGCAAAAAGTTTATGCATGGGCATATAGGATTAAACGTTACAAAAAGCGAGTAGATCGATTTAATCAGAATCGTATGTTTCAAAGGAATGAGAGGTGGGTTTACCGAAAATGGGAACAACCTGATCCACGTGTGGGTGATGGGTGTTTGCCAGATGCTGATGCTACAAGAACATTTTGGCGTAACATCTGGTCCATACCTGTCACCCATACAGAAGCTGACTGGATGCAAGATGTCAGACGATCGTGTGAGACAATACAACAAATGGAACCTATAACCTATAACCACTGAGGACGTGGGTTGTGCAGTTCGTTCATTATCAAATTGGAAATCACCTGGTGCAGACGGACTGCACAACTTTTGGCTTAAATGGTTCCGTAGCCCACATGCTCGTTTGGCATCTCAGTTCCAAGCAGCTCTAGATTTAGGTTCATTACCCCAATTTATGACCACTGGCGTAACCCACTTACTCTACAAATCTGGTGGTGCCATGGATCCTAAGAATTATAGACCAATAACATGTTTACCAACTGTCTATAAGCTTCTTACATCTATTCTGAGAGTAAAAATTACATATCATTTAAATAAAATTCGATCATTTCTGTTTTTCAGAATGGATGTAGGAGTGGGACTCGTGGCACCAAAGAGCTCCTTATCTTATAGCATGGATATGGCCATTAGCCAACAAGTACGTCGTAATCGCAAGAATCTGGAGACATGTAGGATAGATTACAAGAAGGCCTATGACTCGGTTCCACATACATGGCTTTTGAGGGTGCTGGACTTGTATAAAATTGATACAACTCTATGCACTTTCTTGAAGTCATGTATGGGCCAATGGAGAACGGTTCTTCGTTATCCAGGATGTCGGCAGATTATAACTAACGATGTACCATTAGAGATCGAGCGAGACATATTTCAAGGGGATAGTCTGAGTCCCTTGTGGTTCTGTCTAGCTTTAAATCCTCTCAGCACTCTGTTAGAGGGTTCAGGGCTAGGTTTTAAGTTGCGGAAAGATGATCAAGTTATATCTCACTTTCTATATATGGATGATTTGAAACTATTTGCCCCCAGTAAATTACAACTGACAGCGTTACTAAAGGTGACTGAAAACTTTAGTAACTCTATCAAGATGGAATTTGATGTAGACAAGTGTGCAGTTATGCACGTAAAGAAAGGCGCAGTAGTAGAATCTGAAGGAGTTGAACTTTCAGATTCAACTAAACTTATATCTCTTTCTGCTGCTGAAACCTACAAGTATCTGGGTATATCACAGTCATTGGGAATACCTGAGTCTAGTGTGAAACAGGCATTGCGGGACCGATTTTTTGGCCGCCTGAAAAAAGTACTTAAAGAGTCTTTTATCGGGCGCTAACAAGATACGCGCCTGCAATAATTGGGTTATACCAGTTCTCACGTATTCCTTTGGTATGCTCAGATGGACTCAGACTAAACTAGATGCTATTGATAGGCGAGTTCGTACACTGATGACTGCATTTCGAATGCACCATCCGCGGTCATCGGTAATGAGATTGTATATCCCGCGAAAGTTTGGAGGTCGTGGTCTTTTAAACATTAAGACCCTACAAAATCGCGAGATATACAACATCAGAGAATATTTTCTTCATACCGATGTAGAAGTGCATCGTAATGTTGTAGCAGTGGACAAAGGACTTACTCCGCTCGGTCTGGCTAAAGAGAACTGGCGCAAACCTGTAGTACTCAGTACTAATGATCGCACGGAGGTATGGAAGGGCAAAGAGCTCCATGGTCGGTTCTATCGGGCCCTAAATGGGCCTGATGTAGACGTAAAAGTTACTACTACATTCTGGCTACGGTGTGGTGATCTTTTTGGAGAAACTGAAGGTTTTGTCTTTGCAATTATGGATGAAGTTGTTATGACGAATAACTATCGGAAATTTATTCTGAAAGACGGTACGGTCGACATATGTCGGGCATGCCACCGTCCCGGTGAATCTATCAGGCATATTATTTCTGGTTGTTCTCGTCTTGCAAACGGTGAGTATTTGCATAGATATAACCAAGTGGCCAGAATAGTACATCAACAACTTGCCCTTAAATACAATCTTGTGAGTTTAGAGGTGCCATATTACAGGTATGTGCCCGACCCAGTTCTCGAAAATGGTCGTGCTACATTGTATTGGGATCGATCTATCATCACTGACAGTACTATAATTGCCAATAAGCCTGATATAGTCTTGATAGACCGATTAGAGCGCCGCGCAATGATTGTCGATATTGCTGTTCCTCATGATGATAATCTCACAGATCGTGAAAGTTGAAAAAGATAAACAATTAAAATATTTGGATTTGTCTCACGAGATTGTCGATATGTGGAATATCGATTCGGCGATCATTGTTCCGATAATCATATCTGCTCATGGATTAATAGCTAAGAGCCTCGAGCAACACCTTAAGAGGCTCTCGTTAGATGGTTGGATCAAGGGACTGATGCAGAAGGCAGTTCTCCTTGACACGGCCCGCATTGTCAGGAGGTTCCTATCTTTGGAGCCCTAACCACCGGTGTCTTGGTCCCTGTACCCGGTGTCGGTGTTCTACTATTTTTATATTTTTAAATGTATTTTATATTTATATTGTATATTTTAAAATGTAATTTATATGTTTATTAAGAGAATAAAGAGACAATAATAATAATAAAGCATACATATTAAACGGTAACAATTGGTTACTTATTAACCTATAATATTCAATTACATTTATTACACTTAGATGAATTTGATTGCTTTTTATAAATTCTATTTTGTAATTAGTTTCATTATTATTTGCTTTAATTATTAACTACCTAATTATTTAATGCATGGACCCCTTTCGGGTAAAAGCCTCCCCCAAGGAATGCCTTCTCTGTCGTTAGCTCTGTCCAGCCAACTTCCGCCCGCGCACGCTACCCATCTGGCCCTTGGTTGGCCTCTTGATCTGGTGCCTTTTGGCCCAGACCACTTTACTGACCGTGTAGTCCATCTATCGTCCTTATAACGGGCTACGTGACCCGTCCACTTCCATTTAGCCTTCATTGCAAAAGCTCAAATATATAACAGGCAATATTATCATAAGCACCCTCACAAATTTTCTTATCCCATGTTATATAAATGAAAAAATGTGTAGATATTATGATATTATGGATATAAGTTATAAATAATGACTTCATAAATAAAACTAGGGAGATTTCCTCATCCACCGAGTTAATAAGGTTAAGTAAGTATCCTAATCACGGAGTAAATACATGCGTGTGATGTAGAACAACGTCAGTTGCTTTTGTAATATTCGGTCTAGAACTATTGATATCGTAGGAGCCTTATGATAAGTATTATGTTTTCTTTTTGTGGGAACCCCCACGGGGCACTACCTCGTCGGAGCTAAAACGTCGGTGAAACCTTACACCAGACGGTGTTCCAACACTCTCAGAAAGTAATCTTAGGAAAACCCGCAGTCCTTAGCTTCTCTTCTGACCCCATCAGTTTAAAGAAGCTTACACGGAATACATCGCGTGACTGTATCAGGCTGTCTAAGGCAACGGACAGATATGACACCTAAAAATAGGTCTTTGTAAATATTTTATACATTATTGCAGTTCCGCTACCAACTATATAGAAGTCTCTTTTAAAAAATGACCAGATCTGATAAACACATCGTATATTAAGCTCGACCAGGAATTAGTTGTTGTAATCCTCGGATACGAAGCTAATCCCCATGAAGTGATAATAGAAATCTCATAGAAAGCTTAAACGAAGCCTTCGATGACACTAAGTGCTACTGTGCATTGAATTAGAAGACAGAGGCTGTCGCATATATAGGGCCGATAACTAGTCCTATCAAGAAATTATTAGGGATCCGAATTTTGGGAATAGATTATTTTCCAGTTTCAATAATAGCTGGTTTGTTAAGCGACTTTTTTCATTTCACATGATACAAATGTAGTCTTCTATCTTTTAACAGTACTCTTAAATTTATATTTAAAAAGAAAGCATTAGAAACATATTTATTTTGCGCCGCACAAAGGCGAATAGCAAGTTTTGCCAAGTTTGTATAAAGAAATAAATACCTCTGTGTGATACTAGAATAGCCGTTAGCTCAGCATTGTGTTACTTCGTATTGTATTATGCTAACACCTAGAGTCAAATTCACGGCTATTATTATTATATACGGAAATTTGCCACTTACTCTGTACTTTTAAAAGATTTTTACAATTAAGACAACAGAGATTTCTTTTATCTTTAACTAGGCGGTCTCCACCTGCGTTCATGATTACTGCTCGGATCCTAAACGTCGTAGCGTGATGTTTTATATTCCTCCAATAGTATTCCTCAATAAAGACTCGTGTCCACCTCTTTTTTGTATCCGACTCATCTGAGGCACTTGTAGTAATTAAGTTTAAACAAACAACAAAAAACTCTTGACGCGCAAATGTCGTAAGAGCGCTGTCAACCTTTGACGCTGATGAGGGGGGGATAAGAGGAGAGGAAAGCCGAGCCGACCCATTCTTACCTAAGCATAAGCTAGCTAAACTCGCCCTCAAAAAAAATTGCTGCTTGTCGCATTAGAAATACCTACACACAATAATGAGGGTTATAATGAGTTTTCACCAGTAATTTATATCACTATCTGTAGATAGATGCACCGTGTTGGGTTATATTATGTTAGGGCCCTATGGTTAAAGTGGGGATCGCGGAATACTTTTTGATTGCGCATTGCGAAATGTGTAGTTAACGCGTAATTCAGGATATGGCTAAATGGCGCTGAAAAAGTTTTTAATTTCATAAGGAAAAACCTCCAAAGACAGATACAATAAGAAAATAATATAAAAACGACTGCATTACATTAAAATGTAATGATACCCTATATTACTAACACTAAGGCCTAGCTAATGACACCTTACATATCGAAATCGTTGAGGCTCTAGGGCCTTAACAATTCTAAGCTCTTGACAAACTTTAATGCGCGACTTCGTAGACGTGGAATTTAAAATCAATTTCCGCAGTGAAATGTTAGTACAAATATTTTAAATTACACCTCTAGCAATACATCTGTGAAAACTGCATTTAATTTTTAGTTAGAGGGCTCGAAAAGCCCGGCACCAGCCAGTTCGAGTTATAGGTTCGAGTGACCCTGATATGTATAAGCATTATTCCCATTCCCTTTCCCTTTCCATCCCCTCTTCCCTTTCATGTCAATATACCCCAAATTGCGGATAGTGGCAACAGGCTTGCCTCCTATTACGTAAAGGGGACTAAATTACAATCGGCAAATTAATTACGCCTCTGACAACCCCTTCAGAGATACACGCGTGAGTGTATGTATGTATGTATGAATTTTCATTTCATGCAGTAGTTTTAGCGTAATGCTTGCACAAACATATGGACAGATCCAAAGACAGACAAAAATTCTAAAAACTTTAATATCTATAATATAATGTACGGCCATCGGCCTGATACGATTATATTATATGTGTACATACTTGAAAAAAAACGCCTTAAACTCAGTGAAGTTATAATTTTCAGGTGGTCGATCATTTTGGAAAAGCTTTATTGGAAATGAAGTCCCGTGGTGTGAAAATGAGCGACGTCCATTTAATAGGACATTCCGAAGGTGCTCATTTAGCAGGAGCCGCAGGTCGGGTCGTTGGAAAGAACGGTGACTTAATTGGAAGGTAAGAAAATTCCAATAATTGTAATACGAGGATTACTCAGGTGTATACTTAAAAGTCATGATGCAAGGAAACAAACAAATATCTCAGATTTAATGGCCCTTGAGGTTACGATTTACACTTTATTAATTTAACATATCCCATCTCCTTCATCAAAATGCAAATAAGTGATCGGTCTGTTATCGTGAAATATGAGTGCGTATGTGTCTCCATTTAATGAAAAATAAAGTACTATTTGCTACCAAGTGTTGAGTTGTTGTTGTGTGTTGTGTTTGACACCTTCTTCATATTTGAAGTATTAAAAAAGCATAGAGTTTATCGTTATGTTGTGTTCTACTGTGTTGTGTGTGGTAGAGCCATGCTTAGGCACAAATGGGGCGGCTTGACCGGCGCGATACTACAGCCTCACAAAAAACTGGTTGTGAAGAAATTGCGTTGCATTTTCCCGAAATGAATGAGGTTTCCAGAGGCCCGACTCCCCCTTTCCTTTTGCCTTTCCCTTATGCCCTTCTCCTCTTTCCTATCAGCTCATTCCTATCAGTATCTTCCTGTCCCTCATCAAGTTATCGCAGTCCAACGCAACGCACTTACGACTCTTAAGGCGGAGGAGTCCATAGACGCGGTTATCACTTACCATCAGATGACCCGTCTATTTTCGACCTATATTATAAAAAGAAAAAAAGAGGTGTATAAAATAATTGTAACTTTAAAGTGATACTAAAACAACTTTAAAATAATGTGTTAAAGTATCAACGATGTGTTAAAACACGTAGGTAATTTTGCATGTTTATCGATATGACTCCAAGTCTAGTATATAAGAGTGTAAGTCTAAGTAGCATACAAAATGATTATTTTAGGAGCACCGCCGTAATATAGTCGCTTATTTAAATAAATTTGTTTCAAAATTAAATGTATTGAATAGCTCGTGTTACTGTTTATATAACTCTACTATAATAATTATGTTGTTCAGGTATATTTTTTTTTTTATATCAGCCTACCATAGTGACTCCACTTTGACTGATGGAAATTTAGGTCACGTAATATATAATAGCAGTGTGGTTATCAGATGAATACCCCATCTCTTCCCTCGGGGGTTGTAAAAGGTGACTAGAAATCGGATATTATATCATTCATTTCATCATTCATATCATTTCGATGTGGGTGGAGGGGACGAAAGTGGGTGTTCGAGACACTTCTGCCCTTGGGGGATATAGGCATGAACGAATGCCGTCGGTCAGGGCTGGTCATGTCCCGCTACTTAAATGTTTTAATACATTTGCTCGTCTCTTATACTTAAGAATAAACGTTACATTGTCCTCACATATTCCTTGCGCATATAAACAGTGTAAAAACAAAAACTGTTGAAAAAGAGTGTTCATGAACTTTCTTGTCGGTTCTTCTCCATAGGATCTACGTATTAGAACAGGCAACTAGCTTCACGACTGACTTAGTGTGACTGACTTCTACTTCTGAAAATTAACTATAAACTATTTTGGTATAATAATACTTTGCCATAATTGTTTTTGGGCCTACAGTTTATGTTTACATAATCATATTTTATGCTACTTTGTTACAAATGAAAACTAAAAAAACACATAGTAATCTTCAAATATAATTTCGTGACAGCTCATTGGGGTCGCTAACACGTTATACGGAAGAACCTAGTTGAGTGAGTTGGTACTGCCAATTCCAGTGATTCAGACGACCTCAAGGATCTTGAATGTGTGTTATTGAGGAACATAAAGCGTTCCTTTAAATAAGTTGGAGTAACGGGATGGAACAAAATACTATAAAGTAAAGAGACAATATGTGAATTGGGAGCCACTTGAGCATGTTGCAAAATTCCGATACATGATATATTACAAGTCAAACTCACACTTAGTTAATATGCGTTTTCTTGTTGCACGCCACCACGCATACCTAGCTACGTATACCAGAATGGAACCTTAGAGAAGAAGAGTGGTTTCTAAAATAATAAGATTGCTATGGTATGGGCATATGGGCAGGCTCGACCTGACCAGAGACAAGGCCCCACAGAAAACCATTTGTTAAGCAACGCTTGTGTTGTGTTTCGTCGAGCAAGTAAGGTTATTGGAGGTGGAACGGATCGACATGTGAAGGAGGTATCATTTGCATAGTGATAGCGACCCGCAGTACAATAATTCAAAATGACATCATCCAAAAAAGAGATAGAGAGTAAATAGACAGAAAACGCAATCTAATCAGGAGAGGCCACCTTTAGATTGAGGTTGTCATGATATAATATATAGTGGAATGCATAGATGGGCAACTCTTGTTAAGTGGCTGAGTTTGTATCAAAATATAGTCCTTAGAGTAAAATAAAGTTGTTGACACATTTAACGGTTAAAATATTGGAATCAATTATAGAATTGATATTGTGTTTGCTAACGAATATCCGAAGCTAAAATGAGTACTTAACAACATTTAAGATCTAATTAAATAACTTTATTTAAACGTTTAGTCTTATAGAATACATATTTATTTTTTGAGCTGCACAAAAGATGTAAGTGTATAGAGTAGGTACTCATCATTAAAACGAAAAAGGTCAAGTACAATCTACAACATAACCCCTAAAACTAAGCCAAGTACAAATACTTAGATTTAGAACGGATTTCTGTCGTAATTGCACCGTGTTTATTTTCTTTAAAAACACCTCCCGCATTAGGAACTTAGGGGCTTTACAAACATTCAATTGACGATACAAAGAAGAACCAGACTCAGGACAAGTATTTGTGGAAATATTCTTGATACTTTACTTTCTTGCCCTACACAAAATTAACAAACTTTTACGCTCAACGACAAAATTAACAATTAATTATCAAAACTAAACTTAGCCGCGACTTTGTATACATGGAATTTAGAATGATATTTGATGAAATGATGCTTATATTTAAAACTAGACCTCTGGCAACGCATCTGTCAAACTGCATTCATTTCCATGCAGTAATTTTAAGTGATGCGTGTCATCACAGACAGACAGACAAACATTCTAAAAACTGTTATTTTGGCTTCTGTTGCTCAGTATTAGTCTTTCTTCGGTATATGTAGTGTACTGACATTGGTCTGTTACTATTTTAGTGTGTTTAGATTAGGGTGTTTTATTTTTTTATTTTCGATAATCATTTGACTTTGAATTCTTGATACTTACTACTCATACACAGTGTTCATATACTAAAAATCACCATAATCGGTTGATATTTAGAGGTTGCGCAACGCCAATAAAGTTTTCTGATACTTCAACAGTGTAGGGTATATTTTTAATGTTATTTTTTTGCTGTGGAGGATAGTTAGTATTACTGTGTGTTATAGTGAACCAGTGAAGCATATTTATACTTTAAAATGAGTAAAAAGCAATGGAATTTGGTGGTTACATGATAAATTACCTTATGAAAAGTTTTTATGTGCTAGACTTCCTTCCAAAGAACAAGTGTTGTTAGTTTTTATTTAAACAACACAAGAAAAAATAAAGGAAACACTTTCCATGGCTGCTAAATTGATCTATTACATAAAGAATACCAATCTTTGGGAAAAACAAAACGGAAAACTCGGAAGCGGCTAATAGGAAAAGACAAGAATAGAAAAGTAATCTTGACAGATTATTTCATATTGCAAAGCCAAAATGAAATGACAATGAACAGTGTATTACAAAAAGATAAAGAATTTCTTATAATTCAGAGAGATAATCGCATGAGATTATCAATTAGTGGGATAGACAAACAGTATTGGTCAAAAATTGCAGAAACGATTAATAAAACCCAAGAAAAATTTGATGCTTTTAATAAGAAACTTGGCGTTCCAGTTGTCAAAGGCATGGTAGACGAAACTGTTAAAATTGTTCTTAAAGAGGTGGACAAATTTTATATACGTTATTATATCATTTGTATGTGCTTTATAGCGATCATAATGTAGTGTAGTAAAGCAACACCCCCAAACCTTATCATCCTCTTGGAAGCCGAACTTAGGTCAAGTGACAACAGGAATGCGGGGAGTGATAACAACAGAAATGCGGCGAGTGATGACAACAGAAATGCAGCGAGCAATAACAACACTAGACTCTAGTATAAAAGAACGGTGCCAATCTATTGTTACGGAAGTGGGTACAGGGATTGGAAGGAAACTAATATATCACTGCCGAGAGTAACGATTTATTTGCGTTTCACAATATTCCGAACGCGTAACACTCACAGCACAGAACGAGTTGTACTGCACGAACCGCGTAGCACTGTTCCACACTGTCCCCGCGGACTACACTTAACTCAGTCCAACGGTAGCACTGCACCACTCACTAATCACTTTCACTTCACTTCACTTCACTGTACTTCACTGTACTACTTTTTCACTTCTTCTTCTTATTCTTCACTTGAGAGCACTTTCCACTGAACTGCCCTGTAGGCGCGTCTGGAGCTCTTTATATACCCCTAATTTCGATCGTAATTTGTTGAATTTCGACCGTCATTTCGTTATTCTTTTCGATTTTCTTCTACAACTTAATTTATTTATTCATTTTGCTTCATCTAGTACTTTCCATTATATTCGAATTTTGTAAAGAATCATCTCCATTTACTAGAATTTTCTATAAAACACCGAAATCACAAACAAAAACCCATAGAGTCCGCCGGGCTTGAACTCACGGCATTCGACTCGCAGCCGTCGCCACTACCGCTCAGCTACCGTGACTTGTCAATCTTCATTTGAAAAACTTCTATGCATTGTTTGTCTGTGCGGTGACGTAGGCATGGCGTCACATTATCCCCTCCTTAGACGTGCTCGTCCCGAGCATCGTTAGAGCCGTGGTACCGTGCCAACCTATCCACATGAACGACTTTAGCTGTACTTCTTGGCGTTTTCCGAATTCTGTAAGTGACATCATTGATCTTCGTAATTACTTCATAAGGGCCTTCCCAACTTGGTTGTAGTTTTGGAGATTTCCCTTTTCGTCGAACAGGATTGTGAAGCCAAACCGCAGAACCTTCTTCAAAGGACTTGGAGTTAATGCTTCTGTCGTATCGCGTTTTCATTCGCTCACTAGCTTGCAGATTCTCTTCTCTCATGTGCCCGTGAACCTCCTCCATCTTTCTTCTTAATTCTTCTGCGTATTCCGAAATACAGCTGGGCGTATCCGGAGGACAACCTGCGAGTAGATCTGCTGGAAGTCGAAGTTCTCTACCAAAGTTCGCTCGAGCCGGAGTGGTAGAGGTACTTTCATGAACTGCCGTCCTATATGACAGAAGAAATAGAGGAATGTACTCGTCCCAATTGTCCTGATGGCTATCCACAACTTTAGCCAAATGCCGTTCCAAAGTTTGATTAAATCTTTCTACCATTCCATCAGATTGCGGATGATATGGCGTAGTCCGAGTTTTGTGTATCCCCATAATTTTGCATGTTTCCTGGAAGACTTGAGACTCGAAATTCCTGCCTTGGTCACTATGGATTTCAAGAGGTAATCCAAATCGGCAGAAAACTTCATTCACAAGTTTATTAGCCACAGTGATAGCTTCTTGATTTGGTAGTGCGAACGCTTCTGGCCACTTCGTAAAGTAGTCCATTACTACTAGAATGTAACGATTTCCACTATTTGTCATTGGAAACGGCCCGGCCACATCCAAAGCTATTCGTTCCCAAGGAGCACCCACGTTGTATAGCTTCAATGCTCCACGACTTCTTGTTTGTGGTCCCTTGACAGAAGAACAGCTCGTACATTTCCTGCACCAGTCTTCAACATCTTCCTTGCAGTGCAACCAGTAAAAACGTTGACGAATCTTCACTAAAGTCCGCTTTACACCAAGATGACCGCCTGATGTTCCGTCGTGATACGCTCGTAGTATATCAGAAATCTTTGACTTTGGTACAACTATCTGAAGATGACTGTCTTGCCCAGATGCACTCTCCCATTTTCGACATAAAAGCCCATTATGTAAGAGCAGACTATTCCATTGCGCCCAATAGCTCTTAGTTGTTGCACTCATTCCAGCAACTTCACTCCATCCTGGCCGTGTAGATAAGTCTTTCATCCAACTGAGTATTGGTTTCAAGTCTTCATCTTCTTCTTGTAATTTACGTAAGGCATCATTGCTCCATTCTTCATCAATTGTATCAGTTCTTATAACTCGGACCGTAGCTTTTTCTTTATCTTCTTGTTTCGAACAGTGCTTGCAGTCATCAAAACATGGGCGTCTTGACAAAGCATCGGCATTCCCATGAGACTTCCCACTGCGATGTTCAACCTCAAAGTCGTACTCCTGTAATTGTTCTATCCATCTTGCGACTTGTCCTTCAGGATTCTTGAACTGCAATAGCCACTTCAACGCTGCATGATCTGTTCTGACTAGAAATTTCCGGCCCAACAAGTATTTTTTAAAATGCTGAAGCGTTTTGACCACTGCCAGGAGCTCTCTTCGGGTGACACAATAATTACGTTCTGGTTTCGACAATGATTTACTGTAATAGGCTATCACAACTTCTTGATCCTCTTTCTTTTGTGAGAGTGTTCCTCCAATCCCTGTGTTACTTGCATCTGTATCTACTATAAATTCATTGCTCTGATCCGGATATCCGAGAACGGGCGTTTCACATAACCGACTCTTGAGATCTTCGAAAGCTGTCTTGCATTGTTGATCCCAAATGAAGGGTCGTTTTTCTTCTGTAAGTCGATGTAAAGGCTTCGCTATATCCGAAAAATTCCTGACAAAACGACGATAATAAGAGCAAAGTCCCATAAACGCCCGGACTTGTGTTTTGTCGGTGGGCACAGGCCAATCTTTAACAGCTGAAATCTTCGTTGGATCTGTTTCGACGCCTTTTTCCGAAATTACATGTCCCAAATAATTCACCTGTCGTTTGAAGAATGAACATTTCTTATGACTCAGTTTAAGATTTGCACTTCTCAACTTGTTAAATACGGATTCCAGCTTCTTTAAATGGTCATCAAAGTCTCGCCCCACTATTATAATGTCATCCAGATATACCAAGCAAGTTTCTCCCAATAGCCCAGTCAGAACACGTTCCATTAATCTCTCAAAAGTAGCCGGGGCATTGCAAAGTCCAAACGGCATCACCTTGAACTGCCAAAGACCTTTTCCTGTGGAAAACGCGGTCTTCTCCTTATCTTAAGGGTCCAGCTCTACTTGCCAATAGCCAGTTTTCAGGTCAAGCGTAGAAAACCATTTCATGCCATTGAGAGTATTCAAAGTGTCATCTATCCTTGGTAATGGATAACTGTCTTTTTTGGTCACGTCGTTCAGTCGGCGATAATTAATGCAAAATCTCGTTGAGCCATCCTTCTTCTTTACCAGGACCACTGGTGAACACCACGGACTAGACGATGGTTCAATTACTTCATTATTCTTCATGTCTTGAATCATGTCGTCCACCTCTTTTTCTCTGGCAAAAGGAATTCGACGAGGTCGTTGACGAATAGGTTGTTCATTACCAGTATTAATTTTGTGTTGTACCATACTTGTCCTGCCGATATCACCATCGTTCTTTGAAAAGATATCGGAGAACCGACGTAGCAAATTCTTCGCCTTCAATAATTCAATAGTTGTCAAATCTTCCTTACATCCCTCTGGTATACTGTTAACGTCGATTGTACTTCTGTCCGTCTTTTTGATTTCTTGACAATTTCGCAACCACACGATTTCTTCGCTCCGTCCTATTAGCGTACCTTTCCTCAATACCTGTTCTTCATTACTTAAATTTAATACAGGTACCACTGTTTCTGTAGATGTGTTGACAACTGTACGTGCTGGCAACCACGAAGTTTCGTTATTCACTTTTTCCAATAATGTCCACCGTCGTTGTTGCAACTTACTTTGTTTGTTGAAATTTACTGGAACTAGCGTTTGTGATCTCGGCAGTAATTTTGTGTTCTTAATGCAATACACCTTGCCTTCACCACCGCCTCTTATTGGTATTTCATCATCTCCACACTTCAGGATACCGCAGTTAATGTCAAGTTTGCACCGATGGTCCTTCAAGAAGTCAAGGCCAATAATACAATCATCCACAATGTCAGCAATGATTGCTTGTTGCCAGTAAAGTTTATCACCAATCTTAATGGCCACTTTCTGGTTGCCTGATACTGGTATTCGCTGGCCGGTAGCCGTTGTCAGCTGGTAAGCTCCCTTCCGAACGTTTATCTTCCCGTTTCTTCTTATCAGCTGTGTCCCAATTACCGTACGTGACGCACCAGTATCCAAAGTCAATTGGCATGGAATTCCATTTACTGATCCATTAACGATTAAGCTGTTTCCATCCGTGCTCTGATGAATCTTAATTTTCGGGGCTTCATGTCTATCGGCTAGCGCCCACCCCTCAGCCCTGTCCTTAATTAGTTTTCCTGGTTCTTCCGACGCTTGTACACAAGCATCGGTCCCTCGTCTCTCTGCAATCCGATTCGGGCAACCGCTTCTTAGATGTCCCCGTTCCCCGCAGTTGTAGCATCTAGGGACGAAAGCTCTACGTTGGTTTCGTCGCTCCAGTTCCGTTGAATTAATCTCCCTCAGGCGTCTACTCCTCGGGTCTCGTCGGACAGCTTCTACCTCAAGAGCATGCGCAACGGCTTCCTTGATCTGACCGTGATGACCCAGGCGTACGGCAGCCCTTACTTCCGCGTCGAAAATACCATCGACAAACGACTGCAAAAGTATGCTGTCAATGACTGATGGTGGTGATGATTGGTACGCCTTCCGGACCAACTTTTCCACTTCTAGAGCCCACTGTTGTAAGGATTCATTGGCTCGTTGGCATCGATCACGGAGTTGAGCGCGGAAGACATGCTCCAGATGCGAGTCCCCATAGCGCGATTCCAAGGCTTCTAGCAACTGCTCATAGGTAGCTTCACTTCCTAAAGCCTCCAGTACAGTCAGAGCTTTGTCTCGTAATCCCAAAGTAAGAGCGGTTTTGGCTTGGCTGTTGGTCCACCTATTTAAGTCTCTCAAAGCTTCAAATTGTAATTTATAGGCCGCCCAGGAAGAGGTCCCATCAAAGGGTGGCACTTTAAAATTTCCGCCTGAAGAGGATGCACTTACTATGGTCGCTGAAGCCGGAACTCCATTTATTTTTATCCTCTTGACGTCTTCCTCAATTTTCTTGACGTCTTCTTCGATGAAGGAGAGGCGGTCTTCATGTTTTTGCACGGTTGTCTCCATAGCCTCAACCCTCCGCATGCTTTCGGTGATAGCCGTCAGAAGATTTTTCTGCATAGCGCACAGCAGTTCCTCCTGTCGGCGGGCTTGGTCCTCGTGCATGGCTGTTTGCTCATCTTGAACAGCGCGCAGCTGTTCCTCTTGTCGGCGAGCTTGTTCTTCCTGTCGACGGGCTTGCTCTTCCTGAACAGCGCGCAGCTGTTCCTCTTGTCGACGAGCTTGTTCTTCCTGTCGACGGGCTTGCTCTTCCTGAACAGCGCGCAGCTGTTCCTCTTGTCGGCGAGCTTGCTCTTCCTGTCGGCGGGCTTGCTCTTCCTGCATAGCGCGCAGCTGTTCGAATAAGGCGCCGAGATCCGGCCCCTGGGATTTCGACGACGACGCTACGTCGGAAGTTGCCACCCCGGAGTTGTCTTGACGTCCAGGAATCTCTTCCTCAGAAGCTTCGGCTCCAGAGCCACGTGGTTGCTGTGCGGCTGTTTTAGCGCGAGTACTCACGCCTTCCCTCGGCGTAATAGGCATTTTACCTTCCAATCCCACTTCTGACACCAAATGTTACGGAAGTGGGTACAGGGATTGGAAGGAAACTAATATATCACTGCCGAGAATAACGATTTATTTGCGTTTCACAATATTCCGAACGCGTAACACTCACAGCACAGAACGAGTTGTACTGCACGAACCGCGTAGCACTGTTCCACACTGTCCCCGCGGACTACACTTAACTCAGTCCAACGGTAGCACTGCACCACTCACTAATCACTTTCACTTCACTTCACTTCACTGTACTTCACTGTACTACTTTTTCACTTCTTCTTCTTATTCTTCACTTGAGAGCACTTTCCACTGAACTGCCCTGTAGGCGCGTCTGGAGCTCTTTATATACCCCTAATTTCGATCGTAATTTGTTGAATTTCGACCGTCATTTCGTTATTCTTTTCGATTTTCTTCTACAACTTAATTTATTTATTCATTTTGCTTCATCTAGTACTTTCCATTATATTCGAATTTTGTAAAGAATCATCTCCATTTACTAGAATTTTCTATAAAACACCGAAATCACAAACAAAAACCCATAGAGTCCGCCGGGCTTGAACTCACGGCATTCGACTCGCAGCCGTCGCCACTACCGCTCAGCTACCGTGACTTGTCAATCTTCATTTGAAAAACTTCTATGCATTGTTTGTCTGTGCGGTGACGTAGGCATGGCGTCACACTATTTTAAGTTAGTTCAGTTGAGTTTCTACTGTCTTCGGTCGCATAAGTTTATAACAATAAAATTACGATTCATATTTGTAATTTTCTTCATAACGCCTTCACGTCAGATTAGCCGTCAGCAGCGATCACGTCAATTCTCTGTAAGTGGTTTAGGAGTAAATTCTTAACCCACTTCAGCTTTGACACTACATCGTCTAACACAGGACTAAGTCAAGTAGCATATATTAGGATTGAGAATAATTTAAACGCATATTGTAGTGGTTAGCTTGCTGTCATCACACCCATGAATTAATCTAGAAAGGAGTGTTTGATATCCTGTACTAGTCAGAGCTCCCGGCAATAAAATATTTCTAAAGTTTCAAAATATGTTGGATTCGCTTAATAGAACAGTGTATGCTACTATTTTGGACGAATAAGATTCCATGCATATTCTAATATCATAATCAAAAAGTCCATTATCTTAAAATATCTTACAGAAAGGAATTTATCCAATAGAAGACTACAAGGAGTTATAACAACTTTCACTGTTATACTTTGGAGGTTCATCTCACAATAATTTCAAATTCAGGGTTCCAGGGACTCTCCATCAAGCAAGGTGGATAGCAAAAGCCATATATGCACTGAAAATTTGTTTTTTTCACCTAACAATTAAGAATTTTCCTGGTAAAGTAATAAAATTAACTAAACGATAAGAAACAAATAGGACATTTCGCATAGTTACTGTTTGTCCAATTTTGGCACGAATCAGTCATAAGCCGGTGGGGGTCCAAAAACGATCTGGATATGATACAACAACATTAACATCAATACAACTTTCTTTGAGTTGTTTCGTATTCACGACAAAAGCCAATATTTTAACAATACAGTTAGAGACAAGGTCGACGGTCTCAAGGTAGTCAATGATACTGCAGAAAGGAGCATAGCTTTTATGAAAAAATTCAACGATTCTGTCAAAGATGAAGAACAGAAACTATTCTTGTTAAGAGTCGTCGAACATCACAGAAGAGGCGTCACCGAGCGAATGAAAGAACAGGTAGCAGCTTATATCGTTAATTAAGTATTAATACATTAAATGCAATTTTTTTATTACATAATGAATATTTATATTTTTTTTCTAAACAAATGTTCACAATCTTTTTACTTGAGACTTATTGATTGATTTGATCTATTATACTGTTTTTTTTTTTTGAAAAAAAAGATAATTTAACATTCAAATTTCGTTTTAACTCACTTATACTTTTCAGTTGCTCAATCCCTTAATATTGTCCAATCTTCTTGAAACTCTAAATACATATAATAATAATAAAGCGGCGGTAGCTTGATGGCTGAGGTTTCGGACTTGCGATCAAGTGGTAGCGGGTTCAAACCCCATCCAGTACACTAACGTCGTAAACCCACCCCCTTTTTTTTTTCGTGTGGAAATCCCCTCGGGCCGTCATTCCACCGGGGTTTTTCGTGGAACGGTGTTTTGGAATCGAACCGACTAAACCGCATTCGGCGATGACCGGCTGGAGCGCCTCCACGACGGCGAAGCCAGCACGTGGAGCTTCCAGCCAGGACGACCAACGAGCCATCATGGCTCGACGAGCGGCCTCGCGCCACTCGTGTACCCCTTCGGGCGAGGGCCGCCTGCCGCTACCCGCCCGGAATTCAGCCGTCCGCCGATAAACTTCGGCCAGCACTTCCGCCTCCAAGTCCCACGGAGGAGTTCCGGCCAACGCCCACGCCGCCTCCGTCGACACGCTACGGTAACCACGTATGGCTCTAACCGCCATAACCCTCTGAGGGCGCCAGAGGCGTGCCTATTCTGGGCGGTTAGAGCCTCCGACCACACCGGTGCACCGTAAAGTGCCATTGACCGGACAACCCCCGTGTACAGCCGCCTTGTAGCTACGCTGGGTCCACCCAAATTGGGAAAAAGCCTACGCCGATGACACACTGGTCACAGCCCAGGGGGCGAACTTTGAAGTGGTGGCACGCCTGGCCACCACAGGAGCCTCACTGGTGGACGGGCGCATCGAGGCGCTAGGGTTGCGGGTGGCCTTAGATAAGACCTAGGCCCTTTTCTTCCATGGGCCCCGTCGAGGTCCGCCCCCTGGCGCCTCCGTAATGGTCAACTCGGCCGCTCGTCGAGCCACGATGGCTCGTTGGTCGTCCCGGCTGGAGGCTCTACGTGCTGGCTTAGCCACCGTGGAGGCGCTCCAGCCGGTCATCGTCGAGTGGTGGTTTCGACTGACGCAGGTTCTTTCCGGGGACGGCTGCTTCGGAAAGTACCTGCATTCAGTCGCTAGGAGGGAATTGAGTCCCGTCTGCAACCACTGCAACTGCAGTGAGGGCTCAGCCCAACATACGCTTGCGGATTGCCCGGCTTGGGCGGCGCAACGTCGGGTCCTCACTACAGTCATCGGAGAGGATCTCTCGCTACCGGCCGTCATACGATCTATGGCCGGTAGCGACAGGAATTTTACCGCAGTCGCAACCTTCTACGAGGAGATCATCTCGCAAGAGGCGGCGGAACGGGCCCGGGAGGACGATCTCCCCTCGGACCTAATTCGCCGCCGGCGAACCGGGCGGCGGAGGCACGCTTACTTGTGTCTCATGCCGCCCTGAGTGTGGCTGTAGGTGGTCGACACGGGTTTTCTCCTACACCCGCTATTAAGGCCAGCCGCGAGGAGGCGACGTCCTGGTGTGCCTGGACGTTGCCTAATTGAGAGTTACCAGAAGGTGATGTGGTTTTATTCGGTCCGATTCCGATACACCGTTCTACTGAAAACCCCGGTGGGAGTACGGCCCGAGGGGGTTTCAACACGTAAAAAAAAAAATTGGGTTAACAAGAATACTAGTAATGTGTGACGCAAGTTACTAGTATTCTTTAAATATATATATATATATATATATATATATATATTAATAAGACTTCAAAACCGAGCAAAGTCTAGAATAACATCATTTTTTTAGTTCCAACAAAGTGAAACACCCTAATAATAGATTACTAAAACTATAAATAGGTAATTACCTTGTATATTGAAACAATGACTTTAACTTAAATTGATAATAGCTTTTACATTTCCCTATCTTTGTACTTAAATAGTTTAATGACGATTGCAGATTAAGTTTCCGTTTGTCGCAGGCGAAATTAGTAAAATTCGTAGCAGCAAACACAGTAAAAATTTATTTATTTACATAGATTGTGGTAAAAAGAGCTGATAGCGTAAACAATACGAGCATGACACATTTCGCCACTGGTAGGCATGCAAATAAGCTGTTGGAGCTACATTTAAAAAACATATTATAACTGTGTATATCCAAGCTAACACGTTATCATGGTTATTTTCAACATTTGGAAAATAATTTATATATTGTATTGTAAGTTTCTCTTGCATTATTATTAATTGTATATTCATATATGTTTAAGTGCCATTTGTTTAAATTGTTAATGTAACGGAAATGCCTTGATTCTGTTCGGTGTCTTCTTTCCTTTTTTTGTTAATATTTTTATTTATTAATTTCATTTACTACTAACATGAAATGAAAATTACAATTTAGTTAGTGTTCAGTTTCATTTACATTCCAATTACAAACAACTTGAAAATATATATTTTATATATCATTTCAACAAAATAAAAACATGAATTATAAAACAAATGTTTATTATGTATTGATTGTTTTGATAAGCGGGCGTGAAAAAGCATCTCTCCAGGCCCCCCTAGTGTGGGTCACCATGCTGCATTGACTAGACATGCAATGAGGATGGTGACCACCACTCTTTGACTCCACTTATTGCTTTCCATCAGGCAAAGTGGAGTCACTATGGTATTCAAATATAAAAAAAAATGAAATGTCATTATCATGATACATCAATAATGCCACAATTAAATTTAAAAAAAAAAGGAATTATTCAAAAAACCTTAATATGTCAATATCATTACTAAATACACTAAGCTTATCAAAAATATGACAGACATATTATACTTACGTACCGATAGTAAAGTACTTAGTTAAGTACCGAAAGATAGCAATGCATTTTAAGCATATGCTTCCGTCTGAGCTCAAGAGTGTCATAACAATACACTTTGTTGTGTTAGTCAAAAATGATTTTATTCGCAGTGACAAGCCATGCTGTTGACAGTGCTTATCTCAGATGCTACCTTAAGTAAGTATATATCACAATGAATACTGAACTATTATATATATATATATAGGAACTATGTCTTACTGACTTTTCATCTAAGAAAAATCTAACACTGAAATATATTTAAAAAAATGAAATATATGTATGTGATTCAATAAATATCAGTGCACATGTGAAGATTTAAATTCAATTCATTATAAATAATTCTTGCTATTGCACTTGTTGGTTCCATTGCAATTTTTATTTTTTTATGTCATAGTGTGAAAAACGAGCAGACGGACGGGACACCTGATGGTAAGTGACTTCCGCCGCAGATGAACACTTGCAATTAAAGAGTCACAAGAGTGCTGTCCGCCTTTTAGGATAGGGGAAAAAGGGGAAAGGAAAGGAAAAACGGGAAAAAGGGGAATTGAAAGAGAGGAGGAAAGAGGCATCCGACAACCTCACTTACTCGGTCACACAATGCAGGCATTGTTTAACAGACGGTTTTCTGTGAGGCCGTTGTAATAGTTCGGTCGCGAAGGTCCATACGAGCCGATGCTTGGCTCTCCTACTTTAAAATTCGTAGCAGAATTAATAGCACGGGTTCCAAAAATAGTAATCTCTTATTTTATACTTCAGTTCCATTACAAACTACGTAGAAGTTCCCCTCGAGAAGTCTTCAGATCTTGTGAATACATCCTACATAAAACTTAATCAGGAACTAGTCGTCGTAATTCATGGATATGAATCTGGAATCACCGCCTTAATTGAAGGTATCATAGAAAGTTTATTGAAGGTATTCAGGAACACTAAGAGCTACTGCGCATTGAATTGGGAGAAGGAATCTTACGCCTACATCGGGAACTTAACTAAGCCCATAAAGAAACTTTTAGGAGTTCCGCTTATCGGATTCGATTATTTTGCGGTATCAGCAATAGCTGCTTCAGTAAGTTGTATTCTTGTATTATTCCTTTTTTTGTGTGATAACCTTTTTTTTACCTCACCTTTTATTCTTTTTTTACATTACCTCACCGGGGCTTTACGGTGAGATGGTATATCGGACTCGAACCGACTTCAACCACACAGTGTGCCGGCATTTAGTTTTCTGGCAGGGCCTCAGGTGCACCCTGGAAAGCAAATCCCTGTGAACCCCGACAGACTTGGCCACCTGTTGAAGGCGACAACACTATGGTGTAATCCAATCTCTGATTGAGAGAGGCGAGTGCGGAAACGTCGCGCCACCGTCTCAGGCCTGCTTCTGCTAGGACGATGGTCTCTGACCGCCGCCCCCAGACTAGCATTCTTGAATTTGTGTAGTAAGGATATTGGTTTCTAGAGTTAACCCGAAAAGCAACAAAAAGAAAAAATAATTACTTAAGAAAGGGTATCCTTCGATTTCTCTGGATTCATAAAATCCTAATATTATAACAATAGGAATACCGCAGGAGTATATCGTTTTAAAGAAAAAAAAAAAGTGGGTCGACAGTTGGCTGAGAAATAAAAAAAAATACATGAAGTCGAACATATAATAACTGCCTTTATTTTTTAAGTATGTTTTAAGTACCTATAAGGTACTCAATTGACCTAAGAATAGAAAGAGGTTTTCTTTAATAAGTCCAGAAACATTACATTAAATGTATTTTTAGGTTGGAGAGTATCTAGGAAAAACTGTACTAGAAATGGTGAACCTCGGCTTGAAAAGCGAAGAAGTCTACTTTATAGGACACTCAGAGGGTGCCCATCTGTCTGGAGCTGCAGGTCGTAAATGTAAGGAAGAAGGGCATATAATTGGCCGGTAAGTTATTTTAGACAACAACTAAAATGGTTAAAACATATCTACTGCATTATTACTTACTTTTCTCTATTTTACTGCATTCCTCGAATTTCTATATCACGTCTCGCTATTCTAACATGTCGAAAACCATCAAGCAGTGAAGTAAAATGTACATACACTCGAAAAACAAAACTGATATGACAACATTACATTTGTTTATAAAGCTTTGTTTAATAGCGGCAGCCTTTCCAGGAATCGCATACTCTATCAAACGTGTGCTAATGTCGTAACTTGTAAAATAAGGAAAATAAATAATTTTACACACGAGAAAAAATAAATTTTGCTCCTACTTTTTACATTATTATGAATCACTTGATTATTTTTATTAATTTACTCTAAAAATGATCAACAACATAGATACATGTCTCTTTAGACAATAATTAACTCAGTGCTTACCACTTTCAGAATCACTGGTCTGGATCCTGCAAAACCAGCAATTGAGAAGCACCTTGATAAAAGTTGTGCAAAATTAGTTGACGGGGTCCACACAAATACTCGAATGTACGGCACTAGTTTACCTGTTGGTCATATCGACTTTTGGCTGAACGATGGTTGCCCGGTTCAGCCTGGATGCATAGAAAAACCATCACTTCTTTCACCTTTCAGTATGTTTAATTATTTTATAAATAACTATCATTGTTGAAAACGGACACAAAGGCTCTAGGCAACAATTTAATTTATTTAATTTTTATAATTTTATCTAACCCACGAACTCTGGCTTAGCAGTCAGGGTGACTAACCACTAGGCCAATAGGCCAGGCAATCGATCTTGCGTCATGTCAACGATAGGTGGCCGTCATCTCTGTCTGTGTACTCGTATGCGTCCCGCGCATTGCCACTTTGACTTGAAAATATTTTGGTGACATTAACGATTCTATTCCAATATATAATAAATAACCAAAATTATTTTTCTTCGGAGCCCATTGTACACTTTCAAACAGTTTTGCTCAGTGCAGAAGGTATATTAAAGACAGTGGGAGAGCCATGCTTAGGCACGTATAGGCCGGCTTTTATTCCGGTCGGTTGGAGTACTGCCAAGGCCTTACAGATAATCGGTAGACAAACAATGCTTCAATTGAATTGCATTGAGTTAGGGTATCGGAGCCCATCGGCCCAACTCTCCCTTCCCCTCCACCCACATCACGCTCAAAAGCAGGCAGCGCACTTGACACAGCTCTTTAGTTGCTGGTGTTGCCATGGGCAGCGATTATGAACAATCATAATATTGCGTATTTGAGTACGATTCCAGAGCAGTTCTTTCTCTCTGACCCTTCTGAAGTGGAAAACATATTATTGGTGAAGAAAAAAGAGTCAGGAAAATCGTAACAGCACATTTTATATCAAACTGGTTACAGGTCTTTGCAGTCATATACGAGCGCTGTTAGTGATGGCTGAGGCAATCGAGCATTCAGATAGTTTTGAGGGTCGACAAGCTAATAGTTATAAAGGCTTTTTGAATACTAGTAACACGCCGGACAAAGCTGATGTCAACTTTATTGGATTCAACATCATTCCGAGGTTAATACAATATTTTTTTAATAAAATAATAGCATTTATTTTGAACAGTGGTAGAGCCATGCTTAGGCACGAATTGGCCGGCTCGACCGGTGCGATACCACGGCCTCACAGAAAACCGGTTGTGAAGTAACGCTTGCGTTGCATTTCCCCGAATTGAGTGAGGTTTCCGGAGGCCCAATTCCCCCTCCCCCCTTTTCTCTCCCCTCCTCTCCTTTCTCCTTTTTACCATCTCCTCATCCCTCCTCTCTTCTTTCCACTCCCTGCATTCCCCATCCCTCATCACCCTCAAAGGCGGGCAGCGCACTTGAGTTGCAAGTGTCCATGGACGGCGGTGTCACTTACCATCAGGTGACCCGTCTGTTCGTCTGTCCCCTTATAGTATAAAAAAAAAAAAAAAATATCGATATAAAATCCTACAAACTATAACTATTTCGGATCTTCTCAATGACTTGACAAAGACGACGGACTCTACACATACATTTTTTTTTTATCTGTTAATACAGCGATTAAGATATACATGTTACAATTCATGGACTGTGTCACAAGTGTTTCAATTTTTGTTTTCACAGCAACAACGGTTCGTTTTACTTGTGTACGAATGCAAAACCTCCATACGGCAAGGGCCCAGAAGGTATGAATCCTGCAAGTTGCACTTGCTGAAAGAAAGAATAAAATTTAAGCTAATTTTTAGTAACAGTAATAAAGTGGTACTAAACAATGATGATATTTTACTATTCTAAACATTAAACATAAACATATTCACGCATGTATCCCCTTGAAGCGTATTGAATGGATATATTTCTTCACCATAAAAAAATTATAAATTTGAAAAATAAGATGGATACTACATAGTGAAAGTAGCACGTACCAAATATCTCATCTATCATTAGTATCTTTTATATAAAAAGCATGATCTCTAATAACCTCTAAATATAGGTCACTTTAGTTATGACTAGGAAACCGATGGTGACATAAGAACATACGCTCACGCTTGGGTAGGCAGAGGTGTATAAAACACTCACATTTTGTCAAAAAGAATTTGGTTCCAAAATAAAATTTGCCGAAATCTTCGTGACATCTAATAAAATGTTTACGTGACCGCCGCGCGCTGTAGTACCTTCATGGTGTCAAAGTCAAGTGTTGCAACAAACATGAGATAAATGAATAGGACAAGGTGCTCAAATATATAATAATAATAGTAATAATAAAGCTTTATTTATTTCCATGCATAGTACATATTAAACAGTAACAATTGGTAACTTATTAACCTTTAATATTCAATTACATTTATTACACTTAGATGAATTTGATTGCTTTTTATAAATTCTATTTTGTAATTAGTTTAATTATTATTTGCTTTAATTATTAACTACCTAATTATTTAATGCATGGACCCCTTTCGGGTAAAAGCCTCCCCCAAGGAATGCCTTCTCTGTCGTTAGCTCTGTCCAGCTGACTTCCGCCCGCGCACGCTACCCATCTGGCCCTTGGTTGACCTCTTGATCTGGTGTCTTTTGGCCAATACCACTTTACTGACCGTGTAGTCCATCTATCGTCCTTATAATGGGCTACGTGACCCGCCCACTTCCATTTAGCATTCATTGCAAAAGATTAAATATATAACAGGCAATATTATCATAAGCCCCCTCACAAATTTTCTTATCCCATAGTATATAAATGAAAAAATGTGTAGATATTATGATATTATGGATATAAGTTATGAATAATGACTTCATAAATAAAACTAGGGAGATTTCCTCATCCACCGAGTTAGTTAAGTTAAGTAAGTATCCTAATCACGGAGTAAATACATGCGTGTGATGTAGAACAACGTCTGTTGCTTTTGTAATCTTCGGTCTAGAACTATTGATATCGTAGGAGCCTTATGATAAGTATTATGTTTTCTTTTTGTGGGAACCCCCACGGGGCACTACCTCGTCGGAGATAAAACGTCGGTGAAACCTTACACCAGACGGTGTTCCAACACTCTCAGAAAGTAATATTAGGAAAACCCGCAGTCCTTAGCTTCTCTTCTGACCCCATCAGTTTAAAGAAGCGTACACGGAATACATCGCGTGACTGTATCAGGCTGTCTAAGGCAACGGACAGATATGACACCTAAAAATAGGTCTTTGTAAATATTTTATACATTATTGCAGTTCCGTTACCAACTATATAGGAGTATCTTTTAAGAAATGGCCAGATCTGATAAACACATCGTATATTAAGCTCAACCAGGAATTAGTTGTTGTAATCCTCGGATACGAAGCTAATCCCCATGAAGTGATAAAAGAAATCTCATAGAAAGCTTAATGGAAGCCTTCTTTGACACTAAGTGCTACTGTGCATTGAATTGGAAGACAGGGGCTGCCGCATATATAGGTCCGATAACTAGTCTTATCAAGAAATTATTAGGGATCCGAATTTTGGGAATAGATTATTTTCCAGTTTCAATAATAGCTGGTTTGGTAAGCGACTTTTTTCATTTCACATGATACAAATTTAGTCTTCTATCTTTTAACAGTACTCTTAAATTTATATTTAAAAAGAAAGCATTAGAAACATATTTATTTTGCGCCGCACAAAGGCGAATAGCAAGTTTTGCCAAGTTTGTATAAAGAAACAAATACCTCTGTGTGATACTAGAATAGCCGTTAGCTCAGCATTGTGTTACTTCGTATTGTATTATGCTAACACCTAGAGTCAAATTCACGGCTATTATTTTTATATACGGAAATTTGCACTTCCTCTGCAATTTTAAAAGATTTTTACAATTAAGACAACAGAAATTTCTTTTATCTTTAAGTAGCCGGTTTCCAACTGCGTTCATGATTACCGCTCGGATCCTAACGATCGATTATAATCCTCAATAAAGACTCGTGTCCACCTATTTTTAGTATCCGACTCATCCGAGGCACTTGTAGGGATTAAGTTTAAACAAACAACAAAAAAAGCTTGACGCTCAAGTCGTGATTGCGCTGCAAACCTTTGAGGCTGATGAGGGGGGGATAAGAGGAGAGGAAAGCCGAGCCGACCCATTCTTGCCTAAGCATAAGCTAGCTAAACTCGCCCTCCGTAAAAAAAAATGCTAATTGTTGCATTAGACATATGTACCTACACACAATAACGAGGGTTATAATGACTTTTCACCAGTAATTTATATCACTATCTGTAGATAGATGCACCGAGTCAGGTTATATTATGTTAGGGCCCTATGGTTAAAGTCGGGATCGCGGAATATCTTTTGATTGCGCATTGCGAAATGTGTAGTTAATGCGTAATTCAGGAAATGGATAAATGGCGCTGAATAAGTTTTTAATTTTATATGGAAAAACCTCCAAAGACAGATACAATAAGAAAAAATATAAAAAACGACTGCATTACATTAAAATCTGATAGCAAAAAATAATATTACTAACACTATTAAGGCCGCTAATGACACCTTATATATCGAAATCGTTGAGGCTCTAGGCCCTTAACAATTCTAAGCAATTGACAAACTTTCACCCGCGACTTCGTAGGCTTGGAATTTAAAATCAAATTGCGCAGTAAAATGTTAGTGCCTATTTTTATTTTACACAAATATTTTCAATTACACCTCTAGCAATACATCTGTGAAAACTGCATTTAATATTTAGTTAGAGGGCTCGAAAAACCCGGCACCAGCCAGTTCCAGTTATAGGTTCGAGTGACCCTGACATGTATAAGCACTATACCCATTCCCTTTCCATCTCCTCCTCCCTTTCATGTCAATATACGCCAAATATTCCCATATAATTCCCTTAAGTCCCCAGATAATGGCAACAGGCTTGCCTCCTATTACGTAAAGGGGACTAAATTATAATCGGCAAATTAATTACGCCTCTGACGACCCCTTCAGTGAGTGTATGTATGTATGTATGAATTTTCATTTCATGCAGTAGTTTTAGCGTAATGCTTGTAAGATTGCTAGAATTTTTGTCTGTCTGTGTATCTAAAAACTGTTGTACTTCAATATCTATAATATCATGTACAGCCATCGGCCTTTTACGATTATATTATATGTGTACATACTTGAAAAAAAAAACGCCTTAAACTCAGTAAAGTTATAATTTTCAGGTGGGCGATCATTTTGGAAAAGCTTTATTGGAAATGAAGTCCCGTGGTGTAAAATTCCAGTTGTAGAGCCATGCTTAGGCACGAATGGGCCGGCTCGACCGGTGCGATACCACGGCCTCACAGAAAACCGGTTGTGAAGAAACGCTTGCGTTGCATTTCCCCGAAATGAGTGAGGTTTCCGGAGGCCCAACTCCCCCTCTCCCCTTTCCTCTCCCCTCATCTCCTTTCTCCTCATTCCCCCTCTCTTCTTTCCGCTCCCTGAATCCCCCATCCCTCATCACCCTCAATGGCGGGCAGCGCACTTGCGACTCTTGAGATGCGGGTGTCCATGGACGGAGGTTGTCACTTACCATCAGGTGACCCGTCTGTTCGTCTGCCCCCTATAGTATAAAAAAAAAATTAACGACGTCTTTCGGACATTCCGAAGGTGCTCATTTAGCAGGAGCCGCAGGTCGGGTCGTTAGAAAGAACGGTGACTTAATTGGAAGGTAAGAAAATTCCAATAATTGTAATACGAGGATTATTCAGATGTATACTTAAAAGTCATGGTACAAGGAAACAAACAAATAGTTAAATAACTAATAGCCTTTGAGGTTAAGAATTACATTTAATTAATTTAACATAGCCCATCTAACTCCGTACGTGTCGAAAAATGCGGCTAAGTGATCGGACTGTTATCAGGAAATATGAGTGCGTATGTGTATCCATTTAATGGAAAAAAAAGTATTATTTGCTAACAAGTGTTGAGTTGTTGTTGTGTGTTGTGTTTGACACCTTCTTCATATTTGAAGTATTAAAAAGGCATAGAGTTTATCGTTATGTTGTGTTCTATTGTGTTGAGTGTTGTGCGTGGTAGAGCCATGCTTAGGCACAAATGGGGCGGACAGAAAAGTTTTCACAGAAAACTGGTTGTGAAGCAATTGCGTTGCATTTTCCCGAAATGAATGAGGTTTCCAGAGGCCCGATTCCCCCTTTCCTTTTGCCTTTCCCTTATGCCCTTCTCCTCTTTCCTATCAGCTCATTCCTATCAGCATCTTCCCGTCCCTCATCAAGTTATCGCAGTCCAAAGGTTCGCAACGTACTTACGACTCTTAAGGAGGAGGAGTCCATAGACGCGGTTATCACTTACCATCAGGTGACCCGTCTATTTTCGACCTATATTATAAAAAGAAAAAAGGAGGTGTAAAAAATAATTGTAACTTTAAAGTGATACTAAAACATACAGGACCCTTATTTATTTTCTATGTTACACCTAAGGCCGCGGCAATAAGAGCCCGTGATAGAGCCCAATACTTTACCGTGGTTTAAATTCTTAGTACTAAGTTGAAAAAAAATATCGTCATTCTTTGATTATTGTTTTCTACACAAAGGTAGGATGAAAGTGGTGAATTCCTAACTAGTATTATAAATGCGATATTAATTTCGTTCGTTTGTTTTTGCACATAAATCAAGGATATACAAAATTCATCAAGAAAAGTAATGCTTTTGCCGACGGACACCTTAGCCGCAAGCAAAAGATATCTTTATTTTATTATTACTGAAACAAATGGAAATTATCATTTGTAAGTTATATATTAGAAAAAACTACAATTGTTATTTTAACTGGAATTATTGTTGGTGTTTGAAGTCATGACGGTGCACAGTAAGTAAAGAATTTCGCTTTTAGCAGACCTCAAATATGAATTAAAAGTGATTACGAGGAAAGGGACTGCATGTTAATCGTTCTTGTTGAAATGTATCTTTATGTCGATAACCAAGATCACACTTTATCGTACAAGTATTTTTGTGAAGTCTTATATGAACCGCATATACACAAATTTAATGATATTACTTGAATTATAAGAACAACTCTAACCTCTGTACATCTTCAGTCCACCATAAAATATGTACTACAGTCAGTAGAAATCTTATAAAATATGTATTATTTTTGTCTTTCTTCATTATTCTATTTTGTTCTGTTCGGTTATCAAATATATAAAGTGAACATACAATTAAATATTAACAATGCTAACAACCCCGCAACCACCCCTCATCACCTTTAAAGGCGGGCATCACTTACGACTCTTGAGTTCCAAGTGTCCATGGACGGCAGTTGTTACTTAACATCAGGACCCGCCTCTTCGTCTGAGCCCCTACAGTATAAAAAAAAATGCCAAATATTAAGCCCAATGATACGTATTTGAAAAAAACATTCTAGATTGGAAATCAATAAACAAAAGTTCTCTGTTCTGAGGTAACTGTTTATATATCTTCTGTAGCGAATTAAAGATAACAAAGTGGACTGTATAAAAACATAATTTGTAGGTAAAAACAATACAAGTTGGAGAACTTCAATGCGCACGCGTCGATGTCCATTCGGTCGTTGAATGTCGGTCGGCAGCCCGCGCGCTGTCGATGCTGGTTACCTTTTTTTTTTTATGCGATAGGGGGCAAACGAGCAGACGGGTCACCTGATGGTAAGTGACTACCGCCGCCCATGGACACCCGCAACTCAAGAGTCACAAGTGCGTTGCCGGTCTTTTAGGTAGAGGTACGCTCTCTTCTTGGTTTTTGGTTTGAAGGTCGTATCGGTTCGGTAATACGGCAGGCGACAATTTGTTCCATAAGCTGGTTGTGCGAGGCAAAAAGCTTCTGGAGAAGCGCACAGTGGTGGAGTGCCAATCGTCCAGGTGATGGGGATGGATATTTTGTCGCGTAGGACGATGGCGGAAACTAGCAGCCGGTATAAGTCCGAACAATTCCTCTGAACACTCTCCATGATACAAGCGACAAATATCTTGGCAGTCGATGATGCGAGTCGCTCTCCGTTGAATGCGGTCAAGAGGGAGAAGTTGGTACTGGGGTGCACCTGCATAGAGATGAGAACAGTATTCCATATGCGGCCGAACCTGCGCCTTATAAAGTTGCAGGCGGTGGGCCGGAGTAAAATACTGTCTCGATCTGTTTAGCACACCAAGCTTCTTCGAGGCTAATATGGCCTTACTCTCTAAGTGACCGCGAAACTGGACTTCGCTTGATATATCGACGCCAAGGATTCCGATACTGGCTGATGCAGTTAGAGAAGTGCTCTCAAATTGAGGTGATACGACCAATGGCAACTTTTTAGCGGTGAACGCGCAAACCTGTGTCTTCTTGGGGTTAAACTGGACTAGGTTAAGTCGACCCCAATCTGAAACTTTTGATAAAGAAGTTTCGATTTCAGACACAAGTTTGGATCGGCTTTCGATGACGTTTACCCGAGAAATGTTAGTGCGGCCGGTGTAAAGGGCATCACTCGTGCTATCGTCCGCATAGCAATGGATGCTGCTAATCTGCAGCCTGTCGTTGATATGCAGAAGAAACAGCGTGGGTGATAGCACACAGCCTTGTGGGACACCAGAATTAACAGACTTGGAGTCGGAGCATGCACCGTCAACAACGACCTTGATGCTTCTGTCTGTAAGAAAACTGGTGAGCCAATTGCACAGTTTCTCGGGAAGCCCATAGGAAGGAAGCTTCGCAAGGAGCGCTTTGTGCCAGACCCGATCGAAGGCCTTCGCCACGTCCAAACTAACGGCCAACGCTTCCCCTTGGTCTCGATCGCCCACCGGTGAGTCAAGTATATGATAACCGATGTTGATTTCAGCCACCTGTGGATGCGGAACAGCCATAAGTGATCGTCCATAAAAAAATGGGAATGAGTAAGGGCAGTAAAATCTAATGGATCAGAGGAAAGTGGAGTTAGAGGACGTGAATTAAGAACAGCTTCAATTTAAGCTAAACATGTGATCATTTCCTCGTATGTTAAATGTGTTAAACGCAGTAACCTTTTCAAATGTTTTTTTTGTGGAGCGAACGGCAGCCTCAGCAATACCGTTGAAATGTGGAGAGTATGGAGGGGCGAAATTAAATTCAATGCCATTTTGTGAAATTTCATAAGGGATTTTGACGTCTTGTAAAAACTGATATAATTCCTTACAAGTACCGACAAAATTCTTCCCATTATCAGACAAGATGCTCTTAGGTTTGCCACGGCGAGCAATAAAACGGCTTAAAGCTGCCATGTAACCCTCTTTAGTAAGGTCTGTAACGAGCTCAATATGGACAGCCTTTACTGCCAGACATACAAAGATGCATATATATGCCTTCAAAAGTTTGCACCCTCGCCCCTTTCGATCAGCTATCAATATTGGCCCGGCATAATCGACACTGCTATTTAAACAAGGGAACTCCAAATGAGTCCTGTCAGAGGGCAACTGTCCCATGATTGGTTGCACATTTTGATTTTTATACCTAAAACATTGTATGCAGCGTTTTACTATAGATTTAGACAGGTTTCTACCGCCAAGGGGCCAATACATTTGACGTATATTTGCTAACAATAACTGAGGGCCGACATGAAGTAAAACTCTATGTTGCATTTGATAGACCATTTTTGTGAAGTGGTGCTTGTCGCAAAGCAAAACTGGATGCTTTACCCCATATTCGTATGGGGAGTTGTCCAGTCTGCCACCTACACGAATAATGTCTTCACTATCTAAAAAGGGAGTCAGAGAAATAAGTCTATTCCTGCGTGGCAATGACTTGCCCGATCGAAGAATCGCGTACTCATCAGGAAACATTTCATATTGAGCTACACGTACAATTATAGATAAGACATTTTTAAGTTCCTTACAAGAAATAGGACCTGTACTTTAGAATTTCTATTTTTTTAATTATATATAAATCTATATATATATATACATATATATGTATATATGAATTAATGACTGAATGATTGATGGATTTGTGAGAGACGAATGTATGGGATTTTTTGACTGTGTTAGAAACGAGTGATCAATGATGTTAGATGTAATGATTTCTGGTAGATCTTGTTTCACTCTTCTATTGGGCATGACTGGCCAGTCTTTTTCATGATTTAACAAAAATTGTGGGCCCGACCACCGTAAAGAACACTCGCTGATAAGGTCAGCCTTCACCCCACGAGAAACAAGATCCGCCGGATTGCCCTTAGACGGTACGTAACTCCACGTGTGCCCTGCTGTGCTCTCCTGAATCCGCACGAAAGGTTTTAATAGACTCAGTTACATTGCCAACCAACTCAATACTATGGTTGAATCACTCCAAAACTGGCATTTGGTAATAGGCAGAGTAATCGAACTCAGGACCTTAGCACATAGCCTTGCTCCTAGAAATGCCAAACAAAGTTCAAGACGAGGAATGGTGGTGGGCTTTATTGGTGCAATTCGATTCTTAGACGCAAGAAGTTGTACCTGAACTAGCCCTTGCTCGTTTAATGATCGGAGATACACACAACAACCAAACGCTTTCTCTGATGCATCTGTAAAAACATGATTTTCATGTAATAAAGCATTGTCACACAAAACCCATCGTGGAATTTTTAAATCATTTAAACTTGGAAAAGTGTTTATGAAATTGTACCAGAGATTACAAACTGACTGTGCTACCGTTATCAAGCAGGATCCTGGCGTCGAGCTTCTCACCCCGGTGATTGACCACTGTCACCAGAGCTGTAGATAGCAAAACAGAACGGGTAGAGTTATCTGTAGTGTCACCTGACAAGACGACGTTTTCAGACGTGTTGTTTTGAAAATGTGCACTTCCAGAAATGTCAGTAGGTAAAGCAATACTGGGCATAGGATCTTGGAAGTTGGTTGAGTTAGGTTGGTCTACATGTAAAAGAGTATTATGTCTACGTTTACAATACTTACAATGAGACAATTTACACTGTTTGCTTGAATGGCCAGACCGTAAACAATTAAAGCACAACTTAAGATCTTTTACCTTCAACAAGCGATTTTCTACTGTTAACTTACGGAAATCTTCGCAAACAAACATAAAGTGGTCTTTTTTGCACATAGGACGTTTATTGTAATTTTTTGTATCCTTTTTGTGTTTATTATTGTTTGAATTGTTGCCTTTATTAGAATTTTGTGTAACTACTATATAACTATTAGTACTATTATCTACCTTTTGATTTGATTGTTCACTACGTTCAACCGTCTCCAACAAATCAGCTCTCTTGCTAATAAATAAACAAAATTGTGGCAAAGTAGCACGTTTCGGTAAACTATCGAAATACTCCTGCCAATCCCTGTTAGTGATTTTATCTACTTTGTTAGTCAACATATACAGTAAGATTGTATCCCAATACTCTGTGGGTTCGTTCAATGTTTTTAGTGCCCTAACGTTTTTGTTAATAGTGTCAACAAATTGACGTAAAGCTACACAAGATTCTTTACATACAGCTGAAACATTGAACAAGGCCTGTACGTGATTGTTGACCAAAAGCCTGCTATTGTCATATCGCTCACACAACAAATTCCATGCCATTTGATATTGATCGCCCTTAAAATCTATGTTTTTTATTATTTCTTGAGCATCTCCCTTGAGCGATGCACGAAGGTAGTGGAATTTGCTAATGTCATCGATATTACTACTATTATGAATTAAAGAAACATAAATGTCCCTATACTCAAGCCAACACTGATAACTACCATCGAATTGGGGTAAATCAATTTTTGGTAAGCGTACAAAATTCTGACGAAACGATGCACCTGTATTTTTGCCTGCCGAGCCCGCTACAGAGGCGGTGTCATTGCCGGTGTCAGCGCTGATCAGCAAACTGCGCGCCTGAGCTGCCAATGCATGATAACGCTCTTCAAACTTAGTACGTTCCCCATATGCCTCGTCTGGCTTGTCCAAGAGCACCTCAATCTCCAACTGCAAATTGTCAAATTCATCATATAAGGCATCAAATTTATTAAGGCGACCCTCCAGCTCAATACGCTGCAAGCTAGAAAGTGATTTGCAACTAAGAAGCACATTTACAAAGTTACTGAAGTTCGTGAGCTTAGCTTTCATAGCACTACGTTTTCTCACTAATAGGTCTTCAGTAGTCATTATAAGAAGCTGGTTTTATTTAAATAGAAAAGAAAAAATAAAGCTCAAATTAGATAATGCGCAAGAAATAGTACGACTTATTCGCAGCAAATATATGTAATATGTGTGAATATTGTAATGAATAGCCGTGTGACCTACTTAGCAAAAAAGCGATAGCAAACCGGTTTCCGAGCTTCTATTATTTAAAAATGTAGATGACTTACCACAAACTTTAATGTACAATGATTAATGAGATGAAAAACAATCACCTGGTCACTCAAATTTGAAATTGAACTGAAACGGTTGTAACGGATTTTTTGAAATTAGTAGTAAAATACTGGAAATAAATTAGATAGCAACTTGGAACGATACACAAATATGCTTACCTTTATCCACAAGGCGGACTGTGAAGATTCCCACGAAGCAACTTGATGACTTGGTGGTTTCGACCAATGTAGTCGAGACTTGACCACCCGTCGACTTGAAAAACTCGGGAACTAGTAGACGTCCTCTCCTCGCTTGTACTAGCCACTCCACCTCCAAACTTGTCTGCCGTTGAACACAGCTTACAATGACACGGCGCTTTCGAAAAAAAAATTGGAGTTCAAAGTCCACCAACGTCGCACGTATTGCCCCGCGCGAGCGTCTTCTTTCTTAATGATAAATGTTACGCGGATTACACCCTCCGCGCGCCTCTCCGCGAGGGGCACGATTCGAACGCTGTGCGCTTGAACAGTAACAAACATAAAAAAAAATAAAAAATACAGTCGAATTTTGCACCTCCTCCTTTTTGAAGTCGGTTGAAAACTTGAAAAACTAATATTAAGAGAATGTCACATTTTTTTGATTGGGCTAACGAAATTTATATATGAGTTTAGATCCGAAGAACTCAAACTCGCTACTTATTTTATAGATATAGGAAAAAGAAGAAAGAAAATATTATTAATATGCTGAAAATATAATAAAGCAATGTATAGATGATGACAGATGTACAATTTATATGATTCAATCATTTCTAAATGAATTATCGTATAAAAAATACATTTCTGAGCTACGCTTGTTTAGTAAGTGTATATGTGTGATATACATCCAACTACAAGTATATGCTAATAACACATAAAGTCAAAAGATGTGTGTGATTGTGAAAGACAAAAGATGTCTGTAAGTACGTGTCCTTTTACTGATGGAAACTCGAAGATTACACAATATATTGTACTCTACTCTAACAAATTTCCTTCTGTTGCCATACCATGTTCCTGCCTTTCTTTTCCCATACGATTCCAAAAACTCCTTTGCTAAAATAGATATTAACGTTAGTTGGACCAAGTTTTAAGAGACAATATTTGTAGTGTATCATGTATACCTGTGATATATTTAAATAAATCAATTTTAAAATAATGTGTTAAAGTATCAACGATGTGTTAAAACTCGTAGATAATTTTGCATGTTTATCGATATGACTCCAAGTCTAGTATATAAGAGTGTAAGTCTAAGTAGCATACAAAATGATTGTTTTAGAAGCGCCGCGGTAATATAGACGCTTATTTAAATAAATTTATTTCAAAATTAAATGTATTGAATAGCTCGTGTTACTGTTTATATAACTCTACTATAATAATTTTGTTTTTATATATAAATATTATTATTTTTTATATCAGCCTACCATAGTGACTCCACTTTGACTGATGGAAATTTAGGTCACGTAATATGTAACAACCGTGTGGTTATCAGATGAATACCCCATCTCTTCCTTTGGGGGTCGTAAAAGGTGACTAGAAATCGGATATTATATGATTCATTTCATTATCATCATCATCAATGGATGTGGGGGAGGGGGCGAAAGTGGGTGTTCGAGACACTTCTGCCCTTGGGGGATATAGGCATGAACGAATGCCGTCGGTCAGGGCTGGTCATGTCCCGCTACTTAAATGTTTTAATACATTTGCTCGTCTCTTATACTTAAGAATAAACGTTACATTGTCCTCACATATTCCTTGCGCATATAAACAGTGTAAAAACAAAAACTGTTGAAAAGAGTGTTCATGAACTTTCTTGTCGGTTCTTCTCCATAGGATCTACGTATTAGAACAGGCAACTAGCTTCACGAATGACTTAGTGTGACTGACTTCTACTTCTGAAAATTAACTATAAACTATTTTGGTATAATAATACTTTGCCATAATTGTTTTTGGGCCTACAGTTTATGTTTACATAATCATATTTTAAGCTACTTTGTTACAAATTAAAACTAAAAAAACACAAAGTAATCTTCAAATATAATTTCGTGACAGCTCATTGGGGTCGCTAACACGTTATACGGAAGAACCTAGTTGAGTGAGTTGGTACTGCCAATTCCAGTGATTCAGACGACCTCAAGGATCTTGAATGTGTGTTATTGAGGAATATAAAGCGTTCCTTTAAATAAGTTGGAGTAAAGGGATGGAACAAAATACTATAAAGTAAAGAGACAATATGTGAATTGGGAGCCACTTGAGCATGTTGCAAAATTCCGATATATTACAATGATATATAGTTTGTCTTGTAATATATAATATAATGATATATTACAAGACAAACTCCCACTTAGTTAATATGCGTTTTCTTGTTGCACGCCACCACGCATACCTAGCTACGTATACCAGAATGGAACCTTAGAGAAGAAGAGTGGTTTCTAAAATAATAAGATTGCTATAATATAGATATACATTTGATGTGGGGGACACATGCTTATGCACGTATGGGGAGGCTCGACCTGACCAGAGTAATACAAGGCCCCACAGAAAACCGGTTGTTAAGCAACGCTTGTGTTGTGTTTCGTCGAGCAAGTAAGGACTGAAGTACTGGAGGCGGAACGAATCGACATGTGAAAGAGGTATCATTTGCATAGTGATAGCGACCCGCAGTACAATAATTCAAAATGGCAACTCTTGTTAAGTGGCTGAGTTTGTATCAAAATATAGACCTTAGAGTAAAATAAAGTTGTTGATACATTTAACGGTTAAAATATTGGAATCAATTATAGAATTGATATTGTGTTTGCTAACGAATATCCGAAGCAAAATGAGTACTTAACAACATTTAAGATCTAAATAAATAACTTTATTTAACCGTTTAGCCTTATAGAATGCATATTTATTTTTTGAGCTGCACAAAAGATGTAAGTGTATAGAGTAGGTACTCATCATTAAAACGAAAAAGGTCAAGTACAATCTACAACATAACCCCTAAAACTAAGCCAAGTACAAATACTTAGATTTAGAACGGATTTATGTCGTAATTGTACCGTGTTTATTTTCTTTAAAAACACCTCCCGCATTAGCAATAATTCCTGTGTCGCGGGGCTTTACAAACATTTAATTGACGAACGCAGAGAACAACCAGACTCGGGACAAGTATTTGTGGAAATATTCTTGATACTTTACTTTCTTGCCCTACACAAAATTAACAAACTTTGACGCTCAACGACAAAATTAACAATTAATTATCTAAACTAACCTTAGCCGCGACTTTGTATACATGAAATTTAGAATGATATTTGATGAAATGAAGACCTCTAACAACGCATCTGTCAAACTGCATTAAATTCCATGCAGTAATTTTTAAGTGATGCGTGTACAATCACAGACAGACAGACAAACATTCTAAAAACTGTTATTTTGGCTTTTATTATTTTTTTTTAGTTGGTTCTTCACAACCGGTAAGTAACGCTTGCGTTGCATTTCCCCGAATTGAGTGAGGTTTCCGGAGGCCCAATTTCCAATCCCCCCTTTTCTCTCACCTCATCTCCTTTCTCCTTTTTTCCATCTCCTCATCCCTCCTCTCTTCTTTCCGCTCCCTGCATCTCCCATTCCTCATAACCCTCAAAGGCGGGCAGCGCACTTGCGACTCTTGAGTTGCAAGTGTACATATACGGCGGTGTCACTTACCATCAGGTGACCCGTCTGTTCGTCTATTCCCCTATAGTATAAAATAAAAAAAAAACTTCACAGCCGGTTTTCTGTGAGGCCGTGGTATCACACCGGTCGAGCCGGCCCATTCGTGCCTAAGCATGGCTCTACCACGTAAAAAACTTGCAGAAACGATTATTAAAACCCAAGAAAAATTAGATGCTTTTAATAAGACACTTGGCGTTCCAGTTACTGTCAAAGGCATGGTAGACGAAACTGCTAAAATTGTTATTAAAGAGGTGGACAAATTTTATATACGTTATTATATAATTTGTATGTGCTTTTAGCGATCATAATGTAGTGTAGCAAAAGCAAAACCTAAACCTTATCATCCTCTTGTAAGCCCAACTTAGGTCAAGTGACAACAGGAATGCGGCGAGTGATAACAACACTGGACTCTAGTATAAAAGAACTGTGCCAATCTATTTTCAGTTAGTTCAGTTGAGTTCATTACTGTCTTCGGTCGCATAAGTTTATAACAATAAAATTACGATTCATATTTATAATTTTCTTCATAACGCCTTCGTTCGCCTTCGTCAGATTAGCCATCAGCAGCGATCACGTCAATTCTCTGTAAGTGGTTTAGGAGTAAACTCTTAACCTACTTCAGCTTTGACACTACATCGTCTAACACAGGACAAGTAACATATATTATGATTGAGAATAATTTGACAGTGAATGCTACTATTTTGGACGAATAAGATTCCATGCAAGGTTTTCTAAATCCAATCCAAAAGTCCATTATCTTAAAAACATCTTACAGAAAGGAATTTATCCAATAGAAGACTACAAGGAGTTATAACAACTTTCACTGTTATACTTTGGAGGTTGATCTCACAATAATTTCAAATTCAGGGTTCCAGGGACTCTCCATCAAGCAAGGTGGACAGCAAAAGCCATATGTTCACTGAAATTTTGATTTTATTCACCTAACAATTAAGAATTTTCTTGGTATAGTAATAAAAGGAACTTAACCGTAAGAAACAAATAGGATATTTCGTATATTTAGTGTTTGTCCAATTTCGGCACGAATCAGTCATAAGCCGGTGGGCGTCAAAAGAACGATCTGGATATGACACAACAACATCAACAACAATACAACTTTCTTTGAGTTGTTCGGTATTCACGACAAAAGCCAATATTTTAGCAATACAGTTAGAGACATGGTCGACGGTCTTAAGGTAGTCAATGATACTGCAGAAATGAGCATAGCTTTTATAAAAAAATTCAACGATTCTGTCAAAGATGAAGAACAGAAACTATTCTTGCTAAGAGTCGTCGAACATCACAGAAGAGGCGGCACCGAGCCACTAAAAGAACAGGTAGCAGCTTATATCGTTTATTAATTATTAAACATATTACATACATTAAATGCAAAATTTTTATTACATAATGAATATTTATACTTTATTCTAAGCAAATTTGTATCTTTTTACTTGAGAGTGATTGACTGATTTGATCTATTACAATGTTTTTTTTTTTTTTTGAAAAAAAGATAATTTAACATTCAAATTTCGTTTTAACGCACTCATACTTTTTAGTTGCTCAATCCCTTAATATTGTCCAATCTTCTGGAAATTTTAAATACATATAATAATAATAAAGCGGCGGTAGCGTGATGGCTGAGGCGTCGGACTTGCGATCAAGTGGTAGCGGGTTCAAACCCCGCCCAATACACTAACGTCGTAAACCCCCCCTTAACACAAGCATTTTAGCTTAGCTGGGGGGAGTTAACAAGAATATTAGTAATGTGTGACGCACGTTACTAGTATTCTTTAAATATATATATATATATATTAGTATTAAGTTTAGGGAGACTTCAAACCGAGCTAAGTCTGGAATAACATCATTTTTTTTAATCCCATCAAAGTGAAACACCTTAATAAAAGATTACTGAAACTATAAATAGGTAATGACCTTGTTTATTGGAACAATGTCTTTAACTTAAATTGATAATAGCTTTTACATTTCCCTATCTGTGTACTTAAATGGTTTAATGACGAATGCAGATTAAGTTTCCGTTTGTCACAGGCGTAATTAGTAAAATTCGTAGCAGTAAACACAATGAAGATAATAATAAAAATGTATTTATTTACATAGAATGTGGTACAAAGAGCTGATAGCGTAAACAATACGAGCAAGACACATTTCGCCACTAAAGGCATGCAAATAAGCTGTTGGAGCTACATAAAAAAACATATTATAACTGTGTATATCCAAACTAACACGTTATCATGGTTATTTTCAACATTTGGAAAATAATTTGTATATTGTATTGTAAGTTTCTCTTGCATTATTATTAATTGTATATTCATATATGTTTAAGTGCCATTTGTTTAAATTGTTAATGTAACGGAAATGCTTTGATTCTGTTCGGTGTCTTCTTTCCTTTTTTTGTTAATATTTTTATTTATTTATTTCATTTACTACTAACATGCAAATGTAAATTACAATTTAGTTAGTGTTCATTTTAATTTACATACCAATTACAAACAACTTGAAAATATATATTTTATATATCATTTTAACAAAATAAGAACATGAATTATAAAACAAATGTTTATTATGTATTGATTGTTTTGATAAGCGGGCGTGAAAAAGCATCTCTCCAGGCCCCCCTAGTGTGGGTCACCATGCTGCATTGACTAGACATGCAATGAGGATGGTGACCAACACACTTTGATTCCACTTATTGCTTTCCATCAGGCAAAGTGGAGTCACTATGGTAGGCAAATATATAAAAAATGAAATGTCATTATCAATAATGCCACAATTAAATTTAAAAAAAAAGGAATTATTCAAAAAACCTTAAGTATGTCAATATCATTACTAAATACACTAATCTTATTTAAAAATATGACAGACATATTATAAGTACATACCGATAGTAAAGTACTTAGTTAAGTACCGAAAGATAGCAGTGCATTTTAAGCATATGCTTCCGTCTGAGCTCAAGAGTGTCATAACAATACACTGTGTTGTGTTAGTTTTTCTTTCTTTTTTTTTATAATTAATTATTATATTCCATCTTCGAGCTGATGAATTGCCAATGTTATGTACGCCATTATTGTCACATACATCAGGCCATAAATTAAATATTTTAAGTTAATTTCAATGTTAAATGTTTGTGATGTGGCAGTACTTCTTAAATAAATAAATAAATAGTCAAAAATTATTTTATTCGCAGTGACAAGCCATGCTGTTGACAGTGCTTATCTCAGATGCTACCTTAAGTAAGTATATATCACAATTAATACTGAAATATTATTAATACATATATAGTGTAGGAAATATGTCTTACTGACTTTTCATCTAAGAAAAATCTTACACAGCCTGAAATATATAAAAAAAAATATATATATGCATGTGATTCAATAAATATCAGTGCACATGTGAAGATTCAAATTCAATTCATTTTAAGTAATTCTTGCTATTGCACTTGTTGGTTCCATTGCAATTTTTATTTTTTTATATCATAGTGTGAAAAACGAGCAGACGGACGGGACACCTGATGGTAAGTGACTTCCGCCGCAGCTGAACACTTGCAATTAAAGAGTCACAAGAGTGCTGTCCGCCTTTTAGGATAGGAGAAAGAGGGGAAAGGAAAGGAAAACGGGAAAAAGGGGAATTGAAAGAGAGGAGGGGAAGGGTGTTAGGCATCCGACAACCTCACTTACTCGGTCACACAATGCAGGCATTGTTTAAGAGACGGTTTTCTGTGAGGCCATGGTAATAGTTCGGTTGCGAAGGTCCATACAAGCCGATGCTTGGCTCTCCTTCTTTAAAATTCGTAGCAGAATTAATAGCACGGGTTCCTAAAATACTAATCTCTAATTTTATACTTCAGTTCAATTAAAAACTACGTAGAAGTTCCCCTCGAGAAGTCTTCAGATCTTGTGAATACTTCCTACATAAAACTTAATCAGGAACTAGTCGTCGTAATTCATGGATATTCATCTGGAATCACCGTCTTTATTGAGGATATCATAGAAAGTTTAATGAAGGTATTCGGGAACACTAAGAGCTACTGCGCATTGAACTGGGAGGTGGAATCTAACGCCTACATCGGGAACTTAACTAAGCCCATAAAGAAACTTTTAGGAGTTCCGCTTATCGGAATCGATTATTTTGCGGTATCAGCAATAGCTGCTTTAGTAAGTTGTATTCTTGTATTATTCCTTTTTTTTTTGTGATGACCCTTTTTTTAACCTCACCTTTTATTATTTTTTTACATTACATAGCCTTACGGTGAGATGGTATGTCGGACTCGAACCGTCTTTAACCACACAGTGTGCGGGCATTTAGTTTTCTGGCAGGGCTTCAGGTGCACCCTGGAAAGCAAATCCCTGTGAATCCCGACAGACTTGGCCACCTGTTGAAAGCGACAACACTATGGTGTGATCCAATCTCTGATTAAGAGAGGCCAGCGCGGAACACGTCGCGTCAACGTCTCAGGCCTGCTTCTGCTAGGACGATGGTCTCTGACTGTCGCCCCAAACTAGCATTCTTGAATTTGTGTAGTAATGATATTGGTTTCTAGAGTTAACCCGAAAAGTAACAAAAAGAAAAATTAATTACTTAAGAAAGTATATGAAAAAAATCATTTTAGTGCCTTTTCAGGGTATCCCTCGACTTCCCTGGGATCATAAAATCTTCATAAAATCATATTATAACAATAGGAACACCGCATATATTAGTATATTGGAGTATATCGTTTAAGTACCTATAAGGTACTCAATTGACCAAAGAATAGAAAGAGGTTTTCTTTAAGAAGTTCAGAAACATTACATTAAATGTATTTTAGGTTGGAGAGTATCTAGGAAAAGCTGTACTAGAAATGGTGAACCTTGGCTTGAGAAGCGAAGAAGTCTACTTTATAGGACACTCAGAGGGTGCCCATCTGTCTGGAGCTGCAGGTCGTAAATGTAAGGAAGAAGGGCATATAATTGGCCGGTAAGTTATTTTAGACAACAACTAAAATGGTTAAAACATATCTACTGCATTATTACTTACTTTTCTCTATTTTACTGCATTCCTCGAATTTCTATATCACGATACGTACATACACTCGTAAAACATAACTGATATGACAACATGGCTTTGTTTAATAGCAGCAGCCTTTCCAGGAATCGCATACTCTATCAAACGTTTGTTAATGTCTTAACTTATAAAATAAAAAAGTTAAATAACTTAACACACGAGAAAAAGCTATAGAATAATTAAATAACTTACATTTCAAAATATTAACTAAAATCAAATGTTTCATACAATTGTTTGATATAAATTTTTAAACCTGTGGCAAATAATTTTGTCGCATAACAGTCACATTACTAAACAAACAAGGACTTTATCTGTAAGCTGTCAAATCAGTCTATACAATTATCAGTCCAAGGTGTCAAGCCAGGTAAAAATTAACTTTTAAATTAAATTTTGATCCTACTTTTTACATTATTATGAATCACTCGATTGTTTTTATTAATTTACTCTAAAAATGATCTACATCATAAATACATGTCTCTTTAGGCAATAATTAACAAAGTGCTTACCACTTTCAGAATCACTGGTCTGGATCCTGCAAAACCAGCAATTGAGAAGCACCTTGATAAAAGTTGTGCAAAATTAGTTGACGGGGTCCACACAAATACTCGAATGTACGGCACTAGTTTACCTGTTGGTCATATCGACTTTTGGCTGAACGATGGTTACTCGGTTCAGCCTGGATGCATAGAAAAACCATCACTTCTATCACCTTTCAGTATGTTTAATTATTTTATAAGTAACTATCATTGTTGAAAACGGACACAAAGAACACCCTGGCTCTGGGCAACAACTTAATTTGTTTAATATTTATAATTTGATCTTACCCACGAACTCTGGCTCAGCAGTCAGGGTGACTAACCACTAGGCCAATAGGTCAGGCAATTGATCTTGCGTCATGTCAACGATAGCGGCAGTATTTCGAGTCAAGCTTAAGATGACATGACGGCCATCGTGCTACATATGCATTCGGCCCGTATTAAGGCGCTTGGATGACTGGAGTGCCGGCTGGCTTTTCCCGCGTCGTACATCTATAAAAATTACCCTGTATCCCATCCCAGGATCCCAAATTTAACCAAAATCGGTTAAGCCGTTTAGCCGTAAAAGGTCCCAGATAATATGCGACTTTTCGTTCGCCTTTACTATATTAATATATGTGGATGTGGGTATCGTTACGCCGGAACCACTGGTCTTTTTCTCGGTGACGGCGAGTGGTGCAGTAAAGCGCTCTATCACTTTGAACAGGTCGAAAGTCCGTGTAATTTGATCACGACTGGCGCTGCACTTTTAGTTCGCGATCTGCACTAACGAAGCTTCCTTTTTTTCCTAGCCATCTCTGTCTGTGTACTCGTATGCGTCCCGCGCATTGCCACTTTGACTTGAAAATATTTATTTTGGTGACATTAACGATTCTATTCCAATATATATAAATAACCAAAATTATTTTTCTTCGGAGCCCATTGTGCACTTTCAAACATTTTTGCACAGTGCAGTAGGTGTTTTGAAGGACAGTAGGAGAGCCATGCTTAGGCACGTATAGGCCGGCTTGGCTGTGCCTGCCTATTCCGGTCGGTTGGAGTACTGCCTCGGCTTCACAGATAATCGGTAGGCAAACAATGCTTCCATTGAATTGCATTGAGTTACGGTATCGGAGCCCATCGGCCCAACTCTTCCTTCCCCTCCACCCACATCACCCTCAAAGGCGGGCAGCTCACTTGACACAGCTCTTTAGTTGCTGGTGTTGCCATGGGCAGCGATTATGACCAACCATCAGGCAACTAGTTCTAGAATAGTTCTATCTCTCTGACCCTTCTGAAATGGAAAACATATTATTGGTAAAGAAAACAGAGTCAGGAAAATCGTAACAGCACATTTTATATCGAACTGGTTACAGGTCTTTGCAGTCATATACGAGCGCTGTTAGTGATGGCTGAGGCAATCGAGCATTCAGATAGTTATAAGGGTCGACAAGCTAATAGTTATAAAGATTTCTTGAATACTAGTAACACGCCGGACAAAGCTGATTTCAACTTTATTGGATTCAACATCATTCCGAGGTTAATACAATATTTTTTTAATAAAATAATAGTATTTATCGATATAAAATCCTACAAACTATAACTATTGCGGATCTTCTTAATGATTGGACAAAGACGACGCAAACTACACTTCCTTTTTTTTTATCTGTTAATAGAGCGATCAAGATCTGTTTCAATGTTTCAATTTTTGTTTTCACAGCAACAACGGTTCGTTTTACTTGTGTACGAATGCAAAACCTCCATACGGCAACGGCCCAGAAGGTATGAATCCTGCAAGTTGCTCTTGCTGTTAAAAAGAATCAAATTTAAGCTAATTTTTAGTAACAGTAATAAAGTGGTTCTAAACAATGCTGATATTTTACTATTCTAAACATTAAACATAAACATATTCACGCATGTATCCCCTTGAAGCGTATTGAATGGATATATTTCTTCCCTATAAAAAAATTATAAATTGAAAAATAAGATGAAAGTAGCACGTACCAAATATCTCATCTATCATTAGTATATTTTATATAAAAAGCATGATCTCTAATAACCTCTAAACATAGGTCACTTTAGTTATGACTAGGAATGATGGTGACATAAGAACATAAGAACATAAGAACATACGCTCACGCTTGGGTAGGTAGTAGGTTGGTAGGTAGGTAGGCAGAGGTGTATAAAACACTCACATTTTGTCAAAAAGAATATGGTTCCAAAATAAAATTTGCCGAAATCTTCGTGACATCTAATAAAATGTTTACGTGACTACCGCGCGCTGTAGTACCTTCAGGTATAACAGTACTTCAGGCAACCTCGTATACAAGAAAACTGATAAAAAACTACGTACAAACGAATGATTACTGGATTTAAAAAATGGTGTCAAAGTAAAGTGTTGCAACAAACATGAGATAAATGAATAGGACAAGGTGTTCAAATATATAACAGGCAATACTATCATAAGCCCCCTCACAAATTTTCTTATCCCATTGTATATAAATGAACAAATGTGTCGATATTATGATATTATGGATTTAAGTTATGAATAATGACTTCATAAATAAAACTATTGAGATTTCCTCATCTACAGAGTTATTTAGTGACTATATATATATATATATATATATAGATACTCTAGATACAATAGAAATAGTTACATTGAATCTCAGTTCAGATTAGGATAAATTCGAGATTGGCAGAGGTTGTTTGGCACCTATTGCTGACTGATTTAGCGCGCCAATTTATTTTTAATGGTCCTGAAGTCATCAATACCACCACCCTTTTTCTTTCTTCTTCGGTCTGGTGCGTGTCAAATTTATTTATTTGGTGTAATATATAAAGACAAAAGTTCTACTTCGTTACTACTTCGTACTTCAAAGAAACTGCTAAGTTATGTATTTTATTTTATAATCTACTTTGGAGGGTTACTAACTATATACGATTTTCTATTTTATCATTCTTTTTTCATTGCCCTCTAAAATCTAAAAATAATTCATGAATTAATTTATAACCGTATTTTTAAGTTATCATACAATTACCGTGGCAACAAATTATACAAAGTTAAAACTGGTTGTATGAAAAGTGCCGTAAATTTATTTATTTTTAGTTTTATTTTTAATTATAATGTCAAGCGAATATGTCAGTTTATCGCCTATAGATATTATTCAGAAAATATATATATACATATATTGAATTACGACTTTGATATAGTTGGGTCTTTACATTTGGGTCGAACCACACAGTTTTATAGAATCAAGATTAGCCTCCATTTAAAGAAAAAATATTTCATATCTAAGAGGGAAAATCAAAGATGAAGAGTTTTCTCCATTAGCTACTTTAGGTATATGAAGAATACATAGCTTATTACACTTTATCACTATTTAAGTGTTAATAAATTGCTTAAGAAGACACTCACACACATGCGAAGAGTCGCATTCACTACACTATAGGTAAAGCATTGAAAATACATTGAACAAGTACATCAGTAGTTGGATTTACAACTCAACTTAACTAAAATGCTAGAGTGATCAAAAAATATACACATTGTAGTGTCTGTCAAAGATCATTGCAATTTTTGTGTAGAATTAATACTTGTTACTCGAGACTATACCGTGATATTGAATATTACGCAAGTACTATTTATTAATCTACTTTTTCACACAAAATAAATGCTTGCAATTAAATACCAAAAGAATCTAGCTATAAGCATTTGTTGGTTGCTTCAATAAATGTAATTACTCAATTATTGAAAACTGGCCTTTTGGTCTAGTGGTTACTGATCCCGAGTGCTGAGTTAGTGGTCGTTGGTTACATTCCTACAAGCGATAAAAACAATTGTGATACATAAATAGTTGTCCTGAGTCTAGTTGCTCTTTGTGTCCTTTGTTTCTATGTCTGTCAAGTCTCCACAAAACAGGAATCATGCCAAACGTGGGAGTTGTCTATTGAAAGAAAGAAAGAAAAGTTTATAAGAACGCAGATGGCCTGTTCTACTCAAGATAAAATTAGTACTTGCCCTTCCCTAATATTAATATGTATTGTATGTACGTAAACTTGACTTACAGCAATAATTAATTTGTGCATGACTTAAGCAATTACAACTGAATAAACTAAGAATAGACTAGATAACGACTTATCAATGAAAAGTATGTTCGTATATAAATTCACGTTTAGATCATTTCGTACGCATTTCTTTGCAGGTGATATTGATATTTAAAACTATTACATAACATCGCATAACAAAACCTGTATACACTACGGACTGATAGATAAAATGACTGTCTACGATATCTGGAAAATAACAATATTTTTTTACAGTAAGTACTTAATATTTTAAATTTGTCTTATAAAATATATGTAATATTATTTTCCTTCAAATGACTTCTGAGTGTTACTTAAATTGGAATGACACCCTAATAATCGGACTTTAAAAAAGAAGACAACCGACTTCAATACGTCTATCCTAAAATTGAAGACCAATATGTTTTTCTCATGGATGCCATTGTCATAACTGGACCAAACTCTCATCTAACTACCCTTGAAGAACAGTACAGTTCCAATAAAGAAAGAATCATCGAAATCGGTTGGCGTCATATTGTTTGCGCGCACATGCTTAATGCAAATTTAAGACTTATATGGTTTTCTCATGGATGCCATTGTCAGAACTGGACCAAATTAAAATGGGACCACGCGGGAAGCACCAGCTACAAAATAAAAAGAAATCGTCCGAATCGGTTCATGCAGTCGAAAGTTTTGAGGTAAAAACATAAAAAAAAAAAACAGTCGAATTGAGGACCTTCCTTCTTTTTGAAGACGGTTGAAAACTATAATTTACGATTGTAAACCATCCCGATAAAATTTGTCGTATGTCTGTTGCCATCTGTTGTCTGTTTGCCATCTACACCATAGAACGTTCCAGTTTAAAAAAACTTTAACGTCAACGTATTATCATTATTAATTATCAGTTTTCGACTTTACATCCTGTCTAGAAAGGGGTTTTACACATGTATATCGCTGCGACAAATCACAAAGTTACCTTATATTTGTTACATATGTATATAACATTCTATATTATAACATTCATTATTATAACATTCTACATTTTTTACTTTTCCTGAAATTTTCAGTAACAACATATACAACGGAGGCTGCAAGTGTGAGATGTTACAAAAAGTAAGTATCCTAATCGCGGGGTAAATACATGCGTGTGATGTAGAACAACGTCAGTTACTTTTGTAATCTTCGGTCTAGAACTATTGATATCGTAGGAGCCTTATGATAAGTATTATGTTTTTTTTTTGTTGGAACCCCACGGGTCATTACCTCGTTGGAGCTAAAACGTCGGTGAAACCTTACACCAGACGGTGTTCCAACACTCTCAGAAAGAAATCTTAGGAAAACCCTCATTCCTTAGCTTCTTCTCTACGAGCGGCCTTGACCCCGTCAGTTTAAACAAACGTGACTGTATCAGGCTTTCTAGGGCAACGGACAGACCTGACACCTAAAAATAGGTCTTTGTAAATATTTTATACTTTTTTTTATACTATAGGGGGACAGACGAACAGACGGGTCACCTGATGGTAAGTGACACTGCCGTCCATGGACACTTGTAACTCAAGAGTCGCAATTGCGCTGCCCGCCTTTGAGGGTGATGAGGGATGGGGGATGCAGGGAGCGGAAAGAAGAGAGGAGGGATGAGGAGATGGAAAAAAGGAGAAAGGAGATGAGGAGAGAGAAAAGGGGGTGGGGGAATTGGGCCTCCGGAAACCCCACTCAATTCGGGGAAATGCAACGCAAGCGCTACTTCACAACCGGTTTTCTGTGAGGCCGTGGTATCGCACCGGTCGAGCCGACCCATTCGTGCCTAAGCATGGCTCTACCACTGAAAAACTTTATTGCAGTTCCGTTACCAACTATATAGAAGTATCTTTTAAAAAATGGCCAGATCTGATAAACACATCGTATATTAAGCTCGACCAGGAATTAGTTGTTGTAATCCTCGGATACGAAGCTAATCTCCATGAAGTGATAATAGAAAATCTCATAGAAAGCTTAATGGAAGCCTTCGGTGACACTAAGTGCTGCTGTGCATTGAATTGGAAGACAGAGGCTGCCGCATATATAGGCCCGATAACTAGTCCTATCAAGAAATTATTAGGGATTCGAATTTTAGGAATAGATTATTTTCCAGTTTCAATAATAGCTGGTTTGTTAAGTGACTTTTTTCATTTCACGTGATATAAATTTAGTCTTCTCTCTTTTAATAGTACTCTTAAATTCATAATAAAAAAGAAAAAAAAGTACCATATTTATTTTGCGCCGCACAAAGGCGTATAGCAAGTTCTGCCAAGTTTGTATAAAGAAATAAATACCTCTGTGTGATACTAGAATAGCCGTTAGCTCAATATTGTGTTACTTCGTATTGTATTATGCTAACACCTAGAGTCAAATTCACGGCTATTATTATTCTATACGGAAATTTGCACTTACTCTGCACTTTTAAAAGATTTTTACAATTAAGACAACAGAGATTTCTTTTATCTTTAACTAGGCGGTCTCCACCTGCGTTCATGATTACTGCTCGGATCCTAAACGTCGTAGCGTGATGTTTTATATTCCTCCAATAGTATTCCTCAATAAAGACTCGTGTCCACCTCTTTTTTGTATCCGACTCATCTGAGGCACTTGTAGTAATTAAGTTTAAACAAACAACAAAAAACTCTTGACGCGCAAATGTCGTAAGAGCGCTTTCAACCTTTGACGCTGATGAGGGGGGGATAAGAGGAGAGGAAAGCCGAGCCGACCCATTCTTACCTAAGCATAAGCTAGCTAAACTCGCCCTCAAAAAAAATTGCTGCTTGTCGCATTAGACATACCTACACACAATAATGAGGGTTATAATGAGTTTTCACCAGTAATTTATATCACTATCTGTAGATAGATGCACCGTGTTGGGTTATATTATGTTAGGACCCTATGGTTAAAGTGGGGATCGCGGAATACTTTTTGATTGCGCATTGCGAAATGTGTAGTTAACGCGTTATTCAGGATATGGATAAATGGCACTGAAAAAGTTTTTAATTTCATAAGGAAAAACCTCCAAAGACAGATACAATAAGAAAATAATATAAAAAACGACTGCATTACATTAAAATGTAATGATACCCTATATTACTAACACTAAGGCCTAGCTAATGACACCTTATATGTCGAAATCGTTGAGGCTCTAGGGCCTTAACAATTCTAAGCTCTTGACAAACTTTAATGCGCGACTTCGTAGACGTGGAATTTAAAATCAATTTCCGCAGTGAAATGTTAGTACAAATATTTTAAATTACACCTCTAGCAATACATCTGTGAAAACTGCATTAAATTTTTAGTTAGAGGGCTCGAAAAGCCCAGCACCAGCCAGTTCCAGTTATAGGTTCGAGTGACCCTGATATGTATAAGCATTATTCCCATTCCCTTTCCATCCCCTCTTCCCTTTCATGTCAATATACCCCAAATTGCGGATAGTGGCAACAGGCTTGCCTCCTATTACGTAAAGGGGACTAAATTACAATCGGCAAATTAATTACGCCTCTGACAACCCCTTCAGAGATACACGCGTGAGTGTATGTATGTATGTATGAATTTTCATTTCATGCAGTAGTTTTAGCGTAATGCTTGCACAAACATATGGACAGATCCAAAGACAGACAAAAATTCTAAAAACTTTAATATCTATAATATAATGTACGGCCATCGGCCTGATACGATTATATTATATGTGTACATACTTGAAAAAAAAACGCCTTAAACTCAGTGAAGTTATAATTTTCAGGTGGTCGATCATTTTGGAAAAGCTTTATTGGAAATGAAGTCCCGTGGTGTGAAAATGAGCGACGTCCATTTAATAGGACATTCCGAAGGTGCTCATTTAGCAGGAGCCGCAGGTCGGGTCGTTGGAAAGAACTGTGACTTAATTGGAAGGTAAGAAAATTCCAATAATTGTAATACGAGGATTACTCAGGTGTATACTTAAAAGTCATGATGCAAGGAAACAAACAAATATCTCAGATTTAATGGCCCTTGAGGTTAAGATTTACACTTTATTAATTTTACATATCCCATCTCCTTCATCAAAATGCGACTAAGTGATCGGTCTGTTATCGTGAAATATGAGTGCGTACGTGTCTCCATTTAATGAAAAATAAAGTACTATTTGCTACCAAGTGTTGAGTTGTTGTTGTGTGTTGTGTTTGACACCTTCTTCATATTTCAAGTATTAAAAAAGCATAGAGTTTATCGTTATGTTGTGTTCTACTGTGTTGTGTGTGGTAGAGCCATGCTTAGGCACAAATGGGGCGGCTTGACCGGCGCGATACTACAGCCTCACAAAAAACTGGTTGTGAAGAAATTGCGTTGCATTTTCCCGAAATGAATGAGGTTTCCAGAGGCCCGACTCCCCCTTTCCTTTTGCCTTTCCCTTATGCCCTTCTCCTCTTTCCTATCAGCTCATTCCTATCAGTATCTTCCTGTCCCTCATCAAGTTATCGCAGTCCAACGCAACGCACTTACGACTCTTAAGGCGGAGGAGTCCATAGACGCGGTTATCACTTACCATCAGATGACCCGTCTACTTTCGACCTATATTATAAAAAGAAAAAAAGAGGTGTAAAAAATAATTGTAACTTTAAAGTGATACTAAAACAACTTTAAAATAATGTGTTAAAGTATCAACGATGTGTTAAAAAGTAAAACACGTAGGTAATTTTACATGTTTATCGATATGACTCCAAGTCTAGTATATAAGAGTGTAAGTCTAAGTAGCATACAAAATGATTGTTTTAGGAGCACCGCCGTAATATAGTCGCTTATTTAAATAAATTTGTTTCAAAATTAAATGTATTGAATAGCTCGTGTTACTGTTTATATAACTCTACTATAATAATTATGTTGTTCAGGTATATTTTTTTTTTATATCAGCCTACCATAGTGACTCCACTTTGACTGATGGAAATTTAGGTCACGTAATATATAATAGCAGTGTAGTTATCAGATGAATACCCCATCTCTTCCCTCGGGGGTTGTAAAAGGTGACTAGAAATCGGATATTATATCATTCATTTCATCATTCATATCATTTCGATGTGGGTGGAGGGGACGAAAGTGGGTGTTCGAGACACTTCTGCCCTTGGGGGATATAGGCATGAACGAATGCCGTCGGTCAGGGCTGGTCATGTCCCGCTACTTAAATGTTTTAATACATTTGCTCGTCTCTTATACTTAAGAATAAACGTTACGTTGTCCTCACATATTCCTTGCGCATATAAACAGTGTAAAAACAAAAACTGTTGAAAAAGAGTGTTCATGAACTTTCTTGTCGGTTCTTCTCCATAGGATCTACGTATTAGAACAGGCAACTAGCTTCACGACTGACTTAGTGTGACTGACTTCTACTTCTGAAAATTAACTATAAACTATTTTGGTATAATAATACTTTGTCATAATTGTTTTTGGGCCTACAGTTTATGTTTACATAATCATATTTTATGCTACTTTGTTACAAATGAAAACTAAAAAAACACATAGTAATCTTCCAATATAATTTCGTGACAGCTCATTGGGGTCGCTAACACGTTATACGGAAGAACCTAGTTGAGTGAGTTGGTACTGCCAATTCCAGTGATTCAGACGACCTCAAGGATCTTGAATGTGTGTTATTGAGGAACATAAAGCGTTCCTTTAAATAAGTTGGAGTAACGGGATGGAACAAAATACTATAAAGTAAAGAGACAATATGTGAATTGGGAGCCACTTGAGCATGTTGCAAAATTCCGATACATGATATATTACAAGTCAAACTCACACTTAGTTAATATGCGTTTTCTTGTTGCACGCCACCACGCATACCTAGCTACGTATACCAGAATGGAACCTTAGAGAAGAAGAGTGGTTTCTAAAATAATAAGATTGCTATGGTATGGGCATATGGGCAGGCTCGACCTGACCAGAGACAAGGCCCCACAGAAAACCATTTGTTAAGCAACGCTTGTGTTGTGTTTCGTCGAGCAAGTAAGGTTATTGGAGGTGGAACGGATCGACATGTGAAGGAGGTATCATTTGCATAGTGATAGCGACCCGCAGTACAATAATTCAAAATGACATCATCCAAAAAAGAGATAGAGAGTAAATAGACAGAAAACGCAATCTAATCAGGAGAGGCCACCTTTAGATTGAGGTTGTCATGATATAATATATAGTGGAATGCATAGATGGGCAACTCTTGTTAAGTGGCTGAGTTTGTATCAAAATATAGTCCTTAGAGTAAAATAAAGTTGTTGACACATTTAACGGTTAAAATATTGGAATCAATTATAGAATTGATATTGTGTTTGCTAACGAATATCCGAAGCTAAAATGAGTACTTAACAACATTTAAGATCTAATTAAATAACTTTATTTAAACGTTTAGTCTTATAGAATACATATTTATTTTTTGAGCTGCACAAAAGATGTAAGTGTATAGAGTAGGTACTCATCATTAAAACGAAAAAGGTCAAGTACAATCTACAACATAACCCCTAAAACTAAGCCAAGTACAAATACTTAGATTTAGAACGGATTTCTGTCGTAATTGCACCGTGTTTATTTTCTTTAAAAACACCTCCCGCATTAGGAACTTAGGGGCTTTACAAACATTCAATTGACGATACAAAGAAGAACCAGACTCAGGACAAGTATTTGTGGAAATATTCTTGATACTTTACTTTTTTGCCCTACACAAAATTAACAAACTTTTACGCTCAACGACAAAATTAACAATTAATTATCAAAACTAAACTTAGCCGCGACTTTGTATACATGGAATTTAGAATGATATTTGATGAAATGATGCTTATATTTAAAACTAGACCTCTGGCAACGCATCTGTCAAACTGCATTCATTTCCATGCAGTAATTTTAAGTGATGCGTGTCATCACAGACAGACGGACAAACATTCTAAAAACTGTTATTTTGGCTTCTGTTGCTCAGTATTAGTTTTTCTTCGGTATATGTAGTGTACTGACATTGGTCTGTTACTATTTTAGTGTGTTTAGATTAGGGTGTTTTATTTTTTTATTTTCGATAATCATTTGACTTTGAATTCTTGATACTTACTACTCATACACAGTGTTCATATACTAAAAATCACCATAATCGGTTGATATTTAGAGGTTGCGCAACGCCAATAAAGTTTTCTGATACTTCAACAGTGTAGGGTATATTTTTAATGTTATTTTTTTGCTGTGGAGGATAGTTAGTATTACTGTGTGTTATAGTGAACCAGTGAAGCATATTTATACTTTAAAATGAGTAAAAAGCAATGGAATTTGGTGGTTACATGATAAATTACCTTATGAAAAGTTTTTATGTGCTAGACTTCCTTCCAAAGAACAAGTGTTGTTAGTTTTTATTTAAACAACACAAGAAAAAATAAAGGAAACACTTTCCATGGCTGCTAAATTGATCTATTACATAAAGAATACCAATCTTTGGGAAAAACAAAACGGAAAACTCGGAAGCGGCTAATAGGAAAAGACAAGAATAGAAAAGTGATCTTGACAGATTATTTCATATTGCAAAGCCAAAATGAAATAACAATGAACAGTGTATTACAAAAAGATAAAGAATTTCTTATAATTCAGAGAGATAATCGCATGAGATTATCAATTAGTGGGATAGACAAACAGTATTGGTCAAAAATTGCAGAAACGATTAATAAAACCCAAGAAAAATTTGATGCTTTTTATAAGAAACTTGGCGTTCCAGTTCCTGTCAAAGGCATGGTAGACGAAACTGTTAAAATTGTTCTTAAAGAGGTGGACAAATTTTATATACGTTATTATATCATTTGTATGTGCTTTATAGCGATCATAATGTAGTGTAGTAAAGCAACACCCCCAAACCTTATCATCCTCTTGGAAGCCGAACTTAGGTCAAGTGACAACAGGAATGCGGGGAGTGATAACAACAGAAATGCGGCGAGTGATGACAACAGAAATGCAGCGAGCAATAACAACACTAGACTCTAGTATAAAAGAACGGTGCCAATCTATTTTAAGTTAGTTCAGTTGAGTTTCTACTGTCTTCGGTCGCATAAGTTTATAACAATAAAATTACGATTCATATTTGTAATTTTCTTCATAACGCCTTCACGTCAGATTAGCCGTCAGCAGCGATCACGTCAATTCTCTGTAAGTGGTTTAGGAGTAAATTCTTAACCCACTTCAGCTTTGACACTACATCGTCTAACACAGGACTAAGTCAAGTAGCATATATTAGGATTGAGAATAATTTAAACGCATATTGTAGTGGTTAGCTTGCTGTCATCACACCCATGAATTAATCTAGAAAGGAGTGTTTGATATCCTGTACTAGTCAGAGCTCCCGGCAATAAAATATTTCTAAAGTTTCAAAATATGTTGGATTCGCTTAATAGAACAGTGTATGCTACTATTTTGGACGAATAAGATTCCATGCATATCCTAATATCATAATCAAAAAGTCCATTATCTTAAAATATCTTACAGAAAGGAATTTATCCAATAGAAGACTACAAGGAGTTATAACAACTTTCACTGTTATACTTTGGAGGTTCATCTCACAATAATTTCAAATTCAGGGTTCCAGGGACTCTCCATCAAGCAAGGTGGATAGCAAAAGCCATATATGCACTGAAAATTTGTTTTTTTCACCTAACAATTAAGAATTTTCCTGGTAAAGTAATAAAATTAACTAAACGATAAGAAACAAATAGGACATTTCGCATAGTTACTGTTTGTCCAATTTTGGCACGAATCAGTCATAAGCCGGTGGGCGTCCAAAAACGATCTGGATATGATACAACAACATTAACATCAATACAACTTTCTTTGAGTTGTTTCGTATTCACGACAAAAGCCAATATTTTAACAATACAGTTAGAGACAAGGTCGACGGTCTCAAGGTAGTCAATGATACTGCAGAAAGGAGCATAGCTTTTATGAAAAAATTCAACGATTCTGTCAAAGATGAAGAACAGAAACTATTCTTGTTAAGAGTCGTCGAACATCACAGAAGAGGCGTCACCGAGCGAATGAAAGAACAGGTAGCAGCTTATATCGTTAATTAAGTATTAATACATTAAATGCAATTTTTTTATTACATAATGAATATTTATATTTTTTTTCTAAACAAATGTTCACAATATTTTTACTTGAGACTTATTGATTGATTTGATCTATTATACTGTTTTTTTTTTTGAAAAAAAAGATAATTTAACATTCAAATTTCGTTTTAACTCACTTATACTTTTCAGTTGCTCAATCCCTTAATATTGTCCAATCTTCTTGAAACTCTAAATACATATAATAATAATAAAGCGGCGGTAGCTTGATGGCTGAGGTTTCGGACTTGCGATCAAGTGGTAGCGGGTTCAAACCCCATCCAGTACACTAACGTCGTAAACCCACCCCCTTTTTTTTTCGTGTGGAAATCCCCTCGGGCCGTCATTCCACCGGGGTTTTTCGTGGAACGGTGTTTTGGAATCGAACCGACTAAACCGCATTCGACGATGACCGGCTGGAGCGCCTCCACGACGGCGAAGCCAGCACGTGGAGCTTCCAGCCGGGACGACCAACGAGCCATCATGGCTCGACGAGCGGCCTCGCGCCACTCGCGTACCCCTTCGGGCGAGGGCCAACTGCCACTACCCGCCCGGAATTCAGCCGTCCGCCGATAAACTTCGGCCAGCACTTCCGCCTCCAAGTCCCACGGAGGAGTTCCGGCCAACGCCCACGCCGCCTCCGTCGACACGCTACGGTAACCACGTATGGCTCTAACCGCCATAACCCTCTGAGGGCGCCAGAGGCGTGCCTATTCTGGGCGGTTAGAGCCTCCGACCACACCGGTGCACCGTAAAGTGCCATTGACCGGACAACCCCCGTGTACAGCCGTCTTGTAGCTACGCTGGGTCCACCCAAATTGGGAAAAAGCCTACGCCGATGATTAGTTACGCCGATGACACACTGGTCACAGCCCAGGGGGCGAACTTTGAAGTGGTGGCACGCCTGGCCACCACAGGAGCCTCACTGGTGGTCGGGCGCATCGAGGCGCTAGGGTTGCGGGTGGCCTTAGATAAGACCTAGGCCCTTTTCTTCCATGGGCCCCGTCGAGGTCCGCCCCCTGGCGCCTCCGTAATGGTCAACTCGGCCGCTCGTCGAGCCACGATGGCTCGTTGGTCGTCCCGGCTGGAGGCTCTACGTGCTGGCTTAGCCACCGTGGAGGCGCTCCAGCCGGTCATCGTCGAGTGGTGGTTTCGACTGACGCAGGTTCTTTCCGGGGACGGCTGCTTCGGAAAGTACCTGCATTCAGTCGCTAGGAGGGAATTGAGTCCCGTCTGCAACCACTGCAACTGCAGTGAGGGCTCAGCCCAACATACGCTTGCGGATTGCCCGGCTTGGGCGGCGCAACGTCGGGTCCTCACTACAGTCATCGGAGAGGATCTCTCGCTACCGGCCGTCATACGATCTATGGCCGGTAGCGACAGGAATTTTACCGCAGTCGCAACCTTCTACGAGGAGATCATCTCGCAAGAGGCGGCGGAACGGGCCCGGGAGGACGATCTCCCCTCGGACCTAATTCGCCGCCGGCGAACCGGGCGGCGGAGGCACGCTTACTTGTGTCTCATGCCGCCCTGAGTGTGGCTGTAGGTGGTCGACACGGGTTTTCTCCTACACCCGCTATTAAGGCCAGCCGCGAGGAGGCGACGTCCTGGTGTGCCTGGACGTTGCCTAATTGAGAGTTACCAGAAGGTGATGTGGTTTTATTCGGTCCGATTCCGATACACCGTTCTACTGAAAACCCCGGTGGGAGTACGGCCCGAGGGGGTTTCAACACGTAAAAAAAAAAATTGGGTTAACAAGAATACTAGTAATGTGTGACGCAAGTTACTAGTATTCTTTAAATATATATATATATATATATATATATATATATATATATATTAATAAGACTTCAAAACCGAGCAAAGTCTAGAATAACATCATTTTTTTAGTTCCAACAAAGTGAAACACCCTAATAATAGATTACTAAAACTATAAATAGGTAATTACCTTGTATATTGAAACAATGACTTTAACTTAAATTGATAATAGCTTTTACATTTCCCTATCTTTGTACTTAAATAGTTTAATGACGAATGCAGATTAAGTTTCCGTTTGTCGCAGGCGAAATTAGTAAAATTCGTAGCAGCAAACACAGTAAAAATTTATTTATTTACATAGATTGTGGTAAAAAGAGCTGATAGCGTAAACAATACGAGCATGACACATTTCGCCACTGGCAGGCATGCAAATAAGCTGTTAGAGCTACATTTAAAAAACATATTATAACTGTGTATATCCAAGCTAACACGTTATCATGGTTATTTTCAACATTTGGAAAATAATTTATATATTGTATTGTAAGTTTCTCTTGCATTATTATTAATTGTATATTCATATATGTTTAAGTGCCATTTGTTTAAATTGTTAATGTAACGGAAATGCCTTGATTCTGTTCGGTGTCTTCTTTCCTTTTTTTGTTAATATTTTTATTTATTAATTTCATTTACTACTAACATGAAATGAAAATTACAATTTAGTTAGTGTTCAGTTTCATTTACATTCCAATTACAAACAACTTGAAAATATATATTTTATATATCATTTCAACAAAATAAAAACATGAATTATAAAACAAATGTTTATTATGTATTGATTGTTTTGATAAGCGGGCGTGAAAAAGCATCTCTCCAGGCCCCCCTAGTGTGGGTCACCATGCTGCATTGACTAGACATGCAATGAGGATGGTGACCACCACTCTTTGACTCCACTTATTGCTTTCCATCAGGCAAAGTGGAGTCACTATGGTATTCAAATATAAAAAAAAATGAAATGTCATTATCATGATACATCAATAATGCCACAATTAAATTTAAAAAAAAAAGGAATTATTCAAAAAACCTTAATATGTCAATATCATTACTAAATACACTAAGCTTATCAAAAATATGACAGACATATTATACTTACGTACCGATAGTAAAGTACTTAGTTAAGTACCGAAAGATAGCAATGCATTTTAAGCATATGCTTCCGTCTGAGCTCAAGAGTGTCATAACAATACACTTTGTTGTGTTAGTCAAAAATGATTTTATTCGCAGTGACAAGCCATGCTGTTGACAGTGCTTATCTCAGATGCTACCTTAAGTAAGTATATATCACAATGAATACTGAACTATTATATATATATATATAGGAACTATGTCTTACTGACTTTTCATCTAAGAAAAATCTAACACTGAAATATATTTAAAAAAATGAAATATATGTATGTGATTCAATAAATATCAGTGCACATGTGAAGATTTAAATTCAATTCATTATAAATAATTCTTGCTATTGCACTTGTTGGTTCCATTGCAATTTTTATTTTTTTATGTCATAGTGTGAAAAACGAGCAGACGGACGGGACACCTGATGGTAAGTGACTTCCGCCGCAGATGAACACTTGCAATTAAAGAGTCACAAGAGTGCTGTCCGCCTTTTAGGATAGGGGAAAAAGGGGAAAGGAAAGGAAAAACGGGAAAAAGGGGAATTGAAAGAGAGGAGGAAAGAGGCATCCGACAACCTCACTTACTCGGTCACACAATGCAGGCATTGTTTAACAGACGGTTTTCTGTGAGGCCGTTGTAATAGTTCGGTCGCGAAGGTCCATACGAGCCGATGCTTGGCTCTCCTACTTTAAAATTCGTAGCAGAATTAATAGCACGGGTTCCAAAAATAGTAATCTCTTATTTTATACTTCAGTTCCATTACAAACTACGTAGAAGTTCCCCTCGAGAAGTCTTCAGATCTTGTGAATACATCCTACATAAAACTTAATCAGGAACTAGTCGTCGTAATTCATGGATATGAATCTGGAATCACCGCCTTAATTGAAGGTATCATAGAAAGTTTATTGAAGGTATTCAGGAACACTAAGAGCTACTGCGCATTGAATTGGGAGAAGGAATCTTACGCCTACATCGGGAACTTAACTAAGCCCATAAAGAAACTTTTAGGAGTTCCGCTTATCGGATTCGATTATTTTGCGGTATCAGCAATAGCTGCTTCAGTAAGTTGTATTCTTGTATTATTCCTTTTTTTGTGTGATAACCTTTTTTTTACCTCACCTTTTATTCTTTTTTTACATTACCTCACCGGGGCTTTACGGTGAGATGGTATATCGGACTCGAACCGACTTCAACCACACAGTGTGCCGGCATTTAGTTTTCTGGCAGGGCCTCAGGTGCACCCTGGAAAGCAAATCCCTGTGAACCCCGACAGACTTGGCCACCTGTTGAAGGCGACAACACTATGGTGTAATCCAATCTCTGATTGAGAGAGGCGAGTGCGGAAACGTCGCGCCACCGTCTCAGGCCTGCTTCTGCTAGGACGATGGTCTCTGACCGCCGCCCCCAGACTAGCATTCTTGAATTTGTGTAGTAAGGATATTGGTTTCTAGAGTTAACCCGAAAAGTAACAAAAAGAAAAAATAATTACTTAAGAAAGGGTATCCTTCGATTTCTCTGGATTCATAAAATCCTAATATTATAACAATAGGAATACCGCAGGAGTATATCGTTTTAAAGAAAAAAAAAAAGTGGGTCGACAGTTGGCTGAGAAATAAAAAAAAATACATGAAGTCGAACATATAATAACTGCCTTTATTTTTTAAGTATGTTTTAAGTACCTATAAGGTACTCAATTGACCTAAGAATAGAAAGAGGTTTTCTTTAATAAGTCCAGAAACATTACATTAAATGTATTTTTAGGTTGGAGAGTATCTAGGAAAAGCTGTACTAGAAATGGTGAACCTCGGCTTGAAAAGCGAAGAAGTCTACTTTATAGGACACTCAGAGGGTGCCCATCTGTCTGGAGCTGCAGGTCGTAAATGTAAGGAAGAAGGGCATATAATTGGCCGGTAAGTTATTTTAGACAACAACTAAAATGGTTAAAACATATCTACTGCATTATTACTTACTTTTCTCTATTTTACTGCATTCCTCGAATTTCTATATCACGTCTCGCTATTCTAACATGTCGAAAACCATCAAGCAGTGAAGAAAAATGTACATACACTCGAAAAACAAAACTGATATGACAACATTACATTTGTTTATAAAGCTTTGTTTAATAGCGGTAGCCTTTCCAGGAATCGCATACTCTATCAAACGTGTGCTAATGTCGTAACTTGTAAAATAAGGAAAATAAATAATTTTACACACGAGAAAAAATAAATTTTGCTCCTACTTTTTACATTATTATGAATCACTTGATTATTTTTATTAATTTACTCTAAAAATGATCAACAACATAGATACATGTCTCTTTAGACAATAATTAACTCAGTGCTTACCACTTTCAGAATCACTGGTCTGGATCCTGCAAAACCAGCAATTGAGAAGCACCTTGATAAAAGTTGTGCAAAATTAGTTGACGGGGTCCACACAAATACTCGAATGTACGGCACTAGTTTACCTGTTGGTCATATCGACTTTTGGCTGAACGATGGTTGCCCGGTTCAGCCTGGATGCATAGAAAAACCATCACTTCTTTCACCTTTCAGTATGTTTAATTATTTTATAAATAACTATCATTGTTGAAAACGGACACAAAGGCTCTAGGCAACAATTTAATTTATTTAATTTTTATAATTTTATCTAACCCACGAACTCTGGCTTAGCAGTCAGGGTGACTAACCACTAGGCCAATAGGCCAGGCAATCGATCTTGCGTCATGTCAACGATAGGTGGCCGTCATCTCTGTCTGTGTACTCGTATGCGTCCCGCGCATTGCCACTTTGACTTGAAAATATTTTGGTGACATTAACGATTCTATTCCAATATATAATAAATAACCAAAATTATTTTTCTTCGGAGCCCATTGTACACTTTCAAACAGTTTTGCTCAGTGCAGAAGGTATATTAAAGACAGTGGGAGAGCCATGCTTAGGCACGTATAGGCCGGCTTTTATTCCGGTCGGTTGGAGTACTGCCAAGGCCTTACAGATAATCGGTAGACAAACAATGCTTCAATTGAATTGCATTGAGTTAGGGTATCGGAGCCCATCGGCCCAACTCTCCCTTCCCCTCCACCCACATCACGCTCAAAAGCAGGCAGCGCACTTGACACAGCTCTTTAGTTGCTGGTGTTGCCATGGGCAGCGATTATGACCAACCATCAGGTGACTCATAATATTGCGTATTTGAGTACGATTCCAGAGCAGTTCTTTCTCTCTGACCCTTCTGAAGTGGAAAACATATTATTGGTGAAGAAAAAAGAGTCAGGAAAATCGTAACAGCACATTTTATATCAAACTGGTTACAGGTCTTTGCAGTCATATACGAGCGCTGTTAGTGATGGCTGAGGCAATCGAGCATTCAGATAGTTTTGAGGGTCGACAAGCTAATAGTTATAAAGATTTCTTGAATACTAGTAACACGCCGGACAAAGCTGATGTCAACTTTATTGGATTCAACATCATTCCGAGGTTAATACAATATTTTTTTAATAAAATAATAGCATTTATTTTGAACAGTGGTAGAGCCATGCTTAGGCACGAATTGGCCGGCTCGACCGGTGCGATACCACGGCCTCACAGAAAACCGGTTGTGAAGTAACGCTTGCGTTGTATTTCCCCGAATTGAGTGAGGTTTCCGGAGGCCCAATTCCCCCTCCCCCCTTTTCTCTCCCCTCCTCTCCTTTCTCCTTTTTACCATCTCCTCATCCCTCCTCTCTTCTTTCCACTCCCTGCATTCCCCATCCCTCATCACCCTCAAAGGCGGGCAGCGCACTTGAGTTGCAAGTGTCCATGGACGGCGGTGTCACTTACCATCAGGTGACCCGTCTGTTCGTCTGTCCCCTTATAGTATAAAAAAAAATAAAAAATATCGATCTAAAATCCTACAAACTATAACTATTTCGGATCTTCTCAATGACTTGACAAAGACGACGGACTCTACACATACATTTTTTTTTTATCTGTTAATACAGCGATTAAGATATACATGTTACAATTCATGGACTGTGTCACAAGTGTTTCAATTTTTGTTTTCACAGCAACAACGGTTCGTTTTACATGTGTACGAATGCAAAACCTCCATACGGCAAGGGCCCAGAAGGTATGAATCCTGCAAGTTGCACTTGCTGAAAGAAAGAATAAAATTTAAGCTAATTTTTAGTAACAGTAATAAAGTGGTACTAAACAATGATGATATTTTACTATTCTAAACATTAAACATAAACATATTCACGCATGTATCCCCTTGAAGCGTATTGAATGGATATATTTCTTCACCATAAAAAAATTATAAATTTGAAAAATAAGATGGAAACTACATAGTGAAAGTAGCACGTACCAAATATCTCATCTATCATTAGTATCTTTTATATAAAAAGCATGATCTCTAATAGCCTCTAAATATAGGTCACTTTAGTTATGACTAGGAAACCGATGGTGACATAAGAACATACGCTCACGCTTGGGTAGGCAGAGGTGTATAAAACACTCACATTTTGTCAAAAAGAATTTGGTTCCAAAATAAAATTTGCCGAAATCTTCGTGACATCTAATAAAATGTTTACGTGACCGCCGCGCGCTGTAGTACCTTCATGGTGTCAAAGTCAAGTGTTGCAACAAACATGAGATAAATGAATAGGACAAGGTGCTCAAATATATAATAATAATAGTAATAATAAAGCTTTATTTCCATTTCCATGCATAGTACATATTAAACGGTAACAATTGGTAACTTATTAACCTATAATATTCAATTACATTTATTACACTTAGATGAATTTGATTGCTTTTTATAAATTCTATTTTGTAATTAGTTTAATTATTATTTGCTTTAATTATTAACTACCTAATTATTTAATGCATGGACCCCTTTCGGGTAAAAGCCTCCCCCAAGGAATGCCTTCTCTGTCGTTAGCTCTGTCCAGCTGACTTCCGCCCGCGCACGCTACCCATCTGGCCCTTGGTTGACCTCTTGATCTGGTGTCTTTTGGCCAATACCACTTTACTGACCGTGTAGTCCATCTATCGTCCTTATAACGGGCTACGTGACCCGCCCACTTCCATTTAGCATTCATTGCAAAAGATCAAATATATAACAGGCAATATTATCATAAGCCCCCTCACAAATTTTCTTATCCCATAGTATATAAATGAAAAAATGTGTAGATATTATGATATTATGGATATAAGTTATGAATAATGACTTCATAAATAAAACTAGGGAGATTTCCTCATCCACCGAGTTAGTTAAGTTAAGTAAGTATCCTAATCACGGAGTAAATACATGCGTGTGATGTAGAACAACGTCTGTTGCTTTTGTAATCTTCGGTCTAGAACTATTGATATCGTAGGAGCCTTATGATAAGTATTATGTTTTCTTTTCGTGGGAACCCCCACGGGGCACTACCTCGTCGGAGCTAAAACGTCGGTGAAACCTTACACCAGACGGTGTTCCAACACTCTCAGAAAGTAATCTTAGGAAAACCCGCAGTCCTTAGCTTCTCTTCTGACCCCATCAGTTTAAAGAAGCGTACACGGAATACATCGCGTGACTGTATCAGGCTGTCTAAGGCAACGGACAGATATGACACCTAAAAATTGGTCTTTGTAAATATTTTATACATTATTGCAGTTCCGTTACCAACTATATAGGAGTATCTTTTAAGAAATGGCCAGATCTGATAAACACATCGTATATTAAGCTCGACCAGGAATTAGTTGTTGTAATCCTCGGATACGAAGCTAATCCCCATGAAGTGATAATAGAAATCTCATAGAAAGCTTAATGGAAGCCTTCGGTGACACTAAGTGCTACTGTGCATTGAATTGGAAGACAGGGGCTGCCGCATATATAGGTCCGATAACTAGTCCTATCAAAAAATTATTAGGGATCCGAATTTTGGGAATAGATTATTTTCCAGTTTCAATAATAGCTGGTTTGGTAAGCGACTTTTTTCATTTCACATGATACAAATTTAGTCTTCTATCTTTTAACAGTACTCTTAAATTTATATTTAAAAAGAAAGCATTAGAAACATATTTATTTTGCGCCGCACAAAGGCGAATAGCAAGTTTTGCCAAGTTTGTATAAAGAAATAAATACCTCTGTGTAATACTAGAATAGCCGTTAGCTCAATATTGGGTTACTTCGTATTGTATTATGCTAACACCTAGAGTCAAATTCACGGCTATTATTATTATATACGGAAATTTGCACTTACTCTGCAATTTTAAAAGATTTTTACAATTAAGACAACAGAAATTTCTTTTATCTTTAAGTAGCCGGTTTCCAACTGCGTTCATGATTACCGCCCGCTTTATATTCCTCCGATAGTAATCCTCAATAAAGACTTGTGTCTACCTATTTTTTGTATCCGACTCATCCGAGGCACTTGTAGGGATTAAGTTTAAACAAACAACAAAAAAAGCTTGACGCTCAAGTCGTGATTGCGCTGCAAACCTTTGAGGCTGATGAGGGGGGGATAAGAGGAGAGGAAAGCCGAGCCGACCCATTCTTGCCTAAGCATAAGCTAGCTAAGCTCGCCCTCCGTAAAAAAAAATGCTAATTGTTGCATTAGACATACCTACACACAATAACGAGGGTTATAATGACTTTTCACCAGTAATTTATATCACTATCTGTAGATAGATGCACCGAGTCAGGTTATATTATGTTAGGGCCCTATGGTTAAAGTCGGGATCGCGGCATACCTTTTGATTGCGCATTGCGAAATGTGTAGTTAATGCGTAATTCAGGAAATGGATAAATGGCGCTGAATAAGTTTATAATTTTATATGGAAAAACCTCCAAAGACAGATACAATAAGAAAAAATATAAAAAACGACTGCATTACATTAAAATCTGATAGCAAAAAATAATATTACTAACACTATTAAGGCCGCTAATGACACCTTATATATCGAAATCGTTGAGGCTCTAGGGCCTTAACAATTCTAAGCAATTGACAAACTTTCACCCGCGACTTCGTAGGCTTGGAATTTAAAATCAAATTGCGCAGTAAAATGTTAGTGCCTATTTTTATTTTACACAAATATTTTCAATTACACCTCTAGCAATACATCTGTGAAAACTGCATTTAATATTTAGTTAGAGGGCTCGAAAAACCCGGCACCAGCCAGTTCCAGTTATAGGTTCGAGTGACCCTGACATGTATAAGCACTATACCCATTCCCTTTCCATCTCCTCCTCCCTTTCATGTCAATATACGCCAAATATTCCCATATAATTCCCTTAAGTCCCCAGATAATGGCAACAGGCTTGCCTCCTATTACGTAAAGGGGACTAAATTATAATCGGCAAATTAATTACGCCTCTGACGACCCCTTCAGTGAGTGTATGTATATATGTATGAATTTTCATTTCATGCAGTAGTTTTAGCGTAATGCTTGTAAGATTGCTAGAATTTTTGTCTGTCTGTGTGTCTGTCCATAGATAGATACACAGACAGACAAAAATTCTAAAAATTGTTGTACTTCAATATCTATAATATCATGTACAGCCATCGGCCTTTTACGATTATATTATATGTGTACATACTTGAAAAAAAAAACGCCTTAAACTCAGTGAAGTTATAATTTTCAGGTGGGCGATCATTTTGGAAAAGCTTTATTGGAAATGAAGTCCCGTGGTGTAAAATTCCAGTTGTAGAGCCATGCTTAGGCACGAATGGGCCGGCTCGACCGGTGCGATACCACGGCCTCACAGAAAACCGGTTGTGAAGTAACGCTTGCGTTGCATTTCCCCGAAATGAGTGAGGTTTCCGGAGGCCCAACTCCCCCTCTCCCCTTTCCTCTCCCCTCATCTCCTTTCTCCTCATTCCCCCTCTCTTCTTTCCGCTCCCTGAATCCCCCATCCCTCATCACCCTCAATGGCAGGCAGCGCACTTGCGACTCTTGAGATGCGGGTGTCCATGGATGGCGGTTGTCACTTACCATCAGGTGACCCGTCTGTTCGTCTGCCCCCTATAGTATAAAAAAAAATTTAACGACGTCTATTTAATAGGACATTCCGAAGGTGCTCATTTAGCAGGAGCCGCAGGTCGGGTCGTTAGAAAGAACGGTGACTTAATTGGAAGGTAAGAAAATTCCAGTAATTGTAATACGAGGATTATTCAGATGTATACTTAAAAGTCATGGTACAAGGAATCAAACAAATAGTTAAATAACTAATAGCCTTTGAGGTTAAGAATTACATTTAATTAATTTAACATAGCCCATCTAACTCCGTACGTGTCGAAAAATGCGGCTAAGTGATCGGACTGTTATCAGGAAATATGAGTGCGTATGTGTATCCATTTAATGGAAAAAAAAGTATTATTTGCTAACAAGTGTTGAGTTGTTGTTGTGTGTTGTGTTTGACACCTTCTTCATATTTGAAGTATTAAAAAGGCATAGAGTTTATCGTTATGTTGTGTTCTATTGTGTTGAGTGTTGTGCGTGGTAGAGCCATGCTTAGGCACAAATGGGGCGGACAGAAAAGTTTTCACAGAAAACTGGTTGTGAAGCAATTGCGTTGCATTTTCCCGAAATGAATGAGGTTTCCAGAGGCCCGATTCCCCCTTTCCTTTTGCCTTTCCCTTATGCCCTTCTCCTCTTTCCTATCAGCTCATTCCTATCAGCATCTTCCCGTCCCTCATCAAGTTATCGCAGTCCAAAGGTTCGCAACGTACTTACGACTCTTAAGGAGGAGGAGTCCATAGACGCGGTTATCACTTACCATCAGGTGACCCGTCTATTTTCGACCTATATTATAAAAAGAAAAAAGGAGGTGTAAAAAATAATTGTAACTTTAAAGTGATACTAAAACATACAGGACCATTATTTATTTTCTATGTTACACCTAAGGCCGCGGCAATAAGAGCCCGTGATAGAACCCAATACTTTACTTTGGTTTAAATTCTTAGTACTAAGTTGAAAAAAAATATCGTCATTTTTTGATTATTGTTTTCTACACAAAGGTAGGATGAAAGTGGTGAATTCCTAACTAGTATTATAAATGCGATATTAAGTTCGTTCGTTTGTTTTTGCACATAAATCAAGGATATACAAAATTCATCAAGAAAAGTAATGCTTTTGCCGACGGAAACCTTAGCCGCAAGCAAAAGATATCTTTATTTTATTATTACTGAAACAAATGGAAATTATCATTTGTAAGTTATTTCAACTAAAAACTACAATTGTTATTTTAACTGGAATTATTGTTGGTGTTTAAAGTCATGACGGTGCACAGTAAGGAAAGAATTTCGCTTTTAGCAGACCTCAAATATGAATTAAAAGAGATTACGAGGAAAGGGACTGCATGTTAATCGTTCTTGTTGAAATGTATCTTTATGTCGATAACCAAGATCACACTTTATCGTACAAGTATTTTTCTATTTATATGAACCGCATATACACAAATTTCATGACATTACTTGAATTATAAGAACATTTCTAACCTCTGTACATCTTCAGTCCACCATAAAATATGTACTACAGTCAGTAGAAATCTTATAAAATATGTATTATTTTTGTCTTTCTTCATTATTCTATTTTGTTCTGTTCGGTTATCAAATATATAAAGTAAACATACAATTAAATATTAACAATGCTAACAAAATTTAACAGTGGTAGAGCCATGTTAAGGCATTAATGGGCCTGCTCGACCGGTGCGACACCTCACAGATAACCGGTTGTGAAGCAACGCTGTGTTGCATTTCCCTGAAATGAGTGAGGTTTCCGGATGCCCAACTCCTTTTCTCCCCTTTCCTCTCCCCTCGGTCGCCTCTCCTCTTTCCCATCTCCTCATTCCTCCTCTCCTTTTTTCCTTCCCCGCAACCACCCCTCATCACCTTTAAAGGCGGGCATCACTTACGACTCTTGAGTTCCAAGTGTCCATGGACGGCAGTTGTCACTTAACATCAGGACCCGCCTCTTCGTCTGAGCCCCTACAGTATAAAAAAAAATTCCAAATATTAAGCCCAATGATACGTATTTGAAAAAACATTCTAGATTGGAAATCAATAAACAAAAGTTGGTATTAAAATTCTCTTTAAAATAATCGGACTTTAAAAAAGTAGACCGACTTCAATGAGTCTATCATAAAATTTAATACTAATATGGTTTTCCCAAGGATGCCATTGTCGGAACTACAACAAATTTAAAAGTGAGTAAATAAAAACTCGGGAAGCTGTTGCTTTCAAATAAAACAAAAATCATCGAAATCTGTTCGTGCAGTCGAAAGTTCTGAGGTAACTGTTTATATATCTTCTGTAGCGAATTAAAGATAATAAAGTGGACTGTATAAAAACATAATTTGTAGGTAAAAACAATACAAGTTGGAGAACTTCAATGCGCACGCGTCGATGTCCATTCGGTCGTTGAATGTCGGTCGGCAGCCCGCGCGCTGTCGATGCTGGTTACCTTTTTTTTCTATGCGATAGGGGGCAAACGAGCAGACGGGTCACCTGATGGTAAGTGACTACCGCCGCCCATGGACACCCGCAACTCAAGAGTCACAAGTGCGTTGCCGGCCTTTTAGGTAGAGGTACGCTCTCTTCTTGAAGGTTTGAAGGTCGTATCGGTTCGGTAATACGGCAGGCGACAATTTGTTCCATAAGCTGGTTGTGCGAGGCAAAAAGCTTCTGGAGAAGCGCACAGTGGTGGAGTGCCAATCGTCCAGGTGATGGGGATGGATATTTTGTCGCGTAGAACGATGGCGGACACCAGCAGCCGGTATAAGTCCGAACAATTCCTCTGAACACTCCCCATGATACAAGCGATAGAGGATGCAGAGTGAAGCTACATCTCTACGCAACGCCAAGGTGTCAGTCGATCAGAAATATCTTGGCAGTCGATGATGCGAGTCGCTCTCCGTTGAATGCGGTCAAGAGGCAGAAGTTGGTACTGGGGTGCACCTGCATAGAGATGAGAACAGTATTCCATGTGCGGCCGAACCTGCGCCTTATAAAGTTGCAGGCGGTGGGCCGGAGTAAAATACTGTCTCGATCTGTTTAGCACACCAAGCTTCTTCGAGGCTAATATGGCCTTACTCTCTAAGTGACCGCGAAACTGGACTTCGCTTGATATATCGACGCCAAGGATTTCGATACTGGCTGATGCAGTTAGCGAAGTGCTCTCAAATTGAGGTGATACGACCAATGGCAACTTTTTAGCGGTGAACGCGCAAACCTGTGTCTTCTTGGGGTTAAACTGGACTAGGTTAAGTCGACCCCAATCTGAAACTTTTGATAAAGAAGTTTCGATTTCAGACACAAGTTTGGATCGGCTTTCGATGACGTTTACCCGAGAAATGTTAGCGCGGCCGGTGTAAAGGGCATCACTCGTGCTATCGTCCGCATAGCAATGGATGCTGCTAATCTGCAGCCTGTCGTTGATATGCAGAAGAAACAGCGTGGGTGATAGCACACAGCCTTGTGGGACACCAGAATTAACAGACTTCGAGTCGGAGCATGCACCGTCAACAACGACCTTGATGCTTCTGTCTGTAAGAAAACTGGTGAACCAATTGCACAGTTTCTCGGGAAGCCCATAGGAAGGAAGCTTCGCAAGGAGCGCTTTGTGCCAGACCCGATCGAAGGCCTTCGCCACGTCCAAACTAACGGCCAACGCTTCCCCTGGGTCTCGATCGCCTGTGCCCACCGGTGAGTCAAGTATATGAGAAGATCACCAGCTGAACGACCCTGACGGAAGCCGTATTGTCGATCATTGAGGAGCTGGTGGTCTTCTAAGTACCGGAGGAGCTGGCAGTTAACAATGGATTCCATTATCTTGGAGAACAAGGAGGTGATGGCTATGGGTCTGTAGTTGGACGGATCCGAGCGATCTCCTTTTTTAGGGATTGGGTGCACTAGAGCTGTCTTCCATGAGTTCGGGACTACGCCAAGAGAGTAGGAAAGCGGATAAAGGCGCGTTAAAACCGGTGCTAACTCTGGAGCACACGTCTTCAGCACGATAGGAGAGATTCTATCGGGCCCACTCGACTTATGAACGTCGAGGGAAAGAAGCGCTTTACGCACTGCCCTTTGTGTAAACCGGACTTCCGGCATGCGGGTCTCGCACTGCGGTATGGTCGGCGGTGCGTTTCCCCCGTCGTCCAGGGTCGAGTTGGACGCAAAGAGTTTGCCCAGAAGATCGGCTTTTTATTTAGCGTCGTGGGCCAACGAATTATCTCCTATGCGCAGAGGTGGAAGGGATGACTTACAAAAGTTCCCCTGGACAGCTTTGGCAGGAGACCAGAATGCACGAGTTCCGTAGGGGAGACTCACTAGTCTCTCGCCAATTCTGCCGATGTGAGCCGACTTCGCCCCAGCAATTACTCTTTTGAGGGACCTGGAGGCAAAGTTAAATTGCTTCTTTAATGTGCTGGTCTTTACATCCCGTGCTGTCGCAGCATTAGCCCATGCTTGGTAACATTCCTGCTTTCGGCGGGACGACGCTTTGCAGGTTCGACCAAACCAAGGCTGGGACTTGTCACCTGTGGGAATCAGGGAGAATGGAATGAAAAGTTCCATACCCTGAAGCACAACATCCGCGACAGAGTCAGCAACGACATTGGGATCATCCGGCGAGAAGCAAACCTGCCTCCATGGGTACGATGCAAAGAATGTTCGCATTCCATCCCAGTCTGCTGACCTATAGTGCCATACGCGGCGACTGCCTGTAACTCGCGGCCGCAGCGAGTGAACGAGTGGCACCATACTCCTAATCAGGCAATGGTCCGAAGAGCCAAGAGGGGCCTCAACGGATACTTTGTAGCCGTCAGGATGTGAGGTCAGCAGAAGATCCAACAGTGAAGGCACGTGTCTTTCTACATCTGGGATTCGCGTAGGTGTTGCTACCAGCCGCGTCAAACCATATGCCGAGGCGAAATCGTGAACAGATCTTCCCGCATGATCGGTTTTGCGCGAACCAAGCCATTCGGCGTGATGGGCGTTAAAGTCGCCAAGAATCACAATCTCTGCGGATGGGACCTGCTGGAGCACTGAGTCTGTTGCCATTTGGACGTGGTCGATGAGTCGGTCCGTTTCGGCATCACCGCTATGGGACCTGTAGAGGCATATGGTCGTCGCAGTCTACACGTAGCCATAAGATGGAGAGGCCCCAACCTTCAAGATTGCCGAGGCGGCGAGAAGTGATATCATCTCTAACGTACACGCATACACCAGCCTTAGGAACAAAGGAGTGTTCCAGTCCGTACCCAGGGTAGCAGAGGTAGGATGTGTCCGCTGGAGATGATATCTGCGTCTCGGTTAAAAAGAGCAAGGCCGGCTTTGCTGTCTCAAGGTGGTGGTGGACAGTGTCGAGGTAAACGTGACAGGGGGTGCCATGGTATGCCTTCTCTTGCCCCGAGCAGATTTTGAGAGCGCAGTTGAGCCCACCCCCAGAGTACGAGGGGCAGCCTGGGCGTCCACGCTCAGGCATAATCCGTACTGAGGGTGGACGTCCAGGGGGGGATTCTCCAACGCTAGCGCTGGTACCCCCCTAGGGTATCCTTTTTGTTAACAGCGCTATCATTAGGGGGGGTGGGGGATTTTGGGCCTCCGGAGGGGCACGATTCGAACGCTGTGCGCTTGAACATACTCCCCGGGTTGAAGAATTTAATCTACAGGAAGTGGACAGATATTATTAAAGGACCGCAGTAGCGTCCCCTTCTTCGTCTTCAACTCCACCACGCGTATAGTCAAGTCACCTCCCGGGAAGACCTTGGTGACACGTCCCAGTGGCCACAGCAACGGCGGTTGTCCTCGCTCTCTCACGAGAACCAAAGTTCCCTCTGACAGTTGTCCTGTTGATGTAGTCCACTTGGTCTTTTGCTGAAGCAGAGAAATATATTCCATATGGAACCGCTTCCAAAAATGTTGTTTTAGGTGCTCCACTCTGTGGTAGCGCTCCAAACAACCGATGTTGATTTCAGCCACCTGTGGATGCGGAACAGCCATAAGTGATCGTCCATCAAAAAATGGGAAGGAGTAAGGGCAGTAAAATCTAATGGATCAGAGGAAAGTGGAGTTAGAGGACGTGAATTAAGAACAGCTTCAATTTAAGCTAAACATGTGATCACTCTCTTTCCTCGTATGTTAAATGTGTTAAACGCAGTAACCTTTTCAAATGTTTTTTTGTGGAGCGAACGGCAGCCTCAGCAATACCGTTGAAATGTGGAGAGTATGGAGGGGCGAAATTAAATTCAATGCCATTCTGTGAAATTTCATAAGGGATTTTGACGTCTTGTAAAAACTTATATAATTCCTTACAAGTACCGACAAAATTCTTCCCATTATCAGACAAGATGCTCTTAGGTTTGCCACGGCGAGCAATAAAACGGCTTAAAGCTGCCATGTAACCCTCTTTAGTAAGGTCTGTAACGAGCTCAATATGGACAGCCTTTACTGCCAGACATACAAAGATGCATATATATGCCTTCAAAAGTTTGCACCCTCGCCCCTTTCGATCAGCTATCAATATTGGCCCGGCATAATCGACACTGCTATTTAAAAAAGGGAACTCCAAATGAGTCCTGTCAGAGGGCAACTGTCCCATGATTGGTTGCACATTTTGATTTTTATACCTAAAACATTGTATGCAGCATTTTACTATAGATTTAGACAGGTTTCTACCGCCAAGGGGCCAATACATTTGACGTATATTTGCTAACAATAACTGAGGGCCGACATGAAGTAAAACTCTATGTTGCATTTGATAGACCATTTTTGTGAAGTGGTGCTTGTCGCAAAGCAAAACTGGATGCTTTACCCCATATTCGTATGGGGAGTTGTCCAGTCTGCCACCTACACGAATAATGTCTTCACTATCTAAAAAGGGAGTCAGAGAAATAAGTCTATTCCTGCGTGGCAATGACTTGCCCGATCGAAGAATCGCGTACTCATCAGGAAACATTTCATATTGAGCTACACGTACAATTATAGATAAGACATTTTTAAGTTCCTTACAAGAAATAGGACCTGTACTTTAGAATTTCGATTTTTTTAATTATATATAAATCTATATATATATACATATATACATATATGAATTAATGACTGAATGATTGATAGACGGTACGTAACTCCACGTGTGCCCTGCTGTGCTCTCCTGAATCTCATTGACACGATTATGCACGAAAGGTTTTAATAGACTCAGTGACATTGCCAACCAACTCAATACTTTGGTATTTAGTTGGTTTTAGGCAGAGTAGAGTAGTATTGGTAATAGGCAGAGTAATCGAACTCAGGACCTTAGCACATAGCCTTGCTCCTAGAAATGCCCCACAAAGTTCAAGACGAGGAATGGTGGTGGGCTTTATTGGTGCAATTCGATTCTTAGACGCAAGAAGTTGTACACACACAACAACCAAACGCTTTCTCTGATGCATCTGTAAAAACATGAATTTCATGTAATAAAGCATTGTCACACAAAACCCATCGTGGAATTTTTAAATCATTTAAACTTGGAAGAGTGTTTATGAAATTGTACCAGAGATTACAAACTGACTGTGCTACCGTTATCAAGCAGGATCCTGGCGTCGAGCTTCTCACCCCGGTGATTGACCACTGTCACCAGAGCTGTAGATAACAAAACAGAACGGGTAGAGTTATCTGTAGTGTCACCTGTCAAGACGACGTTTTCAGACGTGTTGTTTTGAAAATGTGCACTTCCAGAAATGTCAGTAGGTAAAGCAATACTGGGCATAGGATCTTGGAAGTTGGTTGAGTTAGGTTGGTCTACATGTAAAAGAGTATTATGTCTAAGTTTACAATACTTACAATGAGACAATTTACACTGTTTGCTTGAATGGCCAGAACGTAAACAATTAAAGCACAACTTAAGATCTTTTACCTTCAACAAGCGATTTTCTACTGTTAACTTACGGAAATCTTCGCAAACAAACATAAAGTGGTATTTTTTGCACATAGGACGTTTATTGTAATTTTTTTGTATCCTTTTTGTGTTTATTATTGTTTGAATTGTTGCCTTTATTAGAATTTTGTGTAACTACTATATAACTGTTAGTACTATTATCTACCTTTTGATTTGATTGTTCACTACGTTCAACCGTTTCCAACAAATCAGCTCTCTTGCTAACAAATAAACAAAATTGTGGCAAAGTAGCACGTTTCGGTAAACTATCGAAATACTCCTGCCAATCCCTGTTAGTGATTTTATCTACTTTGTTAGTCAACATGTACAGTAAGATTGTATCCCAATACTCTGTGGGTTCGTTCAATGTTTTTAGTGCCCTAACGTTTTTATTAATAGTGTCAACAAATTGACGTTAAGCTACACAAGATTCTTTACATACAGCTGAAACATTGAACAAGGCCTGCACGTGATTGTTGACCAAAAGCCTGCTATTGTCATATCGCTCACACAACAAATTCCATGCCATTTGATATTGATCGCCCTTAAAATCTATGTTTTTTATTATTTCTTGAGCATCTCCCTTGAGCGATGCACGAAGGTAGTGGAATTTGCTAATGTCATCGATATTACTACTATTATGAATTAAAGAAACATAAATGTCCCTATACTCAAGCCAACACTGATAACTACCATCGAATTGGGGTAAATCAATTTTTGGTAAGCGTACAAAATTCTGACGAAACGATGCACCTGTATTTTTGCCTGCCGAGCCCGCTACAGAGGCGGTCTCATTGCCGGTGTCAGCGCTGATCAGCAAACTGCGCGCCTGAGCTGCCAATGCATGGTAACGCTCTTCAAACTTAGTACGTTCCCCATATGCCTCGTCTGGCTTGTCCAAGAGCACCTCAATCTCCAACTGCAAATTGTCAAATTCATCATATAAGGCATCAAATTTATTAAGGCGACCCTCCAGCTCAATACGCTGCAAGCTAGAAAGTGATTTGCAACTAAGAAGCACATTTACAAAGTTACTGAAGTTCGTGAGCTTAGCTTTCATAGCACTACGTTTTCTCACTAATAGGTCTTCAGTAGTCATTATAAGAAGCTGGTTTTATTTAAATAAAAAAGAAAAAATAAAGCTCAAATTAGATAATGCGCAAGAAATAGTACGACTTATTCGCAGCAAATATATTGTGAATATTGTAATGAATAGCCATGTGACCTACTTAGCAAAAAAGCGATAGCAAACCGGTTTCCGAGCTTCTATTATTTAAAAATGTAGATGACTTACCACAAACTTTAATGTACAATGATTAATGAGATGAAAAACAATCACCTGGTCACTCAAATTTGAAATTGAACTGAAACGGTTGTAACGGATTTTTTGAAATTAGTAGTAAAATACTGGAAATAAATTAGATAGCAACTTGGAACGATACACAAATATGCTTACCTTTATCCACAAGGCGGACTGTGAAGATTCCCACGAAGCAACTTGATGACTTGGTGGTTTCGACCAATGTAGTCGAGACTTGACCACCCGTCGACTTGAAAAACTCGGGAACTAGTAGACGTCCTCTCCTCGCTTGTACTAGGGCCACTCCACCTCCAAACTTGTCTACCGTTGAACACAGCTTACAATGACACGGCGCTTTCGAAAAACAAATTGGAGTTCAAAGTCCACCAACGTCGCACGTATTGCCCCGCGCGAGCGTCTTCTTTAGTAACAAACATAAAAAAAAAATAAAAAATACAGTCGAATTGGGAACCTCCTCCTTTTTGAAGTCGGTTGAAAACTTGAAAAACTAATACTAAGAGAATGTCACATTTTTTTGATTGGGCTAACGAAATTTATATATGAGTTTAGATCCGAAGAACTCAAACTCGCTACTTATTTTATAGATATAGGAAAAAGAAAGAAAGAAAATATTATTAATATGCTGAAAATATAATAAAGCAATGTATAGATGATGACAGATGTACAATTTATAAGATTCAATCATTTCTAAATGAATTATCGTATAAAAAATACATTTCTGAGCTACGCTTGTTTAGTAAGTGTATATGTGTGATATACATCCAACTACAAGTATATGCTAATAACACATAAAGTCAAAAGATGTGTGTGATTGTGAAAGACAAAAGATGTCTGTAAGTACGTGTCCTTTTACTGATGGAAACTCGAAGATTACACAATATATTGTACTCTACTCTAACAAATTTCCTTCTGTTGCCATACCATGTTCCTGCCTTTCTTTTCCCATACGATCCCAAAAATTCCTTTGCTAAAATAGATATTAACGTTAGTTGGACCAAGTTTTAAGAGACAATATTTGTAGTGTATCATGTATACCTGTGATATATTTAAATAAATCAATTTTAAAATAATGTGTTAAAGTATCAACGATGTGTTAAAACTCGTAGATAATTTTGCATGTTTATCGATATGACTCCAAGTCTAGTATATAAGAGTGTAAGTCTAAGTAGCATACAAAATGATTGTTTTAGAAGCGCCGTGGTAATATAGACGCTTATTTAAATAAATTTATTTCAAAATTAAATGTATTGAATAGCTCGTGTTACTGTTTATATAACTCTACTATAATAATTTTGTTTTTATATGTATATAAATATTATTATTTTTTATATCAGCCTACCATAGTGACTCCACTTTGACTGATGGAAATTTAGGTCACGTAATATGTAACAGCCGTGTGGTTATCAGATGAATACCCCATCTCTTCCTTTGGGGGTCGTAAAAGGTGACTAGAAATCGGATATTATATGATTCATTTCATTATCATCATCATCAATCGATGTGGGGGAGGGGGCGAAAGTGGGTGTTCGAGACACTTCTGCCCTTGGGGGATATAGGCATGAACGAATGCCGTCGGTCAGGGCTGGTCATGTCCCGCTACTTAAATGTTTTAATACATTTGCTCGTCTCTTATACTTAAGAATAAACGTTACATTGTCCTCACATATTCCTTGCGCATATAAACAGTGTAAAAACAAAAACTGTTGAAAAGAGTGTTCATGAACTTTCTTGTCGGTTCTTCTCCATAGGATCTACGTATTAGAACAGGCAACTAGCTTCACGAATGACTTAGTGTGACTGACTTCTACTTCTGAAAATTAACTATAAACTATTTTGGTATAATAATACTTTGCCATAATTGTTTTTGGGCCTACAGTTTATGTTTACATAATCATATTTTAAGCTACTTTGTTACAAATTAAAACTAAAAAAACACAAAGTAATCTTCAAATATAATTTCGTGACAGCTCATTGGGGTCGCTAACACGTTATACGGAAGAACCTAGTTGAGTGAGTTGGTACTGCCAATTCCAGTGATTCAGACGACCTCAAGGATCTTGAATGTGTGTTATTGAGGAACATAAAGCGTTCCTTTAAATAAGTTGGAGTAAAGGGATGGAACAAAATACTATAAAGTAAAGAGACAATATGTGAATTGGGAGCCACTTGAGCATGTTGCAAAATTCCGATATATTACAATGATATATAGTTTGTCTTGTAATATATAATATAATGATATATTACAAGACAAACTCCCACTTAGTTAATATGCGTTTTCTTGTTGCACGCCACCACGCATACCTAGCTACGTATACCAGAATGGAACCTTAGAGAAGAAGAGTGGTTTCTAAAATAATAAGATTGCTATAATATAGATATACATTTGATGTGGGGGACACATGCTTATGCACGTATGGGGAGGCTCGACCTGACCAGAGTAATACAAGGCCCCACAGAAAACCGGTTGTTAAGCAACGCTTGTGTTGTGTTTCGTCGAGCAAGTAAGGACTGAAGTACTGGAGGCGGAACGAATCGACATGTGAAAGAGGTATCATTTGCATAGTGATAGCGACCCGCAGTACAATAATTCAAAATGGCAACTCTTGTTAAGTGGCTGAGTTTGTATCAAAATATAGACCTTAGAGTAAAATAAAGTTGTTGACACATTTAACGGTTAAAATATTGGAATCAATTATAGAATTGATATTGTGTTTGCTAACGAATATCCGAAGCAAAATGAGTACTTAACAACATTTAAGATCTAAATAAATAACTTTATTTAACCGTTTAGCCTTATAGAATGCATATTTATTTTTTGAGCTGCACAAAAGATGTAAGTGTATAGAGTAGGTACTCATCATTAAAACGAAAAAGGTCAAGTACAATCTACAACATAACCCCTAAAACTAAGCCAAGTACAAATACTTAGATTTAGAACGGATTTATGTCGTAATTGTACCGTGTTTATTTTCTTTAAAAACAACTCCCGCATTAGCAATAATTCCTGTGTCGCGGGGCTTTACAAACATTTAATTGACGAACGCAGAGAACAACCAGACTCGGGACAAGTATTTGTGGAAATATTCTTGATACTTTACTTTCTTGCCCTACACAAAATTAACAAACTTTGACGCTCAACGACAAAATTAACAATTAATTATCTAAACTAACCTTAGCCGCGACTTTGTATACATGAAATTTAGAATGATATTTGATGAAATGAAGACCTCTAACAACGCATCTGTCAAACTGCATTAAATTCCATGCAGTAATTTTTAAGTGATGCGTGTACAATCACAGACAGACAGACAAACATTCTAAAAACTGTTATTTTGGCTTCTATTATTTTTTTTTAGTTGGTTCTTCACAACCGGTAAGTAACGCTTGCGTTGCATTTCCCCGAATTGAGTGAGGTTTCCGGAGGCCCAATTTCCCCTCCCCCCTTTTCTCTCCCCTCATCTCCTTTCTCCTTTTTTCCATCTCCTCATCCCTCCTCTCTTCTTTCCGCTCCCTGCATCTCCCATTCCTCATAACCCTCAAAGGCGGGCAGCGCACTTGCGACTCTTGAGTTGCAAGTGTACATAGACGGCGGTGTCACTTACCATCAGGTGACCCGTCTGTTCGTCTATTCCCCTATAGTTTAAAAAAAAAAAAACTTCACAGCCGGTTTTCTGTGAGGCCGTGGTATCACACCGGTCGAGCCGGCCCATTCGTGCCTAAGCATGGCTCTACCACGTAACAAACTTACAGAAACGATTATTAAAACCCAAGAAAAATTAGATGCTTTTAATAAGACACTTGGCGTTCCAGTTACTATCAAAGGCACGGTAGACGAAACTGCTAAAATTGTTATTAAAGAGGTGGACAAATTTTATATACGTTATTATATAATTTGTATGTGCTTTTAGCGATCATAATGTAGTGTAGCAAAAGCAAAACCTAAACCTTATCATCCTCTTGTAAGCCCAACTTAGGTCAAGTGACAACAGGAATGCGGCGAGTGATAACAACACTGGACTCTAGTATAAAAGAACTGTGCCAATCTATTTTCAGTTAGTTCAGTTGAGTTCATTACTGTCTTCGGTCGCATAAGTTTATAACAATAAAATTACGATTCATATTTATAATTTTCTTCATAACGCCTTCGTTCGCCTTCGTCAGATTAGCCATCAGCAGCGATCACGTCAATTCTCTGTAAGTGGTTTAGGAGTAAACTCTTAACCTACTTCAGCTTTGACACTACATCGTCTAACACAGGACAAGTAACATATATTATGATTGAGAATAATTTGACAGTGAATGCTACTATTTTGGACGAATAAGATTCCATGCAAGGTTTTCTAAATCCAATCCAAAAGTCCATTATCTTAAAAACATCTTACAGAAAGGAATTTATCCAATAGAAGACTACAAGGAGTTATAACAACTTTCACTGTTATACTTTGGAGGTTGATCTCACAATAATTTCAAATTCAGGGTTCCAGGGACTCTCCATCAAGCAAGGTGGACAGCAAAAGCCATATGTTCACTGAAATTTTGATTTTATTCACCTAACAATTAAGAATTTTCTTGGTATAGTAATAAAAGGAACTTAACCGTAAGAAACAAATAGGATATTTCGTATATTTAGTGTTTGTCCAATTTTGGCACGAATCAGTCATAAGCCGGTGGGCGTCAAAAGAACGATCTGGATATGACACAACAACATCAACAACAATACAACTTTCTTTGAGTTGTTCGGTATTCACGACAAAAGTCAATATTTTAGCAATACAGTTAGAGACATGGTCGACGGTCTTAAGGTAGTCAATGATACTGCAGAAATGAGCATAGCTTTTATAAAAAAATTCAACGATTCTGTCAAAGATGAAGAACAGAAACTATTCTTGCTAAGAGTCGTCGAACATCACAGAAGAGGCGGCACCGAGCGACTAAAAGAACAGGTAGCAGCTTATATCGTTTATTAATTATTAAACATATTACATACATTAAATGAAAAAAATTTTATTACATAATGAATATTTATACTTTATTCTAAGCAAATTTGTATCTTTTTACTTGAGAGTGATTGATTGATTTGATCTATTACAATGTTTTTTTTTGTTTTGAAAAAAAGATAATTTAACATTCAAATTTCGTTTTAACGCACTCATACTTTTTAGTTGCTCAATCCCTTAATATTGTCCAATCTTCTGGAAATTTTAAATACATATAATAATAATAAAGCGGCGGTAGCGTGATGGCTGAGGCGTCGGACTTGCGATCAAGTGGTATCGGGTTCAAACCCCGCCCAATACACTAACGTCGTAAACCCCCCCTTAACACAAGCATTTTAGCTTAGCTGGGGGGAGTTAACAAGAATATTAGTAATGTGTGACGCACGTTACTAGTATTCTTTAAATATATATATGTATATATATATATTAGTATTAAGTTTAGGGAGACTTCAAACCGAGCTAAGTCTGGAATAACATCATTTTTTTAATCCCATCAAAGTGAAACACCTTAATAAAAGATTACTGAAACTATAAATAGGTAATAACCTTGTTTATTGGAACAATGTCTTTAACTTAAATTGATAATAGCTTTTACATTTCCCTATCTGTGTACTTAAATGGTTTAATGACGAATGCAGATTAAGTTTCCGTTTGTCACAGGCGTAATTAGTAAAATTCGTAGCAGTAAACACAATGAAGATAATAATAAAAATGTATTTATTTACATAGAATGTGGTACAAAGAGCTGATAGCGTAAACAATACGAGCAAGACACATTTCGCCACTAAAGGCATGCAAATAAGCTGTTGGAGCTACATAAAAAAACATATTATAACTGTGTATATCCAAACTAACACGTTATCATGGTTATTTTCAACATTTGGAAAATAATTTGTATATTGTATTGTAAGTTTCTCTTGCATTATTATTAATTGTATATTCATATATGTTTAAGTGCCATTTGTTTAAATTGTTAATGTAACGGAAATGCTTTGATTCTGTTCGGTGTCTTCTTTCCTTTTTTTGTTAATATTTTTATTTATTTATTTCATTTACTACTAACATGCAAATGTAAATTACAATTTAGTTAGTGTTCATATTAATTTACATACCAATTACAAACAACTTGAAAATATATATTTTATATATCATTTCAACAAAATAAAAACATGAATTATAAAACAAATGTTTATTATGTATTGATTGTTTTGATAAGCGGGGCGTGAAAAAGCATCTCTCCAGGCCACCCTAGTGTGGGTCACCATGCTGCATTGACTAGACATGCAATGAGGATGGTGACCAACACACTTTGATTCCACTTATTGCTTTCCATCAGGCAAAGTGGAGTCACTATGGTAGGCAAATATATAAAAAATTAAATGTCATTATCATGATACATCAGTAATGCCACAATTAAATTAAAAAAAAGGAATTATTCAAAAAACCTTAAGTATGTCAATATCATTACTAAATACACTAAGCTTATCAAAAATATGACAGACATATTATAAGTACATACCGATAGTAAAGTACTTAGTTAAGTACCGAAAGATAGCAGTGCATTTTAAGCATATGCTTCCGTCTGAGCTCAAGAGTGTCATAACAATACACTGTGTTGTGTTAGTCTTTCTTTTTTTTTTTAATTAATTATTATATTCCATCTTCGAGCTGATGAATTGCCAATGTTATGTACGCCATTATTGTCACATACATCAGGCCATAAATTAAATAATTTAAGTTAATTTCAATGTTAAATGTTTGTGATGTGGCAGTACTTCTTAAATAAATAAATAAATAGTCAAAAATTATTTTATTCGCAGTGACAAGCCATGCTGTCGACAGTGCTTATCTCAGATGCTACCTTAAGTAAGTATATAGCACAATTAATACTGAAATATTATTAATACATATGTAGTGTAGGAAATATGTCTTACTGACTTTTCATCTAAGAAAAAGCTTACACAGCCTGAAATATATAAAAAAAAAATATATATGCATGTGATTCAATAAATATCAGTGCACATGTGAAGATTCAAATTCAATTCATTGCTATTGCACTTGTTGGTTCCATTGCAATTTTTATTTTTTTATAACATAGTGTGAAAAACGAGCAGACGGTAAGTGACTTCCGCCGCAGATGAACACTTGCAATTAAAGAGTCACAAGAGTGCTGTCCGCCTTTTAGGATAGGAGAAAGAGGGGAAAGGAAAGGAAAAACGGGAAAAAAGGGAATTGAAAGAGAGGAGGGGGAAGGGTGTTAGGCATCCGGTAATCTCACTTACTCGGTCACACAATGCAGGCATTGTTTAACAGACGGTTTTCTGTGAGGCCGTGGTAATAGTTCGGTCGCGAAGGTCCATACGAGCCGATGCTTGGCTCTCCTACTTTAAAATTCGTAGCAGAATTAATAGCACGGGTTCCTAAAATACTAATCTCTAATTTTATACTTCAGTTCAATTAATAACTACGTAGAAGTTCCCCTCGAGAAGTCTTCAGATCTTGTGAATACTTCCTACATAAAACTTAATCAGGAACTAGTCGTCGTAATTCATGGATATTCATCTGGAATCACCGTCTTTATTGAGGATATCATAGAAAGTTTAATGAAGGTATTCGGGAACACTAAGAGCTACTGCGCATTGAACTGGGAGGTGGAATCTAACGCCTACATCGGGAACTTAACTAAGCCCATAAAGAAAATTTTAGGGGTTCCGCTTATCGGAATCGATTATTTTGCGGTATCAGCAATAGCTGCTTTAGTAAGTTGTATTCTTGTATTATTCCTTTTTTTTTTTGTGATGACCATTTTTTAACCTCACCTTTTATTATTTTTTTACATTACATAGCCTTACGGTGAGATGGTATGTCGGACTCAAACCGTCTTTAGCCACACAGTGTGCGGGCATTTAGTTTTCTGGCAGGGCTTCAGGTGCACCCTGGAAAGCAAATCCCTGTGAATCCCGACAGACTTGGCCACCTGTTGAAAGCGACAACACTATGGTGTGATCCAATCTCTGATTAAGAGAGGCTAGCGCGGAACACGTTGCGCCAACGTCTCAGGCCTGCTTCTGCTAGAACGATGGTCTCTGACTGTCGCCCCAAACTAGCATTCTTGAATTTGTGTAGTAATTATATTGGTTTCTAGAGTTAACCCGAAAAGTAACAAAAAGAAAAATTAATTACTTAAGAAAGTATATGAAAAAAATCATTTTAGTGCCTTTTCAGGGTATCCCTCGACTTCCCTGGGATCATAAAATCTTGATATTATAACAATAGGAACACCGCATATATTAGTATATCGGAGTATATCGTTTTAAAGAAAAAAAAGTGGGTCGAGTATGTTTTAAGTACCTATAAGGTACTCAATTGACCAAAGAATAGAAAGAGGTTTTCTTTAATAAGTTCAGAAACATTACATTAAATGTATTTTAGGTTGGAGAGTATCTAGGAAAAGCTGTACTAGAAATGGTGAACCTCGGCTTGAGAAGCGAAGAAGTCTACTTTATAGGACACTCAGAGGGTGCCCATCTGTCTGGAGCTGCAGGTCGTAAATGTAAGGAAGAAGGGCATATAATTGGCCGGTAAGTTATTTTAGACAACAACTAAAATGGTTAAAACATATCTACTGCATTATTACTTACTTTTCTCTATTTTACTGCATTCCTCGAATTTCTATATCACGATACGTACATACACTCATAAAACATAACTGATATGACAACATGGCTTTGTTTAATAGCAGCAGCCTTTCCAGGAATCTCATACTCTATCAAACGTTTGTTAATGTCGTAACTTATAAAATAAAAAAGTTAAATAACTTAACACGCGAGAAAAAGCTATAGAATAATTAAATAACTTAAATTTCAAAATATTAACTAAAATCAAATGTTTCATACAATTGTTTGATATAAATTTTTAAACCTGTGGCAAATATTTTTTTTCATAACAGTCACATTACTAAACAAACAAGGACTTTATTTATCTGGCACTTTATTAAGTTCTCTGGGACTTTATTAAGCTGTCAAATCAGTCTATACAATTATCAGTCCAAGGTGTCAAGCCAGGTAAAAATAAATTTACTTTTAAAATTAAATTTTGCTAATACTTTTTACATTATTATGAATCACTTGATTGTTTTTATTAATTTACTCTAAAAATGATCTACATCATAAATACTAAAATAAATAATTAACTCAGTGCTTACCACTTTCAGAATCACTGGTCTGGATCCTGCAAAACCAGCAATTGAGAAGCACCTTGATAAAAGTTGTGCAAAATTAGTTGACGGGGTCCACACAAATACTCGAATGTACGGCACTAGTTTACCTGTTGGTCATATCGACTTTTGGCTGAACGATGGTTACTCGGTTCAGCCTGGATGCATAGAAAAACCATCACTTCTATCACCTTTCAGTATGTTTAATTATTTTATAAATAACTATCATTGTTGAAAACGGACACAGAGGCTCTGGGCAACAATTTAATTTATTTAATTTTTATAATTTGATCTAACCCTGGCTGGCTTTTCCCGCGTCGTACATCTATAAAAATTACCCTGTATCCCATCCCAGGATCCCAAATTAAACCAAAATCGGTTAAGTCGTTTAGCCGTATAAGGTTCTAGATAATATGCGACTTTTCGTTCGCCTTTACTATATTAATATATGTGGATGTGGGTATCGCTACGCCGGTACCACTGGTCTTTTTCTCGGTGACGGCGAGTGGTGCAGTAAAGCGCTCTATCACTTTGAACAGGTCGAAAGTCTGTGTAATTTGATCACGACTGGCGCTGCACTTTTAGTTCGCCATCTGCACTAACGAAGCTTCCTTTTTTTCCTAGCCATCTCTGTCTGTGTACTCGTATGCGTCCCGCGCATTGCCACTTTGACTTGAAAATATTTATTTTGATGACATTAACGATTCTATTCCAATATATAATAAATAACCAAAATTATTTTTCTTCGGAGCCCATTGTGCACTTTCAAACATTTTTGCACAGTGCAGTAGGTCTTTTGAAGGACAGTAGGAGAGCCATGCTTAGGCACGTATAGGCCGGCTTGGCTGAGCCTGCCTATTCCGGTCGGTTGGAGTACTGCCTCGGCCTCACAGATAATCGGTAGGCAAACAATGCTTCAATTGAATTGCATTGAGTTACGGTATCGGAGCCCATCGGCCCAACTCTTCCTTCCCCTCCACCCACATCACCCTCAAAGGCGGGCAGCTCACTTGACACAGCTCTTTAATTGCTGGTGTTGCCATGGGCAGCGATTATGACCAACCATCAGGCGACTAGTTCTAGAATAGTTCTATCTCTCTGACCCTTCTGAAATGGAAAACATATTATTGGTAAAGAAAACAGAGTCAGGAAAATCGTAACAGCACATTTTATATCGAACTGGTTACAGGTCTTTGCAGTCATATACGAGCGCTGTTAGTGATGGCTGAGGCAATCGAGCATTCAGATAGTTTTAAGGGTCGACAAGCTAATAGTTATAAAGGTTTTTTGAATACTAGTAACACGCCGGACAAAGCTGATTTCAACTTTATTGGATTCAACATCATTCCGAGGTTAATACAATATTTTTTTAATAAAATAATAGCATTAATCGATATAAAATCCTACAAACTGTAACTATTGCGGATCTTCTTAATGATTTGACAAAGACGACGCAAACTACACTTCCTTTTTTTTTATCTGTTAATAGAGCGATTAAGATCTACGTGTTACAATTCATGGACTGTGTCACAAGTGTTTCAATTTTTGTTTTCACAGCAACAACGGTTCGTTTTACTTGTGTACGAATGCAAAACCTCCATACGGCAACGGCCCAGAAGGTATGAATCCTGCAAGTTGCTCTTGCTGTTAAAAAGAATCAAATTTAAGCTAATTTTTAGTAACAGTAATAAAGTGGTTCTAAACAATGCTGATATTTTACTATTCTAAACATTATACATAAACATATTCACGCATGTATCCCCTTGAAGCGTATTGAATGGATATATTTCTTCCCTATAAAAAATTGATAAATTGAAAAATAAGATGAAAGTAGCACGTACCAAATATCTCATCTATCATTAGTATATTTTATATAAAAAGCATGATCTCTAATAACCTCTAAACATAGGTCACTTTAGTTATGACTAGGAATGATGGTGACATAAGAACATAAGAACATAAGAACATACGCTCACGCTTGGGTAGGTAGTAGGTTGGTAGGTAGGTAGGCAGAGGTGTATAAAACACTCACATTTTGTCAAAAAGAATATGGTTCCAAAATAAAATTTGCCGAAATCTTCGTGACATCTAATAAAATGTTTACGTGACTACCGCGCGCTGTAGTACCTTCAGGTATAACAGTACTTCAGGCAACCTCGTATACAAGAAAACTGATAAAAAACTACGTACAAACGAATGATTACTGGATTTAAAAAATGGTGTCAAAGTAAAGTGTTGCAACAAACATGAGATAAATGAATAGGACAAGGTGTTCAAATATATAACAGGCAATACTATCATAAGCCCCCTCACAAATTTTCTTATCCCATTGTATATAAATGAACAAATGTGTCGATATTATGATATTATGGATTTAAGTTATGAATAATGACTTCATAAATAAAACTATTGAGATTTCCTCATCTACAGAGTTATTTAGTGACTATATATATATATATATATATATATATATATATAGATACTCTAGATACAATAGAAATAGTTACATTGAATCTCAGTTCAGATTAGGATAAATTCGAGATTGGCAGAGGTTGTTTGGCACCTATTGCTGACTGATTTAGCGCGCCAATTTATTTTTAATGGTCCTGAAGTCATCAATACCACCACCCTTTTTCTTTCTTCTTCGGTCTGGTGCGTGTCAAATTTATTTATTTGGTGTAATATATAAAGACAAAAGTTCTACTTCGTTACTACTTCGTACTTCAAAGAAACTGCTAAGTTATGTATTTTATTTTATAATCTACTTTGGAGGGTTACTAACTATATACGATTTTCTATTTTATCATTCTTTTTTCATTGCCCTCTAAAATCAAAAAATAATTCATGAATTAATTTATAACCGTATTTTTAAGTTATCATACAATTACCGTGGCAACAAATTGTACAAAGTTAAAACTGGTTGTATGAAAAGTGCCGTAAATTTATTTATTTTTAGTTTTATTTTTAATTATAATGTCAAGCGAATATGTCAGTTTATCGCCTATAGATATTATTCAGAAAATATATATGTATATATATATATATATTGAATTACGACTTTGATATAGTTGGGTCTTTACATTTGGGTCGAACCACACAGTTTTTAAGAGAATAGAATGAAGATTAGCCTCCATTTAAAGAAAAAAATATTTCATACACACCGGGTCACTTGATTACTCTCACTTAAAAAAAAAGTTTTCTTACTTAGTAAAGACGCATATTTATAATAATAGGATAAAATGAAAAAGCACATCAATGAAATACTCTTTATGCCATTTATTCCTTGTTTTAGAAAAATAATCAACTAAAACTTCTTCTTCATATTAAATAGAGAAGGTCACTTGATTACTCTCATCGAAGAAAAACTGAAAGCTAAACCACAGTAATATATTTTAATAATGTGTATAGCCTCCTTTATTTAATATCACTTCATAGATTCGTTGTGGGATAGATTCATATAAACTAATTATATACTTTTGTGGTAACTTTGACCAAGCGAACTTAATCGAAGAAATCAATGATTTTCTATCGTGATATTGCATTCCATCAGCATATATTTGTTTTGAAAGCCACCGCCAAATATTTTCTATTATATTTAGGTCAGGTGAATGGGCTGGCCATTGAAGAACATCAATTTTATTCTTGTCAAACCAGCTCTGAACAACCCTTGCAGTGTGAATGCAGGCATTGTCCTGTTGGAATATCCATGTCTGACCATTAAATAATTTATTAATTTCACTAAATTTGCACTGAAGCATTTGTTTATAATTTTCAGCAGTCTGTCTTCCCGATAAAATCTCTAAATTTACCGCCACATGCACAGAAACGGCACCCCAAATCATAACAAATCCAACGCCACTATGTCGCCTCGATAAAAGTTTTTCATTTTTTCTTAAATCATGAAAGTAATAAGCAAATCCGTCTGGTCCGTCCAAGTTAAACATCAGAAAAGACCACAGTCTTCCACTCATAACTCCACGTCATATGAATTCGAGCAAATTCCAATCGGGTAACACGATGTTGATTAGTTAATGGTGGCTTCTTTTTTAATTTTTTGCGCTGTAAATGAGTCGCTTTGGCGATTATTCGCCTTACAGTTCTAATACTTACTGAAGTACCAACTCTTGACGCAATTTGTCTTGCTGTACTAGCCGAATTCGATGCTTCTCTTAATATAAGACGACGTTCGCGAGGTGTCGTAGCCAGTTTTGTACGTCCTTTGCGGTTTGTTCCGTAATTTTCTGGGTCTCGCAGATAATTGTTGTTTTTTTTTATGCGATAGGGGGCAAGCGAGCAGACGGGTCACCTGATGGTAAGTGACTACCGCCGCCCATGGACACCCGCAACTCAAGAGTCACAAGTGCGTTGCCGGCCTTTTAGGTAGAGGTACGCTCTCCTTTTGAAGGTTTGAAGGTCGTATCGGTTCGAAAATACGGCAGGCGACAATTTGTTCCATAAGCTGGTTGTGCGAGGCAGAAAGCTTCTGGAGAAGTGGTGGAGGGCCAGGCCATCGTCCAGGTGATGGGAATGGATATTTTGTCGCGTAGGACGATGGCGGAAACCAGCAGCCGGTATAAGTCCGAACAATTCCTCTGAACACTCCCCATGATACAAGCGATAGAGGATGCAGAGTGAAGCTACATCTCTACGCAACGCCAAGGTGTCAAGTCGATCAGAAATATCTTGGCAGTCGATGATGCGAGTCGCTCTCCGTTAAATGCGGTCAAGAGGGAGAATTGAATTGAATATCCTTCTGATTTAAGAGTAGAAATTTTAGTTCTCTCTTCTATGCTCAAGGTCTTTCCTGTACCCATTGTGCGCAACGTATTTAAAACGTTTAGCTATAACACGAAAATGTGTTTCGAATAGACACAGTATATGTGATTCACGCAAAAAAAAGTCACACGTCTAACGTCAACGATTGCTTCAAAACAACTAATAAGTGTCCATCTCATTATATAGTCCTGGCATACTATTCTAGCAATTTCCAGTTCAAAATAAAAATAATCGAAAGGGTATTCCAGAATATCGTGTAATACTGTTAAAGGTAAATTTTAACGAGAAGTCTCCGCCAAGCTCTAGAATGTTCTATATAAAAATATATTTTTTTGTGTGAGAGTAATCAAGTGACCCGGTGTGTATCTAAGAGGGAAAATCAAATATGAAGAGTTTTCTTCATTAGCTACTGTAGGTATACGAAGAATACATAGCTTATTACACTTTATCACTATTTAAGTGTAAATAAATCGCTTAAGAAGACACTCACACACATGCGAAGAGTCACATTCACTACACTATAGGTAAAGCATTGAAAATACATTGAACAAGTACATCAGTAGTTGGACTCAACTTAACTAAAATGCTAGAGTGATCAAAAAAATATACACATTGTAGTGTCTGTCAAAGATCATTGCAATTTTTGTGTAGAATTAATACTTGTTACTCGAGACTATACCGTGATATTGAATATTACGCAAGTACTATTTATTAATCTACTTTTTCACACAAAATAAATGCTTGCAATTAAATACCAAAAGAATCTAGCTATAAGCATTTGTTGGTTGCTTCAATAAATGTAATTACTCAATTATTGAAAACTGGCCTTTTGGTCTAGTGGTTACTGATCCCGACTGCTGAGTTAGTGGTCGTTGGTTACATTCCTACAAGCGATAAAAACAATTGTTATACATAAATAATTGTCCTGAGTCTAGTTGCTCTTTGTGTCCTTTGTTTCTATGTTTGTCAAGACTCCACAAAACAGGAATCATGCCAAACGTGGGAGTTGTCTATTGAAAGAAAGAAAGAAAAGTTTATAAGAACGCAGATGGCCTGTTCTACTCAAGATAAAATCAGTACTTGCCCTTCCCTAATATTAATATGTATTATATGTACGTAAACATGACTTACAGCAATAATTAATTTATGGATGACTTAAGCAATTACAGCTGAATAAACTAATAATAGACTAGATAACGAGTTGTATGAAAAGTATGTTTGTATATAAATTCACGTTTAGATCATTTCGTACGCATTTCTTTGCAGGTGATATTGATATTTAAAAATATTTCATAACATCACATAACAAAACCTGTCTACACTACGGACTGATAGATAAAATGACTGTCTACGATATCTGGAAAATAACAATATTTTTTTACAGTAAGTACTTAATATTTTAAATTTCTCTTATAAAATATATATAATATTATATTCCTTCAAATGACTTCTGAGTGTTACTTACATTGGAATGACACCCTAATAATCGGACTTTAAAAAAGAAGACAACCGACTTCAGTACGTCTATCCTAAAATTGAAGACCAATATGTTTTTCTCATGGATGCCATTGTCATAACTGGACCAAACTCTCATCTAACTACCCTTGAAGAACAGTACAGTTCCAATAAAGAAAGAATAATCGAAATCGGTTGGCGTCATATTGTTTGCGCGCACATGCTTAATGCAAATTTAAGACTTATATGGTTTTCTCATGGATGCCAGTGTCAGAACTGAACCAAATTAAAATGGGACCACGCGGGAAGCACCAGCTTCCAAATAAACAGAAATCGTCCGAATCGGTTCATGCAGTCGAAAGTTTTGTGGTAAAAACATAAAAAAAACAGTCGAATTGAGGTCCTTCTTTTTGAAGACGGTTGAAAACTATAATTTACGATTGTAAACCTCTGTTGCCATCTGTTGTCTGTTTGCCATCTACACCATAGAACGTTCCAGTTTAAAAAAACTTTAACGTCAACATATTATCATTATTAATTATCAGTTTTCGACTTTACATCCTGTCTAGAAAGGGGTTTTACACATGTATATCGCTGCGACAAATCACAAAGTTACCTTATATTTGTTACATATGTATATAACATTCTATATTATAACATTCATTATTAAAACATTCTACATTTTTTACTTTTCCTGAAATTTTCAGTAACAACATATACAACGGAGGCTGCAAGTGTGAGATGTTACAAAAAGTAAGTATCCTAATCACGGGGTAAATACATGCGTGTGATGTAGAACAACGTCAGTTACTGTTGTAATCTTCGGTCTAGAACTATTGATATCGTAGGAGCCTTATGATAAGTATTATGTTTTCTTTTTGTGGGAACCCCCACGGGTCACTACCTCGTCGGAGCTAAAACGTCGGTGAAACCTTACACCAGACGGTGTTCCAACACTCTCAGAAAGAAATGTTAGGAAAACACGCATTCCTTAGCTTCTTCTCTACGAGCGGCCTTGACCCCGTCAGTTTAAAGAAGCGTTCACGGAATACGTCGTGTGACTGTGTCATGCTTTCTAGGGCAACGGACAGACCTAACACCTAAAAATAGGACTTTGTAAATATTTTATACTTTATTGCAGTTCCGTTACCAACTATATAGAAGTATCTTTTAAAAAATGGCCAGATCTGATAAACACATCGTATATTAAGCTCGACCAGGAATTAGTTGTTTTAATCCACGGATACGAAGCTAATCCCCATGAAGTGATAATAGAAAATCTCATAGAAAGCTTAATGGAAGCCTTCGGTGACACTAAGTGCTACTGTGCATTGAATTGGAAGACGGAGGCTGCCGCATATATAGGTCCGATAACTAGTCCTATCAAAAAATTATTAGGGATCCGAATTTTGGGAATAGATTATTTTCCAGTTTCAATAATAGCTGGTTTGGTAAGTGATTTTTTCATTTCACATGCTACAAATTTAGTCTTGTCTCTTTTAATAGTACTCTTAAATTCATAATTAAAAAGAAAGAAAACACAAAGGCGAATCGCAAGTTTTGCCAAGTTTGTATAAAGAAATAAATACCTCTGTGTGAAACTAGAATAGCCGTTAGCTCAGTATTGGGTTACTTCGTACTGTATTATGCTAACACCTAGAGCCAAATTCACGGCTAGTGAGCCATCGTCTTGTTTCGGGATGACAGATAGTATTTAAGAGAAATTTGAAGCAAGTTTCTCTTGCCACTTGCTCGGTACTTTTAAAAGATTTCTGCAATTGAGACAACAGAGATTTCAATTATTTTTTTTTATGCGATAAGGGGCAAACGAGTAGACGGGTCACCTGATGGTAAGTGACTACTGCCGCCCATGGAAACCCGCAACTCAAGAGTCACAAGTGCGTTGCCGGCCTTTTAGGTAGGAGTACGCTCTTTTCTTGAAGGTTTGAAGGTCGTATCAGTTCGGATATACGACAGGGGACAATTTGTTCCATAAGCTGGTTGTGGGAGGCAAAAAGATTCTGGAGAAGCGCACAGTGGTAGAGGGCCAATCGTCCAGGTGATGGGGATGGATATTTTGTCGCGTAGGACGATGGCGAAAACCTGCGGTATAAGTCCGAACAATTCCTCTGAACACTCCCCATGATACAAGCGATAGAGGATGCAGAGTGAAGCTACATCTGTGCCCTGTGCCTGTGCCAGTGCCCACCGGTCTGTTTTCTGTCTGTAAGAAAACTGGTGAGCCAATTGCACAGTTTCTCGGGAAGCCCATAGGAAGGAAGCTTCGCAACGAGCGCTTTGTGCCAGACCCGATCGAAGGCCCTCGCCACGTCCAAACTAACGGCCAACGCTACCCCCTTGGTCTCGATCGCCTGTGCCCACCGGTGAGTCAAGTAAACAATAAGATCACCAGCTGAACGATCCCGACGGAAGCCGTATTGTCGATCACTGCGGAGCTGGTGGTCTTCTAAGTACCGGAAGAGCTGGCAGTTAACAATGGATTCCATTATCTTGGAGAACAAGGAGGTGATGGCTATGGGTCTGTAGTTGGACGGATCCGATGATCTCCTTTTTTAGGGATTGGGTGCACTAGAGCTGTCTTCCATGAGTTCGGGACTACGCCAAGAGAGTAGGAAAGCTGATAAAACCGGTGCCAACTCTGGAGCACACGTCTTCAGCACGATAGGAGAGATTTTATCGGGCCCACTCGACTTAAGAACGTCGAGGGAAAGAAGCGCTTTACGCACTGCCCTTTGTGTAAACCGGACTTCCGGCATGCGGCTCTTGCACTGCGGTATGGTCGGCGGTGCGTTTCCCCCGTCATCCAGGGTCGAGTTGGAGAGAGTTTGCCCAGAAGATCGGCTTTTTCTTTAGCGTCGTGGGCCAATGAATTTTCTCCTATGTGCAGAGGTGGAAGGGATGGCTTACAAAAATTCTCCTGGACAGCTTTGGCAAGAGACCAGAATGCACGAGTTCCGGAAGGGAGACTCACTAGTCTCTCGCCAATTCTGCCGATGTGGGCCGTCTTCGCACCAACAATTACTCTTTTGAGGGACCTGGAGGCAAAGTTAAATTGCTTCTTTAATGTGCTGGTATTTACATCCCGTGCTGTCGCTGTATTAGCCCATGCTTGGTAACATTCCTGCTTTCGGCGGGACGCCGCTTTGCAGGTTCGACCAAACCAGGGCTGGGACTTGCCACCTGTGGGAATCAGGGAGAGTGGAATGAAAAGTGCCATACCCTGAAGCACAATATCCGCGACAGAGTCGGCAACAACATTGGGATCATCCGGCGAGAAGCAAACCTGCCTCCATGGGTAGGATGCAAAGAATGTTCTCATTCCATCCCAGTCTGCTGACCTATAGTGCCATACGCGGCGACTGCCTGTAACACGCGGCCGCAGCGAGTGAACGAGTGGCACCATACTCCTTATCAGGCAATGGTCCGAAGAGCCAAGAGGGGCCTCAACGGATACTTTGTAGCCGTCAGGATGTGAGGTCAGCAGAAGATCCAACAGTGAAGGCACGTGGCTTTCTGCATCTGGGATTCGCGTAGGCGTTGCTACCAGCTGCGTCAAGCCATATGCCAAAGCGAAATCGTGAACAGATCTTCCCGCATGATCGGTTTTGCGCGAACCAAGCCATTCGGCGTGATGGGCGTTAAAGTCGCCAAGAATCACGATCTCTGCGGATGGGACCTGCCCGAGCACTGAGTCTATAGCCATTTGGACGTGGTCGATGAGTCGGTCCGTTTTGACATCATCGCTATGGGACCTGTAGAGGCATACGAAGATGCGGGGATGGTCGTCGCAGTCTACACGTAGCCATAAGATGGAGAGGTCCCTACCTTCAAGATTGCCGAGGCGGCGAAAAGTGATATCATCTCTAACGTACACGCATACACCAGCCTTAGGAACAAAGGAGTGTTCCAATCCGTACCCAGGGTAGCAGAGGTAGGATGTGTCCGCTGGAGATGATATCTGCGTCTTTGCCGGCTTTGCTGTCTCCAGGTGGTGGTGGACAGTTTCGAGGTTACAATGTAAGCCCCTGATGTTACAAAAATCCACGGTAAACGTGACAGGGGGTGCCATGGTATGCCTTCTCTTGCCCCGAGCAGATTTTGAGAGCGCAGTTGAGCCCCCCCCCAGAGTCCGAGGGGCAGCCTGGGCGTCCAAGCTCAGGTATAATCCGTACTGAGGGTGGACGTCCAGGGGGGGATTCTCCAAAGCTAGCGCTGGGGTATCCTTTTTGTACCGCCTCCGGAGACCTCACTCATTTCGGGGAAATGCTACGTAAGCGTTACTTTACAACCGGTTTTCTGTAAGGCCGTGGTATCGCACCGGTCAAGCCGGTACATTCGTGCCTAAGCATGGCTCTACCACGTATCTTTAACAGTCGTAGCGTAGCGTGATGTTTTATATTCCTCCAAAAGTATTCCTCAATAAAGACTCGTGTCCACCTATTTTTTGTATCCGACTCATCCGAGGCACTTGTAGGGATTAAGTTTAAACAAACAACAAAAAACGCTTGACGCGCAAGAGTCGTAAGAACGCTGCCAACCTTTGAAGCTGATGAGGGGGGATAAGAGGAGAGGAAAGCCTAGCCGACCCATTCTTGCCTAAGCATAAGCTAGCTAAGCTCGCCCTCGCCTCGCCTTGTTGCATTAGAACTACACACAATAATGAGGGTTATAATGAGTTTTCACCAGTAATTTATATAACTATCTGTAGATAGATGCACCGTGTTGGGTTATATTATGTTAGGGCCCTATGGTTAAAGTGGGGATCGCGGAATACCTTTTGATTGCGCATTGCGAAATGTGTAGTTAACGCGTAATTCAGAAAATGGATGAATGGCGCTGAATAAGTTTTTAATTTTATATGGAGAAACCTCCAAAGACAGATACAATAAGAAAAAATATAAAAAAACGACTGCATTACACTAAAATCTGATACCCTATATTACTAACCATTAAGGCCGCTAATGACACCTTACATATCGAAATCGTTAAGGCTCTAGGCCCTTAACAATTCTAAACTCTTGACAAGCATTCACCCGCGACTTCGTAGGCTTGGAATTTAAAATCAATTTCCGCAGTAAAATGTTAGTGCCTATTTTTATTTTACACAAATATTTTAAATTACACCTCTAGCAATACATCTGTGAAAACTGCATTTCATTTTTAGTTAGAGGGCTCGAAAAGCCCGGCACCAGCCAGTTCGAGTGACCCTAATATGTATAAGCATCCTCCTCCTCCTCCTCCTCCCTTTCATGTCAATATACCCCAAATTTTCCCATATAATTCCCTTAAGTCCCCAGATGATGGGAACAGACATGCCTCCTATTACGTAAAGGGGACTAAATTATAATGGGCAAATTAATTACACCTCTGACAACCCCTTCAGAAGTACCCGTGAGTGAGTGAGAGCGCTATGTATGTATGTATGTATGATTTTTTATTTCATGCAGTAGTTTTAGCGTAATACTTGTACAAACATATGGACAGATCCACAGACACAACAATTCTAAAATGTGTATGAAGATATAAATCTTCAATATCTATAATATCATGTACAGCCATCGGCCTGTTACGATTATATTATATGTGTTCGTACTGGAAAAAAAAACGCCTTAAACTCAATGTAGTTATAATTTTCAGGTGGGCGATCATTTTGGAAAAGCTTTATTGGAAATGAAGTACCGTGGTGTAAAAATGAGCGACGTCTATTTAATAGGACATTCCGAAGGTGCTCATTTAGCAGGAGCCGCAGGTCGGGTCGTTAGAAAGAACGGTGACTTAATTGGAAGGTAAGAAAATTCCAATAATTGTAATACGAGGATTATTCAGGTGTATACGAAAAGTCATGATGCAAGGAAACAAACAAATGTCTCAAATTTAATAGCCTTTGAGGTTAAGAATTACATTTTATTAATTTAACATAGCCCAACTCATTCCGTACGTGTCGTAAAATGCGACTAAGTGATCGGATTGTTATCGGGAAATATGAGTGCGTATGTGTATCCATTTATTGAAAAATTAAATACTATTTGCTACCAAGTGTTATGTATTTGACTCGAAAAAAACAAATAAGGTGAATAAGGAATTCACTAGTAAAAAAATTTGATTTTCACTATCAGGCAATCGATAACAAACCCCATCTGTGGCACTGAAAAAAGAATAATATGAGCCCAAAGTCAAGAGGTTTACTAGCAGCTTACTAGCCAGTAAATAATTCTAAAATCCATCCTGGCTGGCCATGCGACATTCAGAAGAAGGTTAAATTGAATTTCAAGATTTATTGACATAATTATATATAAGTTAGTAGTTAGTTAGCTAATATAAATCTATAAAAAACAGGTTACAATCGTACAAGCCAAATGGCTTTGCCAAATGAACTATAACGATGAACCGGTTTGTCAAGCGCGTGAGCATTCAGTCAGTCAGTTGTAGGCAAAGCAACCCGTGATCTAGCATTTATATTTGATTGAGATTTTATGATACGTTATGGAGAAGATGCTGCATTCTCTATTGCAGTACCCCTTGGAAGTAGAAGTATTCCTCTTATGGGTTGAAAAGAGTAAACACTCACCTAGTAAGAGTAAACGGATAGAAAACTCTATGAACGGCAGGGCAATGTTCTAATGCCGGCCGGCTAGCTAAACACACTATGAGCACTTTCAGTTCTTGAGGCATAGATTAGTCCTTGATTCCCCAAGCCAGACAGTTAACAATAAATGAAAGTTAGTAATTAATTAACAAGGACTTGAATTTTTTATATTTTTAAGGAAACTGTGTGTCACATTAGAACGAAGGGGCCTTTATCGACACACTATATTTCTTCTCGCACAGCGCAATTCTGCCACATCGTGGCTGGAAATTTGAATTTAGAATATAGTTTAAGATAAAGGTAAGTGGAAAAAAAAATATCCAGAGATTGTATGTCTAATGTATATTGCGTATAGAGCTGAGTGTAAACGTTGGCCACATATGCAATGATTATGATATAATTTCAGATGATAGTTGATTTTGGGATAGTCAGCTATATGTTTAGGAGTCATTGCCGTCATATGAACGCCTAAAGTACACACCAAATGCTATAAAACTGGGCCCGATTACGTTTTGCTATATATTCGTTTCAAATAAAGCTTTTTTTAGAAATATACTAAAATGTTCATTAATCAATCAATCAATAATCACCCTATAGCCGTCCACTACTCACATACCTTTTGACATAATACGTATATTTTTAGAATCACAGGTCTAGATCCAGCAAAACCACCAATTGAAAAGGCATTAGACAAGACTTGTGCAAACCTAGTCGATGGCGTGCATACTAATCCTCGCGAGTTCGGCACTAACAAAGCAGTCGGCCATATTGACTTCTGGCTTAATTACGGTTGTTCCGTTCAACCTGGGTGCAAGAAATGGACCTTCCCATTAACTCTGAACAGTATGTTTCAAGATTTTTATATGATTTCACAATAAGGTGTTTAAAGATAAAACCGGCCAAGTGCGAGTAGGACTCGCGCACGAAGAGTTCCCTACCATTATCTATAAAAAGGGCATAAAAAATATGTCTGTTGTGCGGAAGCCCCCCTTAAATATTTGTTTTATTTTAATTTAAATATTTATTTTTAAAGTAAATATATTTCTAAATATCGAGCAAAAACGAGCACGTTCACGTTTTTTGTATCCATCCCCATAATTTTTATGTTGGCACTCTACCACTGTGTGTTTCTATAGAACCCCTTTGCCTCGCACAACCAATCTGTTTAACAAATTGTCGCCTACTGTATTTGCGGACCGAAACGACCTTCAAACCTTCGAGAAAAAAGTGTAGTTACACCTCAACGGCTGGCAACGCACGTGCGTATCCTAAGTTTCAGGTGTTCAAGGGTGGCGCTAATCACTACCAATCAGGTGACCCGTCTCAATTGCCCTACATAACATAAAAACTACATTAAAAGCCGGCTTTTAGGTAGACCAGCCGATCGTCAACGACGGCTTTGTGCAGCTTCTTCTTATTCACACACCAATACAGATCTAAGAGTACATTACAACCTGCTATAATGTGTTGCTCCACTGCTCCGCTCTAAAAGCCTGAAGCACTGGCTTTTAACCTCTTTCAAGCAAGATTTCATTAACCTAGCTCGATTAATGAATCAAATTTTATAGCATATTACAAAACACAGTATTTTATTTTTTATTAATAGTAATTTTGTAATCAGTTTTTTTTATAAACAGATCTCTGCAGTCATTTACGAGCGCCATTAATAATGGCTGAAGCTGTGAAGCACCCTAACAGTCTGCCGGGGCGAAGATCCAACAGCTTCGACGACTTCATGAAAACCCGTGGAACTCCGAACCTAGAAGACATCAATGTGATTGGATTCAAAATTAAACCCAAGTCAGTATAACTTTTATCTATAAACATACAAATACAAATGTATATATCAGGAGTTAAAATTCAATTAAATACATCTTCGTAGGGACATTCCTTGAAAATTACTGATTATTAATTACTGATTCGGTTTGGCTCCTTAATACTTTATTTAACATTAAAAACCTAGGTTTTTTATCATAAATAGCTAAGGAAGGAAATAGAAACATAATAAGCAAATAAAAGTTCCTTTCTTCGCGTTTTTTAATGTAATTATTTGGCAACAACAGTACCTAATTCAACTACTACTAATGTGATTTCTGATTGAGAGCAATGTATTCTATACTCATGATTTATTAGAGCAATTTATTTTGTTATTTCCAGTATCACCGGTTCGTTTTTCTTATGTACGAATGCTGAGCCTCTATATGGTAAAGGACTTAAAGGAGTGAACCCAACAAATTGCAAATGTCAATCTACGTAACTTTATCATTTGATGTATAATCCATGAACTCGATAATTTCACTAAGGGTATGCCCGCAGTCCTGTACGTTGCCGTCATAATTATTTTAGGATTATTATTACTTTATACACAATAGACAAGCAGTAACAGACACCGAAATTTTGTCAACAATAATTTTGTGCCACCTACGTAATAGAGGCAAGGCTATTGCCCTCAAGCAGCCATTAAATAAATAATAAAAAAAAAATTGAAAAGCCTATTTATTTCCTCGTAATTAATTTTACATTGTTTTTAAGGATTATTAATTAAATTTATATATTTAAATACTATACTAGTTTTTTAATTGAACGTAATACCTACTTAGTATATTTTCTTTATTGCTTTACCTATTAACTATTAACTTAGCTAACATAGCGTACAAGAAGGCATTATGGAAATTAAATTAGAAAATTGGAAGTATATGTATTAAAAGGGAAGGGAAGAGATTATGTGACCCTATTCAAATCCAGCAGAAACCACACAAGAGAAATATGCAAAAGTGAGTTTGTTTGATTGATACGAATACGTTCACTTAGATTAAAGTTATTTTATTACCATGGGAGAGCCATGCTTAAGCAAGAATAGGCCAGCTCTACCGGAATAATACCACACCCTCACAGGCAAACCCGTTAGGCGAACAATGCTTGCCCTTGCTATCTCGTGTGTTCGTCTGTTCACCTATACCATAAAACAAGAAAAATTAAGTACAGAAATTTCTTATGAATTTCTAAATTAAGTCAAAAATCTCGAAATTTTCTTGGTTCGTGCAGTTCCATTGATATTATCAGAACAAATTTTAGCAAGTAACAACATATTATAATTAGAACTACCTAAATATTTAAAGAGGCAAACAGACAGACGACAATGAGTCTGCTATGAATAGCCGACTTAGAGATCCAAGCGTCGAAAGCAAAACATTTGTTACGAACCCGATACGAAACTATTAAGTACCTATATTATGACTAACAAAAAATAATGATGCACGGCCACAAGGGACCTTAAATTGACAACAAAATTTTACGTTTATGGTATCAATTCTTGTTTGGTATTTCAAAGAATAGAAATCCATATTCAAAATGTTGTTTTTTATTAGTTATATAATATGTAAGACTTAATTTAGTATTCCTCACAGCCATTGTCTGTACGTACATGATTGGATAGAATACAAATAAAATTCCTCAACGGGGACGGATTACTAATGTCACGTAAGGTTGAGAATTGTGTAGAATTCTTAAGTGACTTCAGAGAATACAATGATTTAATTTTATGACAAACTAGCTTTTTCAGAACTTAGAATCAACTATCTATAATTTCGTTTATGCAAAGACGCGGTAATTTTCTTTCTTTGTTATTTTTTTTTCTTTCTTTGTTTTCTTTCTTTCTTTGTTTCGTTTATGCAAAGTCGCGGTAATTTTCTCGTTTTCAGGGTTCACATATGAGTTGCTATATCATACAACTTCTTTTTGGGTATCATTAGAAACCTTACATCACTACGAATAACATATCGAAAGAGAATTTAGGGCCGAATTTATTGTGCATGCAGCACGCAACAAATACGAAATTTTCATAGCAACTTTTTATGTACTAATATTGTACGAGACGAGACTATATCTCCGAATATAGGGTTAAGCTCAAGTAGTTACCTACATGTAAGCCTTCACCGAAATACTTATATCTTATCACTTCTCTACACTATTATGTTCAACCCTACCAACAACTTCTGCACGACTCCCATTCAAGGTCTTTAAGGTCGTCCGAGAATCATGTGTTAAAAATGTCGATACATACCACAAAATTAATGGACAGTTTATTCTGTGTGAAAGCTGTCCATTTGTCTTGGCATTGGCCAGCAGACGTGCAGAAACCCTTGCTAATTTTAATAAATTAGTATAAGATCACTATATTTCTTTGTGACATACTTAGTAGTTTTATGTATATATTTGTGAATATTAAATTGTACCCATTAAATATCAAACTAGACAGGAGACCCTTATATTGTACAACAAGCAGCCCCTCATTCCAATCATACTTATATGTATCTCTCTTCATCCAATGGAAGAGATCGCTAATTGCTATAAGGCCGCCAATCTTTTTCTTATTTAAAAAAGAACTTCCGCATTAGGAATAATTCCTTTGTCGCGGGGGGCTTTACAAACATTCAAACAACGGACACAAAGAACACCCAGACTTTGGAACGCTATTTGTGGATAACACAATTTTTTGTCCTGAATGGGAATCAAACCCACGACCTCCAGTTCAGCAGTCAGGGTCACTAACCACTAGACCAACAGGCCCGTCCGTCCGAAAAATGTACATTAGTTACTAAGTATTTATATGAAAAATTTTGTATCCGACTGTAAAATGAAGAGTTAATCTATGTATCTATTTACCTAATATTCTGGATAATTCAGAGTAACATATAGGCGACTTTTATCTTAATCGGTGTACTCTCCAAGAAAAATGTATCATCACCTAACATTAGTTTCCTTATATTGCAAGCTACTTATGTCTCCATTTTAAAATATTACAATCTATACATAACTATATCTATGGACCTGAATGAGCTGTCAAGTTCACTCTACTCGTAGAGTTTGGAATGATAAAGGAAAACATTACAGTACAATTCAGTTTTCCTCATAAAAATACCACAATTATTCACTCACAAGAACTCTTTGACGAATGTCATTAATTAAAACTGAAAATAGATACTAAGCAGCTAATCAACACCAAGTATATTTCACAGGCGAAAAATAGTAATGAAAATTTTGTTAGTAAGATACTTTTGCCCCAATACAATTTTACACAGATTATGCGTACCTAGATATTTCTTAATGTAAGAAATTCACGTTAGAAAGTATTAGTAAGATATTTTAGTGGTTTTGTTTTAACCACTTTAAAAATATAAATAAAATGTTATAGATTTAGGTTTTAGGCTTTGGTCAATTCAGTTAGTATTACTTTAGTCCAATATATGTTAATATGGTGATGTTATAGGGCCTAATTACAATTAAGTATAAATTTTATTGTATTTTTTTCGTATAACAATAATGTTAAATTTTCCTTTATTTTATAAAAATGTTTATCATTGTATTCAGAACTAAATCTTTTTACAAAATAGCCAAACATTATGTTTTTTCAGTCATTAAAAAATTCGACAACTGTCATAATACATATATTTTTAAACGCAGTATACAGTTCTAAAAATACATCTTTTATTAAATTTTATATTTTTGTATTTATTACTCTTATCACAAAAGTACAACTTGGGAAATAGAAATACAGATCAGTCAAACTATATCATTCCTTGTGAGAAACTAGTATGTGCGGAGGGAAAAAACTCACCTCTTGGACGAAACACAGTTACATTAATTGTAACGAGCAGACGGGTGACCTGATGGTAAGTGACTACCGCCGCCCATGGACACCCGTAACTCAAGAGTCACAAGTGCGTTGCCGGCCTTTTAGGTAGGAGTACACAGTGGTGGAGTGCCAATCGTGCAGGTGGTGGGGATGGATATTTTGTCGCGTAGGACGATGGCGGAAACCTGCAGCTGGTATAAGTCCGAACAATTCCTCTGAACACTCCCCATGATACAAGCGATAGAGGATGCAGAGTGAAGCTACATCTCTACGCAACGCCAAGGTGTCAAGTCGATCAGAAATATCTTGGCAGTCGATGATGCGAGTCGCTCTCCGTTAAATGCGGTCAAGATGGAGAAGCTGGTACTGGGGTGCACCTGCGTAGAGATGAGAACAGTATTCAATGTGCGACCGAACCTGCGCAATATAAAGTTGCAGGCGGTGGGCCGGAGTAAAATACTGTCTCGATCTGTTTAGCACACCAAGCTTCTTCGAGGCTTTTGTTGATATGATAAATGATGATAAATGATCTTTATTTTGTAAATTGGTTATAACAACACTTTTACACGTCAAGTCGCTAATATGGCCTTACTCTCTACGTGACCGCGAAACTGGACTTCGCTTGATATATCGACGCCAAGGATTCCGATACTGGCTGATGCAGTTAGGGAAGTGCTCTTGGAGGAGCGTACCGTCATGTACGAGGATCAAGAGGGAAATTTGAGTCGTCGGCCCATGTCGTGCGGTGTTCCGCAGGGGTCTGTCCTTGGACCACTCCTGTGGTCCAAGGACAGAACATGGGGTACG